>JAWDJE010000005.1:191111250-192457500 GCA_035047345.1 Bradypodion ventrale
ACCCACCTCTGGCTGAGAACTTGGTTCACTTTCTCGAGCGCCAAACGCGCGTCTCGAGAGATTTTTATCCGGTCTGCCGGCTGCTTACCTAAAGTTAGCAGCGAGAAGAGCGGCTTTAAGAGATCCGTATCCAATCGGAAGTACGGTCTGGCCCAATTAATATTCCCTAAAATCTGCCGTAGCTCTACCAGGGTGACTGAGTCCTGTAGGTTAATTTGAGGCAAAACCGGTGCGGCAAAAGAACGGAGAAGCCGATGACCCAAGTAGGAAAAGGGCTCGGTTCTCTGCACTTTCTCAGGGGCAATGAGTAGACCTTTGTCCCCCAGGCTGGCCTGGAGGTCAGAAAACATTTCGCTGCCAAGTTGCGGCATAGCGACCAAGATATCGTCCATGAAGTGACAAACAATAGCTTTAGGGTAAAGGCTTCGAAATTTTTCCAGCGCGTTGTGAACATAAATTTGGCACAGGGTGGGCGAATTGAGCATGCCCTGTGGCAAAAATTTCCACGCGTAACGGAGCGTGGGCTCACTGTGGTTCACAACCGGCACCGTAAAAGCAAACCTTTCCCGGTCCCTGGGGTCTAAGGGGATTGTATAAAAGCAATCCTTGAGATCTACAACTAGAATCTCCCACCCCTCGGGAATCATATTAGGATTTGGGATGCCGCATTGAAGCGGACCCATGGGCTGAATACACTTATTGATCTCCCTGAGATCGTGGAGGAGTCGCCACTTCCCCGACTTTTTCTTAATCACAAAAATTGGCGAGTTCCAGGGACTGGTGGACTGTTCTATATGTCCTGCGTCTAGCTGCTCTTTCACTAGCTGCTTGAGGGCAACTAACTTCTCTCCCACAACCGGCCATTGTTCCACCCAGACCGGAGTGTCGGTGAGCCATTTAAGTGGCAACGCCATTACCCGAAGGTAAGGGTGGCACCGTACTGCTGGAGAATGTCTCGCCCCCAAAGGTTGACGTGCACGTCAAGAATGTGCGGCCGAACTACCGCCGTGCCGTCAGCCCCTGGGATCGTGACTTCTACCCACTCTCGGCTCCTAAACGCTTCCTGAACACCGCCTACCCCCCACACATCGGAGACCGGCTCAATGGCCCACTCCCTTGGCCACTGGCCCCTGCTTATCACGGATACATCAGCTCCGGTATCGAGTAGGCCTGAGAACACTCTTTTGTTCAAAAATACCTCGATAACGGGGCGCTGCCTCCACTCAATGTTGGTCTCCACTGTCGCTAAGACCTGGTATCCTTGTACTGCCTCAACCGCGCTCAGGCGGTCTGCTGAGCCGGGCTCTGAGCTGTCACTGAGCCTCCCCTGGCTGCCTGCTGGCGAGTGACAAGGAACCATGATCAGTTGCGCTAAGGAATCTCCCTTATGAATGGTCTGGGGCAGGTGTGTCCAGAGTTGGACCTGGAGAACGCCTGAAAAATTCGAGTCAACGACTCCTGGAATAATGAATATTCCGCGTGCTCCAGCTACACTACGGGGCAAAACTAAACCTAAAAAGCCTCTGGGCAGGGGACCCATGTACTGGGAATCGACCAGATAGACTGTGCCTGGCAGGTCGCATGTAACGTCTGCCTGGCAAGTCAGCTCTAGCCCTGTGCTACCCTTGGGGCTAGCCTGTGCCCTCGTAGTGCCTGGAATGTGCCTGGAACCTAGTCCAGCTCGGGGAAGTCCTGGTTCTGGGGAATGAGTGAAGCCTCTGTTTGGACTGGGGCCAGAGACATGCCCGCGTTCCGGTTTCCCGAACTCGGACAAAACTTGGCCCAATGATAGCCTTTCCTGCACTTTGGACATGGGGTTTTCGGGGCTGTGGACTGGCTGGACCTTTGTCCGCCTCCCTTTGATCGGCATTCTTTAGCGAAGTGCCCGACCTTGCCACAAGTGTAACAAGTTCCCCTGGTCTTCCCCTTGGGGTGAGATCCTTTTCCCCCCTGCACTGCTGCCGCTAGCAGACCCATTTTGTAGGAGTCCGTGCCGACGTCAGAACAGGCCCTAATCATGTCCGATAGGGTCAGGTCAGGACGATTGCCTAGGGACTGCAAAATCTTACGACAGTCCAAGTTGGCATTGTCCTTGGCTAACTTGATCATGAGCTCTTGCTGGGCTTGCTCATTGTCAATCTGCCTGGTGATGGCTTCTTCCAGGCGATTGATGAAGTCCATGTAGGGTTCCTGGGCTCCCTGCTTGATAGCGGTATAATTCTTAGCCGCTTTGCCAGATGCTGGGATCTTGAAGTACGCCCTATAGGCGGCTTCAGCGGACATCTCGAGAGTGGCGAGAGGCAAGTTGATTTGGGCGTTAATGGCCTCAAAGGCACCTGAGCCATATAGCTGCTCAGCGATTACCGCGCCTCCCATTCTCGCGGCTCTGGCCTGTGCCTCGAGCCGGTACTCGCTGTCCCAGATCATGTACTGGCTAGGGGTTAGCATCATCCTCATGACGGCTTTCCAGTCGTGAGGAATCCACATGGTGGCTTCACACGCTTGCTGAAGCGTGCCCCTAGTAAAACGACTTTGGAGCCCTGTCTCTGAGATTGCTTTCCGTAAAGCCATGAGAAGCTTGTACGGGACTGGGGAATGCACTACCTGTTGCGCGCCTGTAAGCGCGTCCATCTCTAAGCGGATGGGACAAATCTGTCTAAGCTCAGCTAGCTGTTCTGCTGACAATTCCCCCTTCTTGAGCTCTATCTCTGCTGTGCGCTGAAGGGCACTCTTTACAACTAGGGAAGCTGGCGCTGTCAGAGGAACGCCTGCGCTCCTCATTCCTTGCGTTCCTTCGGTGACGTCTGCAGCTGTCACCGGGGGAAGGCTTCCCTCGCTGCTATGCTGATAGCTGAATGACGGACAGAGCGCCGGGGGCGCAGCCGGGTGGACTGGCTGACCTGAGGGCTCTTCTAACGGGGGTTCTAGGGCCTCTGTCCGGGCTGGCTCGATCTGCTCTAAGAGCCTTCTACACTTTTTCCATGTGCTGACTACCCTGCCGGGCGCTTTGGGGGGCTGCTGGATGCAGTCTCCTATCTGATCCCAGAGCTTCAAGGTTAACGTACCTACTTCTGGGTAAAGTAGGCAGTGTCCCCTGAGGTACGCCAAAAGTCTCGCTAGCTCTCCGCTGTGAAATCGCAACTTAAAAACCCTGGCCAGGATTCTGAACTCTTCCTCACGAGTTCTTTGGCTAGCGGACGGACTTGGTCTATGAGAGCAAGTCCCCATATTACCTGTGATGGGTCCCTCGAAGTTTCCTTCTCGGGCCGAGAGTCGACGCGTCCTTTTACAGGTAACAGTTCTGGCGACGAGTGTCTGGGGTAGCTGTCGGAGCGCGGACCTTCCTGTCCCGGGCCCTCGGCGGCCACTGCAATGTCAGGGGCTCACAGCCTGCCCTGACCGGAACGCGTTTTTCCCTTCGCGAACCTCCCCAAAGCCGGGAAAAAGGTAGGTAGGAAAGTCTCTTGGGAATGCCTCGCCGCGGCCACTCCTCTGTCCGGCTGGCTGCCGACCAGAGTGCCGCGCAGTCCTCCGGGACAACGGGTCGCGGTTCAGGCGTTGAACCGGACCGCGTGGATCGTTACTCACGAGTAGACCTCTCCGGGGTCCTCTTACTCACGAGTAGCATCACGTCGGGGTCACCAGATGTAGGAATCGGGGCCACTGGGGGCCGGAAGGTCCCGGAGGAGGACTGATCAAGTAACGACACGAGACAAGCTGCTGGATCGATCAGACACTTTATTGGTCAAAGGCAGAATCATTTATAGGGAAAAAGTGCAACGGTGGCAAACTGTCCTCTGGCAAGGCATTACCTCATGCGTTGACACATGTTAATGGGAAAACCTTCAAAGGGGAAGTTAATTAACTCGGGCAAACAGGGAACAAGATTGACCATTGTCTTGGGACTTAGGCAGGGGTAAACATGGCTTATTTGCACCAGGGATTTCCCCGAACCGGGAGATGAGTCATTATGGTTAATAGAATGCATGAATCAGCTATCTGCTTACTCGGCAGAGTCGCGGGTCAGGTCACCTTAATTGGGTGAATCAAGCCCTATACTTTTATTCACCCCCCTAAATTTGACGACCGGTGAGCCCACTGGTCGGGAGCCTGTCTCACCGCAGTGGTCTCTGGTCTATTCCGTGCCCTGTGGGGCACGGGGAATCCATAGTATACCATATTTGATATATATATTTCTGATTTGCATTTGTACTTGAATTGTATTGTAGATTTTCTTATCGCACCTATTATGCTGTATTGTTTTGTTTTGTATATTGCTTATTGTATTATTGTATTTATATTGATAGTGTATTGTTTTTTGCTGCTGTCTGCTGCACAGGCAGCACGCTTCACTTGTGAACCACTTTGAGTTGCCTTCGGTATATAAAGCGGTATATAAATAAAACTTTTATTATTATTATTATTATTATTATTATTATTATTATTATTATTATTATTATTATTATTATTATTATTATTATTATTATTATTATCATCATCATCATCATACCAGATGTTTACACTGGAAGCAACCTTTGGTGAGTGCAAGGGTCCCATATATGCTATTCCAAAACACTAGAAACATTAGTGTATATAGGAGTGCAATGCAAAAGTTGAACTTCCTCATGGAAGTTCAAAGGGCATGCTTTGTGGATGACTGGATTTGCTAGGGCATCTAATATGTCTGAACATTGTTGTTGTTGTTGTTTTTAAAAAAAACACCCCACCCTAAAATTCCACAGAGAGAGGACTTAGAGCCTCTCTGGACAAGCTCTTACTCTAGTTAGGGTTATTTAAATTAATTTTAAGCAATCCGTGTGGTATTCCCCACCACAAAGACAGGAGTACATCAGAAATGACTACATCATCATAAAGTACTGTATCCTTCTGTGTTATGGACAACACTTACTATGTTACCAGTTTTTCAGACTACAATCTCCCAGCAAGTTGCAATCTGAAAAGGTAGCATTTTCAAATACTGATGACGATGCAATGCAAAACCAAATGGAAATTTTCCTTTTGGAATTTTGTTTCCTAGTTATGCAGGACCAGCTTCTGATATATGGGAGAGGTGGCCAAAATACTCTCTAGTGGGCTATCTTGTAGTCAGTGGTGGGCTCCAAGTTTTTTTTACTACCACACTGTGGGCATGGTATGGTGGGCGTGGCCAGGGGGAAAGCCCTGCGTTGCACCTGAATTAGGACTACTTTACTTCAAAACTTGGATGGGTGGGACCAGCCAGAATTTCTGCTACCGGTTCTGGTGAACTGGTGCGAACCTGCTTATGCCCACCACTGCTTCTAGTTCGCCGTAGGCTTATCTGATAGCATGAATTGCTTCACTTTAGGCCAGTGATGGTGAACCTTTTAGAGACCAAGTGCCCAAACTGCAACCCCAAACCTGCTTATTTATTGCAAAGTGCCAACATAGCTATCAAACTATCGTCACATTTTTTTATGAGGTTGCTAGTAAGCCTGAGACAGACAGTGCCTTCAGAAACTTGTCCCTCATGTTAATGAAAAACGACAAACCTTTATTTTTTTTTGTCAGGATGAATTTTTTGCAGATACTCCTCCAAACGAGACAGTTTCATTGCCTCATTAGATAACACTTTATTGCAAAGTAAACACATGGGTAGTTGCGAGTTCGACGGCGAAGAAACAAATCCGAACTTCAAGTACGTGGAACTGTATTGATGACACTTCTTTTTATTAACCAACATCATTGGCGGCTGCAAAATATGATGAGGTAAAGGTAACTATTTCTCAAAATTAATACTTCACGACCACAATAAAGAACTAATAAGCACACTTACCTAGCCGACTGGCCAAATAAACAATGAAAGTAAATCAAAACTTAGGGAAAAAACAGATGAGAAGCGAACGAAAAGCAACACAAGAAACAAGGGTCAAATCAAACTTTCATATTGAAAGGACGCTCAACGTACGCACAGCGATTAATTGCACAGGAAAACAGCTGACGCATGTGCTGTGCTGGTTGGATTGGAGAAGAATCGTAGTGTCGAGTTCTTCAATGTCATCCTATCTAGAATACAAATTCGTCTCATCGTTTTAAAATTAAGTTCGAATACCAAAACATGCTCATTGCCCCCTACCACCCAAAACATGTCCACCGCCCCCCTACCACCCAAAACAACTTCACTGCCCTTCAACATCCTCCCACCGCCCCCGAGGGCAGTACTGCCCCCATTGAGAACCATTGCTCTAGAAACAAGTCTCCATGGAAAAGATAATAATGCTAAGAATAGTTGAAGGCAGCAGGAAAAGAGGAAGATGAAATATGAGACATAATGTATTAATTTGATAAAAGAAGCCATGGCTTTGACTTTGCAGGAGTTGAGCAGGGCTTTAAATGATACATTACCCATTAACATGATCAAGTTAGAAGCAACTTGACAGCACATAACATTGTTTCTGGGAAGCTAATGCATCAACTCACAATTTAGCTGATCCTCCCCCCCCCCAAAAAAAAAAAAAAAGAGAGAGAGAGAGAGAAAAGAACTGCATCTACATAAACCATCCTCAGCTTCACGATATAAACCACAACTTCTACCCCTGCTCCCAGAAAACAATGGTCATTGTACAAAATGTGAAAGAGTGAAAGTTTAGAGGAATCTAAACTATGGTTTCCCAAATCTGCTTTCTAATGAAGTGAATCATTTATACCTGCAAAAATTCATAATTACATTAAAAGTCCCTTTTACCCAATAATAACAAATATTTGGTGATTTAGACAAATGAAGAAAACCACTCTGGATAAGACAGCTTATCAAATGAAGATATCCTGGAATTTGCTAAATGTCTGCCTTTCTGTCTACATGTTCTATATGTGTCAGTATGTTATTCTTGCAAGTAAACCCAAAGATTATTGCAATTCCTCGGGGTTTAATATCTTTCTATTATTTTTCTCTCTGATTGGTTAAAAAAATCCAACAGGTCAGCCAAGCTCTTTGAAAAATGCAAGGTTACATTACAGGGTGAGCCCTGCTGAATTTGTGAATGAATGAAAAGTTAATTGAGGAAAAGGCTAGAGCATATTTCAGTCACAGTTAACTTAAACAATGGTGATAAGCAAGTAACTGGAAACAGTATGCTACCAAAGTAGACTTTTCTGATAGCATCAATATCTTGTTTTCATTTTTTATTAGGGTAATTTTAAAGGTCAGCATTTGTCATAAACACATTATTATGTAAACCTATACTAAGCAGAGCTGTAGCACTGTTGATCTAAAAAAAAATCTATCTCCTTATCTTCGTGTGGATGATGCATTCATGAAAACCAAATTAAAATGTAGTAAATAATGCTGCTTTTACATTATCTGTGTTGAATACAGAACTGATTAAGAGGTCTTTTTACATAAAAACTGGGAGCTTTATTCCAAAGTATTAGAAAAAGACATATACAGTACGTCATCTTAAATTTCCCGTATTTTTGGAGCCATGCTTGATGGGTATGCATGTGGCAGGCATGACTTAGTGCATGGAATGCTGTTTACCTTCTCCCCAAAAGTGGTCCCTATTTATCTACTTACAATTTCTTGCTTTTGAACTGCTAGGCAGGCAGGAGCTGCGACAGAAACAGGAGCTCACTCCATAGTGCAGCACTCGGGTCTCAAACTGCTGACCTGCTGACCTTCCCATATGGATGCGTTTTACTTCTGCAAGTGACAAGGGCGGCATGGGCTGGATGAATTGGTGTCGTGGGCTGGATCTGGCTCACAAACTGTAGTTTAGGCACCCCTGGTCTACAGTCATCTAATTACCTTCCCACTGAAGTGATACCTATTGTACAGTACGTCATCTTAAAGATTTCTCATTATTAAAGATTTCTCATTATTTTTAATAACATTTTCTTAAAGATTTTTTTTTTAAAATAAAAAAATTAAACCTCTGCTTCTGGTTACCCCAAGGTTTCTTCATCTCAATGGTATACTTTAGGGTGGAGGGAAGAGAAGTCACATTGTTGTTGCTGTTGTTAAACAACTTGGATTCACAAGTTGTTGTCAATCTACTACAAACCAGCCAGAGATCTAACAGTGGCTCTCATGCCTGGCACAGGCTAGATAGGATTTGACTGTTTCACATTGAAACACAGCTTCAGTATTGGATGGGGAACCACAGGTTGTCTACATGTTTTGGACCACAATTAACCAAAAGCCCCAGCCAACAACAGTCAATGAAAAAGAATACTGTGATTTGCTGCCTACCGAACTTCTGGAAGGTCAAAGTTTCTTACCACTATTCTTAGTATTTCATAAGTGGCTGATCTTAAACCAAGAAGTCCATGAATTCTTGCCTTTCCAAGCCATGTGACAAAAGTTGGGGTGGGAAAGGAGTAGGAGTAAAAGCATCAAAGCAGATATCAGGCTGATCTGTAAACCAATTAAACTGGCTGTTAGATAAGCCAGTCTTTCAGCTGTTGACATTCAGTATCTTTTACAGTTGGGTAGAAGACTGCAGTGGCTCAAGTGGTTAAGACATTGATCTTGAAGACTGGAAAGTTGGAGTTCGATACTGTACCAGAGTACTGCGGGATGGAATGAGCTCCCATCATCTGTCCCAGCTCCTGCCAACCTAGCAGTTTGAAAGCCAGAAATTGCAAGTAGACAAATAGGTACCGCTTTGGTGGGAAGGCAAACAGCGTTCCGTGCACTCCGGTGTCTAGGCATGCCTGCCACATGACCACAGAAACGTCTGCAGATGCAGGCAGCGCTGGCTCTTTGGCTATAAACAGAGATGAGCACTGAACCCTAGAGTTGGATACGACTGGCTTTTGAGCAAAGTTGACCTTTACCTAGATGAAATTGCTGCAAGTACAACTTGTCACGTCATAGTGCTAGCTATTAAAAGCAGAGGAGTCCAGATGTTAAAATGCATAGTTTAGATTTCATTAAAAATTGACATGAATGGGCTTACTGTGATTCATCCGGCCCACGCTGCCCTCATCGCTCCTGGAAGCGGAAGTAAAATGCGCCCGTACATCCAAGCACCCTGTGAATCCACAGGAATGGGTTTACTGTGATTCATCCAGCCCGCGCTGCCCTTGTCGCTCCTGGAGGCGGAAGTAAAACGGGCACGTTTTACTTCCACTTCCAGGAGCGACGAGGGCAGTGCAGGCCGAATGAATAGCAGTAAACCCATTCCTGTGGATTCACAGGGTGCTTAGGCTTCTGGGAATTGAAGTCCAAGAACACCTGGAGTGCCAAAGTTCACCATCATGGTCCTAAAATAACTCTGACTCAAGTTCAAATCAAGAATCGTGGGCCATTTTGTAAATAGCGGGTTAGTACCTACAGATTTTACCACTTCAGAACAGAAGTGGAGAGGGGGGGAAGGGGGGGATCGATGTGAGGAAGTGTTTTATCTCAGGAGCAACAAGGTTGATCTTGTCCTCTCCTCCTGTTCCCCCTTCCTCCCTCCTCCAGCCTGATCGACGCGGGTGGGCGCCGGTCACTCCCCGATCGCCCCCCTCCATTCCGAACTGGGGGGGGGGCGGGGGCGGGGGGAGGCCATTTTCGGCCGCTAAAGTGGCCAACGAGGAGCCCAGCGGCTCTGGGCGATCGCCAGCGCGCACACACTTGGGAAGGCGAGACGCCATGCAATTACGCTTTCGCCCTTTCCGTAGTCTTCCCCAAAAGACCAAAATAATTACCACCACCGCCTTTTTTATTTTTATTTTTTTTTACATTGCAGGCACATGATCACGTTTGCCGGGGAGAGGGGTCATCACAGCCTTTTCCCGCCTTCTCGCTCGCCGCCAAATAATCCGAAGTGTCCCACTAATACAAAACAAAAACAAACGCGTTGGAAACGGGGGGCCACCGATGCTCTGGCGCAAAATCGGTGGCACTGGCAGGCTTTGAACCAGGGGCGAAACAAGCTGGTGGGCCGCTGCGCTGCGCGTTGCGCCACGGCGCGATGGCAGAGAGGGAGCGAGAGAGGAGAACTTTCCTATTTGCAACTCAGGGGACTGAATTGACTCATTTTGGCGCCAAAAAGGGAAAGAGGAGGGGGCGGAGTCCGTTCATTCATGAACATGGGACTCCAAAGGTGGGCGGGGCCGGGCAAAGGGCCTCCTCTTCCTGCTTTCCTCCTCCTAGACTCCTACTACTAGTTCAGTCGCCGCTGAGCGCTCGCTTTCTCGCCGTGGCTGTTCTCCGCTCCCCCTTTTCCGACCCATATAGTTGAAATGTACTTGATTCAAATAGTTGAAATCAAAGAATCAAATACAGTTGAAATGCTTGAAGTGGTAGCCGTGCTAGTCTGTGCAAAGCATATCAGAGAATAATGAAAACAAAACAAAAAGACCAAAACATTGTGGCACCTCAAAGCAGGAGTTCTCAAACTTTTTAAAGGGGGGGGGGGGGGGGGAGGTCATACTTGTCAAGTTGCCGGTGTCCAAATATGGGAAGGTTTCTGGGCGCGGCGTTGGCGCATGCACGCCGCTGTCTGACGTCAGAGGCAGCGACGCGCATGCGCAGTAACCCCTGTGCGCATGCGCAGTAACTCTTGCATGCATGTGCAGAAACCCCGTCAGCCAGGAAAGGGATTACTGAGCATGCGTGCCTATCAGGCAGCGGCACATGTGCAGTAACCCCTGCGTGCATGCGCAGAAACCTCTGGACAGGAAAGGGGTTACTGCGCATGCATGCCCGTCAGAGCCAGCGGTGCGCATGCGCAGTAACCCCTTTCCTGGCTGTTCAAATACAGGATTACGTCAGGTAGTGACGCGCGTGCGCAGTAACCCCTGCACACATGTGCAGTAACTCCTGCGTGCATGCACAGAAGCCCCTTTGGCCAGGAAAGGGGTTACTGCCCATCCGTGCCCATCAGAGGCAGCGGCACATGTGCAGTAACCCCTGCGCGCATGCGCAGAAACCCCTTCAGCCAGGAAAGGGGTTACTGCGCATGCATGCCCATCAGAGGCAGCGGCACATGTGCAGCAACCCCTGCGTGCATGCACAGAAACATCTTCGGCCAGGAAAGGGGTTACTGCACATGCGTGCCCGTCCTGGCCGTTCAATTTTGGGATGACGGCAGGAAGAAGTGTGACAGAGCGGTGAATTACGGGAAATCCCGGCCAAAACAGGATACTTGACAGGTATGGGCCAGGCCACGCTCCCTCAGACAGCTTCTGGGGCTGGATGGCCATTTTGCCCTTCCTCCACCACATGGCACTTCCTGGCTTAGTGGAGGCAGTGGGCGGGGAGGGCACATGAAATGATGCCCTGGGCTGCATCCAGCCCACCGGCCGCAGGTTTAGAATCCCTGCCTTAAAGACTAAGGTGCCACAACATTCTTTGTCCTTTTGTTTCGTTTACTCTCTGATATATCTATTCGAAAGTAAGGAATTGCAAGTAGATAAATAGGGACCACTCCTTTGGGGAAAGATCTTGGAGACATGAAAGGAGCCTCATTTTGGTGCCACAATGTTTTTTTTGTCTTCTCATTTTGTTTTGTTTACTCTGATATGTTGTGTATAAATATATATCATATATATAAATACAGCAGTTAGTCTTTAAGGTGCAACAACACATTTTTGTCTTTTTGTTTCATTATTTACTCTCTGATATGCTTTTTGCCCCAGACTCTGTGAAGGTCAGAAATGGGGAATGACATCGAATTTCGCCCAGGCAAGAGTATAGATCACAAGCTGATGCTGGGAGGGTTCCTCTGTTCTGGAACTCCTAAGCAAGACCAATGGCATCCTGCTGAGGTTGCTTCTCCTCCTCCTCCCCCCCCCCCTTTCCCCAGGCAGCTTCTTCTTCTGTGTCCAGGCCAGATGTGAAACCGCCAAAATGAAGACACCTTTTGGTGAGTTCATTTTGCAGTTCTTTTTGCCTGACCTAGTATGAGAAAGATTAGCCAGCAACACAAGGTTGCCGTCACCAGGGTACGCCCTATTGTGGTTCAAAAATACCACAATTTTTGAGGAGGCTCAAAAGGTTGAAGATTGTGGTAATTTTGAACCACAATTGGCCATACCCTGGTTATGGGAACCTTGTGTTGCCAGCTAATCTTTCTCACACTAGGTTAGGTGAAAGGAACTGTAGAATGAACTCACCAAAAGGTGCCTTCATTTTGGCAGTTTCACACCTGGCCTAGACATGGGAAGAGGAGAAGCTCTGTTTTCTAAATTTTGTAGGGGTGGGGGATTTAAACAAAGTAAGACTGCTTTCAAATTGGTTCTTCCATGCCAAGCTCCATCACAACCAGACCCAGATCTACCAGAAAACAAACACAAAATAAAAACCATGCAGCACTTTAAAGACTAACTACAATTGTTTTTACTGTGAGCTTTCATGGATCAAGTCCGCTTCTTCAGACAAGGAGTGAAATTTCAGGCATGGTTTATATATATCAGATGCAGAGGTCAAGATGTTACAAGGGAAGTGGGTTACCAAGCAACCGTGTTTTTATTTTTTACTTTATTTTCTGATATGCCTGAACCACAGACTAACACCAACTATGTTAAAAAAAAAAGACCCAGATCTGAATTCCAACTCTGTTTTAACCTGGCATCTCATTCATTGCTCTTCGTATCTGGTCGGCCTGTCTTAAAGCTCACCAGGGTCATACAGAAACTTTTGAAGTGGTGGTGGTGGTGTGTCATGCAGGGCCGCTTCCTTCCACTCTGGGCCCTCTCTATGGGTCAGGACTTCGGAAGCAGCCGCCCAGTGGTCAAGCGACAACATAAATCGAGGCGGGTGGCGGAAAGTGTGTATGTGTGTATGAGGGAGGGAGGCAGAGAGTCTCCTCTGTGTCTCTCTCTCTCTGAGTCTCCTGTGTGTGAGAGAGAGTCTCCTCTGTGTGTGAGTTTCCTGTGTGTGAGATTCCTCTGTGTGTGTGAGTGTCCTGTGTGTGTGAGACTCCTCTCTCTGTGTGTGTTTGTATATGTGTGTTTCCTGTGTGTGAGTCTCCTCTGTGTCCTCTGTGTGTCTCCTGTGTGTAAATTTCATGTGTGTGACTCCTCTCTCTGTGTGTGTGAATGTTGTGTGAGAGACTCCTCTCTGTGTGTTTCCTCTGTGTGTGTGTTTGATGTTTGAGTCTCTTCTCTGTGTCCTGTGTGTGAGAGAGACTCCTCTGTGTGTGTGTCTGTGTGAGTCTCCTCTGTGTGTGTGTTTGTGTGTGTGAGAGTGTGAGTGAGTCTCCTCTGTGTGTGTGTGAGAGAGAGGGGGGGGGGGAATCCCGCCGTGAAGAAAGGATTGCCTTCTCTTTTCCAGGGCCTGTTTCCCGCCAACCCCGAGCCACGGCCTCGCCTCCCCCAATTGCCCCGACTGAGCCAGAGACGCCGCGGGGGGTAGGGAAGATGAACCTCGCTCTCGACTTCCTAGCCGGGAGGCGGCGAGGAGGAGGAGAAGAAGGCGCCCTTGGCCCGGTCAGCCTCTCCGCCTCTCCGCCACCCGAGGCCCCGCCCACCAGCGGAGTGCGCGGGCCGGGCTATGTATGAATGAAAAGGGATGAATGAATGTGTGCGTGTTTTGTTTTGTTTCCCCCACGTGACGCAAAGCCTCGCGCAACGCGGCGGGAAGAGGAGGCGGGGCGTGGTTTTGCCTCTTGTCTTGTGGAGCTTAACGCTTTCGTGCGCTTTAGGAAGGTCGGATGTGCGTCTTCTTCCGTGTCCAGGCCAGGCGTGAAACTGCCACAATGAAGGCACTTTTGGGTGCAGTCCATGCTGCAGTTCCTTTCGCCTGGCTGAGTGTGAGAAAGATTAGCCGGCAACACAAAGTTGCCGTTACCAGGGTAAGCCCGAGTGTGGTTGAAAAATGCACAGTCTACGAGGAGGCTCTTTCTCTGCCCCCCAGGAAGGCAAGAAGATGAGAAGCGCTCGCTTTGAATACCTACCAGGGCAAAACAAACATCCGCCCACCACCCCATCCCCCAAAGTGTTAAGCTTTTCTGCGTGTCTTCCAAAAGGCCAGTCAGTGGTGTCACTGGAGCCGCCGTTAGTCAACATAAGGTTTCAGAATAATAATTATTCTTTGTGTTCAGATCAGACTTTGGACTGCCAGAATGAAGCCACTTTCCTGTCTTTGTCGTTGGCCAAAATTAAACCCATGTTTCCGGTAGTAACTGGCAGACCAGTAAATGAGCCGGATTCTGTATGTACAGGTGAAACTCGGAGAATTAGAATATCGTGCAAATGCTCATTCAGTCCAGTAATGCAACTTAAAAGGTGAAACACATATATGAGATAGACTCATTACATTCAAAGTGAGATAGTTCAAGCCTTACTTTGTTATGATATTGATGCTTAGGGCTTACAGTTTATGGAAACCCCAACTACCCAATCTAATGTACCCCATAATCATCACATAATCTCATGTACGATGTACACCATAATCATCACAATTATAACGAATTAAGGCATGACATCTCTCGCTTTGCATGTAGTGAGTCTATCTCATATTTGTCTCACCTTTTAAGTGAAATGAATGAACATTTGCACGATATTCTAATTTTCCGAGTTTCACCTGTATACAGTGTGTTGATGTCTGCCAGCAGCCCCCACTTAAGCATGTTTGTCTTGCATTCAGGGACTCCAACCCTCAGCCTATCCAGGGTCCTCCCAAGTGACGTGGGGGAGGTTGAGTTCCTCAGTCATAGCCATCCTCCTTTAATTGTTGTTCCTTATCCAGTGAGCTCCTTCCTCCACCTTCTAATTTAGTTTTGACCCTCAAGACTTTGTTCTTGCCATAAAGCTCGTCCTGTATATCTGAGTCGGTCGGCGGAATAATATTAAAGATTGAAAGGAGATCAACTGGAGGAGTCTATATATTATATTATATTATATTATATTATATTATATTATATTATATTATATTATATTATATTATATTATATTATATTATATTATATTATATTATATTATATTATATTAAGGTAAAGGTTTCCCTTGCTCGAAAGCCAGTCGTATCCGACTCTAGTGTTCAGTGCTCATCTCTGTTTCAAAGCCGAAGAACCAGCCTGTCTGCTTCTGTAGATGTTTCCGTGGTCATCTGGCAGGCATGACTAGACACCGGAGGGCACGGAACGCTGTTACCTTCCCACCGAAGTGATCCCTATTTATCTACTTGCAATTTCTTGCTTTCGAACTTCTAGGTTGGCAGGAGCTGGGACAAAGACGGGAACTCATTCCGTCCTGCAATACTCGGGAATCAAACTGCTGACCTTCCGCCTTCCAGTCAACGTCTTAGCCAATTGAGCCACTGCAGTCCTATATTATATTATATTATATTATATTATATTATATTATATTATATTATATTATATTATATTATATTATATTATATAGCCGTGGTGCAGATGAGCGTGGGGCCTTGTTGGGCATGAGAGGCGCCTCGCTCTGATCGTGGGAAAGCGGCTGCCCGCTTGTTTTTCTGTAATCGATCTCCCTGCAAGGGGGAGGGGGAGGGGGGATCTTTGAAAACTTCAAAAGCGGAGCAGGGGGGCCGGGCTGTTGGTAGGCGAGGCGGGAACCGCTAGGGCGCTGGTTCGGTTCTTTCCCTCCCACCCTCTCTTCCCTGGTGGAAAAGGGAAAGGGGCCAAACCGGCGCCACACGAAACTCTTCGGAAGACAACACGACTCAGAGCCAAAGAACGAGGAGTTGGACTCTGGAGGAGGAGGACCAACAACAGGAAAGGAGGATACCAGAGAGTAAACAAAACCAAAAGGCAAAACCCGTTGTGGCACCTTCAAGACTAACTGCTGTATTTTAATGTTAGCTTTCGTGGATCGAGTCCACTTCGTCAGACATAAGAGTGAGACTGACTTCATGGCATTCTTTCTTCCTCCGTGTCTAGGCTAGACGTGAAATTGCCAAAAAGAAGCCACCTTTTGGCGAATTCATTCCGTAGCTCCTTAAACCTGACCTAGTGTGAGAAAGATTAGGCGGCACAACAAGGTGCCTGTGGCCACAGGTACGCCGGATTGTGGTTCAAAAATACCACAATCATTGAAGAGGCTCTTTCTGTGTACCCCATTTCATGGCATTAAGCCAGGGGTGGCCAAACTATGGCCCGGGGCCCGGATCCACACACTCCCATGTCAATTCATCCTGGCCCACCCTCGTTGCTCCCAGAAGCAGAAGTAAAAAGCGCCAATCTGGGCGCATTTTTCTTCCACTTCTCGGAGCAATGAGGGTGGCATGGGCTCGGCGTCAAGGGCCAGATCAGGCCCCCGAGCAATAGTTTGGGCACCCCTGAACCATGTGACTGGTCCAATGCTGAAAAGTTTGGGCACCCCTGCATTAAGCGAACAACTCCGTTGCGCCGTCCTTTTAAAACGACTCTGGTCACCCTTGATGTCACATTCAACCTCGGTGGCCTGGAAAGCAGCAGTGGAATGGGTGTTGTGGCTTTTACGGAAATGAACTTTGTAACATTGTGACCAGACACCAACAACCCAAAACCAAAACAACAACCCAAAACAAAAACAAAAAGCGCTACATATTTATGTCAAGGCCACCATGTCTGGTGTAGATCAGACTTCAAGGCTGCTTAGGACAACCATGGACACGTGTGTGTCCCCAAATGCCATCGTGCCAAAATAGATCTTCTTGACCTTGTGTTTGCAACTGCAAGGAAAATGGCAGGAAGTTGAAGAAATACTTATCAAAGTCTGATTCAAAGATTTCTCTTCTTTTTAACTCCCATGTCATAATGAGATTATCTCTTGTTGTGGTTTAAGGTGTGAGCAGTGGTGGGCTCCATTTTTTTTACTACCACACTGTGGGCATGGTATGGTGGATGTGGCCAGGGGGAAAGCCCTGCATCGCACCCGAATTAGGACTACTTTATTTCAAAACTTGGATGGGCACGGCCAGCCAGAATTTCTGCTACCGGTTCTGGCGAACTGGTGTGAACCTGCTGATGCCCACCACTGGGTCTGAGTGATTGTTCTCTTCTGTGTAAGTGAAGGATCTGCCAGAGTGGTCTTTCCTAAAGAGACATGTAAAGGCTCTTGAACAACAGGCTTTTCCTAATAACATTTATGACTGGCATAACTGGCAGACCTGTAAATAAACTTGTCACCTTGTGGAATATGGAGATGGCCTGGATGGTATACATGACATGAATGACTTTATAGCAGGGGTGCCGAAACGTTTCAGGCTGCTGGCCAGTCGCATGGTTCAGGGGCCTGGTCACTATGGCCCATGGGGTGGATCCAGCCCTTGACGCCAATTCATCCGGCTCACAACACCATCGTCACTCCCGGAAGTTGAAGTAAAACATGCCCATTGGGGGCCGGATGAATTGGCATTGGGGGCCAGATCTGGAGCAGATGGTTATTAAATGGTATTCTCATATTAGATTAATTACTTAGATTCATTTAAAAATTAATTTATGGTCAAGGGTTTATTACCAAAACTGGTGAATACTGCAACCCAATAGTACAATACTGTACTGTTACTTCTCATTGAAAAATAAGTCCCTTTTGGTAGTGATGTCCAGCCTTTAGAATGATCTCTCAAGAGAATCTGGCTTGATCCCTGTAATGTCTCTGGGCTTCTGTGTGTGATGTGCCATCAAACTGACTGCGACTTATGGTGACCCATTGCAGTTTCTGAAGTATGTGAGATATTTAAAGAATGGTTTTAACAGTGTTACCCTCCAGCATGATTTCTTGGCAAAGTAGGAATTTGGACCTAGGTCTTCCAAGTTCTGCAATCTATCCACCACACACTGGCTCTCTTCCACCCAGGGTTTTCACTATTCAAACAGATGGTGATTTAGTTTAGTTCTATTGTGCCTTTTTCTTTTTAATTGCTGTTTTTATAAATACTGTAATTGTTGCAACTTGTAGGTTTGATTAACATAATTAAGCAGACAATTAGAATGAACAGAGCATCCTTGGGCCAGAGAACATAGTGTTGAAGGCCCCTTACTATGGGTATGACTACAAAGACATTTTGTTACAAGTTGATGTCAACTTTTCTGGAGTGCACCCTGGCATTTAAACTCTGTGGCTATTCACACAGAAATGTTTAATTATAATTATGGGGAAGGGCATTAAAAAGATCCATGCCCCACTCAACCCATCTCCTTCAGTACCCTTCTCTGCCATTTTTACCACCCTATTACCCATTCCTTTCATCAAAATTCAAGCCCTTCTTTTTTTAAAAAAAATTAACAAGTGAAATAGCACTGAACTGATATGAGATGGCAAGTATTTAAATTAGTGCTGTGACAGTTTAGCACCATAGGATTGTGTTAAATGCTATTGCACTAAACCAGAAGAAATTTTATTTTAAAAATACAAATTATAATTTGTAGTTGTAGTCTTTACCTGTATGACCAAAAAATGGGCAGAAGGAATAAGATTTCTCCCACACTGCAATGCACTCTGCACATCACCAATACCTCAAAAGACTAATAGGCAATTATAGCAGCAGATGGGAATTCAAAAGTAACCCAAGAAGAAATGCTAACCCCCAAAACCCCACCCCACAAGCACTGCCCATTGAATACTGCTTAGGGTAAATTTATTTATTTATTACATTTATACCCCACCCATCTAGGAGATTATCCTACTCTGGGTGGCTAACAACACAAAACTCACACATTAAAAACAGTCACACACTTAAAAAAATAAATATATAAAGGTTGCCTTTGCTCAAAAGCCAGTCGTGTCTGACTCTAGGCTTCAGTGCTCATCTCTGTTCATAGCCAAAGACCCAGCTCTGTCTGCATTTTGCAAACATCTCCATGAACATGTGGCATGACTAGACACCATAGTGCATGGAACACTGTTTACCTTTCACCAAAGTGGTCCCTATTTATCTACTTGCAATTTATTGCTTTCGAGCTGCTAGGTTGGCAGGAGCTGGGACAGAGACGGGAGTTCAGTCCATCATGCAGCACTCGGGTCTCAAACTGCTGATCCTGCCTACCTTCCATTCGTCAAGTTCAGCATCTTAACCACTAAGCCACAGCAGTCCTTATACTGTACTGCTTACTCATACCCAAAGAGTGGCTCTGCTTTCAATTAATATTAATGTAGTCATTGGAATAAATATAAAAAGGAAGAGTGAAAAACATCACACAAACAGTGGGACAAATATCCATCTATCACTTCCTCTCTTCACTAGTAAACTATAGCTTATCTTTCCCAGCCGTTCTGAAGCAGGTATGGGCACAAGCTATGTGAGGATCATTTGGTAGATCTCAGCATAATTTGCAGTAGATCAACAAGGAGTTATGACTCCTGGGGTTCGACAGCAACCAGAACAATGCACAATTTATAATTAACAATGACATAACTAGTGAAATAAACCCTCTCTATGTTATGCTGCTGAAATAAAAATACAACCATGATTAGATTTTTGTGGGGTAATTCTGTGAGCTCTGTTTAGTTCTGATGCTTACAACCAATTCTTGAGCTTGGAATTGCTCAGTTCTACATGTTTGTCGTTTGTTTCAGGCTCCATTTGTTGGATCTTGGGTTTCAAGTAAGAGTACAAAGTTGATCCCAAAGCCTGAAGTCTGCCTGTCTATGCTGCTGTAGGAAAATGACTGGTTTCATTTCTGTGAACAAGTTCCTTTTTATATCTAAAGTCTTTCATAGTTTGCTCATTTTCTAATGGGAAAAAATCCTTTTACCCCTAATATGATTATTATTTATTTCAGCTAAATAGAAGCTCTTGCATAAAATTCTAAGTCACCTGCTTTCCATCTTATGCATTTTAGCATTTCTGACTGCCAAAATTTTACAAAACCACCACCATCATAATTAAAAGGAATGTTGGAGAACTGAAAATGCACAGTGGTTTGATTATCTTCCTAACAGGACACATCTGCTGCTACAAAATTTACTTTAAAATTTTACTTTTACCCCTTATTGAGAATTTTGATATATTTATGGAATATTATTTAAAGACAGTCTATTACTTTTTAGGGGGAGATAATGACACAAAACTCTCTCTCTCTCTCTCTCTCTCTCTCTCTCTCTCTCTCGTGTGTGTTTGTGTGTGTGTTCCTAATATTAGAGCTTGGAAACTTAGACTTTAAAAGAAAGTTACAGTATTCCCCTGATTCATTTCAATGTTTCCAAAGGAACCCAATAATGTTACTGACTGCTTGTTGAAAAAGTAACTTGTTGCATTACTTCTTGTGCTTATTACTTTTATTACTTTATTACTTTATTTTATTACTTTTATTACTTTCTGTCAGTTTTTTCTCATTAGCAAAAAAAGAAAAGAATAACACCAGCATAATATGTCTTAAAATGGCTTTTAAAAGTAGCCGTTGAAACTAAAACATTATTCATTATACAATAAAGTAGCTTAGCTCTTACTGATCACATTATTTTTGAAATGTAAGTTCATTATACCTTGTCACTCTATAAAAGCAACTGGTCTATTTTAATTGCATCATTTCTAATTATTTATTTCAAAGCTATGTCTTATATATAAACCACAATTCCAAAAACATTGAAAATGTAAATATCTTGATACTGCATTATTTTTCAGCATAAAACATATAGATGAATACACATTAAAAGATGGGTATTAGAGATCCGATATGTACAAGATTGCTTTAAAACAGCTAATGCTAAGGGCTAGTTTAGTTACTTATGGAAAGGTTTGTCACCAGTTTGCCTGGCCACCAACTAAAGTACTGGATACAGCAATGATGCACACAACAAGAGTGCAGCTTAGTTACAATCTGTATCAAAGGATATAGGCATGATTTTTACTCAAACAGAGCTTGTGCTTATTACAACCCATAACAATTCTGTACAGGATATTATAGAATCATTGTAATTTCTGATTCCTGATAAATAATTTTAATTGGCCAATTCTTATTTTGACTGAGCATTCAATAAAATACTGTAGCTTTATTCTGCCTCTGCTTCTGAGAAAGGTTCCCAGCCACTGTGCCGTTACACTAACAGTCTGTTCTGATAACAGTATTCACTATTCATTGAATGGAATGGACTACAGAAAAGATAGTGGTCTGCAGCAATCCTGAAGAAGAGACATCTGATGGTTATGCTTGGGTTTCAGTGGGTCATCTCTATTACTCCTCATCTAAAAGCAGGGCCGCCATCAGAAATTTCTGGGTCCCATACTGAACAATCCTATTCCCCCCCCCCCCACACACACACACAGTAATGTCACAGTTACGGCCGGCGGCGGCAGGGCCCCTGTCAGCTCCAGGCCCTATACGGCAGTACTGGTAGTACTACCCTGATGGTGGCCCTGTCTAAAAGCATATATGCAAGGTTGAAACTGTTATAGAAGAACTGGCCTCATTATATCCTTGATCCCAAGTAGTTCTTGTGATGTGGTTCTGTTGTATTTGCCATGTCATAGACAGACTTGGGTTTTATTGTAAGGGGGAAAATGTGCAACCATGTGCTCAAGTAATATGTTAGTGGGTATAAATCAAGACATACTTAGCAAGTAGATGGTGCTCTTAATGAGCCATGCAAGGTTATTACTGGCTGTCTGAAGCCTTCCCCCATTGAAAAAGTTTGTTTGCTGTCATTACCCTTCCATTAGTATGTTGAGAAGTGCTAGCAAATAATGAAAGAAAGAAATACCACACCAAGCCCATTCATTTCGTGGACACCC
This sequence comes from Bradypodion ventrale, assembly GCA_035047345.1. NCBI lineage: Eukaryota > Metazoa > Chordata > Lepidosauria > Squamata > Chamaeleonidae > Bradypodion > Bradypodion ventrale. Next base: position 191,132,849 of record JAWDJE010000005.1, read on the forward strand.
CCTAGGCCAGTGGTGGTAAACCTATGGCATGTGCTCCATAGGGGGCACTCAGAGCCCTCTCTGTAGGCATGCGCACCATTGCCCCAGCACAGAGCTTGCCCCACCCCTCTGCCCAGCAGCTCAATGGGAGGACTTCCTCCCCTGTCTGGGGTAAGGTGGGTGGCTGTTCTGTATGTAACTTAAGCGAGCTGTGATTGAAAGCAAACATGTAACCAAGTGAAATGTGAATGAATCGGATCTAGCGATCCTCCATTTCCCCCCTCTCTTTCCCCCCTTGTGAATACTCCTCTTGTGTAGATATCGCAGGACTGCTTTCCTGCCATAGATGTACCTATTATTTACTCATTACCCAATCAAGTGTTATCACCTGGCTGTTTACCTGCACTGACCAATCATGTGGCTCCGCACCAGGTTTGAATCGTTACTGTTACATATATAAGGAGCATCGCTCCGCCATTGACCTCATGTTCAGATTGACTACACTGCAATAAAGATGCTGACTGCTGCCTACTGCGTATCAATCTGCAAACATCAAAGTGGCTCACATGGACATGAGGGTGTGGTGTGGATGGCAGCCTGTTGAGTCAGTGGTGAAGGCGAGTTTGGACACTCGGTCTCCAAAATGTTCGCCATCACTGCCCTAGGCAATGGCTAAAAATGAGGAAAACATTTCTGCAGTGCTCTCAAGCTCTAAATATGAAATCAGAAGAGGCTAGGATAAACCTATGGAGAGCAGAAAAAACACACCTTACTAAATGGATGAATGCTGAAGAGTGTCTCCCATCAGGAAAAGATTCTGACGGAATTATCTGGAAGTCATTTAAGAGACTTCAAAGTGAAGTAAGAAAAATCAAAGAACAATCAAGTGAAATGGGACTACTTAGATACAGGACGGATTTTTTTGTGAATTTGAAGAAGTATAATCAGTGAAGCATTTATGTGCATTTATATCCTACTATGTATACAAAAGAGATTATTTTAAATGGCCAAGATAATGCTATTGAAGTAGTCTGCTTCTGGTTAAAAACTGTCTTATTATTTCAATGTTTTGTTGTATATTTCATACATCTCCATAATTTTAAATTGTGCAATTTTCTGAGACAAATAATTCTAAAAAAAATGAAGTAGATACAAGATCAGGAACAAACTGTAGCACACTTCTACAATAAATACTCAATATTTTCCAATATTTATTAATATTGAATAAGAACTACTGTATTTCATATGCTGAGAGGCAAATTTCCAACTGCATTTGAGTAGAATCCTGTTTTCACTGTCAGCTGATGGCCTATGGCAGAGGTTCTCAACCTACAGCCCATGGGCCGAATCCGGCCTGCTGCACCAAATAATCCAGCCACTGCCCTCACTCCAGCCACTGCCACCACCAGAATCGGCTACATATTCATCTACAGCCTTTGTAAACATGTTACAACACCTGTGGACTCATTTATGGCTGTTTTAAATGTGTTTACAACAGCCATAAATGAGTACGCAGCCAATTCCGGCACCTGCAGCACCACCAGTCTGGCCCACCAACTGTTTGATGGAGCATGACCTGGCCCCCAACTTGAAAGGGTTAAGAATCCTTGGCCAAAGGCTTCACTGCCCTTTAGAAAAGTCCATTGAGTGCATTGTGACATGGTGGAAGCTTTAATAAAGGAAAATATAACCAAATATACCTGTAGCTAGAATCAAGCAAGCATAAAATCAAAGCTGTTTTGAAAGCTGTCAACTAGCTTCTTTTGCTCATGCTGATTATATAGCATTCTTCTGAACCTGGAGGATAAAACAAAGTTTGTTTGTTTTTTTTATAAATTTTTTTATTGAATTTTTAAGACATAAAAAAAAAAGAAAAGAAAACATTGACTAACAATATAATACACAAACGAATCCATAATATCATCTTAACAAAGATTACTAAATATTAGCACATAACAATATCTAAACTCATTAATTACTATATAACCACCGAATATTATAAAAAACCATTATTTCCAGATCCAAGATAATAAGAACTTTCTGTGCTACTACTAATCTTTGGATAAATAATAATCACCCTGTGAATATATACATTGCCGGGAGAGTTTATTTTCTACTCATCTCCAGAAACTTCTTTGAGATGGTACTGGTCCTGAACTATCATTTGCCATACAAGAATGGTCCACAAATGGTTTGCATATACTCCAAAATCTATCCTCTTTTAAGTTATCTCTTTTCACTTTAATCTCCCATGTCAATTTATCATTCAGTGCTAAACTCCACATTTCTTTATACCACTCTCCAATCTGTATCTCAATATCATTTTTCCAATTTCTAGCTATACATTGTCTACCCGTTGTCAATACAATTTCCAATAATTCTTTTTCCTCCTTGTTTAAACCCATACCTTCGACATTCGTTAAAAGAATGGTACTTGACACCAGCTTAACACTTTTACCCATTGCAGGCGCACCCCCCCAATAACGGACACAGACAACATTGAAAGTGGATAACAGCACCGGGCCACATTTATTGATTCAATGCCCTAGTCCGAATTATAAATTTGTATTGGTAAAACGACCAATCATAATTCATAAGGCAAGCAGGCCGAAGTAACACTGGTAAGGTACCACCCCAAAATTGCCAACGACAATTGGTTACAATGTATCAATTTGTATCAATTTGTTTGTTGACAACAAACAAATTGTTGACCGTAGTCAATAACTAACTCATGACCCCACCCTCTGACGCGTATCCGTGAAATCACAGGGGTGATGCATGCTGGTTAGCAATCGTCATCACCCCATCGCCTGGTTCGTCGTTGACCGGACAACGTTTAACTAATTTATTCCTGTCTAGTGTTGTCCAGTCAATTGCGAACCTGCCGGATACTTGTGGGTCATACTGTTTACCTTACCAGTGCTACCCGCCAATGTGACCAAAGTCAACGTTATGAACACAGAAGACCCCTATATCAAACCATAGCAACAGTGTGGGATGGGCAAAAAAGCCAGGACCCGGAAGCCAATATGGGTCCCAGCCAAAAATTCCCACCCGGCCCCGAAGCGACCAAAATATCACACTGTTAACTAGGGAGGGGGTGGAGGGGAAAAGACTTCTCCGCTCCGTCGCTGAGGTAAAATGGCAGCTCGGCTGCCTCGTGGCCATCCCTTTTATAAGGGAGCTGGCCACGCCCCTAACTACCCGGATTCTCTGTCCTGGGGGGGGGGCCCCGCAAAGGGCGCGGCGGCCATTTTGGCGCCGCGCTTGCATTGCAGGCGCACCCCCCCAATAACGGACACAGACAACATTGAAAGTGGATAACAGCACCGGGCCACATTTATTGATTCAATGCCCTAGTCCGAATTATAAATTTGTATTGGTAAAACGACCAATCATAATTCATAAGGCAAGCAGGCCGAAGTAACACTGGTAAGGTACCACCCCAAAATTGCCAACGGCAATTGGTTACAATGTATCAATTTGTATCAATTTGTTTGTTGACAACAAACAAATTGTTGACCGTAGTCAATAACTAACTCATGACCCCACCCTCTGACGCGTATCCGTGAAATCACAGGGGTGATGCATGCTGGTTAGCAATCGTCATCACCCCATCGCCTGGTTCGTCGTTGACCGGACAACGTTTAACTAATTTATTCCTGTCTAGTGTTGTCCAGTCAATTGCGAACCTGCCGGATACTTGTGGGTCATACTGTTTACCTTACCAGTGCTACCCGCCACACGGAGGGGCTTCAAAGAAGACCTGACCCCCCCCCCCAGACCGTCAGCTCGGTCAACAGGCCTGCTCGCCAATCACCCAACAGGAGGTCCATACCTCCTCGCGACAGATGGACCCCATCCCCTGCGTACAAGTCATAATTTTGCAGGCTAATATCGGGGTGATGACTGACCCGCCCCCAAGCCCTGTCGGCAAGAAACCGCGCCACCGCCCTATTGACCGTGCGCCTAGCACGGTCAAGGGCCATGAGGTTAACGCCCCCTCTGTAAGAATGGCGCGGAACAATGTCCGACCACACCAGGGTTGTGGCAGGCCAGACATAATGCAAGTAGGCGAGTTCCTCACAAATCGCATGCTTGAGCGATAAGCCGGTGAAATGGCCCAAATCATTGCCCCCCAGGTGGATAATGAGAATGTCAGGCGGGTCAGCACCCAGGCCAGAAAAAAGGAAAGGCCGCAGCTCCCGCCATAACATCCCAGGCTTACCATGCCATGTGAGACTGGCGTGTTCACCCAGTCCCAGTCGGGGTCCCCACTCTGTCGCCGCAGCGTAACGCGCTGCCCTGTGCACATAGCTGTGGCCCACCAGCCATACTGTCACCGGTGTAATACGACACCCAGGGTCTGTAAGAAAATTGAGAAAAAAGGCGGTAAGGTGACTGGATTGGTACTCATGGCGGGAGTGGGCGCACATAAAACTGAAAACATTGCGAGCCCCACCTCCCCATGCTGCGTATGTCAGCCCCAGAGTACCCAAAAGCAGCTGCTGTAGAGGCTGCACCAATACGGAACAAATGTGTGCCATAACGGGCACCTGGTAGGCCCACCCTGGTGAGGGCTCTGGCTGTCACCTTCCAAAACTGAAATTTAGTAAGGGGAGACCCATCTTGGTGACAGAAAAACGGGCCGTGGTGCATGCCACGCAGTGCCAGGAATTCCTGTAGGGCACCAACCGGACAGATGTCTGCCAAAGAACAACGTAGCAGTCTTACACCACTGCCTACGCCATGCTGATCTGTTTTAGAGGAGCGTATCCTCAACTGGGCCCAGTCTTTGGCTACATAGACATCTTCGAGTTCCAGTGCCCTACCACTTGCATCCGCCTTAGACAGCATCACGAGTTCGCTGACGCGGAGCGCTCCAAAAAATGCCACCGTTGTGGCTGCATGGAAAAGGGCTGCCTCATAATGATCAAAACAGAGGCCTGGCCAGCCCCGGGCCAACTGGGTAAGAACCCCTGGGGAAATAGGGTGCCGGTCGTCCGGGCAACGCCCGCGCTCGCGCACCCACCCCTCCAAAACATGTCTCACACGGAAGTCAGAGGTGGTATCCACATGACCTCCCACTTTGGCCATAAAAGCCAACGCCGAGAGCTTGGATGCTATGGTGCGAGGTGCAAGGCCCTGTGCATGCAGGTGAACCATGAACCGCAGAACATGGTCCACCGGGATAGGCCAGGTCTCTGGCAGGTGACATTGAGCCGAAAATGCCCTGTAAGAATTGAATGCTTGTTGGTACGCCTTACGCGTGCGTGGCGCTAGTGACAGGCCAATCGCCCGGTTCACCTCTCCTTGCCAATAGTCCAGATCTCGTCCGGGAGTGGCGAGGGAAATTCCTCCGCATCCGGGGCCAAGGCGCGGAACCGGGAGATCTGCAGGCGGGACAAAGCGTCAGCAATATCATTATTAATCCCAGGGACATGCCTGGCCCTGAACAAGACGTTGAGGCGCAGGCAGCGCAGCACAAAATGGCGCACTAGTTCCATAACCCTGGGCGATTTGGAAGTCTGTGCATTAACGATGTGGACAACAGCAGCATTGTCGCACCAGAAATGCACCACCGAATTAGCCCACTGTTCGCCCCATAGCATCAAAGCCCCCAGAATAGGGAAAAATTCCAGGTATGTGAGATCCCGCAGGCGACCTGTGCCTGCCCATGCCGGTGGCCACCCACCATAGGCCCACTTCCCATTGAAGTACATCCCATAACCCAGGGATCCTGAGGCATCAGACTGGATCTGGAAATTGGGGGATGCCAGGAGGTCAGACCTCCAAAATGAGACCCCATTGAACTCCCTCAGGAATTGCAACCAGACAAACATGTCTGCCCTGATACCCCGGGTAAGCCTGACTCTGTGGTGGGGCCTGGATAACCCTGCCATGGCGTCGCATAAGCGCCGGGCAAAAGCCCTGCCCGGTACGACCACCCTGCAGGCAAAATTGAGGTGACCATGTAGCACCTGCAGTTCCCTCAGGGATGCCTTACGCTTGGCCAGCAATTCCGAGATAAGGGCCACTATCCTGGACACCTTATCACCCGGCAACCTAGAAGCCTGCACTACTGTGTCAATCTCAACCCCCAGGAATACTAGCTTGGTAGATGGGCCCTCGGTCTTTTCGGGCGCTAAAGGGACACCAAGTTCCTCCATTAGCGTCTGAAATGTGTTGAGGAGACGTGTGCACGTGTCCCAGCCCCGTTCACCCCCGAATAAAAAATCATCCAGGTAATGGGCTACAGACCGGGACCCTGACCTGCGGACGAAAGCCCACTCTAGGAAGGTACTAAAACGCTCGAATGCCGAGCATGATATGGAGCAGCCAAAAGGCATGGCCTTATCAAAATAATATTCACCCTTAAATTTAAAACCCAGCAACTCAAAGTCGCCCAGATGCACTGGCAAGAGGCGAAAAGCCGACTTAATGTCACACTTGGCCAGCAAGGCACCCGGGCCACACGAGCGTACCATGCGCAACGCATGGTCAAACGATGTATACCTGACTGAACAGAGGTCATCAGGAATAGCATCATTGACCGATCGGCCGGCTGGGTAGGACAAATGATGAATAAGGCGAAACTCGCCTAGGGACTTTTTGGGGACCAAGCCCAGTGGCGACACCTTAAAATTGGGAAACGGGGGTGCAGGGAAAGGTCCAGCGACCCTGCCCGCATCTAACTCTTTCTTAATGCTGGCCGCAGCCACCTCCTCCCTCCCTCTGAGGGATAACAGGTTGGGGGCATCCTGAGGGGACCTATCACCCATGAAAGGAATACGGAATCCCTGCTTAAAACCCTGAAGGAGATACTCCCCATCTTCCCCCTTCGGGTACGATGCGAGCCAACGCTCCAGCATGTCCACATTAATTGGGGAGGGGGCCTTTTGGAGAACCAGCTCCATCCGAGGCAGTCTTGCCAGCACACTGTCCACCCCTCCCTCTGCCTCGTGCCCCCCCAGGTCTGGGACAGGCAGAGGCTGCACGGGGGCCCGAACATGTGGGACACTCATGCTTATACCTGCAATTCTTTCTATTGCAGGAACCATTGGACGAGAAAGTCCAGCACAGCAGGCGGGCTGGAACCCCCTGCCCCGCCGCCTGGCGGGTAACCTGCGCTGGAGCCGCTCGCTGGACCGCATGTCCGCAATGGTATCTATCTCCCGGGGCAGGGCGTGTAGGCGTCATATACAAGAGCCAAAGCCTCTGGCACGGCTCATCCCATCTCATCTCGGGGTGGAGGGGAATCCTCATACGGAATTCCTCGTCATACGCTAGCCATGAGGGGCCCGGGAAATCAACCATTGCCCTGTATATATTGTCCAAATATTGAACCATGGGAATAGCTAAATCCGGCCGCGCCCTCAAATACACCGCCATGTATATTAAATAAGCGGGGAGCCAATTGGCCCAGGTACGCGGCGGCTTACGGCGGCGTGCCTGCTCCTTGTCCTTCTCATCCTGTCCCTCCCTTTCCTCCTTGGTGGGCTCTCTGTTCAGGAGTGAGAAGATATCTATGTATTCCCCCCGCCATATCTTTTCTCTGGTAGTCTGTGCCAAGTGATCACCTAGTGGCAAGGAATACCCCGCCGTCGGCAAAGCCGAAAAAGGCACAGCCGGCCTAGGAAAAGGGGCCTGAGCTAAACCAGCCACCCCCAGCACATTCCCCGGAGTGTAAGAACAAGTACCCACCCCAGTACCCAAGGTGGCAGTCGTCGTCGCCGGGTGGGTTGCCAATAGCGTGGCCCCCGCACCACCCGCGCGAGGCCAAGGCCATTGAAAGACACCCCCCCCATATTGGGGATGTGTGTGGATGTACTCGCTTGCACCGTATACTCACATGCTGCACCCCCGCGGGCCGCCCCCACCGGGGGTTCCGGCCCACTGGGGGCGTCGGAGCTCACGACCGACGTAGAGCTCATCACCGGGGCTTGACCCGCACCTGGCTGCTGGCTGGGGAGCTGCAAAGCAGTGGCCGAAACCGCGCCACGCGCCTGCAGCAGCTCAACCCTCCCTGCCGGCTGTTGTCCTCCTGCCGACATCGTCTCAAAAGGGACCCCGAAGGGGGCGCCCGCCTGACTGGCCCGAGCCAACGACGCTTCCAGGGCCGCGATGCGGGCCAATAAGGTGTCCACGTTGACCAGGGGCAAAGGGCCGGCCGGCCCGCCTGGTCCAGGCGCGGGTGCAGGTCCCTGTACCCCAGGACCCGAATATGGCCATTGGCCAGAACCGAAGCCCGGCAGGGTCGGAAGAGAAACCTGTCAAGGCAGGGGGCCGCCCCACCCCCCAAGGCTGGAGGGCCCTGGGGGAGGCTGCGACCCAAGATGAGTAGGCCCAACAGGGTGGGCAGGTGGAGGAGCGGTGTCCACCGCTCGCGGGCCGCGGGCCGGAACGCCTTCCGCGCCCGCACTCTGATCGGGCCAAGGGGCAATAGACCCCATTCCACTGGCCCCGGCAGGGGCCGGCAAAGGCGGCTGTTGAGGAGGCGGCACCGCGGTCCTCCGACCTGGGTTGCGCCTCCTAACAGCGCGAGCTGCACTAGAAGCTGCCTTCTTCTTCGAAGGCATCTCCACCGAAGCAAGAAGGGAAGCCAGCAAGGAAGAACCGCTACCAAAAAGGCTTCCCGGTAGGCTAAAGCGCGACGGAGACACCGGGGAAAAGACTTCTCCGCTCCGTCGCTGAGGTAAAATGGCAGCTCGGCTGCCTCGTGGCCATCCCTTTTATAAGGGAGCTGGCCACGCCCCTAACTACCCGGATTCTCTGTCCTGTGGGGGGGGGCCGCAAAGGGCACGGCGGCCATTTTGGCGCCGCGCTTGCATTATTTCACCAAGCTCACCTTCTATTCTTCCCCAAAAACCCCTTATTTTTTTACAGCTCCATCACATATGTTCATATGTTCCGTCAAATTCTCTACATCTCCAACATACTTTATCTCTTTTATTATCCATCTGGTAAAGTCTTAATGGCGTCAAGTACCATTGCCACAACATTTTAAAATTATGTTCTTTAATTCTTACGGACATTGTTCTCATAATCCTCTTTTTCCATTTGTTTTTCCACTCAGTTTCCCCTATTGTTATATTCAAATTTTGTTCCCACTTCCGTTTCAAATCCTCCTGTGGATCTGCACCTCTATTCAGTATGTTATAAAGCTTACTTACAAGACCTTTAATACTGCTTTCCCCTTTTCTAATCTTCCTTACCAACTCCTCAAATTCTGTGTGTATTCTATCTAACCCTACTTCTTTTTTATATTTTTTGTTCCAATTGTCCACCTTCAACTTCTGAAACCAATTCAAATTTAATATCTCAAATATTTTTTTCCGCTCCACATCAGAGTCACAAGCTTTTAACCAATCCTTCAACAAAAGCATCCCATTTTTATCCAATATTTCCATTTTTTCCTTATCTAGCTTTATTGGAAAACACATCATGTCGGCTAATTCCACAATTGGAGAGAGATTTGGGACCATGTCCTTTTTTACCTTCTTCCACACCTCCATGAGACCTCTCATCATAGTATTATTTGACCTTTTCACCCTATCCTTTATTCCCAAAAAAATTATATTTCCGATATTTCTATATTCCTTCATCTCCAATTGCTCCCAAATTGTCTTTTCTCTTGCCAAAATCTTCACTACATTCTTAACTTGAAAAGCTCGATAATATGCTAACAAATTTGGCATACCCAAACCCCCTTTTTTTTGAGACAGGTACCATAGCTTCTTTGGGAGCCTAGATTTTTTACCTCCATTGCAAAAGCCATTGAACATCTTTTGAAACTCATTAATTTCTTTCTCTTTCAAATGGATCGCTATTGTATCAAATAAAAAGTTAATCTTTGGTAACAATATCATTTTACACATAGCAATTCTTCCGAACCATGACAGCTTTAACTTCTGTAGTTCTTGTATTTTATTCTTAAATTCCATTTTCAAGCTGTCATAGTTCAATCGTTTAAGTTCTTCTAATTTGTTTGAAATAATTATCCCCAAATATTTCAGTTTATCTTTAATTTGTATATTAAGTGTCGACACTATCTTACCCATCTCACTTGGTTTCAAATTACATAGCATCAGTTCTGATTTATCCCAATTTATCTTTAGTCCAGTTATAGCTTGAAATACCTGCAAATGATCTTTAATCCTGTCCATTACCAGCTCCGGGTGCTTCACCATAAGCAGTGTATCGTCTGCATACATACTCACTATATTACCCATAATCCCTTCTATGTTTAGATCTTCCCTTATCCTTTTAGCTAAGATCTCCATTGCCATAATAAACAAGATAGGAGATAATGGACAGCCCTGCCTAGTGCCAGCCTCTAGCTTTACCACATCCATAAACTCCTCATTTACTCTAACCCTAGCATTTCCTTTTTGATATAGTAGATCTATAACCCTATTGAATTTGTCCCCAAATCCGTATTTCTTAACTATTTCCTTAATTGAAGACCACTGCAATGAATCAAAAGCCTTAAAAATATCCAATGATAATAATCCCACCTTTTCCTTTGCTTGATTAACGCTGTCTATTAAGTCTAATACCCTTCTAGTCAGATCCGCCATATGTCGTCCCTTTAAAAACCCAACTTGATCAACATTTATATATTCCCCCATGAAACTATTTAAACGGTTAGCCAATATTGCTGTGAAGATCTTCGCATCTTGATTTATAAGTGAAATTGGTCTGTACGAGTCCACTCTTTCCAAGTTCTTACCCGGCTTTGGCAAAAGAACGATTGTAGTGTTATACCATGAAGTCGGAATTGGTCCTCCATCTAGTATGTGATTATATAGCTTTACCAATTTCGGTGCCACCACCTCTTTAAATTCTTTATAAAATTCTGTCGATAATCCATCATCCCCCGGGGCTTTCCCTATCTTCAGTCCGCTTATTACCTCCTTAACCTCTTTATCAGTTATCCTTTCCTCCATTTTCTCCCTATGCTCTTGTTTTATTCCATTCCCTAACTGTCTCTCCAATATCTTTTTAAGCTTCTCCAAATCTACTTCCTTTTTTGCATATAATTCTTGGTAAAATTCCCTAACAATTTTACATTTATCCTTATTCTTATTACACCTTGAACCTTGCCTATCAACCAATACGCCAATTTCTCTTTTTTCCCTTTTAACCTTGGCTGCTCTTGCTAATAATTTTGAATTCTTATTGCTAAATTCAAAATATTCTCTGTTTAGGTAAATCAAATCTCTTTTAACTTTATTAATATCCTTACCCATTACTTCTGCCTTAAGTCCTTGTAATTTCATAAAAAAAAATTTATCTTTGTTTTTTGCATGCTCCTCCTGTAATTGTTTTATTTCTCTTTCTTTTTCTGCCTGTTCTGCTTTATATTTTTTGTATTTGAAGCTTGCCAATTTTATACTTTCCCCCCTAAAAACTGACTTCATGGTATCCCATACAACGTTAAAATTAACCTCATTATTATCGTTCCACTGCCAACTTTCTCTCCAACTTTCCATAATTGCCTCTTTACTTTTCTGATCTTTGAACAAATTAGGATCGTACCTCCAATTTCTTACTTTTCGAATATTTTTTTGTACTTTCAGTTCCAAATATACTTTAGCATGGTCCGATTCCTTAATAATCCCAATTTCCGTACCTTCTATATCCCCAATTAAATTTTCCGAAAGTAAAACATAGTCTATTCTTCAGTAGGTCCCATGGACGTGCGAAAAAAAGGAATATGCCCTTTCCGAGCCCTTAAACTCTCTCCACGAATCCTTCAAGCCCATAACGTCCATCCAATTATCCAACACCTTCCCTCTCAAACCAATTCCATTTCTAGCTATGTTTGTGCAGTCTAATCCTGACCTTATCAAATTAAAATCACCAGCCACAATAATTTTTGCAACATTTTCCAATTCCACTATTTTCCAAATTTTTTCAAGAAACTCTGCTTGGTGGTCGTTCGGAGCATAAATATTTACCAACATAATTTCCTCATCTTCTAATTTTCCTCTTATCAACAGATATCTGCCCTCTTGATCAACAATCTTTTTTGTAATTTCAAATCCCAGCTTCCTAGAAATCATAGTTGCCACCCCTCTTGCTTTCGAAGTACCAAACGCCATCTCATAGTGTTGCATCCATCCCAAATAAAGTTTATTCGTATCTTTTGACTTCTGATGTGTTTCCTGTAAGAACAATATATCTGGTCGATCTTTTTTTAACGCCAATTCCAATCTCCGTCTCTTAAGAACAGAACCTGTACCTTTCACATTCCACGATATTATTTTAATACTACCCATAACCAAATTCTTTTCCCAGCTTTAAACTCTCCATCGGGCGTGCCACCAACAACCCTACCACCATACCACTACATAAAACACACACTTTCGCTCTCCCCACTTTCCCACGAAAAGCCGCCTCTGTCGACCAAAGAGGGGAGAGGGGGGACATGCAAGATGCGCCTTACTACCGGCGCTACACGCTATTTGCCCATTCTACCTCTATTAACTGCTTAGAATTGCTAAAATCTAATATTCATTGCTCCTTACCTATCTCCTCCTCCACCATAATCAAAGACGGCTCCTCTTCCTCCTCTCCTCGCTGTGGTGTTCCACCTGTAGCTCCACCGGCTTCCTCCCTCTCATATTCCCTCCCCAAAACTCCAGAATCCATCAATTCCTTCTTAAGATTTTTCCATTCTTCCAAGTCTACCTTTACCAGTTCCAACAAACTCAAATATTCCAATAGATTAGTGCCTTCATCAATAACTTGCATTCGTTTGTCATAGAAAAAACGCAATTGTTGCGGAAATCTCCAATTATACCTTATATTTTTACTCATCAATAATTTAGTGACGGGCCTCATCTTATACCTCCATGTTCTTTCTTTTAATGAGATATCATTATAAACTTCCACATCTGAGCCATCAAATTTCAGCGCATCAGAACCAACTCGTTTCAGATGGGCCATTACTTTTAACTTATCCGCCCAATTCGCAAATTTAACCAACACATTTCTTTGAACCACCCTCCCTCTTCTTGGGCCCACCCGGAAAACGCTTACGATATCTTCCTGGACAAATTCTTTCCCCATATTCAAACCATTTAACCACTGAACCACCCTTTCTCTTAACAAATCCGAAGTGCGTTCCACCACCTGACGGATCACAATGTTCTGCTTTCTCATCATATCTTCCACAGCATCTATCCTTCTCTCTTGTTCCTCCAATTTCAGCTTGTTCTCCCGCACCACCTCCTAAGTCCCTTTTACCTCCTTCTTTATGGCATTTACCTTGGTTTGGACCAATTTTACATTTCCCTCAATTTTTTTCAAACTTAAGTCCACTTTTTTTGCAAAATCTGCAACTGATGACATCACTTTATCTTGTTTTTTCATCATTTCATTTCTGTCTTTCACCCTTGAATCCTCATTTTTCTCCAATTTTTGAAACAATTTGCCAATTTCCACCATAATTTGAGTCTGATCGTATGGCACTGTGGGCGGGGATGAAGACTGAGTGGATTCCTCCATTGGTGCTTTTTCTTTCTTTTTAGGCTTTACAACTGGTTCTTCTTCCTTTGCTTTCCCTCTTGTACCTTTATCCATAGTAATGTAATGTATAAGAAATCCAATGCTGCAGTACGTTGTAAAAGTTAGTCACTGGAATAAAGCTTGTAACACTGCAACCACTGGTTCCACAGATCCAATAGGGAAGCTTATATACAAGCAGAAGATCAAAAAGTTACTGTAATCCACAGAGATAAAACAAAAGGAAACAATTCTCCCAACAGGCAGCTCAGGAAAAAAAAAGGAGAACAAAAAATGTTAATCCACAGCAGGTCCGTTTCCCCAAAGCAAATAATCCAATCAGTTGTCTTTCAACTGCAGTAAAAGGGCTTCAAGGGAACAGTCAGTCCAAGCTTCTCCTTTAAAAAAACCAAGCCGCCAGAGAAAAAAGAGGGGGGGGGACCAGAGGGAGAAAAAGCCCAAAATCCAACCAGCAAGGAGAAGTGGTGAGGGGCAGTATATTCCACAGTAAACAAACAGGTATTTATAATCCACACGGTGAAGGAACCAAAAGGCAAAAGCCACCCAATCCTTCTCTTGAAGCGGACAATCAAAACGCCATTTTCCAGCGACTGCCTTAACTTTTGGGTAAACCCCCCCTTCTCTTTCTAAGGAACGGAAAACTTTCTCCAAGCGATTTAAGCCGGGGAACTCTCAATCACCTTCCAATGTTGTAGCCCAGGCAAAGATAATTAATCCACTTTGTTGTCGTCAAAACGTGGTGCAATCTTCTGGTGTGTAAAAGGAGCCGTAACCCAAACACTCTCACTTTCGTTTTCCAGGACCGCCGCCATTAACTGAGCCTCCGCTTACTTTAATCCGCTTCCACCCGCTGCCATTTCAGGAGTCCGAGCTCATTTTTTTAAAAAAGCCCCAGCCAATTTTAAAGTTTAAAGTTCCGTTCATGCACTTACATGCAGGCTGTTCTCATACCAAACAACTTCTTGCCAGTTCCAAAGCCTTCTCCACAGTCTCGCTGGTCCTGTTCTTGGCTCCTCGGCAGAAAAGCCGCGACTACCGTCACAGCTTCATCCGCTCAGAGAAGCCTCCCGAACTTCGACCATCCAGCCTCAAAAGATCCCAAAATTTTCCAAAAAGATAGGCAAGGTTCTTATCTTTAGAATTTACCACTTTAAAACCTCTCCATTTTGCTCCAGCATATTAGTTACCACTTTGTTAGGCGCGAGCGTCCGAATCTAGATGTTACTCGGCGGCCATCTTGGCCACGCCCCCACAAAGTTTAAAATATTCTGACAAAAGGTGGGAGTATGTTGATAATTTTGTATAGTTGTATTTTGTTTAGGTTTTGTTGGGTTGATAAGTGTCCCCCCCATCTCGTTGTTCTGTGCAGGACAATGACAATAAAGATCTATCTATCTATCTATCTATCTATCTATCTATCTATCTATCTATCTATCTATCTATCTATCTAAATAATACATTTAATGGAATGATTGAAAAGAGAATAAAATGACAACTATAACCATTTCATATGTTTGTATTCAAAAAAGCATTTCACTTTCTAAAATCATGATTTAAGCTCAACCCGTTTATCCCCACTTTTGAAAAGTTACCTAAAAGCAGTAATAACAAAATGCTTTTCTCAGTAAGAAACACAGAGAAATTTGTTAAGCACATCCAGGAATGTTGTGTTAAACAAAACATTCTTCACACATGTCTTGATTTGCTGCTCATTTTTTTAAATGTGAGAATACAGGAGAAGATAAATGAAATGCTTCTTAAGAAGTAAAACTGAAAAGCAATTACCAAATGAAATACATATGTGGTACAGCGTTTGGTTGCTCTGGATTGTTACTGAACAATTTTTAAAAAAGAAATCATGTCAGAAGCTCACCAAGGTGCTTTCTGGGTTGAAATAACTTTTGCTGGAAGAAATCCACTCAAGAGACACCTGAATGAAGCTCCTTTCATTCATTCATTCTTCACTCATTCATTCATTCATTTATTACTCATATTTCTATCGCTGCCCCCTCGCCAAGGCAACTCTGGGTGGCTTACACATAAAACATGACAACTAAAACTTTACAAAAACATTAGATTGGCAATCAGCCATGAAGACTGTCCTGAGAATATAACACAGTGGCCTTTCATCTGCCTTCCACATTGCAGCATGACACCCGTACCAGTTCTGGTCCTGAGCCCTTTTGGCACACAAAGTACTCCTCAGCCCCAGGCCAGTATTGATAAAGCTGCTGCCCTCGATCAAGATGGATTCAAGTGGGATTCAATCCACTTGGGGACCATCATCCTTCTCTGTGGACTTCGGCACCCAAGCCGTTTGTCTTCAGGGTTGTCAGGTTAGTTAACTGCCACCTGATTCTCAGTGTTGAGGCTGCCAGTAGGGTCTACTCTATTACCATGGCAGGATAAGCTGGCCAGACTGCAATGGGGCATATATATATGTATGGTTGTTTTATTATTTTTGGAAACCACCCGAAGTATAACATGTATGTCAGATGAGTGGAGAGTTTAAATAAATAAAGAATAAAAGGATGTCAACAGCATGGAGCTATGGTATTGTCACTTTGCACACAGAGATCCAAAAGCAGTTCTGGAGCTGCAGAACCAGAACTTTGCCAGAAGTATAAAGGTAAATATATATGATACAACCAACACAACTAGGTCCGTAAAGCTGCATCACAGAAAAAGAGTGTTAGGCCTTTGGAAGCCTGGGATAGGCTTACCTACTAAAACAGAAAAGTCACAAACTGGACAACAGAATTGAACAAAATATCTTACCAATAAGGGGTCACAAATGTTCATTTTTAACATGCCAAAAAACTGGGAACTTCATTTATACGCTGTCTTCCTCTCAATTCAAGTATCCAAGGTGGCTTGCAGAATGGCAGGTTGTTGTTCAGTTGCATAGTTGAGTCCGACACTTTGTGACCCCATGGACCATTGCATGCCAGGCACCCCTATCCTCCACCATCCTCCGCAGCTCAGCTCTATGCTCGTTGCTTCAAAAATACCATCTAGCTATCTCATCCTCTGCCACCCCTTCTCTTTCTGCCTTCAATCTTTCCCAGCATCAAGGCTTTCTCAAGTGAGTCTTCTCTTCTCATTTGGTGCCCAAAGTACTCTACAAATATTAGGATACCATTATACTTTACATAGTTAGGGTATACTTTAAACAAAGACAAGAACAGCAAAAAGAAAAGTTTTAAAGCAGAAAAGCAAGGTGCAACTGGTGAAAAAATATTTTTGTCTGCCCTTAGCAGGACATACAAAGCTAAAATTAATACACTGATTGTTGCAGATTAAATGTTTCCTTTGGTGATCTAGGAATGTTCATAGATTGCACACAAAGCAACAAATCTATATGTGCCCCAAATTCACAAAAGTAAAGATAAAGGTCACCCTTGCTTGAAAGCCAGCCATATCTGACTCTAGGGCCCAGTGCCCATCTCTGTTTATAGCCAAAGAGCCAGCGCTGTCTGCATATGAATACGTTTCCATGGACACATGGCAGGCATGCCTAGACACTGAAGTGCACAGAATGCTGCTTACCTTCCCACCGAAGTGGTACCTATTTATCTATTTGCAATGTCTTGCTTTTGAACTGGTAAAGGTAAAGGTTTCCCTTGCTCAAAAGCCAGTCATATCCGACTCTAGGGTTCAGTGCTCATCTCTGTTTACAGCCAAGGAGCCAGCGCTGTCTGCATCTGCAGGCGTTTCCATTGACATGTGGCAGGCATGCCTAGACACCGGAGTAAAAGGAAGCCTCTAATCAAGAGTAATTTGTTACTGCCCATGATATCATTCCTGTTGAGCAGGCAGACACCGCTCAATAGGATTTCAGCTGTTGTTTGTAAAACTGTAGTTCCCAAAGAAAAAACAATAAGTACTTTCTTAATTAAAAGTAAAATATTGTTAATTGCTTAGTAGAAATGTTTTTATTTTTAAATAAATATGTGTTTATATAAAATATAGTCTAGTGCATATTTATTTTAAGTAGTAAAGAAATGTATTCTCTTTTAGAGAAAGATATTATGCTTCTTTCCACTAATCAGCACTCTCCATCTTGAACAGTTGTTAAGCTCATGAACTGCAGAAAGTTGCAAGCATAAGGAGTGTGGTAATACGAGAGGACAAAGGCATTTCCTATGGCACAAAGCCAAATGCAGAATGCACTCCCAAAAAAAAAAAACTGTTATGCCCATTCATTTCTTTACCATGAACAGAGGATTCAGAAAAGATTCCTGAAGTCTGCCTCTTCAAAAGACTCAACCATATTCCATGACACCATACATTTTAAAATATAAGCAGTCTCCTAAGTGCTAACATCTATCTCACTATGGGGGTTTGTGTGGGAATAATGTCATTATATATATTTTAGTTCTTAAATGTCTCGGGAGCTACCATCTTTGGTTCTGGATGGGGCTATTTTTCCCCAGACAGACCCGGTGCACAATTTGGGGTCCTCCTGGACTTGCGACTCCTGCTCAAAGAGCAGGTGGCAGTCGTGGCCAGGAGGGCTTTTGCACAACTTCGTGTGATTCGCCAGTTGCACCCGCTCCTGGACCGGTACTCTTTGCTCATGGTCACACATGCTCTGGTCACCTCTAAGACTAGATTATTGTAATGCGCTCTACATGGGGCTGTCCTTGACGACCATTCAGAAGCTGCAGTTGGTCCAGAACGCGGCTGTCCGAGTGGTGATGGGGTGCGGGCATTATGCCCATGCCTCGCCATTGCTCTAGGAGCTGCACTGGCTACCAGTTTGCCTCCGGGTGCAATTCAAGGTGCTGGTGGTGACCTTTAAAGCCCTACATGGTAGTGGGCCATGATATTTAAAAGACCGCATCGCCCCAAGAACGTCTGTCCATCCAACCAGGGCGAACCAGAGGGGCTCTCAAATTGTACCATCAGCTAGAGGGGCTTGTCTCTCTAGCACAAGAAGGAGGGCCTTCTCTGTGTCTGCACCAGCCCTATGAAACCTCCAAACAATAGAGTTACGGCTCCAGACAGAATTGCTGCCCTTTAGGAAAGAACTTAAAACCAGGCTGGTGGGGCAGGTGTGGGGCACTGATGGAAGTGTGACCCCTGCCTGCTGGCTCATATAAAACATAATCAAGATCCTCCCTCTTTTTACAGATGGGGTGGGTGGGATTTTAATGGAGATGGTTTTAAATGATATTATTATGGATGTTTTTATGGTTTTTAAGTCGTCATTTGTGAGCCGCCTGGAGTCGCTTCGGCGAGGGGGTGGCAATACAAATGTGAACAATAAATAAATAAATAAGTGGCATGAGGCTATTGTCCTAATCAGACATTTGCCTGAACATGTGAAGAACAATGTGTAAAGAGTGGCACATAAGCTCATGCTCCTGAACATACCTACCACCATGGTTAGACCTTAACATGCTGAGCAGGAAGAGGTCTCCTGTTTTTGGCTTAATAGGTCTACACTGCTTCCATGATTCAAGCATTTCCTAGAAAACAAAGATCTTGTATCCCTTTTTGATTGTAATTTCCTTTAAACCTTTCATGATATTATGCATAGCAGAGGGACTATTTGGTCCAAGTCTCACGCTCACAGAAGCCTCAAATTTAAATCAAATTACAATTTTTGTAACCTGTTCTTGGTATTTCTTCAGTTTTTTTTAATATAAAAGGAGCCTTGAAAATGGAATGGCCAGGCTTTGTTCTACCTTTGAGAAGCCCTCTCTGAGACCAGTGTAAATTTGAAAGTGTAGGTGCTATTTGTGACTGTACAAAATGCAGGCAACTGTATCAGTCCATGTGACAAAGAGCCAGTCTTTTGTATACTGAATGGTTCTTAACTTCCCATTCAAAACCAAACACCCTCAAATATTTTGCATTATAGCAGGGATTGCTTTCAACATTATATATTTATAGGGAAGATACATTTCTTTCCCAGGTTATATTAGGATTGTAGCTAAATACGGCGGAAACAGGGAAGAGTAATAGGAATGAGGAAGATACCTATTATTCAGATAATCCAGGACCCTACCTCCATTACACCACTGTTCATGACAGGGCATGTAAATCTCCTGAAAGCTACATGATAAAGTCGACAGTCCACCCACTTAATCTTTAGAAGCGTTTTGGTGCAATAAGACACCACTGACTGGAGAAGATATTTGAGAAATCTCATTAACTACTCTTTGTTTGTTTGAACATTTTTTATTTAAAATGTTGTGGTCTACCATGACATGTATTTGAAGGACACATAAGTCTGAATAATAAACAAACATACAAGATAGAATAAAAATTAGAAAATTCTTGTTTACAAATGTCATCATTATGACATGTAGCCACTTTATATAAAAAGTATTTCCATTGAAATCCTACCATATTGTAAGAGTACTATGAAGTCTTAAATGCTCTGCCATTTCAAAAGCCTTTGGACAGAAGTAGTGAGGAATGAGCAGCATTTTTGTTACTTTCTGTCTTTCAAATTCTTCTTCTTCCAATTCCACTTCTTGTACTCTACTATTTCTCTTCCCTTCTGATAGAGACTAGAGTTGAAGGTGTGGCTGGAGGCTAGAAGAACTTTGATAAAAGGTAAAATATTTATACCATCTGAAGAGAAACTACAGTATTTGCTGGAATGGCATTGGATTTCCAGTTCCAGAGAATGCCTTACATTGCCTTCCTAATAATTTTCCCAATTTCCCCTGGTTTACATGCTAAACCTGAGCCTGCAACTTTGTTCAATAGGAACTAGAGAAAAGGGAAATCGAGGAGGGTTTGCATTTCAAAACATTCAGCATTAATCCTTGGGGACCAGCTAACTGCACCTGACCACATAGATTATCCAACACTATCAAGGGTAATTTATTTTGCACAAATTCTTGAACTGTATTTTTGTATGTGCATGTGCCTGGCAGCACATAGAGTTTACCCTGGAAAGTTGGTAGGATTTGCTGCAACCTCAAAATGGTTCCTCCGACCCAATCTTTATAATTGTAACACTATGATGGTTCAGTGGTCCATTTGCTGTCATGCCAAAGACCCGCTGCAGTGTTATAACAATTAAACACAATAATTTTAGAAAACTGATACCTACCGTGGAGAGGCAGTGACACAAGTTGCACAAAAGAGTGGTATAGCTACAAACAGCTCTGCAGCAGCGGTGGAGGTAGAGGTGATGACTGAGGCGACACCAGAGTCTCCCACACACACTTTGGAATGGAGGCCAACTGCCTAACTGTACTATTTTTTGTCTTATATTGTTATATATTGTTATTTGTTTGGTTGGGTCTTTGTTGTATTGGTGGTCTTATGAAGTCTAACTTTTATTGTAAGCTGTCCAGAGTAGTGGTCTCACTAATTGGGTGGGATATAAATTTATTAAATAAATAATATTAAATAAATAACAGCTGACAGGCAGTGATGGCAGCATAAGCAAGCAAGCAAAGACTTGGAAGGCTTAGTGGTTAAGCTGCTGAACTTGACAAATGGAAGCTTGGCAGGTCAGCAGTTCAAGACCCGTGTGCTGTGTGACGGAGTGAGTTCCCGTTGTCCCAGCTCCTGCCAACCTAGCAGTATGGGGATGGGAGGGAAAAGAAGAAAACAGGAGGTTATTTAGTGGCAGTGGCAGTAGGATAAAACACACACATTCGTTTTCACAAAGGATGTGCAAATTGATACAAGCACCACATAACCTCAACCTGACTAGAAAAAAAAGGGATTGGAAACTCAGTTCTTTTGACATTCAAGACTGAGTCTTAGTCAGTGAAATGGAGGCCATTTGGAGGAATTGATTTTGGTTTGCTTGTTCTGGGCCTTGAACAATTGCTCCTAGAGAAAAAGCCTTAGTTTTGACATCCTAAGGAACAAACCTTGCTTTACAGATAGTACATGGCTGAGAAAGATGAGACCCACCAAAGCAAAAATGGTGTTTGGAGCCCTGGTCAGTTGGAGGATTGCTTCCTCTGCAAATAATATATTTTAAAAATAAGACCTTAGCAGCCATACAATTGGAAAGAGCCTGCTAGATAAAGGTAAAAGTTTCCCTTGCTCAAAAGCCAGTCGTATCCGACTCTAGGGTTCAGTGCTCATCTCTGTTTCATACCCAAAGAGCCAGCACTGTCTGCATCTGCAGACGTTTCCGTGGACATGTGGCGGGCATGCCTAGACATCAGAGTGCACGGAACGCTGTTTACCTTCCCACCAAAGTGGTTCCTATTTATCTACTTGCAATCTCTTGCTTTTGAACTGCTAGGTTGCCAGGTGTTAGGACAGAGATGGAAGCTCATTCCATCGTACAGTACCTGGGTATCAAACTGCTGGCCTGCTGCCTTCCAGTCAGTGTCTTAACCACTTGAGCCACTTCTCTCTCTAAGAGACTGCTATTCCAGAGTAAAACAGAAAGAGGACAAGATGAAAAAGAAATGAATTTCAATAAAAGCAACACGGCAGGGTGCGTGTGTAACGTGAACAAAGAAAAACAAGAAATGGAACAGTATAAAACTTGTGCTTAGCCAGAGACATTAGAATGCACTCTGACTGGGGAATAGGAACAGAGGACTGCTAATTGGGATACACCTTTATATGTGTAAGGATGGGTATGGACAGAGTTACCACAAAATATTAGCTGGTGTACATTCCTGAAATGGCTGTGTGCATGTACAAACCCATTTGTATGTTTCACAGAGACTACAAAGAACATAAGGTGCTTAACACTGGCATGTTTGTGTGTTGTCTGCTGAGCACCTGACAGTGAGTAATAAGCAGTGATAAATTACTTGCAGGACGTTACATTTCTTGCTGTGAAGAACACTAGCAAGAGTATTCTTGTATTTGGTTTGGTCATGTTTTACAGAATACAAATGCATGCCTAGTCAACAATACAATAAACATATGCCCTTAACACATCATAGCTGAGGATTCTTCGCCCATAGCTGAATCCCCAAAAGACCAACAAAAATGTAATCCATCAAAAATTATTTGTGTCTTTTAGAAAAATTGTCTAGGTGAACTTAAAAGTTGGAATGAACAAATATCATCTTTCTGTGGTGAAATCTGTCTGTGCAAGACTGTTGAGCATATTTGTTACATTAATTTACTAGCTAAGGCCATTTGCATAATATTGGTACCATAGATTAAGTTCAGGAAGCTGCATTGCTTTCCATCTGCTAGCTATTTCCACTCTAGCTGCCTGTAAAAGGAATATGAACCTGTAAATCTTTGGTAGTGGCAGCAGGGTGGGGGGAGGTGTGCATGGTGGGAGAATTAAGGAAGCTTGTCTTAAAATGCAGCTGCTTATGTCTGGTGGGCTCACAATACACACAAAGAATCTGCTGCTTACTATGATTCGGGGAATCAGAAGCCATGATAAAATCATAAACAAATGAACAACTCTGCAGGGCATGTGCTGATTGTGTAATTAACGGGCGTGGATGAAGGTACAGAGTGAACCTGAAGCAAAATGTGTACTAGAGACACACCTCATTGATGTTTTGCTACATGAGCTTGTAACAGTGAAGTGTTTACTACACATTGTATAGTTCAAAGCATATACAATACAGATCATTTTGAAATTACAAGAGTGGCAAAATATTCTGCAATAAATACAAACTGTACTTTGCAGGAAGTATCATGTCATATCGTCTGACTCTCCTGGGTGCTATTGAATTATTATTTTTAGCTCTTTAATTTTCTTATTATTTCATTTCAATTCTTGTATGAATTACAGTAGAGACCTATATTTGTGAATCACCATATTCTTAAATGTATTTTGTTGTGTGAGGTCTTGTGATGTTTTTACGTTTTAACCTATAAAACCATTCAGTCATGAAAAAAAATTATAATTTAAATTTTTCCTGTTTGTACAGAATTACAAGTTAGGAATAAGGTAATCTGAATAACCATAAGAAAAATAAACACGCTGAAAAGTATATTCAGATTATAATTAATACTGAACCATGAAACTCACTAGATGATGTTATGCTACTTACACTCTTTCCATCTGACTTGCCTCACAGGGTTTTCAGGAAGAATAAATGGGGAATGAGGAGAGCCATGCATACTGTCCAGAGCTACTAAAAGAAAAGAATAGCAATGCTATTAATATATTTAACCAAAATGAATAGCATTGAACCAGGTACTAGATTTATACAAGCTCTCTTTCTATTTCAAACTTCGATCCCACAAAGCAACGTTGTTCTTGAACAAGAGTGGAAATAGAGGAGTAACAAGCAATATAGAACCACAAATATACCTGATACTACAAGAAATCTGAAATTTGCACAGCTTGGTTCAGTTTGATTTTATAACCACTATGCATAGTTCTTTTAAGTCGATGAAGCAGGCATGCAAGCAGGAACTTCTCACTTGCATACCTGTTGCTTTCTACCCTCATCTGGAGATTTCCAGAGCATCCCTAACTGTGGCAGGGTGTGTTTCTGCCTGTGGCTGCTATCTGAATGAAAGGCCAGTTGAGTTTCTTTTGACAGTGTCAGATCTAACCTCAAACATTGAACTTTATCTTTGATTGGATTGTTAACTTTAGAGCAGTGTTTCCCAACCTTTGGTTTTTAGACTTCAATTCCCAGAAGCCTAAGTCAATTCCCCCAAGCACTGATCAGCCAATGTACTGACTGAGGCTTCTGGGAATTAAAGTCCCCCTGTGGGGCATGGGACCCACATTGGGAACCACTGACTTAGAGCCTGACAACACTATTACGTACTATTTGGGGTGGCAGTTAGATCTTATTTGAATAGTAGGAAAGAAAAAGGGTCTTTCACATCCCTGTGGGATAAAGGATAATTTAAGGTGTATAGGACATTTTTGTGACACAAACAACACTCCTTTCTGAAACAGCAAAGAACCAGGGGCTCTTAAACAAAGCTGCCTACTATCATCTACCATCTTGGGCAGTTACCCATCTCAGTCCTAATGACATAACCAGCCTTCATCAAGGATTTTAATGGTGAAGACCAGCGTTTCAGATCAGGCTTGTAAATATGTAGGAAATGGCTGGGCAGTGTTCCAGAGGAAGTGTAGACTTGTTTGAAACAGAATGAACTCTCCATCCATGGCCAGATGGGCCACATAGGAATAGAACTTCTTTGTTGCCTGGACTGCGGATTCAGTTTGTAGACTTTCAGCATGTCTATTACCAATCTCAAATTTCAGTTCAGCACTTCTCCTGGTGCATCAGAATGTAATAAAAAGAGAGGCATAAATCAACTTTGTCTTCCCAATGACCTCATTCAAACGTTCATTGATCTTTTTAAGCACTGAAGAGAAGATGGAACCCTATGAGACACTAACATTAATCCTATGTTACCAATCAGCATTCCTCCTGGAACCAGCCCAGCACCGAAGTAGAAGTAGAACCACCAAACTACAGTGTAAATGACAAGCAATCCAGATTTCTCATCTGGAAGGATACCATGCATAATAGTAGTCCAATAAGTTCAGAAAACTTGGAAAGTCAAGGAATCATATTTTTATTCTCAGCATATGCCATCAGTCAGAGAGACCAAAGCAGTTCCTGTCCTGAAAGGTTCTTATTAAACAAAGGCACAGGCTTAGTTCTGTACAATATTGTTTTAAAGCAAAACTTGTTTCAGAAATATAGGCATGAGCAAAGTAATTAAAAAGTCTATTTTAAACTAACACCCTTTTAGTCAAATAATTTTAGAACAAAAATAGTAGTAAAATCAATGCAATACCCTACTTAGACAAAGGGGAGAACAGAACTAAAGATGGTAAAATCCACTTTTAAAACAGAACTCAGAGAGAGAAAAACATGGAGATGACCTTAGTACATAAGAAAGTTGCTGTGATATGTCCCTTCAACTGCCTTCCACAAAAACACATAGTCCTTTTAAAAAAGAATTTCAGATTGTGCTTACAAGCAGGTACAAATCCTGAAGCCCCACAGCAATGTGCTATCAGTATCTGATCCTGGTTTAGCTAGGTAGCTGTTTGAGACCTGACAGCTGTGTGATGGAGTTAGTTCCTGTAATTTGTCCCAGCTCCCACCAACCTAGCAGTTCAAAAGCAAGAAATTGCAAATAGATAAATAGGTACTGCTTCGGCAGGAAAAGTAACAGCATTTTGTGTGTTCTGTCATCTAGTTATGCCTGCTACATGACCAAAGAAATGTCACAGACACAGTCAGCACTAGCTCTTTGGCTGTAAATGGAAACAAGCTACACAACCCCAGAGTAAAGGGCGTGCAACTTGACCAGTCTTTGACTCTGGAAAATCAGGTGTCATCAGTGGTCAGGTCTGCATTTTTCCATCTGCAGCACATAGCTCAGCTCCGCTCTTTCCTGGAAAGGAAATCCCTGATAGCATTAAGCTAAGGGGACTTCAATTCCTAGAAGCCTAAGTCAGTAAATTGTTTGATCAGTGCTTTGCGGAATTGACTTGGGCTTCTGGGAATTGGAGTCCAAAAATCAAAGGTTGGGAAACACTGTATCAACCTATGCACTGGTAACCTCCAGAATCGACTATTACAGT
This sequence comes from Bradypodion ventrale, assembly GCA_035047345.1. Lineage (NCBI taxonomy): Eukaryota > Metazoa > Chordata > Lepidosauria > Squamata > Chamaeleonidae > Bradypodion > Bradypodion ventrale. The sequence goes on from JAWDJE010000005.1 coordinate 191,158,848, forward strand.
GATTCTCAACCTTTTTAAAGCTGCCGCCCTCCTAAGGAGCGGAATTTTTTTCAGCGCCCCCTCCCTTTGTGAAAATCCTGTAATTGCATTCCTTTTATTAAAATTAAAATGACTAATGCAAAAAAAATGCTTAAATGTTCTTTTATGTAAATACATTTATTTCAAAATGCTGTAAATACATTTATTTATTTTTATGCTCTTTTTATTTTGTAATTTAATTTTATTTTTTTGCAAATGCTTTTTTAATGTTTAAAAATTCTTTATTTTATTCTTTATTTTCTTTATTACACTAAAAGAGTAATATCAATGAAACATACTTGATTATGTCAGTGGGATGGTTGTGCTTGATGGTTCAGAGCCAGTTTCTGAACGTTCGGTTCAATATTGTTAGAGATGAAGGTGCAAGTCACCTCTTTCCACGATTTGGAGTCAACTTCTCTTTTTTGTAATTAGATCAGTCACAACACTGAATCTTCACTCGATAAGTTAGGAGGAAGGGAAGGCAATTAAAAATTTGTTGACAATAGTCCACAGTCCTGGGTAGAGGCAACTGATGTTACTTTGAAGCCAAAATTCTGTGAGATAATCACCATTCTAGAAGCTGGCTTTCAAAGTTTCATTAGTTGAAAATGCGACCAATTCCTCCTGAATCTGAACCTCTGCTGTCTCAATATTCATAAAAGGGTTCATGACCCATTGAGGGACTTCCAGGGACAAAATATCCTCAAAACGCTCAGAAAAGTCCTTGTGCAAAGACTCAAGGTGTTTACAGTAAACTTGTGTTTCATCAAAGGGGATTTCACTGCTCTTATGCAGATCCGACAAGACTGGAAACTGGCTGAACTCGTGACCAAAATTCTGCTTCGACAAAGTGAGTTTTTTTTAGAAATAACAGATTTTGTTGTGATAAAATTGAGCTCTTCGCCATGAAGCTGCAAATTAATTCCATTGAATTTTGCAAATAAATTGGTCATGTAAGCAACATCAATCTTAAATTGTAGCAATCTGTCTCAGAGCTAAATCTTTCTCTTCGAGGAACTCAAGTACAGAGTCGAAAAGATTCCAGAACCTATTGAGGCAGGCGCCTTTGGAGAGCCAGCGAACCTCGGTGTGTAGAAGCAAGCGATTGAATTCTTCATCGTTGTCCTTATACAGCTTCCAGAATAATCGATCGTTGAGAGCATTACTGCAAATTTTGTTTACAGCAAAGATGACATATTGTAATGACTAATGCAAACGGTTGCTGAGGTTTTTTGAAACTAAATGCTGTCTATGAATCACGCAGTGAACAGCTAAAATACCTGGTACCAATTTCTTCAAAAGGGCGATGAACTCACGATGACAACCAACCATTGCAGGAGCTCCATCGGTGGCAACAGACATAATGTTCGCAAGAGGAATATTTTTCTCTTTAAAATAATCTTTGACAGTATTAAAAATAGATTCAGCTTTAGTATATGCAATCAAGCTTCTTGCAAAAAGCATCTCTTGAATAATTTTTCCTTCCTTCACAAACCGGACGTACGCTAACAGTAAAGCCTCATTAGTACTTGGCAAGGTTGATTCATCAACCTGAACAGAAAATTCGGTGGGTATCAAACGTTTGCATAAGGAAGCTTCAACATCTTCATCCATCTCATCAATTCGTCGTCGCACTGTATCATTGCTTAATGGGACATTTTTTGATAACATTGGATGTGGCTGGATGGTGTAAAACCGTTTCTAAAACTCCCTTGACAGCCGGCAGTATCAACTCTTCCCCGATGGTATGAGCTTTCCCCAATTTAGCAATTAATTTTGATATATTATAAGAGGCTATCAAACCATTGTCACATTTTTTTTAATGAGGTTGCTAGTAAGCCTGAGACAGATGGTGCCTTCAGAAACTTGTCCCTGATGTTTGTGAAAAATGACAAATCTTTATTTTGTTTGTCAGGATGAATTTTTTGCAGATGCTCCTGCAACTGAGACGGTTTCATTGCCTCATTAGATAACACTTTATTACAAAGTAAACACATGGGTAGTTGCGAGTTTGACAACAAATCCGAACTTCAAGTACATGGAATTGTAGTGACAACACTTTTTATTAACCGACATCAGTGGTGGCTGCAAAATATGATGAGGGAAAGGTAACTATTTCTCAAAATTCATAATTCACGACCACGATAAAGAACTAATAAGCGCACTTACCTAGCCGACTGGCCAAATAAATAATGAAAGTAAATCGCAACTGAAATGAAGTGAACGAAAAGCAACACAAGAAATACGGGTCAAATCAAACTTTCATATTGAAAGGATCTCAATGCACGTGCAGCGATTAATCATGCAGGAAAACAGCTGACGCATGCGCTGTGCTGGTTGGGATCAGAAAATAATCATAGTGTCGAGTTCTTCAAGGTCATCCTACCTAGAATACAAATTCGTCTCACCATTCTTAGAAGTGCGTGTGGGAAGCCATCGCGTAAGTTCGTTTTAAAATTAAGTTCGAATGCCAAAACATGCTCATCGTCCCCCTACTGCCCAAAACATGCCCACCGTCCCCTACCATCCAAAACAAGTTCACTAACCCTCAGCATCCTCCCACTGCCCCCTGGGGAGCGGTAACGCCCCGTTGAGAACCAGTGGACTATTATAATGCCCTCTACATTGGGCTACCTTTGAGGCTGGTACAGACTTCTGCATGTGTAAAATGCAATGGTCAGGCTGGCTGCGGGTATTGGTCGGTTTGACCATATCATGCCAGTCCTGGTTAGTTTGCATTGATTGTCCGTGGTGCTCTGTGCCAGATTCAAGGTGTTTGTGTTGACCTATAAAGCCTTAAATGGCTTGAGATAAAGCTATGAGGGAGTGCTTCTTTCTCAGGAGTTATACCCAAAGCACCCAAGTATGTAAGCTCCAATGGGTTACACCTAGTAAAGGTAAAAAAGAAAAGAAAAAGCAATAACCACATTGAGAGCTTTCTCCAACGTAGAACCTACCATCTGGAATGAACTGCCAGTGGAGAGTAAAACTGCTGCTACTTTATTAACAAGTCCCTAAATACTTACTTTTGTCAGCAAGCCTTTCAAGGCTTACAAGATTATGAGAACTGAGTAGTGTTAGCCCTGGATTTTTATTTATTTTTAAACTCTTTTTGCTGCTGCTGATAGTGTTCACTATCAATACTGCTATGGTTTTAAGATTTTTTTGGTGCACTCCAAAAGAGTGAGGTAATATAAATGTAAATGGTTGAATGAATGAATAAATGAAAGTATGAATAAATGATAGATAAATGGAATGGTCAATTTTTGGGACAAATAAGTTTAGAAAGGGGTAAAACCGAATTTGAGGAATTGGTATTGAAAATAAGAAAGGGAATTGTGGGAATAAAGGGAATAGTGAGTAGAGTATATAGAATATTAAATAAAGAAGGAAACCTGCAAGAAACATTGAAATCATGTTGGGAGCAAGATTTGAACATAGCAATATCAGAAAGAAATTGGAAAAATAAGTGGAGAAAACGATTTATGAGAACCATGTTAGAATAAAGGAACATAATTTTAAGATCTTGTGGAAATGGTATTTGACTCCAGAGAGATTGTTTCAAATGGATAATACAAAAAGTAAAAAGTGTTGGAGATGTAAAAATTCTTTGGGAACTTATGAACACATGTGGTGGGAATGTACTGTGGTAAAAGAATTTTGGGGGAAAATTGAAAAAGAGGTAGGGGAGATATTAGGGATTGAATATGAACTAGATGCAGGTACGGTATTACTAACGGATGTTGAAAAATTAGAACTGAATGAGGATAAAAAGGAATTACTATCCTTAATGGTAGTAATGGGTAGAATGTGTATTGCAAGGAATTGGAAATCGGAGGGGAGTTTGAAAATAGAAGAATGGTATAAGGAGATGTGGGATCTTGCATTGAACGACAAACTGACATGGGAAATAAATAAATATAAAGGCAAAATTAAAGAAAATAGATTTTGGAAAATTTGGCAGCCGTTCGTTGACCATTCGATGAAAAGTGAACAGGAGGATAGCCGGGCTCCGGATAAGGCATATTTTTAGAAATGGTGAGAAGAAATGTGAAATCCCGCAGACTCCTGCAAGATGTAAATACACAGGGTGTTTAAAGTGATTATATGTTAGTATATTATTTTTTTTAATTATTTTATTACATATGTGTTCTTAGAATACTATGGAATAAATGAGGATTGGGGATGCTGCTGTTTGAAGGGTATGCCACCCATGGATGAGTGGTGGAATAATTATAAAGTACTAAGAAAGTATTGGCAATATCTTTGATGGATGTTAACAATGAACAATGTTATTGTGTTATATTATGTTATGTTTTATTTGTTTTGTTTTGTATTGTAATGATAATTAAAATTAAATAAAAATTAAAAAAACCTACTTATTTGTATTATCTGCTCAGGGTATTCTGCCTAGGAAACCCTCGGAAAAGTTTCCATAAGTCAGAATTGACTTGATGTCACACAATTATATTTTCACTTTCCAAGCATGTTCTGACTAAAAATTGCTCTCTTTACTAAGCTTGAAAGCTTAGAGCAGGGGCTTGCAAGCTATGGCCCATGGGCCAGACCTGGCCCATGGCACCATTTCATGTGGGCTGTTCCCCCTCACTCCCGCTGCCACCGGAAGTGGCAAAAACAGCTGGTAACACACTGTAAATGCAACTGCGATTGTCGTAAACACATTCACGACAACCATGGACACGTTTTACAGCAGCGTTTATGGCGGGGGGAACCACCTGCCTAGCCTGCTCAACTGTCTAGGGGGACATGGTCTTGCCCATGGCATGAAAACGTTGAGAACCCCTGGCTTAGAGGGACAATTCTCCTTAGTGCCAAGGAGATGTTTTCCCCTAAAGTGCCAAGGTGTGTGTTGAAGAAGAAGGTCGTTCAAATCATGACTGGGAATTAGGAGATGAGATTCCCCTCTAACATACTTCAGTAATTCACCCACAATGTCTCTATAATTAATTTGTTCAGAAAAAAATCATGTTACACAATAAATGCCCTCTGTAAGGTGTCCTGTTTGGATGATAATAATGATAATTTCATGATGAGCTGATAGGATGGTTCGAAATGTTTAGCTGGTCAGGAAACAAAACAATCTGTAGACTAAATTTTATGAAAGAAATAAGTAGGACATGATTTGCCTGAGATAAAACCTAACAGAGAATGACCGATGACAACTAGGAAAAGATTTGAAGAGACAGGAAACCCAGAGGCATGGAAGCTGAAGAGAGAGGACAGAATGAGCAATGGGTGGAAAGGGGAACATGAAGCCAGGTATGTGGGGAATGACATTAGGGAGAGGAATAGAGTAGACATGGAACTGAGCCAAGAAGGGGCCAATTAAAGAGGGTGCTCTAAAGAAATTTCAAAGCATAAGATTTGGAGGGGTGGGATGCTCTGTTCAGAAAGACAGCAAACACAAGGAGAGCCTTGCTGCATCAGACCTTAGGCATGACTAGTATTCAACATCATTCTTCCTATAGCAACGGTTCAAGTGCCTCTGGGAAAACAACCAATAGAGCCTGAAGATCTTTCTTACTGTTGTTCCTGATAAGGCGGCGGTGCACGGGAGGGGGTGGTGGTGTTAGTTTGCAGTTCCAAATGAGAAAAATGATCTGAGCATCTCCTGTGACTGACATCGAAATTGAATATGTTTTATCTTAGAAATCTTTGTACAGCTTGCAATACATTTCATGGATTAGAAATGTACATAAAGCCATAGGCATGTTTCAGAAATTGCATATACAGTACAGTACACCTCAAATGTGACTATCTGAAAAGTGTGCAGTAACACTAGTAAGAAAATGGATAAAGGATAACTTTGCTGTGCCCTTAAATTCAACTTTAATCAGTAGCAATTGCTTTTAATCAGCAGCTATTTGCTGTTTATGTTGACATCATCTCTATTGTTCACACAGAGTTGCACAACAGGATTTCAGCCTTTGAGTAAGTTGGACTTGTAGGATGTTTCCAGTTGTGATTTTTACCATGCAATTGCTATGCCTTAGTCACAGATTTTTACTAGTTTTGTGTCCCTGGACAATTAGGAAAGCTGAACGCAGAAGAATAGATGCCTTTGAAATGTGGTGTTGGAGGAGAGTTTTGAGAGTACCCTGGACAGCGAGGAGAACAAATAGGTCAATCTTAGAAGAAATCAACACTGACTGCTCATTGGAAGGGCTAATAGTAAAGACGAAGCTAAAGTATTTTGGACATCAAATGAGAAGGGAGGATTCACTTGAGAAGGCCCTGATGTTGGGAAAGGTGGAGGGCAAAAGAAGAAGGGGGAGGCCAAAGATGAGATGGCTAGATGGTATTGTAGACACAATGGGCACAGAACTGGGAGTGCTGAGGGGGATGGTGGAGGACAGAGGTGCCTGGAGAACAATGGTCCATAGGGTCGCAAAGGGTCGGAACCGACTGTGCGACTGAACAACAACAAATCATTCTATGCAGTACCTCTATGTTCTCTCACCCCACTACTCTCCATCTTTTGTAGAGATAAACATTCAATTAGGAAAGACAAGATAGAATAGCTACACCATCCTTTTTGATAATAGTGTTAAGAGTCATCTCTCTGGAAGCACCTCTAGTCTTGGAGGGGGGAAATGAACCACCAATAAAGCAGGATGAATTAAAAATGCACATAAAATCTGGGGAGCAGTAGTAAATTAGTGAAAGCAAAATGGGTTGACAAGATTATTTAACATCTCAGGTTTAGGTGACTGAGGAGCAGTTATCCAGGCTAGCAAGATCTAAAGGAAGTTTCAGACTGAGCTCAGTGATTTTTACAAGGTAAGCAAGAGGCTTCGGAACTAAAGGTTCTTGTAGAGATGAAAGCAGGAGGTAGAATTTGTAAACTCCACAGAATTCTAAAACTTTTGTTGAGAGAAATCCCCCCTCCCATTTTTTGACTGCCACTGGAGGTTGACTTCTGTCACTAGAGGTAATCACTTCAAATTCCACCCCCCCAAAAAAAAAAAAAAAGGGAAGTGTGACTATGTAGAAAAGAACACAGGGGAGGACATCTTCAGAGTTTGACTAACAAGATGGAAAATAGTAAGCTAATCACCTTTCCTAAGGTGACTTTTCTTATCACTAAGGCATTCTTGCAAGATGTCTTGGAAGTGAATAAACTTGGGAATACTCTCACATGCAAATGATCTTATCAGTGCCCCCCCCCCCTTCAGTGGTGGTAGTTACAAAGCCATATTGCACCAGCATTCTTATGGTGGTTGAGCCTGTGGGAGGTTGAGCCATCAGATTTGAAGACCTGGATGGGAAAGGGATATAGGGGGGTGGGATGGGGGAGAGAATGCCATCACATAAAAGAATCCCTGACTTGAGGGCAGTGGTGGCAAGGGAGATAAGTCTGTTGTGGTAAATACAATGAAGGATCGTGCTTTATTCAGCATAAGCTTTTGTGGATGGCCACCCACTTCATGAGAAGTGCAGATGAATGCAGCTGGAGAGAAAGAAATGTTTTCCTAGCAGAAGAGGGGATTTAAACACGACTGCGTGGGGAAGGCTCTGTTAGCTCCAGTAGCTAATTCTTAGAAACACAGTTTTCTCTACTGGCCAGTCCATCACACCCGCCCCCCCTCCCATCGCTGTTTGGGGCTTAGTGATGTTTACAAGTTTGGATGGTGTGCTTCGGCAACACTTTTGACAGGTTCCCACTGTAGTTGCTGCACTGATCTTGGGCACCAGTGCAGATGGGCACGTGAGGCGCTCCTAAGTGGGGGTGCTGTTGCCTTGTTTTGGTATTTGCCTGGGTCGGTCCAAGGCCAGTCCAGGATTCTTTCCGCTCCATAACTTCCTTTTGTTTTGCTTCCTCCTCCTCCTCCTCTTGGTGGTCGCTCCCCCACCTGGGTTCTGCCTTCCAAAACGCCCTCCTTGCCTGCTTCTCCCCAGCCACTTTCTTTAAAACAAAATACCTCCCTCCCGCCCCCCCCCCTCGTCACGCTCAGCCCCAACAGGCAGCTCTGCTCTCCACTCCCCCTCTCGTATCGCGCTGGGAGGGAAACGCCGCTTCCTCATCCCTCTGGTCTGGAGTAACGAGGAGCCCCCCACCCCGCCCAGCCCCGCCCCCTCATGATCTCTCGCTCCCGACGGTTCTAGTCCAACTCAGCCGAAAGGCGCGCGCTGGTGGGTTACCCGCCGCCGCCTCTTTTCAATGTCTCGCCTCTGGAGCTGACAGAGGAGGAGGAGGAGGAGGCGGCCGCCCCCTTCGTTCCCGCGCCGACCGAGCGCGGACGGAGACGAGACCTCACTCGCTTTCCGCTCCTCACAAGACGAGCGCCTCCCGCCTGCCCGCCCGCCCACCCAGTCAGCCAAGCCCGCCCGCCCGCCCGCCTTCCTGCCCCCTCTTCGCATTTCAAGAGCCTCGCGCGCTAGTCTGCCCTCCTCTTTCTCTCCCAGTCCCTTCTCTTTGGCTCCCTTTCCTCCTCTACAACTCTGCCTTTTCCCAACCCTCGTGCTATACTGTAACGAGAGATAGCCTCCCTCCCTCCCCTTCCAACTCACCCACCCCCTTCCTCTAGCGGCAACCACCACCATCACTACCACCAGCACCACTACTCGTTGCGGCCGCCGCCTCCCTCCCCCTCCCCCTCTTTTTTTGGGCATTAACACCAGGACGTCCGGTGTGTGCTGTTGTTACGGGTGTGGGTGGTGGGGGGGTGCAGCCGCCGCCGCCGCTGCTGGGGAGTGGGGGCAGCCACCCACGACCGGAGCGCTCGCCTTTGAACTCTCCCGCCCGCGGGAGTCTCTCTAAGGTGCCTCGTGTGTGCAGCGAGAGCAGGCGAGCAAACGTTTGGCGGCGGCGGCTGCTGAGACGCCGGGGCCCCCCACCAGCGAGTGAGCGAGCGAGCGAGCGAAGGGACGATGAGCGCACGAGGCGAAGGAGCCGGCCAGCCGTCGACTTCCGCGGCTGCTGCCCCAGAGCAACCTGCCGCCCCAGAGCCGCCCAAGAGGGGACGAGGGAGACCCAGGAAGCAACCGCAGGTCGGCACCTTCGTTCAGCCCGTGCGCCGAGCTTCTCTTTCTCCCCTCCCCCCCACCTTTCCTACCCAAACCCTACATTTTTTTGCTCTCCTCTGGTAGTAGCTAGCTTGGCTGCGGGGGGGTGGGGTGGGGTGGGGGACGAGTCGGGCCGCGCACGTGCCTGGCCACCAGCAGGAAGCAAGCCCGACATTTGGCGCGCTGTGTGTTAAGTTGTGTCTGGCCACGCTGTGTGTGTTTACGTGTGGTGTGTCTGGCCAGGCGCGAGCGCGGCGGCGGTTGTCGTTGTTGTGGCGGCAGGCGCGTTTGTTTGGGCGCTAACGCTGGCCTGAGGGAGGAGGAGGAGGAGGAACCTTCCTCCTTTGGCAAAAAAAAAAAAAAAAAAAGGGGGGGGGGAGGAAGGAAGGAAGGAACCGCGTGTGCGCCGCCGCCGCCGCCTCAGGGCGCTTGCTTGCTTTTTCTTTTTTAAAGGCGAAAGCTTCCCTCGGCCTTTTCCCCTCCTCTCTATTGTGTGGGCTTTAGTTCCCTCGGTCGGGCGGCGGCGGTTTAGGAGCCCCGTTCCCCGCCACCACCACGCACGCCCGTCCGCCCGCCCGCCCGCCGGGCGCACCACCAACCAGCGTTGGCGGCGGAGCGCGCGTTGCGAGTTGGTTTTTAAAACAAGGCAGAATTGCGCGCCTGGGGAAGAAGAATGGAAGCCGGGGCTGTCTTTGCCTTGCCTTATGTCTCAATCGGGGGGGTGTAGGGCGGGCGGGGGGTGGGGGAAGGCGCAAGTCGTCTCACAGAAGAGTCTTTGCCTCTTCCAACCTAATCCTTCCCGTCCTCACCCCTTTTTACCCTCCCAATCCTGAAAGCGTGGAGGAAAAAAGAGATTTTTTGCCACACACAGTCCCAGGTTGCAAAATGCAGAAGGGCCAGCCTCTTTTGTCGGATCAATGGATGCATGTCTGCGCTGCTTCTCGCGTGACTGTTTGAATTTCCGATCGGGAGGTCTCTCCCCCCCCCTTTCCTTGGGGGATCTTGGGGTGGTGGTGGTGGTGGCCCTCCTGGGTTTGGAGTCCGAGCAAGGACGTGTTCTGTTCTTCCATTGAGCACTTTTCTATCAATTAACCAACCCCCCGCCCCAAGTTAAAACCCCCCCCCCCAAATTTCACACACACACAGTTAACTCCCCCCCCCCCAAATTTCACACACACACACACACACACACACACACACACACACACACACACACACACACACACACACACACACACACACACACACACACAGCGGATGCAACCAATTAAGGTTGCAATTGCAGTTCTGCACAGCCCGCGTGGAGAAGGCTGCACTAGATTGCTCGGCTTCACATGGTGGTTGCTTGCTTTGGCCTGATTTGCATTTCCTCGGAAGTAGCGATCACGAAGAGAGGTTGCTGCTAAGTTAAAACTGACTTCCGCGGGCTTAAAGGGGGGGGGGGGGAGAGATTTTTTTTTTTACTTCATTCATTAGCCTCAGACCACTTCCTTCGGAGCAAATCAGATGATCGGCAAACTGATCTAAGGGCAACACGTCTCAGAAAGGGGGTTCCCTTATGTTTGGGAACAATGGGAGGGAGGTGAGCGCCAATCCATTCCTCACGCCCACTCATCTCCTCCCTTTCCGAAGCAATGTGCAATAAAATATCTTATGGAAATTACAAGTTTGCCCCCCCCCCCATTTTTTTTTTTTTGCATTTCCTTTGTCGAGCTATCGTGGTTTCACCTTTTCCTACACTTAGCACTGGCTGCCCACCCCAGTACCAGTGTCTGCCCCCCCCCCGAAAAAAGTGTGTGTGTTCATGCGCTGAGTCTATATGATTTGAGAATGGAATGTTTAAGGTTCCAGTGGGTTGCACAGAAAGGCTACTTTCCCATGCTTTCTCCCATCAGTATAGTAGGCTCTTCTTATGCTGAACATAAGCCTTTTGGCTGATCACGTGTTAGTTGCCATACAATCCTGTGCATGTCTACTCATGAGTAAAGTTTACTCTGGATTGCCTTTTTACTAGGTGTCTAAAGGACTGAGATGTTTCTTCCCTTCATAGACTTTCTGAGTTTTCTAATCTGAAGAGTTTTAGGACCACTGCATTTGTTTAGTCCTACCACCTCCAAATGAAATGTTCAGTATTTGAAAATGGATCTGGATACTTATGATTACTGAATAAACATTTGAAATTTGAATGTCTAATCATCCCTATTTAAGTGAATGTTTTATTTAATATCAAACAGGGGGACCATTGGGGAAAATAGCTAAAACAGTTACTGTACTGCTGTCACATAGTTTGAATCCCAGGCACATTTTAAGGTCTACAGTTTTTTCAGTTTAGCAGATCATACTATAGGCAAGATGCCCTCCAACACACACAGTGTATACCATTCCATTATGTTAGACAAATTAGAAGTAGAATGGAAACCAGAGAAAAAAAGTATCATTCCTTTGGAAATTTAAGATAATAAAAACTGCCTGTAATTTTAACCCACATTGATATTTAAATTTTTAAATGTTGGGAATATCCGAGTCTATTACATGATTATGAATACAAATTAAATGAGCAATTATCAGTTGATGGTGAGAAGCCAAAAGAGGATTAGAAATATAAAAGTTATCTTTATAAAATATGTTTAGTTAGAAATTATCATGAAGGAATATTCTAGTTAATGCTGTTTTTATTTTATACTAAGATTAAACCAGACTCATTCATTGACTTCTTTGGGTTTGTGCCCTTGCTTGTACTATTGATCTTTGCTGAGGTCTTTGCAACAATAGCTTGTCTTCCTGTGTTTAGGAACCAACAGGTGAACCATCCCCTAAAAGACCCAGAGGAAGACCTAAAGGAAGCAAAAACAAGAGTCCATCTAAAGCAGCTCAAAAGGTGAGAATTGTCCAGTTTAAGAAGAGATTTGCTTGCATTACATTCACTTATCCACTATTGAGTGGGTTTCACTTATTTAACTTCTGAATTGCTGGTTTTGTGTCATTGTACTAACACTTTATGCTCAATATTGTAGAATAATCTTGAATTTTCTTTTTTCATAGAATTCTTGATGCATATGTGTACATTCTTCTGCATTAAGCAATGTTCTAGAAGAAATCTGAATGTGGAACATATTGAATGTCTTAACAGAACTCTACAGGCTTATTTCTCTAGTGTTCTATACTTAAGCTATTGGGATGAACTTTTTTAGTGGAAATCAGTGTGCTTTTGAAAACAATCTTCAGAAACTATCTTAGTCTATCTCATGTTGTTCAGTAATTAGTTTCAGGGATAAATTTTTTGGGGTGGAGGAGGAGGAGAAACAGTTATTAAAACATATTTTGAATATTAGTAGAAGATTGAGACACTAATTGATCTGTTCTGTGGAGTATATTTCTTTATTGTCTTCAGTTGAGGGTTTTATTTTTAAATAAAAACCTCAAGGAGAGGATGGCATGAGGAAAACTTTGTTTCATTTAAATGCACAGATTGGGTTATAAGTCTGATTTTAAAATATTCTTTGCAAGAAGAATTTTCGTGACCATAAGAAACAGTTGTGGGTAGTTTTGAAAATAAACACAGGAGTCATGTTTCTGTAACAAGCCACATAGCAGGTAGCACTAGCACTCTTAATTTACAAGCATGATGATGAAAACAAAGTCTGCTGTGGTGTTGCAGTCTGTTGTACTAACTATGTCAATTGTTTAAGGAATGAATGCCTTTAGAAGAAGTTGTGGATTCCACTGATTATAGCTGCTTTTTTTTTAAGCAGAGGAGGGTGGTTTTGTGCCTCTGACCACTGTGTTTATTCTGTTTAATAGTTTTCAATGTTATGCATTTCCATAGCCACTCATGATAAATATTATCCTATTTAGTAGTTTATTGTAGTTTGGGATCTGCTTTGTTTAAGGTTTTTTTGAGCATCAGTTCAAGAAAATCCCTCCTGCTCTCTTTACATTCATCCCCTCATTTCCCCCTCTGAGACTGAAGTTTAAAAAGGCGTTTTCAGTCAATTAAGCAAAACATCTGTACTTTTTCAATGCAGCTCCAAAAGGTACCAAAAAAGGCAACCAAAATGAACATGAAGCAGGGGCAACTCCCCATTAGAAAAAGTGTAATATTTGGTGCTTCTTGGTTAGGAGAAAGAGGACAGGATACAATACAGGTATAAGGTTATGTAAAGTGTGGGATAAACAGATAGATACTTTGATAGACAGATGCTGTTTTCCCTTTGAATCCATAGTCATTTTATTAAATTAAGTGGTGAGTAGTTTCAGGAGACACAAGCAAATACTCGTTCATAATGCATGAAGTTTAATTTTGCTGCCACAGCGTGGACTCCATCTTAGATGACTTTAAATGGGGATTAGACAAATGATATGTTTATCAATGGATGTAAGTCATTATAGCTCTATGTTCCACTAATATCAGAGCCATACTGCCACAGGATACTTCTTACTTGGGAACATGAGCAGGAGAGTGCCATTGTACACATGTTCTGCTTTTGTACGAGCTTTGAGACTAGAAGGTCGGGTTTCAATACCCAAGTGCTGCATGTCTTCATGTCTTGGGGACATGAAAGGAGCCTCATTCAGGCATCCCCTGAGCAGAGTTTCTCCAGCAAAAATCCTTTCAGTCCAGAGTAATTTCTGACACAAAATGTATATTACTTACCTGTAGGCATCTGGTCAATCCTGTAGGAACTTTGGCATATCCAAACTGGGATAGTTTGGGAACTGAATCATTCTAATGTTAAGTTTTTAGAGTTCATCAAAATATTAAAATATTATTTAAAAAGTTGCTCAGTTAGTTTGTAGTTTGTACTAAGTTTGACCAAGGATCCTAATTTAAAATCACTGATGGCTTTCAGATACAGCATACCCATTTCATTTCTCTTTAGTTTCCTGTATGGAAATCAAACTAAAATATTTTTTGTGCTGCATAATGATGCTCAGCAGAATCCATAAGGTTCTCCTTTTTTTAGCAAGGTTCATTGAAAAGAATGGAAGTAGTGTACAATTACAATAAAGAAGTATCTATGCTGTTGTCCAGCTCAAATTTGTTGCAACAGGTTGTATGCAAGAAGTTCCAAGCAGTTCCTATCAGTGAATGGAATCCCATTATCTGAGCAAGGATAGGGCAATCTCATCCCCAGATTTAAAGTAATTTCACTGCCTGGCCAGTGGTTGCCCTTGTACAAAGTATAAATAGATGTTTCAGACTCCTCTAGATTGCTGTTTCTCTTGAACAATGTCTTCACCGACTGCATGGACCGAGTGGCTACCTTCCTGTCATGTACCCATCTGACTTCAACCATTCAGCGGGAGTTGATCCTTGATTTTACATGTTGTAATTGTACCACTCCTCGTTTTAACCATTTTTATACTACTTGCTCTTGTAGTGCTATTGCAGTGCCAATAAAGGTTTATGTACTGTATGTATGTAAGTAAGTAGATCTTCCATAATACACTCATAGTAAAATTTAGAAGGTTTGCAGTAGCTATAGAACTCACAAGGAATACCTTCACACGGGATGTTTTCTTTGTATTTAAATATTCTCATGAGTTAAGTTTCATGTTCATTATTTAGTTAAAGAATGTTTACACATGAGTTTCAACTAACTGATTTGATCTTAAGATCAGTTAACATAAATTTACATATGCTACTTTTGCACGCAGAGGCTGCCCTGTTCTTTCATTCCAATGGAGTGAAAAAAATCTTCCTATACCGAAAAACATTAACGCTCATTTCTCTCTTTAATTATTCATAAAGCACAGAATTAAATTATGACTTTTTAACATTTCAGAGTCCAATACATTTGTAAATAGGTCCAAGGAACACTGTCACATGATATTATATAACATAAAAATGATGTTTTTTGTAACAACTCCCATTGCTCCTAAAAATGTTAAGTTGGGAGATAAAAAAAAACTTCTGGAAATGATTTTAACTTATTACTTTACTTATTTATACTGTGGCATATAACAAAGAAATAGTTTAGACATGCTTTTTCCAGTTTTCAAAGAGGTACTGTTTGCTAACTGTCAAGGTCATTTTACCCATAAAGGTGGTTCTATATGTAACGAAAAGTTGCTGGAATTTGGGTGGCCTTTTTCTCAAAGTGAGCTAATTGAAATGTATTAAGCTTACAACATCCAAGATAAATGTGCCTCTAGAGAGGATCTAAGAAGGCACTTGTGATTAATTGATAAGGTGTTCTGTTGTAAATTCTTAGAAATATTCTTTAAAAGTATTATATATTTGATAAAGAATTCTGAAATGTACACACAAAGGGGTGGTCCTTTTGTTAGAGACAGAGGCTATTTCGTTTTGCTTGCTTTAATTAAAATGCTTGTGTTTTAAAATCTAAACTTGACATATTAAAAAACAAATTGAGCTTGCTGGGGAATGAATGGTATGAAACTTCATAATGCATTCAAAATGCTATAATGTCATTTCTTGTTTCTTCTCTAATTCATACATTCCAGTGAGTGGGACTATATAAAAAGTAATATAAAATCCACAACTAAATGAATTGACAATCTAAAAAAAAAATACCCCATCCAATTTCAAAACATTTTAAGAATATATTTTCTCATTGGAACATCAGAATTTAAAAATAAACAATAATGTTTCTGAACTTTTTCAGATTTAAGTCATTTGAAAAGACCGAACAACATTATTGTTGTTTTTATACTTTGATGTTACTATGAGCCATGTTACTATACTATGTTACTATACTAAGAGTACTGTGTACTCTTGGCATCTTTTTTTGATCTCTTCTGCTTCAGCTAACTCCTTTCCATCTTTGTCCCTTATCATGGCCATTTTTGCTTTAAATGTTCCCTTGATTTGCCCAATTTTTTTGAAAAGATCTCTAGTCCTGCCTCTTTTGTTGTTTTCCTCCATTTCTTTGCACTGTTCTTTCAGGTAGTTTTCCTTATCTCTCCTTGCTTTTCTTACAAAGCTCAAACTAAATGTGAATATCTTGAGTATCCTAAATATTGTTGCCTTTTCCATTCTTCTGAGGATATCACCCTCAGTAGCTACTGAGAAAGAAGCCTAATGTACAGTGGAACCCCAACATACCAATGGTTCGACTTACACAAAATTCGACATACAAATAGAAATCCTGGCTAAAAAAAGATTCGGCAAACAAATTTTTAATAGGAAAATTCGACATCCAAAAAAAAATACAGTGATATCTAGTGGTCTCATCTGGTAATGCAATGTGTTTTGAACATACAATTTTTTTTGACATATAGTAAAACCCCAAGTTACAAAAAAAAAATCGGTTCCATGGCCTCTTTCATAACTATTTTTTTCGTAACTCGAGGCATCCCCATAGGGATGCATAGAAAATTTTAAAAAATTAAAAAAAAGAATTTAAACAGAGAGATCTCCCTACCTTTTGGCTGCTGCTGCTGCTTCCTTCCTCCTGCTGCTCTGGAGAGTGGGAACCACCACCGCCGCCCTCCCCCGCTGCTTCTATGATTGGGTAGAGCATGGGGGGCATATCCTTGTGCCTGGCCTTGCCGAAGCCCAGAGACTTCGCTGCAACTGCGAAAGCATGGGTGACTTTTTTAATCACAGCAAAGTCTCTGGGCTTTGCAGAATGGCGGGAACCAAAGAGATCTTTCCTCCCAACCCTTCCAGAGCCTGTGGACCCAGCGGACAGGCCAACAACAGCAGCAAAAACAGTCACAAGAGCATCGTAAAAAATGTCTCATTTCATATGTTTGGGGGCTTCTACATGTCTCATTTCATATGTGCTGCAGGAGATGGGTCCACGATCATAGTGTGTAGGTCACTTCTTGGCAAGGTGGAATCCACCTTAAACAAATTCACGCCAGTGGCATCTTTTCTGTTTGTCATTCAAGGCTTGTTTTATAATTTGGGCTAAAGTAAAGAATTGTCAGATTCAGTGTTTAGTGTGAATGGAACATCAGTCATGGTAACTATACCTGAATACCCGAATATTTATTTATTTATTAGATTTGTATTGCCGCCCCATCGCCGGGGCAACTCTGGGTGGCTTACAATAAATATTACAAACCCAACATAAAAACAATCCCATAGAATAATCATGAAAATCTCAAGTTAAAATCATTTAAAACTAGCTAAAACTAGGGTAAAAAGCTAAAAACACACCCCAGATTGCCCTTATATCAACCAACAGAGGGATGGGGGCACTGCCACACTGACAGCACCCCAAATCTGGTGAGCTAGCCATATTTTTAGTCTCTTTCTAAAAGGCAATAGCTCTGTCTGGAGGCACAACTCGATTGGTAAGAGGTTCCACAGGGCTGGAACAGATACGGAGAAGGCTCTTCTAGTGCCAGAGAGACGAGCCTATCTGGCAGATGGAACCCTTAGGGAGTCCCTCAGATCTGCTCTGGTGGGATGGGCCGATCTTAGGGTGATTATAAAATTTCATAAATGCATCTTTAATATGTTGAAGGGAATAGTAGATGGCGATACAGGTTTTTGTGGTTAACTGAGAAGTTTGATCAGAGTTCTTGCAAGTTTAATGTTGGACACCACTCATCTGCTTTGGATAACCAGGGACCATCTGCTTGAGCCAATAGGAACAAACTCTAGAAGATTGGATACCAAGTTCAAAAGAACAGTATGCTGGTATTCAAAAGGTTAGATCTAACTTTTTGGCTGAGTGAAGCAACCACCTCAAGTGGCAAATACTTAGGAACAACTGTAGTGAACCATTTGTTATTCCTCCTGAGATGTGATTTTTTCCTTCTCTGGCACATGGTTTGTTCTAATTCCCAACATGTACGTCTCGTTTAGCTGTGTTATGAACCCCACCCTCCTCTGCCATTGCTATTGTTGAAGAAGCAAAGTTCAACTGCCAGGGTGATTGGCATGTGTATATGGGACAAAGGGCATACCGCCATGCCTTTGCTTCAGGTAGCAAAATATCTTAGTTATGATGGCTGATGCATATAAGGCATCCTCAGCTAGAGCAAGTTGTAACTCAAGCGTAGATATGCTTCCTTACAAAGGCAGCCAAGGCTGTTTTAATGTTTGCCCCAAAATTTTCATTTTACACTATGTGCTGGCATTAATAATTAAAGAGGGAGCTGTCTTTTCACAAGTTTGAAGTGATAATTTTGTCTTTCAATAATGTAATTTTAATATTTTTACACGTTCTTTCTTTGTTATGTGATGAAGATATTTAACTACATTTATAGTTTCAAGAGTTACTAGAAACTGGCTTTTAGATGTATAACTATGTACAAAGATTTTCCATTGCCAATAGGTAACGGATACATTAAGATGATAGATTCCCAAAGGAAAATGAAAACACATACATGCTCTATTAAGTACACAGCAATCTCACTATTGGGATTAAATAGGATTTCTTAAAGCCTAAAATTGTGAGATGTATGATAAAACTGTGTTAATCACAGCTGTAAAGGAAGTAAAAGGAAGTTTGTGGAGGAAAACCTAGATGTAACTGTGTTATACCTCTAAAAGACTGAAAATCCAATTAAAAAACACTACACTACACATTGTTCTGCTTTAAAACATTTAAGCTTTTTCTTTTCTTTTTTTAAAAAAAATCTTGTCTGTGTTAATTCTGAATTTTGGACATAATGGTCTGCTAATCCCCCCCCCCCCCCAGAAACAAGACACTTCACTCTCTTTTCCCAAATATTCATATTGAACCACATAAATGTGTGTGTTTGTGTGAGAGAGAGAAAGAGTGAGTGAGTGAGAGAGAGTGTGTGTGTGTAATGTCTACCTTTTTTTTTACAGAGGAGCTAACAACTGATCAAGTCTGACTTTTTGTTGCCACATTTGACTGTCCTTGACTGGCTCCTCACTTTGGCATATCAGATAGTAAATGAAGCAAAAGACAAAAACATTGTGGTGCCTTCATCAGACATAAGAGTGAGAACTTATGGCATTAATTTACACATATCAGGTGGGGATACAGAGGTAGACAATCATTGGTTAGTACTATATAACAGGTACAGTTGTAAATCAGTGTAGTTTTTAATACTGTACCTGATAGTGACCAACCTTTACCTAGCAGTTCTAAAGCAAGACATTACAAGTAGATAAATAGGTACCACTTCGGTGGGAAGGTAAACAGTGTTCTGTGCACTTCGGTGTCTAGGCATGCCTGCCAAATGTCCACGGAAACATCTGCAAATGCAGACAGTGCTGGCTTTTCAGCTGTAAACAGATGAGCACTGAACCTTAGAGTCAGATATGACTGGCTTTCAGGCAAGGGTGACCTTTACCTAGTGCCCAGAGATTCCTTATATTCCTAATTAATCTATACCTATAAGGAAGAGGTGTGGTCATACGTATGCAGAATACGTTTCCATACCCCTGGAGCAAATCCCGTGATACTTGGCACATGTACCTTTGCAACCGGAGTCAGCACTGCGAGGGTCCCGAGGCCAAGGGTGGGGCCTGCACCCCACAAATACAACAAAACATAAAAATGACAACTCCCAGCAGACACTGCAGTGCAACACAACCAATCAGGAAAGCAGGGCCGAGAGCGAGAGAGGCGGGGCGCCGGTCATGCGCACACACAGACCAACTGCTGCCCACAAAGCATAGTGTGGCTGAGACACAGTGGTGCCCATAGCCGGAACGTGCAGGGCCACAGTGGCAAGGTCGTCACGGCCGGCCACCGTGCCCAGCACAGCAATGGGGGCCAAGAAGACACCCCCAAAATAGCCGGGAAAACCTCAGGCACCCCTAGCCAAGGGGTGCGGAGCCGCTGCGGCAAGACCCCTACTAACCCCGAATGAAATGCCAAAACCTATAGGGCCTTACTGTGCCACCGGAACTGCCTCCACTGGGCCCTTGGAGAGGGAGAAGGGGAAGAAGAACAAAAATGGGGAGAATGGGAGAGGAAGGAGGGGGAGGAAGGAAACACAGGTAGAACGGGGAAAGAGGAGGAGAGAAGGAAAAGCTGCCGCCCCTCCTTTAAAAAAAAAACACACCCAGACAAGCTAGCAGTGGCCACGGCCTTGCTGGCAGGGCTTGGGGAGAAGGGCCTGCTATTGCTGTGGCAACAGGGGCCTCCGGACAAGCAGACTGCCTGCAGGACAGGGAACTCTCCTTGCCCAGGATTGGGTCCAACTCGGGCGCAGCCGGGTAACCCTGCTAGTATAAATTAATCCTATGAAGTCTCATTCTTACGTTTGAGAAAGTGCACTTGATCCACCAAAACCAACATTAAAGTATAGTAGTTAGCCTTTGGTGCCACATTATTTTTGTCCTTTTTCTTTTGTTTTAATTACTATCTGACATGCTTCCATAGACTAAGATGGCTACCACTTCAAGAATTTCACTTTGGCCTGGCTCTCTGCATTCCCAATCTTGGTTGCTGCCTGAAGGTCCTGGTTTTTTAAAAAATGTCTTTTTAACCTCCTCCTACATTTGGTTATTTCTGTTTGTTCTCCAAATTGTGCTGCCTTCCTCTTTAGTGATGCATTTTTAATTCTTAAGTTGGTGGATAAAAGAATTTACCTTGGAATTTGGCTGGATATAAGTTTAGATATCTAGTTAAATGCATAGGCTAAATTCCTGCTTAGCTACCTTGCTTAAGACATAACTTTTGAAGGCAAATTGTCTCAAGTTAAGAAATCTCCATAGACTATCTGTTGCCTACTGAGCCACATGACTGGACATACAACTGATTTCTACAGAGATGTTTTACCTTGAGTCAGTTTGCCTCTAAAAGTCATGCTGTTTGTACAGCAGCACAACTGGATTTCAGTCATAGGAACCAACATGTATAGAGCCCAGGATGTATACCCCTTCAGTAACCTTTACCTTACAAACATCTGTCAAAGGAAGCTCTTGTATGTACTGTATAGTTGTAGGTCTCCACACTATTTATCTATATCCCACTTTTCTCCTTTCTGTGGAGTCTGCACAGATACATTGTACAAAAGTAGATTGTCTTTTTCAATTTGCACCATATGTTTGAATGCCATGTTGGCCCTACATAATGTGTGTGACATCAGGAGTAAAACTATGTAGCACAGCTGTGTTCCCCTTTAAGTTTTGCATTTCCTAGTTTTTTGAACACCTGAATCGGGCTCCTGACTCAGGCAATAATGATTAGCAATAATGGCAATCTTTAGCTTGGCATACAAAGTTGAAGTATTTCTCAATTATCCCCCCTCTAGTGTGTTTGGGCATGCCATTGTTCCTTAGCTCCATCTTGCTACCCACCACTTATTATCTCCATAAGAAATAATAATTATTGCATATCTTATTGGATTGATGGAAGCCTTATTAAACTATGGAAATTTAGCTCACCCTTAATTGAGGGCGACAGCTAGTGAGGTCAGTGAAACTTGCTCCTATGTAACAGTGAATAGTTTTGTTGGAGTGTAAATGTCAGGCTTTAGGATTACCGTACTCTGTAGCTGATTTTCAGCCAGTTGCAAAAATTATTTGTAATAATTAGAGATGGATCTGTGAAGATGCAAGGTAAATAAAGCATTTACCCTCATATTATAACCAATATTTTTGTTGATGATTTATCCAGAATCATTGCCCTTTACAGGAATGTTGATCTCTGATGTGAGAACCAGTATTCATCAAAAAGTGGATAGAAAAAGGGTTAAAGTAGAGATTAATTAATAAATATGTGTTACATGATTTCATGTGTGAACCCCAGATTCAGTGAGTGGTCAAAATACAAATAGGAGACAAATTTCCTGATTGTTCCTATATTGCTTGAGGTCTCACGTTTTTGTGTTTTAACTGCCATTACTAACATTTTGAGTTTGTTCTGGCCCATAAAACAAAAGCAAGCTCTTTAAACAGATATGTCCAAAGGAATAGTCTTTGTCAGCATGTTTCCATATGTTCTTATCAGTGGTCTAGACGCAAGAAAACATAGTGGACAGTCTATCATTTTTAAAAAAAACCATTTCCTTCCTTAAACAAAGAGTTTCTCAGTCTGTTTTACGAAAAGATGGGAGCAGCATTTCTCTGTAAAGAAGAGGAGGGGAGAGAGAAAAAGAGATAACAAAGTGATTTCCCCTCCTTTGGTGTCTCCAGTCTAATCAACAGAGAAATAAAATGAATACTGTTGCAGGATGTATGCAATAGATACACCCCCCAAGAGTTGTCTAATAATGTAATATTGAATAATTGGAAAGGCAAGAGAACTAACGAGATCTATGTTTTTTTATAGAAAGCAGAAGCCACTGGAGAAAAACGACCAAGAGGCCGGCCCAGGAAATGGGTGAGTACTGCTGTATTTAAACGTATTTCTATTCCACCACTCAAAACACAGCAAATTGAGAAACTTATTTAATTTGAGTAGTTTTATTGAACTGTTGTTGTCCAGTTAATTAGTCCTTTGGTGAAGCTAAGCCTGGTAACAATGGTTAGCATGGTCAAATGTTTGCTGTGGTCCATGAGGCAAAAAGTGTTGGAATATAACCAGGCAGCTTGTAGTTTGTCAGGGAATGTTTCTGTCTGCCAAAACTGAAATGGAGGGGGAAAGAAGAGGACTACAGTACATTATTAGGCATCACTTGCTCCCTTCATTTGCTTATATGACTGATCACTTGTCCCTTTAGGGCAGGGTGTCTGCATATGCGTTTGCATTTGTGTGTGTTTTTTGTGTGTGCTGGCCATAGAAGAAGATGGCTCCCTGTAGTTGTTTATGTGGGTGTTCCTACTGGTTCTCATTCTTGAATCTGCCACTTGTTTTCTTCTGCTACTGCTACCACATCTCTTTCATATCCTGAGATACTCTGGCCATTATTTGGGATGGGGATTTAGGATTTCTAGATTTCTAGATTTCTAATTCCAGAATTGGTCAAAACCTTGCACAGAATTCTGCGAAAAGGAGAACAAAAAGGAAAAGAAAGGTCTTCCTGCCATCATTCTTGGTTTTACTACATGTGCTTCAGATAGGAAGAAGACAGGAACTGCTTGTGGGTCCATTGGACTTTATAGGGAGAGATTCTCACTGAACTACTCTTACCATGGAGCATTGGGAATTCCCTTTCCCATGGAGCACTGGGGCAACTCCTAGGAAACAGTAGGCCTTAGAGGCACTCCCTTCCTCCTAGCCAAAGCACATGTAGTGAAGCAGAATAAGATGGTAGGAAGATGTTTCTTTTGCTTTTTGTTTTTGCTCTTCCAGTCCCAGAATTTGGTCTGGGAGGTTCTGGGCTAATTCTGGGAACCGGGTAGCCAAAATTTCCTTCCAGTACTAATTCCTCTCTGCTTCTTAGCCATGGTAGTGGTCAAGGGAGAGAGATACAGTGGTACCTCATTTTACGAAATTAAAGCATTCCCTGTGACATTTCGTATTATGAAAAATTAGTAAAATGAAATGCAGTTTCCCATAGGAATGCATTGAAAACCAATTAATCCATTCCGGAGGTCAGAAAAAAGTAAAAAAAAATCAGAACACACAGTAAAAGGCATGCAAATGATGAAGTTCAGGTCGCTACCATTCCCAAAGTCCCAAAACTGCTTCCAAAAAATCCAGAATGGCTCCAAAACTCGATGCAAAAGCCTCCAACAGACTCCAGCATGAAAACACAGTTTCCCATAGGAATGCATTTCAAATGGTGTTTCCCATAGAAATGCATTGCAAAATGTGGTTTCCCATAGGAATGCATTGCAAATGCAGTTTCCCATAGGAATGCATTACACACATAACACACAGTAAACATGCATTACACACATAACACACAGCAAAAGGTGAAGCGAAGCTCCCTACCTTTCCCAAAGTCCCAAAAACTGCTGCAAAAAAATCAGAATGGCTCTAAAACTTGATGCAAAAACCACTCCCAACGTCACTCAACGCCACATGCTACCCACAGATTCCCGCATGCACAGGGAGGTGCTATAAACCTCTCAGGCACAATGCATCCTGGGGAAACTTTCATATTTCAAAAAAATTGTAAAGTGGGGCATTATTTTAAATGGATTTTCATTCATAAAGCGAAAATTACATTAACCAAAGCGTTCGCAAAGCGAGGACCTCTGTACAACCTGTGATGTCTATGGTGAAGAAGAGGAACATAGTGGCTCAGCATACCAGACGCTGGACTTTGTGTGGTAGACTGTAGGGCCTACAAAAGCAGCCTTGAGTAAAAACATGAAACGGGAAGGTGCATGAGCAGTTCTCACAACTTTTTACCTTTAGACTCTGGCAGTTTGCTTAATGGCAATTTACTACTGTTAATTGAGAAGGAATACTTTGTGAAACTTATCAGCATGAAGGAACCTCAGCTCTTCTTTTGGAGAAGTAATTAATAAAGAAAAAAGATACAATGAGATAGTTTGTTGGGTAATTTCTACTTCAAAGCTTAAAGAGGAGTATTATCAGGCATTGGAAAGTGATTGTGAAAGAGGATAAAATTCGAACAAAGTGTATGGAGAGATAAAGTTAATAAACAAAACTCCTTTGTTTCTTTTATAATGTTCCATAGTCTCTAGGAAACACCCCACCCTACAGTTGAAACTTATACCAAACACCTCAGTGTTTTCTACTATTTATTCTGTCTGAGCTACCTCAGAGAATTTGCTGAGATAAGGTGAGCCCAGCTGAAGTGATTCTGCACCTGCAGGCCAAATTTACATTGTTGAACAGTCAGTGTCTAAGATAAGGTTTACAGCGCAAATAACCACCACAACATAAGAGAAATCATTCCACATTATGGCGTAAAAAGATCAAACAGAAAAACATTCAGAGTTCAGATTTACATACCCGCCACACAAAACCTAGGTGTCCACTCCATCCCTCTTCCTGACCTACCAGATTGCTCCTGTTTCCAGAGTCCCCCCCCCCCATCTTCTCTTTCTGTTCTCACTCTTGTTCCGCGTGCTGCTGGCATTCTGCAGCCAGGTGAAGATGTGAATAAATGAATACACAGCTGCATTTTGGAATACAGTAAAAACCCCGAGTTAAGAAAAAAATTGGTTCCCTGGCCTAGTTCATAACTTGATTTTTTTGTAACTTGAGGCATGCATTTAAAAAAATAAAAAACAGAGATTCCCTACCTTCTGGCTGCTGCTGCTTCCTTTTCTTACACTTGAGGCGTTTGTAAGTCAGGGTTTTACTGTATTTTCTATTTCAGCAGGCAGGTGAGCAATAGCATTATCCTTTCCTTTCCCAAAGAATGAAGTGGACTGAGTGAGTTGAAGACTACAAAGAGGAAATTCTGGGAGGACAGTTACAATGTTAATAAAAGAGGCAGGAGCCAGTGCTCTCTGTGACCCTATGGGCACACGGGTTTCCTTTGGGACTGACATACACTGTTAACTTTCCATGCCTAGAGGGTGGTACTGGAGAACAACAATTAGGGCCTTTTTATTGACTCTTCTCAGATCGTGGAAATCCCCAGGAAAAATGTTGGCCCAAAATACTTCCTGTTGTCTTTCTGCTGGTGATCAGAACCGTTTTTTAGAATTTAGTAAGCTTTCTACAATTGACTGGCTGTAGTGCAAGAAGTGATTAACTAGTAGTTCTTACACTTTTTAATTGATACATTAAAGGAGCCTCATTCAGGGGTTCCCTGAGCAGTTTCTCCAGCAAAAATCCTTTCAACCCAGAGTAATCTCCCACACAAAATTATTATTATTAATTGATACATTTAAATTCAGTTGTGTTTTGATCATATAATAGTAGACAGAGTGATGAAGTAGGTTCAAATACCTGCTCTGCTGTTTGTTTATTTATTTTTTTGTTTGATTTCTAGACTTGTCTTTTTCCTGGTGAGAGACTAACTCATGACAAAGTGGAAACTGTTAAACCACTCCTTAAATATCTCATCTTGAAAGCATCATTAGGATCACTATAAGTCAGATACAACTTGGTGTCAAATAAAAGAATCATGTTTTAATATGATAGCACCGTGAATTTGTATTGCATCTTTTATAAACTTGTCAGTTACCAGTATTTTAAGTCCCAGTTTTGAGAGAAAGGTGGGGTATGAATCAAACTAAACCAATCAATAAATAGCAGTTTCACCTCAAGAGACTACAGCCTGCAAGCTCCAATAGCTGGAAGCAGAAGTGAGAGTGCCATTGTGAGTGGGTCTCAGCTTTTTTGCATGGGGAAACAAATTTTCAAATTACATCAGAGGTAGTAAAGGCTTTATTTAGTTACAAGGTCCCTTTTGCCAGTTCAGGGCTTTGCCCAGATTTCCCTTTTCTCCAACCATTGATAAAAGCAGGCTTAACTGAGCATTGTAGCCTTATAGACGAAACAACAATTTCTTTGTGGATCATTCTTAGTTTGTACCAAGAAGAATGCATTGTGAACAGGAGTAAACTAAACTAAACAAAGTGTAATCTTTTGAGTGAATAAGCTATCTTTGAGAGGAGAAGCCTATAATATCTTGCAAACATAGCCTTCACTACCCCAGAGCAAATGCTTCCAGTGCCAGGTGTGTTTTTGAAGCCTGATATTAATTTACACAATCAGCTTCCTCTATGCACAAGCAGACATTGCCTCTCCTTGACCATACATGTGCCTGCAACTCTGCAGAGAAAAGCTATTATGAACTAGGCTACTATGCAAAGTACATTCCAACTATCATAAGGATTTCCAGCAGGTGCAATCATGAAAATGGCTCCTGGAATTCCCCTCATATTGCCTAATTTATATGAGTGTTTACCCCAACATGACCGGTGCTGAAGTTATTTGCATGGGAACATGTGTAAAATGAATTAGCCTCTGGAGTACTGAAATTCAGAGTGTAGCAATTTTCTTATCGCACGTATAGCTAGTGGCTTCTTTTGTAGCTTTACCCCTGAACGTTGCTATAGTTTAGAAATTGTGAAATACTATAGCACACAGTGATAAGACAATTAAAAAAAAAATCCTGAAAGACAAAACATTGCTTATAAATAAGTAATTTGTAATAACAAAGGCTTAAACCCTGTTGCACTGGTGTGGAAAAGCATAACTTTTAGAGGCACATTTCTTCAAGCTAAGAAATCTCTGTAAGTAACCTGTTACACACTGAGTCACACAACTCTGCATGCAACAGATTATGTCTATGGAGATTTCTTAAACTGAGGCAATTAGTCTTTAAAAATTATGCCTTTTGTGTAGCAGTGCAGTAGGATTTCTATTGATAAATAGTGTTCTATCTTGGGTTTGTTCTTTTTTTGTCTTTATTATCTTATCATGACGTGCTATATTATTTCGCAATTTCTAAACTATAGCAATGTTCAGGTGTAAAGCTACAGAAGAAGCTTTAAAAAGGTGCTTATTAAAGTGACCAGATATTTAATACAGTGGTACCTCATACAATGATTTTAATCCATTTCATGGGGCTCATTATTGTACGAAACAATTGCTATATAGGATACACGCATCGTATAGCGATTTTCCCTATGGGATGCATCGTACAATGATTTTTTTTGCTAAGTGTTTTTTTTTCCCATTGAAAAATTGTTGTATGATTTTTTTCCATAGGGAAAATTGTTATGCGGGATACCATTTCCCCCAAAAATTGTTATGCGATTTCGTTGCTATACAGGGCAATTGTATGAGGTTCCACTGTATATGGTTACGTGTTATTAAAAGTTATGTTGATATAGTGCAACAATTTGTGTATGCAGAAGCTCTGCTGCATATGTGAAAAAGGTATATACACATGTAACTTCAAAAGATGTGTACATGGAACTATTTTCTCCTTTGAAGTAAATGCTATGAAGATGCTCTGTGAATATTTTAGCACACATATGTTGTCTACATATGGCTACATATAAGGAGTTGTAAACTATCAATGAATCAAATCGATGTCAGTCATTTAATAGGCAACCTCCATTTGCACCATACTTCTGTATAAGTTACATTTAATCTTTTCACATTTCTTTGGGATTTTCATTTTTACTTAATCTATATCTCTAAAGCAGAGCTGTACATTCGTGGGTCCGGGATGCAGCCCCCCCTCCAAATTTTCACTGGACCAACCTAGAGGTCAAAGAAGGGGGCCCGGAAGCCACAGGTGGGGCATACACCCCACCAGCAAGAAAAACGCCGGTGGCACTGGTGCGCTGATGTCACACCCTGGTGCCCAACTCTGCTGCTGGTGTGTGTATGTGTGCAAGCTCACACGCATCACAACTGGACTCAAGGCCGCAGGAGGTGGCCGCCAGGAGACTCCCGACGCTGCTGCCAGACTGATCTACACCGCTTCACATGCAAGGCACAGAAAGCCAGCATTAGAGGTGCCCTAAACCAGGCGCTTGCCTAGCCACTAGCGGACATCCTTCCCTCACAATGCCCCCTCCCCCTCACAGCCCCCCCTGCTCATCTGGATCATGATCACTCACATCGTTTAACTTTTAACTTAACTCGCATGTGTGTGTGGGGGGGGAATTATTTACTTGGTGCAGCATAGCGTTCCCCCTACTTGCCAGGGAAGGAAAGGGGGAAACATTGCTCCCCACCTTTGCTCCCATGCTTGGAGGCAGCAATATCCTTTCGCCTGCCTCCTGGGAAAGGGAGGCAGGTGAAAGAAAATGTCAGCAAGACGGAGATCTGCCACCAGCAGGCTGTGCATGCCTCTCCGCCTTGCTGTTGTGAGGGCAGCCATGCAACAGCGATGTGGAGAGCCAAGCTGAATGGCTGCTCTCCGTCAGGGAACACAAGTTCCCGCACAAATAGCAGCCTTCCCGCATCGGACCCCCGCATTGCTGTTTCGAGTCTAACCTCGCAACAGCGAGACGGAGAGCCACTGACAGGGAGGCTGCTCTCCGTCCGAGAACGCGTGCTCCCAGACAGAGAGAGGCCTGACCACGTCGGACCCCCACCTCGCTGTTTCGAGGCTGGCCTCACAACAGCAAGGCAGGAAGACACACTGACAGGCGGGTCTCCGTCCGGGAACAAATGTTCCTGACGAAGAGCAGCGTGCCTTTCCGCCTTGCTGTGGTGGGGCTGCCCTCACTACAGCGAGGCAGAGAGGCTAATGCAGCAACAGATCTCTGCCTTGCTGGCATCTCCTCTCACCTGCCTCCCTTTTCCAGGAGCCGGGCAAAAGGAGATTGCTGCCTCCAAACATGGAAGGGAAGGGGGGGGGGTGTAACTCCACCCTTTCCTTCCAAGACAACCAGGGGGCATGCTACGCTGCTACGGGTAAAACATCCTCCCCTGCACACACGAGGAAAGCTCAGCGCGGGAGAGGGGAGGACACACCTTTCTCCCTAGCCCGGCGTCAGTCCCGCCCGGACGAAGGATGGGCACCTCTGCTAGTAAAGGATTATTCCAAACTGTTGTGTTGTTTATAATTGAGGCTGCAAAAAAAGTGTAACTAAATCTATTGGGCCAATTTGACAATAGCAACAAGAACACCAATAATAACTGGTGAAGAAAATGATGATGTAGGAATGTGAAGGAATTTACACTCTTATAGAAATATATACTATTTATCTGTTCAATAAAATAATACATTCATGAAGATACTATATGAAAGTTATGTTTTCCAGATGTTCTTGCATTCTATACACCCAAAGAGACCATTTAAACACTGAGCATAAAGTGAGGTGTTCATTGCTTAGGAAGAAATTTGGAGTCAGTAGATTAGTTTCAGGTGTACAAAAATATTGTGATCACTTTCTGTCATAGCAGTTAAACATATTGGCTGCAAACCAGCCAAGCTGGACATAAGCATAATTGTGTATTGAGTTGTAGCCAGTTGCTCCAATCTCCAAGAATCTTGTGGTTTGAAATAAGCTTCTACTTGCAGATTGTCCTGTTGTTTGTGAATGTTGCAGTGTTTAACGCAGAGTGCAAAGCTTAGCTTGGAGTGGGAATTGTCATCTTAAGAGCACTTTTGGTGTCCACCAGGTTGGAGAGAATTATTTAACCAATCAATCTTTATTAGCATAGTACAACAAAAATAACAAGTTGAAATATATAAAGAGACAGAAGTTAAAATGAGGGTACTGTGGTACCCCACACAATGAGCGCTTTGTATGGCGAAAAATTCGTATAATGAAGCATTTTGAGCTATTGGCGATACCCCGCATAATGAATTTACCCTGAATAACAAACATTTTTGCGAGGTATCGCCAATAGTGATTCACATAATGAAAAAAATTGTATAACAAAGCATTCCGTGGAATGGAGCTTTTTCGTTATACGGGGTTCTACTATATTTAAAATATATTTTAAAAAGGAGCATTTCTGCTCAGAGTTAAGGAGTAGTAAAATCAGTATTTATGATTAACAGTGTTACAATTATTATTAAAGGAGCCTCATTTGGGCGTCCCATAATTTTTTTTCAACCCAGAGTAACCTTTGACATTAACAACTTTATTATTATTATTATTATTATTATTATTATTATTATTATTATTATTATTATTATTATTATTATTATTATTATTATTATTACTACTACTACTACTACTACTACTACTACTACTACTACTACTACTACTAAGCCTATGGTGTAGCACTAGTGGTTTGTTTAGCTGAAGGACCTGTCAGGATTGTTCTTCTGATAGAGGTCAGTGGGTGTATGTGCTGTTTGGCCGGCCAGGATAGTTGCGGAGCATTGGAGCTATGAACTTATTCTGGATGTCTCTGTAAAAAGGGCAGATGCAGAGAACATGTTCTATGGTTTCAATTTCTCCAGTGTCACAGGAGAGAACTACATAAAACTTCGCATAAAGAGCGCCTTGCTTAGAGAATAACTTGCTTAAAGAGCAGAATTTTCTCTAAATGGTCACCCCGCATAACATCTAAAACCAACCAAAAACTTGCTTAACTAAATCGGGGTTCGCAATCCCCCATGCCAGAAGTCACAAAATTGGTCACTTACAATGGTGTTTTGCTTAAAGAGCAAACTCACTTAAAGAGCAATCCTGTGGAACGCATTATGCTTTTAAGCGAGGTACCACTGTATTCTTTAATGTTAGAATTCTTGGTAGAAAAGTTGTGTTCCTTGTTCTGCCTTTTTTTTCTTTTTATAGATAAGATGTATAGAGCAAAGCCTAATGAAAAGATTTCTATTGTCAAGAGAATGGATCATATATGGAGATATACATTTTGACCTTTGAATTAATTATTTCCCCACCATTGATAGGCATGAAGTAGAACCTCATGGTATATTATTACTGTACAAATTAAACCAAATCCTTCTAAAAACTTCTGGTTTATGGATGTGAAAAGTTGCTTCTGTATTCATCACTCACAATGCCAAGAAACATCATGCCTGTTTTGCCAACAGTAAAAAAAGGCCAGGCTTTTTCATAGCAAAGGTCAACCTAAATGTTGACACCAGTATCACTAGTCAAGATGGCCTTCAGGATCCCCTCTTGTGCACACTGCTATTCTCAAAAAGAAATCGAGCAAGTAAAAATCCCAAAACATGATTATATTTTCCCCATCAGTTAACCACTTGTCACCCAAACACAAAGCAATTGTCATGGATCCTTTTCAATAAGTTATCTTTCCAGATAATACCATATAATAAATATTTATTATTTCTGTAACACTTTTCTCTCTCTCTGTTTTCCCACTCTCTCTCACACACACTTTATCACTCTTCCTCTGACTCTTCTGTCTTTCTCTGTCACTCATCTCCCCCCCCCCCCAATAGCTACTTTCTCTGTGTGTTTATTTATTCTAAGACACCTATGTCTGCAGTAAGGCTGAAGTCCCAATTTACCATCTTACCCACAAATAAGTCTTATTCACCTCATTAGATTCATGAACTACTGGCACATGTTTGGGCAATGGTTATAGTATATTTAAGTGGGTATGTGCTGCAGGACTTAATGAAGGTTCTGCTATATAAAATAAGTATATTTAAGCCTCCATATTTCTAAATGGCAGATCAAATTGAGTTGTTTTTTTAAAGCTTGTAATAGGAATCAGTTTCTTTTTAAAACCTGTGGTAGGCATTTGACAAATTGTGGCCAAATGTGTTAATGATGTTTATAAGAATGGTTTTTAAAAATACAAAATTAAAATTTTAAAATAGTTGTTTAATCTTCTTCATATTTGGCACACAGCAAGCTCATAGTGTCTACAGTTACTTTGCAAAAAATAAAATTGTGTTGATTCAAGGTTATAACATTTTGTTTGGACTGCCCATTCTTGTCAGAAACGGTTTATTAAACGTTGTTTTGACTGGTCACACAATATCAAAGGTATTTTATACTCCTGTGCACATCTGATATATATTTATACCGATAAATTGTGTTTTCCCCCCACATTATTCGCTACACAGATGCAAAAGTTTTCAATTAGCAACATTGGCTATGATGTAAAGCAGGGGTTCTCAACCTTACTGCACCACAGGCCGGACAACTCTCCATCAGACTGCGCCATGGGCCTGGTGGAATTGTGGTATGTGTGTTTGCGCAGGTGCTTCCACCTCTGGGGTCATCGCTGCAAGCCGAATGGAACGGCGTTGGGGGCAGGTCCGGCCTGCAGGCTATAGGATTTATTTATTTATTATTATTTATTAGACTTATATAACCACCCGCTCGCCACAGCGACTCAGGCGGCTTACAGTCAACATAAAATACAGCTTAATTAAAAACATCTTTAGGCAGACCCCAGTCAATCCCCAAATGATGGGTGATTAGAGTCGTCATATGAGCCAGCGTGGCAGGGGAAGCTCCCGTCGTAGCACCCCACATCCTCTGAGCCAGCCAGGTCTTCAGGCCTTTCTTGAATGCTGGCAGATATGATTGTAGGTGGAGGTCAGTCGGCAAGAGGTTCCAAAGAGCCAGAGCAGCCACCAAAAAGCCCTCCATCTAGTGCTAGAGAGGTGACTTAGAGAGTTGATACCCTTAGAGAGCCCCTCCGGTCCGCTCTAGTTGCAAATCCCTGATGTAAAGATACTTGTTCATGGTCCCTATGAATGCACAAATGTGTTAAATCCTGCCAATTCACAGACAACTTCTCTCTTTCTCTGACTACTATACCACTCCCATCCATTTGTAAGATGAATCCTAAACCCAGTGTGATGGGACAACTGTTTTCAAACCCCAGTCCTGAAGCTCATTTTGGACAATGTGTACCCAAACCAGCCATGATGGGCCATGAAAAATGACTAAGCCCTCCTAGTTCTCACCAAAGAAAAATAAACCGATACCTGACTGACAAGCAAAAATCCATGACTAAACAGAAATAATTGTCTACACCTTTCTCCCCATGGCTTACTATGTCCCCTCATCAATCCACGGAGGGATAGAGGACTTGGTATGCTTGGGCTCAGTGAGGAACCAGAAAGTTCACCATCGCCCTGTCATCATGCCCCCACCCCGCCGAGGAGGGTCTCCCAGCAAATTGAATGTGGGAGCCAAGACCCTAATCTCTCACCAACAGAACTATCCCCTTCTGCCTCTAAACAGGGATGAAATCACAGTTCTCTGAGGACTCACTTTCCTTTTGTTTTGGACTCAAGACCACCATTGGCGAGAAGAGGTCCAAAACTAAACATAGAGACACCTTGCGATACCTACACCTAGAGATGATGGAACCTAGATTATCTCCCATGTCGATATCAGTCTTACCGGCATAGAGTGGCATAGGGCAACCCCATACTATTTGGTTCTCTATAGCAAATGTGAGAATCAGCCAGCTGGCTCCTTACCTTTTGAATTGATACAACTATCCACAGCCAAGCAGAGGAGATAATCACCATCCCACGCTGAACATTTCGATTCTGAGTCCTCTCACGCAGAAACACGGGCCCATCATTTCAGCCCAGTTCAAGAATGTTGATACCAACATGCTTCATCCCCTGACTCCAATACCATGAGGGGATCAAGGTTGAGATGACCACAACTTTGACAATCAAGGAGACAATCCCTGTCACCTGCCTCCTTTTCCAAGGATGCCTTCACTTGATGACCTCTGTTGATTCCAGAGGTCTTTCTCCCAACACAACAAAAGCCCAAACACCATGGGACAGTGGTGTTGACGATGAGCAAATCCGATGTTGAACTCCAGTAAAGGAGATCCAGGAGCTCTAAAAAAAGCTTGGTTGTCCCCTGCACTGCAGGGAGCAGCCGACTCTCAGCACCTCTCAGACAGGCTGGACCATGGCCATTCTACACAGGGAATACCTGCTATCAGAATTAGAGTCACTTTTCCTCACACCAGACAGAGGTCTTAACAAAGCAACAGCATAAAAGAGCAACCTCCCAACATGTGAGGCACACATACTCCAGGTTAAAACTTCCAACTACATCTTCTATTGGACTCTGTCAAAGATTCCACACTTTACACAAAGACTTCGCACTACTGACATAACTCCCCCCCCCCCCCCCCGGCAACATTGGAACCTGAACAACTTGCCTCTTCACAATCTCCATCTGTACTGGCCACCCACTGAGGTGGCTGACAGTAACCTGCCATCATCATTGTGGGTTTTAGGTCATATGCAGACTTCATGCTTTGGATGGCTAAATCACTGAACCTGGACATACAAAACCAAGAACCAAAGAAACCAGACAAATTGTATGACCCAATTATGAAAGAACCCTGAACTCCCATCCATATAGCAATGCTTCCATTCCTACTTGAGTGGCTGAAACAGCTGGGGGAAAAACCCTTGTCAATGCAATTACCATCAATAAGGATCGAGAACATGTATAATGTCTCTGGTGGGGGAGCAAAATTCTTGTAGAAACATTGACAGCCCAACTCAATTATAGTTGAGGCTGCCCAGACAAAAAACAGAGGACAGGCCACCAACACTCCAGTCAGCAGGGATGGGGAAAAGATGGATGCCATTACCAAGAGGATCTACTCGACATCAACCCTAGGCATTAATTACCATGGGCTCATACCAGAGATTCCTATGGGACAAGGTCCAACCCCTCTTTAATAGCCTTCTGGATGAGAAGATGGTGCTGGTTTTAACTTTCCATCAAGAAGCTATATGGCTCTGGCCACCCAGCAGCTGCTGTCCACACAGCATATACTCGACTATTCCATTAGCAACCTCAGGACCTCTATCTCTCTGTATCGGTATGCATGGCTAAGAAAAATAGATCCAAATCTCAGATAGAAGACATGCCCTTTAACAGCAATAGTTTCTTCAACACAAAGACATCATGGATGACATCTTCAAGAAGCATTCCGCCGCTAAAATGACCCTGATCCAACACTCCTCTTCCCAGAGATCCTTTAGGTCCTATGGGAGGCTCCAAGCTTATTTCCCATCATCCAAACCTATACAACAACAACAACAGTATGCCCATCCATCCTCTCAACCACTGAGGCCCACGCAGTTCCCAGCTCAATTTAAAACCAAGCACTCTGCAAAGAAACCTGAATGCAAACCAAAAGATCATTTTTGACTGCCAGCTGCATCACCCTTAAACTCTTCTGGGACTCTGACATTAGCAGACTTTCTCTCCAACTGGACCCATATAACATAAGACACATGGGTTTTCACCATTACCGTGGCAGGCTACATGATAGAGTTTTAGACCTTTCTACCACTAGATATCCTTTGGTTACTTCCTCAACCTTCAAGAGAAAGTCACAACACTTTTACAAAAGGGGACCATATGTTTACTCAACTGATCTGCACCTTGGCTTCTACTCTTGGTATTTCATGGTACCAAAGAAGGATGGTGGACATTACCCCTTTGTACATCTGAGGGGCATCAACCATTACATCTCTTCAAGGAAATTCAAGCTGATAACTCTGCAGACTATACTTCCTTTCCTCAAACAAGGTCGCTGGCTTACTACCATAGACCTGGAGGGTGTCTACTTCCATGTAGCTATCTGCGAAAACCATTGCTGGTATCTTCGCTTTATGATCTGGACTCAGTCCTTCGAGTTCAGTGTCCTCTCCTTGAGTTTTTCACCTGTCCTGAGCGTGTTCATGAATTGTATGGCAGTATTTTTGAGGACAAAGGGCATTCTAGTCTTTCCCTACTTTGATGACTGGTTGGTAGTCTCCAACTCCGAACAGCAAGCCAAAAGGAATGCACCTATTATTCAAAATCTATTATGAAACTTTGACCTCAGAATAAACAAGATGGAGTTTCACTTGAAACTTACTTATAAAATAAAGTTTTTGTTGCTGCATTGTATTATACTGTATTTTCATTGTATTTAATTTTAAATGTATTGTGATATATTGTGATTGCTGTTAGCTGCCCTGAGTCGCGTAGCCGAGTGGGCGGCATACAAGTTCAATCAATCAATTTCATTTCATTTTCATTTCAGGTTTCATTTGTATCCTGCCTTTCTCTACCCAATGGGTGACTCAAGGCGGCCAACAACAAACAAAATATACAATGAAATACAAAAAGCAATACCAACAGAGCAATATAAAAATAAATACGGGATAAATAATACATAATATACAGTGCAAACATAATAAAAATACAGTGCAATACATAATAAGCATAATATCCAAATACAAAATACACAATACAATAAAAATGTAGTTACACGGTTACATAATCACAAATCCATACAGCCTCAGCTGCAGTGAGTCCATATGACCGCAAAAAGTTGGCACAGGCGCTTCTACACTCCCGACACATCGGGGGAAGGAGCTCTGCGCCTCGGCCACAGCTGCAACAGAGACAAAGTCCCCCATGTCTGCTGGGAAATGGCGCAGATGCTTCCACTCCCTCATCAACTCGAGGGAAGTAGCTCTGCGCCTCAGCCATGGCAGCGGAGGTGGCCATGGCAATCCAGTTGGCCCCTGGGCATTAGCAGCTGCAGAACGCTGGCGAATACCATCACGCTGAAACCGACTCCAGCCGGCAGGGCTTATCTCCCCTCTTGGACCAAAGAGGGGATTGGTCGCAGGAGCGGCGACAGCAGTGGAGCGCCGGCGGTGGGGACTCATACCCCTCCGGCCACTGGTTGAATCCACCCTGGTCTTGGCGGTGGCGGGGAGCAGCTTTTGAGGCTGATGGAGTGGCCCTCAGGTGCTGCTCATTCCCCTCTGGCCGGCCGCTGGTCGAACCCACACTGGTCTCCGTGGTGGCGGGGAGCAGCTTTTGAGGGTGATGGAGTGGCCTTCAGGTGCTGCTCATTCCCCTCTGGCTGGTCACTGGTCGAGCCCATGCTGGTCTCGGTGTTTGCA
Organism: Bradypodion ventrale; assembly: GCA_035047345.1. NCBI lineage: Eukaryota > Metazoa > Chordata > Lepidosauria > Squamata > Chamaeleonidae > Bradypodion > Bradypodion ventrale. Next base: position 191,195,946 of record JAWDJE010000005.1, read on the forward strand.
GGGAGCAGCTTTTGAGGGTGGTGGAGTGGCCCTCAGGTGCTGCTCATTCTGCTCTAGCCAGACACCGGTCGAACCCACGCTGGTCTCGGCGGTGGTGGGGAGTGGCTTTTGAGGGCGATGGAGTGGCCCTCAGGTGCTGCTCATTCCCCTCTGGCCGGTCGGTGGTCGAACACACGCTGGTCTTGGCAGTGGCGGGGAGCGGCTTTTGAGGGCGATGGAGTGGCCCTCAGGTGCTTCTAATTCCCCTCCAGCTGGCCACTGGTTGAGCCCACGCTGGCATTCACAGTTCAAACACTGCTCGAGTTCATGGCTTTTGCCATGTCCATCATTCACCACACCAAACTTTGAATGCAGCAGACCTGCAGAACAAAATCCTACACCTTACACCAGAGCTATCACTACAGTTACGATGGTGGATCTCTTGGGTGAATCTGTTGATGGTAAAACCATCCCAGCCTCTTAAACCTACCATACAAGTCATCACTGATGCAAGTCTCTCTGTCGAATTCAACATCTACATACCACTTAGTCAACGTCAGAGATGGCACTTCACATCAATTGCCTGGAGTTACTGGCAATTTTCAAGGCTTGCAAGACATTCAAACCAATGATAGCTGACAAGGTGGTGTAAATTGCAACACACTATATCAGTCATCAGGGAGGCACCCACTCACAAATTCTTCTATACCTGACAGTTCTCCCCTGGGAATGGTGGATCGTTTATCGCATATTTCTGATAGCAGTGCACCTTGCAGATGACAGAAACTCCACAGCAGACCACCTCAGCAGACTTGGCATCCACTTGCATGAGTGGGAGCTAGTGAAGATGGCATACGAGGTGATTAATAGCCTATGGGGATCTCCGTCAATAGATCTGTTTGCATCTGTAGACAACAGAAACTGCATCAGGTACTGTTTGAGGACAGTGGTCCCTGCCTTTGGTCCTGTGGCAGCTGATGCATCCCCCCTTTGAACCATTGGCAACAGTTGAATTGCGACTACTCACCTATAAAACAGTTTTCTTGGTAGCGATCACTTCAGTTAGGCACTTCAGTTAGTGAACTGGCAGCCATCCGCAGTGACTCGCTGCACCTGCAATTTTTCAAGATAAAAGTGTTGTTCCCGACATTGTTTAATATATATTTAGAGAGTATTTTTTTCAGAAGCACTATCAGATGTAAACATTGGCATTAAAATTAATGGGGAATACCTGAATAATGTGGGTCTGCGGTAGCTTAGTGGTTAAGACACTGAATGTGATGACTGGAAGATTGACAGGTCAGCAGTTCAAGACCCGATTGCTGTACGTCGGAGTGAGCTTCCATCTCTGTCCCAGTTCCTGCCAACTTAGCAGTTTGAAAGCAAGAAATTGCAAATAGATAAATAGGTAGCAATATAGTGGGAATAGTAACAGAATTCTGTGCACTCTGGTGTCTGGTCACGTCTGCCACATGACCACAGAAACGTCTGCAAATGCAGACAGGACTGGCTCTTTGGCTATAAACAGAAATGAGCACTGAACCCTAGAGTTGGATACAACTAGCTTTTGAGCAAGGGCAACCTTTACCTTTACCTGGATAACATCCAATATGCTGATGACACAGTGTTATTGGTCACAAACCTTGCAGATCTTTAGTTGATGCTGGATCAAGTTAGAGCTTCAAGCGCAGAATATGGTTTGGATCTCAACATCAAGAAGACTAGATATCTTGTTATAAGCTGAACACCAACTCATGGCAAACTAATAGCAGGAACACAAGAAATCGAAAGAGTGGATAAAATTGTCTATTTGGGCTGTATGTTAAAGGAAAATTCGGATCCCGAAGTAGAGATTAAAATACAAAAAGAAAAAGCAAGAACCACCTTCATAAAAATGCAACATTTATTATACAGTAGACATCTAACTCTCACTAGAAAGATCCGAATAGTGACATGTTATGTATTTCCAGTGTTGCTATATGGAATCAAAGCTTGGGCATTGACTAAAGCATCTGAAAAGAGGATCAGAGCTTTTGAAATGTGGATCTACAGATGGCTGCTAAGGATATCATGGGTTGACAGTGAGATTAATGTAGAAGTGTTGCACCACTGTTTAAGTCTATTAAGCAAAGAAAGCTCCAATACCTTATCCTATCATGAGGAACAACATAAAGTAGAATACAGAATACAGTAAAACCTTGAGATATGAAAGGAAATCCTGGAAAAATAATGCTTCAAGATACAGTAGAACCTCGGATAAAGTACAAACTCCGTTCCACAAGTGTGGACTTTATCCGAATCAAATGAGCAATGCTTCGGATAACGTCCAAAAAATTGACTTTATCCGAGGTTCCTATACCAAATACCTCAGATAACGTCTGTTTTTAAGCGGTTTTGGACTTTATGCGATGCATCATGTGTACATGAAAACCATGACTTTATCCAAATTGGACTTTATCTGAGGTACCACTGTACACATTTTTTCAAGATACAATTTTTTGGGTCTTCCGAAACATTCCATAGGTGTGGGAAGGTGTTTGGAGCATTTCTGCTCCATTTTTGGAATTTTTGTTCCATTATGGCACCATCAAAAGCTTTCCCCATAACTGGGAAGTGCCGAAAATCCCCCTTTCCCCTCAACAGCTAATAGTCAGGTCTGAGCTGGCAATTACCAGAGCTGGCCACTAGAAGGCACTGTTGGAAATGTGCCAAATATGCATTGAAAACCTTCCGGAGCTCAGAGAAAAGTGGGAAAAATAATCTTTTATCTGTTCAAAATTCTTTCTAAAGTGCACCTTGGAATTTTTCACCATTCTTTCACCACTTTAGAAAGAGTTCTGAACAGATAAAATATGTTTTGTTTTGTTTTTTTGCTTTTTTTCTGAGCTCCAGAATGCATTATTTGATTTGATTTTCAATGCATTCCTGTGGGAAATTGTGTTTTGAGATATGGATTTTTCAAGATACGAAAAACCTCGAGGAACAAATTAATTTCGTATCTTGAGGTTTCACTGTACTTCAATTCACTCTGCAAGGAAAGATCCCTGAGAAGAGAGGCTCTGGACCTAGACGGATTTCATGGCTGAAGAACCTGAGTGACTGGTGTGGAATGTCCTCAGAAGAACTGTTCCGAGGAGTTAAAAACATGGTGATAGTCAATATCCAGAAAGTACATGGCATCTGAAGAAGAAGGTTGTTCTTCACATGGATGATTCCTTCCTCCCTAAAATAGTCTCAACGTTTCACATATCTGAACCTTTATTATCTATTCCCCTCCCCCAAACTGTTTTCTGCTCTCAAGATACTACTACATTCTTTGGACATGCATCAGACTCCGGCCTTCTACCTATATTGTACCAAGAGGCTGAGGAGTACACCTAATCTCTTCATTATGTATGGAGGCCCCAGAAGAGGTCTCTGTCTCCTCTCAAAGGTTGTCCAAATGGCTTGTGAACACTATCAGTTTGTACCTATAATTTGGCCAGAGACCACTAAATCACTTGAAAGCCTACTGTACAAGGATGATATTGATGTCCTTACCTCTCTTCCATGGAGTGGACTAGATAACAATCTGTAAAGCAGCCACCTGCTCTGAGCTTTCCACTTTTATTGGGCACCACAAGTTGGACATGGGTAAAAGGTCCTATCATCCATCATACAGTGCCACTCACCAACCAGTAAGTGAACTTGTTGTTCACTCATTTGTGTGCATTCACAGGGATCACGAAGAAGGACAGGTTACTTCTAGCTGTAGCTCTTCAAGTGGTCACCTGTGAATTCACACATCCTACCCATCCTCTTCTCGGTACATCACTGATTGCACCTTTTGGGCAACAGTGGTGTTAGAATGGAGGCATCACTGTGCATGGACATGCCTGTGGCTTCTTTGCAGCTCTGGAACTTTCTGAATTGTCTGTGCATGAGCAGGATTTAACTCATTTGTAGGAATTCACAGGTGACCACTTGAAGAACTAGAGTTACAGGTAATCAATCTGTGCTTATTGACAATGTTCATTTTGAAATCATTCCTTACTTTTTGTAATACAGTAAAACCTCGCATAAAGAGCACCTCGCTTAGAGACTAACTCGCTTAAAGAGCAGAATTTTCTCTAAATGATCAACTCGTTTAACAACTAAAACCAACCAAAAACTCGCTTAACAACTAAATCAGGGTTCACAGTCTCTCCCCCTCCCCCCCCTTGCCGGAAATCACAATTGGTCACTTACAATGGTGTTTGGGGGAAAGAATTTCCTTTTCCATTTATGGCTAGCTAAAGCTCATATGGATAAGTGATGCATCCTAAGTACTGACTTAGGCTTCTGGGAGTTGAAGTCCCCCTGTGGGGCATGTGCCCCACATTGGGAATCACTACACTATACAGACAATTGATGATCCATCCTGACATGGAGACAGTGAGTCTCACAGCATGGAGGGTTTTTCCACAGTGCCCCCCACAGTGGGGTGAGGGAGGAACTGCTCCCATTGGGCTGCTGGGCAGAGGGGCGGGACGAACTCTGTGCTGGGGCAACTGCATGTGTGCCCACAGAGAGGGCTGTGAATGCCCCCTCTGGCACAAATGCCTTAGGTTCGTCACCACTGGACTAGGCTATGCCCTCAAATGATGGAAAAGGAATATCACATGGTTCAGGTGCTGGTTCTTGTGCTGTATGCTGATGCCTCATGATTTGTTTTGGAGGTTGAGGCAAAAATGAGGTTGTTGAGAGGGTAGTATGTTTTCTACTACAAGGTAGCCGCTTATATCACTCAGAGTTTTTATAAGTATCCTACAAATAACTATTTTAGATATGTTCAGAAACAAAGAGTTATTCTTTAAAAATTGCACATATAACAGTAACTAACTTGATTCTGGGAGGAACTGTATTAAAAATGAATTACAGTGGCACCTCGCTTAAAGAGCATAATTGCTCTATATACGAATTTGCTCTTTAAGCAAAACACCATTGTAAGTGACCAATTGTGACTTCTGGCAAGGAGGATTGGGAACCCTGATTTAGATGTTAAGTGAGTTTTTGGTTGGCTTTAGTTGTTAAGCGAGGCGACCATTCAGAGAAAATTCTGCTCTTTAAGCAAGTTACTCTCTAAGTGAGGCACTCTTTATGCAATGTTTTACTGTACTTTATAAAAGAAATTTTCCATACTTCAAGCCTGTTCCATATGTGAAAAGACCATGAACTATAGTTGTCAAATGTTAGAGACAGAAACACAAAAAATGTACAGTACTAACTTTCCAAGTATTTTGACTTCTAAGTATCATTTGTTGAAAGCCAGGGTATGATTTTTCTGGTGATGCATCTGCCTTGTTATTATTGGAAAAACATTTCCAAAGGTAGGTTCAACATTCATAATATTCCAAATGATCTATGTTTAGGAGTGTTCATTATATATCAGAATCCCTGGGTTCTGTTTCTGGTTCACTGAGGTGTCAAGCAAGCTGTTTACTATCTTTAGGGCTAAATATATCACCTGACATGTGTGTAATGATTCCATTTCTATATATGATACTTTGGGAATGATTCCAAACTCCTTGCATTTATTCCTATGGGGGATTGAGTTTAGCTGCAAAGAATGCATGTATATTTCATTTATTCATGTCACATTATATAGAGCACTGAAATACCTATATAAAAGACATGTGCACTAAGTGTATGCATTTAATTTCTCAAATAAACACTTTACATTAAATATCCTATTTTGTTTCTTTGTAGCATAGGGTATAGTATGTATGAGATTAGGCTTCTCTTTTTAAGCAACAGCACAGAAAATGTATTCCCCAAGACATGGGTCCTACTTTTACAACATGTAAGCTGAAATCCTGTTGTGCAGTTACGTGAACAGTGTAACCTCTGGAAGCAAATTGCTTCAAGTTAAGAAATCTCTGCAGACATTATCATACTTACTCATTATACAACAAATAATGGCTACAGAAGTTTCTTAACCTGAGGCAATTTGCCTCCAAAAATTATACCTTTTGTACATCAGCACAACAAGATTTAAGCCTTGGACTGTAAAAAAAAAATCAGCAGTATGAACAGCAAAATACTTTAAGTATAGCATAGGTTATTTTACAAATTTTAATTTAATTCCATTTGTTTCCTCCTAAGAGTATTTAGTGCTAGGCCCTAATTATAATATTTTAAAAGTAAAGCAGCTCGAGAAGAAAAAGAATTAAAATTAGCATTATTTGCTAAAATGTATTTAGAGATAATACAGAAACAGCAGAAAAATCACTAATATTTATTTTAATGAGTTGAAGCACTGATATTTCCATGACAAAGTTATGATTTAAAGAGTCTGCAAAGTTCATCAACAATGCCATCCCCTGCATATGATTACCAACAGGATTTACAACAAGGTAAATAGGCATTAGACTATGCTCTTAGTTTTGGGGTCAGAATAAAATTCTATTTTGTTTTGTTTTGTTGCACAGGACAGGAAGGATTTGGTATCTGCCTTATGCCAAGACAGATGGTTAGTCCAGATAGTAGTAGTCCTCCTCCTTCTAGTGCCATATCTGATTCAGAATATTTGCTGTCATCTTGGCAATCAGCCATGAAGATTGTCCTGGGAACAATGTAATGCAGTGGCCTTTCATCTGCCTTCTACATCGCAGCATGACACCAAAACACTGATCCAGTTCTGCAAGTCATTTTCTGGTCCTCAGCCCTTTTGTCATAGAAAGTGCTCCTTAGCCCCAGGCCAGTATTGATGAAGCTCCTGCCATTCATCAAGATGGATTCAAGTGGGATTTAATCTATTTGGGGACAATCACTCATTCTCCTTCGTATAGTTTGTGAATCCCCACTATTGGGTTATGCGCCTGCGCAGAACGCTGATCGGAGGCTTGAAAAGCTATTGGTCAAAAGTTTTGGCGGTAAGACTGCCAACCGTACCGCCCACCCTGAGGCGCCCGCGCGCCATTTTACCTCAGTTCTCTTCTTTCCGCTGTAGCAGCAGGACGATCGTTGAGAGCTTCCTCAATTTTTTCGCCCTTCTGAGGGAAAGTCTTTGGCTAACTTTAAATAATTTTTTCGGTGATCTTGTCCTTCGCAGGATTGCCACCCCGGTGCTGTTTCTTCCTCCTGGTGGACTCAGTTGCCTACTCGCTCCGGTCACTGTTTCCCCCCTCAAGGGGGTGGCGGCTGGCCTGCCCTTCGGGGTGCTCACCTTCTCGAACCTTCCGTTGGAAGATTTTTTTTTTGATGGCTGCAGCATTCAAGCAGTGTTCTGCTTGCCTCAAGAAGTTCACTGCCTCCGACGGGCATAGCCTCTGTCTTTTTTGCCTGGGAGGATCTCACCAGAGCCAGTCCTGCACTCACTGTAAGAACTTTACTCGGCTTGCAGTGCAGAACCGGAGCAACCGGCTGAAAGCGCACCTTATGGAGCTCGCTTTGGCTCCTGCCGCGGCTGCCTCTACCTCTGCTGGTGCCTCTCAGCCCCCTCCGCTTCCTGCTTCTTCTTCAACTCTGTCCATCAGAAAGAAGAAGAAGAAGGATAAAAATGGGGAGAAGAAGAAGAAACATGGGTCGGAGAAAAGGCGATCTCTACCGCCTACGCCTCGCCCTCCCATCTCTCCGGGGCCTTCGCCTCCCTTTTCGGTCGCGAGATGTCCTTCACCCGGATCTTCCATTGGGGGCGGACGGTCCTCTTCGGGATCTCCTGAAAAAGGTCGCAGGGCTGGGGCTCCAGCTCGCCCACTGCAGGTACTCCCGTCTCCTCCTCGTGGGAGGGGCCATTCACCCACGAGGCAGGCGTCCGTCTCCCCGAGGCCTAGGACTCCAACAATCGATGAACCGGCGGCCACCATGCCGGCCACCGTTTCGTCTCCGATCCTCCCAACCACCGTTTCGTCGGCCACCTTTTCGTCCCAACCATCGGCGGTGGATGCATCCCAGATGGAGTTCTTTAAGGGAATGTTCGAGGCCATGGCAAAATCGTTTGCCCAACAGTTCAAGGCCTCCATGCCTGCGGCCTCTGCGGCTCCGGTGCCGACCACCGCAAGCCCCAGGGATGTTGGTCCTACTGTGGCTCCACCAACCTCACGAGGGTCGAGTGTCCGCTCCGCTGGCCCACCCATATCGACTTGGTGTGGTCCAGACGTCGATGCAGTGGACTCCCATCCCGTCGACCCGCCCAGGCCGTACTGGCGCGGTACCGACGTGGATACCAGGATTCCTCCCTCGTCCTCCGATGATTCCAGCGCGTCTTCGGAGGAGGACGAGGGGGACGCCGACAAGACGCCGGACCAGGCCATCGGCGCGGTTGACCCACCGCGTGGTGAGGATCAACGCTCGCTCACGGCAATGCTGACCCGCTTGGGGACCGCCCTGAACCTGAAGGTGGACCAGCCACCACTGGAGGGCGAGGACCAAATGACCGCCAAACTGGACAGACACGGTCCACATCACCATGCTTCCATCCATGTTGACGTCAGCGAAGGCAACATGGAAGAAGCCAGTGTCATCACACTCCGTTTCGTCCAGGCTCGACGGAATGTACAGAGTCCTGGACGAAAACGTTGAGTTCCTCCAAGCGCACCCTTTGCCGAACTCGTTGGTGGTCAAGGCCTTCCAGCATAGAACGGCCACCAGCGGTACCTTCGACTCTGGAAGGGAAGAAGCTGGACGCGGTGGGATGTAAGTTTTACGCCACCGGTTCCCTCTTCCTCCGAGCCGCCAATTACTCGGCTGCCATGGGCCTCTATCAGTCCCACCTCTGGGAGCAGGTGAAGGTCCTGGCGGCTAAGCTACCCGCCGATGCTCAGAAGGGATTCGACGCGCTGGCGACCGAAGGGGACTTTCTGTCGGAGCAGCAGATGAGGACGGCCAGGCACATCAATGATTACGCGGCTAAGGACATGTCGTCTGCCATTCTGCTCCGTCGTCATGCCTGGCTCAGGGGCACCTCCCTCGATGATGCAATGAAAAAGCTCATCGAGGAGTTCCCGTTCGATGGACAGGGCCTATTCGGACAGGACACCGATAAGGTCCTGAACGAAATGCGCCAAACGAACTCGACGGCCAAGTTCCTGGGGCTTACCACGCCAGCTCCGCTTGCCAGGCCGCGATTCCAACCCTTCATGCGTCGGTATCAGGGAAACCCGCAGCAACAAGTTGGCTCGATGGATCAGCCCAGACCTGGCCGCTACAAACAGCGGCGCCAACACAAGTCCCGTTACCAGCCTTATGGGCAGGGCAAGCATTCCGACGCGAAATCCAAGTCCCGAGTTTGAAACCGCGCTGGCCAAGTCTCTCTCGCTCCACCTCCCATATCTTCCCCTCCGGAATTTCCTCTAGATGTGGTCGGGCATCACGGACGACCGGTGGGTCTTAAGGATCTTGTCCGCTGGCTACGCCATCGAATTCGTGCGGGTGCCTCGGGTAGGAAGACATCGTTTCACCACCTCGTCCCCCCATTTGGAGGAAGAAATATCAACTCTTCTGTCCAAGGGAGCCATCGAGCGGGTAACACCGCCCGACTGGGACAACGGCTTCTACTCGAGGTACTTCGTGGTTCAGAAGAAGGACGGAGGACTTCGCCCAATTCTGGACCTGCGCCGCCTGAACAAGTGCATCCACACCAGGAAGTTCCGGATGGTGACCCTGCAGACCGTCCTCCCCCTCATCAACAAAGGGGACTGGTTCACAGTCATAGACCTCAAGGACGCTTACTTCCATGTCTCCATCCTCGAGGATCACAGGCGGTTCCTCCGCTTCCGCATCAGCAATTCTGTGTACCAGTACCGGTGTCTACCGTTCGGTCTGGCCACGGCACCGAGGGTCTTCACCAAGTGCATGGCTCCGGTGGCTGCTTTCCTCCGTCAGCGGGGAATCAGGGTCTTCCCGTACATCGACGACTGGCTGATTGTCTCCCCCACCAGCTCGTCATCCATTCGGGACACACAATTCATGGTCCACCTCATGGAGAGTCTTGGCCTCAGGATCAACTTCGCCAAATCGAAGTTGATTCCCTCTGAACGCGTCGAGTACATTGGAGCGGTACTCGACTCGCTTGCTACCAGAGCCTTCGCCCCCCAGAAACGCTTGCAGGACATTGCACATGGGGTGAGCGACTTTCGCATCAAACCGTTCATCCGGGCGAAAAAGGCACAGAGACTTCTAGGCCTCATGGCCTCAACGACGGTGGTAATCCCTCACGCCAAGTTGAAGTTCCGGTCCCTGCAGTCGTGGCTCCTTCACGAATTCGACTCGCTCCGGGAGAGCCAGTCCAAACGGTTGACTCCGTCTCCGGAACTGGTGGACCAGCTGCTGTGGTGGACGACACCACTCAACGTGGCCACGGGGAAGAGCTTTTACCCCCCGCAACCCTTGTTGCAGGTATTGACTGACGCAAGCAACCTCGGCTGGGGGGCTGCTTGCGGGACTCTCACGGTCAACAACGCTTGGTCGCCTCATGAGATGGTGCACCATATCAACTACTTGGAGCTTTTGGCCGTTTGGAAGGCCCTACATTCCTTCGAGACCCTACTCACCGGCAAGGTGGTTCAAGTGGCCTCGGACAATACCACGGCAGTGGCATACCTGAACAAGCAGGGAGGAACGCGATCCACCACCCTTCTCTACCTTGCCGTGCAACTCTGGGAATGGTGCCTGGAAAGACACATCTTTCCAATTGGAGTGCACATTCAGGGCAAACTGAATGTCTTGGCCTACCACCTCAGCTGTCTCACCTCGACGACCCACGAATGGGAACTGGACAACGAGGTATTTCGGTCGCTTTGCGAGGCCTGGGGGACGCCGAGCATCGACCTCTTTGCGTCGGAGTACAACAGGAAATGCCACAGGTACTGTTCCAGGGCAGGCATCGGACTGAACTCCGAGGGCGATGCCTTCATGAAACGGTGGGATCAGGACTACCTCTACGCTTTTCCTCCGTTTCCTCTGGTCCAGGATGTATCAACACAGGACCAACGCAATTCTTGTGGCTCCAGCATGGCCTCGCCAGCCCTGGTTTCCGCTGCTGTTACGCATGTCGTCACAGTATCGCATGCTGCCGGAATCACCAACGCTTCTCCAAATGGAGCACGGCCAGCTTCACCATTCGGATCTACCCAGCCTCCACCTCACCGCGTGGAGGATAACCCCAGACTATCCAGGATCTTGGAGCTAGCACGGCGCCCTTCCACAAGGAAGTCTTATGCTTCCAAATACAGACGCTTTTGTGCTTTTCTGGCATCCCAGCAGACGTCCCCTCCACAGGTGGGACTGCAGGACGTCTTGGCCTACCTCCTCCATCTGGCGGAGTCTGGCCTTAGGATTACCTCCATCCAAGTCCACCTCGCAGCGGTGGTGGCTCACTCTCCGTCTGGCTCGCCCGCTTCTGGTGCCTTTCGCGACCACACGCTGAAGCATTTCCTCAAAGGACTGCGGAACGCCTTCCCCCCGGTCAGGACTCCAACGGCACAATGGTCACTGTCTGCCGTTCTCAACGTGCTCACCAGGACTCCTTTCGAGCCCATGGCTACCGCGGATGCTCGTCTCCTCACGTGGAAGACGGCGTTTCTGGTGGCTATCACGTCTGCTCGACGAGCTGGTGAACTGGTTGCTCTGCGGGCAGACGCACCGTTTCTTCAGTTTTTCAATGACCGCGTGGTGCTCCAAGCGGATATCACCTTCCTTCCCAAGGTGGTCTCCCAGTTTCATATGGCACAGACTATCTCCTTGCCAACCTTCTTCCAGAACCCCACCAACACCCAAGAAAGGACCTGGCACACGCTGGATGTGAAACGAGCTTTATTGTTTTACACCAGCAGGACAAGGGAGTTCAGGAAGTCGCAACGCCTTTTTGTGGCTTATGGAGTAAAGTCCAAGGGTGAACCCATCTCTGCCCAGAGGTTCTCCAAATGGATCACGTCCACCATCTACCTGGCCTACGAGTCGGCCTCGCTGCCACCTCCACCGCATGTCAGGGCGCATTCTACCAGGGCGGTTGCCACATCCACTGCCTTTCTGGAGGGCACGCCGCTTGAGGACATATGTAAGGCTGCCACCTGGTCCAGACCTTCTATATTTGTCCAGCATTACAGGGTGGACACCAGAGCCACTGCAGACGCCAGGCTGGGTCGTGTCGTCCTCACCAGGGGGCTCCGGACTCAACGCCCTTGACGGTTCAATCTACCTGACCATCATACTCATCGTGGGATCATCTTATCCGACTGCCCACCGACCAAGTGAGTGTGAGCTTGCTAATCTCCCAATAGTGAGGATTCACAAACTACGAAGGAGAAAGTTCGGTTTCACTTACCAGTGATAACTTTCGTTCTTCGAGTATATAGTTTGTGAATACACACTACCCACCCTGCCTCCCCTCTTGAGCTGCACGGATGAGATCAATTGGTTTATCCTGTGCTTGGCTTAAGTATGGAACTGAGGTAAAATGGCGCGCTGGCGCCTCAGGGTGGGCGGTACGGTGGGCGGTCTTACCGCCAAAACTTTTGACCAATAGCTTTTCAAGCCTCCGATCAGTGTTCTGCGCAGGCGCATAACCTAATAGTGTGTATTCACAAACTATATACTCGAAGAACGAAAGTTATCACTGGTAAGTGAAACCGAACTTTCTGTGTACTTTGTCACTCAAGACCATTAGTCCTCAGGGTTGCTAGGTTGGCTAACCATTGCCTGAGGATCAGCGTTGAGTTGCTGGCAGTAAGGCAGACCTTCAAGGCAGTCCAGTGTTGGCTATTTAGACACTGTTTTTTCAAGGCTTCTGATAGGTATTATTAAATAAATAAATAGTTTGAATCCCCTCCATGCTTTGAGGGTAAGAGGCGAGCCATGGTCATTCAGAGCTTATGTAGCTGATAGACCTACATGTCCTATAACCTATACAGCTTTGGACAAGCTACACAGTCCCAAAGTGTTAATAGAAGCAGAATAGTTAACTACTTCAACTTGACAGTACAGTACAGTACATAATTAATTACTTCATTAGGGCACTAATGAATCACTGTAATGTTTTTGTTTTCCTTCCAGTAGGCAAAGACATTGTTGTTCACACATGATTGGATGCTGAAGAAAAGATATTAAATAGATGTTCCACTCTGAATATTTTTTACTGAAATGTTTTTTAAATGGTCAGTTTGTTTCTTTTAATCCTGATAATATAAAATGTGTGTTAATATTCAAATAACTTATTGTGATTGTATCAGCTTTTATTTATGGTGTGAGCTATCTTGACTTCCAGATGCCAGAAGTCAAAACAAATCGGGGAACAATGCTCTAGGGAGAAGAGGCCAAGGTCCTTCCTATCATCCTATCTAGAGCAATTACCCTGACCTGCTCCCTCTCTTAATCCGCCACTATTTACTCAGCAGTGTGCAACCCCTTTCCCCAGTCTCTGCTTCAAGTGCCTTGTTGAACCATTTTCACTGAGGGAGTGGCACCGAAAGGGGAAACATCTCCAACTATTTTATCACCATGACCTCTTTGATTTCCTTTATCCTAGTGTTTCCCAACCTTTGGTTTTTGGACTTCAATTCCCAGAAGCCTAAGTCAGTTCCCCATAGCACTGATCAGCCAATGTACTGACTTAGGCTTCTGGGAATTGAAGTTCCCCTGTGGTGCGTGGGGCCCACATTTGGAACTACTGCTTTAATTTATCCTTTGATTAAATTGTAATTATTGAATTGATATCCAGACCCATCACATCTTGTTGTGGTTTCTGCTTGCTAAAATGTGGTTTCTGCTTGCTAAAATGTGGTTTCTGCTTGCTAAAATGTCAAGTGGTGGGTAGATCTAATCACAAAAGTCTTTTCTCTACAAGTTTGGCTGTGCAAAATAGAGCTAGCTTGTGTTCAAATTATCAGTGAGTTTGCCCGATTATTTGCATCTGTTATGTTTAAATAACTTACACAGATTTGAAAGGCGGCCTGAAACTTGTCGTTCCAGTTTGCAGTAAAAGGGTGACTTGATCCAATATGTTATCTTAATCTAGTTTGACTGTTGCATCAATTAGCCTCATCAACATGAACCGGGAACCCTTTTCAAGTCCCAATACAAACACATGAAATTTTCAGCTTTCATGATCTTAACAAGGTTGCTTTGTGCTAACATATCCTTGAGGTTTCCTTTGCACTTGCTTAGAACTCATTCATACTGTATTGTGACATGTTGGCGATGACAAAATCTGTCCTGGGGGCCTGTTATTACATTTGCCTGTTTAGGAACTTTTTAAAAAGGAAAGAAAAAGGAAAAGAAAAACTTGCCATCCGCTCATAGCTTTTAAATCCAGAATAGAAACAGCAGCTGTGGGGAACATTCATTCCTTAATATTTAAACCATTTATACTATAATTGAGTGCAACAGAGCTCTTCCTGTAATGAATGGGCCTGATTCTGGTCATGCTTCATTCACAGAGTTCATGTTGAAGTCATGGATGGTTCTACGTGTAATACAACCAAAGGAGATTTTACTGTGTAGATACATATACAATATTCATATATACTGTACACATATATGGAATGAGCGCTCATCTCTGTCCCAGCTCCTGCCAACCTATCTGTTTGAAAGCAAGAAATTCCAAGTAGATAAATATAAACTATATGTATTTTAGAATAATTCCAGGTAAAAATTGTTTTGCTTGTAGTCCGTGGTACCCCATCATATTTCGTTAGCCAGTTTTGTATATATTTCAAAGAAAGGTAGTATAAAAATGGCAAGAGAAATCAGAACATTTTAAAATTATCTCCATACAAAGGGCACTAAAATTAGGAAAATAGAATCTTGTGTAACCTGATTACTAGAAGCATCTGTGGGGATATATTTGTACTTTTTCTTTGTAATACATGGATAAACTACTTCTAACTCTACTAAGGAGGTTGGATATTTCATGCTCAGAAAGCTGTGTGATTATTTGTAAAATTCAGTCCAGAATGTTTTATGTGTCTAAAAGAGGGATTGAGATGCAATAAAATTCTGCTGCTAATACAGGAAATGTGCAGTCTAACTTTCTACACAATTCATTATTTATTATATACATGTATGACTCACCATATAAAACAAAACATTAAATTGATCACATGAATAATAATCTAAAACAGTGGTTCCCAACATTTTTTTGGCCATGCCCCACCTAAGCATTTCTAAAATCCTGATGCCAACCTTGTGACATATAATTCTTATTTTTCAAAAAGTGAACTATTCACATGGAGGAAGCCTAAAAGGCCATTAACTTGGTCTAAACAAGCTTGAATTGCCCCCTTTAAAAATCAAATTGTCTCCCTGTGGGGCATGTGCCCCACATTGGGAACCACAGATCTATAAATAATAGGACAACATAAACTAATGGTGAGAAACGCTGGTAGTTGTTGTTTAGTAACACTGGAACACTACACTATGCCTTAATCTAGTGTGTCAAACTAGATATGGGATTGATCTGATAGCAAATACTAAACCTCTAGCTCATGGCAAGGCATGCAGGAAATAGGACAAAATTATGGGTGCATATTTCTTCTTTTTCTTCCCTTCTTATGGTTTATTTAGCTTGGTATTCGCTTCAAGTGAAGGCAATCAAATAAATATATATTTTAATCTGCAGTGGTCAGTGGTTAATCATGGTCAGGGGAAAAGAACTGCACAATAAAATCCATTGTATTGGTTGCATTATTGACAAGTGTGCGCCTTCAATGGGAGGTCCCTCACTGTTTCTGTCATTGTTATATACCATCAGCTCTCCAGAGTTATGGTCACCCTATGAATTAATGATCTCCTGAAGGTCCTATCATTAATAGATCTGAAAACTAAAAGCTGGGTTCCTTTATTGAACTAATCCAATTCGCCTTCCTCTTTTCATACTGCCTTCTGCTTTGCTTTTAATACAGTGTTACTCAACATGGAGCCCACACCTCACAGGGGGACTTCAGTTCCCAGAAGCCTAAGTCACTACATTGGCTGATCAATGCTTTGGGGAATTGCCATAGGTTTCGAGGAACTGAAGTCCAAAAACAAAGCTGAGAAAAACTGTTTTAATAGCATTTTAAAAATTTATTGGATCCACCTTTGTTTAATTAATAATTAGACCAATGTATAGGAAATCTGTACTAGTATTGATTTCTTCATTGTCAACATTACAGTTATATAGTTATTCCTTGGGGTACACGGAAAGAGCCTCTTCGAAGATTGTGATATTTTTGAAGCACAATTGGACAAACCCTGGGCAACAGCAACCTTGTGCCAACTAATCTTTCTCACACTAGGTCACGCAAAAGGAACTGCAGAATGAATTCACCCAAAGGTGGCTTCAGCTTGGCAGTTTCACATCTGGCCTAGACACGGTAGAAGAATTATTCTGTAATTATTATTGTCATTTTAACCTTATTTTTTGGAGAGGAGATTGGAAAATACTGTATATTGAACATTTCCAATCTGTAGCTCATTGTTTTGTTTTTCATATTTGTTGGCATATTCTTGATAGGATTTTAATAGAGCCAGTCTCTGTTACTTTAAATAGATATATTGTTATCTTGTCTTTTCCTGGTAATTTCTCCCATGCTTAGAGAGCAGTTTTTCTTCATTTTCAAAAATTGCAGGTTAATTGTCATAAGATTTTTCTCTGAAGGATTTAGTCTCTTGTTTTTCCTTTTTTCTTCTCATATTTTTCTTTGCAATGATTATTATTCTTTTTGTTTGAATCACTAAAATGTTTAGTATTCAGATACTATTTCTGTCACCATTTTAGCTACTTATTTATCATTAACAATTTAATGATAAAGAATTTCATCAGCTATATATTAAGACTTTTCTTTTGGCTATAAGAGTACTGTATAAGGTTTTTTGGGGGGCTTTTTTTTTGCATTTTTTCTTGACCTTGTTTCTGAATTCAGTCGACAATTCTTCTGCTTTACAGTCAATTGAATTTAGCAATGCAAATCTGTTCTTTATATGCTCTCTGAATTCTTCAGGGATGTTATGTAATTTATATTTTGGCACAATGTTGTGTGTGTGGTGTTTTTTTTTTTTTACATTCTTCCACAGCTTACTCTAATTTCTCATATTAAGGGCTGGTAGTCTGTAATACATCCTGCTCCTAGACCACCAGCTTTTGCTGGGAAGACAGAGTTTCTTCATCTACTGCTTCCAGCTATACAGTTTGTTTGATTTCTCTATTGGCCATCTAGAGTTTTGTACATCTGTCAGTATGGTTGCTTGAAGCATGTACTGTATTTACAATAAACAGATCATTGGCTTCACATAACTCTCTGAGTTTTTCTTCTTCATTTCTAGCTTCTGTACCAAATATTTCAATTACATTTAGTTCCTACTTTTATGTTCCAGTCACCTGCGGCTATCAGCACGTTAGTTTTTCTGTATAATCAGTTTCTTCTTTGACATTATCATAAAAGCTTTTGGTTTGTTCCTCTTCATCTCTAAGTGGAGCATAGCCCTGAATAATGCTTATGATGGTAGACTTTCTATGAAACCTGATTAATATTAATTGGTCAGACTTTGCATTATAATCTATAACTGCTTGTTCTTCTACATCTTACCCAGGGCCATAGCCGGGGGGGACGGGGGGGGGAAACCCTCCCCCAACCCATCCCAGGATGCCAGTGTTATATATGTGTGTGTGACATTGTTGCCCCTCCTGAATTTTTTTTTGCCCTCCCAAATCTAGAATCCTGTCTATGGCCCTCCCTGATCATACCACATGTCCCTTTATCTCATTTTCACTCAAAATATCTCTGGAACTGGAATGGAACTGTCTCTTATTGTAGCAGCTCTTGTAATTATGTAAAAAAGAGTCTTGCTGTATTATATAAAGGTCTGTATCATTATCCTAAATGTGTTCTGTGCATGCATGGGCATGTTTTACTTCCGCTTCCAGTGGGAGGAATCATGTGACTGGCCTGATCAGCCTTCCGGGGATCACGGTCAGGCCCGTGACCTGAAAACTTTGAGAGCCCCTGTCTTATTCAGTGCTATTGCTACCTAGATAGTTGAGTGATTTGGGTATCTGACTACAGAAATAAAAGTTGAGAATTCAATTCCTCTCTATGCTCCCTGGGAGAAGAGCCAACCTGTGTGCCCTTAGGCAAGCTACAGCATCCTGGAATGCCTTTAGAAGAAGGAAGTAGTAAACCACTTCTGAATACTTTGCATTTAGAAAATTCCTGGAAGGGCCCCGTAATTAAGAATTAACTTGGCAGTACATAGTTATTACAATGCAGGGCTGAGGACTTTGGAAGCGAAATGATGGACGACACAATGACTGAAATTCTATTTGCTTAGTGTAGTAAGTTGCAACTAGAGTAGCTCTATTGAATCACTGGGGATTTGGTAAGTAAATAAATTCCCTTGATTTAATGAGCTTACTCTAATTGCAATTTATTGTGTTAAACAACATGATTTCAGCCAGTGTAATATTGTAGGTTGTATAATTCCAAAAAAATTGTTTATCAGTTCATCCAGCAAATAGGTAAAGGGTAAAGGTTTCCCTTGCTCGAAAGCCAGTCGTATCCGACTCTAGGGTGCAGTGCTCACCTCTGTTTCTAAGCCGAAGAGCCAGCGCTGTCTGCTTCTGCAGACGTTTCCGTGGTCATGTGGCAGGCATGACTAGACACCGGAGCGCACGGAACGCTGTTACCTTCCCACCGAAGTGGTCCCTATTTATCTACTTGCAATTTCTTGCTTTCGAACTGCTAGGTTGGCAGGAGCTGGGATGAAGACGGGAGCTCATTTCCGTCCTGCAGTACTCGGGAATTGAACTGCTGACCTTCCGCTTCCCAGTCAGCAGCAAAAAACAAAAACAAACAAACCCTGTATTATTAGCACCATGTTCTTTTCTTTTGCATCAGAATACGTTCAATTTAAATCAATTGACAAATACATAGTTGTGTGATATCCTGAACCAAAAGTGTACTACTGCTCACAAAAATCTTAATACATATTTTTATAGGTTGCAGATATACGTTTTATTTTTAGAAGACACACAAACACACAAATTTCAGTGGTGAGTTGCTGCATGTTAAGTCTAAATCAGAGTAGATGGTTGCTGTTGGTTACCATGTCATGTAGTTGGTGTGCAACAATAAATAGCTATGTCAAGGGTTCCCAACCTTTTCAAGCCGGGGGCTGGGTCATGCTCTTTCAGTCAGCTTCAAGGGCCAGAAGGTCATTTTGCCCTGCTTGCACGATGGGGGTGGCTATTTTGTCCCAACAGCTTCAAAGGGCTGGTCATTTTATTTCTTGAATGCCATTGGAGGGGTGGGGGCCCCCCACATGAAATGGCACCATGGACCAGATCCAGCCCACGAGCCTTAGGTTGGGAACCTCTGAGCTATGTCAATATCTTAAGTACTGGCAGTTGCCTCTGAGATTTACCTGGCAGCCTTATGCTGGCAGGCATAAATAATGTTATTCAGGTTAGCATGCTGGGTTTTTTAAATAACAAAAAGCTTAACAGAAATGATTTGAATTGAATCAGCTTATTTATATTTTTAATATATATTTATTCACTATGTTTTTATATACATGGAAAAGTAGTGGGTGATAGATACGGTGATTTTACATATGGCTCATATCAATGGCTAATCTTAACCGGGAGATAATGTCAACATTCCTCCCAACCCCATTCTTTTACAATTTATACATATTCTCTGCTGCTCTCTGATATAATTCAACCTGTAATGGGTCTGCTGTTTCATTTCCATTATATTTGGGAGGATAAAAGCCTGGAAACTTAAATTTCAAGAGACTGGGAGCAAATGACAGGAGATTATTCTGTTTAATCCCTCAGAAGGTTGTAACTTTCTAAAACATCTGGGTCTGTCCACTGTGAGAGGAAAAATACATGGCTAGACAACAACAATGTTTTAGTAATTATGTTTGTAAGAGGCTAATGTGATTACGATGATTATTTTTAAATTTCGCATTCATAAAATAGTATGCTTGTTGCCATTCGTAGCATTAAATTCTTTTTGATACCTTAGTGAAATCATAGTTTGGTGATTGCCATCTCTTATGTGACATCATGATTCTTTTTAAAATCCTCACAAAAAAGGATGAAATGTCCTGTCTAAAAATTACTATTTAGAAATAATAATTAAATATTTAGCTGGAGATAGGAAAAGTTAATTGCCATACAATACAATTGCCCCGGGTTTAAACCCATTAATAATGTTCCATCAAGAGTGACTATACAGTATTCTTTTGTTTGGAATATGCTGATGACATCCATGTGAAGGGGAAGTGAATTTACACTGAAGTTTAATACATTTGAAAAATTTCCCAGCAATGAAAGTGTTCCTTTATCTTTGAATTTCCTTTCTTTTATGAATTTATATAAGATCTTTTATGTTTTTTCTATGAGTGCTTTCCTCTTGTGTGTATTTGATGTCCTTTAGATTGTTTTCATTGGCTACGTATATGTATACATTGCGTGAAAATAAAATGCAATTGCATTAATTTAAGAATGTTGCAGAGCTGTGTGGTTTCCAAGTAGAAGACTTACTTCTGAGATGATTATATTGGCATCATAGGACGTGAAATGCTTCCTTCTCCTTCGTGTTGTTTGTGAATCCACACATATGGGTTCTGCGCTTGCGCGGGAGCCTTCTCGGAGCTGTAAAGCTGATTGGACCAAAAGATGAATGCCCTTAAGGAGAAGTAATAGCTTAAATAACATAAGTTAAAATGATTTCAATTTAAATATGAGTTTCAAGTTTAGTTTTGTCAGTATTGAGTAGAATTCTGTCGTAGAAGCTGTGATCCATGCCAGAACTCCACAGTGGGACATGTGAAGTAATAATTAAGAAGTATTCCTCTGAAAGTTCACAGAGTGCTTTCCCCTCATCAATGAGAAATTGAAGATCAATCCTAAACAGCCAGGTCCTGAGGTTAAAGGGAGTATAATTATTATTTTTTCTAAAATAAAATATTGCGCGCGTGCACGCGCGCGCACGCATACACACACACACACTCACACACACACACACACACACTCACACACACACACACACACACACACACACACACACACACACACACACACACACACACACACACACACACACAGTATATATATTTTAAAAGTCACAGATTCACATTTTAAAATTATGGTATGTAGGGATTAGGTAGAAGAATAAGGGGAGAACCATCTTCTACTTTTATATAGCTCTGTATGTAATCCTAATCCAGAACATAAGATACCTGAAGATTGGGAAGCAGGAGATCAAACCTAGCAATGCAATGAAGATGCATTTATGGCCTTATGTCCCCACATGTAATAGCTGGCATTGCAAAACTATTACTGCTGCAGCCTAGGTACAACTTTTTCAGGAAATTTGGTCAAATTATTTGTGCCCTGAAGATGTTGAGAGGGCACTTTCCTCCAACATTTGGGAAGAACAGAAGGAGGTTCTGCAGGGGCCCAAGTTAAGAGTATCCTCACAAATAGAACAGACTTCGCAGTGTCAGGAATATTCTCTGATGGCTGGAAGGAAGCATGCATCTGGTTTTCATAGCTGCTTCCATTTCGAAAGCCCCTGCTAAGTGAGAGCCTTGTCAGGGTGCGGGGGCTTGTGCGGTCTAACTAGGCAGTGTTGCCCATCACTTGTCAATGATGTTATGCCGGGACTAAAACTCACCAAAATGTCCTTTGTCGGATCCCTTGGGCAAGGTGAAAGCAGAAGGCACACATCATGGTCCACCTAGCCAGCAGGTGATGTGATATCCAAATGACTAAAAAACTGCATGCAAATGGACTTGACTTCTCAAGTCCATTTGCATGTGCGGAATGTCATCACGGAGATGTCTTCCAATGCTCGGACTCCTAGCTGAATAATGACTCCAACCACAATAATGACTCCAACCACTCGGGACCCAGGCAGCTCTTTATCCTCTCTGGTGTTGGTGTGGCCAGAGGAGGAGGAGGAGACACAGCGCCGGGCATCTTCAGCTGCCTTGGGACCCAGACAGCCCTTTATCCTCTCTGGCATTGGCGTGGCTGGAGGGGGGGGGGGACTCAGCGCCTTCCTTTTGATTATTCTGCAAACACAATTGAAAGTCTTGTCTTCCCAAGGAGACTACACCATGCCCTCCTCCATGAGTCTCATACCCCACTAATTTACAGATTGAGTTCAGAAATAGAAATAGGAATATGTATTTGGCCAAGTAAGTCAGTATAGTGTTCAAGGAATGAAGAAGCAGACGAATGAAGTAGTGAAATTCAGCTCTTTATTAGTGGGGTCTGAACACAGTTTGGATGGGGCAAAACTCGGACCTATATACAATATAAACAGTAACAATAATACAACAAGCCCATTGGCTAACAGAGTGTGTACTTTTTTTGATCCACTTATTTGCATAAGAATAGATACATGAGAAAAGATACATTCCGCTCCTATCAGAAAACACAGTTAACATACATAACAGTCAGTCAAATAATTTTATCTCAACTGGAGTTTCATTTTTACCATGAGGTGAAAAACAAATTATGAAGATGTTAAAACTGAAATTTATCAGTTTATCAGACTTCTAAGTTGGTCATTGGTGATACTCAAGCATCTGTACCCTTTAAAAACATTAGTCATACCACTGCTGTATTTTCCCCTTTGCTCCTGGAATACATTGACAAAAGCTGTTTGTTGAGCTAAAGTCCAAGATTTAATATGTTTGTCTCTGTCCTTTAGAGCTGGTTTCAAAATATGTTTTGTTCAAAGAAAAGCTAACTGGCAAATTAGATAACGTCTTCTCTCTCTATGTGCAACGTAGATTTTTGTCATTTTGATTTCAAAGCATTCCTTATGCTAAACCACTTGAGTTTGAAGGGGTGTGTGATTCAGTCTTAGTTGCTGTTCTACAGTTGGCATATGGATGTTTAAGGAAACACAGTACTGAAATAATTATGCATGTAGTGATGGGTTTATATTGTATTAAACTATAAGAGGATAAATTATTTGTTGTAATCAGATGCTAAAATCCAGTTTTAATATAATTTCATTTTTGCTTAATAGAGTAATATCAATTTGTGGCTATCAAATCAGCAGCACAGTTGAAATTGTTCTGATGGACAAGTGTATATTATTAATGGATTTACCTCATCCTACTTCCCTCAACACAAGATTTTGAATAGCTTCTGTGTGCATCCAAATAGAGCAGCTTCTGAATTCACAACAGCAACATGCCATCAAATCAGTTCTGACTTGTGGTTATCCTTTCCAGGGTTTTCCAGGTACAGAATACTCAGCAGTAGTTTACCATTCCAGTTTTTATGGGAGAACTCTTGCCTTTGGCAAGCTGCATAGGCTAGCTATTGAAAACAGTTTCTGGATGAACAACCTTTCTCATGTTTCTCTTAATACCCACTCATATGGTCAGTTAATTGCTTATAGAATTTGCTATGTTTCATTATATCTTTCTGTTGTTGAGAGCTGGGAGAATAAACTACTGTTTTAGCAATTTTCTTCTCTTTTCCCACTGAGGTTGTGCTGATATTTTGAATAAAGTGCTCAAAGATTTTTCAAGTTCTTTAGTTTTAAATTCATTATATATACTGAAATTAATGTTACACAGGAGACTTGTGAGGGATTGCCTGGTGCCACACTACTCTAAAGTGCTGCCAGTAGGTGGGCTGCTAATATAATTGGAGTGATAGAAAGGTGGTGAAGGAGAATGGGGGCATGTTCATTCTTTCCATCCTGTGTTCAGTTAAAATCCATCCCCAGATGGCTGTTTGCCCTGAAAAGAGTTCAAAATATGGGTAACTGAAAAAATTGTGTGAATAAGCTCTGTTTCATGTGGCCTGCAGAGTTTTGACAGTGACTAAATTATTCATGGAACAAGAAGTCAAAGTGACTGTAACTATATTCTTTACACAAACCAGTGGGAGGGTATATATGTACAAGTAAATTCAGGAGAAAGAGATCATTGCATTTGGAATAATAGGGATATAATTATATCTTGCTTTATGTTTTATTTGCTGGCCAGTCCGTGTACATGCAAAGATTTCCAACTGTGGTTGGTTAACTTTGTGTTTATATACTAAATAAGTGATAGTGTTCCTTAGGGACAGGTTCTCACAGCAGACATAAAACACCTAATATAAAATGGCTGAAATGTTTTTATTTTTCTTCTTTGTTTCGGTATGAATCCTTTGTATGTCTCCAGATGGCAAGGGAGGAACTGTAGAGTTATAAGTATCCATGCTTTTAAAGATACAGGCCTCGAAATGTTTGTCCATATCAAAATAATGAATAGTTAGTTACCACATAGACCTATTTTCAGAAGTCTTACTTGTTGCAAGTCATTTTACAATAAATTACTGTCTGTCCACACACTGGAGAGATTACTTTATTGGTATAATTCTCAGAATCCCCCATTCAGTGCTAGAACTTCCTCTTTCCAATGTTTATACTCTATGGAGAATCTGAAAACCATATTCTTCCATAAAATAACTTTTCTGGGCTATTCGTTAGTATAGTAATAGTACATTCTGGCATGTACTAGCTGTCAAGACCATGGCAAGGGAGAGTCCCCAGAATGGTAGCAATGGGGCCTCCAATTTGAGTACCCCCTGTAGGGCGACTCATTAAGAGCCTGCGACCTGCTATCCTTGAGAACACTTTCTCACCACGTTCGCTGATCTTCCGGTATGGGGAAGAGGCACCTCTTCTCTCTCCAATGGCAGAGAAGTGGTAGCTGGCTGTTGAATAGCAAAAGTTCAGCATACGACTGGGACACAAGCTGTTTCTGTTCAGCCTCTCCCCCCCCCCCCAACACACACACAAACACGCTGTTTCCCTGAGAGGGATCTATCTTTTGGGGAAAGCTGCTAAACTGCTCTTCTGGCCGTGCTGTTGCCGATGCTCCCAGCCCTCAGATAAGCAGGAGACAGCAGACGGAAAACTCGTCTTTTGTAGTTTTATTCATCTATTCTAAAATACACTATAACACATTTCTTCAAAATAACAAATCAAGAATATACATACTACCTAGAGGTAGGGGGCCACTGCTTCACCCAGGCAGGGATCAGCTTAGAGGCGCATTCTCTCTCGAAGAGAGTGACGTGGGCTATGCCCACTCTCCAAAGATGGCTGCTGAGGTGTAAAAACCTCTGGCTTTTATAGACAGAAGATGTTCCCCTTATCTTGATAAGGATGCCCATATTTGGATGATACTCTCACCCCCCTCCTAACAGGTTTGTGAGAGGTGTGCAGAGATAGGGCGTGGAGTAATCTCCCTCCTCCCAAACTGATTTTTGAGACAGCAGAGAGCCGGTCAGCTCATCCGGCTCGTGTGCAAAGATGGGACAATTTTTTGGTCCATCCCCTAGAGACCTAGGGCTGTGTGCAAAGGCAGGGAAAGGAAAGACTCCTCCCTTCCCTTTATAAAAAGGAATTGGCCCTTGTGACGATCCTGACACTAGCAGGCAGTACTGTATCTCAAAGTATGCGTGCAGATCAAAATGTATGTGGTCATGGCAGATCAGTTGCTTTCTGCCAATTTAATATTTTTGTCCATCTAGTCCTGTATTGCCCACTCTGACTTACCATGTTCCTTTAGAGCCGTGGTTCCCAACTTGGGGCACATGCCCCACAGGGGGGTGGGTGGGTAATTTGATTTTTAAGGGGGGCATTTCGAGAATGTTTAGACCAAGTTAATGGTATTTTAGGCATCCTCCATGTGAATAGGAGTTCACTTTTTGAATAATAAGAATTATATGGGGGTGTGTGTCAGAATTTTAGAGGTACTTAGGTGGGGCATAACCAAAAAAAAAAGGTTGGGAACCACTGTGATAGAGTCTTGGACCATTGTTTTCTGTCTAATCTGGAGATATGTAATCCTGTTACAGATCCTGTGGAACTTGGACCTTCTCAGTGCGGGTTACATGTTTAAACCCTTGTCCCTTCCCATAGCCATGCATTTCAGAAGGATTATGGTACAGAATTCTGCTTTTAACAGAAAAAAAGGGGATTTCCTCTAACTACTTCCCATTCATGATTTATCTTTTTAACATTCTATATGATGACATTTATACCTTACTAGCATTTTATTGTTAGCTATGCTGATCTGGAAGCAAAATGAGGGAAATAAGTGCCAGACTCCTCTAATACATACTGCTCATATAACTTAACTTCCTTTCCAGATTGAACTACTTCTGCTTACGTTTGAGATTTTTGTAATTTTGTAAAACCTGGTCATTTGTCTGATTAAAACCTATTAATTGATCATGCAGAAGCATGGCATATTTTATGCATATATAAATATAGCGCATTGCACAGGGCTTAGCACCTCCATTTTAGTTTTCTAGTCTTTTATTTAATATAGATACTAAATAGCATTCAAAATCCTGCTGCATCAGCTATGCCTGTGGAAGGATGATGATCTTATAGGCAAGGAAATATTTTCAGTAATTAAATATTTCCTGAAATGGTAGCCATGTTAATCTATGTTTCAAGCATAACAGCGAATATGTTTATGTTAGCTTTCGTGGATCAAGTCCGCTTTGTCAGACATAAGAATGAGGCTTCATGGCATCAATCTATACACATCAGATACAGAGGTACAGAATGGTTAGCATAACAGATCAGTATACAAGTCAATGTTTTGTTTTGTTTACTCTCTGCTATTCTAAATATTTCTTGGTTCAAAGTAATCTTCCAAGGAGAGGAACTCAGACAAGCTATGAGACATAAGAAAGAAGTCTTTAGTTACCAACAAGGACATAATCACCCTTCTGCAAACAAAATTTAACCAACAAGATTTTGGTCATCACTTTAAAAACAATGGATGCAAATACCTGACAAACATTGTTTTATTCATTTTATTCATTTATTATCTCTCATTTGTAACAGGCTTGAGAATGAAAGTGACTCACAAAATTAAAAACAGCTGCAAACAAAAGCAGGGAGATAAGAATGAAAAAAAAATATAGTATTGTTAGTACACTAAGAACAAATCTTAACCTATAAAACCAAGGGTTAACCGTTGGAACTTGCTATAGGTTGCTATGCCTCGCCCTACTTGCCTGCACTCACCCTTCGTGCACACGGCCGATCGGGGTCCGCAGGTCAACAAAAGATTGAGAAAACAGGCAGTGGGGCAACAGCCCCACAAACGCGAAAAAGGGGAAACAACTTCCTTTCCCAACATTCCTTGCGCCGTGCCGCGCCAGAGCCAATCAGGCTGAGAGGCTCTCGCACGGCGTGGCACAAGGAACGTTCGGAAACGCGCCGCAGCCAATCAAAAGAAAACCGTTTAAAAAAACGCAGCACAAACACAAAGCACAAGCCCATAACTACAAGCCCCAGTGTCCTGTGTGCCATGAGCGCACAGAACGCTGAGGAAGCTGGCGCCCAAAAAATAAAACAAAAACACCGGGAGAGCAAGTCCGACAAGCGGGAACCAAAGTCCCCCTCCCCATCGGCGCCTGAAGCTCCTAATCGGAGTTTCCCCTTTAATATCACTGGGTGGGGGCGGAGGTGTTGTGCTCCCCCTCTCTACTGGCTCCCCTGGGGTTGAGAGGGTTGGGGGGACCAAAGGAGCCTGTCTCCCCAACCCTCCTGACCCCAGGGGACCCGGCAGAGAGGGGATTCCCCTTCCACACACACAGACGCCCCATTTTAAAGAGAAGAAACTAAGCGGTTACTTCTCTTTAAAATCGGAGTTGGGGGGGGGAATCCCCCTCACTGATGGCTCTCCTGGGTCCGGAAGGGTGGGGGAGACAGACACCTTTTGTCCACCCAACCCTCCCAAACCCAAGGAAGCCAGCGGAGAGGGTGATCACAACCCCCCCCCCCCCGATATTAAAGGGGAAACCACAATTGAGATTTCCCTTTTAATATCAGAGGGTAGCCTGGATTCGATCCCCTCCTGGGTCCCATGAGTCTGGAAGGTTTGGGGGGACAAAAGGAGCCTGTCTCCCCAACCCTCCTGACCCCAGGGGACCTGGCAGAGAGGGGATTCCCCTCCCCCCATACACACATGCCCCATAGTAAAGAGAAGAAACCAAGCGTTTACTTCTCTTTAAAAACGGAGGTTGGGGGGGGGGAATCCCCCTCTCGATGGCTCTCCTGGGTCCGGAAGGGTTGGGGAGACAGGCCCATTTTCTCAACCCAACCCTCCCAAACCCAAGGAAGCCAGCGGAGAGGGGGATCACAAACCCCCCACTGATATTAAAGTGGAATCCCCAATTGAGATTTCCCTTTTAATATCAGAAGGTAGCCTGGATTCGATCCCCTCTCCTGGGTCCCATGAGTCTGGAAGGTTTGGGGAGACAAAAGGGGTCTGTCCCCCAAAGCCTTCCAGAGCCAGGGGAGACGGCAGAGAGGGGATCACCCCAGTAGGACACCAAAAAACACAAAAACAAACAATCAAAAACATTCAAAAATACACAAAAACAAATAAAAATAACACCAAAAAAGTAAACAACAACAAATATTTCCAAACACACCCATCACCCAGCCAAACACCACAAAATCCAAACACCCCCCCCCCCCAAATAAAGAAAAACAGCCAACTCACGACCTCATACCACAACGACTGGAAAAGAAATGAATAAAGAAAGAGACTACTTACTGGAAGAAGCTCCACCCAGAGGCTACGAGAGAAAAAACAGTCAAAATACAAGATAACTCCTACCAGCAGCACTTGCTGCCCACAATAATAAAAAAATTCAAAAAGACACAATAGCCCCACACAAAAGGCCCCAAAAGTTTTTCGAAAAAGTATATCATCCTTTATTCTTTTTTTCATCCACAAAACCAAAACACCAAACAAAACATCACAGTTTATAACAGGCCATCCCAAAAAATTTGTATAAATAAAAAAATTGAAAATTTCAATTATAGACTAACCTCTTCTTTACAAACATTAACAACAACAACAAAAACTTTCCAACACTATTTAAAACAGCCTGGCAACGCCGGGCAACCTTTGCTAGTAGTAGATAAAAAGGGAGGTATTTATTGAAATTCTGGAGAAAATATTTCTTTCCAATCCAGCACAGCTGCTTCTGGGAATTGTAGTCTATTCGCAGGGGAATGTTGTTATAAGCTTTCACCCCATATCTGATGAAAGTTTATAATAAAATCTTGTTACATGAGGCTTCACCTATTTTAAGGAATCCATTCTAATTACAATATTTGGTAAGTTTATAAATTATTTACTCAGCTTTTCTGGTCTGTTGAACAAAATACAGATTTAGGGAAGGTTTTAGTAAATGCATCATGTACTCAATGAAACAGAACACCTTTACCTATACATACAAAAACCAAACTCTTCAGGTCTTTAACTTTTTAAATTTCCTATTGAATTCAAATTAGGAAATGGCCCATGAGGTAGAACTTTGCTAATGCACACTCTTTGTAACACACATTAAATCTTGCCATTTTTCTTTCTTTCCAGCATTAGGATCTGTTTGGGTGTACGTGTAAAAGATACTTGTTATACTTTTTTTAAAAATGGTGACAAAATGGCTCTGTCATTTTCAATAATTTTAATTCTGTATTATCCTTTTGACATAGCAGTTTATCTGAACAAGTAGTACACAAACATCAGTACATATACAAATCCTGTACGTTGGCCTCATCAGTTATTGCTTCAGTTGTCTATCTTGAATCCATATTTATTTTGTTTTAATGAAACCTTATTTGTGTTTGTATGACTCTGTGCAGAGAAATAATGGCATTGTTCCATGACATTTCTCAGATGTCTTTTAGGCACAATCAGTCTAAATAGGAACTGGTTGAATATGTACATCTCCATTCTTAACTCCCTGATTAGTTTGCACAAGATTGTATTTCCAAGCACTGAAAAATAAGCTCCCACCCTACTCCAGAAAAGTAAATAACACAGAATCAACAGGGTACCTATTGGATTGGCATGACATTCTTTTGGAAACCACATGTCCTGCCACCTTTCTCACTTTTAGACTGTTACGAATAGAAAATGGTCAGTGGTTTCTGAGTCTTCTCTGTTAAGCTTTTGTTCTTCTAAGGCTGAAATGGGACAAGAGTGCTGGTGTGTTTTGCTTCATCCAGTTGAAAAGAAACAGTGCTTAGTGTGTGAAAGCCTGCTTAATGCATGTTGAGCCTAGCCTAGTCCACATATCCCGAGAACAGGATACCTTTTCAGGAAACCAGTACTAAAAGAGCACGAAGAAGAAGCCATGTTCCCCATGTTTACTTGATGCACCCACAGAACGCAATGACAAAGGGAAAGTTCACAGGCTGTAAATGTTCCTTTGTGAGGTTGCAGCTCCTAGAATATCTCAACTAGTATGGCCAGTAGGTAAAATGTAAGTACTATATAGCTTTTCCATTCTCTGACACTTGCTCAACTTTTAAAGGCTTAATTTTTGGCTTTGGAAAATGTTTTTCCCATCCTCAGAACTATGAAATCCACAGAATCAGTAAAAACCATTCACTGGCCAAAATCCTGTTGCCTAGTGAAGGGAAATCTTATTAAACTAAATCATTGGTTCAATAGGAATTTAATGAGTCAACTCATTATGTTTCATTGATTCAAATGAGCCCATTCCTATTGCAAGAAAGCCTATTTGGCTCAAAAGAATGTATAGAATAGTTGAATAAAGAAATTTGCACGGATTTTAGTGAGCCTGCTATAATGCAATTTGCTATGTTATACAACAGAATTTTGGTCACTGGAGTTTTCCACAAGGAAATTTGGAGAGGGAAGGGATATAAACTTGAGATCCCTTCCATTCTTAACTGAATTTTGCTGAAACTGCATATGGCAACTGAGTAATGCAGTTTCAGCAAAATTCACAGTTTAGAGTTGACCAACATTATTTCTACAAGATCCTTGAAAATGAATGTAGAGCCAGCACAAGTGGAAAGCCTAACAGAGAAAGCACTCGAGTTCTGGAAAAGCTTGTGGGGAAACAATAAGGAGCATAATGAAAATGAATAGGGATCAAGCAGGTTGAAAATCTACCAAAAGGATCCAAAATGGAAGCTTGGATCCACTGATAAGAGGACGCTGGAGGAGCAGCCGACAAGCCTCACTGCGACTCTCCTGGGCCCCCACCATCAGCCCGGGATGGGAGTCAGCTGCGGCCACCAGCCCTACCTCCCTACGGCCCTGCCTTGACAGGAGGGATAAGAGGACGCCGGAGGAGCAGCCGACAAGCTTTGCTGTGACTCTCCCGGATCTCCGCCATTAGCCCGGGATGGGAGTCAGCTGCGGCCACCGGCCCCGCCTCCCTCCGGCCCTGCCTCACCTTCGCCTCAGCCCTCTTCCCAGGTCTGGCATTTTTCCCGGGGAGAGCGAACACCTGGGCCCTCGGTGCGGCAAAAGACTCTGAAGTTGGCTGCCGCCACCGCCACCGCTACCGCCTCGCCCTCAGCCTCTCCCTGGTCCAGCTTGGCTGCAGAAGTTTGGACTTGCAGCACTGCTTTGTTGCCCTGCTCTGGTGATGATCCTGAGGACTTGGAGTTGGGCTCCAACATGGTTGTTGAGCCCACTCCTTGCTAAATCCTGTTTAAGTCATTGAGCCGTGGGCTCCGACCCCCCTTCCCCTTTGGATTATTGTATTTTTTTCTTGTGGTGTAATTTTGATATGTAATTTTTCTATTGCATTTTTGTATTATTATATTGTATTTAAATATGTTGTAATGCCACCCTGAGTCTGCCGTGGTCTGAGTAGGGTGGGGTATAAATCCGGAAATAAATAAATAAATAAATATTGGGCGGATGTGATCTAGTCCTTTCAATTCCTTTTTGTTTTAGATAACTTTGTATGTTAACTTTGTATGTTATTATATGATGGTGGTGCCTCTGACAGGAATAAAGAAGAACCTACCATTCTTTCCCAAATGACAGTTCTTTCTTCAATAAATGAAATTAGATGGCAATCTAGTATTCCTTTCTAAAACTTTGTCTTGTCATGTGACATTGTGCTTAGTCAGTAAATAATGGGAAATAAAAGCTTTTTACCTACCTGCTGAGATCTTTGTAGTAGGTGGATGCCCTTGGTCATTATTCCTTAACCTTTTCCCTTCAGACGTTACAATGAGACTAATAGTCTGCTAGTGTTTCTGCTCAGAAATGAAAAAGATGGGCTATAGAGCATATTAGGGCATCCTTATTTTTTCCCCAAAGAGTTCAAACTACTTTAAAAAATAAAGCAAAAATAGAAACTTAGGATTCTCAGGCTTTAAAATTGCTCCTAAAATGCAGGACTTTGTTTATTGAGTTGCCTTCATGAAAGATGTTTTATTAACATCTCTGAAGACAGACATTTGAACATGAATCAATTTACTCCTTTAAAGCTGCAAGACTGAACTGCTGCAACACATATGTAAATTTCTTTATGCCTAGCAATGCAAACCAACATTTGAGTTCCTGGTATCCTTTGGCTGATGGCTAGAGAGAGAGAGAGAGAGAGTGTGTGTGTGTGTGTGTGTGTGAGAGAGAGAGAGAGAGAGAGAGAGAGAGAGGAATCTGTAGTAGAGAAATGAAAATGCAGGCCAGAAGCTGTGTGAACTCATTTCTTGCGGCCCTGGATTGAGAAGTGATTTATTAGAGCTGTTACAGCCTATAGACCATACATCACCTTCCTGGTTGGCTTTGTTGGCACCTTGTCACATTCTTCTGAGCTTGAGGAATTCATTGTTCTTGTTTGAACTGATAAGAACAAAAAAAGGATTTTCTGCTTGAGACCTTGGGAAACGCAGAGGGGGTGGAATGTTGATAGGAACAAGAGGGCTGCATTTTCCCAAGCCTTTCATTCAGGATTCTTTAGTAAGCAGAGGACCACCAACTTTAGGTGTTCCCAGTGATACTTTGTGCCCATGAGTGCAGGTATTAGCCAAGAAGCAGATACACACAAACTCATAGTTGTAAAATAATATTATTTTGGTCAAATTCATCTTTGGTGCACACGTCTTAGAAGAAATCACACTAATACCCTTTCCAGATGTTGTAGAACAGTCAGAGATGTGTACAAAACTGAAAATTAATAAGAAAGTTTGAACTCATTGTTTTAGTCAGAAGTGCTTGAGAGGGACATTATAAAGTAAAAAGATTCTACTCAGTAAGTTTGGTAAGCTGAACTTTTGATAAACAGCACTTTCTGTAGATCACTAATTCATAGGATTGCCATAAGCTGTGAGCGACTTGGCGGCACATCATAATGACATAACAGCAAGCTGGAATGTTAATGTGGTGTGTGTTTTGAACTATGCCAGTGCCCCAGTTTTGAATTCACAGACATTAAATACTCTATTACTGCTTTGGTAAATCTTCGCCATTTCACTTGCTATCATATTGTATTGTCTTGCATAATGTATTTTATTATTTGTTAATTGAAATATTTCTATTCCAACCTACATAAACAGATTTCAAGGTGCGGTATTATCACTGAAATCACATTACAGTAAAAGGATAAATCATTGGCTGCAACTTGTATCCAAGAATGCATTTCCCCCTGAAGCAGGAAAAAAGATATTGGCGTGATATTTGTTTAAGGTGGATCCCAGCTTGCCATGAAGTGACCCACACAGAGCCATCTCCTATGATCACAGAACCATCTCCTGCAGCACCTATGAAATGAGACATGTAGGATTTAACACCAGGACTGCAATGGACTGCCGCAGCCTTGAGGATATGGACAAGGTGCGCCTTCATAGCCAGTCCATCTGGCATGGTATCTTCCGCCTCCATGACCATTGGAAATCAGAGTTTCTCCTCCACTCATTTTGCCGTTGGGCCCAATATGATGGTTTCTAGTGACATTAAAGGATAAATACAATTAAAGCAAATCAGAATATTTTAAAATAGTGGAAAGCAGCATAATAGTTAAACCAATTAAGACAAAAGCTCAGTAAATTGAAGGACCCAAGACCAGCCATGGTCTCTGATAACCATAAGCTGAAGTTAACATCCAGGCTTTACTTCGGTGCAAAATGAAGCCAGATAGGGTTCTCAGGAGGAGAATGTTCCAGAATCAGGGTGCTTCAGCTAGAAAAACATATTCATCAATATGAAGAGGTTGTATCCCACCCTGAAATCTGAAGATTAGTAAGAATGTACAATCTGACTTCCCTTTGGGCGAAAATAAACACAATGTGGATATTATCTTCTTTTAGGCTCATAACATAAACTAGTCTGTTATATTTGCAAAATATCATTAAAAAAGAGAGATTTAATCTTCCTCCTAATATTGGAAATAGTCCAGTTATATATTATACAATAGAGGTTATAGAGAAAACAGCTAGAATTAGCAGAGTGAAATGGATGTTTGTATTCCACTTCCTTTGTGGAAACAGGCTTGCAATATTTTTTGTTTCATGTGGGCAGTTATACAGTGAAGTGAACACCTATCTTATAGAATGGAGAAAAGAACTCGCACAGATCCTGCTCTTTCTAAGTTTGTGTGGACTAGAACACCCACAGCTTCCCTGTCCCACTTACTTCTTAATTTTCTTATTTCATGCAGGGCAAAAGGTTGCACCTACCTAGTATGTAGAAAAGTGCCAGCCTGTTAGACAGTGACAACAACTGCAGACAACAAGAACAGCAGCTGTTGTTGTTGTTGCATTTTTAAAAATCATGTGATGCTTTATTCTCTGAATGCAAGAGATGCTTAACTTCATGCCAAATGAAATTATACATTAAACATTAGAAAAAACAGTTTTGTAATCCTTGCTGTTTAATTAATCTATTAGAGTTTGACCCCGTACTTGTTTCAGTTTCAAGGGGTTGGAAAAATATGTCTTGCAAAATTTTATTTTGTTTCTAGGTTGTGGGGCTTCTGCCAACCTAGCAGTTCGAAAGCAAGAAATTGCAAATAGGGACCACTTTGGTGGGAAGGTAACAGCGTTCTGTGCGCTCCGGTGTCTAGTTATGCCTGTCACATGACCACGGCAACGTCTGCAGAAGCAGACAGCGCTGGCCCTTCAGCTTTGAAACAGATGAGCACTGAACCCTAAAGTTGGATACGACTGGCTTTCAAGCAAGGGATACCTTTACCTTTAGGTTGTGGGGCGATCTCACACCAATCACTTATTATCACCCATCCATCATTTTACATACCATGTATAATTCTTCCTTATATTTGCCTAGAAAAAAGATCATTTTAGTAATGGTTACAGATTAGATTTACACTTCGTATTCTTCTTACTCTCTTGGGAATGGTTTTATCTCCACTCTCGGATTAGTTCTCATGGCTTTAAGTTGTTG
Organism: Bradypodion ventrale; assembly: GCA_035047345.1. Classification (NCBI taxonomy): domain Eukaryota; kingdom Metazoa; phylum Chordata; class Lepidosauria; order Squamata; family Chamaeleonidae; genus Bradypodion; species Bradypodion ventrale. The sequence continues at coordinate 191,231,103 of JAWDJE010000005.1, forward strand.
ACATTTCTGATAAGAGTTATACACTAGCTATGTTTTATGTTTAGCCCATAGTAAAGGCAGCAGCAGTTAAAACAGTCAACACTTGTCATTGTTACTTATCCAGGCTTAAAGAGAGCTTTACATTTTGACTTCATTAAATGTAAGAAGTATCAGAGGAGAAGCAACAGGAATAACAGGACGTGTCAAAAGGTCACAGTAAAGAATGGAGTCTGCCTGCCTACATGTGTGCCTTATATCTTAAAGTTTATTAACGTAGCCATAAGTTTAATGATAACAGTATAAAAGTCAATTGTTTTCAGATATTTAAAATTTGCAGTGCTATTAGATGAGGCAGGGAAAAAAATTATGCCATTTTAGCCTAATGTGTATCATTCTATATATCCAAAGTCTTATCCTTGACACCAACTTATATGGATGAATTGCCAGTAATGTATCTTGTCCTATAAGCACAATCTCTAATGTGAAGTGAATCTCAAATTTCATCCACAGGCATGCATGTGGTGTATTTGCGTGGAGAATCTACCTATTAAGCACTATGATTGCAATTATAGTCAAATGTAGCACAAGTATCCTGAGTGGTAACTAATCTACATGAAATGATCTTTGAGCATGAGCTCATGTTGAACATTAAATAAATTGGAGAGCTAGCACATCATATAGCAATATTGTTTTTGCAGTCCTGTGCTGTCCTAATAAGGAGTATTTTTAGAAGACCTTTATATGACCTGAACAAATGTTTCATTGCTACTACAGTACCTACTTAGGGCAGTGTTTGGTGCTTATACATGAATGTAGCCAACTAGTAGCACCTGCCAGTTTCTGATACCACAGCTGTCACATGGACAGGCATGCATCTTTGTTGAAGCCAGCAAAGATGTGAATGTGAAAAGTTGAAAAGTTGCTTTACTGAACTAGCGCATAGAATCGAATACCCACCATGGACACCAAGAAATGTCATCCAGAAGTTCTTGCAGCTAGAAATTTCTTCTGGGGTCATGCTATTACCCCAGTAGTAAAACTGTGCTAGATTATTGATCACATAAAATACGTAGAATGATTGGGATTCAGACTGCACCATGGAATGGAGATGGCATTGGTCGCATTGCAAGATGACTTCTAGGGGGAATCTGACAGAGGCAATATGCTGAATTGGAATCTGCCCAATTTGGGAATTATCTTAGACGTGGATCTCTCATTGGGACATGAAATAACAGCTGTGGTCAGGTCCTCCTACTACCAACTTAAATGGATTTCCCAGCTGTGCCTATTCCTGGGCAGGAGATTAATCATAACATTTAACTAACTTAATTAGGTGTATTTTTATTTATATGGGTTTATTATTATGTACTAGCAGAGGTTGCCCGGCGTTGCCGGGCTGTTTTAAATTGTGTTGGAAGGTTAAATTGTCTTAATGTTTTTTAAAAATTGCTTAGTCTGTGATCTGCTTTTTTGGTTTTTTTTTTTTTTGAGAATTAATAAAAGAACAAAGTATGATATAATTTTTTCAAATTGTTTTATGTAAGCGAATAATATTTTAGTTTTTTGAATTTTTAAAATTAGTTGTACCGTAGTTAATAATTTTAATAATGTAAAAGTAAATGTTTTTTACATTCAATGTTTTTAAAATGTGTTTAGATGTTTTGAGTTTAAATTTGAGTTAAAACTCAGCACAGGATTTTTAAAAGTTTCTATTGTATTTTATTGACATATGTTTGTGATTTGTGTTAAAGTGTGTTTTAGTGTAATTTTTTTGACTTGTTTTTATTGGTGTGACCTTTTGTGTAAAATTGTGAATTTGTGTTATGTTTTTGGTTTGTTTTTATTTGGAGCTGTTGTGTGTTTTTGAATTGTTTTTACTATTGTGGTGAGTAGGTGGTGCTGGTAGGGGTTATTGTATTTTGACTGTTTTTTCTCTCCTGGCCTCTGGGTGGAGCTTCTTCTGGTAAGTAGTCTCTTTCTTTATTCATTTCTTTTCCAGTCCTGGTGGAGGTAGGACATCTTTGGGCAAGTTTGCTTGTTTTCTTTCTTGTGTGTGTGTGTGTGTGTGTGTGTGTGTGTGTGTGTGTGTGTGTGTGTGTGTGTGGGCAGGGGGGGTTGTTGGAATTTGTATTTTTTGTCTGTTTGTTTTGTTTTTGATTGTGTCTTTGTTTACTTCGTATTGTTTTTGGTGTTTTTGTTTTTGTGTATTTTTGGATGTGTTTGACTGTTTTTAGTAATTTTTAAAATTTTATTTATTTGGTGGTGGGGAAGGGACGTGGTCATTGGGGGTTAGGAAGGGTGGGCTAGGTGGTGGGGAGAGGGGCATGGTCATTGGGGGTTAGGAAGGGTGGGTTAGGTGGTGGGGAGGGGGGCATGGTCGTTGGGGTTAGGAAGGGTGGGCTAGGTGGTGGGGAGGGGTCGTGGTCATTGGGGGTTAGGAAGGGTGGGCTAGGTGGTGGGGAGGGGGCATGGTCGTTGGGGGTTAGGAAGGGTGGGTTAGGTGGTGGGGAGGGGGCATGGTCATTGGGAGTTAGGAAGGGTGGGCTAGGTGGTGGGGAGGGGGGCATGGTTGTTGGGGGTTAGGAAGGATGGGCTAGGTGGTGGGGAGGGGGTCGTGGTCATTGGGGGTTAGGAAGGGTGGGCTAGGTGGTAGGGAGGGGGGCTTTATTGTGTTATGGTGCTTTGTTTGTGTGGAGTCATGAAAGCAGATCGTGGTTTCCCCTTTAATATCAGTGGGTGGGGGGTTGCGACCCCCCTCTCCGCTGGCTCCCCTGGGGTTGGGAGGTTTGTGGGGACAAAAGAGGTATGTTGCACCAACCCTTCTGGACCCAGGAGACTAGGGAGAGTGGATCGATTCCCCCCCTCCTTAAAACAACTCCGTTTTTAAAGAGAAGAAAAGACGGAGTTGTTTTAAGGACGGGGGGATCGATCCCCTCTCCCTGGTCTCCTGGGTCCAGAAGGGTTTGGGCAACATACCCCTTTTGTTCCCACAAACCTCCCAACCCTAGGGTAGCCAGCAGAGAGGGGGATCACAACCCCCCCCCACCTACTGATATTAAAGGGGAAACTCCAGTCGGGACCTTCAGGCGCCGTTGGTGAGGGAAAGAAAGCCGGCTGGTGTTTGCTTGGCTGTGAGGCGGTGAGTTGTTTTTGTTTTTAATTTTTCGGGCGCTGATTTCCTCAGCGTTCTGCGCGTTCATGGCGCACAGGACGCTAGGGCTTGTAGTTATGGGTTGGTGCTTTGTGTTTGTGCTGCGTTTTTTAAAAATGCTTTTCTTTTGATTGGCTGCGGCGTGTTTCCGAACGCTGCGCTGTGCGAGAGCCTCTCAGCCTGATTGGCTCTGGCGCGGCGCGGCGCAAGGAATGTTGGGAAGTGAAGTTGTTTCCCTTTCTTCGCGTTTGTGTGGCTGTTGCCCCACTGCCGGTTTTCTCAATCCTTTGTTGACCTGCGTACCCAGATCAGCCGTGTGCACGAAGGGTGAGTGCAGGCAAGTAGGGCGAGGCATAGCAACCTATAGCCAGTTCCAACGGTTAACCCTTGGATTTATAGGTTAAGATTGTATTGTTTTGTTTACTATTGATTTTTCGGTATTGCTGCCTAGAGTAATGATAGCTAAATGGGTGAAATATAAATAATAAATAAATACATTAGTGTATTGTAATCTCAAAAATCGATTACTGAAATACTCTCTACATGGGGCTGCCCTTGAAATTGGTATGGAAGTTGCAACAGGTTCAAAGTACAGCTGACAGATTACAGACTAGAAGATTTGATCACATCTTAGTTTTAGTAGGTCAGGACTGGCTGCCTGTTGCTTACTGTACCAAATTCAAGGGTTTGATGCTAACAAGCCTTGAATGGTTTGGGAACTCTCAGAGGGTATCTATCCATCCTACCCAGTACTCGTGGACAACAACTCTTTAGATTGCCATCCTGAGAAAGGTTATATGAGAGTCATAATTGAACCATGCTTTCTCGATGGTGGCTCTGCTGCTATTACACAAGATACATATTGAAAAACCACCCATCACGCTTCTTTTTCCCCAGGCTTTTACGAGAACATTAAAAACAAATATTTAAAAGGAAGCCTTTAAAAATATCCTTCCTGTGAATAGGGCTGTCTAATGGTGTTTAATCAGATTTTTAACCACTGTCATTTGTTTTACATCGATACCTGTTTAGATTCCCTGTTTCTATTTGCATTATATTATGGGTGGGATTTGATTTATTGCAGTTGAGTGATTATCTGGAATTCTATTTGTATTTCACCACCTCGAGTAATGCTTGTTCTAAATAGGACAATAGAAAATTATCATAAATAAATGATAAATAAGGCAATTGCATCACTGTACTGTGTCACAGGGATACAAAAGAAGCAAGTAGTTTCATCCAAAGTAGTTAGCTAAGAGCTAGTTACCATTTTTCATAGTAAATATTGCTAGGACAATTATAGCCTATACAGTGGTTCCTCACTTAAAGAGCATAATGCGCTCCACAGGATTGCTCTTTAAGCGAGTTTGCTCTTTAAGTGAAACACCATTGTAAGTGACCAATTGTGACTTCTGGCGGTGGGGGTTGGGGTTGGGTTGCAAACCCTGATTTAGTTGTTAAGTGAGTTTTTGGTTGGTTTTAGTTGTTCAGCGAGGCGACCATTCAGGTAAAATTCTGCTCTTTAAGCGAGTTAGTCTCTAAGTGAGGCACTCTTAATGCTAGGTTTTACTGTATTCACTCCTTTGAATGAATGACAGTGTGGCTTGTTACCATTTACCAGCTCAGAGTATTTGTTTGCCTGGTCTAGTATTGTATACTCTTACTAGCAGCAGTTCTAAGGGATTTCCTTTTCACATCTGACCTGATATAAGTGACTGAGCCTAAAACTTTCTCCAGAAAAGCATTTACAACTTAGCTTTAGCTCTTTGAAAATACAATCCAGGGTTTCGACCTGAAAATGGACAGTATGTATGTGACATTGCATAGGAGCTAATACTCCTCAGAAGATTCTGGGGATACAGTTTGCCATTTTGGGAAAAGTTTTTCTTTCCAGGAGGGCTAGATGTTTACACAGAAGTAAGGCTCACTGCATTTGATGGGTCTTATTGTGGTGGCTTAGTAGTTAAGCTTGCTTTGTTAGCTGGAAGGCTGGCAAGTCGGCAGTTCGACACCCTGGTACTGCATGATTGAGTGCTCGTCTCTGTCCCAGCTCTTGGGGACATGAAAGGAGCCTAATTTGGGCGTTCCCTGAGTGGAGTTTCCTCTGCAAAAATCCTTTCAACCCAGAATAATTTCTGACATGGAATTATTGCTACTGCATAATGAGTGTGTTTCAGACCATAGCAGAAAAGTTGTCAGTTAATCTTCTATATTTGCAGTATTCATTTCCTTTTAAAAATAGAAAAGGGAGGGAAAAGAAGTAGATGTCCCATCTTGGAAATTATTTTGTTGTTGTTAGCTGTTCTGACATTCTGTAGACACCACTATTGGCAAGACTGACCAGGTTGAATGCTGCTGCTTCCCTCCCCTTCCTATATAGAAACTGTTGCATTTTGCTCTCCTGCACAGAACTTAATTGACAGAGTATCACTGCACTCTGCTGGAGAAGCTTTGAGATAGACCTCGGTGGTATCCCAGCCGGCTGTCACAAGGGAGATGAGATGGTTGAGTTGATAACCTCTGAGCTTTGAGGAGTATGCTCAGTTGAAGACTTATTTATGCTTCTCTGAAACAAAGTTTACAGTCTTGAACTGTACAGGCCGGAGACAGATCCTTGACGAGGGAGGTTGAGAAAGATAAACAGGGCCACTTTTGTGAAACCCAAATACCCACCAACATCTCCCTGATAACATTTGCTATTCATATTGACCATGCTCTCAAACATTAGCAGCTGGTGGCATTCATCTCTCCTAGTTCTGGGTTGCATTTTATATGCGTGTGACAAGAGGTTGTTTTTTTAAAAGTGGTCATAGCCGGAAAAGCTATTCCATGTTACTTTTTCTTCTTTTAAACACAGATGGTTCTGGAAATAAAGAGACTTAGCAGTGTAAGAAATAAAAGTTTCTTAGGTTTTACTTCATTTCCTTTTCTTCACATTGAGATTTTTACTATTACAAGATACAGCACTGCTTTGAAGGGTTTGAATGAATACTCCTGTGAGGAAAACAACCCAAAATCTTACCTCCCCTTCTCACAGCTATTAACGTTAATCTCTCCAGATGTTCTTGCATCCTTTGCTCCCCCCCAAAAAAAGAATGTCATAGTATTGCATACTTTGAGCCATTACTTGCAAAGCAAGCTACATTAAAATGACCATATTACAATACTGTGTACAGAGTGCTGTGTTTTTCAGCATTTATCTTGAGCTAGTACTATTTTGCCAAACAAAAAACATTTAGGATGGAGTGTTTATTTTACAGTGGTTGACCAAAAGAATTTAAGTGGTTATAAAATATGTAGATAGCTAATGATGGGAGGTGCCACTTATTTATTCTGAAACTCATTCACAAACCTTTAACACTGAGTTAAGGTCACTAGAGATGAGAAAGGCTGTTCCCAGGGAGAAGGCCAGAACTTCTATATTACTTGAGTTTTTAAAAAAGCAAAGAAAAGGTATACAAAAGCTGAGAAGCTCTTCTATTTTGACCTTAAATGTAACCAAAGATACAAATTATAGACATCTCTCAATGAAGTCCACAGCCCACCATGAAGTTTTTAACTGTGCAGACTATAGCCAGAAGCCAAAAACCCACACGAGTACTTTAGATTTAGTGCTTCATGTATGTATCCTTCCACAATGTAGGAGGCATTAGACAGATATATATATTAACCTATAAATCCAAGGGTTAACCGTTGGAACTGGCTATAGGTTGCTATGCCTTGCCCTACTTGCCTGCACTCACCCTTCGTGCACGCGGCCGATCTGGGTACGCAGGTCAACGAAGGATTGAGAAAACCGGCAGTGGGGCAACAGCCCCACAAACGCGAAGAAAGGGAAACAACTTCACTTCCCAACATTCCTTGCGCCGCGCCAGAGCCAATCAGGCTGAGAGGCTCTCGCACGGTGCAGCGTTCGGACATGCGCCGCAGCCAATCAAAAGAAAAGCATTTTAGAAAAACGCAGCACAAACACAAAGCACCAACCCATAACTACAAGCCCCAGCGTCCTGCGCGCCATGAGCGCGCAGAACGCTGAGGAAGCCGGCACCCAAGAAATAAAGCAAAAACAACCCCAGGAGAGCAAGTCCGCCAAGCCGCGGGAACCAAAGCACCCCTCCCCATCGGCGCCTGAAGCTCCTAATCGGAGTTTCCCCTTTAATATCAGTGGGTGGGTGGGGGGTGTTGTGCTCCCCCTCTCTACTGGCTCCCCTGGGGTTAAGAGGGTGGGGGGGGACAAAAGGAGTCTGTCTCCCCCACCCTCCTGACCTCAGGGGACCCGGCAGAGAGGGGATTCCCTCCTCCCCCACACACATGCCCCATGTTAAAGAGAAGTGGTTTCTTCTCTTTAAAAACGGAGTTGGGGGGGAAAATCCCCCTCTCTACTGGCTCCCCTGGGGTTGAGAGGGTGGGGGGACAAAAGGAGTCTGTCTCCCCCACCCTCCTCACCCCAGGGGACCCGGCAGAGAGGGGATTCCCTCCCCCCCCTCACACACATGCCCCATATTAAAGAGAAGAAACCAAGTGGTTACTTCTCTTTAAAAAGAGTCTTTAAAAAGAATCCCCCTCTCTACTGGCTCCCCTGGAGTTCAGAGGGTGGGGGGACCAAAGGAGTCTGTCTGAGAGGGGATCCCCCCCCAGGACACCAAAAACACAAAAACAAACAATAAAAACATTCAAAAATATACAAAAACAAACAAAAATAACACCAAAAAGTAAACAACAACAAACATTTCCAAACACACCCAGCCCCCAGCCAAACACCACAAAATCCAACCACCACCCACCCCCCAAATAAAGAAAAACAGCTAACTCACCACCACACGACCTCATACCACAACGACTGGAAAAGAAATGAATAAAGAAAGAGACTACTTACTGGAAGAAGCTCCACCCGGAGGCCACGAGAGAAAAAACAGTCAAAATACAAGATAACCCCTACCAGCAGCACTTGCTGCCCACAATAACAAAAAAAAATCAAAAAGACACAATAGCCCCACACAAAAGGCCAGTTAATAGTGAAATAACATTCTTCAGATTGCTACTTATTATTCTTGCTCTCTAAAAAGTCACTAGGTAAATTCAATGATGCATTCCAATATCTGGCCAAACTTCTTGGAATTCACAGATTAATTGGATGTTGACTAGTCAAAAACAAAACATACAAAATAAATTGGTTAAAAATATGTGAGGTATTGTAAAACCATATTTTATAGGACTTCAATTTTTATTTAAAGGAAAACTACTATAGTCAATCTATAATTGATGTAAAGGATATAAATAATTCCTCATTGCTAGTATGCTAAAGAAATAAACAAAACAGTAAAGAACTCTTGTATTAAAGAATTTTGCTTCCTTCCCTGAGCTCCATTATCAGAGTTTGCAATTATTTTTCAGAGGAAGCACTACCATAATTTGTTACTCAATTTTCCCTTTTTCTTATAACTCAGTTTTTCTAATTGCTCATTAATATCATTGCTTGCGTATTGCCATTCCATTGGGGATAATTCACAAGATAAAATAAGAAAATGGTCAAAAACATGCAGACCCCTTAAAATACTTCACATTGCCCTATTTTTCCCAACAGGGGAAGTAACGTAAGCCAAGGATTCCCAACCTTTTTACGCCGTGGGCCAGACCATGCCCCCAAACAGCTGAGCGGGCAGGACCATGCCCCAGAAGCAGAAGTAAATGTGCCTGCTTTTGTGTTTATGACAGCTGTGGGTGTATTTATGGCTGATGTAACTATGTTTATGCATGTGTGGGCGCATTTTACAGCTGTCATAAGCGCATCCACTTTCGGGTGTGGTAGTGGGCCACATGAAATGGTCCAGTGGGCCGTGCCACGGACTGTAAATTGGGAACCCTTGATGTAAGCACTAATCACTAAATTGTCAGACAACCCTGAGGACTAATGGCCTTGGGTGGCGGAGGTCCAGAGGAAAGAGTGATGGTCCACAAGTGGATTAAATCCCACTTGAATCCATCTTGATGGAAGGCAGCAGCTTCATCAATACTGGCCTGTGGCTGATGAGGACTTTGTGTGCAAGAAGAGTTCAGGAACAGAAAGTGACTCCCGGAACTAGAGTGTCACACTGCAATGTGGAACGCAAATGGAAGAAACTGTGGCTGTCCTATTTTTGAGCACATTATGAGAAGGAAGAGTGTTGCTGAGAAAGGCAGAAGGAACAGAAGAAGACCAAATACAAACTGTTGTTGATGTTGTTCTTGTTGTTCAGTCGCACAGTCATTTCGGACTCTTTGTGACCCCATGGACCACTGCCCTCCAGGCACCTCTGTCCTCCACCATCCTCCTCAACCTGCCCAGCTCTGTGCCCACTGCATCTACAATACCATCCAGCCATCTCATTTTTGGCCGCCTCCTTCTTCTTTTGCCCTCCACCTTTCCCAGCATCAAGGCTTTCTCAAGGGAGTCTTCTCTTATTTGATGTCTAAAGTACTGAAGCTTCATCTTTACTATTTGACCTTCTAAGGAGCAGTCAGGGTTGATTTCTACTAAGATTGATCTATTTGTTCTCCTCGCTGTCCAGGGGATTCTCAAAACTCTCCTCCAACACCACATCTCAAAGGCATCTATTCTTCTGCGCTCAGCTTTCCTAATGGTCCAGTTCTCACAACCATACATTACCACCAGGAATACCATTGCTTTGACTATGTGAATTTTTGTTTTCAAGGTGATGTCTACTTTTAACCATGTTCCCTGGGTTTCTCATAGCTTGTCTCCCAAGAATCAGTCGCCTTTTTATTTCGTGGCTGCAATCCCCATCTGCAGTGATCTTTGATCCTAAGAAAGTAAAATCTGTCACTGCTTCTACTTCTTCCCCATCTATTTTCCAGGGACTGATTGGGCCTGTTGCCATTATCTTGGTTTTCTTGATGTTGAGTCTCAAGCCAGCTTTTGCACTCTCTTCCTTCAACCTAAGCAGGAGCTTCTTTAGGTCTTCCACACTTTCTGCCATTACGGTAGTGTCATCTGTGTATCTCAAGTTGTTGATGTTTCTCCCAGCAACTTTGATCCCAAATTGTGATTTGTCCATCCCTGCATTGCGCATTATGTGCTCTGTGTATAAGTTGAATAAGCAGGATGATAAAATGCAGCCTTGTCTTATTTCTTTTCCTATTCCAAACCACTCCGTCATTCTGTATTCTGTCCTAACTGTAGCTTCTTGACTCATGTACAGATTTCTCATGAGGCATATAAGGTGTTCTGGTATTCCCATCTCTTTAATTACTTGCCACATTTGTTGTGGTCCACACAGTCAAAGGCCTTGGTATAGTCAATGAAACAAAAGTAGACTTGTTTCTGATATTCCTTTGTTTTCTCCATGATGTAACTTATGTTGGCAATGTGGTCTCTAGTCCCCCTGCCTCTTTGGAACCCAGCCTGCACTTCTGGTAATTCTTTCTTCATGTGCTGCTGCAGTCTATCCTGTATTATATTGAGCATAACCTTGCCAGCATGTGGGATGAGTGCAATTGTTCAATAATTTGAGCATTCTTTGGCATTACGCTTTTTTTGGGATTGAAACGTATACTGATCTTTTCCTATCCTGTGGCCTTTGTTTTGTTTTCTAAATCTGCTGACATATAGAATGCAATAATTTGATTCCATCATCTTTTAGGGATTTGAATTCAACTGGGATACCATCATCTCCACTAGTTTTGTTGTTTGATAGATAGATAGATAGATAGATAGATAGATAGATAGATAGATAGATAGATCTTTATTGTCATTGTCCCCTTGCATTAACAACGAAATTTCTTTCTCTCTTTTTTGCAGTGCTTTTTAGAGCCTTTCTAACTTCACTCTCTAGGATGTCTGGTTCAAGTTTAATGTTCTCATCATTGTGATTATCCGGGGTGTTGAGATCCTTTTTGTATAGTTCCTCTGTATACCCTTGCCATTTTTCTTTATCTCTTCTGCATCAGCTAACTCCTTGCCATTTTTGTCCCTTATCATGGTCATTTTTGCTTTAAACGTTCCCTCGGTTTCCCCAATTTTTTTGAAAATATCTCCCAAAAAGAAACTATAGCTTTAAGTTTACAAGCGCTGAACAGGGTTATTGAGGACAGGACATTTTGGAAATCTCTCATTCATATGATTATTATTAGATGGAGATGACTTAATAGCACTCAGCAACAACGGTATGCTTGGAAAATCTTCTGAAGGTCAGTTTGAGAAGAAAGCATATTAATTTCAGTGATCCTTCCTTTTATGAATGAGTCTCTTCTGTTTACCAATTTCCCCTCCCTTTAGCTTAAGTATATATATCAGTGCAGAGTGTGTGAATCAGTAAGGGCAGAGAAGGTGGGAAATATTTGTATAAATTCCATTTGGGAGGTAGTTGCATGTCAAAGGCAAAGAATTCTATAACTAGTTGACATAATTGCCCTCTTTTTACTAGTTTGCTATGTGGACTGACTAGGTTATGTAGGACTTGCACTTATTGCCTTATACTCTTATGCAGTTCAGTTTTTTAAAATCTGATCAGAAAGAAAGAAGCAGTGAAAGTTTTGTGTGCTGATGTGTGCCGAGAACAACCTTTGCCAGTAAGGGTAGAGACTAGGAAAAGAACTGTGTGTGTCTGATTTCTGCTGTTGGTTATATTAGAATCATGCACTGATGTTGCTACCGCTTCTGCCAACTGGCTGGGGGCCACTTTCCCTGTTAATGCTCAAACAGCCAGCAGCTACAAGGAGAAGATACCTCTGATCAGATGTTTCTAAGCTTTTCTGCCATTGTCTACACTGGAATCTGTAGTAGATCCAGCAACAAAAAACAAAACAATTCCACTGAATCAGCTGGGTTAAAAAAACAAAATACAGTACACAGATTGAATATACTCAAGCAGACCATCCAACCATAAGCATTTCTAAGTCCTATTTATTTTATGAGGGGAGAGTAAAGAACAGGATGGATTTATTTAAATCAAGGTAATTTAAACCAGTGATTTGAAATAAAGGTTTAACATGTCAACAAAAAATGCCACTCCGAGTCAAATCAAGTTCCCTTTTGTCATTCATATATATCTAAAACAAATGTGTTTGCTAAGCAGTGATTCAAATAATTAAAAACATCCTGGATTCCCAACTAAATAGATTCTAAATATGAGGGTGTTTTTTTTACTACCCCAGTTCATATTCCAAAACTTTTGATCATTTAGCTGATATATCTTTTGCAGTTTTTTTGCTTACAGATAAGAAGGCAATTGTGAAATCAATCAATTTCAGCTTTGCTTTCTCTGGATATATTTAATGACACTATTCAGGTGACTAAGATAAAGACCAAGGCCTGGACTCTGAACAACAATAAAAAGAATAAGAAACTAATTCTAAGGGATTTTGATCTTAGAGGAATTTTGCTTTGGTTTGCTTTATTCCTCTTCAGTGTAACCTCTTTTGGGAAATGGGAAATGGAGCAGAATGTTTGAAAAGCCTTTTCTTATAAATCAAATATTTCATTTTTTACAGCTTAGTTGTTGAGAGAAAAGATTTAAATATTGCAGTGGATCCCTTCTAGTCACCTGTATGAGCTAGGCAGAATTTGAGGCCCTTGTTTAAATACCAAAAACTCCCAGAAGCAATGGGTGGTCATTGCAGGGTACATTTTGTTCCTTTAGGGCAGGGGTGCTGTTATGTATGATAACTATGTGGTAACTGTCAAAACTTTTCAAACCACCATGTTCCCGCGCTTTCTAGCTGTCAAACGCGCTTTCTAGCTGTCAACCACAAAATCTCGCCAGACAGCATAGTCTCGCGAGATTTTGGGAGGCGCGAAATTCGAATTCTGACTGGCATGCAATGTATCTCTTGTATGCAAATAAAGGGATTGAAATGTGCACACACGTTGTTGGCCAATTGGCATTGTTTGTTATTGTAACTATTTGCATTGTATATAAGTCCAAGTTTTCCCCCATCCAAGTTGTGTTTAAACCCTACAAATAAAGAGCTGTATTGGTCTTACATTTTTTAAGGTGTGTGTTCTTAATTCTGTTTTATCTATGATTGTGAACCGCCCTGAGTTAGCCTTGGTCGAGTGGGCGGTATAGAAATCCAACAATTAAATTAAATTTCACTTCTAATGCGAGTCGTCATATTTCCTTGAACACCAAAGGTGCCCAAAATTTTTGGGCCACGGGCTGGTCATGTATTTCAGGGGGCTGGTCACTATGGCCTGGGGGCCGGATCCGGGCCCCGATGCCAATTCATCTGGCCCATGAAGCCCTCGTTGCTCCCAGAAGCGGAAGTAAAACACGCCTGCATGGGCGTGTTTTACTTCTGCTTCTGGGAGCGACGAGGGCTTTGGGGGCTGGATGAATTGGCATTGGGGGGCAGATCCAGCCCTGGGCTGTAGTTTGAGTACCCCTGCTTTAGGGAAAGGGTCAGCAAACCTGGGTCTCCAGATGTTCTTGGACTTCAATTCCCAGAAGCCCTGATCAGCAGGTGAACTGACTTGGGCTTCGGGTAATTGAAGTCCAAGAACACCTGCAGAAACAAGTTTGCTGACCCCTGCTCTAGAGCATGAAAAGCAACAACAGTCTAGTATGAGGGAACTATTTCTAAAGTTCAGCCCATTCACATTGTCCAACACAGAAGATACGGCCCAATAAAAAGCCTTTTCTAGGCTTTCTTGTCTAGTGAACACCACCACCCACCTCAGTATTCTGTCTGTTCTTCCTGGATGGCCAAAATGAAGCCACATTCTTCCCTTTGTTATTGCCCAAACTTAAGTACTCATCAGTGCATGTTTCTGGCAGTATCGGCAGACCAGTAAATGAGCCAGATTCTGTATCTCTTCACATTCACAACTCATTTTATTGTCTGCCAGCAACCCCCACTTGAGCATGTTGGTCTTACATTTAGGCACTTGAACCCTCAGCTTATTCAGGGTCCTCCAAGTAACATAGGGGAGGTTGAGTTCCTCAGCTATATCTTTCTTTAATGTTCCTTGTCCAGTGAGCGCCTTCCTCCATCTTTTAATTTAGTTTTGCTCTTTTGTACCATCAAGACTGTTTGTTCTTGCCATAAAGCTCTTTCTGGATCTGAGCCAGCAGACTTGAGGCACATATCCATTCAGAGGATGTTGATGGTCGATCTCTTGCTTCTCTTGGCATCCACTGCTACTTCTCTCCTGATCTTAGGTAGAGCAATATCAAAAAAGAGGGTATATTTTCTCAACTGGTGTAGGTATGAGGCATCCTGTCACTCTATGCATAGTTCATTAACAGTGATGCCAACTTGTTTTGCATGCATACTGAAGCAGCATACTCTGCTGTGGAGACGCTCAGGGCCAAAGCTGATGTATGCATTGTAGGTGGCTGAGTTCCTCATTTATAGTTTGTGAGTTTTCTGATGAGGTTGTTCCTTGTATTAACTTTGGCTTTGGTATTCAGGCAGTGTTGCTTAAAATAGAGTGTTCTGTCAAGCTTACACCAAGGAATTTTGGTGATGAACAATGCTGTAATGTGTTCCCTTGCCACATAACATCCAACCTAACCCTTGCCTTGGATTAGGCTTCAAATGGTTGATGTTATAATACTGTCCTAATTCTTCAAGTACCTTTTCCAGCTACCTGATCAAAGTTGGATCATTGAACAGCCATTGCTGTGTCATCCACATAGATAAACAATTTTGTATTGTCATGAATTGGTCCATCATTTGCATATATATTATACATTGTTGGAGACAATACACTTCCTTGGGGCAGTCCATTTTTCTGCAACCTCCACCTGCTGTTCTTTCCATTCATCATCACATAGAATCTCTGGTTCTGAAGGAAGCTGACAATAACCCTAGTAAGCTTGTTATCTTTGGTAAGATTATTTATTTTACAGAGCAAAATCATATGTTTGACAGTATTGTACACTTCAGTTAGGTCAATGTAAGCCACTCCCATAATTAGCTTTCTTTTGAAGCCATTGTCAATGTGTTGTGTAAGGTTAAGAATTTGACCACCACATGACCTGCTTGGTCTTGAGACTGCTTGCCCCTTCATGATCTTTTCATCAATAAATTCAGAAATACGATTGTGAACCATCCATTCCAGTGCCTAATAAAGATGGCAAAGGAGTGACACTGGTTGGTAGTTTTTTGGGTTATCTGGGTCTTTGCGGGGTTTCAATAAAGCAACAATCCTAGCTTGTCTCCACAATTTAGGAACCTTGATTTCATCTGTCCAGTTGTTCATTAATTGCAGGAGCCATTCCAAAGTGCAGGGACCAAACTGCCTTATCTGCTCTGTTCTTAACTCATTGATACCTGCTGCTTTATTCAGTTTCATCTATTTATAGCTTGCTCCAATTCAGATGCCACAAAGGGGCTATTAAGTAAACACTCCTCTTGTTCCTCTAGTCGGAAGGCTTTTCTCCCCACACCTTTTTGCCTGTCTGTTGAAACCAAGGGAGAGAAATTGCTGCACCAACTATAAGCTATCAGAGGAAAGGGGAGCCAGTGATACTGTTCAAGGACAAAAAGATGTTGAATCTGGTGAACGCCCTGATTTAGATCCTGCATAATTTTAGTGTTCTGAAATTGGAGACAACAATCATTGAAGTGAAATACAGCTCTTATTTCTGGGGTCTGAACACAACTTGGAGGGGAACAACGGGGACTTATATACACAATAAACTAGATACATTTGAGTGGGAGCAAACATAATTGGGTGATTTGAATACATGTTACATAGTATATACATTTTGACAGTTCAGTAGTGTGCCTCTCGGCATTTGAATTTTTTGCTCGAAATCTCACGATACTTCACGATCTACTGAGATCTCGTGGCTGTCAAACAGCAACGCTGGTAGTTTGCGCGGGATATTCGGCGGTTTGAATGTTCGACATGTCTTTTAACACAGTTATCATACATAACAATAACATTTTTGGGGACATCATTGCCAGGAAATCCATGCCAAAAGGCTTCTCTTTGTTGGGACAAATCAGCTATCCAATGCAAAGAAAAGTTATGTCCACCACATCCTAACCTTCTGAGATAGCTGTTTGAGGGGCTTAGGATAGTGCAATAAATACTGTTCTAAATATTTATACATGTATCATCTCTGTTTTTACAAGGGTTTAATTCAACATGTTTGATGTCAGTTTATTTATTTCAAATACATATGGCCACCCTGCAGCATTATTGTTTAAAATTTACGTCTAGAAAAAACTTAATAAAAATATGGAGGGGACACCCACAGTTAAACACAAGTTAACATCTTCAGAATCAAGGGAATAATAGCAGTAATGTAAAGCTTCAAATTATAGGGGTGAAATTAATGAAAAAGGTGAGTTAGACAGGCCTTGGAAGATAAAAAGACCTTAAGCCATCATTTGTAATGCAATAAGTTAACATTAATAAAAGAGCTAGTTGTCTAAAACTTGCTTGGGGTTTTTAATGTTTTCAAAATAATTTTCTGTAACAATGTACTGTTACTATGTTAGCACTAACACTAATATTTCCAAACTCAATTGTATCAATGTACGTATACAGGTAAGGTCGCCCTTGCTCGAAAGCCAGTCATATCCAATTCTAGGATTCGGTGCTCATCTCTGATTATAGCCAAAGAGCCATTGCTGTCTGCATATGCAGAAGTTTCCATGGACATATGGCAGGCATACCTAGACAATGAAGTGCATGGAATGTTATTTACCTTCCTGCTGAAGTGGTCCCTATTTATCTACTTGCAATTGCTTGCTTTCAAACTGCTAGGTTGGCAGGAGCTGGGACAGAGATGGGAGCTCACTTCATCGTGCACTCCCTGAGTGTCGAACTCCGACCTTCCAGTTCAGCATCTTAACCACTTGAGCCACT
This sequence comes from Bradypodion ventrale, assembly GCA_035047345.1. Classification (NCBI taxonomy): domain Eukaryota; kingdom Metazoa; phylum Chordata; class Lepidosauria; order Squamata; family Chamaeleonidae; genus Bradypodion; species Bradypodion ventrale. The sequence continues at coordinate 191,248,058 of JAWDJE010000005.1, forward strand.
GTAGTCCCCCTGTATACAGGTACAGATCTGTTTGTTTGAGCTGGAACTGGATGACAGCAATCTTGTAAAAACTTTTGCTACTGACAGTATATGTCAGGACTATCAGGTATGCTTACTGAACTGTCTGCATTCACCTTTCAGATTTAAAACATTGCAGCACAAATTATGTATCCTGAGGTTCACATGAAATAAATATTCTAGTATTAATCTAAGAAGATTGTATGGAGTTTCTTGTTAGTGCCGGAGGTAAAAGTTAAGTTGCCAGAGTAAAGGAATCTTATCTATACAAAATAGCAATCAGCTGCTTACTATAATAGCCTTATGTGGTTGTTCAGTAAGATATCCAGTTGATACTAATAGTTAATGGTTGACAATGAAATTGTACAGGTTACAAGTGTTACTGTATATACTCGAGTATAAGCTGACCCGAGTATAAGCTGAGGTACCTAATTTTGACCTCAAAACCCAGGAAAATAGATTGACCCAAGTATAAGATGAGGGTGGGAAATGCAGCAGCTGCTAGTGAGTTTCAATAATCAAAATACATGAAAATATGGTAAAATTAATTAAATTGTTGGCACATCTCAATCCAGCATGGTCTTAGGACCCGAGTATAAGCCGGGCTAGAAAAGTTGGCTTATACTCAAGTATATTCTTTCTTTTTAAAAAGTGCTTATCATTTAAGATACCAGTAATCCAAACTGTGCCACAGTAATAGCAGGATTTTCTTTCCTTAGAAATGAAGATGTTGGTGTGGAATGCGGAAAGTAGGAATAACCTAGGATAGTAATGTGTGGAGCTCAGGAAAAACCCAGATGGTTCACCACTCGTCCAAATGGATTTTTAGGGGTCTCTTAGACCTCCTTTGAGAAGCCTACCTGCTAAATCAGGAGTTCTCAACCTTTTAAAGCCAGAGGCAGGGTCATGCTCCCTCAGACAGGTTCAGGGGCTGGATGGCCATTTTGCTCTTCCTCCACCACCACATGGCACTTCCTGGTGGAGGCGGTGGGGGACCACATGAAATGGTGCGAGGGCCACATCCGGCCCACAGGCTGCAGGTTGAGAATCCCTGTGCTAAACTGTGGTTGAGTTGTAGCGACCAAAACCACGTTTGGTCCTTAATCCAATTATATGCAGACTTCAACCTGATTGGAAAAGTCCTTCTCAAGTGATCAGTCCAGAGCAATCTGTTTTTCTTAGGGGGAGGAGAGTAAAAGGTTCCTTCACATTATAGCATGGATGCTCATGATTAAGTACTAGATGTACAGGAGATGGTGGGAAATAGTTTTCCTTTAAAAATATAAATTTGAACAAATAATATCTACCATCTAGATTTCAAATTTGGGAAATCTGTTACCTGCTAATACGATTCTGCTTGGTCGGTTGTTTTGAATTTGGAGCCAAAAGGGAGGGGAGGGGATCAAGTATATTTTATAGAGTAGGTTTAGTATAATTATAGCATGGCACCCACAAAATTTTCAAGCAAATCAGCCTCTGTTACTTGTATTGAAGACACCCATATTTTATTGTATAATTAATATCATCCATGAATGCTACTTCAAACTGAGGGACCAGGGATTCTATCTGTTCCAGACAGATGTATTTCATGCTGCATAACTTAGCAGCTTATAATATTTTTTGACAGTATGCTGTGTGGTGTTTCTGCACATGGAACTGACATTGCACAAGTGGTTTGGCTGTTTGGCAAGGTGTCTGTTGTATAATTGGTTTTGCAGTTAGTTATACAACATCCAAATCTCCAACTAGCACAACTGCTTGTATAACATCAGTTGCGCACATAGAAATTCCCAACAGCATAGTGTTTAATATATTTGTAAAACTGATTGCTGTTCTATGTCACTGAGACCACATAAAATAATTATGAAAATTTACTTTAATCCAAACTAGACATGGCAACTATTGTCTCTGGCTGTTATTGGTCTCTGTATTTTAGATATACAGATTTATTTATTTTTGCTTCAGTATGTTTTTTTCTTATCTCCCCCCCCCCCCCCCCTCCATGGCTTACTTCAACTTCTGGCAGCATATGGGGTTGCAAATTTTGTTTTGAAAGCCTTATGGGGTCCAAAGACTCTTACCATCCAAAAATGGGGGAAACCCAGAAATGACAGATCAGCAATTTCCTTTTTCCTTTTTTTAAAAGGCTGAACAGCCATTTCTGAGCTGGATGCAACCCATTAGGGTGGGAGTTCTCAAACTTTTAAAGCTGGGGGCCAGGTCGCACACCCTCAGAAAACGTCCTCCACCACATAGCACTTCCTGGTGTAGTGGAGGTGGTGGTGGGCCACATGAAATGGTGCCGTGGGCTGCATTTAGCTCACGGGCTGCACGTTGAGAATCCCTGCATTAGGGGCTGGGACAAAAATCTGAAATATTCTTCTTCTGTGTCTAGGCCAGACAGGAAACTGCCAAAATGAAGCCACCTTTTGATGAATCCATTCTGCAGTTCCCTCTGCCTTACCTAGTGTGAGAAAGATTAGCCAGCAACACAAGGTTGCCCTTACCAGGGTACACACGATTGTGGCTCAAATTACCACAATCTTTTAGGAGTCTCTGTCTATCCCTCCATAGGCTGTTAAGGAACCTGATAATGTTAACACATGTTGTTTTCATCTCCTGCCTTCTTTCCGTTCAAAACTTTTGTGTCTATTTATTTCTTTAAGAATAATTACCATATAAGATATTTCAAATCGATTCACATATTGCTAGATGATGCAAGGAGGAATTGCCTCTTAAGCAATGGATTGGTGTGTGCATTACAAACACTGTCCAGACTGCTAGATGATTATTTCATTCTCTCTCTCCCCCCCTCCCTCCCTCCTCTTACCTTCACCCTCAGACAGCCTTTACAGTTTGTGCATGCATTATCTGTGTGTAGAAATCCTTTGCACATCTTTGTGGCAATAGTTGGCTTGGAAATGAATGCTTAGGATAAACTTGTGAAATGAGCATGTTTAATACTGACATCTATGGCTTATATACATCTGCTTATGAAAGAAACAAAACTTTCTACTTAAAAAAAATCTCTTCCTAATCCAGGAATTCTATTCATAATGGCCTGCATCCTTGCTCATAGACAGATGGTTCTATAACGTTTTTAGAGGGGGAGGGGGGGAGAAAGAAAAAATATATGAGAGAAATATGTATTTTTATACATAGAAATAGAAGTAATCTGCCCATTTATGGTTTGCTCAGAAACCTCAGATTTATTTTATATATTTATTCCATATTCTTCTCCATGGCATTTGAGCCTACAGTGATGAAGGTTATGTGAGAGAAAAAATATAGGCACTCTTTTTTTATTCTTCTTGGAATGCAACTATGATTAGAAAGATTAGTAGGGATATTAAATTTCCGTATTCCTCACTTTTCAAAGGGATTGTGGAAGGCAATTTTCAGGAAGTTGCCAGATCTTTTTGTCATCCTACAAAGTGAGCTAGATAATGATTCACAGCAACTTCTCCATTTCCTTAACTTCAAATAAGTTGCACATTGATCGTAACATTCCTTCTAGGGCTGATTTATTGCTCACCAAGTGTGGATATGGTGAATTAAAAATAGTTTTACAGTTGTCTCTGTATTTCTTCCATTCTGTTAGTAGGAGTGTGATTGCCAAACTGACTTTCCATATATGCTTGTTAAAATGACATAACTAACACCATCTTCTCAATGTTATTTCTTATGAATTTATTAACACTAGGTCCGTTTATTAACTGTGATAAGGTTATCTGAAGCACAACACTGAGCAGTGCCAGGTCTACAAATTATAGAGCAAAACACTGGAGGGCAAAACTCATGTTCTTCTCTCATGCCCTTTTACCACTATCTGTCTGTGAAAACCTCTTCTTTCCATTTGCCTAGTTTTTATTAATTAAGAAGCAGTTAATTTGCCAGTCACATTATTAGCAAGCATAGAACCTTGAAGAATACATGGAACTTCTGCTTACCCATTGATGAGGTAATATGTGAATTAGTATGCAGAGATCTCACTAATGGCCCCCCATTCACAAATAACCTGCCAATCAGAGTTTTACAAAACAGAACAGACAGCAAGGAAAGAGAGAATCAGCTAAAGATAATCAGGTGGGCTCAAGAGCCCATTCATGTGTATTTCCATCCAGAACTATCCCATCCATTTACCCCCAGCTTTAGTTTCAAAAACATCCCAAACCACTTCTTTTTTAATCCCATTTTTTCACCCTGTCTTTAATATTATTGCTTTCAGACACCAGCTATTCAGTCATCTCTGTGATTTCCAATCACAAGTAGCTTGCACATTTCTTAGCTCAGGAGGGTTAAAGGAGAGTGGGGAAAACCTTTTCCCCTTCTACTGACACATATACTTGATGGTCTTGGCTGTAGGACATTAAGGTTGGCAGAAGCCTGAAGGAACTTGCACTGGTAACTGCCAAGAAAAATATTTGGCAGTGAGGTGACCACATGACTGTGATTCATACTATACTCTTGAAATATGGCAAGAGTACTAGGAAAGGATTTAGTGCCAATACTGAGAGAGCAAGGACACACTCAAATATCACATTCTTTTTATAGTGTAGGCATGCCTCACAGGAAAAATATTGAACTTGGCCTGCCAGCAAAAAGAGAGCGGGCCTGATTGTGATTATATGGCTTGAGTCACTCCGTTAATCAGTTTGTGGTGCATCGTAGGAAGTATTCTATTAGTACTGTTTGGGTGAAATGCTTTAAATTAATTAATTGTGACAATGGGTGTTTTATTTATTTTCTCTGAATCGCTTTCACTCGGAGATTCAAGATTCTTTAAAGATTGCAAGTTAAAAGAATAGGAATCTACACTATTTCTGGATTATTGAAGAATGTCATATTTTTAATTTGTGACTATTCTCATTTTCTTTACCATGTCTACTATGCATTATATATCCACATGTTTGTTCCATTGTTGCTGTATAAAATTGTTACTCTCTGAAATACTTACCAGATGCAATAGCTTTGACAGTGTTTATTGATTTTAAAGATTATTTCACTTGGTAGCTGGATATTTAGGATTAGTTGAAATTTATACACTGATGTAAATGAACATTGTGACATTGGCTCATAATAGGTTAGTGTAGTTCCTGCACAGGATTGTAAAGTTAATTCCTGACATGAAAAGACAGGTCAGCAGAAGATGGAAGATTTGTATTCCACAGAACAGTCAACATGGAGAATACTGAGCTATATGGTTTGAAGGTAGTGTAAGTAATTTTCAAGGCATTTGATTGTAGTGATGATAGTGGTGGGTAAATGTTCATTTTTTTATATTTTCCTAATTAATGGAGTTCACCCACAGTTCGTCTCCAGGGAAATTCATTTCACTTGATGCTATCTTGGCGGTTTAGTATAATGAGATATTCTCCCATTTAATAGAGGTCCTTCAACAAAATAAGTGTGCATATTTTGCCTTAAGGTTTCATTCATACGTAATTTGTAAGCCAAAATCAATATATGCGGGCCAAATTTTAAGGCTCATTTCCCGGACAAGTTACATCTGCCAAACAGGCTGATTACCTAGTAAGTTCACATGGTAGGCATAAACCACAGTATTAAATACAGTACTGTAGCTATAATACCAGCAGCCTACAAACAGTAAAATATTGCTACTATTTATTATAAGCACACCTATTATGATTTAAATGATAGACTCTCATGCTAAATTCAATTCAATAATGCCTTCTAATTTTAAGAGATGAAGTAAATCACTGTTGCATCTAGGAAAATGAATAATATTTTTAAAATATGGTTAATTTTGTCACAAGGATTTTCCAATGCTGAAATTTCACTTTTGATCATGACTTTGAATCATTAATTTTCTGTATTCACTGATGGCTGGCTGTGTCTTTAGGTCAGGAGTTCTCAACCTTTTTAAGCCAGGTGCCGGGTCATGCTCCCTCAGATAGCTTTGGGGGCTGGACAGCCATTTTGGCCTTCCTCTTCTACCACATGGCACTTCCGGGTGTGGTGGAGGCGGTGGGGGCCCCACATGAAACGGTGCCATGGGCCGCATCCGGCCCGTGGGCCGCAGGTTGAGAATCCCTGCTTTAGAAAACCTATCTGAATTTAACATCCATTCCAGGAACGCTCAACTAGTGGCATCTTCATTATTAATACTTGAAAAAGGGCAAAAATGCTTTTTAGTGTGTTGTCATATTGGGTTACTTTTGTACAACACAAGCTGTGATAAAAATCCTAGCATGTCAGATCAAGTTAATACTGCCCAATGCAGGAGTAGCTAAACATACCACAAAGCTTTGCTCTCTGTGTTGTTTCTCATGTCATGCTAATATCACTTGTTTCTCTCCAGCAAACCAGACACGGGATCCATCATTTGAGCAGAAGCCTATTAATTACATATATCATTGTATGCTGAAGAATGTAAATCACAATGGTGAATTCTGGCTAGTTACAAAGCCATGGCTTATATTTCTCATTGCTAACCAGTCACATGACTTCATACATGACAAGGAATACACGCATTGACTTCCTAGCCAGTAGTAGTTTGCCATTGCAATTTATGCCATTTGACTTAATGCATATTAGGATTCTGGTCAGTGTTTCATATTTGTTTGTAGATTCCATCTGTGGTTTGTTGGAAGGGTAACAAACCAGAAAGATAGCAATACTGTATCTGAGTTTCTAGAATAGGACAAGCCTGGGAGCAAGCCTTTCTAGTTTGCTTAGCTCAGGGATTCTCAACGTGCAGCCCACGGGCTAGATGTGGCCCACTGCACCATTCCATGTGTCCCCCCACTGTCTCCACCACACTAGGAAGTGCCATGTGGTGGAGGAAGGGCAAAATGGCCGTCTGGCCCCCAAAGCTATCTGAGAGAGTGTGACCCGGCCCCGGGCTTTAAAAGGTTGAGAACTCCTGGCTTAGTTGCTCTTGCTGAAAGTGGCCAACAGTCAAGGAGTATATTATAATACAGTATTATGTTTGTCTGCAGCTAGTCAGAGTTCTTGGCTTACTATGTTGTGTTATTGTTTATGTTAATGGCTTGCTTGCTTGCTTGTATATTTTTTAGAGGTTAATTCACTGAAAAGAGAATTCCAAGGATAGGATGTTGTAATTGAAAAGGCCTGGCTATTGGTTGTTCAGGGGGGGAAGGGGGGGGAGAATGAAAATGTTATTTGAAACTAATTAAATTTATTTGAATAAATTCAACATTAATTTAAGAAATACATTTCATATTTCCTGAGTATAGCACTAAACTAATGGTGCTAGGAAGACTGAAGAGCAATTCTACCCATGTCAGTGATGCAATGCCATAGTCAAAAGTGTAAAAGGGTGGCATGCAGACTGTATGTATACTTGAGCTGATGGAGCATGAAAGCAAAAAAGTTGGAAGAAGAGAGCATTTGTTGTGCCTGCTGATTTTTCAAGGCTCCAGGTTATGTGAAAAATCTCCGTATATAACAAAGGCTCTTCTCCTTAGACCAGGGGTGTGCAACATGTTTGTGCCATGGGCCAGACACTCCCCCCTCACACAGGTTGTAGTTGCTCTCTGGATTTACATCTTTGTTGTTATCGACGGTGGCGGCAGTAATCATCACACCATATTTCCAGCTTCTTGCACGGCCTCCACCGCTCCTCACGGCAGTAGGCTTTTCGGAGTATGGTCACTCCATTTGGATAATTGTCCAACGCTTCCCCACATTGTTTCAGCTCTTTGAATGCACCGCTGGGCAACTTCCTGGTTCCATGCTAGGAACCAAGCCAATAACGCAAGCTCTGCCCTGCACCGGAAGTTGCCCAGCAGCGTGTTCAAAGAGCCGAAATGAAGTCGGGAAGCATTGGACAATTATCCAAACAGAGCGAAATTGTGCCCAAAAGCCTCCTGCTGCCATGGGGAGCGGCGGAGGCTGTCTAGACCCCCAGAAAACCACGAGGTTTCCACCACTGCTGCTGCAGTAAGTGATGTATTACAACTTCCGGCGGTGGGGGTGGGGGGGGGGGGTGGGTCTAGAGGTGCCCAGGTTCTCACTGAGGGCCAGATTAATGATATGCACGTGCCCAATTAGGCCTGCGGGCCGGGGGTTGCAAACATCTGCCTTAGACTTACTCTATTCTGGGAGAGTGATGAAAGAGGAATGGGCTAGCATGTTCCCTATCCCCACATGTTTATTTTATGATTTTGAATATCTGACTAGGGCGGTAGTAGCTTGTCAATCAGAGCTCTCTTCTAGGCATTTCCATCATCCACTTGGTTGTTTATGGACCTTCCTACTTTCCTTGGCCTGTTTACCTTCATTAGTCTTTGATTTGTCCTTTCCTAATCTTTTCTTCTTCACAGCAATAGCACAAGACCATCTATTTTCCTGTTTCATTTCCTTTAAGGAGGTTCTAGTTAGGTACACGATTATAAATGCCTTATGTTCTCTAATAGTGCCAACCTCCCAAGGCCTGAACATTTTCAAGAGCACTGTTGGTTCAAAAGCTTATCACTTCTCAACTGCCATAAATCTGTAGTGACATTAGAAATGGTGGAGTCTGTAGCATATGGAAGTTCCTCTTCCTCCAACAATATGCATGCCTGTGACTGATTTATATTGATAGCTGTGCTACCTACATTGCAGTTACAGACTTCCATTATATTCAGGCCCTGCTAACTAAGTCCTTATTTCCTGTTCAAGGTGAGACAAGGTCTTGCCTGAATAAGGGTGAAATTACAGCTCAACTTTCTAATTGTTGTTAGTACTAGAGGACCTTTGAGAAATGGTGAGACCTTTTTTATGTAGGCATTTAAGGCCATACAGTATTTACAATTTCTTTACCAGTCTGCATATGGCTCATCTGGTTTTCTCCTCTTCCTCCTCCTTTAGAAGTGCTTTAAACACACTTTTGTCTGACGCAGTTGTGTCTGAACTCTCAATAAGCTGAGCAGGGGCTTCCTTATCTCTTGCACTGAAGTAAAAGAGAAGAATTGCTGCATATATAAACCTTGTGTTCTTTATATTTCACCACAGAATTCTACAAACATGTGCAGGGCATAACAGTGTCATGAGGAAAGGAAGAGAGATAAAAGAAAGGAAGATATTGTACAGTCTTTTCTATATGTGACTTTTGAGGTGGCGGCGCTGGGCATACATAACCCTACATAATGGAAAACATTCATTCCACGGAGCTGTTTGTCATGCGGTGTTTTGTTTTGTTTTTGTTATGCAAAGCAAATGGGCAATACCCCACATAATGAAAAAAATGTTTATATGGGGTTTCATTAAGTGAGGCATACCTCGCTTAACGAAAACCCTGTATAATGGGGAAAATCATTATGCGGGGTATCACGCAGCGTGCAAAAACACTTTGTTGTACGAATTTTTCGTTGTACAAATCGTTCATATACAGGGTTCTACTGTAGATGCATCCCACGTGCCACTGAATCACAGTCTTTCTGATACCATGCTATTACTGCATTTCAGGTGCTTTCCCTGGTAATCTTTAAGAAGGCAATGTGGGCCATCCATCCACATAAGTTACACTTCTGTGGATATAGTTAGTATGTATATATAGTTTTTTCTGCTCTTAAGATCTTTTTTCAAGATAAAGAGAAAATATTTCCAGCTACATGATTCACAGTTCCTGTCTGGCAAAATTCATTTGGAAGCCTCATTGATGCAACATTTTAAATAGCCTGAGCAAATGAAAGAACCAAAGTTCAAAAAGAAATGCAAAGTTCATCTCCTAAAATCAGTCCGAATGTATTAGAGTGGCTGATCTGTTGATGTTGTAATTTTGCTTTAAGTTCCCAGTTTGGTTTTTAAATAACAGATTTATATGTAAGAGATTTTATTTACACAGTTGGTTATGTTAGCCACTTTACATATGGGAAACACAGAGACATTAGTATTTACCCACTATGCTATATATATTTGCATTAAAAAAGTTTCCTCCAAACTGGGCATGGTAACGTACCAGCTAACAAGTGACAGGTGAAGAAACAGCAAGGCCTCCTCAAAAATGTCCATTCAGTTCCATTACAGTTTGAAAAACTGTAATCTACACCATAAGGACTTCAGTGGCTTAGTGGCTAAGATGCTGAACTTGACAACTGGAAGGTTTGCAGGTCAGCAGTTTGCGACACAAAGGTTGCACAATGGAGTGAACTCCCATCTCTGTCCCACTCCTGCCAACCTAGCAGTTTGAAAGCAAGAAATTGCAAGTAGATAAATAGATACCACTTTGGTGGGAAGGTAAACAGCATTCCGTGCACTTTGGTGTCTAGTCATGCCTGCCATGTGACCACAGAAACATCTGCAGACGCAGATAGTGCTGGCTCTTTTGCTATAAACAGTGATGAGCACCGAACCCTAGAGCCAGATATGACTGGCTTTCAAGCAAGGGTGACCTTTACCTTATCTTCACCATAATGTGCAGCACTGCTTTTCAGAAATTAATAACATTGTGTATACTGTAATTACTTACAGCTGGAGGTCGGCAACCAAAGCTTTTGGTTAAGTTTCCAAATCAAATATGTATTTCACGTTTCCTTTTTTACTCATTCACTTCTCTCTTCCTATTGTCCCTCAATAGACAAGGGGTTCTTAACCTTTTCCAGCCGTAGGCCAGACCACACCCCTCATACAGCTGAGACAGTAAACACTGCTTTAAAACGTGTCTGTGGCTGTCATAAACGCATTTATGATGCATTTTTGGCTTTTTTTTTCCTGTTTCCGGCAGTTGTGGCGGGAGTGGGAGTGGCAGGCCACATGAAATGGTGCTGTGGGCCCTTGCTTTAGACCATTAGTGTCAAATTGAACCTCAAGATAAATACTACTTCTCTGGGTTAAACCTTTTTTTACTGACACAATGTGATATCTTCAGTGATATGAGTTTGAATGTTTTACAGATTAACCCCATTGTTGTTGTTCAGTCGCACAGTCAATTCCGACCCTTTACAAACCCATGGACCATTGTCCTCCAGGCAATCTGTCCTCCACCATCCTCCTCAACCTGCCCAGCTCTGTGCCCATTGTGTTTACAATACCATCTAGTCATCTTATTTTTGGCCAACCCCTTCTTCTGCCCTTCACCTTTCCCAGCATCAAGGCTTTCTCAAGTGGAGGACAAGGGTACTAATGGCTATAATTATGGATACTTAAGGACAACCTCCGGGTTGGAGAGATAGGCAGGATATCTCTCAATGCCATTTCCAGGGAATCCTAAGCAGGTGAAGGCATCTGCTTGGGAATACCCTGAAGGAAATGGTGAGCCACTGTGTGAGACAGAATGCTGGACTGGATGGGCTGTGGCCTGTTCCAGCAAGGCTGTTCTTATGTTCTCTCTTCTCATTTGATATCCAAAGTACTTTAGCTTCATCTTTACTATTTGATCTTCTAAGGAGCGGTCAGGATTGATTTCTTCTAAGATTGACCTATTTGTTCTCCTCGCTATCCAGGGGACTCCATAATTACAGTTTAAGACAAGTGATTATATTAAATTTTTCAAAGCCTGGTTGTCCTGCTTAAAGTACATCGTCAAAAGTGAATCATCTCTTCCACTTATCATGCATTTTACATGATTTGCATATTGTGATGACCCAAGCTGATACTTATCTTTGTTTTTTTAAATTATAACCATCTGATAGAATGCAGAAATGAATGGTGGTTATGCTCATCTGACACTAGCCTTTGGTAGCCTGAACATACCTGTCAACCGCGGCTCCAACGAATCTGTGACCTGCGCAAACCGGGTCTGCGCAGGTCGCGTTGTACGCATGCGCGTGGAGGGCTACGCCACTTGCGTAGCCTTCTACGCATGCGCGGAAGGGAGCTAGGGAAGTGTAGAGCCCTTCCACGCATGTGTGCAACGCGACCTGCGCAGATGGCTGCGCGTTGCCTCCTTTCCCCCGCTGCCAAATTACAGGGTTTTGGCAGTGCGGGTCGGGAAATGGTGCAAATCGGCGCCGAATTATGGGGTAATCCCGGCCAAATCGGGATGGTTGACAGGTATGAGCCTGAAAATCAGACTTGGGAATCGTAGGATCAATCCACAGTTACAGTTTTGTTCCCCCCAAGCTGTTGATGCAGCCGGTGTGGTTTTTTCTATCCCTAACTGGGGCTGTCAAGGCATGCAAAATAGGTGCTCTATCATTCAGTTCTTCCTGTATTTTATATTATTTGATGAAAAGTTATATGTTTAATATCTTTTAGCTTTCCTAGCAAGCAAGATAGGCAGTTACCAACTCATTCTTGCATGCTTTCAGGACTCTGTATTCCTTCACTGCCATCACATTGGTTTATAGATGTAAGTCCACCAGGAGTAGTAAAGGAACATTTAATACAAATAGTAAAAAGAACAACATTTGCAGAGCAATAAAAGGCAGCACCTTTGCAACTTCATTACTGTTTTGAAAAAGACGAGAGCATTGGTCACCAAGCTCTGCAAATAAATAACATTTTATTAGGTTTCAGGTGAATGCATATGCCAAATCAGACTTCCATAACCCTTCTGTTGCTTTGCTCTTTACTCGTCTTAGTGAACAGTCAGGCGAGAGGAAAAACCCAACATAAAATAAAAATAGTCTATAACTGGTTTTATGAGGAAACCTATTGCCTTTAAGGACACTTTGTGAGAGAAAGCTCTTAAGATCATTCGAACTGTAGGAAGTGCAGAGACGGAAAAAGGAAGTCGTGTTTGCTGAAAGTGTTTAGGCGAGGATTGCATGGACTTTGAAATTTCAGAAGTAGATAAGATTTTGGAAATTAGTGCACAGAATTTATAGCGAATTATTCACACAAGAGTAATAAGAACACATGTTTTGTTTTTTGAGTAAACACGACAGTAGGCCAAATCCTAATACTGGAAACCAGGGTCACATTGAAAGTGGGAGTTGCATGATTGGGTGCACACTGTTAGAGCTTGGCAAAAGTATTCTTTCCACCACAGCTATTTGGACCATAAAACAAATTTCATACTCGGAATTTGGAATGTTAGGTTTGATCATTAATGTTAAACATTGGGCATTAAAAGATAACTCTGTTGTTAATATTGAGAAATGGAATAATTCAATCTGTTGAAGTAGTGGTAATTAATTATTAATTGAACCACTTGTTTTTGATTTTAGAGAGAATAGCATATAAGTTGTTGACTCCTAGGGACTGCAGTGGCTTAGTGGTTAAGACGCTGAACTTAATGACTGGAAGGATGGCAGCTCAGCAGTTCGAGACCTGAGTGCTGCACGACAGAGTGAGCTCCAGTCTCTGTCCCAACTCCTGCCAACCTAGCAGTTTGAAAGCAAGAAATTGCAAGTAGATAAATAGGTACCACTTCAGTAGGAAGGTAAGCAGTGTTCCGTCATGACTACAGAAACATCTGCAGACACAGTCATCGCTTGTTCTTTGGCTATAAACGGAGATGAACTTAACCCTAGAGTTGGATACGACTGGCTTCAAGCAAGGGCGAACTTAACCTGTTGACTCCTAGTGGATGTTTGGCATTGGCTCCTTCATACATGTTCTTTTTGTTTAAAAATTGCTCACTCCAATCTGGTACTCCCCCCCCCCCCCCCACACACACACACACAAATAGATACAGCCTCAATAGAGTTGATGGCTGGTTATGGTGAGGTTCAGTTTTCTGGAAATAGGCAGGCTGATTAAGGTTGTTTTATCCTAAAGCATGGGATTTCATCTTACGACAAATAAGCTTTGTCATCTATCTGCATGAGTCCTCTTGCTATCCTCTCCAACACAAACACCCTCTATGTCAGGGGCTCCTAACCTACAGCCCGTGGGCCGAATCTGGCCCACGTGCCATTCTATCTATCCTGTTGCCGCTTCAGCCACATCGGGAGTGGAAGTGGGTGCATTTACGTCAGCCGTAAAACATGCCTGCACATGTGCAAATGCGCCCGTGTCTGTCGTAAACACAGAAGTGGGCACATTTATGGCATCAGTAAATGCGCCCACTTTCAAGGGTGTGGTCTGGCCTGCTCAGCTCCACGCCGTAAAAAGGTTGGCCACCCCTGCTCTGCTTTCATTCCATGATTATTCATTGTATATTGATCTGGGTATGTGAACTCGGTTTTGAAAAATATGTGACAGACGTCATTTTATTCTGTGCTAGTAAACACATGGGTAAATTTATGTTAATCCTCTTCTTCATTCATGACAGAAGCAATTCACTGGTGCTTGTGGAATGTAATGATGAGCTAACAGGGTGCTGTCACTACCCAGAGAATGCCAGAATATGTTCATAACCCTCAGAGAGGCTATGTCTGTCTGTTCCCTCCCCCCCCCCCCCCAATTTAAGATATTGCAAGTAGATAAATAGGGACCACTTTGGTGGGAAAAAGATCCTGGGGCCATGAAAGGAGCCTCCTTCGGGCGTCTCCTGAGTGGAGTTTCTCTAGCAAAAATCCTTTCCACCCAGAATAATGTCTGACACGAAATTATTATTAATACAGTATAAATATGGACTGGGTCTTTCTCAGAAGCACAGCATGGAGATAAACATGTCTGGGTTTTTTACCTTCTAAAAGTAACATTCTAAATTGGAACTGCAGTGTTTTCCCCCTCAGGTTGTCAACAACATGGATGGAGTCTTATTTTCAGTTAAAATAACACAAGCAGTATGTGCCTCACTAGGTGTATTACTAGAGTCCCATAGCTGTTCTCTGGGATAAACCATCTTTAATAAATATCATGTCACACCTAGCTAGTTTAGAAAGGTGTCACCCATTATTTTAATGCTTCTAACCCACCTTAGGCAGCTGAGAATTTTCTCAGGCTTGTATGAAATTAATACCTGGCGGACAGCCTATGATCTATGATTAACTGGTTGGGTTAGCACATTATTTATTTGGTTAATTTAGACAAATAGAAGGAAAAGGAGAAAGCTGTTGCTGCAAAAGAATGTTTAAATGAACCAATGGTAATTACAGAAAGGCCCTTTTAAAGTTGGTTCTAAACAAAGTCTGTACAGTTTTATAAAACAAGGAGTGTTTTAACGAAAGCTATGAACAACATTTTCTTCAAATATTCATTGCATCTTAGTTCCTATTTTTTGTGCTTTTATTTGCTCCAGAATACCACCAGACTGCCAACAAAGGAGCGCCTGTGCTCCCAGGAATTTTCTACATTCCTCTCTGGAGTAGGCATTTTTGTAAGCTACAAAGATCCTTTGGCAAATTTCCTCTAATCATTGGATTTACCCTGGACTCTGATAGGTGCTATTCATGGAACTGGTCTGCTGTTTGATGGGACTGAAGCATTAATGGGGTCTTTTCACATAAACAAAACATAGTAGCCTTAGTGACGAGATCAGAAGCACAGTATTTTCCTCTTTCTCATCTTGAAGGAATATGCTTCTTCTAAGTTCACAGAGCTGAAAGCCCAGATCTTAGGACATCTATAATAATGTTTTAAACACACTCTGATCTGTCACTGGCAGAAAACATGTTTTATTTCATCCTGAATGTGTAAGAAGATTGTATAAGATGATGTCCTGTACATGCACTGCCTACTGGGAGGTCTACATTTTTTTCTCGGTTGATTTTATGCCATAGGGGAAGAGGATGTGTAAGGACACCGATTCAAAGTTTGCTTTTACACAGAGGTAGATTCTGTATTGAAATTCTGTAAACACTATTTAAGTGGCAAATGGAGGAGCTATTAAGGAATGTCTCACTTTGATATCAAAATATGAATTAGTTTCCACAAGTTCTAATCTCTTTATAGTTTCTGTGTAATGTTTTGACGATATAGGGAATGCATATACAGTTTTTCTCCCTAGAAGCATCAAACAAGTATTGCAGTGTCCAAGTAATGGATAAATCATAAGAAACTAGTGCTAAATAGAGGATAACTAGTCCTTCATAGGATTTGGAGACTATGTATTTGCTTTTTGCTTTTTTTTTTTTTACAACTGCATTGCAATGTTGATTCATATTCAGCTTGTGACCTGCAGTACCAAGATCCTTATTGCATGTAGTATTATTAAGCCTTGTCTTGTATCATTACATTTATTTTATTTTCCCTTGGTCTAGAACTTTGCACTTGCCTTTGATAAATTTCATTCTGTTGCTTTCAGCCCTGTGTTCAATCTTATAAAAAAAAATCTGCCTTCCCGTGGTATTAACTATCCAACCCAATTTTGTGTCATATACAGATTTTGATAAACATTCCCTGTACACTCTCATTCAAATCATTAACAAAAAGATTGGCAAACAATCGTCCCAGGGATGAACCTTGTGGAACACTGTTTGTTACCTTCTCTCAATCTGAGAATGAGATATTGATAAGCACTAAAGGTAAAGGTAAAGGTTTCCCTTGCTCGAAAGCCAGTCGTATCCAACTCTAGGGTTCAGTGCTCATCTGTTTCAAAGCCAAATAGCCAGCGCTGTCTGCTTCTGCAGATGTTTCTGTGGTCATGTGACAGGCATGACTAGACACCAGAATGCTGTTACCTTCCCACCGAAGTAGTCCCTATTTATCTACTTGCAATTTCTTGCTTTCAAGCTGCTAGGTTGGCAGGAGCTGGGACAAAGGCAGGAGCTCAATCTGTCCTGCAGTACTCGGGAATCGAACTGCTGTCCTTCTGCCTCCCAGTCAGCATCTTAGCCACTTGAGCCACACTGCTCAAGTACTGTACAGTTCTGTAACCAGCTTATTCTCAGCTTTTGCCTTCCTACATCCATCCCTACAATCCATTGTTGTCTGTACTCTTAATTTGTTGGCCTGACCTTCCTTCCACTTCTTATATGTGTCCTTTTTCGCTTTCAGGTCCTCTGGGCTTTTTGTGAAGTCATATTGGTCAGTTTTCCTAGCTTTCACTTTTTTTGGTTTGGAATTATTTGTAGTTGTGCCTTTAGAATTTTTTTTTTTTTAAAATTCACACTTTCCTTCTTAGCATTTCTTGCCTTTGGACCTTACTTATTGTTCTGAGTTTATTAACAATTAGCTTTCCTAAAATCCAGCGTACATATGCAGCGACACAAAACTTAGTTTGAAATCAAGAACTCAAGTACAGCATGTCACTACTTCTTCCACCAAATCATCTCTGTCGGTGGGGGACATAGAAGGAGCCTCCCCGAAGAGTGGAAAGCATTGTGAGTACACTCGGGCGTCCCCTGGGCAACGGCGTAGAGCCGGCCAATCCTTCCGATCCAGAAGCGCTGCACTGTAAACTTGTGGATGAGCAAAACAACCCATCGAACCTGTTAAGGACCACAAATGACAATTATTTCTATTAATATAGAGGGCATCTCTTCACCCAAAGAGCAACTTTTAGCTTCACTTTGTTGCAAATGGAAATGTGACATCATTTGTGTCCAGGAAACTCAGAGGAACTGATCAGCATCAATCAAATGTTCCCAGGATGGGTCTAATTGCTGAGAGGTGCTATAAACAAGTGATAAGTGACATTTTTGTAAGTCAAAGTATCATTGTCCTTTCAATGGAGTACACTGAAGAAGAGAACATAGAAGTCTTGACAGTTGAACCGGCTACAAGTATATTAACATCAGTTTATAAACTATGTAATATTCCATTCTGCTTCAAGAAGCTATCCAATATGGGAAACCAAAACTCTCACATTTAGTTAGAGATGTCAACAGCTGTAGCATTATCAGAATTATGAAAATGGTGAAGCCGTTTTGAATTCCACTTTTTCTTCTTCCTTATCTAGGCCAGACATGAAACTGCCAAAATGAAGGCACCTTTTGGTGAGTTCCTTCTGCAGTTCCTTTCGCCTGACCTAGTGTGAGAAAGATTAGCCGGAAACACAAGGTTGCCATTACCAGGGTATGCCCGATTGTGGTTCAAAAATACCACAATCTTCTAGGAGGCTCTGTACCTTAGATACTATACTATCCTAAACTATCCAGTTCATTTAACATTAGCAGGTGGCAGGTAGATTTCAATTGAAATTTATGTTTTTATTAGTGAGCCTATAGCACAAGAGTGCATTAAGAAAGTAATTGACTCACCCCAAACACTCAGCACGGACCTATTATATGCCAGGTTTATTTAGCCATCCAGTTTCAATCATTACCATTCTGTAGGAGGTATAATGTCTAAAAACCCAACTGTAAATAGTTTATAATATTGCTATATGCAGCTGTGTTTCAGATTGCCTCTCAATGAGGGAACTAAGATCAATGTGTAACTTCCATTTTGCATCTTCTCGTCTCCATTCCAAGAGGGTGCTGGACCAACTATATCCCAGGTTTCACTCCAGAAACACATGACCAATACTTGAGTTATATTTCACACTTGCAGAAAATCATTTCAGTGAATGTACAGTAAAAGCTTGGAGAAATTTTATTTTGACTTTTGCAGAAACAAAGAGCTGGCTGGATAAGCACTGCAACAAATACTGTATTTAAATGACAAGACACAGCCAAAAAGCTTGAAGACTACTGAAAAGACTGAAAAACAATCCAAACAAAAGGATATTATATGCAGATATAATGCCAAACCAAATAGCACACATACTAATAGTGGTAATGAAGACCAATGAAAGCATAATAAAAATAAAACATTAAAGGGATCAAAATAAATCCAATGATATTTCTACTGTTTCATATTGGCGGAATTAGAGGAAGCCTTAAGGAAATGTAGGAACAGCAAAACAGTGGGACTTGATAATATCCGGATTGAGCCAAACATAAAGGAATGGGTCCTTCAACTATTTAATAATTGTTGGAGAAGCATACCAATTAAAAAAAAATATGGCAGAAGATAAAAGTAATTGCTATACTGAAAATGGTTACAGAACTATCAGCTCCATAAAGCTACAGGCCAATCTCTGTACTGTGCCATTTATACAAACTGTATGAATGAATGATCTTATATTGTATAGCCTCTAAAATTGAACCTCTTCTATTTCCAGAATGGGCAGGCTTTAGACCTGGCAAGAGCTGTACAGCTGAAATCTTAAATCTAATCATGCACAAAGAAGATGGTTTTGAAACCTGTACAATAACCAAAGCAGCATTTGTCAATCTTACAGTGACATATGCTTCAAGTACAGTCTGAGCACTAGGTCAAGTAGTATGAAAACAATAATAAATAAATGAATATGAGTCTTCCCACTGCCAATTGCTCCTCAAAAAACTGTCTCCTCTTTTTCTTTCTTCTTTCTGTATTTGTATGCTATTTTTTTCTGAAAATCAATAAAAATTAAAAAAAACCTGTCTCCTCTACCTCATACAGAAATGGTTTCTGTTCTACTTCAGAACCGAAGGTTGTTGTTTTTGTTGAATTTCAGGGAGGCACAGCTGCTGGAGAAATTAAAGGAATGGCCTCCCACAGGATAGCATCCTGGCATCAATAACCTTTTAATATTTACACAAATTATCAAACAATGTCCTTATACTTTGAGTTTTCTCTATGTTGATGATCTTACCTTGAAAGTCCAGGGAGATACATTTGAGTCCATCATGTACCAGCTAACCTATGCCTTAGGAGATCTTTCTTTTTACAGGTCGTCGCACTTATCCACGGGTTCAGTATTGACAGTTTCAGTTATCCGCAGGTCTCACAATATTCAATTAAAAATTCTGAAATATGTGATATTTCTATGGTTCATTAATGAAATTGCCCCCTAGAGGCCACTGTCTGCAATGTAAAATATATGGGTCACTGTTATCTGCAGTTTCATGTCTCCATGGTAGGCATCCGAACAGATACCGGGGGGGGGGGGGGGGAGACTTATATTATAAAAGCAGCCAAGTGAAACCAATTCTTTTGAAAAAAGTCATCATTTATGGTGATAAGTCCAATTCTTCATCAAGGTCTCTGTGAATCTGCATATATGGGTAATTCTCTGCCTGCGCAGACCACATCAGATCTTTCAGAACTCAAAGAACAGTAGACTATTAGGTAGATGTTGCCCTCTCCCCACTGCATATGCTCTGTACTCCTACTGGTTGTAGCTTAGTTCCTTTCTTGCTACTGTTGAAGGAACACATCAGTCATACCAGAGAGATGTCTTCTGGTTTAGAATTATTTGGGGGGTTTTCTATTTCAGTTTTTGTCCTTCCCTTCCTTATACACCACCACGTACACAAACCTGCTTATTTTCTACTTTCTGCTTTGCCTCCCCTTTTCCACCTTTGCTTCTTGCTCTGAAAAAAGAGGAAAAAATATCATTATTAAGATATTTTCTTACCAGCTTTTGATCTTGAAGTCTTAATGGATAACCTTTCATGAATTTGCTACTGTGACATCGTTAAAATTCTTTTTATAGCCACAGTGGGCCCATTTAAGAAGTGTGTGGTTTGCAGTAACAAAATGTCCCTTGTCAATGGCCATTCCAAGTGCCTTTTCAGCCTCAGAGAGGGGCATTGAACATATTCATGCTCTCATTGTAAATTAGCCCTTGAAAACCAGTAGTCGAGGCTTCATTCCCATCTTTGGAATCAGGTCAACCAGGCAGAGAGCAGCAAACTACTCTGGAGTCAATAAAATCTTCCAGAATGACTGATTCCACCATGGAAACAACTGAAATTTAGCAAAAGATGACACAATGGATTACATCAACCCTGCCTAGTACTCACTGACTCCATAGAAATCAATCACGATTTTGAGATCAACCAAAACAGTCTGTCAGCTTGGCTAAAAAAGCATAAATGAGCAAAGCATAATTCTTCTCCCAAGAAAAAGAAGCATACGTCTCCTCAAAACTGAAGGACTAAGTACAGTATTTGCTGGTACCCAACTTCCTGCATCAGAGTCTTCTCCATGTTCAAATACCCTGGGAGATCTTGTATGCCTAGGGTCAGTTTTGGATGAGGAAAAGATACGCAGGGCTGATTTCTACATTCTCAGATTCCCTAGACTGGGCACAGCATACACAACTGCAGTCCAGTATGATCCACACCAGGATGACTTTGCACATTCTTCTGATTCTGCTGTCAGTACAGATGGCTCAAAACCAATTGATTAAGAAGAAAATCATGCCCAGAATTGAACAGACATTTGTTCACATCGTTAATTGCATATTTTCCAACATACCCATTGGACTGGGAATTCCAGTCTCCTCCTAGCGAGGTGTATTATGTGGTGATGCCATTGTACTCCCAAATCCCACTGTGAAATGGTAGCCCCTCTTCTGGAGTCCTGGAGTGCTATTCAGATTGTATCCTCATAGTTTTCCAGCAGGACATGGTTTTCAAGAGAATCAACTTAGGCTGAGCCCTTCCATTCCAAGACAGAACGAAACCTCTAAACTGGCAGTATTGGCATAATTTAAAACCATTTCAGAACTGATGTTACAATGACAAAAGCCACCTCCTATACAGTTCAGCAACCAGCTGCAACATGGTCCCAGCCATCTACATTTATTAAACACCAAAGGCTTGATGTTCAAGCAAGATGCCTCCTTTGGTAGAGCAGTGCTTTCATCTGCCATGCCATGACCTCCCAACAGTAAGGAAGCCCTCGTGTGGATTCACAAAGACCACAGTAAGGACAGGTTCCTTAACTGTAACTAGTGCTTCAAGCGGTCTTCTTTGAATTCATAAAACCCTCCCTCTGCTCAATATGTCATGCAGCTAATACTTTTTTCCATATTTAACAATGAACTGGAGGAACTGAGATGCAACTATTAGGTGCGCAGAGCATGCACCATTGGGCGGGGGGACGCTACCTAACTGTCTACTTTATTCGAGCCCTGGAAGAATGGTTTGATTGGGACAGGTGCAGAACTACCCATGTGTGTGGATTCAAAGAAGGCCATTCATAGAACTAGAGTTATCAGTAAGAAATCTGTCCTTAGTGTTATACTGAAAATTTAACCTCAAATGTTTGAACACTTTGACTTGTTCTAAGATATAACTATTTCATGTCCAGTGATAACTCTTTCAGGCCTTAGGAAAAACATAAATTTTCATTTTGTAAAGTTAACAGATACTTTATAGTCCTGGAAAGAGTAATAAGGGGAGTTATTGTCCTGGAAAGAGTAATAAGGAGATTCATGGAGAATGAAGCTTTGAGAAGGAATCTTTCTATGAGGGAAGGAACAAGTTGAAAAGACATGAGGTTTAGGTATAGCCTATTTAATCCCCCAACAGACCAGACTACTAATCTGAAGATCTAATTTTCAGATAAGGTAAGGAAAAACAGTCTCCTTTCTATGGAATTCTTACTCTACATACCCCACAGTCCCTTTCCAATTAAAAAAAAACCTATACTGTATATTTCATCAATATAAACCTAATTACTCTGTATGGAATCCTATGTAACTCATAAAATTGAAGTCCCAATTGAAAAATTCCTGTACTTTGCAAACATTTTTGAAAGATTATATGAGTAGATTGTTTCATAATAAAGAATTTATATTGTCTATTTGGTACTGAAATCTTTGAGCTGTAACATCATTTTGAATTAAAATGATCATAAGGTAGTTCTTTTAAAAATAAAAGGCACTGAAAGTAAAAATACATTTTAAAATCATTGTTAAAATCTAACTTGGAGGGTTTTTGAAAAACATTGATTTTTTAAAAAAAGATAGACTTTAGTCACGAATGTTATGCTAGGCAAGAAAATATAAGAACTTGGTTACAGTTACTCACACACAAGAAAAATGGCCCTTGTCATCTAGCTCCACCATCTTATTAACCAGGGCTTGAAAAGGTTTTCTTTGAGGTGAGGGCAAGGGGAGGATCACAGTTTCTAGCTTCTATCAGCCATTGTAGCCAGGTACAGTACTCCTTTTTGAAATACAGTGGTACCTCATACAACGATTCTAATCCGTTCCATGGGGCTCGTTGTTGTACAAAACAATTGCTATACAATGCATGCATCGTATATCAATTTTCCCTATGGGATGCATCGTACAACGATTTTTTTTTATTTTTTTGCTAAGTAGTTTTTCCCATTGAAAAATTGTTGTACAATTTTTTTCCATAGGGAAAATTGTTATGCGGAATGCCATTTCCCCCCAAAACCTAATTGTTATGCAATTTCGTTGCTATATGGGGCAATTGTTGTATGAGGTTCCACAGTACTGGTTTTAATACAGAATGTAATAAGTTCCAGTTACTTTGTCTATCGTTTGGCAACTAGCTTCTCTATGCAAAATGGATTCCACAGAAGGCAAATGCAAGCATGATAATGGCAAGACAAAATGACTTAAGTTTTTATGTTCCTCTGTTTCCCAGATGTCTTGGGTCCCTTTGTTGGAAGAAAGGTGGCTATATTTTTATCAGAGCACAATGCTAAAATGGTGAGTTGATGACAGGATATGAGATAAGACTCCAAAGCTTTTGGTTTATAGCTCTCTGCTCTGTAGTATTAGACAACATTGGATGAACAACCTTTACAAATTGGTTGTTCACTGTTTCCTTCTTTTATCAAGCCTGTCTAATTATTATAATTGATCGTATATGAAAAATACTAATAGCACACTATGAAATCCAGTTTATGGATCTGGGTAAGGGAATGGACATTTTGTCGGTTGTTAGAAATTCAGCTTGGCCGTTGTAAAACGATAGCATTATACTTAAAAACATTTCCTGGATGTGCAAGACATTTTCTTATGCTATTACAGATCATTCTAGATATTAAGGAAGACAATGGGGAAAACATTATCTGACATTTTAAGGCAGAACAAGAATATCCTTAGTTGACTGAGAACTGGGAGAATGAGTTGCAAATCAAGCATCCCAGCTGCAAATTCAAAGTAACATTGATTAAAATAAATGTACCGTATTTTCTGGCATATAAGACGACTGGGCGTATAAGACGACCCCCAACTTTTTCAGTTAAAATATAGAGTTTGGAATATACTTGCCGTATAAGACTACCTCTCTTCCAATGCACACCAAATAAAAATTAACCCACACTCAACCCGAAGACGCGCAGCCTTCCGAGTCGAATGGGCAGGTTCTGGTGGAGAGCCGATCCACGCTCACGTTCTCCTCCTTGAGATACAGGAAGATGTGTGCAGCTTGCTTCCCCTTGCTTCTTACTCCCCACACAGAGCAGGGACTCGGCCGTGGCACCCCCCCCCCCCCACCATATGCACCGGACATATGAAGCAAGGGGAAACAAGCTGCAGTTAAGTGCCTGTCCTATAAGACGACCCCCGACTTTGGCACAGATTTTTCAGGGTTAAAAAGTAGTCTTATACGCCAGAAAATACAGTAAGTAGGTTAATGTTTATAGATGCTTGAAAAAAATGGCAAATTAGAATTAACCAAAAACTGTGCACAGCAATTTAGATGACTTGTCCTTTTTTGACCTTGATTAATCATGACTTGCATTCGCCTTGGCCTGTGATTAACCACCACTTTCTTGCTATTTATTGTTTATAGCTGGTATAAATTTAAATCAGAATTTATAAGCTCTTCTGACTCTTTATGGCTTCAAAAATGATCCATACCCATTGCTATGTGATTAGATAAACACTTGGCAGGTAAGGCAACAGCGATTCCTAGTTCCAAATGGTATGGCTTGCCCGGAGGATGAGTGACTCTGGAGGTCACTTGGAGGAGAGAGTGCATTGTCTTTGGATTCTCCTTCTTGGAACTTCCATGTTCAACTAGTTGGCCAATGTAAGAGGTCTAGATGGACCTTTGGTGTAATCCAGCAGAATTCTTTGTGTGTCATTTGAGACCATATTTCCATTAATATAAAAGTATGTTTATAATTTAGTGGGTTGGAGTGATCAGTGATGGTTATAGTACAGTGCCAGTCCCTGCAGCCTAATGCACTTTGTTGTTTAGCTGCTACTATTTTGATATTGTTGACAGAATAGGACAATAAAGGGCAGATTAGCATATACATCTGGTTTCCTGCAGGGAACATTTGGGTGTCCAGTGGGGACCAATTTTCTATTCTGCCACAAAGCAGGAAAATTCTTCTTTTCAACACACACAGGAGAAAAAAACTGTCTGAACTTGCCCTCAATGATTGTCCAATGAATGGAATGTTTATCTTGGATCCAAGTAGTTTGGGATTAGCCAAGAAATCACTGAGTGCCCTCTGACAAATCTGCTCCTTCTCAGGCTCAAAGCCATCCATCAAACGGATTATAATTTTGGGGATTTCATCATTATGCATAGTAGAGACTAACAACAACACTATAAACTTGATTACTATCAATAAATACCAAACATTTAAGTTGTTTTAAAGGTAAAGGTCATCATTGCTCGAAAGCCAATCATATCTGACTCTAGGGTTCAGTGCTCATCTCTGTTTCACAGCCTAAGAGCCAGCACTGTCTGCTTCTGCAGACGTTTCCGTGGTCATGTGGCAGACAAAACTAGACACCGGAGCACACAGATTGCTGTTTACCTTCCCACCAAAGTGGTCCCTATTTATCTACTTGCAATTTCTTGCTTTCAGACTTCTAGGTTGGCAGGAGCTGGGACAGAGATGGGAGCTCATTCTGTCCTGCAGTATTCAGGTATCGAAC
Organism: Bradypodion ventrale; assembly: GCA_035047345.1. NCBI lineage: Eukaryota > Metazoa > Chordata > Lepidosauria > Squamata > Chamaeleonidae > Bradypodion > Bradypodion ventrale. The sequence continues at coordinate 191,273,454 of JAWDJE010000005.1, forward strand.
TGCTGACCTTCCGCCTCCCAGTCAGCGTCTTAGCCACTTGAGCCACTGCAGTTGCTTTAGGTACAGTGCTCTTAATTCAAACACTCCATCTAGAATTATGGCTCCTCCATATAATTAGCATTTTTCAGACATGGAAGGAAGTGCATGTTAAACTGGGGCCTAGATAGACTTGGTGCTGTTTTTCAAATTCGTATTTGCATCAGTTAGCAATCTAATCCACATAGTGGTTCCAAGAAGATTACTCTGATCAGGTTTCCTCCTCCTCCTGGATGCTATATATCCCAAGAAAGAAGAGCCAAATAGTGGCTCAGGCTTCCTTTCATCCAGGACAAATAGTAGTTGCTGAAGACTTTATTTTAGGAAGGAACTATGGCTAAAGGAAATTCCATTTTCCCCACGCAACTTCTGTTTATTATGTGGTGTCTAGTTTGAAGACATTATTCCTTATTAACTGAAGAGATGGTCATTATTAATTTTTGTTGATTCTCTTCTACAATTAATAATCAAAATAAAAATAATTAATAGAAGCAAGTATCCCAATAACACTCTGATTGAAATATGACTTCACTGATTCAATTTATTAAAACTCACAACTATGTTTCATTAAGTCACATAGAATAATTCTCATTACATAGACAACTTTCTGGATAGCTGAGTGGTTTAGAGGTTCAAAGTTTGATTCCCCACTGTGTTCCTTGACAGGGGTTGGACTCAAATGACCTATACAATCAAGTCTAGTGCTGTGGTTCTAAGATTGTTGTTGTTGTTTCAAATTAACAGCATTAGACAGGGTAGTAGGGTAGTGGATTATGAGAGTGCCTGCTTCAGAGCTTGGAAAAATTAAGATTTTGTGGTTAGGAACAGAATTGTGGGGGTTGTAGTAGTTCAAATATAGCAGGATTTCCAAGCTGACAATGAGAATTTGCTCTGGAGCATGTACAGAGTGCTCAGATAACTTGCATGAGTATAGAGCAATAGTGACGAACATATGGCATGCATGTCAGAGGGGGCACTCACAGCCCTCTCTGTGGGCATGCGTGCCATCGCCCCAGTGAGGTGAGGCGACCAGACACCTGACACACACACCTCCTATTTTATTTATTTTTCACGCTTATATACCACCCACTCAGGAACAACCCAACTCAGGGCGGTTTACATAGCGGACAGTAAATACTAAAAAGACACATGATAAAACAAAGTTAAAAGTTAAAAAAAACCCACCCCTAAAAGGTGCGCAAGTACCGAAGGGACCTTGGGGGAAGGCACACTTCTCTATACCAACCACCCAACGGTACCTCCATCCCCACCCGCACCCAAAACTTGGCCCACCAGCCAGGTCTTCAGTTCCTTCCTAAAGGGCAACAACTCTGTCTGGAGACGCAGTTCCACAGGCAGGAGGTTCCAAAGGGCCGGTGCGGACATGGAGAAGGCCCTCCTCCTTGTGCCAGAGAGGCGAGCCCCCCTGGCTGATGGCACAATTAGAGAACCCCTCTGGTCCGCTCTGGTTGGACGGACAGATGTCCTTAGGGCGATGTGGTCTCTGAGATACCCTGGCCCACTACCATGTAGGGCTTTAAAGGTCAAAACCAGCACCTTCAATTGCACCCGGAGACAAACTGGTAACCAGTGCAGCCCCTGAAGCAGTGGTGAGGCATGGGCATAACGTCCACACCCCATCACCACCCGGGCCGCGGCATTCTGAACCAGCTGCAGCCTCCGAATGGTCATCAAGGGCAGCCCCATGTAGAGCGCATTACAGTAGTCTAGTCTGGAGGTCACCAGAGTGTGAGTGACCATGAGCAAAGAGTCCCGGTCCAGGAGCGGGCGCAACTGGCGAATCACCCGAATTTGGGCGGAGGCCCTCCTAGCCACAACCGCCACCTGTTCTTCTAGCAGCAGCCGCGAATCCAGGAGGACCCCCAAGTTGCGCACCGGGTTGGTCTTCTAATTGTGTGTGTGCGTGAGTGTGCATGTACCTGCACATCCAAGGAGTAGGAGTCAAGCAGGTAGGCACTGCATGTATGCATGCACCCATGTGATGTCACTGATGCGCCTCAAGTGCATGTGCAATGCACATTCATAAACCCACGTGATGTTGCTGCCTCCTCCACCTCCTTGGACACTCAGTCTCTAAAAGGTTCATCGTCACTGGTATAGAGAAAATAGCCCTAGAGAATGAAAGCAGGCCAAGAGGATAGTTTATAAACTATCCTTTATAATCTTACAATACAAGGTGAAAGGAACTTTAGAATCAACTCACCAAAAGGTGGCTTCATTTTGGCAGTTTCACATCTGGCAGCAAGGTCATGCAAACAAAAATAATGTCTTTGCCAGGCTCTTGTGCTGCTGCTGCTGCTTCCCTAGCTAGGTCAGACATTAAACTGCCAGAATGAAGCCCCCTTTGGTGATTTCATTCTGTAGTTCTTTTCACCTGACCTAGTGTGAAAAAGATTAGCTGGCTGCACAAGGTTGCCATTGCCCTAGGTTTGCCCAATTGTTCAAAAATACAGTACCACAATCTCCGAGGAGGCTCTTTCTGTGTACACCAGCTCTTGTGGTCTCTCACTTTAGATTAACAATGAGAGGGAAAATATATGTTGCACAGTATCACCATCTAGTGGGCATCTTTAAAGGTCAAAACTGCTGGTTTTTATCTGTTTTATTTGTTTTTATCTGTTTTTACCCACTGTTGTGAACCACCCGGAGTCGGTTTTGGCTGAGTGGGCGGTATAAAAATTTAACAATAAATAAATAAATAAAAATCTTTACAATGCACATTTTTTTTTACATTATCTAACGTAAGCTGCGCCAACAGAGCCTCCGCTTTTTGGCACTGCATATAAACATTAGCCATAAATATAGCCACATAACACAGTGCACAGCAGCTAGAGATCACCAGCAACAAGGACACAAGTGTTGCACTAATCACATCTGGCACTACATAGCAGCAGAAGGCAGCTGGCTTCCATAAGAGTCAACACCATAGAATTTCCCCTGCAGATTCAAGCAGGCAGGGCAGGGTGAGTGTTTCTGTGTGTTCTTTTAAAAGATAATGAAGTTTTAAGAGTTTAATAATTTTTTCCTTTAATGTATCCTTTAATAGTTCAAGAAAGGTCAGAATCGACTGTGCAACTGAATAACAATTTTAGGGAAAAAATTGTGTGTATTTTTCCTTTTAAAGGCCTTGACAGCTGATTTGTTTGCATGAGTAGTTAGCATTTACTTGTTAGGCAGCTCCAGATGTCTTGTAGATCATCTGTCTTTTCCAACAAGGCCTCCAAGTCCTTAGTATGCTATGTGACCTGTGGTATTCTTATTACTTTAGCATTGGAAGTCACAGTATGAACAGGCCTATTTCAATCAGTGGAACATATGGAGGAGTTGGCTTACCAAATCATTTCAACCCTCTGTGCATTAGTAAGGATTTCTTACAGCATTATAGTTTTATGAGTCTGTATGAGCTGATGAGTCTATATGAGCATTATTCTGGCCATTATCTAGTTTTAGATAACCCAGTTTTCTGTCTGTATCTGCTTTCTATGCACATTACAGGTATAAAAAATATTAAATAACATTATTACTTTGAAAGAATTGTTCAGATTGTACCTGTAAAGCATAAATTTGGCTGAATAGATACATTTTTACAGCTCGCCATTACATCTTTAAGTTTTAATATAAAATATTTTTATTAAATGAAGAGTAACTAAGACAGTATTCTAAAACATAACACTGTATCCATCTACACAATATTTCTAAAATGAGATGTGTTTAGCAGCTTTGTTTTAACAGAACACCCTTAATCTCGGGTTTCCAATTTCTCCTGCAGTTCATTGTCACAGAGATTTCTGTAATTATGTTGAGCTGATTTATAACTTGCCTGGAATTTAGTACTTACTTAAAAGAATCATTTTCTTATAATAGTGCTATTAAAAAGTAGACTCTATCTTCTCAAAGGATTGGTTCTATAAAATGCCAGTCACAATTTAATTGCTATGCACTACGTTAATTTCAAATGATATAGAATATGTCTTTGAAATCTAATTCTTGATTACATCTAAAGCTGGTTTTTATAGTGCTTGAGCTTAAAGACATAAGCCTGCAGTTAAATCCGTATAGGGGAGTAACCAGGAGGTCATAGTTCACAATGATGGAAATTGAAATCCTTCTGGTGTTCTACTGGAGGCTTTATTTATTTATATCAAAGTGTTGCAGAATTTTAAATTATTGATGTATATGAATTATAGCTAAAATTTAAAACAAATTAAAATGTTAAAATAATTAGACTGTTTTTGATCAGAAACAGGCTACTGCGATAGCATTTTCTTGGCCATTTATTATAGCTTCTTTTGTACATACAATGGGACATAAATTGCATACACAAAAGTGCCTCATTGATTGAATTTCTCCACATTCACAGAAAACTTGTCCTGGGTCTAGGTAGCCCCATCAGATTATTCTTTGATCTTCCTCCTTTATTTCAGAGTTTGTTAAGTGACTTCCAGATGGTCCAGCCAGAACCTTGTCCTGATGGGAGACACACTTTGGCGTTCATCCATTTGTCAAGGTGTGTTGTTTTTACTCTCCATTGGGTTAGCCTAGACCCGTGATGGCGAACCTTGGCCCTCCAGGTATACTTTGACTTCAATTACCAGAAGCCTAAGTCAGCACTCCTACTGATCTGGGCTTCTGGGAATTGAAGTTCAAGAACACCTGGAGTGCCACGGTTCACCATCACTGGTCTAGACTCTTCTGGCTTAATATTTTTAGCTTGAAAGGTGTTCAGAAACCTTTTCCTGGATTTTAGGTGTCATCAAGTAGATGAGTTTTGTGCTGTATTACTTTATTTCTTTCATTATTTGTTAGCACCTCCCAACATACTTCTGGAGGGGCAATGCTTCCCAAAATGGAGTTTTTCTTTGGAGGTACTGTAGGTTTCAGGCAGCCAGTAATAATCCCATATGATTCATTAACAGCTACTGTACATCCATTTGCTTTGCATGTGCTGATTTATACTAGGTCAGAGTTTAATCTAGAATAGATGGGCACCCAAATACTTTGGTGTTGGGCAGTGTTCCAAAATCTTGTTTTCCCAGCTATGCTCACTAAAAGAATTTTATTTGAAGTATGAAATTAATCTTAGTAGTGAGTATGTGCTCCAGAGCAAGACCTAAGACAGTGATGGTGAACCTTGACATTACAAGTGTTCTTGAACTTCAATTCCCAGAAGCCCAAGCCCAGAGTGCTGACTTGGGCTTCTGGTACTTGAATTCCAACTTGTAGTGCCAAGGTTCACCATCACTGTCCTAGGATGTAGTTGGTTTGGCACTCTCGGATGAAGCCAAGAGAAAACTCCAGAATGGAAGTTATAGGGCTTATCTACAGAGTTGAAATAAATCAGGATCCAACTTGAAGCTTTGTGAACTTAAGGTAATGTGGTATGTGTGTGTTGATGTGTGAAAACAGATTGAACTTTAATACAGAAGACTAAGCAAACTGTTGCATTTGAAACAGCAGGTGAGCAAGGGGGAGATAGTCAGGCAAGGAGAAGAAAACAGGATATCTGCTTAAAATCAGGTGCTTTTTCTATGATTTCCTATTGTTATTTATTTGCATCCTCCACCTCCCACAGTAGCAGAAGGAGGTGGAGGAAAAGAGAGGGAAGGGGGGGGGGGGAAATATGAGACAAATCAAAGCTATCCTTCCCCTCATGAGATGTCACTGCAGCCATTCTGGCAGGTAAACTGCCTTACCTTACCTAGCAATACAAAAAAGGAAATCTCAAAATATATCCAATCATGGAAAGCATACCAGGCATTTTGGTGGCGGCAATTGGACGAAGGCTCCGTTTGCTTTCTCTTTTTGTCTCAATTTCATATAGTCCCAGGAATTTTGTTATGCCTCTAGGTTCACCCCTCCCTCTCTACATTTAAAAAACAGCACTTAGTACAAAGTACTTAGGCACAGTGTAAGCCAGCAGGTCAACTAAATGAACTTCCTCCTCCAACATTTAGAGAGGCCACACACTTATAACTACAGTATTAATGTCAATTTAAAAGCTATGATTATACCACAAAAGAAATAAAGTGATCCCTCAATAGGTTAGAATTATATAATTTCAGCTATGCCTTTGTTATTAGAAACTGGGACTGTTCATTATTCCCGGGCTTCACCTCCATCTAAGGAGCAAAGTATTTTCAAAAAAAGATCTTTCTGTTAATTCCTGCATATTCCTGCTGTTGCACACTTCTGAATTATACATTATTCCATTATTAATATTCTACCACTGGTGTATGTTCTGAGTCGTGGCCTAGAAACTTTATAAAGTTTATTCAGCCATTCTGTCAAATATGGTTAAGTGAAAGTTTGTGGCCATTTCTCCCTCACCCTGTGGAACACAGGTAAACAAGTAGCAGCTTTTTATAAAAGCAAGTACATTGACAGACCACACACTTTGGATATTTACCAATTCCACCAAAGTATAACTTGGGTTATTGCAGTCTGCTGACATGCCCTCATAAATTTAAAGATAAATGAAGAGATAGAACAAATGTTTCAAAAGTTGCCAAATAAAAACTGGGCACATATGGTATGCATCAACTCATTTATGCAACATTGAAATAAAATAGTTCATCGTCTTTTATCATAAAAGGATTTAGAGGCACTTTATGCAATATAAATGTGCTGACATTCATTTTTTCAGCCATAACATGTTAAGCTTCCTTAACTAAAGTGGGTTGATTTAAAGGGAGGGATATCTTTTAGTAATATCTTTACACAATTATAGGTGTTCTGAGAGTTACCTTCAACAGATGTGCTGATTGGGGTATTCTAAGAGCAGTCATCTGAATAAATACAATTTCACATCTCTGGTCCAGTATACATACAAAATTTCCTTGCTATACATTCATTTGTCCCTTTAGCCAAGGTGACTGTGAAAGCACACTGATAGATTACGATGCTCGCAAGGAAGTCCTTTTCTTCATGACATAATGGAGTCATCCATGGTGCAGTTGTATATATCTCAATTTGATTGTCTTTGGTTATATTTACTGTGTATACTATTCTTTATCCAGTGAGTTCAAGAGCTAACAGTCAGGCTCTCATTTAGGCAACCTAGGATAGATTTTGTTTACTTCAGGAGCATAATTGTACTGTGTCCTTTTATAGGACACAGAATAGAACCATTCTTTTTAACAAACCAATGGAAGAAGAATGGTTCTATTCATAGGGAAGAGCAAAGCAAGATCAAACAGCAATCTGGTTTCTTGATTGGAGAGCTTGAACAAATAATCATATCCCAGTTAAGGTGTTGATAATCAAATTATGATTTCTCAAACATGGAAAGAGGCTGGCTAATAAAAGTTACAGAAGTGATTTTGTAGGGAGCTGTGGTGGCTCAGTGGTTAAGAAGCATGCCTTGTTATCTGGAAGGCCAGCAAGTCAGCAGTTCAAGACCCGTGTCTCAATGGTTTGAGCACCCATCTCAGTCCCAGCTTCTGCCAACCTAGCAGTTCAAAAGCAAGAAACTGCAAGTAGATAAACAGGGACCACTTGGGTGGGATGAAAGGAGCCTTATTCAGACGTCACCTGAGTGGAGTTTCTCCAGCAAAAATATTATTTCAACCCAGAATAATTTCTGACTTGTTCTTGTTGTTGGAGCCCATCCACAAGGAGGGAGAAAGAGAAGAAAGTGTACGAACAGAACTTGTTCACATAACATCAAATAATGGCTTGTTGTTACTTTTGAACTGGCTCAGGACTGGCAGAAGAGATCTGTCATGAGAATATCCAGGGCATCTAACAGTAGTAATAATCAAAATGAGCAGTGCAGCTAAAAGCCAGAGCAGGTTGTAATGTCATAATGAAAGCTATACCTGCAATAGAGCATACAATCTACTCTACTATCACCGAAGGCTTTCCTAAAGAGCCACATATGATTTACTGTACTAGGAAACCAGTAATGATGGAGATAGGCAGGTTCCCTTAGGAAGAATATTCTATCCTTCTTTAAGATAAATTAGACTTTGGAAGAATGCTGTGTCTTTCTGATGAGTTATACAGTGGAACCCCCAAGTTACGAATTTAATCCACTCCTTGGGACCTTTCGGATACCGAAAAAGTCATGATGGCACCTTCCACCGCCCAAGCAGCTGAAAAAAATGGTGCAATGACACCCGCCACCACCAAAAACTGCATTTCTCAAGCGTTTGGAAGGTAGGGAGCTTCGTCACGTGCATGCATGCCTTTTACTTTGTGGGTTGGTTTCCATGCATTATGTAATTTCCATGCAAATGTAATTTATAGGCAACTTCCTTTGCATTGCGAAAAAAATTGGAACTCAAGGAATCATTTTCAATAAATTTTCATTCCTGTCGTGATTTTTTTCGTAACATGAGGCGTTCGTAACCCGAGGTTCCACTGTACTAGTATTCTCTTGCATTAAGTGACCACAAACAAGTTGAGGTCCGACAGATCTTCAAATCAGTTATCATACTGACCTTGTGAATAAAGCTACAGTTAATCAACAATGGTGGACAACTTTTTTCTAATATCTGTGTAGGGTTGGGAAAAATAGGCGACAAATCAATTTGTATCCATTATTCTTGGTTTAAGGGACACTATGTGTCTGGGTCTCCCTTCTCTTCAATCAACACATTGCTAAGTAGCTCTGGGGCTCACTGTAGTTTCCTTTCACCAGCTGTGGTGTGTTATATTATGTAGCTTGGTCAATCTACAACATGAGACTTCTAATCACAGGCTTGTACTCTCTGTACTCTGGCAGCAGCTGAAATTCCATTGTAATTACCTTTTAACAGAACATGGCCTATTAATGCCTTATGTAATTTCTGCTCATAGTGCTTCCTTTAAGAAAGGGTGTGGTTTGTTTACATTTCTAGGAAATGCGAGTTAGGTGCGGGGTAGTTTTTTGGGTTGCTTTTTTAAGGGGAATTTGTAACAATTTTATTTTTAAACATTATTTTTATGTTCTTTCCTGTGGTATTCTGACTCAACCCCGTAAAAATGTTTTCAACATTCTGCATTCTTATATGCACAGATGCCATTACCATTTAATGTTGTTAGCAATGGCCTTTAGTAAACCCTATTACTATGGGGTGCTTTCAAAATAAAAAACATCAAAGCAATTGTATGGCTGGGCACTGATGCAGGCTTGTGCTGGGACCTGTCCAATTAAGTTTAAATGTTATAACGGGTGGAATTTAAAAGGATATTAGGTGTTGTATGTCCTGCAGGCAGGAAACAAACTAGGGGCTTGGTGGGTGGTTGTTTTGGTTTTCTTTTAAATGGTTAATTTCCAAATAGTTTCTATGAATGGAATCAATAATTTCTATTTAATCTTTCCAACAAAATGAGCCAAACATCTACTTTCAGCCTACGTCAGGGATTCTCAACCTGCAGCCTGTGGGCCACATGCAGCCCATGGCACCATTTCATGTGGCCCCCACCGCCTCCACCACAGCAGAAAGTGCCATGGGCAAAATGGCTCCCAGGCTCCCAAAGCTGTCCGAGGGAGCGTGACCCGGCCCCTGGCTTTAAAAGGTTGAGAACTCCTTCTCTACATCTATGTAGCCATATTGTGTTTCCATGACTCCAGATGAGGACCACTCATTCATATAGGGGTTGGTCATGCAGAAGGACTGCAGTTTCTAATACATGTTAATTGAATTTATTATGGCAGCCCCCCCCCCCCCCGGTATTGCTTCAGTGGAGGTCCTGTCAGTGTTTCCATTTCCACATTGTTTATTAGGAGTGCCTAACAGCCTTAAAATTATCTCCAGACCAAAATGTAGTACATAGTTCTCAGCTTAAATCCAAGAACATTTTTCTTTTCCACAAAATTTTAAGGAAATTGGTTTGGCTGTGATTTAGTTGGAAGAATTTTTAAAAATATATCACTTTGGTCAGGTTTTTGGCATATTTTGCATTACTTTTGATGAAAAAGAAACAAATACATTGAAACCGTAACGTCTTCTAGTGCTTAAATTCTGCGCATGCGCAAACAGGTTGTGTTCGCGCATGTATGCGCATGAATTTCCCGTATTTTGGGGAGCCGCACTTGATGGGTATGCTCTGAGGCATTAGTGGTGGTGGTGTGTGTAGGTGTAGGCAGTGGTGGGCATCAGCAGGTTCGCACCAGTTCGCCAGAACCGGTAGCAGAAATTCTGGCTGGCCCCGCCCATCCAAGTTTTGAAAAAAGTAGTCCTAATTCAGATGCAACGCAGGACTAGCCATGCCCACCATACCACGGCCACAGTGTGGCAGTAAAAATTTTTTGAGCCCACCACTAGGTGTAGGTGTAGGAGAGACCTCTTTGTCTAATGACAGCTATAGGGCATGCTTTGCACAGATTATTTGTTCAGTCGCACAGTTGATTCCGACACTTTGCGACCCCATGGACTATTGTCCTCCACCATCTTCCTCAACCCTCCCAGGTCTGGGCCCATTGTGTCTACAATGCCATCTAGCCATCTCATTTTTGACCGCCCCCTTCTTTTGCCCCCCACCTTTCCCAGCATCAAGGCTTTCTCAAGTGAATCCTCTCTTCTCATTTGATGTCCAAAGTACTTTAGCTTCATCTTTATTATTTGACCTTCTAAGGAGCAGTCAGGGTTGATTTCTTCTAAGATCAACCTATTTGTTCTCCTCGCTGTCCAAGGTACTCTCAAAACTCTCCTCCAACACCACATTTCAAAGACATCTATTCTTCTGCGCTCAGCTTTCCTAATGGTCCAGCACTCACAACAATTCATTACCACCAGGAATACCATTGCCTTGACTATGCGAATTTTTGTTTGCAAGGTGATGTCTCTGCTTTTAACTATGTTCCCCAGGTTTTTCATAGCTTGCCTCCCAAGAATTACTTGCCTTTTTATTTCATGGCTGCAATCTCCATCTGCTGTGATCTTGGATCCTAAGAATGTAAAGTCTGTCACTGCTTCTACTTCTTCTCCATCTATTTTCCAGGGAGTGATAGGGTGTGTTGCCATTATCTTGGTTTTCTTTATACTAAGTATCAAGCCAGCTTTTGCACTCTCCTCCTTCAACCTAAGCAAGAGCTTCTTTAGGTCTTCTTCACTTTTTGCCATTAGGGTAGTGTCATCTGCACATCTCAAATTGTTGGTGTTTGTCCCAGTGATTTTAATTCCAACTTTTCTTTCATCCAGCCCTGTGTTGTGCATTATGTGCTCTGTGTATAAATTAAATAGACAGGGGTGACAAAATGCAACCTTGTCTTCTTTTCGTATTCCAAACCACTCTGTCATTCTGTATTCTGTCCTAACTGTTGCTTCTTGACTCATGTACAGATTTCTCATGAGACATATAAGGTGTTCTGGTATTCCCATCTCTTTAATTACTTGCCACATTTTATTGTGGTCCACATAGTCAAATGCCTTGGTGTAGTCAATGAATCAGAAGTAGACTTGTTTCTGATATTCCTTTGTTTTCTCCATGATCCAACGTATGTTGGTAATTTGGTCTCTAGTTCCCCTGCCTCTTCTGAACCCAGCCTGTACTTCTGGTAGTTCTCTCTCCACGTACTGCTGTAGCCTGTCTTGTATTATCTTGAGCATGACCTTGCTAGCGTGTGGGATGAGCGCAATTGTTCGATAATTTGAGCATTCTTTGGCATTGCCCTTTTTTGGGATTGGGACGTATATTGATCTTTTCCAATCCTGTGGCCATTTTTGTGTTTTCCAAATCTGCTGGCATATAGAATGCAATGCTTTAATTCCATCATCTTTTAGGGCTTTGAGTAATTTAACTGGAGTACCATCATCTCCACTAGCTTTGTTATTAGCAGTACTTTTTAGGGCTTTTCTGACTTCACTCTCCAGGATTCTAGTTCCAGCTCAAAGCTCTTATCACTGTGGTTGTCAGGGGTGCTGAGGTCCTTTTTTGTAAAGTTCTTCTGTGTACTCTTGCTATCTTTTCTTAATCTTTTCTGCATAAGCTAAATCCCTGCTGTTTTTGTCCTTTATCATGGTCATTTTTGCTTTAAATGTTCCCTTGATTTCCCCAATTTTTTAAAAAAAGATCTCTAGTCCTTCCCCTTATGTTGTTTTCCTCTATTTCTTTGCACTGTTCATTTAAGGTTTCTTTATCTCTCCTTGCTTTTCTCTGAAAATCTGTGTTTAATTAATTGACTTTTTCCTCTTTCACCTTTTCCTTTTGTGTTCCTTCTTTCCTCTGCTATTTTAAGAGCCTCATCAGACAGTCACTTTGCTTTTTTTATGCTTCTTTTGTTTTGGTATAGTTTTACTTGCTGTCTCCTGTATGATGTCCCGAACCGCTATCCATAATTTTTCTGGTACTCTGTCTATCAAATCTAAACCGTTAAATCCGTTCCACACCTCCACCGTGTATTCCTTAGGGATGTTGTCTAGGTCATACCTGTGTGTGCTAGTTGTTTTCCCTGTTTTATTTAATCTAAGACTGAATCTGGCAATCAGTAGATTATGATCTGAGCCACAGTCTGCTCCAGGTCTTGTTTTTGCTGACTGTATGGAACGTCTCCATCTTTGGCTGCAGAGTATGTAATCGATCTCGTTTCGATGTTGGCCATCTGGTGATGTCCATGTGTAAAGTCTCCTCTTGTGTTGTTGATAAAGGGTGTTTGCTATGACTAGTGTATTCTCTTGGCAGAACTCTATTAGCCTTTGTCCTGCTTCATTTTGTGTTCCAAGACCAAACTTGCCTGTTATCCCATTCACTTTTTGACTTCCTTCCTTGGCATTCCAATCTCCCAGTATAATATGGACATCATTTTTTGGTGTCAGTTCTATGAGGTGCTGTAATTCCTCATAGTTCTGGTTAATTGTGGCCTCATCTGCACTAGTGGTTGGTGCGTAGACTTGGATTACAGTGATATTGAATGGTTTGCCTTGGATCCTAACTGAGATCATTCTGTCATTTTTTAGATTATATCCAATTACTGCTTTTCTCACTCTTTTATTGACTGTTGTGGCCACTCCATTTCTTCTAATGTTTTCTTGGTCACAGTAGTAATGATGGTCTCCAGAGCTGAATTCGCCCATCCCTGTCCATTTTAGTCCACTGATTCCCAAGATGTGTCAATGCTTATTCTTTCCATCTCATTTTTTACCACTTCTAGCTTGCCCTGATTCATAGATCTTACATTCCATGTTCCTATCAAATACTAGCTTATCCACGCCCATCTTCCTGCCTGAAGGGCTTGACATCTTTTTCCATCTACTTTGCCTTTTTTTGTTGTCCATGGAGTTTTCTTGGCAAAATTTCTGATGTGGTTTGCCCGCCCCTACGCCAGTATTTTCCTATCATACATGTTATCACAGTTTAACACAGTGTGACATGCTTAAAAAGTTAGTATACTATTCGTTAAATTACATTTTAACACAATGTAATATACTCAAGAAAGTTAGTACTGGATATATGTAGTTAAAAGTTAAAGAAGTGTCTCAGTATCTACTTATCATATAATTACCAAGAAGTCAACTACTGTAATTATAAGGCAGTCAAACTAAATAGTGATAACTCAAATACTTATCAATGCATGCATCAAGGAGTCTGTGATAAAAGCAACAGAAGTCTACCTTGGCTTCCTCTTCTCTCTTGGTCTCTTGCAGGGCCTGGAGGCAATCATATGGCTGGAGGGGTGGGGGTGGGGTTGATGTCCCTTACCCACCCAACGGAGCAGAGGTGATTCCTCTGCCTTGGCTTCTTCCCCCTCTTGGTCTTTTGCAGTGCCTGGAGGCAATGGTATGGCTGGAAGAGTGGGGTGGGATAGATGTCCCTTACCCACCCGATGGAGCAGAGGTGATTCCTCTGTCTTGGCTTCTGGCCCCTCTTGGTCTCTTGCAGGGCCTGGAAACGATGGTATGGCTGGAGGGGGATGGGGTTGATGTCCCTTACCCACACAACGGAGCAGAGGTGATTCCTCTGCCTTGACTTCTTCCCCCTCTTGGTCTCTTGCAGGGCCTGGAGGTGATGGTGGCTGGAGGGGGGGGGGTGCCTGATGTTAAAGGAAACTCAGGCAAAATTGAATTTTTACAACAGTGTAATAGCTAGAGCAGGGGTGCCCAATTTTTTTGGGCTGTGGGCTGGTCACATGGTTCAGGGAGCTGGTCACTATGGCCCGGAGGCCGGACCTGGCCCCTGGGCCATAGTTTGGGCATTCCTGAGCTAGAGGGTTGGAATTGGATTTTGTAGATATTGGTTACCTATTTGACCATGGAATTCAGTGTATGATTTCAAGCTTGTAGTGGTTGCCAATTCTGTAAGTGTGATGTATAAACTGCAATTGTGAGCGATCTTTTTCCTAAAATGCTGCTGTCAACTCTTTCTTTTCTTTTATTTGATAGCAATATGTATTTGTAATCAGAGTTCCAAAAACTTGGCTTGATTTTGCATCATAATGATATGCAAAAAGTATAAACATAAGAGAGTACAAATATTATTCCTTTAGCTTTAATAATTGGATAAATATAATAGTGGAATCAATATGTCCAAACTTCTAAGTGGGGCTTCATTTCCACATGTGTAAATGTGAATTTGAGTGACTCAGAATGGTGTAATGATGATGGACTAGGACTCGGGAGGCCTGGGTTTGAATTGCCACTCAGCCACGGAAACTCACTGAGGGTATGTGGAACTAGTAAAACTATCTCACCTTGAGACCCTTATTAGAGTTGCTATAGGTCATTTTAAGTGTGGCAGGAAGCAGCACTGCAGTGGCTTAGTGGTTAAGACACTGTACTTGGAGACTGGAAGGTCGGGGTTCGATACCTGAGTGCTGCATGACGGATCTTGGGGATGTGAAAGGATCCTCTTTCAGGCATCCCCTGAGCAGAGTTTCTCCAGCAAAAATCCTTTTAGTGAATGGGCTTGTGCACATTAAAATCAACTTTAGAAACTTATGTAACCAAGTTTAGGGCTTGTTTCTCCTGTGCTATCCTTGAATGGGTTACATGAAGCAATAAGTATGAGTTTTCTGTTTTTACTTACTTATTAGTTTCTATAAGAGTTACTCTGCTTAATATCCTATGTCAGATCAACACTTGCCCATAGTGTTGATCATTCAAGGATTATAAAGGAAGAATACACAAGCATAGGCAGTCAGAAAATTTGTCCATTAAATTTTTTATCAGGATTTCTCCCAAAATGATTTTTAAAAATGATTTGTGAGTAATGACTATGATATCTTGAGATATAGAAAAACAAAAACAAATGTGAGGTGAGAAAAAGGTTGATTTTTTTCACAAGACAACTTTAAAAAGTCTTCTACCCATATTTCTATATCCTGATGATGAAGGAATGAAAGTGCCTTTTTTGAGAGAAACTCCATCATCCACAAATGTTGCCAGCAGCAAAGTGCATATTTCCAGGGTGCTCTGGACATAATGTCAATTTAGAAAATTTACTGTGTGTATGGCTGTTTCTACATTTAGTTTTTCACATATGGCGTACATTAAAATTTGCACTGGCTTCAGGGGCTTCCAGATGCAAAGTGTTAGCTCAAGCCTATAAATCTTGTAATGGTTTGATGTTAGCAGCTGTAGAGACCACCTCTGTCATGGTGGCACTTAGTTTGAAAATGCACGTTCAGAGGTTGCTAGCAAGTTATCCATAAGTTGGATTCACTTATCCAACTCATCCAGTGATCCTCATGTGATGAAAAGCCATGATCTGTGATAAACAGAAACATTGTTCAAGTACTCAATCAGAACACAGATACATTGGCTGGTATTTCGCAAACTGTTCCACGGAACATTGGTGGACTTCAATTCCCAGAAGCCTCAATCAGTATATTGGCTTTGGGGAATTGACTTAGGCTTCTGGGAATTGAAGTCCAAAAATCAAAGTTTGGGAAACACTGGTTTAGAAGGTTGCTTTCTACCAGGCAGATACTTTGTCCGTTTTATCCAGCAGGCTTTCTGTGGAATCAGGCAGAGATTTTTCACATCATTTACAATGTGATCCTTTTAACTGAAAAGACCAGGGTGAAAATAGGACCACCTCATCTCCCATCCCATTATTAAAAGAGCAAATCCTTAGTCTATCTGAACACAGAGTTAAAAAAAAAATTCACAAGGAATCCATTCCATCAGCTTATATCGCCTCATCTGACTTTTAAATTTAAATTATATTATTCCAAACAGTTGTAAAATGTTGCCTTTCAACATGTGTTAATTGAATACAGTGGACCCTCGAATAATGACGTTACTTGGTTCCCCAAGTAGCATCGCTATTCGAATACCGTCGTTATTCGAATATATGATGTCGTTATTCGAACAATCACATGAGGAGCGTCGTAGCGTCGTTAATCGAAAATGACGCTATTTGAATGCGTTAATCAAGGGTCCATTGTATGTAGAAAAGTGAAGTTGTATTTGTCAACAGACTAATTTTGCTGTAGCACATGAGTCTCTTATGGTGTCATAAGAATCCCTTTTCCTTTATGAATTATGTTGTTGGTGAAAAAGCATTACCTCTCCTGCTTCTAAGGTGGTACATCTCCTAGGCCTGTGATGGTGAACCTTGGCACTCCAGCTGTTCTTCCACTTCGATTACCAGAAGTTAGCACAACTGACTTGGGCTTGTTGTGTGGAAAACGTCCCTTACTGATCTCCATTACACGTGTTTATTCTATTAGGGGTTATTCAAAAAAACTCCCCTTGTAAATTTGTTTAGGATTTTCAGACCTAACAAGGAAAAAATAGAGCACCAGCTTGAAATAAGTCATATTTGGGATGCTCCTTTTAAGAACTTCAAAACTGCCTAAGGTTAAATGAAGCTGATCTACAAATCACCTGGGGGCCTCAATGTCCTGTACCACATATATCTGTACCAATTGAGCTCTCATCTTTCCCCAGACAATACTCATATCAAGATCAGCCTCCTTGGGCTGCTGTATGCTATTTAGAACTATTTAATTGATACCAGTGCCATCATGGGCCGCCTTACCAACAATTTACAGTATTTATTTATTTAATTTCTATACTGCCCATTTGGGTGGCATTCCACTACTCCCATAGTATCCACTTAGCTAAACACAATTCCCTCATTTGCACTGTTAGAAAATTTTAAAGTACCAGTGTTCTTTGACAGAGTGTGCTTGCATGGAATGGCACAGAGCTGTGGGAGACTTGGGAAGTCTCTAAATGCAAAGATGAAGGCATACAGAAAAAACACAGGTTATATAGTTTAATGTACAACCTGTGGTTCCTCTTCCTGCATGCTGTTCCCAGACTGGTTCCACTTTCTATTCCTGACAAAGTCAACTATCATCAATGCTCAAGTGTTAACAGCAAACTCACATTTTTGCAAACTTATAGGTCTCAGCCAAGCAGATTAATATACTGTACTTGCATCTAATATTAGACATAGCATATTATTTGGTAATTATGAATATTTAATTGATTAAATATTTGTTCCCACAGCATTATTTGATATACAGCCTTGGCACTTTCCAACTGGATAGTTCAATGGTTGACTGCAGAGTTAGAGTTATTGTGCTTCCTTCACTCGACATTCCATAGGGTCCCTTCCAGTTCTGCAGCTTTAAGATTATTATTATTATTACCTTGCCTCCAACAACCACAAAGCTGAGACCCAAGTATACCAACTCATCTTCAGATACTCAGCCTTCAATATTATTGCAATCACATGAACATGAACCAACTGCCTCAAAGTCAGATCCCATCCGGCTGCCAGCTCCATAGATATTGCAATCTGCACCAGCTGCCTCACCAAGTTCACAGGCTCATCTATACTCATTCATGGCTTGAATTTAGAGCAGTGATGGCTAACCTTGGCACTCCAGCTATTCTTGAACTTCAATTCCCAGAAACCCTGATCAGCAGGTGTGTTGACTTGGTCTTCTAGTAATTGAAGTCCAAGGACAGCTGGAGTGCCAAGGTTAGCCACCAGGGGTTTAGAGAGTCTGACCAGTCTCTTCCATTTCCTCTGGACTTAAGTCTTTGAAACTGCAAACCCACAGAGTTGTTTCAGTAATTTAATTTTCCAAATACTGTAGTCAGTACAGTAGTTTCTCCACTCAATGGTATTCAACCATACAAACTCAAATATACGTCAACAAACCATCCCCATAACTGTTTTGGGGCTGCATTTTCGGAAGGATATAATCCATGTCATAACTACCCACAGATATTTCCATTTTACTATCTCTTTTACAAATTGCTTCTCAGTCTTCATATACTCTATCTTTAGTTATGTTGTACACTTTAAATTACATGCAGCTCCCTCTGTGGCTTAGTGGTTAAAACGCTGAGCTGGAGACTGGAAGGTTGGGTTTCGATACCCGAGAGCTGCACTTGGAGACATGAAAGGAGCTTCATTTGAGCGTCCCCTAAAAATCCTTTCAACCCATAGTAATCTCTAACATGAAATTATTAATGACATGAGCACCTTCAATGCTGTGAAGAACTTGATGGCATAGATGTGGAAATGAATAATGGATGGTGCCTAGAGGACTTGACAAGGTGGTCAATATTGGTACTTCAGCCTGTGAGAGAGGCACCTGAAATTATTGATTTGGTGGGGTAGAAGTTCTGCATGGGTACATTTGTCTGAAGGTGAGCCATTGATATCCACCACTCAAGAGATTGTTGAATAGAGTAGAGTATTATTGGGCATTCTGAGAGAGGAAATATTGGAAGACGCACCACTGGGGAAGCCTCACACAGTAGCAAGGATGTGGGGAGACACTGGTTGTTGCCAACATGTAACCTAGGATCATGTGAGTAGACATTTGAGGCTGGAAGAGGAGCTTGCAGGCAGCTGAGCTAGGTTTGGACGCACTGCCATCAGACAGGAATGCCTTTGTCTGGAAAGGGCTCAGATCTATTCCTGTGAACTTAATGGTTTCAGGTAGTGTGGAATATGATTTTTCAGATTGCCCTTTGGTCTCTGAATGTTGGATGCACTTGCTCCTTTTGCACAGAACATGTTCCTTTTTTAACCCATTTGTTGGTATGTTACTCTGTCCTCAACAATTTCTACACAGTGCCTCTCCAAGTGTGTTACATCCACAGTTCATCTTGCCTGTACATTCTTAGCAGTCATGCTACCATGTGCTATCTGTTCTCAGTCCACTGTAGTACTTGCTATGCTGACCTTATCGATCAGAGGAGTACCTCTTGATGTCATCTCCTAGATAGCCATGAGGTCACAAATTTCACCTTTGGCAGCTGCAACTTTTTACATTTGCCAGGTACTTTGCTATTATACAAAAGGAAACCCCTTCTTCGAACACTCCATTTTCTCAATTGTGATTCCATGAAAAACCGCTGATGAGCCACTTACACTTTCACCCACATGCATGAGATACAGAAACAGCAAGAAGAGCAAGTAACATATATAACTCTAAGGTACACTGGAACCTAACATAATGCGTTCTACGGGACATTTCTTACAATGAAAATTAACCAAATTTCCCATAGGAATACATTGAATGCAGTTTCCCATAGGAATGCATTAAAAACCAAAATGCTGTTTCCCATAGGAATGCATTGAAAACCAAGTAATCCATGCTGGGGGGAAATTCCATAAACGGAGCCACTATTTTCTCTGGATTTTCTTTTGTTATGCGCTTTTTATGTTAACCTAGCCATTTGCTAACCAAGGTTCCACTGTACATGGTTTTTGTCTGTGAGTCCAGTGGTGGGCTCCAAAAAAATTTACTACCACTCTGTGGGCGTGGTTTGATGGGCGTGGCCACGGGGAAAGCCCTGCGTTGCACCCGAATTAGGACTACTTTATTTCAAAACTTGGAGGGGCGGGACCAGCCAGAATTTCTGCTACCGTTTCTGATGAACTGGTGAGAACTTTCTGATGCCCACCACTGTGTGAGTCCATCACTTTGTTTCAGTCAATGTATGTCATACCTGTCAAGCTTTGGGAAAATTCTGTCAAACACCCATATTTTACACTCTTTCCCGCCATCATCCCATATTAGATAGACTGCAATTAGACTGGAGTTAGACTGGAGGCCAGCACAGGATAAGCATAGCTATCCAGTTTCCTGTTTTGGCCGGGAAATTTCCCTTATTTGACAGAAAGTTCCCGAAACTTGACAGGTATGATGTATGTTCCTGAAAAACCAGATAGCATCCCCAGGGAACTTTTTCAAATGGTTATATTTTCAAAGCGCCTCCTTAATCACTGAAATTTCATAAAAATCAGACAATGAAACTGCTGCTAAACGTATACTTGTTTTAAGGTTTAAAAATAAAGTAAGTTTATCATCTATATGTGTTAATTCCTATTACAGTAGAACCCCGTACAACAAAAAAACTCCGTTCCGTGGGGCTCTTCGCCATACGTTGTTTTTTTGTTATACAAACCACATTGGTGATACCCCGCATAACAAAAAAAAAATGTTCATTATACGAGGTTTCATTAAGCACATTATACCTTGCTTAATGAAAATTGGTATGCGGGGTATCGCCAATAGCGCATGAGCACTTTGTTGTACAATTTTTTTGTTATATGAAGCGTTTGTTATACTGGGTTCCACTGTATTTTGCCTTTCCATTACTTCTGTTTTCCTGCTTCTCCTTTAAAAATAGATTTCTAATTTTCTTTTGTTTATCTGATTTTAATTTGTTTATTTGTTAAAAAAATAGAGTGATGCCCATGTTTTGGCTTCAGAAAATAATTGTACAGTATATTTAAGGGGGAGATTATGAAATTAAAATAATGAAAAGATCTTTAAAAATGAGACATAGAACTTATTTATTCCATTAAGTATATAAGACTGAATCTGTGTGCTGGCAGTAATTTCTGTATTTAGAATGATGCCAGTGAGGAAATGATATCCAGCAATTTATGAAAGGTGATACTGTGTCAACAGATATGCTTTGGGTTGGGACATGTGACAATAATCTTCCATGGCATTTTAAAGCACTCAGACCAAACACTTGGAAATGTAAGTAGAGATGGTGGAGATGAAGCCCACCCCCCACCCCCATCATTCTTCAGCTAAAGAATCAAAGGGAAAATATATGGGGACAGACAGAGTTGTTGTGTGGGCTGAAGAGCAAAGCTTTACTTAAAGAGAAAATGCAGCTAATGTCAAGTGAATGAATCAGTCTCATATACTGTACTTGAGAAGATGAGAGAAATAAGAAAAACAATGCATGTTTTCAGCTTCTAGAATGCACACTGTCAGATCTATCTTGTAGTTGTTTATCAATTGAACAAAAGTTTGTGAAGACAAGGTATGAATGGCTGCTATTTACAAAAATAACAGGATACAGTACTGTATTTGTATTCAAAGAATATTATACTGCCCCATCATTCCCAACTTTACTTAGTTAGGCTGGTACAGTATTCACATTAATACATGGCATTTGTTCCCTCACCTCACCCCTGTGTACTGAAAATAATGTCCTAAATACATTTCATTAGACCCCCATTTACAATAACATGGGCAATCATTGGCTGGGCAATCATTGATGTATAGTGGCCTGGCATATCACAGACTGTGTTTTGTGTATCCAAGACTTCAGCACAGTCAAGATAGTAGTCATAATTCATCCTGCACAACCTGAAGACAAGTGTGAGCTGCTACTTTTATTAGAAATGCAAAATCCACTTTTGTATCATATATGAAAATGCACATAGTCCTCCCAATTATATCACATTTAAAGAGCTAGAGAATACAAAGCATTTGCAAACCATGTACATATTGGTCTAAGATATTTTTTGCATAACATTTTAACTACCATATCCTAGTTTTTTCCTGTGATGCTACCAAAAAGAAAAACCCCATCACACACCAGACTCCATTTGAGAAAGCAGCAATGAGGGAATCCTATGGAGACTGTAAAACAGTTTATATTCCATCTTGATGTTGACATAACAATCATAAAAGCTCACAAATGTTTAAACATTAAACATTTTGTGTTGAAATCTTTAACACCATTTTTGTATTTGGATACTTAAGGCAGCATTAAAAGCAGAGCAAACCCTGTTTTATGTACTCATGATCTATCCAGGTCACTTTTAAATTTTCATATTTTATTGAATTTATTGTATTAGTAATGTATTTCTTGTCCCGTTTTCTTTTTTTAATTGGTTGTACTTAGTTATATTTGTTCTTTTTGTAAACCATCTGGAGTAGTGACACACAAACGACTGGCAGTATATAAATATTGCAAATAATTTTTTTTTTTTTTTAGAAGAGCTGACAATCAGGCAAAGTTTCCTGAAAGCTAATTTGCAATTCAAACTGTTATTTTCAGATATGTGCCCCACTATTTATTCTTGGTCAAACATTTTTCTTACCTTTTGAACTTTTGACTGCTGGCCCAAGCATTCTAAAGTGTCAAACAAATTGATATTTTTAACTGGACCATAATGAAACAAGGAATAGCTATTTCAAAACTAGTTACAACTTGTAGCATACAGGGGCATGAGGGGAAGAGGCTATTGTTTCATGAATATCTTTTAGTGTAGTCATTTAGCTTAAATCAGTTATACATTTTTTTTAAAAAAAACTATCTGTTAAATCAGGCATTTTCAACCTACGGCCCGTGGGTCAATTAATCCTAGGCACTGCCGGAAGCTCCCCGCCGCCACTAACAGTGACGAAAATGTGATGAAATTTTTAACAGGCACTCCAACCCTCAGCCTGTTCAGGGTCTCCAAATAACATAGATAGGACAGCTTGAGTTCCTCAGTTATATCGTCCTTTAACGTTATTCTTGGTCCAGTGAGCATCTTCCTCCATATTCTAATCTGGTTTTGCTCTCATGTCATCAAGACTGCTTGTTCTTGCCATAAAAGTTCTTCCTGGATTTGAGCCAGCGGACTTGAGGTACATATCCATTCAGAGGATGTTGAGGGTCAGTCTCTTGCTTTGTACAAAATGTAATTGAAATCTTGTTTGCCTACGTCCGTGATGGCAAACCTTGGCACTCCAGGTGTTTTGGGACTTCAATTCCCAGGAGTCCAAGTCAACACTCCTGCTGATCAGGGTTTCTGGGAATTGAAGTTCCAGAACACCTGGAGTGCCAAGCTTCTCCATCACTGTCCTAAGTTATACTGTGTAAAGCTGATGATGTCATCAACTGGGGCAATTTTGTGATGTAGCTAAACTTACTACTAAAAACATGTCGTTGATAGTTCTGCTTTCATTTATTCATTTATTTATTTATTTATTTATGACTGCCTGACAACTACTACTGATGCTTGGTGCTGTTTTTTTACTTTTCTCTTTCCTTTATGTGTCCAAACTGCTATTTCATATAATTGTCTGCAGAAAATGTGATTTCGTTCACAAATGTGTGTGATTATTTCATGTTGGCCAGAATCCTGTTCTTAACATAAGAAATTGCACTAGAGTAGGTCCACTGAATCAATAGGGAATTGATGATCCAATTCTTTCATAGGTTGCATTGATTCATATAGACCTACTTTATCTACAGCTTACTGTACTTATGTGAGAGTGACTTAATTGACAGTGAACCCAGTTTACCTTGTAAAACAACTGGATTTTGGCCAATAAATATAGTGTGACACTAATATTTCGAACAAGATCATGTGGGTCACCATACTGAATAGAATAAAGTTAAAGGTAAAGGTTTCCCTTGCTCGAAAGCCAGTCACATCCGACTCTAGGCTTCAGTGCTCATCTCTGTTTCAAAGCGAAGAGCCAGCGTGTCTACTTTCTGCAGACGTTTCCATGGTCATGTGGCAGGAATTGAAAGTGTTTATTTCTCTCCAGAGAAAGAACACGGAATGAAGAATCTGTCACTTTAGAAAGACTTATACAGCTTAAAATGCTACTTTTTCTGGACTATAGCAGCATTTTCACTGGCCATGATGGATGGGGAATTTTGGGAGTTATAGTCCACACCAATTTAAAGCTTTATTTAATTATGTATAGAGGCTGCAAAGCTTTTTGAAGAATGAGAACATACCAAGAAATAATTTTATAGTTTAGACTAGTGATGACTAACCTTGGCACTCCAGGTGTTCTTGGACTTCAATTACCAGAAGCCCAAGTCTGCACTCCTGCTGATCAGGGCTTCTGGAAATTGAAGTTCCAGAACACCTGGAGTACTGAGGTTAGTCATCACTGGTTTAGACCATATATAAACTTAATCATACTTTAAAGTATCATCGATCTTGAACTACTCTGGAAAATGAACTTGAGCTGGCAAAAATATTATTTGCAGAAAAGTTGAAAATTCATGATTGAGCAGGCAGAATTACTATCACAATTTCTTTAGATAAGTGTAAACCTCATGTCTTTTTCATGTACAACTTGCCTTCTCAATATTTTGTATATTTAATTTATTTACATATTGCTTCTTAGCCCATGAAGGCACCCAAGAGATGGCAATAGCAACTATTAATTATTTTAACTCACTAGTGGCATATATGTTTTCTAGTTTCCAGTAATGATCAAGGATTCTAGCATGGCTGAAATAATTAAGAAATGTTAATTGTTTGTGTCTGTCACAGTCTACCATTAGCAGCTTTCTCCTATAGCCACTCAAGTACACTGACCTTCTCTTGAGGTGAGTGACCCAAGAGACGGTTATTTGTGAATGCAAACATACGAGGTCCAACATCCCAGTCCAGCTTAGACTTGGGAATGCTCCAGAGACTTCCACAAAGCTAGATGTGGTAAGGAAGAAGTCTACATTGCAAAAATATTATAGCACCACACACCCCTAAAAGTGTATCAAAATTTTGAGTAGCTGGTCAAGCCAAGACCTGAATTTAAGTACTACAATCACCTAACCAGATATATAGACAGTTGATTGAAAAGATTTGTGTATTTTATTAAAAGAATAAAGGGGAGGGGTTAAGAATGCAAAAGATAAAAAATTCCACACATTGACAAAATGTTTCCAAAAAAATTGGGCAAGTTATAATTATAAACGTTTAAGGAGAACACACCAGAAAAAAATCTAGCCTATCTATCTATCTATCTATCTATCTATCTATCTATCTATCTATTTATTTATTTATTTATTAGTCCTATTTATATATGCCGCCCACTCAAGTAGAACCCGACTCAGGGCGGCATTACAAGTTCTAAAACAGATAAAAACACTTTAAAAAACCCATATCCCACTCACTTTAAAAGACCCACCCATCCCACCCACTTTAAAAAGAAGAGAGAGTTCTTAGTTGTTTATATAAGCCAGCAGGCAGGGCCCGTGTTCCCATTAGGGCCCCACACCAGGTCTTCAATCCTTTCCTGAAGGGCAGCAATTCTCTTTCAAGTCTTAGTTCTGTTGGCATGAGGTTCCAGAGGGTTGGTGCGGACACGGAGAAGGCCCTCCTTCGGGTTCTGGATAGATGTGCACCCCTAGTTGATGGCACCATCAGAGAGCCCCCTCCGGTCCACTCTGGTTGGACGGGTAGACACTCTTGGGACGATGCAGTCTCTAAGGTATCCTGGCCCACTGCCATATAGGGCTTTAAAGGTCAAAACCAGCACTTTGAATTGCACCTGGAGACAAACTGGTAACCAGTGCAGCTCCCGAAGTAGCAGTGAGGCGCGGGCATATCGTCTGCACCCCATCACCACCCGGGCTGCCGCATTCTGGACCAGCTGCAGCCTCCAAATGGTCGGCAACGGCAGCCCCATGTAGAGTGCATTACAGTAATCTAGTCGGGAAGTGACCAGAGCGTGAGTGACCATAAGCAAGGAGTCCCGGTCCAGGAGCGTGCACAACTGGCGAATCACCCAAAGTTGGGCAAAAGCCCTCCTGGCCACAGCCGCTACCTGTTCTTCTGGCAGCAGCCACGAGTCCAGAAGGACCCGCAGATTGCGCACCGGGTCTGTCTGGGGCAAAACAGCCCCATACAGTACCAAACATGGTAGCTCCCTGGATAACACGGGCCCCCCTATCCATAGCCACTCTGTCTTGCTGGGATAATCACACATTGGCAGAGAGGTAGGTTAATTCTGGGACATGAACAGCATATGTCTCTTCCAGACACAGCATCACAGAATGGAAAAATTAACAGCAGGGCCAGCCAGCATTTACCCCATTTGCATGTCTCTGGTTAAGGAACCCAAGTGGCATTTTAAAACACAGATTAAACTTGAGGTGGTAGCCTAGCCTCAGATCTTCTTTGAGTTCC
Source organism: Bradypodion ventrale (assembly GCA_035047345.1). Taxonomy (NCBI): domain Eukaryota; kingdom Metazoa; phylum Chordata; class Lepidosauria; order Squamata; family Chamaeleonidae; genus Bradypodion; species Bradypodion ventrale. Next base: position 191,299,584 of record JAWDJE010000005.1, read on the forward strand.
TTTCCTGCACTTGTCTATTGAATTGTAGTACTGTATATCAGTTTGAAGGAATTAATTGTCCTTTTGTTCATGACAGGAGTCAGCTTTCAGCTGATACCTGGGCAAGCCAACAGTTTTAGTCAGGTACACATAAATCTCCAAAGCTTGTAATGGATAATTTCTATGTTATATACCTGCCATTTTCTAAATTCTTTCACATTCTCTTAAAAAACTGCTATAGAAACTGAATAATTGTCCTACAATATCCCAGAAAAAGATGGCATTTCCTGATATATAGTTTGTGATATTCAGAGAAACATTTGTTTTTAAGCTACTTCAGAGAAATGATATGACATCAGGGTTCATCACTAGACTGTGATGAGGTATTCCAATCAACTCCCAGCCTCTTAACATAGTGACTAGTGTTGATAGGGGATTATAGTCCAAATTCTGCTTCAAACAGAAACAGTCCCTATCTGAAAACAAGATATACAGTAAAACCCTGGGTTACAACAGAGGTCCATTCCAGCTGCCTCCATTGTAACCTGAAATTGACATAAACCGGAACATGATTTCATACCCCCCAATGCAAAGCACTCTGGGGATTGTAGTCATCATAACCCGAAAAAATGTATTTAAAAATTCATAACCCGGAATGTGATTTCTATAAAAATGACTATTGTAGCCTGTGGCAAACGTTACCCAGATCAGTCATAACCCGAGGGTTGTGTGCGTGTGTGTAGATATATGTATATGTATATATATAGCTTACTACAAATGTATTTCTGTGCCTTTTGCATTTAAAAGGTGACAAATTCAATACATTGCTAAAAGGATATATAGTAGAACCCTGCATAACAAAAAAACTCCATTCCACAGAGCTCTTTGCTATGCAGTTTTTTTGTTATGCGGTTCCCTATCGGAGATACCCCACATAACGGGGGGGAAAGTTCATTAACCGGGGTTCCCATTAAGCGGGTATACCCCTGTTACCAAAAACCTCGCATAACGGAATTTTTTTTTCCGTTATGCGGGGTATCGCCATTGCATAACGAACACTTCATTATGCGGATTTTTTGCAATGTGTTCATTATGCAAGGTAACACTGTACTATCATTTAAACGTTTTTTTAAAAAAATCACTGTATTTCCATCTGATTTCAACCTGTAGAAAGATGACAAAATATTCACATTTTAGAAGGAAGCAAGAGTATTCTTTTTCAGAAAAGTTATAGTCAAAAGCAAAAATGATTGTATTAGCTGGATTTCCTTTTGTGAGCACAGAATTACATACTTGATTATGGGCAGATGGCAATTGTAGAAATCATTCACTGTCATAGCTTTAAAAAAACACCATATTTATTTATGAAACAGATTCAATAGTCACTGAGTCACTTGATATTTTCCCTAGTGGTCACTTTACATTTCATGTGAGTGAACACATAAAATACTTGTCTATTTAAACAGAACCTTAGCCCAGATATGTTCAAATTACATCCAGAGTCAACTTGAAATAAACCCCTATTTTTAACTTCCATTTCAAGCACATTGCAAATAAAAATAATTAATTGTTCAAAACTCAGTATAAGATAGACCAAATTTTAAAATTTGGTTTTAAATTCCTGTTGCCTGCACAACAACATCATTACAAATTGCTGTGAGGTTTTTAGCAGTTGAAAACATTTTTCAACTCTGGAGCATAAAGCATCCATATGATAACATCCTTAGTTGATATATAAAGTTAACTATACATTTCACTTGAGTAAGTATAGTATATAATTTATTTATATCTTCTGACAACAGCTTCTCAGAGTGGCTTTTAAATCTATTATCTATCACAAAATAATTTTAAAATATTGAAAAGAAGAATGTAATGATAATAGAATCATGTAGTGATACTGTTTTCCAAAACTGGCACTACAACATAAAAAGCCATGTTATGAATCAATCTCCATTCACCTTCTATGATATTAGAACTTCAAAGAGAACATCTGACTAAGGTTTTATTAGGTAAACTGGTTTATGTGTGATCCTTAGATAACTTTGAACTCTAGGGCTATAAAAGTTAAAAACTACCTTTAATTCAGTTTGGGCATACACCATTGATAGAACACAATTTATTTCATATACCCAGTCACAATTACATGCTGTCAAGTCCAAACCTCCAGTGATTTGAACCCAGGTCTCCTGAATCCTAGTCCCACACTCTGACAGATTACTTTGCTTTCAGTTAGTAAACTAGCTATTGTGTGTTGTGTTAAGTACAGTCAAGCAGCATTGCATAAAATGCATTGAAGTAATCTGAACTGGCTATTGCCAGCATCAATAGGTTTAGCTTTGCTCTCTATAGTTTTTATTTTATTTAACTTGTATTTTGTCTAGTTGATGCAAGCACCACTCTGGGTGGCTCAAAAACATTGAATAAACCAACACAGAAGAAAGACAAAAACATCAGACAACCATACTATACTGATTGCCACTATGGACAGTGTACATAAGATGCAAGTAACAACACAACCTAAGTAAAATCCTTTCAACAACAATAGAAAAATTATATATATAATGTTTCTGTGAAATTTGTTTGCAATGATAGATAGATAGAACCAGAGAGTGTTACATCATCTCTTACTGCTTCTGCTCTACTTTTAATACAAACCTTTAGCTGATCACGCTTTTGCTGGACATGAATGTTGATGATCAAAGATTGTACCTTTCAAAAAGCCTACAACTTTTCAGCAATTTGGGTTATTATCATGCCTTCGCTCTCATTTTCTTGTCTTGCTGATGTCACCTGTGCACATATTTATTTGAAAACTACATCAAATCCCACATGCATTTTTCTAGGCTGACTGGTTCTACTACTCAGAAATCCCCTTAATTTCTTGGCTGAGTATTCTGCATTCATGTGACTCCTGCACAGTATAGCTCAATGAAATCCTCAGGAATAGCTGCCAGCTCACCAAATTTTCCATGAATTTTCCTGACACTTCAATGAGAGGAAAGACAATGTCTGAAACAGGGCCAGCTCTGGCTCTCTGCCTAGTATGTGTCGCAGTAATTCTACCAGCTGCCCTTCCACACAGCGCTTCGTAGTTTACAGACCACCAAGCTGATCCCTGAATACTTCACTGCTGTTTAGAGTTGGAGCTGCCAGTAAGTTTTCTCAGCCTCTGGCACTCAGTGGCTCCAGACTGGACCCAGAACATATTTGTGTGTATTTGTTTTGGTTTGTTTTTATTTTTATGAATGGCTAAGGCATAGTACTGTGGCCATTCATGAAAAACGTAAAAAAGAAAACACTGTTCTTTGGCTGATTGGATGCAGACCAAAGTTTATATGACTCTTACTCATTCAGGACTTTGCTGTCTAAAATGCCAGCTAGATTGTGGCTTGAAATTTTTAAAAGCATGGATATGTGATCTTAAACAGACAGAACTATAAAATTACCATCTTTCTCATTCTCTCTTTCTCTTTCTCTTTCTCTTTCTCTCTCTCTCTCTCTCTCTCACACACACACACACACACACATATGTGCTTAGCATTTTTATTTCTTTACTTGACTCTTTCACTTCAGTCCAAAAAGACTTATGCCAACAGAAAGTTCACTTGTTTTTTATATTCTGAAAGAATCTGAATTCTCTCTGTGTGGTTTTTTCTCTCTTCTCTAGATCACTTTATGCTCTCTGATTTTATAATGGGAAAATGTACAACTTGGATACACTTTTTTAAAGTTTAAACAGGGAAGAGCTCCTTTAGTGCAGCTGTTGATGTGCAACAACAGAGACTCTTGTCCTTGATATATAGCATGGTATCACTTTGGATGAGGGGAGTTGTATGGGCTTTCATTGATTTGAAGAGTACCTGTGAATGAATGGGTTCTCTGTTTTAATAAGAAGTCTCCTTTAGTAAACCTAGAATTTATTCCGCAATCCCGGGGTGTTTCCTTCCCTGATATCAGTGAATACTTGTTTAATATTTTTAAAGCTGTACCCTAATTCAGCATTTCCCCAAGTTTCTACACATCATTTATCAGGATTTTACACACTGTAGAAAGAGGTCAGAAAAAACACTTTTGCAGACTAGCCATGTGTACAAAGGCTGTAAAATTAGAAAATGGTTTAATAATTATTATGTGCCATCAAGTCAGTTCTGACTTCTAGCAATCTTTTCTAGGATGTTCTAGAGTCCTCAGAAGTGGTTTACCATTCCCTTCTTCTGGGGGCACTCTGTGGCTGTGCATTTTGTCCAGGTTAAACAGTCTGACTCTCCTCCATCAAGGCACAATGGGGAATCAAACTCCCAGTTACTGATCTATCTAGGTTGTTCCTTCCATGGAAAGTCTTCTTATATCACTGGGATTCACTCTTGGTGATGGAATGCAGTCTCTTACAGGCTGAGAGAATATAACTTGACCAAGGTGGCTTTTGTGGCTGAGTAGGGATTTGAACCAGCATTTCCTGGGTCCTAAACCAGACACTTCACCACACTGGTGCTTCACCTTATCTATGAAGCCTTATCCCTAGAAAGTTTCAATATATTATAACCCTTACTTGCTTGGTGCATCATGCTTTTGGCGTTATCAAACCTGATTTATCGGCAGCAGTCAAAAGGGAATCAAGAGTCTGCATTAAAGACACACACAGCACACTAAAATCAAGAAGTCCATGTTGCTCAGGCAAAATCACATCTCCAAAAGGATGCCTTTCATACCCCTTTATGCTTAAAAAGAACCATTATCTAAGCCCAGCCCAGAGCCTAAGAAGACCTCACTGGCCCATAATGGGGATGGACAATCATGTTCTGTAAAGGGACTCAATACCTTGTGGTTAATCCTTTAGGGAGGAGCTTCAGTGGTTAAGAAGCTTGCATTGTTAGCTGGAAGGCCGGCAAGTCGGCAGTTCGAGACCTGGGTACTGCATGACGGATTGAGTGCCCGTCTCTGTCCCAGCTCTTCGGGACTTGAAAGGAGTCTCATACGGGCATTCCCTGAGCAGAGTTTCTTCCACACACACAAAATCCTTTCAACACAGAATAATTTCTGACATAAAATTATTATTATATGGGCCTCATGCTAGCAAGACAAGGAGAGCCAGAATCAAGGAAGTACATCCTAGTCTCTTTTCTTTTTCTGCTGCATTTTTTTCTCTTTCATTATGGTCCCTCTAAAACTCCTTTCCTGCCACCTTCACATAATAAGCCACTGGAGGACTGACTAGCTGCTCTTTCACAGGTCTGGCCCAATCATTAGCAGAGTGTTTTGAAATTAGACTAATGGTTGCTTAAGATCAGCACCTAGGCTCCCCACCTAGCAGCCAAAAGTGCTCCTTGTGGCTCATCACATGGGTCTGCTTTACACTGATGAAGTGGAACAAGACAAATAATTCAAGATTGTGTCACCTACTTGACTAAAAGGTAAAGGTTTCCCTTGCTCGAAAGCCAGTCATATCCGACTCTAGGGTTCAGTGCTCATCTCTGTTTCAAAGCCGAAGAGCCAGCACTGTCTGCTCCTGCACATGTTTCCGTGGTCTTGTGGCAGGCATGACTAGACACCAGAGTGCATGGAGCGCTGTTACCTTCCCACCAAGTGGTCCCTATTTATCTACTTGCAATTTCTTGCTTTCGAACTGCTAGCAAGCAGCTTTTAAAGAACAGCTTATGACAAGTTTTCTTCTACAGCTAGAAGCCACACAGGTATTTCTAGGTAAAGGTAAATGTTGCCCTTGCTCTAAAGCCAGTCATATCCAGGTCTAGGGTTCAGTGCTCTAAGGTTTGCTGCTCATCCTCATTTATAGCCAAAGAGCCAGCACTGTCTGCATGTGCAGACATTTCCATGGACATGTGGCAGGAATGCCTAGACACCAGAGTGCACGGAATGCGGTTTATCTTCCCACCAAAGTGGTACCTATTTATCTACTTGCAAATTCTTGCTTTCAAACTGCTAGGTTGGCAGGAGCTGAGACAGAGATGAGAGCTCACTTCATCATGCAGCACTCGAACTGTTGAGCTGCCAATCTTCCAGTTGTCACACTCAGCGTCTTATCCACTAAACCACCGCAGTCCCATTGATGCTGCTGTGAAGTTGCATTAGGACTTCTCAAATCTTTTGCCATGCTTTATGGTACTATACAACCTTGCTAAGTCTAATCAACTCCCTTTAGCTGTTCCTCTCATACATGGGTATTTCCCTGCTATTGCTGGCCATAATCACATTAATTTAGGTAGGACAGAGCAACAACATTTCTGTCTTATGATACACTCCATCCTGGGGAAACGTTTGGAAGAGGTCAGGGCAAAGTTTATGTTTTCCACATCAAAAAATTCTAAGAGAAAATGACATCTCAATTTACCTTGGGTTTTGCCGCTTAGGTAGCATAATGGTTAATCCTCAAGGTCAACACTACTGTTCAATGTTTGCTTAATACCAGATGATTTACCAATGGTCAAAACACAGACTTACTGTGTGCAACCAAGCAGAGTTTACAGAAGATAGTATTTAAATAGTGACAGGTAAAACTGGTGAAGTTGTAGTGCTGGATGAAATGGGTTTCTGAAATACTGCATTTCAGAAGTGAAATTCAAAAGAGGAAGGAATGATTTGGGCAAATAAGGAATGGAGGATATTATGTTTAAGCAGGAGGAATTTGTTTTGTTAATCAACAGCAGAGACGGTGTCTTTCTGACATGATGTCATTGTCAGTCAGATTTCACAAATTTACAAATAGGGGATGGCATGACTCTTGAGCACTGAAAATTTTTCTTTTAAGAAATAGTTTTTCAGATTGACAGGAGATGTGATACAGGTATGAAATATGGGTCAAAAGATGTTGATAATAGTCTTACCCATCTTTTAACAACCAAACTAAACAAGGACACTGGTATGTTATGACTTGCTAGATGGTCTGTATTTTCAAGGACAGGCAACAAAAACATGATTCATTGAGGTTTTGGTGGGATACCATTTTTTGTTGGTGAACTGTGTTCGGTGGGTCATAAAATATGCTTTTTTAAGTGATTCTTTAATACAGGGGTTCCCAACCTTTTTATGTTGTGGGTCTGTCAATGCCCCCCCAGATAGCTGAGCAGGCTGGACCACATCCAGGAAGTGGGCGCATTTACATCTGTCATAAATGCACCCACTTCCATGTTTGCAACAGCTGCTGGTGCATTTATGCGTGGGCATAAACGTGTCTGCTTCCACTTCTGGGTGCAGTGGTGGTGGGCCACATGAAACAGTGCTGTGGGCCGAGGCTGGCCCACAGGCCATTAGTTGGGAACCCCAGCTTTAATAGTTCCATACAGTCTACATCGGTGGTTCCCAACCTTTTTTTGGCCATGCCCTACCTAAGCATCTATAAAAATCTTGATCCCTCCGCCCTCCCATGACATAATTCTTATTATTCAAAAATGAACTCCTTTTAATTTGGAGCAAGCCTAAAAGGCCATTAACTTTAATAACTCATTCTTGAATTGTCCCCTTAAAAATTAAATTTCCCCCTGAGGGGCATGTGCCCTACGTTGGGAGTCACAGGTCTACATGTTCATTTGAATTTAAAATGCAGTGTTTTTCTAACTTGACTAGAAACTTGAGTCCTACATGCGTCTGAAAATCTTTTTCTAAGTTGAAATCTCTTTTGTTAGTGGTTGCTTATCACCTCCTTTCATAGAACTGGAACACATCCTACTTCAGTAATCAGTGTGTTTACTGTGTTAAGTAATCCATATATGCTACAGCGGAGTTGAAACCAAAACCTTATTCAAAAAGCTATTGACTGAAATCCAGTAGTAAGTCACAACTAGAATAGGCCATTGAATAGTGAAACTTTCATAGGTGTTGACTCACCAAATCCACACTGATTCAAGGGACCTACTCTAGTTGTGACTTAGTACTGGATTTCAACCTTCGTATCTTAATTGTCTGTGAAGTTGGTAAAGTGAAAGGAAAACTATCCATTAATACTTACTCATTTCCACCCAAGTGCCAAACACAAGGGTCATACAAGAATTTGGGGAGTAACAAAGTAATATTGTATACAGATCTGAATCAATGCAGGACTCATAAGCACTTTGTACAGTATTGTTTCTTTAGCATATCAACTGGAATTCTATGAAGAGTGGTATTGCAGAATTGGACTAAGGAATGTGCAAATAATCTGTCCCCTCCCTAGCTATATCAGTGAAGACCTTAGCACTGTAAAAGTTATCTGTTCTTCGTTAATCTGTTTTACATAACAAATGTAGAAAGATTTAGTTGTCAACAAAGAGGACATATATATATAATCCTACACATACTCTAATTGCATCTTTTCACTTATATGCTACATCTTTTCACCGATATGCCCCTAAATAAAGCAGTTTTCATTCATGTAAACTATATAAATGTTTTCTTTCTCTTTCTCTCTCTTTGTCTTTGTGTCTGTATATAGCCACAACAGGTTGTCCAAAAGAAGCCAGCTCAGGTAAGAAGTGTTCATGTGAATTATTTGGCGTGTACTAACATTAATTCACCATGAGTTATTTGAAGTGCAAACCCACTAGTAATAGAAGCCATGTAATGAAATACAGGATGGGCGGTGCTCATTTCTGTTTACAGCCAAAGAGCCAGCACTGTCTGCATCTGCTAGTGCGCATGGTATGTTGTTACCCTTCCCATTGTCTACTTGCAATTTCTTGCTTTTGAACTGCTAGGAGTTCGGACAGATAACAGGTGCTCACTCCATTGTGCAACATCTGGATCTCAAACTGCTGATCTTCTGGTCATCAAGTTCAATGTCTTGACCATTAAGCCACCGTGGCCCTCAAATATAAGAAACAGACAAGCCAACAAATCCATTAATAAGCCAAGAATCATATCTTGTGATTTTATTAATCTTAAAAGGAACCTAGATTGGCTTGCTGTACAATAACAATAGCATTTTAAAACCCTATAATTAATAAACATTGGCTAAAATTACAATTACCTGCATAGATCATTTCTTATGTTACAACACTTACGCACGGTAGATTCTGCTAGGAAACAGTTCTGCATAGCTGTGGCTCAACTCAGGAATTAATCAAATATGAATCATAGAGCCAGTTTGCATAACGAGTTTACATGAATATATAGCAGGCCTAAGACATGTGGACAGTTGCTTATTTACATTATAGCCACTGCATGGAAACTGCCACATTGAAACATTTCTCATTAGCCATCACAGCTAACAAATGGAGGAGTATTAAGTTTAAAATATTTTTAGTGCATTAACCCAATTTATGTAGAAGGAAACTAGATGTATATTTGAGAACAGAAAGCATAGCAGGATAACCTGGCCAGACAGTGACGGAAATATAAAGGTAAAGGTTTCCCTTGCTCGAAAGCCAGTTGTATCCGACTCTAGGGTTCGGTGCTAATCTCTGTTTCAAATCCGAAGAGCCAGCACTGTCTGCTTCTGCAGACATTTCCGTGGTCATGTGGCAGGCATGACTAGACACCGGAGCGCACAGAATGCTGTTACCTTCCCACCGAAGTGGTCCCTATTTATCTACTTGCAATTTCTTGCTTTCGAACTGCTAGGTTGGCAGGAGCTGGGACAAAGACGGGAGCTCATTCCGTCCTGCAGTACTCGGGAAATATACAGTAGTATAAATTGTTTAGCAGAGATGTTTTAAAATGCTGCAAGAATCATTTCATTCCCATTCTTTTCAGGATATTCAGAGGTACTAAGAAAATAAAAGACATGTGAATGCAGTAATTTTGTCCTTGAACAGTGCGATCTAAATAATGAAAGAAGACAATACAATTTTTGATGATCATTTATATAAGGTTGTCTACAAATAATATGTATACAATTAGCAAATTAATGAAAATACAATTATCTTCAGGTGAGGTCATTAGATATTTAAGGATTTAAATTAATATTAATTTAAAAAAACAAATAATTTTATTTGTATGAAGAATTCTTTAATGAGATTAATTCATTGGTAGTGAAAACAATAAAAGAAATATAAATTTATTCAGTGCAGAAATGGGTGCTCAGTAGCCACACATTCAGCAGCTTTACAGAGAAACATTTCCATTGACTGTTGTCCAGGTCTGTTTTCATTACAGACCTGTTGCTTAGTTTGAAACAGAATATTAAACCCAGACCTTAGTAGGGAAAGACCATGGCTATGGAAGATCAACTGCTTTGGACACAAAAGGTCCAGGTTTATTGTCCAGCATGTCCAGTCTAAGGAACAGTTAAAAAGCATTTGGAGAGACCTCTACCTATGACCCAGCAGGATCACTGCATACAACAGTGTATCATGCCGAGGTAAATGAACAATGATCTGACTCTGTATAATGCAGATACAGATGTTTTACTTTAGCATTGCATTACTGCTCTTGGCACACCGTGTCTGTTCATAAGATCAATGACTAAACTTTTCAGCTACTGTATATACTCGAGTATAAACTGAGTTTTTTGGCCCCAAAATGAGGTCCAAAAAGGAACTCGGCTTATACACAGGTAAACAACCACGAGGGTCTAAAAATATGAGGGTTTTTTTTTAGTTATTCGGCACTTTAAAAGTAAGTTTCAGGACTTCTACCGCGAAAGATTCTGAGGCGCAATTACACAACTGGCCCCAAGAGGGCGCAAATTGCGATTTTCCATTAGAATACATTGAAAATCAAGTTCTATTCTGAAGTTTGTTTTCAATTAATTCTTATGGAAAACCACATATAAAGAAAGAAACTACATTACGTTTGTGTCTCCCTTTCAAACTGGTGGGGGAAAAGAAAGGATTTCACTTACTGGTACCTTCTGCCTTTGTCTCTGCTCTGCCCAAGATGGAGGAGAAAGCCATGCTTCTTCCTTGCAGGGGGAACAAGAGGCTAGGCTAGAACAACACTTCCTGCCTCAGTGCAATTGACCTGCCCACCCACTTCACCTGCAGCACCACCACTGGTGGGTGGTGCAAATACAGTTTAAAAATCACTAAAATACTTAATTTTACTGTATTTTCATGTATTTTAATTACTGAAACTCACTAGCAGCTGCTGCATTTCCCATTCTCGGTTTATATTCTGGTCAATCTATCAAAATTAGGTACCTCGGCTTATATTCGGGTTAGCTTATATTCGAGTATGTGGTGTTTGTATTGTGAAAGTTTCCATTTTAAAAAAATACCCCCAAAAACTGGGGGCAGAGTTCAGATAGCAAATCATACTATGTTATTTAAACTCTTCGGAGCTATACCATAGGACCTAGTTCTCTTCTTCAGTATTCCTGTTCATGAGCCTTCTTAAAAAAAAAAGTATGCTGCAACTTGTTAAACTCTCGATCTGTATAACCAAAGATAAATTCAAGAGAAAAATCAGCATAATATGAATTCTCTGTTCCAGCCAACTCCAACACCATGGAGGAATATATTTACTAAATTACTTGTTGCCGGTCTTCCTTTTTCTTTGTTAAACAGACAGTGTAACAACTATGAGCTGTTCAGTGCTTGGGACCCTCCTTGACTGTCGCTCATATACATGTCACTGTGCACTTCCACCTTTGAAAGTCACTTTTATCTTACCTTCTCTAAGCTCCTTTCTAATGGGTAAGCATGCCTGACCTAGAAATGGCAGCTGGGCCTTCCCACATAGCTCGGTCCTAATGAGGTGTGCACACCTCTTGGCTTTAGATTTCCAATCTCTTTCTCATAACTTCAAAGCTGTTGCTTTAGCATTTGATTAGAAGCCTGCAGTCAATATTTGTACTACTAAATATGTCTCCTGCTTCCCACTTACACACTGCATGGCACAGGCTCACAACCTGATTCTGTGAATGTTTACCTTGAAGTACATCCTGCTGAATTCAATAGGTCTTACTTCTTGTTTGTATATACAGTGGTACCTCATACAACGATTTTAATCCATTCCATGGGGCTCGTTGTATCAAACAATTGCTATACGATGCATGCATTGTTATAGCGGTTTTCCCTATGGGATGCATCGTACAACAAATTTTTTTGCTAAGTGATTTTTCCCATTAAAAAATTTTTGTACGTTTTTTTCCGTAGGGAAAATTGTTATGCGGGACACCATTTCCCCCCCAAAAAACTAATTGTTATGCGATTCCATTGCTATACGGGGCAATTGTTGTATGAGGTTCCACTGTACTTACTTTATCCTTGCTTACCTCATTTATCTGCGATATAGAAACAAGGAGAAGATTATGTCTTAATCCTGCTACTCTCACTGATTCCCAGCATTTAATGATGTTCTTGCAGCTATCTTAAGATCAGCCATTGCAAAAATACTTCAACAGCTAGAGGTTGGGTGCATTGCTAGGGCACCCTAGTGCCCTACCACCGTAGTGTTTTCCTTTCCTACACAGATATCCATTTTAGTCCAGATTCAGGACATTTTTTTAGGACGAAAGTAACCTTCAATATCTTAGTAAACAGCTTATGCCATGGAATGGACAAAGTAAGGATGTGAGGGTTCATTTTGCCTTTGTTGAACTCTAGACAGGTAAAAACGTCATATAGGCTTTTGAATATTTCCTGATTCAAGTAAAATGGTGACAAACTATCAAAATACATAAATCCTGACTGATTATATTATTTCAGTCAAATACTAACTTTTTATTTAAAAAATCTTAGCCAGTTTTCAACATAATAACTCCATAACTTTGAAAGCTTTTGAAATTTTAGCACCTTTCTTTCCTGGGAACCTCTGTGTTATGTACCATTTTCATATAAGTTCCCAGTCCTTCAAAAAGATGAGAGGGAAGGGGAATAAGTCTCACCAAATGTTTTTATGACTTACCTTCTATATATAAACTATTATGACTTTCTTCCTGAAAATTCACAGATTTCTCTCTTAGGCCTACCTATCTATTGTTGGTTGTCTATCTTTTTTTCAGAACGATGGTGCACAAGTAACCTGAGATATAGTCTCTTGAAAATAAAGGAAAAGCAAATATACAAGGTTAAATTCTTCAGAATTTGGAAGATGCATAGCACAAATCCTTATCTCTAATTTCACCACTGTAACTGCTTCCAAGGAGGCTACTGTGCAAAGAAGCCTTGGCTAATTAAGACATTAAAAAACAGCTATACCCATTTCTTGATTTATACTGGGATGCATGAATCTTGAGGCAGGTTCAGGACCCAAGTTAGAGTAGATTCTGCAAATTAAGAAAGGAAAGGTGCAAATTAATCTGATATAAAGCAGCCTACTTTCCATAGCATCAAATCAGGGTCCAACCTCCCCCAACTCCCTCCAAAATGCACATCTCCAGTCTCAGAAGATAGTATTGGTGATTTATGCTTTACCTCATTGCCATTGGTCTGAACTACTACAAGAGTATCTTTTCTCTTACAACTTGCTACATATACATTGAATCATTGAGTCATTCAAAGAGTTGGACATCATCGTTGGCTGCTACTCGTATCCGACATACATTTTTTTCTCCCTGGAAACCATTTTGCAGTTAATGGATGTAAGAATGACAAACAGGGAAAATGTCATTGTCGTGAATTTGCTTAAAGTGGATCCCAGCTTGCCATGAAATGACCCACACACTGTGATCACGGAGCTATCTCCTGCAGCATGTATGAAATGAGACATGCAAGATTTGACACCGGTACTGCAATGTTCTGCTGCGGCCTTGAGGATATTAACACCTGACATGGCCTCTTCCCCGGTTCTATGACCATTGGGAATCAGAATAGTGAAGTGGTTGATCCTCCACTCATTTTGCCGTTGGACATAAGTATCATTAACATGTTGATGATATACAGTTTTGCTCTTCATGTCTCATAATTTCAGAGATGCTTTTAGATCTTGAAATCTTGTCAGGAGGTGGTTTGAGAGCGAGAGTTGTCATATTGAGATTTAATCTGCAGAAGGTAAAACTATTGCAATTATGGAAACAGACTAATTTGGATAGAGAAACACATCAATTCTCTATAAAGGACCAAATACACAATTTTAGCGTGATCTTAGATTCAGTGCTGAGTGGAGAAGAGTAGGTGGTTGAAGCAGTGGCGGCAGCATAAGTCCTTTTTCTTAGTTTTGTCTGGCATCTAGCTACAGACAAACTGGAGAAAATTAATCTTGCTTTGGTTATCTGTGATCTGACAATTTACAGAATGAATGCTACAAGGCACACAATCTGGGTCTGCCTTAAACACAAGAATTATTAATACTGCAGAAATTGCACTGCTAGCCAATGAGTTTCTAAGCCCAATTTCAATAAATGATCCTTAACTTTGCAGTCTTAAACAATCTTAGCCTGCCTTTAAAAATTGGCCTTCCCACATTTTGAATTCATCAACTGATCCTTTCTCATTTGTCCATCACTTACAACAGTTCATAAAAGTATCAGGAAAGAGGAATTCCTCCGTACTGGTCCCATAGTTTGTGAATTAAATTCCGTTCAGAGTTCATTTGCATTTTTTCTTTAATAAAAATTCTGGAGGCCCATCTCTTAATTGACTTTTCCCTAAATGGATTTTTAATGTGCATGTAAATATCCATAGAATTAGACTGCCATCACAATTCTCATGCCTCAGTGTATATGTGCATGCATGCACCCACACACACACACCTGGTATTCTAGTTCTTTCAACTTGGGCAAATGTTTCACAAGCATATCAAAGTTCAATATGAGATTGTTTCAACTGAGAATTCTGGATATTAGTGAGATTAATTTATTAAACCTTTTACGACCTTCCAGTTGTCGAGTTCAGCATCTTAACCTCTTGAGCCACCGTAGTCCCTTAATTTGTTGTAGGCAGCATAATAAATAAAATATAATATTGTAATAAGCTTTAATGAATGTGCTTTGAACAACCCTACATCCATTTGTAAACAAAATTCATTTTATTGAAAAATTAGAAATACTTCTTTTAACACAAGAGCTTTTATGACGCTCATACAACTTCTAAGTGCTATACAGTAGGGTGGAAAGTATACATTTCAGGTACTTCTTGACTTCAGTAGTAAAATGTTATTCCACCCCATTATTTATTTGTTAGGTTCATTAATAGCCTAGTTCAGTGATGGTGAACCTTGGCACTCCAGCTGTTCTTGAACTTTAATTCCCAAAAGCCCTGATCAGTAGGAGTGCTGACCTGGGCTTCTGGTAACTGAAGTCCAAGAACAGCTGGAGTTCCAAGGTTTGCCATCATGGGCCTAGTTCATCTTCAGTGAACTGAGGAATATACACATAGTTGTATTTCCCCATTTTTATCTCCACAACAAGCTATGAGATAGTGACTGCCCCAATGTCATCAGGTGAGTTGCATAGTTGAGAAGAATTTGAACCTGGGGCATCTAGAGTTAATCCTGTTTTCACTAACAACATCATTGGTGAAGAGAGCTGAGTTCTGTAGAAGTACTCCACATCCCTTGCTGAACAGACCCAAGAAACACAGACCATTAATAATGATCTTTCCCCAGTGAAGGAAACTGGGCAGAAGGAAGTTAAATTACTGTAGGTTAATCTCTCCCCTGTTATGATAAACTATTTTGTTGTAATCCTGTATCCAGAATTCATGAAGTACAGGATGGAAGAAGGTAACCTATCTGAGCCAGTCGGGGCTGGCAGGGCTTATAAGTGACACCTTAAATGGTGCCTCTCTTTTTGCTCAAGAGACCACTAAACATTTTGATCAGACATTTAGCCAAGCAACAGAAAGTATTTCTGGAACAAGTTGTGAATATCCAACAATGAACCCAAGCCAAAATGATGCAACATTTGTCAGGATTGAATCCCACTGGGACCCGAAAATCTTCTTGGGTACATACATTTTCATCAGTTAAGATGAACAAGATGACTCCAGAGAATAACCTGGAGGTAATCCTAGATGCATTTGAGCAGGTAGCACTAGTAACTGATTGGTCTAAGTATCAATGAGTCCTGTTGCCCAACCCATGACTGACAGGGTTAGCGCAGGAGATCTTGGAGTGATCTTAGACTCAGTGGTGAGTGGAGAAGTGTAGGTGGTTGAAGCAGTGGCGGCAGCATAAATCCTTTTTCTTAGTTTTGTCTGGCATCTAGCTACAGACAAACTGGAGAAAATTAATCTTGCTGATGCACAGGGCTGTGAGAAAGATATATCACATTAGTCTTAGAAGAGTTGAAGAAAGCTTGTTTAACCGTTAATCCCAGTAAATGTAAAGTGTCTCAATCCAAGGTGCAATACTTGAGCTTCCTAGTAGGGAAGACTGGTACAGCAATTACTGGAATTGTTGGGGTATAATCAGCAGTTAATCCCAGAATTTGCAACATTGTGGGTACCCTGGCTGACTTTACTCACAAAACAGCACCAAGACCTGTATGTTGAAGACTGAAAGAGAAACATGCTTTTGACCAAATTAGCCCTACATATTCCTCCAGTTTTAATTAGTCCTTTAGATGCACCAGAAGGAGGCTTAATAATACAAGTTACTAAATAGTTTTGCTGTATCAGTAACTTCTCAAAGTGTGTATTGACTAAAATCCAGCTAAGCTGTCTGTGATCCCCTCCAATGCTCCACACTGGCTCAGAGGGAGATACGCCACCGTGCAGGACCCTCCACTTGCACTCGCTCTGTGATAGCCTTGGATAGCCCAAGGTTCAAGTCACGAGCACCCAGACTTGGGAAATCTGCCCTAGATTTGTACCAGGTTGGACCAAACAAACCCTCCAACCCCTGAGGATAGTTTTGGCTTTAAGCCTCCTCAGCCAAGAGAGTACTAATGCTAAAGGCTTTGTAAAGCCTGGCAACACTCAGCCTTTCCAATAAACACAAACTGTTATACAAAAACATAGTTTCATTTATTTATTTATTTATTTATTTATTGATATAGATAGATAGATAAAATTTACCCCAAGACAAAACATTGCCCTTTTCCCAAACATAAAACTATCTAACATACCCGAAGACTCGGGTAAGCTCCAGCTCCTTCTACCTTCACAACTTTATAGGGAAAACCAAACCATGACTCAGCTTCTTGACTCCAGGTGCTGGTCCTGTAACCTTCACCACCTGCTACACCACATCAAGCTTCCTAAGATTTCCCTTAAAGCCCAACACCATTCAGGGGGAGGAAGGTACAATGTCATAACATAAGCACTTATTTTCAATCTTACCAAATGATTACTATCCATCATCATACACTTACCCAGATACAGCTGGGGTGATAAATGTAAGAAGATTTATTTGTTCCCTAGTTCTTGCATGGTGCCCCTAATGCATGAAATGGGTTTGTTTTTGAGAGGTTTGTGGAAAGCAGTTGTTATCATCTTTGAAAAAACAATGATTTATTGAAGTTTCATAACTGAATGTTTAACATTGTTTTTTCATGCTTCACCAATGTGAAGATCTAGTCAGTTGGCATAGACTCATTGATTATTTATCCTGATCTTCATAACCTTTCACACTATCCATAAGGTTAAGGCTTGTGATAACCTTTCTCACTATTATAAGGTTAAGGCTTATCACAGGTGAAGGCTTGTGATCCAGTGGTCCAACCAGATCTGACACATTGGACCATTGCAGAACATACAGATGGCTCTGGTCCATTTGCTTTTGTCACTGTATGTTGCTATTATTACAGTTGGCTCCAAAATTTAGTAACAGCTGCAGGAAGTCTCTGATACAATAAGATACCAGAGCCTTGTCCTGCACTGTAGTAAGTACATTCTTCCCTTTTGGAAAGGAGAGTTGGAAGCATTTTGAAGCATTTGTAACAATAAAGATGAAAACAACAGGGATGGTGTAAAGATGGCTTGAAATGAATGTTACCCACAGGTCACACATTGTCCCACCCTCCCAAAATGAGACATATGCAAGTACTGTACTAGAATTTGATCTAAATCTATCACGATAGAAGCTATCCTCAATGGTTCCTGCAATGAAATCCTAGGTAAGATAAAGGTCACCGTTGCTTGAAAACCAGTCGTATCCAACTCTAGGGTTCAGTGCTCATCTCTGTTTATAAACACAAGATAGGCGAACGGTTTTCAAATGTCAAAGATAAGCACAACGTGCGCAAACTGTTGACAAATGAGTAACTTAAACAATTTTTATTCTTCAAATATTAAAAAAATATTCATAGAAATATATTGAAACACCAACGTAGATATTTTTGAAGTGCCGGTTTCAAAACTTTTCGATAATAAAAATCTTCATCAGAAATTGTTGCATGTGTTTTTTTCTTGTATAATAGTTTTATTATTTCACGTTCTGTCCCTGACTCAATCTTACTTGGCTGTAGATTTGGAACCGGCAAACTTCAAAAATATCTATGTTGGTGTTTCAATATATTTTTATGAATATTTTTTGAATATCTGAAGAATAAAGATTGTTTAAATTACTCATTCCTCAACGGTTTGTGCACGTTGTGCTTATCTTTGACATCTCTGTTTATAGCCAAAGAGCCAGCCAGCACTGTCTGTGTCAGCAGACGTTTCCATAGACATGTGGCAGGCATGACCAGAGAGCATGGAACGCTGTTTACCTTTCCACCAAAGCAGTACCTTTTTATCTACTTGCTGGGACAGACTACATCATGCAGCACTCGGGTTTCGAACTGCTGAACTGCCGACCTTCCAGGCTGCAGTTCAGCATCTTAACCACTAAGCTACTGCAGTGAAATCCTAAAGGCCACTAAAATGCCACAGAATTACTGTTTTCTTTAGTGTCTTTGGAAACATTTAGTAGCAAGCAGAACAGACACAGATGGCTCTGTCCCATTTGCCAAACATTGAATATCCAGTTTGTTCAGTACACCAGAAACCACCTTTTATTGTATCATTGCAATGGGTGGCTGTGGCTGCAAATGAGAAATAATGCATCACCGTAATCTGAGGTGGTATGAAAGTGGGGATAGGTTTGGTTGTGGCAAGCCAGCTCCCTGTCCCTCACCCAACCTATCAAACAGGATGTTCTGAGGTAGGAAAATGTGGCCAGGCTATTATTTGTAAAATGTCCCCAGCTAAGGGGTGCCCAAACCTTTCAGGCCATGGTCCGGTCATGTGGTTCAGGGGGCCGGACACTGGCCCGTGGCCCAGATCTGGGATCTGATGCCAATCCATCCGGCCCACTAAGACCTCGTTCCCGGAAGTGCAACGAGGAGCAACAAGGGTTCTGGGGGCCGGATGAATTGGCGTTGGGGCCAGATCCAGCCCATGGGTCATAGTTTGGGCACCCCTGTCCTAGTGATTTGCTTTAGGTGGAAAAGAACTTAACAAACAAGTGCCAGTGAGGGTCGTGTAAATTTTACCTCAGGTCCAGCTTTTCTACACAAGAATTTTAGGATAACTAGAAATACCTTTTATGAACCAAAATACTGTATCTGTGGGATAGCTTAGTGCCTTTGTCTAATTTAAATGTTAATTGAAAAAGATAGGGTCAGAGGTTTGCTGACACTTGGCTTCCCTCTCTTTCCTCTGCCCAGGGCTTTGATCATGCTACATCTTTCTTTGTGTCTTACTCTCCAGAGACAATTTCAGGGTCATGGCCTGTTTCCTAGTCAAGAGGTATAAACCTACTGGCTTAAATATTTGAGGCCCATAGTTTAACAGGGGGGCCTTTTTGCTTCATGCTTTCCCATTTCCCACATAACCCAGAGCAGACTAAACAAAACCAGTGTGAAATCTCATGGCTTGATGCTGCTATGGTTATTTTTTTTAAAGCTGTAATCTATTCATTTGTACTTGTGTTTATTCCTTGGATTTACAGCTTTTTCAAGCCTTTTTTTGTGGGGGTGGGGATGGCTGTTTGAAACCATTATTATTATTATTATTATTATTATTATTATTATTATTATTATTATTATTATTATTATTATTTTAGAAAAACAGGAATGCAGTAAGCAGTGGCCTGTGATTAAAGCCTAGTGTTGTGTGTGTGTCCTCCCACCCTTGCTGCCTTTGTGCAGTAGTGTCACACATGGTAGCATTTAGGTTCCCCTTCACAGCTGAAGTGTTTCAAACACTAATGAATGGAAGTTTGGTCACATAATGCAGACAAGCTGTAGGGCATGCTTTACTGAATGGTGTACTGCAGTGGCCTGGGAAAGGAAGAGAGTTATAAATTGTGTCAGTTAGCCACCCAGACAAAATGAAGCCATGTGGAAAATCAAATCTATTAAAGTATGAAGACTGTTATAAGCTGGTCATTCTTAAAAGGTCTCCCATTTGCTATACGGGTAAATGTTTACCTATTCCCTCTAGATCTTTTTCACATGCTGTCTTACAAGACGATGTGCAGAATTTGATAAAAATCAACTTCTTGCTAGCAGCCCCCTTTAACTGCAGTGTTTATTGTCTTCTAGTTTGCCACCCATATTCTGGAGGATACTGCGCATTAATTAAATAAGGAGTGTAAAAAGGATGGTATGGCACAGCAAGGTCAGAAGTTGGCTCCTACATATTGTAAAGCTGAACTGAAAGAGGCAGCAAAAGAAATTATATCTCCACACACACACACACACACACACACACACACACACACACACACACACACACACACACACACACACACTCCTTTCTTTCTGAGGAGTTAATCCACACTTTGGACATGGCCTCTCAAAATTACATAATGTTGAACAATGGCTCTCAGGCTTCAGACTAGTACTGTGGCAGGGCTTTCTTGAAAAAATTGAATACCGTATTTATTCGTGTATAACGCGCAAAATTTTATACCCAAAAAAAGGCTCAAAGTTTGGGTGCGCGTTATACACGAGGACTGGGCCGCGCGACTCAAGAAGCCGGCGCCGGGTAGGCGCGGAGCACGCCGCGGCCCTCCTCCCAGGCGCCCAGGTCCCGCTGCCGCCGCCGCTCACCTGCACGCACCCGCCGAGAAGGGAACCCTACGGGAGAGGGCCGCGGCGTGCTCCACGCCTACCCGGGCCGCGCGACTCAAGGAGCCGGCGCCGGGTAGGTGCGGAGCACGCCGCGGCCCTCCTCCCAGGCGCCCAGGTCCCGCTGCCGCCGCCGCTCACCTGCACGCACCCACCGAGAAGGGAACCCTACGGGAGAGGGCCGCGGCGTGCTCCACGCCTACCCGGGCCGCGCGACTCAAGGAGCCGGCGCCGGGTAGGCGCGGAGCACGCCGCGGCCCTCCTCCCAGGCGCCCAGGTCCCGCTGCCGCCGCCGCTCACCTGCACGCACCCGCCGGGTCGAGAAGGGAACCCTACGGGAGAGGGCCGCGGCGTGCTCCACGCCTACCCGGGCCGCGCGACTCAAGGAGCCGGCGCCGAGTACGGTAGGCACTGCTGAGATGCACCGTCTGCCCCACCCACGGGCCCAGGGGCACGCGGCTGGCGGGATCTGATTGGGTGGCGCGGGAGACGAGGCGTGTGAAAAAAAATTTTATACCAATATTTCATGGAAAATTAGGGGTGCGCGTTATACACGAGTGCGCGTTATACTCGAATAAATACGGTAATAGCTGGAATGGAAAACTATTGTAGTGTCATGTATGGTGTGATAGGTTTGGATGTGGGAGGCCAAAGTTCAGATCAGCACTCAGCTGTGAAGCTTGTTGGGTGGGCTTGGACAGCTTTCCATTTCCAAGTATAACCTGCTTCCCAGGATTGGTGGGAGGATAAATTAAACGAGAGCTGTAAAGTAGTGTGTACATCAAGAAGCCATTGAGACATGGTTAATAACAAGAGCAGCATTCACGCTTGATTCTTGGTCTTTGGAACAAAAGACATGCCTTTTCTTATATTTGAAAGCTAAAATGATTTGTATAGAATGGGACTTTCAGAATTTTTGGATTACAGTCCCAAGATGTCAGCAGGAATTCCCTAGACAGACTTCTGGGAGGGACTAAACTCCATGGGAGTTGCAAGGCATTAGAGGGCTGGTAATCTCCGTGTCCCTTAAGATCCATATGGAGTGCCTTTCCAAGAACCACCATCCCTCTGACACCTTGCAGCCACTTCTTCGGTCTTCATGGACTCAGCAGCATAACTGAAATCAAGACTCCATGCTCATTTGTAAGCTATTAAAAGAGGCCATGAGAACTTTGGTTTTCCTTCGTATAGTTTGTGAATCCCCACTATTGGGTTATGCGCCTGCGCAGAATGCTGATCGGAGGCTTGAAAAGCTATTGGTCAAAAGTTTTGGCGGTAAGACCGCCCACCGTACCGCCCACCCTGAGGCGCCCACGCGCCATTTTACCTCAGTTCTCTTCTTTCCGCCGTAGCAGCAGGACGATCGTTGAGAGCTTCCTCAATTTTTTCGCCCTTCTGAGGGAAAGTCTTTGGCTAACTTTAAATAAATTTTTCGGTGATCTTGTCCTTCGGGCAGGATTGCCATCCCGGTGCTGTTTCTTCCTCCTGGTGAACTCAGTTGCCTACTTGCTCCGGTCACCGTTTCCCCCCTCAAGGGGGTGGCGGCTGGCCTGCCCTTCGGGGTGCTCACCTTCTCGAACCTTCCGTTGGAAGAATTTTTTTGATGGCTGCAGCCTTCAAGCCGTGTTCTGCTTGCCTCAAGAAGTTCCCTGCCTCCGACGGGCACAGCCTCTGTCTTTTTTGCCTGGGAGAATCTCACCAGAGCCAGTCCTGCACTCACTGTAAGAACTTTACTCGACTTGCAGTGCAGAACCGGAGCAACCGGCTGAAAGCGCACCTTATGGAGCTCGCTTTGGCTCCCGCCGCGGCTGCCTCTACCTCTACTGGTGCCTCTCAGCCCCTCCGCTTCCTGCTTCTTCTTCAACTCTCTCCATCAGAAAGAAGAAGAAGAAGGATAAAAATGGGGAGAAAAAGAAGAAACATGGGTCGGAGAAAAGGCGATCTCTCCCGCCTACGCCTCGCCCTCCCATCTCTCCGGGGCCTTCGCCTCCCTTTTCGGTCGCGAGATGTCCTTCACCCGGATCTTCGATATGGGGCAGACGGTCCTCTTCGGGATCTCCTGAAAAAGGTCACAGGGCTGGGGCTCCAGCTCGCCCACTGCAGGTACTCCCGTCTCCTCCTCGTGGGAGGGGCCATTCACCCACGAGGCAGGTGTCCATCTCCCCGAGGCCTAGGACTCCAACAATCGATGAACCGGCAGCCACCATGCCGGCCACCGTTTCGTCTCCGATCCTCCCAACCACCATTTCGTCGGCCACCGTTTCGTCCCAACCATCGGCGGTGGATGCATCCCAGATGGAGTTCTTTAAAGGGATGTTCGAGGCCATGGCAAAATCGTTTGCCCAACAGTTCAAGGCCTCCATGCCTGTGGCCTCTGCGGCTCCGGTGCCGACCACTGCAAACCCCAGGGATGTTGGTCCTACTGTGGCTCCACCGACCTCACGAGGGTCGAGTGTCCGCTCCGCTGGCCCACCCATATCGTCTTGGTGTGGTCCAGACGTCGATGCGGTGGGCTCCCATCCCGTCGACCCGCCCAGGCCGTACTGGCGCGGTCCCGACGTGGATACCAGGATTCCTCCCTCATCCTCCGATGATTCCAGCGCGTCTTCGGAGGAGGACGAGGGGGACGTTGACGCCAACAAGACGCCGGACCAGGCCATCGGCGCGGTTGACCCACCGCGTGGTGAGGATCAACGCTCGCTCACGGCAATGCTGACACGCTTGGGGACCACCCTGAACCTGAAGGTGGACCAGCCACCACTGGAGGGCGAGGACCAAATGACCGCAAAACTGGACAGACGGGCGATTCGACTGGTCCACATCACCATGCTTCCATCCATGTTGACGTCAGCGAAGGCAACATGGAAGAACCCAGTGTCATCACACTCCGTTTCGTCCAGGCTCGACGGAATGTACAGAGTCCTGGATGAAAACGTTGAGTTCCTCCAAGCGCACCCTTTGCCGAACTCGTTGGTGGTCAAGGCCCTCCAGCATAGAACGGCCGCCAGCGGTTTTCCGGTACCTTCGACTCCGGAAGGGAAGAAGCTGGATGCGGTGGGACGTAAGTTTTATGCCACCGGTTCCCTCTTCCTCCGAGCCGCCAATTACTCGGCTGCCATGGGCCTCTATCAGTCCCACCTCTGGGAGCAGGTGAAGGTCCTGGCGGCTAAGCTACCCGCCGATGCTCAGAAGGGATTCGACGCGCTGGCGACCGAAGGGGATTTTCTGTCAGAGCAGCAGATGAGGACGGCCAGGCACATCAATGATTACGCGGCTAAGGACATGTCTTCTGCCATTTTGCTCCGTCGTCATGCCTGGCTCAGGGGCACCTCCCTCGATGATGCAATGAAAAAGCTCATCGAGGAGTTCCCGTTCGATGGGCAGGGCCTATTCGGACAGGACAACGATAAGGTCCTGAACGAAATGCGACAAACGAACTCGACGGCCAAGTTCCTGGGGCTTACCACGCCGGCTCCGCCTGCCAGGCCGCGATTCCAACCCTTCACGTGTCGGTATCAGGGAAACCCGCAGCAACAAGGTGGCTTGACGGATCAGCCCAGGCCTGGCCCCTACAAACAGCGGCGCCAACACAAGTCCTGTTACCAGCCTTATGGGCAGGGCAAGCGTTCCGACGCCAAATCCAAGTCCCGAGTTTGAAACCGCGATGGCCAAGTCTCTCTCGCTCCACCTCCCATACCTTCCCCTCCGGAATTTCCTCCAGGTGTGGTCGGGCATCACAGACGACCGGTGGGTCTTAAAGATCTTGTCCGCTGGTTACGCCATCGAATTCGTGCGGGTGCCTCGGGTAGTAAGACATCATTTCACCACCCCGTCCCCCCATTTGGAGGAAGAAATATCAACTCTTCTGTCCAAGGGAGCCATCGAGCGGGTAACACCGCCCAACTGGGACAACGGCTTCTACTCGAGGTACTTCGTGGTTCAGAAGAAGGACGGAGGACTTCGCCCAATTCTGGACCTGCGCCGCCTGAACAAGTGCATCCACACCAGGAAGTTCCGGATGGTGACCCTGCAAACCGTCCTCCCCCTCAACAACAAAGGGGACTGGTTCACAGTCATAGACCTCAAGGACGCTTACTTCCATGTCTCCATCCTCGAGGATCACAGGCGGTTCCTCCGCTTCCGCATCGGCAATTCTGTGTACCAGTATCGGTGTCTACTGTTCGGTCTGGCCACGGCACCGAGGGTCTTCACCAAGTGCATGGCTCCGGTGGCTGCTTTCCTCCATCAGCGGGGAATCAGGGTCTTCCCATACATCGACGACTGGCTGATTGTCTCCCCCACCAGCTCGTCATCCATTCGGGACACACAATTCACGGTCCACCTCATGGAGAGTCTTGGCCTCAGGATCAACTTCGCCAAATCGAAGTTGATTCCCTCTCAACGCGTCGAGTACATTGGAGCGGTACTCGACTCGCTTGCTACCAGAGCCTTCGCCCCCCAGAAACGCTTGCAGGACATTGCACATGGGGTGAGCGACTTTCGCACCAAACCATTCATCCGGGCGAAAAAGGCACAGAGACTTCTAGGCCTCATGGCCTCAACGACGGCGGTAATCCCTCACGCCAAGTTGAAGTTCCAGTCCCTGCAGTCGTGGCTCCTTCACGAATTCGACTCGCTCCGGGAGAGCCAGTCCAAACGGTTGACTCCGTCTCCGGAACTGGTGGACCAGCTGCTGTGGTGGACAACACCACTCAACGTGGCCACGGGGAAGAGCTTTTACCCCCCGCAACCCACGTTGCAGGTATTGACCGACGCAAGCAACCTTGGCTGGGGGGCTGCTTGCGGGACTCTCACGGTCAACAACGCTTGGTCGCCTCACGAGATGGTGCACCATATCAACTACTTGGAGCTTTTGGCCGTTTGGAAGGCCCTACGTTCCTTCGAGACCCTACTCACCGGCAAGGTGGTTCAAGTGGCCTCGGACAATACCACGGCAGTGGCATACCTGAACAAGCAGGGAGGAACGCGATCCACCACCCTTCTTTACCTTGCTGTGCAACTCTGGGAATGGTGCCTGGAAAGACACATCTTTCCGATTGGAGTGCACATTCAGGGCAAACTGAATGTCTTGGCCGACCACCTCAGCCGTCTCACCTCGACGACCCACGAATGGGAACTGGACGACGAGGTATTTCGGTCGCTTTGCGAGGCCTTGGGGACGCCGAGCATCGACCTCTTTGCGTCGGAGTCCAACAGGAAATGCCACAGGTACTGTTCCAGGGCAGGCATCGGACTGAACTCCGAGGGCGATGCCTTCATGAAACGGTGGGATCAGGACTACCTCTACGCCTTTCCTCCGTTTCCTCTGGTCCAGAAGGTCCTCACCAGGATGTACCAACACAGGACCAACGCAATTCTTGTGGCTCCAGCATGGCCTCGCCAGCCCTGGTTTCCGCTGCTGTTACGCATGTCGTCACAGTATCGCACGCTGCCGGAATCACCAACGCTTCTCCAAATGGAGCACGGCCAGCTTCACCATTCGGATCTACACAGCCTCCACCTCACCGCGTGGAGGATAACCCCAGACTATCCATAATCTTGGAGCTAGCACGACGCCCTTCCACAAGGAAGTCTTATGCTTCCAAATACAGACGCTTTTGTGCTTTTCTGGCATCCCAGCAGACGTCCCCTCCACAGGTGGGACTGCAGGACGTCTTGGCCTACCTCCTCCATCTGGCGGAGTCTGACCTTAGCATTACCTCCATCCGAGTCCACCTCGCAGCGGTGGTGGCTCACTCTCCGTCTGGCTCGCCCGCTTCTGGTGCCTTTCGCGACCAAACGGTGAAGCGTTTCCTCAAGGGACTGCGGAACGCCTTCCCTCCAGTCAGGACTCCAACGGCACAATGGTCACTGTCTGCCATTCTCAACGCACTCACCAGGACTCCTTTCGAGCCCATGGCTACCGCGGATGCTCGTCTCCTCACGTGGAAGACGGCGTTTCTGGTGGCTATCACGTCTGCTCGACGAGCTGGTGAACTGGTTGCTCTGCGGGCAGACGCACCTTTTCTTCAGTTTTTCAATGATCGCGTGGTGCTCCAAGCGGATATCACCTTCCTTCCCAAGGTGGTCTCCCAGTTTCATATGGCACAGACTATCTCCTTGCCAACCTTCTTCCAGAACCCCACCAACACCCAAGAAAGGACTTGGCACACGCTGGATGTGAAACGAGCTTTATTGTTTTACACCAGCAGGACAAGGGAGTTCAGGAAGTTGCAACGCCTTTTTGTGGCTTATGGAGGAAAGTCCAAGGGTGAACCCATCTCTGCCCAGAGGTTCTCCAAATGGATCACGTCTACCATCTACCTGGCCTACGAGTCGGCCTCGCTGACACCTCCGCCGCATGTCAGGGCGCATTCTACCAGGGCGGTTGCCACATCCACTGCCTTTCTGGAGTGCACACCGCTTGAGGACATATGTAAGGCTGCCACCTGGTCCAGACCTTCTACATTTGTCCAGCATTACAGGGTGGACACCAGAGCCACTGCAGACGGCAGACTTGGCCGTGTCGTCCTCACCAGGGGGCTCCAGACTCAACGCCCTTGATGGTTCAATCTACCTGACCATCATACTCATCGTGGGATCATCTCATCCGACTGCCTACCGACCAAGTGAGTGTGAGCTTGCTAATCTCCCAATAGTGGGGATTCACAAACTATACGAAGGAGAAAGTTCGGTTTCACTTACCAGTGTTAACTTTCGTTCTTCGTGTATATAGTTTGTGAATACACACTACCCACCCTGCCTCCCCTCTTGAGCTGCACGGATGAGATCAATTGGTTTATCCTGTGCTTGGCTTAAGTATGGAACTGAGGTAAAATGGCGCGCGGGCGCCTCAGGGTGGGCGGTACGGTGGGCGGTCTTACCGCCAAAACTTTTGACCAATAGCTTTTCAAGCCTCCGATCAGCGTTCTGCGCAGGCGCATAACCCAATAGTGTGTATTCACAAACTATATACTCGAAGAACGAAAGTTATCACTGGTAAGTGAAACCGAACTTTTCTTGGCTAAAGCCCCCTGAAGTCAGGCTGGGCAGATTTCTAGGGTCTGCAGCCCTGTTATTAATTTGTTAATTGTAATGATACTTCTGATGTCTGACAAAGCTGTTGAAACTAAATGTGAAGTGAACCTGTCTATTCCTAGTTCTGTGCTACTAGTCCTTAATGAAGAATGGGTAATTTAAAAAGAATGCAAACTCAGGAAACCAAGATAATAATGAGCTTTTGCCTGTGTTCATTCTTTTTGCTCCTACCTTCATTGTGTGAGCAATCCTATTAGGATGGCTTTGGGTGGCCATCTTTCAAGCTGTTCTTATGTAAGTTTCAGAGAAGACAGGATTTTAAGATCCCTGCTTGAGATTAGTTTAGCATCCTAGCTTGTTCCAAAAGTGGTCATCATATTTTCCTAAAGAAATGAGAACCAGTCTCAGTTAGAGGGTTTTATGGCATGTTTGCTCATGTAGTGAAGGGAAGAGTGGTTTGGGTGGGATCAATTCACATTTTGACTTTTTAAGGTCAATTAATGAGCTCCCGTCTTTGTCCCAGCTCCTGCCAACCTAGCAGTTCGAAAGCAAGAAATTGCAAGTAGATAAATAGGGACCACTTCGGTGGGAAGGTAACAGTTTCTGTGCACTCCGGTATCTAGTCATGCCTGCCACATTACCACAGAAACGTCTGCAGAAGCAGACAGCGCTGGCTCTTCGTCTTTGAAACAGAGATGAGCACTGAACCCTAGAGTCGGATACGATTGGCTTTCGAGCAAGGGAAACCTTTACCTTTACTAAGCTCAATTAATAGTTTTGAAACTAAATGCACCATTAATCCTTGTATCATTAATTCATAATTTTGGTTCATGTTCTAGGAACAGACTGAAGAAACATCCTCACAAGAATCTGCAGAAGATGATTAGAAGACTACATCTTGTAATTTCTACCTCATCAGCAGTTGGGTCTTTTGAAGGGAGAAGACACTGCCTTGACCACTTACTTCTGTTGCCACAGTTCTTCTACTTCGGCCTGGGGAGGGGGAGAGGAATCACATAACCTTAAAAAGGACTATTAATCACCTTTGTTGTAATCCCTTCACTGTCCCAGGTTTAGTGAAACTGCTGTAACACAGGGGGACACAGTTTAATAATGCAACTTTTAATTACTGTTTTCTCTTATTTTTTCTTTAACCTACTAATAGTTTGTTTGAGCTGCTAAGTAAGGGTGAATGGGTCAGTAAACATCTGAACCAGATCTTAAGTCATTCACTGCGCTGCATCTAAATAATAACTGTAAAATATTGATTATAATGGGCATTCAAATAGAAAGGGCTTGGTGTTTGACATCAGCCCTTACAACACCTCTGACAACCCACTCCCTCACTTAGTCAACTCCCCGTTTAGAACACCAAAGATAAGGATTAGCTACTACTACTCTTTTTATAGCCTTCTTCTAGATTTATGCTTGATTTTTAAAAAAATATTATTTCTATTACAAAACACAATGAAGGCTGATTTTTTTCCACTTAATTCAGCTGATGCTTAGGAAACAAAAGCCACAAGAAAAAGGTACTTTGCAACAAAAAAAAGGGAAGTGACAAAGATACATTGTGTATTTACTAATATGCATATATCTGCAAAAGTGTAACTAAACCGAACTCAACTTGACATATCTCTGGGAACACATTCATATCTGCTCAGGTAGAATATACTTTCTGGAGAACCTCTCAAGGCAGATATCTAACAACTAATATTTTGTTTCTTTTGTGAACTTAAAACAATACTCAGATTGTACTGTAACTGAAGTGAAAGATTCAAATTCTCAGTTGAACTCAACCTAGTATTGCCATTACATTTCATTGTTTCCAGAGGAATGGCTATTTCTGCTCCACACAGTTCTCATTGCAAGAGCCAATACCACGTACCTCAAGTGAGCTTGTTATTATGTTTAAGCAATATACCTGTACATTGACATAGGATGTTTTGCTGGGCAGTTTTATCTCAATTGTTTGTCCTCATCTCTTTTTTTTCCCCACTCAAAGCAGCACTTTTAGCAACAAATGCAATATTATCCCACTTTTCAATACTACCTCTGATATTTTTACATTAAACTCAACAAGTCATATAAACACATGCTGCTATAAACATACAATGCAGGAGATTGTTTTTACATACATAATCATGAATTACTGCATTTTCCCTTCATTTCTATTTTTGTCATTAGTTGCAGTTAAGGACAACAAATTTAATATTTTTCAGCATAACTATATATATTTTCTTTTTAAAATACTATGCTTTTTCTCTGCTAAATTTCTATGTAATGTACCATTAACTTGAATATATTTTTGTACTGAATTACTCTTAGGGTTTGTAGGGATAATTTTCTCCAATGACACTACATTACATAAAAATAATTAACTGCAATGTTTAAATATTACTGTCCAAGTTTGTACCTCAAATGATTTTTAATGGACTAGTTGATTGACAAAGACCTACCTCTAGACTATAAATGGAATGACCTTGTTGTTTCTTTCAGATTTAGTTTTTGCAGCAACAACAAAATCCCTTATCAAGATATTTTTGTAAAACAAAGTTGTGGGGAATTAACATATATTAATTACTTTCATATTAAAAACAACCTTTCAAAGAAACTTGAATCTTTGTAGGTGGGAGACAACAAGCTCAGCTCTTTGCATAATGCAATCACAAATATTTGTGTGTCTTTTTAAAAAAAAACTAATAGATTGTGTGAAAATACCTGACAAGTATTTTCATATATTATTTCACAAATGTGATTTTTTTTAGTAATATGTGTCAACCAGATTTATTTTAAACACCTTGTGTAAAGTGTGTTTAATACTCTATCTCCCCCACCCTTCCTTCTCTTTATCTTTCCTTATCTGTCTCATTCACAGACGATATATGTATTTGTTAACATTGTTTTCATGTTTGGGTCAGGGGTAGTTTCTCAGGAAGGTTTTCTTTGGTATGAATTTTAGTAAGTAGCCAATTGCAACTAAGGAAGACTAAATGTTGGCTGCTTCAGAACAGGTAATATTGAGACACAAGCATCTGCTTAAACCAGGAGTGCCCAAACTGGCCCCCAACACCAATTCATCTGGCCCGCACTGCCCTTGTCACTCCTGTACAGATGTGTTTTGCTTCCGCTTCCAGGAGCGATGAGGGTGGTTCCCACTGGCCATAGTTTTGACACCCCTGGTTTAAGCAGAGAAAATGGCAGCTTGAAATCTATCTGATCCTGTTGCAAAACAGATTGCAAGGTGCATTTTACTTCCACTTCCTATGGGAGGAACCACATGACCGGCCCACTGAACCAAGTGACCGACCAATGGCCTGAAACGTTTGGGCACCCCTGGCTTACATAATGAGACTCACTTTAGAATGGAAGCGCATCCTAGGCATCCCAATATGAATTATTCCACAATAGCTGCTTGTGGGCTTTAGTTATGACCATTCAAGCCATTGTCAGAAGCCCAAAGCAGTGTGCTCACCTTCTTAGAGACAGCACCCTGAACCCACCCAATCTTCTAAGCATTTTGCAGGGCCCTTCACCTGCAGCACTGCATGAAGCACAAAGCATTGTTGAATGAAAATATCTAGCTGACTTACAGGACACTTTTCAGGACTCTGAACTTCCATGTTAATGCCACAGGGTTTCAAGATATACATGCCATGCTCCAAGGGTCCAGTGTACATGCAAGCTCCATTCAGAGTATGCCATTCTCTTTGGTTTCCACCCATGTTCTAAACACAATGGGAATTCTTCACTGTGCACATTGGAATATTCCCTTAGTCATTAGAATGCTTTTCCTAGGTGGAACTTCATGTTCATGCATTGGTATCCTCTGTATTGGAGCTGCTGGGTCAGCTTAACAGCTTGAAATGAAACAAATATTGAACCATGTGTGTCAGACATAGAACTCCAAGGAACTCATAACTGATCAAGTTGTAAAAGTTGTATTTTCTGTTTATCGTAGAACAATCAAAACACATTACTACCTCTCAGAGTCTTCTATACCTCATTTTTTTCAGGCTAAGAAAAGACTTGTGGCCACTGAAACAGAAAGGACATCATAAAATTTTATATATATAGTTTATTTTTTGTGGGAGATAAATTTTATAGGACTGTTCTTTGCTGTCACTGGTCACTGCTAAATAAGACTGGACATTAACTTTTCAAGCATTTCTGCAAAATAGATGTTTGCAGAAGAAAAGTATCAATATGTATAACTACCGTTTACTACTTTCTGTTTTCCTTGCCTGTCTCCTAACTCTTTGCTTTGTTATTCATATAGAGTTGCTGTCTATGATTATACCTTGAATTGCTTGCTTGTTGAACATGTTCCTTTAATGGATTTTGTTGCCGTCTGTTCAGCACAATAAACATAATAGCCCCTGTAATCCTAATGTTACTTGATTCCTCGTGTTCTGTCAGAGCTCCAAGAAATAAGCAATAAAGTTTGGTCCCAATGGACCAAGTTTGTAAAGAAATAAATAATGTATACAAGTTATCTTTGTTTAACTAACATGGCCAATACATTTTAAAAATTGTTATAATATATACATGATCCTAGGAAATATAGCAAGATCATGATAAGATTTATAGACTTCAAATAGTCTTCCATACACAGACATCTCCAGTAGCATAGATATATATATGGTACTATTAAAGACAGGTCCTGTGATTCAGCATGCATAATTCACCACAATGTTAATACAACCACAACATCATGATAGCTCTGCACACACTTCCTAGCATATTTTTCTACCTGCCTGTTGGCCAGACAACTTCCATAGAAGAAGCAATTGAGAAAAAGTGAAATTTCCCAAATGGGCAGTATAAAAATGTAATAAATAAAATTGTTGCCCCCTGAGTTTTTGAATGGGTTACATTCTGGAAAATGTGGCAGCATGCCAAGCACATCACAGGAATGAAGGCTTAGTGGTGCTATACAGCACTAGTTCACCATATCTTATTAGACATGAAACAATACAGGGGTTTGTTACCATGCTCCTGAATGTTGCACCAAACTGCTTATGTCACTGAAACACCAACTACACACACGCACACCTCTCTATACACATCCACGCAGATAAAAACCGTTTCAATCAACAAAAGAAAAAAAGTAGAAACTTTCCAGGAGCATAGGGAAAAGCCATGGATGATTCAGCCTTTGCATCATACAATGTGGGCAGCAAACATATGGCATATCAGAAAACAAAAGCAAAAATACTGCAACACTTTAAAGACTGCTGTATTTTTATTGTGAGCTTTCGTGGATCAAGTCCACTTCTAACAAAGGAATAAAATTTCAGGTATAGTTCATATACACCAGATGATACAAGGTAAAAGGGTTACAAAGTAATGAGGTAAAGAGTAATCAAACAGAATGACATAAGCATGCCTATCAATACAGCTTCCTACAGCTAGCAGTAACAAATGATCCATGGTTTGTTATTCAGATTAATTTTAAATGTCCCCTTTTCAATCTTAAAAGTGTGAAGTTGCCAAGCAAAGCATATGCTAATGAGTTTTACCTCTTGCTCTTGCAAAAAAAATTATATGGATTCACCTGTTTTCAAAGCATATCCCAACATGGTATGTAGTCAGCCACTTCTTGCTGTCCCACTAAGTCAGAACTAACAAATAGTGACCCTAATAGGGCTTTCAAGGTAAATTAGATGTTTAAGGAGTGGTTTTTACCAGTTTGAAGCCCAGTATCCAGTGTCCTAGTCTTTCACTAACTTGGTTCAACACCACACTGGGTACCTGGTTCTTTAATAGCAAAATTATATAGCTTTTTTTTTAAATTCAGTATTTTTCTAATTGGCTTTGCTGGCTGAGACTAGTAAAATCTGCAGTCCAGCAACATCTCTCAGCTGATCATTTACAGCCTTTAGTGTCTTGCACGGAAGACAAAGAAGGAGCTGCAGTAAGGGCTAAAACACAACTTTATTGCATGATGGTCAGGGTGAACATGAGGTAATGGCGGACAAAACAGCTCTATTTATAGTGCACTGTACATTTGAATATCCCGGGTGGTAGCTCATTGGCTACTGTCCGCGTGACGTCATAGATCGTCACGCCCATCTTCTCCAGGTGTGGTATGGTGGGAAGGTTTCCCGCTCTTCAGGTATTCAGGGAATCTGTGCCATGTGAGCTGGATGCTCGCTACTGCCACCTGTGGCCACTTAGCTCGCATCCTTATACAGCTTGCTACAATGTGTCTCTGATTAGATACAAATGGATACATTGACCAGATACATTCTGTTAAAGGGGACTTGCAATATTCATTCAATACATAACACCCCTCCCCCCTAGGTGAGGACAAAGTCCTTTAGCCATTGAGGCTTCCTGCATGTTCGCTTTGGGCGAGTGGCGGCCGCACTTCGGGCCGGAGTTCCCGCACGCTCCTGATTACTCTGCCCCCGTCCTGCAGTGGGAGAAAGTGGCTTGTTAGTGACTGGCTGCGAGTCCCGAGCCGGGGGTTGGAGAGGTCTAGGTGTGGGAGTAAACTCCAGGGATGTGAGACCAGGGACTAAAGAAAAAACCTGCTCTTTGCTTGGACGGGTGGGGGACCACTCCAAAAAATCCCCCCGGTCTCCTAAATCAAAGTCTAACAACTCCTCGAAATCCCTCTCTTCCAAGATGACCCTGTTACCCGGGGGGTCAAAAGGATGCGGATTTGTCTCATTTCCCTCCCCTCTGTGGTCTGCGTCTCCCCCTTGGGAAAACCCAGAAATTCGACCTCCTCAGTGAAAAACACACACTTATCCTTTCTCAATCTGAGCCCCGCTTTCTCGAACACGGTTAGTACCCGGTCCAACCTCTTGGCCAATTCCTGTTCCCCTCCGGCCGTTATCAAAACGTCATCAAAGTAGGGGAAAACACCTGGGAGCCCTTTCAACAATCTTTCCATGAGGGACTGAAAGATTCCTGGAGCCGAATTGGAGGCGCGTCACTTTAAAGGCTCTCTTATGGGTAACAATGGTTTGAGCGGCGGCTGCAGCTGGGGTCACATTTAATTGTTGGTATGCCTGCGCTAAGTCTAGCTTGGCGAAACACCTCCCCCCATGCAAATTTGCTAACAGGTGACTTACTACCGGCACCGGATACGCATTTGGGCGAATTGCCTTGTTAATCGTGCACTTGTAGTCAGCGCAGATTCTGACCTCCCCATTAGCCTTAAGCGCCGTGACAATGGGGGTTTCCCACTCGGCGGAGTCCACTGGCACCAAAATCCCCTGACCCACCAGTTTGTCCAGTTCAGTCTCAATTTTGTCCTTTAGTGCGAAGGGCACTCTCCTTGGCTTCAGTCTGTTGGGTCGGATGTCAGGATCCATGTCGAATGAGACTGGGGGCCCCTTGAACTTCCCTAGCCCCTTCTCAAAGACGGCAGGGTGTGCGTTACACACCTCCGTGATCGGGGCAGCCTGCATGCCGTGTATGCCTCCAATGAAAACCCCCAGGGGACCAAACCACTGCATACCCAGGAGGCAGCAGGACCCTTCCTTTAAAGCTACTAGGGGTAGCTGCGTGGAGTGCCTCTTGAATTGTACCTTCAACTCTCCCACCCCCAACACTGGGATACTTTTGCCCTGAACGTCCCACAAGTTAGTCTTTAGGGCCTTCAGTTTGGGGCGTGACTTGGGGGAAATGCACAAAAATTCCCAGTGGGAGATGATGGAGTACGACGACCCCGAGTCGATCTCCAATCTTACTGGGGACCCCTGTATCAGTACCTCAACAAAGAACCGGGGGTGCTGCAAGGGCACGCTGTGAACCGCCTGGTCGCGGTTGTCGGGAACTCATCGAGACGCGGTGCTCCTGGGGCTCGTCGTCATCGAAGATTCGGCCGACCCCGTCTGCTTTCCATTGGGGCCGTTCTGCCTGGCCCTTGCCATCATCTTGACGCCGCCTGCAGACCTTTGCAATGTGCCCGCGCTGCCCGCAGTTGTGGCACTCCGCCTTCCGGAATGGGCATCGGCTCTGGTCATGGGATGCCTCGCATCCATCGCAGCGGCAGTCCACTCTGGCGCGGTCTCGAACCTCGGGCCTCCTCTGCACCCGCTGCACGTCGTCCTTGCTGAAGTCAGAGGCGGACATGGTGGACTCGGAGGGCCCCTGCTCTCCATGGGAGGAACAGCTGTGGACTGGGACCGCCGGCGGGGGCCCCCCAACCGTGGCGACCCTGGCCCAGCACACCCATTCGCCTTGTTGCACTGACTCGGCGGCTTGGGCAATGCGCAGGACATGCTCGAAGGAGAAGTTCTCGTCCTTGGCCAGTAGTTTTTTCCTGGCCCCCTCATCTTGCAGGCCCAGCAGGAGCCTGTCTCTCAGCGCCTCGCTCAGTGATGCTCCCCACTGGCAAGGCATGGCAGCTACCCTCAGGGCTGCCACGAAGTTGGCCACAGACTTACCAGCCCGCTGGCACCGCTGCTGAAAGGCCAGCCTTGCCGGAAACACCGACATTTTCGGGCAAAAGGGTTTCCTCAGCTCGGCGAGGATCTTGTCTACGGGTAGCTCCCTGAGCGGCTTTGGCATCAGGAGGTTCGTTGCCAGTTCTAATGTTTCCAGGCCACACTGGGGCAGCAGGAATGCCCGGCGCTGGGCTTCCTCCTCGATGCCCTCGAGGTCCATTGCATAGAGGAACTGCTGTTCGTAGAGTTCCCATTTCTCTGCCTTCGTGGTGTCGAAAGGCGCAATGTTCACTTTTCGGGACGCCATCCCACCTTCGTCGCCAATTTAGTGTCTTGCACGGAAGACAAAGAAGGAGCCGCAGTAAGGGCTAAAACACAACTTTATTGCATGATGGGCAGGGTGAACATGAGGTAATGGCGGACAAAACAGCTCTATTTATAGTACACTGTACATTTGAATATCTCGGGTGGTAGCTCATTGGCTACTGTCTGCGTGACATCATAGATCGTCACGCCCATCTTCTCCAGGTGTGGTATAGCGGGAAGGTTTCCCGCTCTTCAGGTATTCAGGGAATCTGTGCCATGTGAGCCGGATCCTTGCTACTGCCACCTGTGGCCACTTAGCTCGCATCCTTATACAGCTTGCTGCAATGTGTCTCTGATTAGATACAAATGGATACATTGAGCAGATACATTCTGTTAAAGGGGACTTGCAATATTCATTCAATACATAAGACAGCCTGAGCACAAATCTCCCCTGCACTAAAGTGCATGCAATTTGTTCCCCGATAAAAATATCTGTGAGGCATCATCATTTTATCAACCACTCCAACACATTCATGTTCCTATCAGGTCAAAGCAGAGAAAATAAATGTTGCACAACAAAACCACCCAGAAAAAACTGGAACATAACATTGTAAATTAATACATGTTTTAAAATCAAATGTGGGTGTGGGAATGACAGGGTCCTCAAGACATGGTAAAACTTCCATCCACCCCCAGAAAGCTTAAGGTTTTCTGACCCTCCCCAGCGGGCACAGTAATGGCACAGCAGCGCTACACAGAGAGTCTTTTCAAGGAGAGTCCAGGTAGCAAAGTCCAAAGAGCAAGCCAAAGTCTGCTTACTGGTAGTTCAAGCAAGTGTCTAGTCCAAAGGATTCCAGGGGCATCATCAGGGTTGGCAGAGAAGTCAGGGGTCTAGGCAGGTTATCTGAAGTCTAGCAGGGTGTCAGTCTTTGCACTGAAGAATTGTACCGACACTGGAAGACTGCAACAGGCTTGCTTATAAACCTCCCAGCTAATCGCTATCAGCTGGGAGCCTTCTCTGGTACTTAGTTCTAGCTTACCTGCATCTCAGGTGTAGCTGCCTTCTGCACTTTGCCCTGATTGAAGGCCGTTCACTGTCAGAGTCAGACCTCTGATATGACAGATCATCTGCCAGGGGCAACAGACTTGGGCCAGAAGCAGGCTGAGATTTCTGGCTCAGGACATCCTCAGGTTCAGGTGCAAGCACAACTGGGCTAGGCATAGGTAGTACCCCCTGATCCAGGTCATCCTCAGAGTACAACGAGGACAGGATCACAACATAAGGAGACTTGTAAAGCCACACTTTCAAAATTCTGTGTATTGGGAGATAAGATACCCAAGGCTTGAATTTTGGCATCCCATCATTAATACTGTACATGACTTTGTTCCAGGCAGTCTGAAAGACTATAATTCCCCATATGAGCCTGCTCTGGTATTAAAATCTTTTGCCCCCACCACCCTCTCTGACACTTCTGATAAATGCATGGAAGTGACACTTTTTTGCTGACTGATCCTGGGTCATGGAAATCTTTTCCAAGGTAGACAACCCCGGGCCCTTCCCTGTTGTCCTTCTGACAGCTGGTAAAGACCTTTCTAATCAAAGAAGCTTCTGAGAAGAGAGTTTTGATCGTCAGAGGTATTATTCATTTTTCTTTTTTAAAATTAGTTTTATTAACTTGAAATTCAACAAATACTTTTGATCTAGTACAGGAGTTCCCAACCTAAGGCCTGTAGGCCAGGTCCGGCCCACAGCACCAATTCATGTGCCCCCCACCCCTCCAAGGGCATTTGAGTAACAAAATGGCAACCCCTTTGAAGCTGTTGGGACAAAACAGCCAGCCCCATCATGCAGGCAGGGCAAAATGGCCATCCAGCCCTTGAAGTTGACTGAGAGCATGACCCTTGAAAAGGTTGGGAACCCCTGATCTAGTATATCTTTTGGCTTCTACTATACAGAACAAACAATAGGGTAAACTATTATGACTGTTTCTTTTCCTTATTTCTTTGATATTGTTGTTTTTGTTATTAATAAAAAAAATGTTGTTATAAAAATCAACCATCGAGGACTGGAATAAAATTAACAGTTCAAGCCCTAACCAAGGACCTGAGAGCTGTTAAGGTAACGTCTGAGTATATATGCAGTTCCCAGTAGAGTTGTTTTTTTGGAGAGTTAGGATGTTCAAATCAGATAAGTCCAAAATTTCCAAATATCTAGGGAGTCCTTTAGGTACTGCTCCAAGGGCTCTAATCACTAGGAACAACAACAGATTTCTTCCGCCATAGAGGCTCGACTTCAATTTGCAAATAACAATATTATTATTATTGTTATTGTTATTATTGTTATTATTGTTATTATTCTGGGTTGCAAGTTTTTTTGCTGGGAAAAATCCACTCAGGGTATGCCTGAATGAGGCTCCTTTCATGTCCCCAAGACATTTTACCACTGAAGTGGTCCCTATTTATCTACGTGCAATTTCTTGCTTTCGAACTGCTAGGTTGGCAGGAGCTGGGACAGAGACGGGCACTCAAACCGTCATGCAGTACCCGGGTCTTGAACTGCCAACAAGGAAAGAAAAACAACAACAATATACAATCTTGATAAAAACACAATCTTAACATATTATATAATAATATGTGCACCCATCACCCAGCGGGATAATATATATAATATAATTATGTACTTTGTTCAACCTTCTTTTCTAAACTTAAGGATGTGCTTTTAAAATGCTTTTACAGTGATACCTCATACAACGTCCAAACTTGGTTCCACAAGTTTGGACTTTATACAGATTTGGACTTTGTATGAGGCATGGAAAATCCTAGCCACGATGCCTCATACAACGTCCAAATCCTTGCCGCGATGCCTCATACAACATCGTTTCCATAGAGATACATTGTAACAGCACAGACTTCAGGGCAGGAGACAGACAGGAAACTGACAGAACTTTAAGAAATCATTGTCTAAAGGCTAAATACAATACAAAAACATGACAAGCAACCCTGATTTTAGGGGACAAACCATACAACAAGTCCTGCCTTTTATACTGCCCAGGCACAATGCAACCTGGGGAAAAACCCAATGCCTCATACAAAGTCGCAGCGACTTTGTATGAGGCAATTTTTTTCAAGGAATTTGGCGATGTTGTATTAATTCGATGTTGTACGAAGCGGACTTTGTATGAGGTATTACTGTACTTTAAATGTGGTTTTATATTAAGAGAATGTGTGGTATTTTTTGGCTCTATATGTTTGATCTCTTTTGTTTTTAATTATTTTGCAAGTCACCTTGACTCCCAGACTTCAGAGAAAGGCAGGATAATAAGTAGAAAAGCGAGTAAGTAAACATTCTTACCAGCTGTCAGTTTCAGGAAATATGATGGACCCTCGACAGTCTTGTTTTGATGTGTAGGTGTTTGTTGAACCTACAGTTTATATGACACCAATATCTTTTTTCCCCCCAGTTCTCACTAGAAGTTCTCTCAGATTTTTTTTAAACCTAGTTTGATATTCCTTTACTGTTTGAACCCAGTGTCCTGGAATACAAATATCTGTTTGATTCATATTTTCTGACTGATGAGATGATATTTTTTTTTGTTCTGGCCAAGAGCCTGTTCAAGCCCTGCTTTAGTACCGCATGAACTCTCAGCCAAACGTGTGTGGGGAGCTAATCCATTGTCTAAACATTGGTCTGAAGCCAAAATACCCTCATTTCTTGGCAAAGACTATTCTGTGTGATAGTCAGCTCTCCCTGAAGTAGGGAACACTAGCAAAGCTGTATATGCAGGTGAAATCTATATTTAGGACAAGCTCTTTGATTATGATTGTATGGATGGCATACAGGAAAGCCGGTTTCCTGCTTTTTCCGCATGTGTTGGAAATATATATATATATATCTTTTCCTATTATAGAGACATTTACGTTTCCTTTGGTATGATCCCCTTTACAGTTTTATTTTAAAATGTTTTCATTTTCAAAGACATATGCAACTATCCATAATACTATGAGTGTTAATTTTACTGCTAACTCTAGAGCCATTAATTCCCCAAAGAGAAAGCAAAAACAGGAAACATGTTTCACTATAAAACAATGCAGCAATCATTTATAGCACCTGGAGGGCCCAAAGTTCCTCTGCCTTTAGTGTATTACTTGGGCCCATTCATCTGATGGAAAAACTGAAATGAATGCACACAACTTCTTAGGCTCACTCACCAATCACATGGTTGTTACTGTTGATTTTTATAACACTGTTCATCTGGAATGATACTAGAGAGGCTAGATTCAATCATCCCTAAAATAGGTGCTGTCAAAGAGATAAACTAGACATTAAGAGGGATATGTATTCCTTAGAAGCATCCCATTTTATCTTCCACAACAGATTTCTTCAGAGTTACACAACTAATGAAAAACATATGCTGTGACAAGCAGACATCTTCTATCACTTAAGAGAGCACCTTTTTAAAATACATGTTTATATATACATGTTATATATACTGTATATATAAAATTGGTGGAATTTATTACCAGTTTATAATAACTTCCTGAAGCAACTACTGGGTTGGCTGATATTTTTTTTCTTAGGAAATATGTGTAATGCAAATGTAGTTGATATGAAGCTAATATTTTCTTCTTCTTAGCAAGCATGTAAAGTTATATGATGCATCTCTTGAGTTCCAAAGGAAATATGGTTTTAAAAGACATGTAATAATTCTTCATTTTCTATGTAACACAAGAAACATTCACAATATTCTTTCTGCTTTCCATTAACAACTTCAGAGTTGGCTCCAGTCATTTCAGTAATTATCTTTGACCTTCAAAAACTGAGCACTACATTTCCCCTATGCTAAAAAAATTTAAGGAATAGCCTACATCAGCTTCCCCTGTGCAGGTTTACTCATCAAATCCTCACAGCTCTAAATTATGGATACACTCAAGGTTCTATATACACTTTAGAGTTGTACAACCCTGACAGCGTCTTGTCTTAAATTAGTAAAAGTCATTAAAGGCTGTGCCAAATGCACAAATCATTCCACTAGTGCATATATAACTGGACAAAGAAGATTAAAAGTGATGAGTACAGATCTTTCCTATTGGAAAGAGGCCTGACAATACTGAAGGATGTGGGGGATACATGATCTGAAATACTAATCAAATTGTATCCTGAACTCCTTGAGGAGGGCTGAAGAACTTGTAGCCCTCCCAGTGCTTTTGGACTATAACTCCCATAAGTCCAAGCAAGTGAAATCCAGTCCCCAAACTTTGTCAGTCTTGTCTTAACTCATTTATCAGAACATAAAAGTTCTGCTGAATCAGACTGAAGTCCTGCCTTTCACAGTACTCTGTTTTCCACAGTAGTTAATCCAGATGAGTTTGGAAAGCTCCTCATTGATGGTTCACAAATGACAACATTCCAACTTGCCTGATCTTTCCTAAGTGGCAGTAAGATAACTGAGAAATTATTTTGAAAATATCCAGCTAGTGGTATTTTACAAAAATATATATTATATAATGTGTGTTCTTATATATATTCCCATTCTGGGTGGTGTACAATTGTTAAAAACAGAAATATACACATAATAGCAATTGATATTATGTCACCATAATAAAAAGAGATATCACCCTGCCAACAAAAGTCTGCATAGTTAAAGTTATGGTCTTTCCAATAGTGATGAATGGCTGTGAGAGTTGGACTTGACTGTGCGACTGAACAACAACAAAGGGTGGCATAATCTTATTAATTGGCTGTAGGGAGAATGTTATTAAAAGTCTCTTTAAAGAGTACAATTTTAAGATGTTTCTTTAAAACATCCAACAATGGGGCCTGGTGTAACTTCATCAGTAGAGCATTCCATAGTGTGGTCGCCGCCACTGAGATGGCTCTTTTCCTTTTTGCCACCTTCCTTGCCATCCTCGGTGTCAGCACCTGGAGCAAAGCCGATTGGGATGAATTGGTGATGCAGGTAGATGTTCAGTAGGAGAGATGCTACGTAGAAATGGTTTACCACTCTTCTGGAGGTATCGTGGGACTGTACCATTTGCCCATGGATACACAGGCTGGCTGCTCTCCTGAGAGGCACCATGAGGAATCAACTTCCCAGTCTCTGATTCCATAGCCAGATACCTAAACCACTGATCTATACAACCAGGTTGGGCATATTTACCAGCCAGATAAGTAGAAGATGCAAGATTGCAGAGTAGAAATGCAAAATCCTAAATATACTGACATCCCTACAACAATGTAAAGCATTTTGTTTTTAGCCTTAGCAATGCAGTATGAATTAAAGCAATGTTTGAAAATAAAATGGCCAGAATTGTATTGGTGATTTGGTCCTGATGATTTTCAGGACTAGAAATGGCTAAATGTAACTAATTGAGGAGATGCCAGCACACACCTCACTTGCACAATCACACAACAGAGACATGCCATACCATCTTGTCAATTAAGTGCAATTACCATGGGAAGTGACCCAGGCACTGAGAGGATTCTGACCATTGAGATTCTCTTAGCTTTACTTTTATTGTAGACTTCTGATTTCATCCCATCCTATGTAAAGGAAAAGGAACCACTGAACATTATTACAGAGGAGGAGTAAGAAACAAGAAGTAATATTAGAAAGGAAGGGAAGAAACTTCAGATTACCAATCTGCATGAAGGTTTACAGAAGGCAAAGGGAAAAAACACCTTGGTTTATCGGCCTATCTCAGTCTTCTGTAACTATTGATGCTTTATTTCTACAATTCCTAGCTCTTGTTTCTCAATGAACACCCCCTCTGTCCCTGCAATGTTATTCAGGTGTTTGCTGGTCCTGTTATGAATGAGGTGGACTCTGTGGTATAGTGGTAGGGGAGAATTCCCCTCCAGAACATAATGCTCTGTTCATAAACACAAGAAAGCTGATTTCAGGAACCACATGAATTGTTGTAAGGAATGCATTTCTTAGAACATTCAAGGACATTATGCAAGCTTATTATTTTATGATGGGGATTCTCAACCTGTGGCCCATGGGCCGGATGTAGCCCACAGCATCATTTCATGTGGCCCCCACCATCTCCACCACACCAGGAAGTGCCATGTGGTGGGGTAAGGGTAAAATGGTTGTCCGGTCCCCAATGCTGTCTGGAGTGTGACCCAGCCCCCGGCTTTAAAAGGTTGAGAACTGTTTTATGAGACAGTTTCTTTATGTCCTGTATATTCTTGTAGAGTAAAAAAAAAATGTATGCATATGTGAAACATGCCAAGAATGCCAACATTTGTATCTGTGTATCACCCATTTCTTCCATGCAAAATGATCCCAGTAATCACAGTTATTTTTATTTTTTATTTTTGCTGAAAAGGAAACATTTTTATTTTTAAAGTAATTCATGCAGCTGGCATCTAAGTTAACTTTCTAGCATATAAACAACACTTCAGACATCTGTGTCTTTAAATATATGTTCATAAAGCTAGTTTCAAAACAGTACACTGTTTCAACAAAGAAAAGTTAAAATGTTTTAAAAGCTTCCCCTTCCAGTCAGCCACAAAATTCCAGCAGTCTTTATAGCCCTTTGGATCACTTTACAACAGACTTCAGATATACCATGAAAGGCTGTCTGGAATTTATTATGAACCAAAAATGCCACCAAACTGGAAATTTCACATAGGGGAAAAAAGTGATATTGTTCTTTTCGTCTGATATGCTGGAGATGATGTAATTCAAGTATTATGATTTACAACAAATTCATACGTTATGCAGGCAAGCGGTCCTCAAGGGAGATGTGTGGTAAATGGAGAATGCCAGTGGCAAATAGAATTTACATCAAAGCAATCCTAGAAACCTGAAACACTCATTATTCCATTCATGACCTCTACTATTGTACTGAAGGAGAATACAACTGAACATAATGGTAGCATTTATTGAAAACTAAACATTTCTATTGAAATTATTGCTGAAAATGAGATGAAAACCTTTATGTAAACAATGCAATATATCCTTCTAATACTGTGCACCCTTGTTAAGTCACAAATTGGTTATAAATCCTGAAGACATTTTATTAACCCAATGCTGTTAAAACTGTGGGGTTGCTAAAATGATAAAGTATCCATTGTGCAGTAGAAGTTCATGGTTTGAATCTAAGTTAAAACACAAATTCACGTGTTTGTGATCTTTGTGGAGCTTTCTCGGCTCATGAAAATCATATTTTAATAATTTTCCCAACTCTGTCTGTCTCCTTGTTATTGTACTCACAATAATTTGTAAGGCTCTGCCTACAGCCTGCACTTTCTAAACTGCTGAGGTCAATGTTAGTCATTTGACTTGAAGACCTGAT
This sequence comes from Bradypodion ventrale, assembly GCA_035047345.1. Taxonomy (NCBI): domain Eukaryota; kingdom Metazoa; phylum Chordata; class Lepidosauria; order Squamata; family Chamaeleonidae; genus Bradypodion; species Bradypodion ventrale. The sequence goes on from JAWDJE010000005.1 coordinate 191,344,425, forward strand.
GTTCATAAGATCTTTTGGCCGAGATGCCACTCCCAGCCAATCAAAACCCAGATATGAGATATGCAGACACACCTTCTGAATATATTATTATTCATCACTAGACTATGTTTTTAACCTTCTGTGTATTTGCTTTCAGCGCACATATGAGGTACCGAGATCTCATACTTAGCTGCTTGATAATGTCCTTTGCGTACTACCAGACTACTCCCCTCAAACTGGCCACAGAAAAGGGTTATCCAATTCCAATGCTGGCTCGTTCCTTATGCTTCCCAACAACATACATGGAAACCCTAGAACCACAGAACTATAGAACTGAAGGAACCCCAAGATTCAGTGCTGTCTGTGTCTGCAGATGTTTCTGTGGACACGTGGCAGGCATGACTAGACATCGGAGTGCATGGAACGCTGTTTACCTTCCCACCAAAATGGTGCCTATTTATCTACTTGCAACTTCTTCTTTTGAATTGCTAAATTGGCAGGAACTGGGACAGAGATGGGAGCTCACTCCATCGAGCAGCACTCGGGTCTTAAACTCCTGACCTGCCAACCTTCCAGTCATCATCTTAACCACTTCTGAAAGACAACACAATGGCTAAAATCATGTTGCTTCAAAAAGTCCAGATTTCCAAAATATTGCATTTCATATAAATGCAGAAGTACATGCATATATAATAACAACAATAACAACAACAATAATAATAACAATAATAATAATTCCATGCTGTCAACAAGCTCCCCTTTTTGGCTCGTCTGAGGCTTCCCCCCTCCTATAATTAATTTTTAAAGGTTTTTGTAGATTTTATATTTGTTTTTAGATATGATAGATAGCATGGCGATGGGTGGTGATGGTAATATTGTTATGTTTTTAAAGGGTTTTTAAAATTGTTTTACCAGTATATTGGTTTTAACTTGTGTACACCGCCCAGAGTCATTTGGATCTATTAAATTAAATTTATGAAATTAAGTTAATTTGGACTTCTGGTGACCCTTTCCATGGTTTTCTAAGTAGAGAACGTTGAGAAGTGGGTTTACCACTTCTGGAAAGCACAGTTGGGAATTGGACTCCTAACTTCTGGCTCCACAGCCGGATACTAAACCACTGAATATATTTTATATATTGATAAGAAATAACTAGTTTCTTAAACAGCTCCCCTGAACAACCCTCTTTGAAAGTCAAGGGACACGTGTGTGTGTGTGTGTGTGTGTGTGTGTGTGTGTGTGTGTGTGTGTGTGTGTGTGTGTGTGTGTGTGTGTGTGTGTGTGTGTGTGTGTGTGTGTGGCTCTGAGAAGGTTGGGAGAAGGGCAAGTTGGGAGTAGCTTCAATGGACAATTTTTTAATAAACCTGACTATGATATAAGAAAGTGTGTGAGGAGTAGCGGCTGGAAAGGGGAAGGGTTAACCTCCTTTTCAATGTACAGTGGGAAAATAATGTTTAGAAGAGAAGAGATGCATTTTAGATAGAAGACATCTGTAACCAGGCTGAAATGCAATTGTAAACTCACCTTCTTGCATATGCTTCAGTGATTAAGAAATCTGATACATTTCAAACTGTATTTCTGTCTTTCACACATGCTTACCAACTGTAGGAGAGAGAGTTAGAAATAATTTAGTAGCATGTATAAAATCATACTTGGCTGACTTTTAAAAAAAATATGCAGAAGAAGCCATAATCACGTTTATCCTCACAGATACGAAGATAAACCCACACATACACAGTGAAACATTCCCCCTTCACACCGGTATAGTCCTATGGCGAAACCTGACTACAGTCTATTGTGTGGCAAAACATAACAAAACAAAAACAAAATCACTAGCATGTTTTTTTTTTAAAAAAAGAGAGAAACGGTTAAGGCCCTGATCAAAGCCCCTTATGCTTTGTTAGCCAAATTGGATTGGCACCTTCCCTTTTAAACATAAGCATTTATATCTAATTAAAACATCCATACTAAACTGGGCTTTTATTTTTCAGATTAGCTGTAGATAAAGTGCCACTTCATGCCCTAATATAAATCAAGAAACCCCTTGTCTTTGGAATTCAGTTCAAATAGTTGGTCTGGACATGAACTTCACAGTTATTGCCTCTTCCATCCTGCTGACATTTTCTCATTAATTTCTTTTTCCCCTTTCATCCATTCATTGGCTGATGAGTCTATAAATACACTTCATCTGCTTTTACTTTGCTTTCTAAGGATCTGAAGCATGTTGTCTTGATTACATTTAAAAGCAGAAATCTTTAATATTTCTAGGCCAGAACGATAGGCTAAAACACAAGATTGTGGCTCATGTCAGAGAGGTTTCGATGGGCAGTTTTATTGTATTGCCAACAGTGTAAACAATCTCATAGCAAAAGACATGTGTAAAAGCTGTAAATATCACTGCCAGCAGCCAAACTAAAAGGGGAGGAAAGAATCACAGAGAAAGGAAAATCAACAGTATAGCTTTGGTATTAATGGCTGGACTCCTATTGAGGTTTTATGTACAGAATTGGTGAACATCTGAATGGCAAATTGGCATAAATTTTAAAAATTAGCATACAGATTTGCTGATGTACACTGAAATGCAACAGCAAATGCCTATGCTAATCTCTCAATTTGCAGCAATTCACTGGTAAAATTTACATCAAATGTCTTATGCAAGCAGATATAACTAACAGAATTTGGGCCATTATATTTTTTTCTGACCCTCTTATCTCGCATACCCCTGATTTTGCCTCTTCCTTCCCAGTATTCATATAGTAGCTGATAGTAACAATTTATTTTATGAGATGCTAAGACTTTAAACCTTCTATTTTACTTTATTTTTTCCATCAATATCCCACATTTTCCCCAACAGATGAACTTGAGATTTACAAGATATTTTAAAAACAAAGGCAACTGAAAACATTTTTGGGAATTATGCCCAATATGCTCAATTGCACAATTTGCTGGTAGAAGTGCTCTGTGGAGAACATTTCTGCCTCACAGCTGTTTACCATGAGTGCAATTTTGAGTTGCACCCACATTGTTACACAACAGGGTTTGGCCAAATAAATTATCACATTAATATATGATATATGATTATATTAAAATAACTAAAGAATGAAAACAATATGAACAATTTAAAACATACCAGAAAAGCAAAAGAAAGTACAGCATCATTCAGTAAAAGCTGCTTCCTTAGGAACTAGTCATCAAATCTTACCTGAATATCGTATATACTTGAGTATAAGCCAGCCCAAATATAAGCCAAGGTACCTAATTTTTACCTGAGAATCCCAGAAAAGTGATTGACTTGAGTATAAGCCGAGGGTGGAAAAAGGCTGGTTACCGCCATAGGACTTTGTTGTTAGCTTGCTAAGCAGCATTACCTCAGCCTCTAAAAGCTAATTCAACCAGAAACAGAGCCACCTTGGTGGCTTTTTAAAAAAACGTGTTTGCAGAACTGCCACCTGGTCCCAGCAGAGTCATCCTTTCTTCAGTCCTGCCATGACACCCTCCTCCTGTGAGCAGCTAACTAATCAACATTCAATGTGATTTCACAATGACCACAAAGAAGGACTGGTTACTTACCATAGTGGTCAGTGATCTTCAAGTGATCAGATGCAAATTCACACACCCCACCCATCTTTCCCTCTGTCACTGTTGTTTCCTACGCAGCCATGGATGGGAAGAAACTGTGGGAAACTGTTAAGCTGCATGTAAGTGCAGTGGGGTAGGGTGGGGTGGGGGCTGAAGATCTTATATCTCTGTCTCTACAGCTCTGAAATGTTCCGAGGTGGCCTTTATGTTTGGATCCTACCCCAAGCCTATAATAGCAGCAAGCTTGACTACTGCCTGTTATTTTTAACGGTATTGCAATGTTGGTTATCCTGGGAACACAACCAAATAATTGTATGAATTATAGCTCAATAAAGTAATTTCTCCCACCTTTGAGCATAGCCTTGTTTGGAAGATTTGTGTTCGACTTATCTTGGTAAATGGCTCTATTGCTTTTTTTATCCTGCCCCAAAGGCTCACTTACCTTCCTTTCAGTGAGGTTTTTAAAGCATGGCAAGGTAGTTTAGTAGTTAGAGTTTTGGCTGGAGACTTGGAACATCAAAAGTCAAGCCTCCACTGATGCATGAAACTCACTGGATGACCTTGGGCCAATCACTCACCGGTTTGCTACAAAGTACATGAGTACTCAACAGGAGTCCTGTTCCTGAGGAGACTCTTGCTCATAAGGAGCCATTTTTCTTTTTCTTCAAGTAGGCATTCCTATTTGAAGTAGGCAGCTCGGCAGGAGAAGCGGGTGGCGAAGGCTTCTCTTCTCCCACCACTGCGCATGGAGTCTCGGTGAGTCCCTCTCCCTGCCGGGGCATCCTCCATCCAGTGCACCAAGCCGCCACCCCCTGCGATAGGAGAGCACAAGAGAAGCACAACCGGAGCACCAGAGAGAGCTCCACCGCCACCGCTGCCAGTCAACTGGTTTGTTGTCGTGGAGCAGGGACGGTGAGGAGGGTGAGTGAAGCTGCAGGGAGGCCCTGGCAGGGAGAGGGATCCCCAAAGCCTCCGCACTCTCATAGCGAGGCAGAGCCAGTTTCCCCTCAGCCCCTGCGGTGCTGGGCGCCTGCCTGAGCCTTCCTTTGCTGCCAGGCTGGGAGAGATCAAGCAGGCGAGTTGATGTGGTGGGGAAGAGACACTCAAATGTGCAGATGACTCGAGTATAAGCTGAGTCTGCTTTTTTCAGCTCATTTTTTGCTGGAAATAATCAGCTTATACTCGAGTATAAATGGTAGACAAGTCTTTGCTTGCCAGGGGAAAGAGGAGAGGCCTACCTAGCCTTCCATGGAATATCCATAACCCTCGAAGCAGCCGCCAAAAAGAACTTATTCCCGTCTTCATCATATGGCCCTGTGAAGACAGCAGGATCAAGAGAAGGAATCCAATCCCTTCGAGTTATTAATACCTGAAAAGGTTTTATATGGAGGAGATGAGGTCCTTCATATAGCCTGAATCAAAAATCTCCCATGCAGCTGAGTTTTCTTTTCCGTTTATGCATTCATTTTCTTTTGTATACTGTTTTCTGTATCTGTTTCAAACACACACACAAACACATAAAATCAGTGTGTATTTTTGTTTATAATATAGACATTTTAATTACTTACGTCTTGAGGCATGCTTTTTGGTGCCTAAAATAATTACATGCTGACAAGTTGATTTTACCCAACTTAGGACAGAGTGGGCTATGTATTTTGGTACTTTCTTATTTTAGTCTATAATTGTACTACAAAATGTTCAAAGCCTTTCTGTGCTTTAAGACGTCATATGAATAAAATCCGTATACATCTCTAATCTTATTTACTATTTTTTGAGTGGGGTGTTTATGTGTGAGAAAAATAATTTCATATTTTAGCACTATAATAACCAACCAATGAACTCATGAATGAAATGTGATAGAATTGAAATCCAGTCCCATACACATACCCAGGAACAAAGGACATTTTAATAGCCTGAAATAAATATGCTTCACCTGAAAACATTCTACAAAAGAGCATTGTTTCTGATGACATTGCTACATTCCATATTTGAAGCACCAGTGAAATCAACTGTCCTTAAGACTGGATAGTTCTGTGATGGTTTGAACTGTGGAGTCTGTGTCCAAGACTTGTTCACAATTAATGCAAGTCAAGAACTCTTGTGTGCATGAAGATACTAAAACCCAAATCCAACATAGAAGTCCTTGGGGAAGTTTTCAGAATATATGTTTGCACTCATGACCCAAAGGCCTAGGGTAGGGATTCTCAACCTGTGGCCCATGCACCAGATGCGGCCTGCAGCACAATTTCATGTGGCCCCCCACTGCCTCCACTACACCAGGAAGTGCTGTGTGGTAGAGGAAGGGCAAAATGGCCATCTGGCTCCTGAAGCTGTCTGAGGGAGCATGACCTGGCCCCTGGCTTTAAAAGGTTGAGAACTCCTAGCCTCGAACTCCTTCCGAGTCAGAAGACTAATTTGCAGACATAGTGGTTTTATCTCCATACAGAAAGAGGGACCTTTTATTGACTAAAAAATAAATAGCACAGGCCATGATGGAATTCTCCTGAAAGCAAACACACAGCACATTACCCCCTGTAGATTACAACAAGACTTGCTTATGAGAATTTTTCAGGGGATTGTGTTCCATATTATTAGAACTTTATTAAGGAGGGGTTTGCCACAACTTCTCAGCTTTCACATCAACAAGACTGATGACTGCTGCTATAATAACAGGATTCCACACATCCTCTTTTGACGATGCACGTGCCACATGTCTCCTGTGAACTTGACAATGAGTCCCAGGCTTTCAGTGAGACCTTTCCTGTATGTGTGTGTGTGTGTTTTATATATATATATATATATATATATATATATATATATATATATATATATATATATATATATATATATATATATATATATATATATATATATATATATATATATATAAAAATAAAATCTGCAACTGGATCCAAAAGGTTATTTCTAGGAAACAGGAGTCAACTGTACCATGGAATATATAAGGGGGTGGGGCATGGGGGGCTTCAACCGGCTTCTAAAAATACTTAATTGTGTAAAGTCTTTTATGCTCCATGTTCTCAGGCTTCAAGTTTGGGGAAAGAGTTCAAAAAATTTAATAGGAAGTTTTAAATCAAAGTTACAAACTTTGCCAACCTAGTGGTTCGAAAGCAAGAAATTGCAAGTAGATAAATAGGGACTACTTTGGTGGGAAGGTAAACAGCGTTCTGTGAACTCCGGTGTCTAGGCATGCCTGCCACATGTCCACAGAAATGTCTGCAGACGCAGACAGCACTGGCTGTTTGGCTATAAACAGTGATGAGCACTGAACCCTAGAGTCAGATACGACTGGCTTTCAAGCAAGGGCAAGCTTTACCTTTACCTATAAACATTTGGTCACCAGAAATCCATTTTTTTGTTTGTTTTGTTAAATTCATCGCAAGCTGACCGCCCCCCCCCACACACACACACACACACAAACAGTGGAGGTATTCAACAAATATTTTGCACTAAGTTTTGATGAAAGAAAATATTTCCTCCTAGGCATTGTTATGATTTGGCAAGACATAAAATGAAGATGTGTGTGGGGAGAAAATGAGGATTTAGTCTGCCCAAAATGTTTCTTCCCAAACACTTAAGAAAAAGACTGTAGCTAGTGGGACTTGTCTAGAGTTGTATGTCCCTGAATTGGACTTAATAGCTACTTTTTAAAGAATTAACTTGATATCGTAAGAGGTTCAGGTATATTAATTGATATGTTACTTCCATGGCATAGTCACTAACTTTCTAAGACCTTATTCCAGTGAATCTCTGTGATGACTTTATTCAAAAGAACCAGACCAATAAGTGCTATACCAATTCATCACCTCATTGCACATTCCCATTCCACAAACTTATTCCCTTCAGATGTGTTGGCCAACCCCCACTGTGTATTGTGACTGCTGAAGGAAGCATTAAGCAACACATGGCTATCTCTGCACTAGGATCAATACTTTCAGCCACGCAATATGCAGGCAGAAACAGATGTTATTGATAATCCATCATTAGCAGATGTTATTTCTGTTTAAAGCATGTGAGTTCCCAGCAAGAGGCATTCTCACCTCAAATAATTTTAAAATTAGTTTGTTTTGTTTTGTGATTGGCTTTCTTGAGCAATGCATTCCATTCAAGTATGATTTCTCAGGCACATCTAACCTACATTAGGATCTAACTTGGTTATGGACAAGTTAATTCCTTTTCTAATGTTGATCCTTTTCAAACATACTTTGTGCCATGCCAAAAGCTATTTATCCTACATTTCTGCATTTGTTTCTTATTCTCCCTAAAATTACGTTTATCCAGGTTGAAACTAATTTTGTTTCTTTTGGCTTGGTTCTTCAAGCTGTTAAGGTTTTCTTAAATCTTCTTTCGCTTGGGTACCTGTCCTAGTTTTGTATCATGTGCAAATATAATTAACATCCTGTTGGATAATCTTTGCACGGTGGTGCCAAGAATTAAGGCTGTATACTTTGAAGTGCAAGGCCCTCTTCAGTTCCCTTTTCCTTTTTCTCTTAGTTCAACTATTGAACATTTATTCAGGCACAGCTTTAACAGAAAGGAAAAAGAAATGTTTACTTACAAGGCTTATGTTCAAATAAAGTTGTCAGGTAGATAGCAAAAAATATAATACAATAGTTCACTTCATCTTAGTTGCAAAAAGCAGGAATTTAAAAAAAATCTCGCAAGCAATTAATGGTTGCAAGAGAGTACTGAGTTAATAACTTTCTGAAACTAAGACATTTTGAGTCAGAAAAAGACTGAACTGAGCTAAATAACTAAACAACTCAGATAGAATATACAGACAGACTAACTACAGCATCACCCACCCACAGAGCTCAGCATATATACAGAGATGCATGTGTTATGATACTGTATCCAGACCTCTCTGATAACTGTGGCATGCCACTACTCACCTTCATCCTGAGCAGGAGACTGTCAGGGAAGATGTAGTGGTGATGATCTGTTGAACTTGATGGAGATAATTTTCTTTCCATTGCCAAACACTCTGGCTCAACATTCTCACAATGACCTCAGAGAATCCAATTCAAAAACCAACACTGCCACTATCCCCTTATCTTTAATAATCAACCCTATGAAGATCTCAATAGCTTAGTGAGGCAAAGACAACTGTTTTAAAATCAAGGTTTCTCCTTCTACAAATGCAGGAATGTGTGGTTTCCAATTGATCAACTTCAAAGAGCCAAGGATATGTTAGAGTATGTCTGGGAGGTATTAAACGGTTATTTCCTTCTGGATTGCCTTCACAAATCTATTCCACATACAGGTAGTTCATCAGTTAATAGTCCAGTCTTTAATCTCTTGACATACGCTGATTCTTAGCAATCACAGTCTCTCACAACATTTTGTTGACTCCAATTGCCCTATCTGTTCTCCAATAATTCTCACAGATCATAAACAGAACCTCAGGATTATATCTACAAACTCCTGTAGTATCCTTGAATACAGATCATCTAGCCCATGTTGTTGTTGTTGTTCAGTCGCACAGTCAATTCCGACCCTTTGCGACCCTATGGACCATTGTCCTTCAGGCACCTCTGTCCTCTACCATCTTCCTCAGCCCACCCAGCTCTGTGCCCAGTGTGTCTACAATGCCATCTAGCCATCTCATCTTTGGACGCCCCCTTTTTATTTTGCCCTCCAACTTTCCCAGCATCAAGGCCTTCTCAAGTGAATCCTCTTTTCTCATTTGGTGTCCAAAGTACTTCATCTTCATCTTTACTATTTGACCTTCTAAGGAGCAGTCAGGGTTGACCTATTTGTTCTCCTCGCTGTCCAGGGGACTCTCAAAACTCTCCTCCAACACCACATTTCAAAGACGTCTATTCTTCTGCGTTCAGCTTTCCTAATGGTCCAGCTCTCACAACCGTACATTACCACCGGGAATACCATTGCTTTGACTATGCGAATTTTTGTTTGCAAGGTGATGTCTCTACTTTTCACTATGTTCCCCAGGTTTCTCATAGCTTGTCTCCCAAGAATCAATCGCCTTTTAATTTCATGGCTGCAGTCACCATCTGCAGTGATCTTAGATCCTAAGAAAGTAAAATCTGTCACTGCTTCTACTTCTTCCACATCTGTTTTCCAGGGACTGATGGGGCATGTTGCCATTATCTTGGTTTTCTTGATATTGAGTCTCAAGCCCACTTTTCCACTCTCCTCCTTAAACCCAATCAAGAGATTCTTTAGGTCTTTATTAGACTGAAACCCTTTCCCTACATCATTTCTCCCTGTTTTTACTTGGTTGTCATACTATTCACAAAATTATACTTAATTTCTTAAAATTATTTTTATATTAACCTAGAACTCTTTAAATAGAGCAATGTGCATGCAGTCAATATTTCTATATCTCATAAATGATTCTAAAAGCAACCTGGCAGAATGTACACATGAGCACACTCATCCCCTACTGAATTGACACTGCCGCTTTTGCAAAGCCTGGGAAATCAAGCAGCTGCAAGGAAAAGTATGGTTTCCCCATGCCCCAATGGCATGGAACGGCCCGCGCAGAGGCCACTTCGGGAGAACGCTCCCTGAGCCGTGGGCTCTGTGGGCAGAGAAATTAAGGGGGGGTGGATTAATGATAGGGTTTGATTCACCCAATTCCTTGACCTGACCAGCGGTTCTGCTGAGAGAGCGAATATCTAACTCTGTTACCCATTAAGGTAATCACTCATCTCCAAGGAGAGCGTAATCTCTGGTGCAAATAGAAGCCATATTTACTCTGGCGTAAGCCTCAGACAATAGTCTTCCTCTGTCAGTGTTTGTCCTAGTTAATTAACTTCCCCAAGAGAGGTTCTCAATTAACCTGGGTAAATGGGTAATGTGATTTTCTGTCAGATAACCATCCTACCATGCGCAGCCTTCTGTATAATATATACTGATGATTTTCCCTCAATAAATCACTGGTCTTCGCTCCATCTTGTCTCATGTCGTTCCTTTGACCAGTCTCCTCCGGGACCTCAAGGGCCGCTTTACGGCCCCGATTCCTACATCTGGTGACCCCGAGACGTGATCTACTCGAGAGTAAGTGACCCCCGAGCGGTCTACTCGTGAGTAAGCGATCAGCACAGCCAGGTTCTGCGCCAGAACCTTGTCCCATCATCCCGGAGGACAGCGCGGCAGCCCGGTCGGTAAGCCAGCCGATCGGGAAGATGGCCCAAGCGGCGAGGCATTACAGAAGAGGCATCCTACAGCTTGCTCCCGACTTTCGCGGCGGCTTGCAGGTTACGGAAAAATGCGTTCCGCAGGGTCAGCTGTGAAACCCTGACAGCGCAGAGGCCACCGAGGGCCCGTGGTAGGGGACCACGCTCCAAGCTCTATCCAAAGAATCGTCGCCAGAACCTATTACTTGCCCAAGACGCGTCGACTCGTCCCGAGGAGGAAACTTCCGAGGACCCAATCGCAGGTAATATGGGGACCTGTCCTCAGCGACAGCGTCCATCCGCTAGCCAAAGAACTCGTGGCCAGGGTTTTTAAGTTGCATTTTCACAGCGGAGAGCTAGCGAGACTTTTGGTGTACCTAAGGGAACACTGCCTGCTTTACCCAGAAGTAGGTACGTTAACCCTTAAGCTTTGGGATCAGATAGGAGACTGCATTCAGCAACCCCCGAAAGCTCCAGAGGGCATAATTCGCACATGGAGCAAATGTAGGAAACTCTCAGCAGAGGTAGACCCAGTCTGGATAGAGACCCAGAAACCCCCAGCGCAGTCAGGACCATCGGCCCCAAGGAGTCTCTATCCGTCATTTCAGCTTAAGCAGGGCAGTGTAGGGAGCATTCCCTCAGTGACAGCTGCAGACGTCACTGAAGGAATTCATGGCATGAGAGGCCCTGGCGCTTCTCTGACAGTTAAAAGTCCCCTGCCAATTAAGAACTCCATTCAGCGCATGGGTGAGGAAGATCCATTCACGGGGAAATTGCCAGTGGCACAATTAGCTAGCGCCCAACTGCTGTGCTCAGCCTATCTGAAGGCAGACACACGTTCAGGCAGGGCTGCTCAGCGCCCACTGCTCACGGAAATCTGCACGGCCCCTGGCCACGCAGGGCTCCAGAGCAGACCCATTACCACACTCAGGCGCAGAGCAGTGCCAAAACCCCAAGGCGCCTGCTTCCAGTGTGGTAAAATGAGACACCTTAGAAGAGAAAGCCAATCTAGACCAGGCAGATCTTCAAAAGGTTGCCTTAATGCCAAATGGTCACGCTGGCATGCATCTGGCCCAGGCTAGAAAGGAGGCAGCCATCGCCCTGGCTATGCCAGAAGAACCATCCCAGCAATAGTACCCCGAGTTCCCCCAGGGCACAGGCAGAACCTACTTGTCTCACCTTGGGAGTAGCCCAGAGAAACTCACCCATAAGTAGAAGCACCCAGATGGATGTAAATAGCCATCTGTGCATAAAGTCATCTCCTCATGTGTAGGATAGAACGCTGCAGATCAGGGGAGGAATGTGCGAATGCGTAAATAGATGTGTGTATGCGTGGTGCACCACTGAATGTATGACTGCAAGAACTGTGTATGATTGCAAAAGCCTTGTCTCTATGACCACAGTATGACTGAAAAAGTGTTCCTTGTGTGTAACTGCGTGGTAATGTCACTGTGAAATATGTGTTAAACAGTTTGCACTCTGCTCATGGGCAGGAACTATTTAAGGTTTGAGAAAGCAGGATGTGCAAAACCCTTACAAAACCCTTTGCCTTGCCTGCTTAGCAGCTTAGGCAGGAGAGGGGGGGGGAATCCTAACCTGCAATAGGGCAGGGTGATTCCCCCTTCTTCCCTTGAGACTTTTCTCTTTGTCAAAGGATTAAGCCACTCTTGGAAACCGGTTTTGCAATCCTTGCCACTCAGGAAAACAGATTTTTCTTTTCAGAAGCGCGATCTGAAAACAAAAATCACTTCTAGGAGTTTTCCTCACTAGATCATAAGCTATGGGGCCCCTCCCTACGTCTGTGTTCCTCAAACCCCCATCTCTGTGTTTTAAGGTTTTTTGAATGTCTCTTAACGTCTTTAAGCCACGTATCTCTCTCACTAGGAGTGAGAGAATTGCATTGTCTTCATGTGTGTACTGTGTTATCATCTTGTAACCTCAGTTCTCAACCTTTTAAAGTCAGGGGCCAAGTTCCGGGGCCTCAGGCAGCTCTGGGGGTCCGGACAGTCATCCTGCCCTTCCCTCGCCACACAGCCCTTCTCGGCTTGGTGGGGGTAGTGGCAGGGCAATGTGGGCTCTGGCCCACTTGCCCACGTCTGGCCGCAGGTTGAGAATTGTTCTAACTCTCCTTCATTCTCTTAGGAAAGATACGGTTCTGGTATTTTGACTTTAATCTGTGTAAAGTAACCCACTCATTGTACCCCTTTCACAGGAAAAAGCACGCAAACATTCTTGCGCTACAGGAACAAAATTCCTCTCCAGGCCTTAATTGTAACCAATTCATTTCTTCCTACAGCCTTAACTTGCTTCCTTTCACAGGGTCCAGAAGTTAATTACTGATAGGGATTTTCTTAACAGGAGGACCCGGTTGCCTTGGTTACCTGACCTAATCTGATTTCGTTATGATAAGAGTTGTTGCATTCTCATTGTGCTAACTCCTGACTTGTCTTTCCTCCTTTCCTCCTTTCGCCAGTGGAACTTCCTGCTGGAAATGTTTAACTTGTGTGTCTTTTCATTTTTTGTGTATTATTCCCTTACAGCTGGTACGTCACAGTTGGCTTGTTTTAATAAGTCTTAGTAGGTCATTTTAAGTATGGCACCTGGCCCACAGCACCCTCTCTAGTGAGCAGACACATTTCACAAACTCCAGAGCACAGAGGAAGGATTAGTCCCTAAGCTCCTGAGCATGTGCAGAGTGCCACCCATTAGCCAGGACTGCCTAGGACCATTTTAAGAGTGCAGTCAGGTCACACCTTCAATCAGATACAGGCATTTTTAGGCCACCCCTTCCCTTTTTGCTGCTAGTCTAAGCACAGGCAAAAGGCTAAGCCACCATCTGGCACTCTTCTAAACGTGTGCACGCACGCCATGGGCGGATGTGCGCAGGGGGGCCTTCATGAGAAATTTACCCAAGGGAAGCCTGGCGCTTCATGCGCCAAGGTTTGCCATAAGACCCCAGACTCATCTCGCTTCTAGCAGACAGTCACCTTGTGTGGATGAATGTCACTGGTTCCTCTTCGGGGGGGGGGGCTAGGACAGTTTTCACTTATGGGGGTCGCACATATTAGGTTCTTACTTGGCAAGAGGACCAAGCTTGCAACACGCTCCTGACTCTTCCGCAAGCGGGCAGAGTTGGCAGCCGTAAACCTCGCTTTGCGCACCTTTGCCAAAGAACGCTCCAACATAATTGCTGACAGCCAGTTTCCTAGGAATTTGCTTCACAGTCTACCGGGAGCATACATCACTCCCACGTTAGACAAACATTTGCTAAGTTTGTTCCTCACAACTCCAATTCAGAGTCATGCATTCCCAATTCAGAATGCCAAAGCGCTCGCAAGGCAGTTCAACCTGCCACTTTCCCAAGCCCAAGGCATAGTTCGCTCCTGCCAGCATCGTGCAGGGGCACCGAGGGGGCCCTCGTGGGGGGTCAACCCACGAGGGACAGAGGCCATCCAGGTGTGGCAAATGGACGTCACACATCCCCACATTTTGGCAAATGGCAGTACATACACGTTTGCATTAATACCTTCCCACAGTTTGTTTGGGTAACAGCACAGAAGGGAGAAACGGCTCCCCATGTGGAGCAGCATCTCCTTTCCCATGGCCAAGGGTGAACCTCGGCACACGAAGTCCGATGACGCCCCAGCTTATAGCTCCAGGCAGCTGGCCACCTTCAGGGCCACCTGGGATATTAAGCACACTTTTGGCGTTCCTTACAATCCGCAGGGGCAAGCGATTGTGGAACGGGTCTATCGGACGCTTAAGTCCTACATTGACAAACAAACAGAAAGGGGGGGAACAACGTCCCATAGTTGCACAGCAATGGCTATCCTATAAGTGCAAAAACTAACTAACTCTTTCAGAATTTTTATCTCCCAAACAAGTCTCTTCCCCATGCAGGTCCCAGAGGCCAGAATCAGACCCGGATGATTGCAAAGAGCGGCACCAGTCACTGTCCTGGATGTCATCAGCTGTCCGTCTTCCTTTATGACTTACATCTCCAAAGACATTTCTATGAACATTTTGCACACTCAGTGCCACTTCTAAGGACTTTTCCAAACTCAAGTTGCACATGAAACCCCACCAAGAAGGGAAGCCTCATCTCCGAAAAAGCTGCTGAAAGTCTTTTATTGCTATTATTATCTGTAGTTGCTCTTTATTTATTCATGCCTTGTACAATGCTCCAGTTGGGATTTGCAAGGGACACTTGAATTTCTGTATATTGTTAATAACGGCCAGCTTCCACCAAAGGAAGCCAGACCGGCCCATGTTTGCACCGGCCCATTGCTTGGAAAGATTGAGCACCCAGTAGCCGGTAATCCCCAGTTTATCTTCACACCTCCCCATAGGTGTTAGAAAAGACATTTGCACAACACCAGAAGCTGCAGAAATAGCTTAGAATCACCCCAGGTCACAGCATCAATGACACATCTCATTATCTTGCCTTGCTACAGAAAGCAGTCTGGATTCAGACCCACAGCTCTGAAAAACCAGGCGGCAGTCAGTATATTTCAGCGTGCCCGGCTTAGCCATGGGCAACGCTCGGAGAATTGGCCAATTGGCTTGCGGATTAGCAAAAGCCATTGACCATACCTCCTCAGCAATAGCGCTGCTCAGCCAGGAGCAGACAGAGCTCGCCATGCCATACTGGATAATCAAGCAGCCATCGATTACCCCCTGTGGTTACATCATTTGGGTTGCGAGTCTGTCCATGGCATGTGTTGCCTTAATCTCACAGACTATACCCACAAAATTCAAAGCCAGCTCACGGACCTCCACACCCTAGTTAAGAACATCAAGGAGGATTCTTCATGGGGGTGGTAGGACTCCCTGTGGTTGTGGTTCCCATGGGGTTGGCTTCAGACGACACCCAAAGTGATTGTGGGTGTGGTAATACTGGGCAAAACAGTGTGTTGTTTCGTGCAATGTATTCCCTCACTGCTATCGTGATGTCCCCCATGGAGGGAACCCCGAAGCGTCATTCCCGCTCATCAGCTGGTACCTCTCTTGCACAGAATTGCCGGTCAGGCTCTTAAATAAAACAGAAAGGGGACATATGGTTTCCCCATGCCCCAATGGCATGGAACGGCCCGCGCAGAGGCCACTTCGGGAGAACGCTCCCTGAGCCGTGGGCTCTGCGGGCAGAGAAATTAAGGGGGGTGGATTAATGATAGGGTTTGATTCACCCAATTCCTTGACCTGACCAGCGGTTCTGCTGAGAGAGCGAATATCTAACTCTGTTACCCATTAAGGTAATCACTCATCTCCAAGGAGAGCGTAATCTCTGGTGCAAATAGAAGCCATATTTACTCTGGCGTAAGCCTCAGACAATAGTCTTCCTCTGTCAGTGTTTGTCCTAGTTAATTAACTTCCCCAAGAGAGGTTCTCAATTAACCTGGGTAAATGGGTGATGTGATTTTCTGTCAGATAACCATCCTACCATGCGCAGCCTTCTGCATAATATATACTGATGATTTTCCCTCAATAAATCACTGGTCTTCGCTCCATCTTGCCTCGTGTCGTTCCTTTGACCAGTCTCCTCTGGGACCTCAAGGGCCGCTTTACGGCCCCGATTCCTACAGAAAAGAGCTATTATTATGAGTAGATTGTTGAACATATTAATGCAACCCCACATTACAGTGGGTTAATGTAGATTGTGTGCCTTACCAGCCAAGAGGAAGAGTTCTCTTGTTTCCAGCCTTTAAGGTTACCTGACCTGATTAGAATACTTGATATTCCTTTTTCTGTCAGATAGTGTTCAGTGTGTGGTGTCTCTGAGGTAATTTTTCATCGTTGTGTTAATATTCTCTCCCCCCCCCCCCTCACTCTTCAATCTTTGCCTTAAAAGCAAAGTGTGCTGTATTTGTTTAAATGTTTGTACAGAACTGTTTATCAACAAAAGCAACTATTTATTCTTCTATTTCAAGAAAGAACTGTGAGTACAGAACGGTTTTTACTGTACCTCAAGACGTGTGGAGAGTTTTTAATTGTTTCTCAAATGCCCTTGGAAGGGTGGGGGTCACATGAAATGGTGCCATGGGCCGCATCTGGCCCACAGGCCTTAGGTTGGGAACCCGTGGTCTAGGATTTTGAAGAACTTGAGAAATATAACTATTTTGTTAAACCTGCCCCACCTACTGGTGTGTATCTGCTGATGCAACATAAATTAGGGTGGGTAACAAGGGGATATGTTCCAAATGGTGTTGTACTGCAACTCTCACAGTCCCTAGCCAGTATAGCCCATAGTTCTAACTTCTGCATACTGCTGCATGAGCAAAGTCTGCTCCCACAAAAACTATTTGTATGAGATGGCCTACTTGACATGTAGTAGCTCAGGATGACTCTGACTTGACGTGGCTCTGTTTATATGCGGGGTAAAAATGAGGTTAAACCTTCCAATCTCAAAACATCACTGTATACAATATTGCAAATCACACAAAAATTTACAAAGGGCAGTGAGATGACTACATTCTCAGAGCATAGTTTTAAACACACTTACATATTTGTCACCATGGGAATTCCACTTAAGGTCAATGGGACTATTGTTCCCAGAAACATTCCCGGCAACGCTCTCAATCTGCATTATACATATATAACATAATATGCCATTGAGCTCCAGTCAGTCACATGCTTGGCCTAAGTACTGTGACAGATAGGATTCCTGTAACTTAACACAAGACCTCTATCAGAATCTTTTGAAAATTCAGACATATGCCTTTCTCTAATCCTCAACCCATTTTAATTTTAATTAAAGCATACTTTCAGATTGTCATTGTCACTGGGAATTGTGCAGATATACACACAGAGGCTGGAAAATCAACCACTTCCATTTCTTTCTATATTAATTAAAAGGGAAGCACATGATTCTCAACAACAGAGCGATCAGATTGAAATCTCAGAAAGCAAAACTGCAGAACAAATGTAAAATCACGCATAAAGAAATTGACAGAAAAGTGAACATAAAAGGAGACAAACATCTGTTCATTAAAAACATCTCACCCTGGTTCCCTTTCATAACCTAACTGATTTAGTGACAGTGGGAATATGACACAGCCAATCTGCTTAAATTTCACTAAGGTATTTGGCAAACTACTACATGGGAGATTATTAGTTAATCTGGAAAAAATGGGGATTAGTTCCAAAATTATTAAATGGTCAAAGAAGTATTCAATGGCAGAGAATGCAAAGGGCTGTGTTTAAAAGAATGACCATGAGGTTATTACAAATACAGTTCCAACAAACCCAGACTAAAAATTTATCTTTCCCACCCAAAACAAGGCTGGGCTGAAGCCTGATGTTATTTGCCAAATAATATAATTCTACACCTGGAAAGAAAAGTATAGATTATTCTGGAACCTAGAACAAATTTGAAATCCAGCAATTACACCATTTTTTCCTGTATGTTAGAATTTAATTAATCAAGAGAAACTTAATTTACCTTAGCAGGCAATGTCAACTAAAACTGGGATTTTAGTGATGCAAATGGCAAATGCAAAATGTTTAGCCAAAATGGATGGATTATCTCTTTTTTAACAATAACCAGGAGCATTGAAATTGGATCAGGACAACTTTGGATCAGGATCTTAGCACAGAAGGAGATTTATCCCCTCTTGTTCCACATAACATTTCCAATCTAAGCAGAATTTCTTCCTCAGCTGCTATTGGCTTCAGTAGGAAAAGTAAGCAGGGCAGGTTATGAATGTATGCATGTGTCCATGGGGTGGGGATCATTTTAGAAATCTGCATAGAAAGAATGGGTTAAGCTCCTTTCTGTAGTCACAGTGAATAAAGGGAGGGTAGCTATCAACAGCAGTCATCATGGGCAGAAACTAGGAGTTACAGTAGACAACAATTTACTATTCAAGAAAAGGCAAGCAAGTCAAAGAAAGAGTGGGCTCATCAAGATGCAATTGCTGGTTTTAAAAGAAATAAAAAGAGATCAAAGAACAGGATACAAGGATCCAGTGTGTAGTCTGATTCTAAAATGGGTTCTATGTATTAGCGACACTACAGCAAAAACACAATCTCATGAACCAATACACCAAAAAATTTCTTTGTGCATATGTCCTGAGCAAGGTTTGAAAATGTAGGTTTCTAGGCTACAACTTTTGAAACCCCCATAGATTCTAATGACTGTAGTCCAAAAATGTAATGTTTCCAACTTCTGCCTACCATGGACGATGGCATTCAGATGGGAAGAGCCTTCCAAAAAGTATGTGGATAATGGCACTGTGGTTAAAGGGAGAGATTAAAGCCAAACTCTCAATATGTTTTCTAGAGTTCTGCATAACTGTGTTTTTGGATTCCTAAGGAATTCTGGGAGCTATAGTCTCAAAACGGAAATGTTCTTGTTTTTTAGTTTCTGTCCTTAGCCTGTCTTCTTATCTCAACAGTACTAAAGTTTAAGCATGCTCTCATATGATCCAGAGATGCTAGGTTTTTACCTCATTTCCAGAACTGTGAATGGTGTCCACGTGAGCTAGGGGTTTTCTGGGAGCCAAAGTCCAAAAGGTCAGCTAATTTCCAGTTTCAGAAACAAAGATTGGGATCAATGGATAGTGAAATATTATTGATGTATCACCCTATTGAACAGCTGATTCTTCAAGTGCATGCCTCTCTATGGCTTTAAGAGAGCTCTGTTATATTTAGCATGTTTTTAAAGAGTATGAATGCCAGTAGATATTGAGTTCACTTTTTTCCATAGGTGTAATTTTAATATTTCTGAACCATTTAACTAAGCATATTCACAGCTCTGTGTACATATACTTAGTTTTACCTCAAGAGACCACCTACTCTGTAGGCAGGCAGAGAGGTTGAGGAATTAGGGGACAACATCTGGCAGCATTGTGAATTAAATTTTTCTTTCACAAGTGAAAAACCATATCCTCCATCAAGTCACAGCAGGGTATAATGCTGTCGAGCATACAAGATTTGTTTTGAACTCTTATGGAGAAACACACCCAACTTTCAGTTTACACTAATAACATCCGTATGTCTGGATTATACCACAGTCTAGATGCTGCTAATTAAAGGTTAAAATTAGCCAAACAATTTCCACAAGAAAAACATACCAATCTTATTAAAGCTTAAATATGACTTTTAACTCACACTGCAAGCACATCTCAGTATGACATTTTAGAAGGTATTAGATATGTTGCATTTTTCAGCATATTAAAATATCCTGTGTCTACTACTTTCAGGCTTTCCAAGTTTTGAAAAAGATTTCAAGGTTTCATGTGACAATACACTGATTGCTGAATAAGCCAACTACTGTTTTTGTGCCACCATTTGGCTATATTGTCACACCTTCTAATAGCAATGTTTACATTACATTCACATGAATTAACTTTTAAAAGTATGGCTATAGTTTTTGTGCTGCATGATAAAGAGTCTGAAACAAGAAATAAGTTTTTAATCTAAAGACATCATCTGAAACAGAATATATTAAAGGCTTTTTGGTTCAGGTAGAGAGTCTGTGAAGTCTGGTCCAGAATCCATGTCCACTTTTAGATTCAATCCTAAAAAAATACAAAGCACTAATATTAAATAAGGGTCTTTGAGTACATGCAAAGTATATTTCCTTCACTTCTTAATCCTATTAACCCTGTAAGGAATGAATGTATTTAGAGCAGATGGATGAATGAGAGCATGTGAAGAGTGTTGGGTAAGAATGAATAGAAAGTAGCCTTGGTAAAAATAGTGCCGGTAAAGACAGGTGAAGGAATTGGGGCCACTGGAGGGCCGGGGCGCCCGGAGGATGACTGATCAAGTAACGACACGAGACAAGGAAGCAGGATCGATCAGTACTTTAATGGCAAAAGGCAATATCATTTATAGGGAAGAAAACGCAACGGTGGCAAACTGTCATCAAATAGCGCATTACCTCATACGTTGATTCAGGTTAATGGGGAAACCTTCAAAGGGGAAGTTAATTAACTCGGGCAAACACGGGGAAAGAATGACCATTGTGTTGGGGATTAGGCAGGGACAAACATGGCTTATTTGCGCCGGGGATTTCCCAAACCGGGAGATGAGTTTATTACACTTAATGTTACACAGGAGTTAGCTATCTGCTTACTTGGCAGCGTCGCGGGTCAGGTCACGGTAATTGGGTGAATCAAACCCTATACTTTATTCACCCCCCTTAATTTGGCGGCCACAGAACCCACTCGCAAGGAGCGTCTCTCACTGCAGTGGTTTCAGGCGGGCCGTTCCATGCCCTATGGGGCATGGGGAATCCGCATCTCCCCTTTAATTTTTCTATTTAAGGACCTGAGCGGCGACCTTACGCAAGATCGGCATCAGCTGTTGAGTAGGGATGACGTCACGGGGTTTCTCTCTGGGGCGGCACTGGGCGATCAGTGAGGGAATGCATTGAGCCAGGCAACATATCATAATGCCTATAATGACAATCCCGACGACTATCTTGAGTACCGTTTGCAACCATCCCCAGGGAATCCATGACCACATCCAATTCCACAGAGAACTCCACCAAGCCCCCCATGCAGAGCCTTCTGTGATGCCTGCAACTATGGTGTGGAGATCCGTGAGCTGGTTTTGGATCTTGCGGGAATTATCAGTAAGGTTAAAACAGCACATTCCATGAAAAGACTCACAACCCAGGTGATGTAGCAAGAGGAGGTAGTCGATAGCCGCTCGATTATCAAGGACGGCATGGCGAAGCTCTGCCTGTTCCTGATTAAGGAGCGCTATCGCTGTGGAGGTATGGTTAATGGCTTTAGCCAAACCGCAAGCTAAGCGGCCGATCCTCCGTGCGTTACCGACGGCCAAGCCTGGCACGCCGATTAGGCTGACCGCCAGTGATACATACTCAGCGGGACTTAACACTCTGAAGCTGCTGTCACAGGAGCTGTCTAACTGGGTTGTGCGTGTGTGCCGTATGAGTGGGGAAACATTAGCAATTGATACATTTGCGTCAACAGTGCTTGGGGCAATCATGTCCTTGGTAGGAAGTAATAGTGTCAAACGACTGATACAACACATCGAGTCCGACAAATTCGCAGGGATGTAGTTCCATGTGAACTGGTTACAGGTGAAAAACCACCCAGGAGGTAGGGTGACATATGCATACAATGAGATGAGTGTCTCTGGTTTGGCACAAGTCCAGTTGCCGCTGCCAGGGTCAACGCAGCGGCGCCGCGCCTGACCGCCTGAGGTGCAGCCGGTCATGCGGGTACAGGCAGCGTCCGGGCTGATCGCCACTCGAGGGGTATGAAGAGCGACCGCATCAGCCGGCAAGGTTGACACAAGCTTCTGTCCCCCCCAGCGCGCATATGCTGAGAAGGCAGTAGGAGAATGTGGCCCAGAAAAGGCCTTCAGCAACCAGTCGCCATCCTTGGTGCGTGCGTCCGGAGTGTGGCACACGGGGATGAGACAGGTGCTGAGGATAGATGCAGAACCAACGCCCTGCTGTAAGCAAAAATCGGACTGGTTGACGAGACCCGCCAACCTTTCCCACAAGTTGTACTGCATTCAGGTAGACAAATCTTCACCAGGCGGCAAACCGTCGGCCTGGATTGGAGTAGCCCGAACGCCTCCCCCCAAAAGTAGGGAGAGGGCCAGGATGATGGTGATTGCCACTGTGTTGGCATGGAGTTGAGCGAAGACTGCAGCTGTGAGGTTCTCCGGTGTCAGCTCCTTCTCCTCGCGCTGGACGGTGTCCTGGGCGTCACGGCAAAGAGCTTTGACCATCCCCCAGGTGATCTTGGGCATCGGTGGCCGCTTCCTCCGGCGGATCCGCTGGGTCAGCGTGAGGTCCTCCATCTCCGGGATCGGACTCGGGTCGACCTGGGTCCACGCCATGCGGTTCCAGATGAGGCTTGACACACCGAGCTGGAATCCAAACGACACCTGTAGGAGACATAACTGCAGCATACCCTCTTCCCCACGTTATGAGCGGCACCGGGCCCCTCCAAGAAGGGTCTGGTGGCACTCGGTACCGGACCATAGGTCGCGGGAGGGCTTCCGAACGGCAGAAATGCCTCTCCTGCGGCGTACAGTCCGAAAAAACATTAAGGTGATTGTAAGTGAACAATACCTTATTTAAGCAAAACTGTGCTTCTCCTTGTGACTTGGGGAGGGCTGGTGGCTCCCCCCTTTCTGTTTGTTTGTCAATATAGGACTTTAGCGTCCGATTGACCCGCTCTACAATCGCTTGCCCTTGCGGATTGTAGGGAATCCCAAATGTATGCTTGATGTCCCATGTGGCCATGAAGGCGGCCAGCTGCCTAGAGCTGTAGGATGGCGCGTTATCCGTTTTCACGTGCCGTGGTTTGCCCATCGCCGCGATGCAGGAAAGGAGGTGCTGCTCCACGTGGGTAGCCGTCTCCCCTTTCTGCGCCGTGGCCCAAACGAACTGGGAAAAGGTATCAATGCAGACGTGCATGTACTGCCATCTGCCAAACTGCGGCACATGCGTGACATCCATCTGCCATACCTGGTTAGCCTCTGTCCCTCGTGGGTTGACCCCCCACGAGGGCCCCCCCGGTGCCCCTGCACAATGCTGGCAAGAGCGAACTATGCCTTGGGCTTGAGAAAGTGGCAGATTGAACTGTCTGGCGAGTGCTTTGGCATTTTGGTGAAAAAATGCATGACTTTGGATTGGAGTAGTGAAAACTCCCAAAACTGAACGTTGTTGAATTTCCTTTGCGGCCGCGTCCGCTCTGCTATTGCCCGCGGAAATCGGACCCGGTAGGTCTTGGTGACTTCGGATGTGGGCAATATAGAGCGGCTCCGTGCGGTTTCGCAAATGAAATTGAGCGGTGAGAAACAGACTAAGTAAATTCTTGTCTATCGCGGGAGTGATGTAAGCTCCCGGTAGACTGTGCAACAAATTCCTTACATACAGGCTGTCAGTTATGATATTCAAACGCTCCTGGGCGAAGGTGCGCAAGGCAAGGTTCACGGCTGCCAACTCTGCCCGCTGAGCGGACTTCTGTGGAAGGGTTAACAGCGTGTGCCAAGCTTCGCCCTCCTGCCAGGTCAAAACACCATAGGTGCGACCACCATCTGTAAAAACTGTCTTGGCCCCTTGGAGCGGGACCAGCGAGAGCAATTCGAACAAGCTGACTGTTCTTGTCTGAAGCGAGACAAGCCTAGGGTCCTTGGGCAAATGGTACGCTAAGCTTCCCGTGAAACCTTCCAAGGCTATCGGAAGCGAGTCACCTAGCTGCATCAAGTGATGAACTTGTTCCTTAGTGAACGGGACTACAATTTTGGCCAAATCCTGCCCTGAGATGTCCCTAGCTCTCAGCCTTCCACGGTAGACCACCGCGGAGACCAGCTCTTGGGGCGGAACGATGTTCCGTGATGATGTGTTAGGCAAATACACCCACTCTACAATCTTCGCTCCCTTCTCGGAGTCTACTCCTAACGCCCCAGTGAACATGGATCCTGACCGTACGATGTACAAATTCAGGATCGGGGCATAGGGCCCCTGGGCGATTCTATCCACCCATCTCTGGCTAAGGACTTGGTTAACTTTCTCGAGCGCCAAACGCGCGTCTCGAGAGATTTTTATCCGGTCTGCCGGCTGCTTGCCTAAGGTCAGCAGCGAGAAGAGCGGTTTCAAAAGATCCGTATCCAATCGGAAGTACGGTCTGGCCCAATTAATATTCCCTAAAATCTGCTGTAGCTCTACCAGGGTGACTGAGTCCTGTAGATTTATCTGAGGCAAAACCGGTGCGGCAAAAGAACGGAGAAGCCGATGACCCAAGTAGGAAAAGGGCTCGGTTCTCTGCACTTTCTCAGGGGCAATGAGTAAACCTTTGTCCCCCAGGCTGGCCTGGAGGTCGGAAAACATTTCGCTGCCAAGTTGCGGCATAGCGACCAAGATATCGTCCATGAAGTGACAAACAATAGCTTTAGGGTAAAGGCTTCGGAATTTTTCCAGCGCGTTGTGAACATAAATTTGGCACAGGGTGGGCGAATTGAGCATGCCCTGTGGCAAAAATTTCCACGCGTAACGGAGCGTGGGCTCACTGTGGTTCACAACCGGCACCGTAAAAGCAAACCTTTCCCGGTCCCTGGGGTCTAAGGGGATTGTATAAAAGCAATCCTTGAGATCTACAACTAGAATCTCCCACCCCTCGGGAATCATATTAGGATTCGGGATGCCGCATTGAAGCGGACCCATGGGCTGAATACACTTATTGATCTCCCTGAGATCGTGGAGGAGTCGCCACTTCCCCGACTTTTTCTTAATCACAAAAATTGGCGAGTTCCAGGGACTGGTGGACTGTTCTATATGTCCTGCGTCTAGCTGCTCTTTCACTAGCTGCTTGAGGGCAACTAATTTCTCTCCCACAACCGGCCATTGTTCCACCCAGACCGGAGTGTCGGTGAGCCATTTAAGTGGCAACGCCGTTACCCGAAGGTAAGGGTGGCACCGTACTGCTGGAGAATGTCTCGCCCCCAAAGGTTGACGTGCACGTCAAGAATGTGCGGCCGAATTACCGCCGTGCCGTCAGCCCCTGGGATCGTGACTTCTACCCACTCTCGGCTCCTAAACGCTTCCTGAACACCGCCTACCCCCCACACATCGGAGACCGGCTCAATGGCCCACTCCCTTGGCCACTGGCTCCTGCTTATCACGGACACATCAGCTCCGGTATCGAGTAGGCCTGAGAACACTCTTTTGTTCAAAAATACCTCGATAACGGGGCGCTGCTTCCACTCAATGTTGGTCTCCACTGTCGCTAAGACCTGGTATCCTTGCACTGCCTCAACCGCGCTCAAGCGGTCTGCTGAGCCGGGCTCTGAGCTGTCACTGAGCCTCCCCTGGCTGCCTGCTGGCGAGTGACAAGGAACCATGATCAGTTGCGCTAAGGAATCTCCCTTATGAATGGTCTGGGGCAGGTGTGTCCAGAGTTGGACCTGGAGAACGCCTGAAAAATTCGAG
Source organism: Bradypodion ventrale (assembly GCA_035047345.1). Taxonomy (NCBI): domain Eukaryota; kingdom Metazoa; phylum Chordata; class Lepidosauria; order Squamata; family Chamaeleonidae; genus Bradypodion; species Bradypodion ventrale. The sequence continues at coordinate 191,370,063 of JAWDJE010000005.1, forward strand.
TCAATGACTCCTGGAATTATAAATATTCCGCGGGCTCCAGCTACACTACGGGGCAAAACTATACCTAAAAAGCCTCTGGGCAGGGGACCCATGTACTGGGAATCGACCAGATAGACTGTGCCTGGCAGGTCGCATGTAACGTCTGCCTGGCAAGTCAGCTCTAGCCCTGTGCTACCCTTGGGGCTGGCCTGTGCCCTCGTAGTGTCTGGAATGTGCCTGGAACCTAGTCCAGCTCGGGGAAGTCCTGGTTCTGGGAAATGAGTGAAGCCTCTGTTTGGACTGGGGCCAGAGACATGCCCGCGTTCCGGTTTCCCGAACTCGGACAAAACTTGGCCCAATGATAGCCTTTTCTGCACTTCGGACATGGGGTTTTCGGAGCCTTGGGCTGGCTGGACCTTTGTCCGCCTCCCTTGAGTCGGCACTCCCTAGCGAAGTGACCGACCTTGCCACAGGAGTGGCATGCCCCCTGGTTCTTCCCTTTGGATTTTTTACCCCCTTGCACCGCCGCCGCCAGCAGACCCATCTAGTAGGAGTCTGTGCCAACGTCGGAGCAAGCTCTAATCATGTCCGATAGGGTCAGATCAGGACGATTGCCTAGGGACTGCAAAATCTTACGACAGTCCAAGTTGGCATTGTCCTTGGCTAACTTGATCATGAGCTCTTGCTGGGCTTGCTCATTGTCAATCTGCCTGGTGATTGCCTCCTCCAGGCGATTGATGAAGTCCATGTAGGGCTCTTGGGCTCCTTGCTTGATAGCGGTGTAGTTTTTAGCCGCTTTGCCAGACGCTGGGATCTTGAAGTACGCCCTATAGGCGGCTTCGGCGGACATCTCTAGCGTGGCTAGAGGCAGGTTGATCTGAGCGTTGATGGGCTCGAAGGCACCTGAACCATATAGCTGTTCAGCAATTACTGCGCCTCCCATCCTAGCGGCCCTGGCCTGAGCCTCAAGCCGATACTCGCTGTCCCAGATCATGTACTGGCTAGGGGTTAGCATCATCCTCATGACGGCTTTCCAGTCGTGAGGAATCCACATGGTGGCTTCGCACGCCTGCTGAAGCGTGCCCCTGGTAAAACGACTTTGGAGCCCTGTCTCTGAAATTGCTTTCCGTAAGGCCATGAGAAGCTTATACGGGACTGGGGAATGCACTACCTGTTGCACGCCTGTGAGCGCGTCCATCTCTAAGCGGATGGGACAAATCTGTTGAAGCTCAGCTAGCTGTTCTGCTGACAATTCCCCCTTCTTGAGCTCTATCTCTGCTGTGCGCTGAAGGGCACTCTTTACAACTAGGGAAGCCGGTGCTGTCAGAGAAGCGCCTGCGCTCCTCATTCCTTGCGTTCCTTCGGTGACGTCTGCAGCTGTCACCGGGGGAAGGCTCCCTTCGCTGCTATGCTGATAGCTGAATGACGGACAGAGCGCCGTGGGCGCAGTCGGGTTGACTGGCTGACTTGATGACTTTTCTAACGGGGGTTCTAGGGCCTCTATCCGGACCGGTTCGATCTGCTCTAAGAGCCTCCTACACTTTTTCCATGTGCTGACTACCCTGCCGGGCGCTTTGGGGGGTTGCTGGATGCAGTCTCCTATCTGATCCCAGAGCTTCAAGGTTAACGTACCTACTTCTGGGTAAAGTAGGCAGTGTCCCCTGAGGTACGCCAAAAGTCTCGCTAGCTCTCCGCTGTGAAATCGCAACTTAAAAACCCTGGCCAGGATTATGAACTCTCCCTCTCGAGTTCTTTGGCTAGCGGACGGACTTGGTCTATGAGAGCAAGTCCCCATATTACCTGCGATGGTCCTCTGAAGTTTCCTCCTCGGGACGAGAGTCGACGCGTCTTTGCAGGCAACAGGTTCGGGCGACGAGTGTCTGGGGTAGCCCTCGGAGCGAGGACCTTCTGCCACGGGCCCTCGGCGGCCTCTGCGTTGTCAGGGGCTCACAGCCTGCCCTGACCGGAACGCGTTTTTCCCTTCGCAAACCTCCCAAAGCCGGGAAAGAGGTGGTAGGAAATGTCTCTTTGGAATGCCTCGTCGCAGACCACCCCTCCGATCGGCTGGCTGCCGGCCGGAGTGCCGCGCAGTCCTCCGAGCTGCTTTTGGTCGTGGTTCAAGCGTAGAACCAGACCGCGTGAAGCGTTACTCACGAGTAGACCTCTCCAGGGTCCTTTACTCACGAGTAAATCACGTCGGGGTCACCAGATGAAGGAATTGGGGCCACTGGAGGGCCGGGGCGCCCGGAGGATGACTGATCAAGTAACGACACGAGACAAGGAAGCAGGATCGATCAGTACTTTAATGGCAAAAGGCAATATCATTTATAGGGAAGAAAACGCAACGGTGGCAAACTGTCATCAAACAGCGCATTACCTCATACGTTGATTCAGGTTAATGGGGAAACCTTCAAAGGGGAAGTTAATTAACTCGGGCAAACACGGGGAAAGAATGACCATTGTGTTGGGGATTAGGCAGGGACAAACATGGCTTATTTGCGCCGGGGATTTCCCAAACCGGGAGATGAGTTTATTACACTTAATGTTACACAGGAGTTAGCTATCTGCTTACTTGGCAGCGTCGCGGGTCAGGTCACGGTAATTGGGTGAATCAAACCCTATACTTTATTCACCCCCCTTAATTTGGCGGCCGCAGAACCCACTCGCAAGGAGCGTCTCTCACTGCAGTGGTTTCAGGCGGGCCGTTCCATGCCCTATGGGGCATGGGGAATCCGCAGACAGGAAAGATTAACAGCAGAGGGTAGAGACAGAATGTTGAGAAGAGATAGTTTGCATAATGGAGTGGGATTGGTTGAGAGTGAGTGATTGATGGGGAAGGTTCTAGAGAACCCTGAGGTAAATTAAGAAAGGGGGTCACAAAGAAGAAATGATCCAGCTAAGGAGAAATAAGAAGAGAAGAAAATAAGGGGCTTTGAAACTGGCTGCTGTCCAGGAATCATCCAACTGAGTAGGTATAAGAATGTTTCCCTAGAATAGTGAGAGAGGCTTGTTATTTTGCCAATGTGTGGGTAAAATGTGGAACTGTCTTGTCTGAAGTGGTTCTTTAGTACAGTATTTGATAAAACTGCCTTTCGTGTTTTTACCTTTTTGAAATCTGACTGTTGATGTTTGTAAATGCAGTAGAACCTCGGACAGTATAGCAATTTTAATCCGTTCCACGGAGCTGATCGCTATGCGGTTTTCATCATTCTACGATCTTTCCCATAGGAACTATTGCGGAACGGCTTTTCCCCCGCCAAGCCTCATTGCTATGCGATTTTATTGCTGTATGGGGTGATCGCTATATGGGGTTCTACTGTACCTCAGTTGTGTTTAAATAAAACCTTTTTAAAAATTCAAGCCCTTGTGTTTCCTCACACAAGTAAAGGGAGTTTGTATACTCTACCAAGATTAAGCTGAAACACTGGTTATTAGCTAACCCTAGGGAGAGGCCAGGCTGTAATTTGTCCAGGCATGCTGGGAATGAACTACTGAATATCCCAGGGCTTGTCTGGTGTTAAGAAAAATCCAGGCCAGACTTTGCAGTTAAAAGCGTCCTGGTCTGGTATGATCTGAGACCAAGATTTTCTTAGGAAAATTGTTTGGAAATCGTTACAAACCCTTACTCATCACTTTTAATAAACTAACCACTTGACATACAAAAACCCTAACATTCCATGAATTAATCCAAATCCGAGAAAACCTGTTCAAACCAACAACCCAAATCCTGTTGAGTAAAATACACCAACATAAGGATGACATCATCCAGGTGTGAAAGTTGCTGGTAATTAAAGAGTTCCTGATTCTATCACATGGCTTGCACAGCTTGCACAGGATGAGATTGAGTGTGCATAAATGTTTATCACCCTGGAATTCAGTCACATGACTCAAACATCTGCCTGAAATCGACACCACCAACTGCTCTTGAATGGCCACCAACTGCTTTTGAAATCGACACCACCAACTGCTCTTGAATGTGCAAATTGCTCAATCCCATGGTGTCCCCACTAGAAAGGAATGATAAACTACTCCTATATATTCTCTATCCAGAAAATCCTGTAGAGTATCACTATAAGCCAGAATTGACTTGATGGCATGCATACACAAACCAGATTTAATCTGGGTTTGCTCCTCTGAAATGCCCTCTGCCTTGAATTTTATTTTATTTTTTGCAGTTTATTGAGAATAAATATATAGAGAAATAAAATAAAGAAGTGTCAGCGTAGTTTTGTTGGGCAACAATCATTTATTGGAAATAACTGAACATGATTTTAGAATACAGTATTCACTCCTGGGGAGTGACCTCCCATCTGAAATTTATATAGAACTGATATGCTATGTCATATCCTTGTTGGAAGTCATCAGTATGTTTGCATTTTTTTTCTAACAAAGTCCCCGCCCCCATCATTTTACTTTTAAAATTATTAGATACATTTGCAAATGTTTTTGCTTGCCATAAGTTTACCTTAGCCACTCCTGAATTCATATTTAGAGCTTCAGAGGCATGTAGAAAAAAATTCCTTGATTTTAGCCATCAACTCAAGGGTTGGTGTTCACAAAGTGATGCCAACTGGTGCTGTATTATTTTGTTCATTATTTGCTAGCACCTCTAGACATATTTCCAGAGGGGAACTGCCAACCAAATAAGAGACTTTATCCATGGAGGTAGATTTCAGGCAGCCGGTAATAATCCTTCATGGTCCATTAAGAGCTGCATCCACTTGTTTGCCATGTGCTGATTTACAACATACAACACTGGCATATTCTGCTATAGAGCAGCACAGGGACAATGCTTTTGTTCTTATTGTTTCTGAGTATGCACCCAATCTGAATCGGGTAGTTTCCTTGTTTGTTTGTTGCACATGTATACCACCCATCTGGGATATACTCCCACTCTGGGCAGTTCACGGAATTAAAATTTCAATAATCACATGCATATATTCTACTATCCCATCTATTTACTGGTGGCAACTTTCTGCTTGGCATTTAGACAGGTGTTTGTTTTGTTTTTGTTTTTAAGCAGGTCGGGGTTTGATAGAGTGACATCCAGGTACTTTGGGGGTAGATCCTTTCCAACTATCTCGGTGGAAGCTGTTTCTCTGTTCTTTAAGCAGAAGGGACAGATCTGTGTTTCCAGAAGGTTTGGTTTCAGCTGGTTGTTTTTATAATGTAAGGAAAGAACTTCCTTTGCAGAGATCAGCTGGTGCTGGATGGACGGAAATGTTTTCCCTTGGACTATCAAGACAAGATCATCAGCATAAGGGAAATTCCTGGAGAATGGAAAAATTCACTGATCATTTGTGTAAATGTTAAAAACTAATGGTGGCATTTATGTCCATGACAATGTGAAACTGAAAATCCCTCTTTCAATGAACAGATTCCCTCTATCTATAGCAGGGTCCTCAACCTTTTTAAGCCGAGGGCTGGTTCACACTCCCTCAGACTATTGGCAGGCTGGACTGGCGTGTGTCCCCCGCTTCCACCGCCACTAGCAGGATCACCCCAAGCCCCCACCACTCCCCCCATGCCGCTGTTACCGGCAGGACCACTCAAAGCCCCTACCACTCCCCATCACCATCGGCAGACCAGCTCAAGCCCCCAAAACTCTCCCACACACCACTTTCCTGCTTACCATCCCAAGGTGAGGAGGAAGGAGAAGCTGTGAAGGTTGTGCCTGCCTTGCCTTTCCACCCTTGCACAATAAACCCAGGCAGTGATGCTCTGCAAAAAATGTTACTACCCACACCATGGGCATGGCTAACTCTGTGGGCATGGCTAACTCTGTGGGCTACACCCACTTGGCCTCCTTATGCCATGGTCTGGGGTAGGGAGGTGGGCGTGGCCGACCAAGTGGGCATGGCCTCGGGGAATTTTCGCTACCGGTGCCCAGGCACCTGTGAGCACCGGGAGCAGCGCAACACTGCACCCGGTGCGAAGAAAGGCTCCATCTCTGCTTGCCCTTCGGTCCCTCCCGGTGGCCGAGGCTCTGGCGCTGGAGTGAACTGGCACAGCTCACTCTGGGGCCACCTCAGGCTGGCTCCAGGATGGACAGGCAGGCAGCAAGTGGGTGCATCCTCCTGGTGGGGACTGGCTCACACGGATGTGGAAGCTAAGAAAGTGGAGAATCAACTCATCCAGCCCTTGCATCGATCACCACTTCCACTTCCGCCGCCTCAATCCTTGTCCCCTCCGCCTGGCTAGGCATGTCCCTAATGGCAATCTGTAGCAGGGCAGATGTTGTAAGCCTTACAACATCCGCCCTGATATGGAGTGCCATTAGAAACTCAACAAGCCAAGCAGAGGGGACAAGGATTGAATAGGAAAAGGAGGCGACCACTGGAGCGAGGGCATGGGCTCCATGAAATGGTGCCATGGGCTGGATCCGGTCTGCAGGCAGTAGGTTGAGAACACCTGATCTATAGCATTGTATAGTAGCCAATAATTCCTCTTTTGCAGTACACAGAAAGAGCCTCCTCAAAGACTGCGGTATTTTTGAACCACAATCGGGCATACCCTGGTAACGGCAACCTTCTGTTGCCAGCTAATCTTTCTCACACTAGATCAGGCGAAGGGAATTTCAGAATGAACCCACCAAAAGGTGCCTTCATTTTGGCAGTATCACATCTGGCCTAGACACAGAAGAAAGAAAAAGATCCCTTGATTTGGGACTCCCTGCAAAATATCCAGGGGGGGTGGCTACCCTTCATTATATTTTTGCAATTCAATAAAAGTATGCTCATTACTATGAAGAACCATCAAGCTTATTAATCTGTGTTTTTTTTTTTGCTTGTGCCTATTTTAATATCAATTTTATTTATTACGCTTTTGTGATGCATTGCCATAAATGCCAGTGTTTATAACCAATAAATTGAAATGATTTGGAATCAGAAGCTAGGCTGCCTCCATTCTTCTTATATCTGGGTTTGTGGTTCTTGTAATCAAGTCTAGACTAACTTGATACTTTTTAATGGTTCTTCTGCAGCAGTTATCAATATTCAGGGAGAGCCTGTTATTAACCTTTATGTGGGGCAGATGTACAATATTTCTTTATCATTATGAAAACTGAGCATATTGAGCATTCTTTACCATTTTTCTCTAGTAAGACATGACTTCCCAGGACCAGTGCCTAAACATTAAGACTTTTGTTCATGGTTTCTACTATAGCCTTATGGGATGGGAGTCCCACCACAACATTTTTTTTCTTTTTTAATCCCTACACATTTCCTTCCCTCAGAGCCTCCACCCACCATTAACTCCATGTGTGATAATGCCAAAGGAAACAAAGTGTTTCCCCTTCTTTTTAAAGGAAGAGTACCATAGAAACCACTTGAGGGCTCAGTCCCCACTCTTCCAAATCTTCCTTAAAATCTGATGTACAATTAATGATAGATAAAAGGTGGGGAGAAACAATATTGAACCTCAACTAAAATATACACAGGATGTGGATTTTTGCAAATTCACTATGAAGTGCAGTTGGATTTGGATGTGGGCGTAATTGTTCTTTTTAATTCCAAAGCTTAATTGTATCAAACTAAGAAGCATGTAGGGCAGGAAAGCAGGGAAAGCAAAGAGCAGAATGTGGCCAGGTTGGGATAAAGGTAACAGCAGTTTCTTGAAAAACCATGTCCTTTTTGCTGGAAACATGGAGGCTTTTTAAAAAACAACAAACCACTGTGAATTCTGTGTATCAAATGTATACATTTTTAAATCTCAGCAAGTGCAGAGATTCTTCCTTGCATTGAGAGGTAAGCTTTACAATCCCACTTCAAGGGTTTTCTAGGGAAATGCTCTGGCAGCCAGAGAAAGTGGAAGAAATATTTCCACGTCCATCATTCCGGCAGCTGTTATTTGCAGCAGGGCAAGTGTCTGGGCATAGATTTTTGAGCCTCTTGGCCCATAATCAAGAGGAACTGGTTTTAATACATATGATTCATTGTGCGGTTTAGAGGGTTGTGTGTGTTTTAAATCTGCACTATGGGAACAAGGGAAAATCTATGGCACATTGGAATGTAGGAGGAGAAGGAAGAAATTTAACTTTGGTTGCCTTTCATACTGAAGCTGTTAGCTAAGAAACAGCTCACTTGTTTTTGGACAGCTACCAAGAATCTCTGGGCAGAGGACAACACTGAAAGGGCACTGAAGAGAAATGTATATTATCTGCAGGAACTTATGAAAATTGCTGGCAGCAGCTCAGATCCGGTTAATGTGGGAACAAGCGTACTAGTATTGTTGAGGCGTGGGCGGTGGAGTAGGCAGTTGAGAATTACTAATGTTTGCTTAAGATTGATTATAAGCTGAATCGCAGGTGATTCAGCACTTTTCTCATTTATGAACTCTGGGGATTCTGATGACTAATCCTCCAGTCACCAGTTTGGCAGCAGGAAAATACAAATGCCTCATAGCAAAGACCAGCCCTTTGAACAATCAGTAGTGGTTGTTTTGTTTTTGTTTTTAAAAAACAGGATCAGGTTTCATTATGCTCCTCTCTTTGCTCAGAAATACTCACAGTTTATGAATGAAGTACAAAAATAATAACAAGCAAACTATGTACTGTTTAAGCTTTGACTTGGTTTCTGTTCCAAGTTTTGACAGACATACATATTCTCTTCCTAGCAGACTGTGGACAGGCAAAATGAGGTTTGGTGACTGGCGTGTGTGTGTGCGCGCACACACACAGAGAGACAAAAATCAAACCAATCAGTCGTGCTGTTGGAACAACTCGAAAAATGGCTTTGCATGGGTCTAATGCAGTCAAGGTGAACAGGATCCCGGTTCTGATCAAAGAGTGGCAACAGAAAGATCAATCTTACTAACACAATTAAAATTCTCTTCCCCTTCATTCTACCCCAGTGTTTGTATACATAAAATGCAAATATTGACAATATGGTCCAAAAAAGGCCCTCGGGATAATGATTGGGAATAGAATTCTGCCAAGCTCAAGAGATGGGGAGCGTTATTTCTCTTTAGGACCAGAAATTCTAAAATGCTTTAGTAAATATAGCCAGTTAGGAATAGAGATTGCTACCACTGTATTCCAACAAACACAAATATATACATTTCTATGAGACTTATCTACATAGTCAGTAAACAATGAAAATCACTGGGCCACACTGAAAAGGGAATTTGGGCTTTCCCACTCCAGAAACCAATCCCAGAGGCATAAACTTCCAATTGGATGTCTTCTTCCCCTCTCTGTGGTCTTGTTTAAAGGCAGGCTATGTTTGGCATCATGCCTTTCAACTGTGGTGAAGATTTCTGGACCCTACATATCTACACTCTGAGTTATCCCTTTGTTAAAAGAAAACTCCAGGGATTTTTCTGAATTATTACCAGCATATGGCATAGGATTGAATTTTCTGCCTGTGTAGGACATATTGAAGAGCTGCTTACTCATATGATATTTATTATAAACCGCTATTAGAAAGGCAAGGAGAATACCTAACAATGCTAACTCTAATTATCAGCCTTGGACAATTAAAATCACTGACAAGTTCTCTAATTGCTGCAAATTGATTGTTCTTGTTATTCAGAGAAGATCTTTATTTTTATGAAAGGACCCACACTGAACTCCAAGTATATTAACACCCCCCACCCCACCCCCGGTTAATGTTTATGCTCATCTGGTTTGCATTTAGCATTCTTATGAGTCATTTCACTTTGATAGAAACACTATGCTATAGAAAACTGCTGCTAAGATTTTAACTTTTTAAAATCAAACACTGGGTTGTGGATTACATAAGTGATGATACAGCTGGAGAAAAACCTGATGTTGTAAGTGTTGCATCGTGAAATAATCATTTCTAGCAGGTATCTGTAAACCATGTGTGATCATTCTGTATTTCTCCATCTTCAGCAGTTTAATCTTTTCCCCAAAGGTTTGAAGTAGACCCAGCAGAAGGATAAGAGACTCTGTTGGATTTTTTTGCACTTCCTTATTGATGGCATTTCACCCTGACAAAAATGCTACATTTGTTTTCCTATCAATGCTGCTTAACTACTTCTTATGTGTCTTTGCTCTATGTATTTCCTGAGAGCAAAACCAAAATACTTTTTAAAAATAAGACAGAACACATCATGTACACAGGAAATAAAGGACGCATATATGAGGATTTAAACAGTGTTTTTTTCTTAAAACATTCAGTTAAGTGATTTATGTACAAAAAATGTACTAAGCAAGCCATAAATTCTTCACGATGACCAAGAGAACAAATGTATCTAAAAGTACAACTTTTAGTAGATAGTTGTAGCCTGTGACTAATGAGTGATTCACCACTGGAGGCAGAATGGGCTGAACCAGATCTACTTAGAAAAGGAAGCCCTTTTATGTTTATTTGTGGCTGCTAAATGGAAACATCCTAGAAACCTGGCTCTATGATGCCTCTGACAGCTTTTGGAATACATTTCAGTGTAGAGAATATCTGCCGCTGGGCGGCGCTTAGGTCCCGGAGGAGACTGATCAATAAGCGATACGAGGCAAGGAAGCAGGATCAGATCAGTGTTTATTGGGAAAATGCATACACCTTTTATAGATCAGAAGGCAGGTAGAAAAAACCGTCACCAGTGATTCAATCAAGTTACCTGTTTACTCAGGTTAATTGGGGAAACTCTTCAGGGGAAGTTAATTAGCAGGGGCAAACATGGGATGAGGAAGGCTATTGTTTAGGGCTTAGACAGGGGCAAACATATTCACTGTTTGCACCGGAGATTTCCTTAACCAGGGGATGAGTGAATCTTCCAGGTGGTAATTGAGGTCTGCGGGATGCTGATTCGGCAGAGTCGTCGATCAGGCTAGATGCAGCCGAATTAATCCCTATCAATAATTCACCCCCCTTATGCCCTGACAAGGGCCAGAGGCCAGGAGTTTGCCCGCTGGTTTAGCCTCTGCCAGAGACCACTGGTGCCCAACCGGGCACGGGGAATCTTCACCTCCCCTTACTTTTTTATATTAAGAGCCTGACTGGCGACTCTGCGTAACAGCGGCATCAGCTGTTGGTCTGGAATGACGTCACGGGGTTTCCTTCTGCGGCATCTCGAGATCAGCGAGGGGATACACTGAGCAAGACAGCAAACTGCAATGCCTAATATAACTACTCCCACCACCACTTTGATTACCGTCTGAAGCCACCCCCATGGGATCCACGACCACATCCATTTCCATAGTGAGCTCCACCAAGCCCCCCATGCAGAGCCCTCTGTGATGCCAGCCACTATAGAGTGAAGATCTTCGATCTGGCTTTGAATCTTACGAGAGTTGTCCGTAAGATTAAAGCAGCACATACCATGAAAAGACTCGCAGCCCAAGTGGTGAAGCAGTAGGAGATAGTCGATAGCCGCTCGATTATCGAGAATGGCATGGCGAAGTTCCGCCTGCTCCTGATTGAGGAGCGCTATCGCTGAGGATGTATGGTTGATGGCCTTTGCTAAGCCGCAAGCCAAGCGACCAATCCTTTTTGCGTTGCCGACGGCTAAGCCTGGCACGCCAAAGATGCTGACTGCCAAGGAGAGATACTCGGCAGGTCTCATTACCCTGAAGCTGCTTTCACATGAGCTGTCTAACGTGGTGGTGCGAGTGTGCCGTATGAGTGAAGGGACATTGGATACATTGGAAACATTAGGAACATTGGGACTTGGGGCAATCATATCCTTAGTGGGGAGCAAGAGTGTCAAGCGGCTAATACAACAAATAGCATCTGTAATATTAGCAGGAATGTAGTTAAACGTATACTGGTTACAAGTGAAAAACCATCCAGATGGTAGGGTGATATGTGCATATGGTGTGCCGCGTGGCACTGGGTCACTGCAAGTCCAATTGCCGCTGCCCACATCGAGGCATCGGCGCCGGGTTCGGCCGATTCCGGAGCAACCGTAAATTCGGCCACAGGTGGAGTGCGGGCTGACCGCCACTCGAGGAGTGTGGAGAGTGGCCGCATCAGCCGGTAAAGTCATGGTTAGCCGCATCTCCCAACGGGCATATTCCGAGGAAGCCGCTGGGATGTACGGGCTGAAGAATCGCTTCACCAGCCAGTACCCATCCCGGGGGTGTGCGCCTGGGGAATGACACACCGGGATGAGGCAGGTGCTGAGGATTGAAGCAGAACCGACGTCCTGTCTGAGGCAAAAATCGGACTGGTTGACAAGGCTTGCCAACCTCTCCCAAATGTTGTACTGCATGCGGGCAGAAAGGTCTCCGCCCGGCATTAAATCGCTGGCCTCCAGTGAGGCGGCCTGAACGCCTCCCCCCAAAAGCAGGGTGAGGGTCAGGATGATGGTGAAGGTCGCTGAATTGACATTAATCTGGGCGAAGACTGCTGCAACAAAGTTCTCCGGTGTTGGCTCCTTCCCCTCGCGTTGGAGGGCGTCCTGGGCCTCACTGCAAAGGGACTTGACCATCCCCCAGGTTATCCTCGGTGCTGGGGTCCGCGTCCGCCGCTTCTCCCGGTGGGTCCCCTCGGTCAGGGTGAGGTCCTCCATCTCCGGGATCGGGCTCTGGTCGGTCTGTGTCCACGCCATGTGGTTCCAAGTAGGGCTTGACGCACCGAGCTGGAATCCAAACGACACCTGTAGGGGACATAACTGCAGCATACCCTCTTCCCCAGGTTATGAGCGGCACCGGGCCCCTCCAAGAAGGGTCTGGTGGCACTCGGTACCGGACCATAGGTCGCGGGAGAGCCTCCGAGCGGCGGAAATGCTTCTCCTGCGGCGTACAGTCCGAAAAAACATTAAGGTGATTGTATGTGAACAATACCTTATTTAAGCAAAACTGTGCCTGTCCCTGTGATTTGGGGAGGGCTGGTGGCTCCCCCCTTTCTGTTTGTTTGTCAATATAGGACTTTAGCGTCCGATTGACCCGCTCTACAATCGCCTGCCCTTGTGGATTGTAGGGAATTCCAAATGTATGTTTGATGTCCCAAGTGGCCATGAAGGCGGCCAGCTGCCTAGAGCAGTAGGACGGGGCGTTATCCGTTTTCACGTGCCGCGGCTTGCCCATCGCCGCGATGCAGGAAAGGAGGTGCTGCTCCACGTGGGAGGCAGTTTCCCCTTTCTGCGCCGTGGCCCAAACGAACTGGGAAAAAGTATCAATACACACATGCATGTATTGCCATCTGCCAAACTGCGGCACATGCGTGACATCCATCTGCCACACCTGATTGGCCTCTGTCCCCCGTGGGTTGACCCCCCACGAGGGCCCCCCCGGCGCCCCTGCGCAATGCTGGCAAGAGCGGACTATACCTTGGGCTTGAGAAAGTGGCAGATTGAACTGTCGGGCGAGTGCCTTGGCATTTTGGTGGAAAAAGGCATGACTTTGGATCGGAGTGGTAAAAACTCCCAAAACCGAACGTTGCTGAATTTCCTTTGCGGCCGCATCCGCTCTGCTATTGCCCGCGGAAATCGGACCCGGTAGGTCTTGGTGACTTCGGATATGGGCAATATAGAGCGGCTCCGTGCGGTTTCGCAAATGAAATTGAGCAGTGAGAAACAGGCTAAGCAAATTCTTGTCTATCGCGGGAGTGATGTAAGCTCCCGGTAGACTGTGCAGTAAATTCCTAACATACAGGCTGTCAGTTATGATATTTAATCGTTCCTGGGCGAAGGTGCGCAAGGCAAGGTTCACGGCTGCCAACTCTGCCCGCTGAGCGGACTTCTGTGGAAGAGTTAGCAGCGTGTGCCAAGCCTCGCCCTCCTGCCAGGTCAGGACACCATATGTGCGTCCCCCATCGGTAAAAACTGTCTTGGCCCCCTGGAGTGGGACCAGCGAGAGCAATTCGAACAAGCTGACTGTTCCTGTCTGGAGTGAAACGAGTCTGGGGTCTTTGGGCAAGTGGTACGCTAAACTCCCAGTGAAACCTTCCAAAGCTACCGGAAGCGAATCACCTAGCTGCATTAACTGATTAATTTGTTCCTTGGTGAAAGGAACCACAATTTTGGCCAAATCATTTCCTGAAATGTCCCTAGCTCTCAGCCTGCCGCGGTAAATCACCGCGGAAACCAACTCTTGGGGCGGAACGATGTTCCGTGATGATGTGTTAGGCAAGTAGACCCACTCCACAATTTTCGCTCCCTTCTCTGAGTCTATGCCTAGCGCCCCAGTGAACATGGATCCTGACCGTACGATGTACAAATTCAGGATCGGGGCATACGGCCCCTGGGCGATCCTATCCACCCATCTTTGGCTGAGAGCTTGGTTCACTTTCCCGAGCGCCAAGCGCGCGTCTCGAGAGATTTTTATCCGGTCTGCCGGCTGCTTACCTAAAGTTAGCAGCGAGAAGAGCGGTTTTAGGAGATCCGTATCCAATCGGAAATACGGTCTGGCCCAATTGATGTTTCCTAAAACTTGCTGTAACTCTACAAGGGTGACTGAGTCCTGTAAAGCTATCTGGGGTAAAACTGGTGCGGCAAAGGAACGGAGAAGCCGATGACCCAAGTATGAGAAGGGCTCGGTCTTCTGCACCTTTTCCGGGGCAATGAGTAAACCTTTGTCCCCCAGGCTGGCCTGGAGGTCAGAAAATATTTCGCTGCCGAGTTGCGGCAACGCTACTAAAATATCGTCCATGAAGTGACACACAATAGCTTTGGGGTGAAGGCTTCGGAACTTTGCCAGCGCGTTGTGAACATAAATTTGGCACAGGGTGGGCGAATTGAGCATGCCCTGTGGCAAATATTTCCACGCGTAACGCTGCGTGGGCTCGCTGTGGTTCACAACCGGCACTGTAAAGGCGAACCTTTCCCGGTCCCTGGGGTCTAAGGGGATTGTATAAAAGCAATCCTTGAGATCTACAACTAAAATCTCCCACCCCTCGGGAATCATATTAGGATTTGGGATACCGCATTGAAGCGGGCCCATCGGCTGAATACATTTATTGATCTCTCTGAGATCGTGGAGGAGTCGCCACTTCCCCGACTTTTTCTTAATCACAAAAATTGGCGAATTCCAGGGACTCGTGGACTGTTCTATGTGTCCTGCGTCTAGCTGTTCTTTTACTAGCTGCTTGAGGGCAACTAATTTCTCTCCCACTACCGGCCATTGTTCTACCCAGACCGGAGTATCGGTGAGCCATTTAAGTGGCAACGCCATTACCCGAAGGTAAGGGTGGCACCGTACTGCTGGAGAATGTCTCGCCCCCAAAGGTTGACGTGCACGTCAAGAATGTGCGGCCGAATCACCGCTGTGCCGTCAGCCCTTGGGATTGTGACTTCTACCCACTCTCGGCTCCTAAACGCTTCCTGAACGCCACCTACCCCCCACACATCGGAGACCGGCTCAATGGCCCACTCCTTCGGCCACTGGCTTCTGCTTATCACGGTCACATCCGCTCCGGTATCGAGTAACCCTGAGAACACTCTTTTGTTCAAAAATACCTCGATAACGGGGCGCTGCTTCCACTCAATGTTGGTCTCCACTGTCGCTAAGACCTGGTATCCTTGCACTGCCTCACTCGCGCTCGAGCGGTCTGTTGAACCGGGCTCTGAGCTGTCACCGAGCCTTCTCGGGCTGCCTGCTGGCGAGTGACAAGGAACCATGATCAGTTGCGCTAAGGTCTCTCCCTTGTGGATAACTTGGGGCAGGTGTGTCCAAAGTTGGACCTGGAGAACGCCTGAAAAATTTGAGTCAATGACTCCTGGAATTATGAAAATTCCACGTGCTCCAGCTACACTACGGGGCAAAACTAAGCCTATGAAGCCTCTAGGTAGGGGTCCCATGTACTGAGAATCGACTAGATAGACTGTGCCTGGCAGATCGCATGTAACGTCCGCCTGGCAAGCCAACTCTAGCCCTGTGCTACCCTTCGGGCTGGCCTGTGCCCTCGCAGTGCCTGGAACGTGTTTGGAACCTAGTCTAATTCTGGGGAGTTCTGGATCTGGGTGAAGGAAGCCTCTGTTTGGACTGGGGCCAGAGACGTGCCCGGATTCCGGTTTCCCGAACTCGGACAAAACCTGGCCCAATGATAGCCTTTCTTGCACTTCGGGCAGGGGGTGCTCGGAGCCTTGGGGCGGCCGGACTTTTGTCCTCCTCCCTTGAATCGGCACTCCCTAGCGAAGTGTCCGACCTTGCCACAGGAGTGGCATGCCCCTCTGGTCTTGCTGTTACCCTGAGGTCTTTTCCCCCCCTGCACCGCTGCCGCTAGCAGACCCATCTTGTAAGAGTCCGTGCCAACGTCGGAACATGCTCGAATCATGTCCGTTAAGGTTATATCGGGGCGATTGCCCATGGACTGCAAGATTTTACGGCAGTCCAGGTTGGCGTTGTCCTTTGCTAGCTTGATCATGAGCTCTTCCTGGGCTTGCTCATTCTCAATCTGCCTGCTAATTGCCTCCTCCAGGCGATTGATGAAGTCCATGTAGGGCTCCTGGGCTCCCTGCTTAATGGCGGTGTAATTCTTTGCCGTTTTGCCAGATGCTGGGACCTTGAAGTATGCCCTATAGGCAGCCTCGGCTGACATTTCTAGGGTGGCGAGAGGCAAGTTAATTTGAGCGTTGATGGGCTCATAGTTACCAGAGCCATACAATTGCTCAGGAAGCACCGCGCCTCCCATCCTAGCTGCCAGAGTTTGTGCCTCTAGGCGAAACTCGCTGTCCCAGATCATGTACTGGCTAGGGGTTAGCATCATCCTCATGACGGCTTTCCAATCATGGGGAATCCACATGGTGGTCTCGCACACTTGCCTAAGCGTGCCCCTCGTGAAACGACTTTGGAGCCCTGTCTCTGAAATTGCTTTCCGTAAAGCCATGAGAAGCTTGTACGGGACTGGGGAGTGTACTACCTGCTGTGCGCCCGTGAGCGCGTCCATCTCCATGCGGATTGGACAAATCTGTCTAAGTTCAGCTAGCTGTTCTGCTGACAATTTCCCCTTCTTTAGCTCTATCTCAGCTGTGCGCTGAAGGGCACTCTTTGCGGCTAGGGAACCTGGAGCTGTCAGAGAAGCGCCTGCGCTTCTCATTCCTTGCATTCCTTCGGTGACGTCTGCAGCTGTCACCGCGGGAAGGCTCCCTACGCTACTCTGCTGGCAGCTAATTGACGGATAGAGCGCCGTAGGCGCAGTCGGTCCGACTGGCTTGCCTGATGGCTCAACTAACGGGGGTTCTTTGGCCTCTATCCGGACTGGTTCGATCTGCTCTAAGAGTCTCCTACACTTCCTCCATGTACTAACTATCCCTCCTGGAGCTTTCGGGGGTTGCTTAATGCAGTCTCCTATCTGATCCCAGAGCTTCAGGGTTAACGTACCTACTTCTGGGTAAAGTAGGCAGTGTTCCCCGAGGTACGCCAAAAGTCTCACTAATTCCTTGCTGTGAAATCGTAATTTAAATACCCTGGCCAGGATCTTAAACTCCTCCTCTCGAGTTTTTTGGCTAGCGGACGGACTTGGTCGGTGAGAACAAGTCCCCATATTACCTGCAGTGGGGTCTCCGGAAGGTTCCTTCTCGGGACGAGTCGACGCGTCTTGTCAGGCAATAGGTTCGGGCGTCTAGTGTCTGGGGTAGACCTCGGAGCGTGGACCTTCCGCCACGGGCCCTTCTAACGGCCTCTGCGATGTCAGGGGCTCACAGCCTGCCCTGAGCGGAACACGTTTCCCTCTATGGCAACCTCCTCGAAAGCGAGAGTAAGCTGTAGGAATGTCTCTCTGGAATGCCTCGCCGCAGGCCACTTCTCCGATCGGCTGGCTGCCGGTCGGAGTGCCGCGCTGTCCTCCGGGGTGACGGGTCACGGTTCGAGCGTAGAACCGGACCGCGTGGTTCGTTACTCACGAGTAGACCTCTCCGGGGTCCCTTACTCACGAGTAGAATCACGTCGCGGGTCACCAGATGTAGAGAATATCTGCCGCTGGGCGGCGCTTAGGTCCCGGAGGAGACTGATCAATAAGCGATACGAGGCAAGGAAGCAGGATCAGATCAGTGTTTATTGGGAAAATGCATACACCTTTTATAGATCAGAAGGCAGGTAGAAAAAACCGTCACCAGTGATTCAATCAAGTTACCTGTTTACTCAGGTTAATTGGGGAAACTCTTCAGGGGAAGTTAATTAGCAGGGGCAAACATGGGATGAGGAAGGCTATTGTTTAGGGCTTAGACAGGGGCAAACATATTCACTGTTTGCACCGGAGATTTCCTTAACCAGGGGATGAGTGAATCTTCCAGGTGGTAATTGAGGTCTGCGGGATGCTGATTCGGCAGAGTCGTCGATCAGGCTAGATGCAGCCGAATTAATCCCTATCAATAATTCACCCCCCTTATGCCCTGACAAGGGCCAGAGGCCAGGAGTTTGCCCGCTGGTTTAGCCTCTGCCAGAGACCACTGGTGCCCAACCGGGCACGGGGAATCTTCATTTCAGGACACACACACAGGTTTTGGCTAACAGAACCCGAGTAAATAAACTTATATCAGATCATGTTGGCTTTAAAATATCAGAAAAATAAGTTATGAACAAAAGGGCTGAGGGCTTTGTCGCGATTCCCTGTGGGATGATGTGATTTTATGTTAATTACCTGTTAGTTTGATAGGATTTTACCTAGTGATGCTAGCACTGATTTTATTTTCTCTCTATCACTTATTCCACTTAGCCTAACTGAAGCCATCTTAGAAAGCACACTCCACCATTTTACCCAGTTACTGGAAAATCACCTCTTGTACTCTTCCCAAGGCCATGCTCCTGGGAACAGTACCAAGAGACGGTCCAATCTCAGATACTGAGATGAGAACACTGATAGCCATCCAGCTGCTATCCCCAAGTATGCACATAACTGTCATTTTGAGTAATTAATTAGCACAATTTTGAGACATTTTCTCATACCCAAAAGTATAAAAACCTACCCAATTTCTTAAGCTAGGAGTCCAGGGGAGTCCATTCTCCAATGCTATGAGGACCCGTATCGCTTGTCATCTTGACCGATCCCGATCCATACCATTTCATATGGGGTGGTAAAGACTGCTGCAAGATACTCTAGGCAAGTGTTAGCTTACAGCTTTTTATTTTGTTTCTTTCTTTTTAAAAAATTCAGCTTTATTCTTAGTTTAGTTAGTGATTTTTCTATATTCTGCATTTATTGGACTTTTGATACTTTTACAATAAAAACCATAAAAGAACTTGGTTTGTCAAGCTTACTCCTGTTTGCTCCTGCTGCCTCCGGAGCAAATTGGGGGAAGAGGGACTTTAACAATAAGGCCTTATTCATGGAGGGAGAACTGTGGCGATTTAGTATCAACTTTGTGGAGCCTGTTGCCCAGAAGAAGAAACTTCGCCCGGCATCCCGGAGACAGCAAATTGCTGCAGAGGTAACAGAATTACTCCCCACACACCTTTCACACTACCAAGGCTAAAAGTTCCCCATAAAGCAAGATAAGGGTGTTTTTCATAAGGGAAAGTGGCTTTCCATCCCAGGGGTCTTTGCAACTCAATTTGCCCTGCATAGTCTGTCCCAGATCGCCTTTTCCCTACAAACCCATGAGTCAGAATTATCTGGACCCAAAGTCTTCCTTGGCCAAGCTTTGAGGAAGCCACCCTTATGGCCTGCTAGCCAAATCTGGGGACTTCTGCTTGTGCTGCGGCCGGCCAAACCTCTAGCGGAGGGGGAGCGGAGCCTACCGACAGGTGGAAGCAACCCCAATATGCTTAAAATAGCGTTCTCTTCCTTGCAACTTGAATTTTGCAGGAGAATACCATGAACACATGTAATAACAAGGGGGGCTCCTACAGAACAGAAAAATTACTTTTTGAACAACTGTTCCCACAATCCTCCAGCCAGCATGTTTACTAATGTTTACCAGTTTCCCTGACATCTAGATGGGTCTTTGATATTGATGGCTAAACCGATGGGTTTTTGGGTACAAGTGAGAACAGGATTGCCAAATGCCCATCTTTATTCTACTGGAGCCTTCCAAAACCTTCTACCTCTAAAGACATGTCAGATTATAGTTGAATGAAGATGAGGGGGAATTTTAGTTCAAACACATAAAGGTCTGCCAGATCTACTAAAACTATTTAAAAATAAAAATAGATAAAAGCATTTTTCTTTATTAATAGCCTGAAGCTAACTCCTACCTTGCTATTTCTGTTTTCTTTTGATTGATTTGTATTTATTTATTTATTTACTGTGTATAGTAACACACACAAAAACTTCTGCCATTTATTTACCTAATCTGTATTTAAAACATTTACTACTCACACCGGGCTGGAGGCTGAAAAGCTGCGGGACTCCGAACGGTGGCAGAGGACTCCAGCAGCTCCACCCCTGAGCCTCCACCGGGCTGGGGGCTGAAAAGCCGTGGAACTCCGAGTGGTGGCAGGAGGTTCCAAAGGGCTGGTGTGGACACAGAGAAGGCCCTCCTCTTTGTGCTAGAGAGACGGGCCCCTCTAGCTGTTGGTATCATTAGAGAGCCCTTCCGGTCGCTCTAGTTGGATGGACAGACAATCTATACAAGTATTTGCTAATTTTAAAAAACCTAGCACTTCCTAGCAATATTGTCTTTTCCAGTAAGTTCTATTCAGGTCTTGCAAAATAGAGAGAGCTGTGGCTTTATTTTTATTTTATTTTTAGTCAACCCTTTTCATATTGTATTCTTCTTTTCCTACTCCAATCCCTACCCTTTCACAGGAACATTGCCTTTTCTGATGAGTTCTGAATTTTCATTATTTGTGTATATGGTAGGATAGCCTCAATGTTCTCATTTTTGCTCTGTGGAGAGTTCAGCTTGATTTGATTAAGTACACACTTTAAGCCTTTTCAGGCTCTCTTCCAAGACTACATTTCAAATAAGTTGATTTTTTCCTTGTCTTCCTTTCATTTCTTTCTTTTGCATAGTATGGATTTTTTGGGGGGTATTTTGGTGTACTGGAACCAAGACAATAGAAGCAGTCAAAGTCTGGCTTAACAGATCTTTATTGGCACACCGGTAGACTGAACATGTGGTAATGGTGCAGGTACAGCTCCTTTTATATTGCAACAATACATTTGAACATGGTTACATGGTAGCGTATTGGCTGCTACCTGCGTGATGTCATCAGAAGTCACGCCCTTCTTCTCCAGATGTTCCTTGGGCGGGAAGGTTCCCGCGGCTGACAGTAATTGGGGAATTTGTACCATGTGAGCCCTCTATGGGTAGCTAGCTCACGTTCCATTACAGCTGAGATACATTGTGTTCATTGTTAGGTTACATTCTGACATTGCAGTGGTTACATTCATTCTTAAAGCAATACTGTTTCATACACAACACTCCTCCCCCCTAGGATGGGACGAAGTCCCTCAACCACTGTGGCTTTCCGCATGTGCGGCTGCTTGGCTGAGCTCACGGGAACTAGGGTTTCTGAGTTCTGCAGACTCTCGTCCTGCAATGGAAAGGGGGGACTCATTAGTCGCCTGGCGGGGACTCTGTGGCAGCCCTGCGTTTGGAGAGGGAAACGGGAGATATAACCGGGATGTGAATTCCCGCCTGTCGCCCGTGGCACCTGGCGACCCCCCCCAGCACGACTCTAGGAACCGACGAGGAGACCCTTGCTGTCTTGCCCTGGTTGCTTGCGCCTGCAACTGGCATACCTGTACTTCCCCGTGCTGCCTGAGTTGGGGGTCTTGGTGATGGGGTGAATTCTAGAACAAAAGGACTGGGGGGACTAGAAATACCAGGGGCTGAACTGAAACCCCTCTTCTCGCTCAGACGGGTGAGAGACCACTCAGTAACACCCCCCTGGTATGGCAACATAAAATCAAACTCATCAGAGGGCTCCTCATTCCTCTCTTCCAAAGTATCCTCCTCCCCATGTAAGAACCCAGGATATGCATTTGTATTTGGGAGGACCCTCGTGTCTCCCCCTTGGGCTAAATGGGTGGGGGAGAACCCAAACATTGACTCATTTTCACTGGTAACTCTCCGTCTGAGTTGGTCAATGTGCCTTCTCCACAGCAGACCTGTACTGGTTTCAACCCTGTACAACACTGGCCCCGTTTGTTCAATAACCACCCCTGGAACCCACGTTGGTCCCGAGGTTGTGTAACCGGGTCCCCTACTGCAAAACTTTTGGAGCTCTCTATCTCTATATTTCTTCCCTCATCCTCCACCCTGGTTGGATCCAGCCGATCAAAAAGCGTTACCGGCTTCCTCCGCATGAGGAGCTCAGCCAGCGGAAGTTCTGAAGCCAGGGGAGTTGCCCTATAGCAAATGAGGAATTGGCATAGCTGGAGGTTCAATTCTCTGGGACACATGCACCGCAGTGCGTCTTTCGTAGTTTGCACTTGGTGCTCTACCTGACCATTTGTGGCAGGGTGGAACGGGGCAGAGGTAATGTGCCGAATAGCATTCCTCTCGATGAATGCCTTGAATTCCACAGACGTGAAAGGACTGGCGTTATCGCTCACGAGCACGTCTGGCAGGCCGAAACAGCTGAACACCTTGCACAATTATTTAATGGTTGCGGCAGATGAGGTGTTGGACATACGGATGACCTCTAGCCATTTGGAATATGAGTCTACTATTATCAGGAAAAGGGAACCCCGGAAAGGGCCAGCGAAGTCGATGTACACCCGGGACCATGGCCCACAGGCCGTGTCCCATGCCCTGTGGGGTAGCCGGGCCTCTTCGGGCCGAGAGCTCTGGCAACTCTCGCAAGTGCCCACCAAATGCTCTTTATCTGCATCTATCTGGGGCCACCAGAAATAGCTCCTGGCCAAAGCCTTGGAGCACACTATCCCCGGGTGGCTGGTGTGCAGTAGCCTGAGCACCTTTGGCCGTAGCTTCTCTGGGATGACCACCCGTTGGCCCCAGGGGAGGCAGCCCCTTTCAATGGAAGGCTCTACCCTGCATCTGAAAAACGGTTTGAATTCCTCCTCGGGGGGAGTTGTGGGCCACCCCTTTCTAACCCAGGAACTGACTTGGGACAGGGCTTTGTCAGCTGCCGTAGCTTTGGCGAGGTCTGCGGGAACGATGGGGGGTGAATCGAGAGACTCGATCAGCAGGACCTGGTGATCCTGCTCCACCTCGCATTTGGGGTCTCCTAATTGGGGGAGGGGAGATCGGGACAGCGCATCTGCATGGGAGATCTCCTTCCCTGAGAGGTGGACCAGTTCATACTGGTAGGCATTGAGGAAAATGGCCCAACGCAGCATTCTGGGGGACAGGATTTGTGGGGTGGGCTTGCCTGTGGTAAAAATTCCCAAAAGGGGTTTGTGATCGATCACAATTGTGAACTGGCGGCCGTACAGGAAATTGTGGAACTTCTTTGTTCCCGCAATTATGGCCAGAGCCTCTCTATCTGTTTGCGCATAATTGCGCTCCACCTTTGAGAGTGACCTGGAATAAAAGGCAACCGGGGTTTCCCACCCGTTCTCTAACACGTGGCACAGTACAGCCCCCACCCCCACTGGTGATGCTTCACAGACCAAGGTTACAGGTTTCCTTGGATCAAAATGGGTCAGAACGGCGTCTGAGGATAAGAGCCCCTTGAGCTCCTTGAACGCTTTCTCCTGTCTCTCTCCCCACCGCCAAACCACATCTTTCTTTAGTAACCCATGCAGTGGCTCCGCAACAGATGCCTTCCTTGGCAAGAAGGAATGGTAAAAGTTCAGGAGCCCCAAAAATGACTGCAGCTCCAGTTTCGCAGTGGGGCAAGGTGCATTTTGCACAGCTTCAACCTTTGATTCGGATGGCTTGATACCCCCTGGGTTATTTTGAACCCGAGAAACTCAACCTCCCTTCTCAACCTCAGTCCCGCTTTCTCGAATACAGTTAGGACCTTGTCCAGCCTTTTCGCTAGTTCCGATTTGCTCCCCGCTGTTATCAAAACATCGTCAAAATATGAGAGCACGCCTGGAAACCCTTTTAAGAGGCGTTCCACGAGGGACTGGAAGAGTCCGGGGGCCGAATTCACGCCGAACTGTAGGCGCGTTACCTTGAATGCCCCCTTGTGCACGATGGTTTGCGCAGCGGCAGCAGCTGGGGTTACCGTGAGCTGCTGGTATGCCTGCGCCAAGTCTAACTTTGTGAAACACTTACCCCCGTGTAAAGTGGCTAGTAAGTGGCTAACTACCGGCACCGGATATGCATTTGGCCGAATGGCCTTGTTAATTGTACATTTGTAGTCAGCGCAAATCCTAACCTCCCCGTTAGATTTTAAAGCTGTGACAATCGGAGTTTCCCACTCCGCAGAGTCCACTGGAACCAAAATCCCCTGCCCCACCAATTTGTCCAATTCTGCCTCAATCTTGTCCTTGAGGACGAAGGGGACTCTTTGGGCCGAATTTCTGGGTCCAAGTCAAACGACACCGGGGGCCCTCTGTATGTCCCGAGCCCCTTTTAAAAAACCGCCGGGTGAGCATTGCACACATCCCCTATTGGGTCAGTCTCGATGGCGTTTATGCCAGACAGTTCGATTCCCAGGGGGGCAAACCACTGGGTTCCCAACAGGCAGCAAGATCCCTGCTTGAGAACCACTAGGGGCAGTTTTTCTGTGAATCTTTTAAACTTCACCATGAAATTTCCCACCCCCAACACCAGGCTCCCATAACACTGCACGTCCCGTAGGTTCGATTTCATGACCTGCAACTTGGGCCGTGCATTTGGGGGAATACGCAGGAACTCCTTCTGGGAAAGGATGGAGTAAGATGACTCTGAGTCTATTTCCCTCCTAACCGGGACCCCTTGTATCAGTACCTCTACAAAGAAACGCCGGTGCTCCAGGCCCACGCGGTTCACGGCCACTGTGTCGTCGTCAGCCGAGATCTTTCCAATTCCAGCCGCCTTGCA
Source organism: Bradypodion ventrale (assembly GCA_035047345.1). Taxonomy (NCBI): domain Eukaryota; kingdom Metazoa; phylum Chordata; class Lepidosauria; order Squamata; family Chamaeleonidae; genus Bradypodion; species Bradypodion ventrale. Next base: position 191,394,765 of record JAWDJE010000005.1, read on the forward strand.
TTGGTGTGTTTGAGGATGTCTCGACGAACCCTTGTCCTCCGCTCGCCGGCGCCTGCAGACCCTGTGATGTGACCTCTCCGCCCGCAGTTGTGGCACTTACTTTTTGGAATGGGCACCTCTTTCGGTAGTGAGATGCCCCGCAGCCATCACAATGGTGGTTTCCCTTCTCGCTGGTTCGGCTCTTTTCTCCTTGCCTCTTGACTCTCTGTCACAGACAACTCCTTGGAAGTTGATGGAGTGTCGGTGGGCGGCCGCTTGTGCCGAGGTCCACCGGGCCACCTGTACTGGTGACTTGGCCCCCTCAGATGTGGCCCCATGAGACTTGAGGACTTTGACCCCACTCCTTGCCGCCTGGGCCGCCTGGGCCTCTCACAGTACCTCGTTGAATGTGAGGCGATGGTCGCGGGTCATTAATTTTCTCTGGACCTCCTCATCCCTTAGACCGCACAGCATGCAGTCTTGAAGGGCTATGTCCAGGTCCTCCCATTGGCAGTGGACGGCCGCCAGCCTGAGGGCCGCCGCGTAGGCAGCCACGGATTCCCCCAGGCACTGGTCTCACCTGTGGAACGCGACCTGGGCCGGAAAAATAGAGACGGGCAGCTGGAAGTGTTCCCTCAATGTTGTGAGGATGCGGTCAATGGGTACCGCATCGACCCTCCGGGGAGCTAGCAGGTTCATCAGGATGTGCAGCGTGGCTGGCCCAACCTGGGCTAGGAAGTGCGACCGCATCTTCCCTTCATCGTCGATGCCTGCAGCATCCATTGCGTGCCGGAACTGGCACTTGTACAGCTCCCATTGTTCAGGATTGCTGTCGAACTGGTGTGGCTTGATCTTGGGATACGGCATTGATTCCACCTTCGTTGCCAATTTGGTGTACTGGAACCAAGACAATAGAAGCAGCCGAAGTATGGCTTAACACATCTTTATTGGCACACCGGTAGACTGAACATGTGGTAATGGCAGAGGTACAGCTCCTTTTATATTGCAACAATACTTTTGAACATGGTTACACGGTAGCGTATTGGCTGCTACCTGCGTGACGTCATCAGGAGTCATGCCTTTCTTCTCCAGATGTTCTTTGGGCGGGAAGGTTCCCGCGGCTGAAGGTAATTGGGGAATTTGTACCATGTGAGCCGAACACTCGCAGCTGCCCTCTATGGGTAGCTAGCTCGCGTTCCATTACAGCTGAGATACATTGTATTCATTGTTAGGTTACATTCGGACATTGCAGTGGTTACATTCATTCTTAAAGCAATACTGTTTCATACACAACAGGTATCCAGTGCAATTTTTGCTAACTCTGAGCCTTCTTCTTCTTTTTAAATTTCAAAAGGTGAGAATTGGTATTTTTATTGTAGTTTTTTTTCTGTTTCGATTTTGTTGTATTTTCTTTGAAAATTTAATAAAAATTTATTAATAAATAAAAAGGTGAGAAGGCATCTTTGGAAAACATGCATACAACATGGTTGAAGAGCATATGGTCCAATCTAATTTTTCCCCACAGGTTGCCTCTCAAGAAAAAAAGGCCATACTTGCTTGAAAGCCTGTATGTGGCTATAGCAGTGATGGTGGACCTTTTAGAGACTGAGTGCCCAAGGAGGCAGAGGAGTTGCATGGGCAGGCACCACTTGTGCGCTGCTCAAGGTGCACCAGCAACATCACATGGGTGCATGTGCCGCTCAAGGTATGCTGGCGATGTCACATGGGTGCATGTGCATGTGTGATGCTTGCCCATTCACTGTTGCCACTACCTCCGCTTCCTTGGCCACTCACACAGACGCATACACAGCTCATCTCGCTGGGGCGATGGCACACATGTCCCTACAGAGAGGGCTGTGCATGCCCCCTCTAGCACACGTGTGATAGGTTCACCACCACTGTCGTATTGGGTTTGGTGCTCATCTCAGGGTTTGGAAATTGGAACATAGCTTTATAGTCTTTGCATTCTGCAAACCTGGCATAGAAACATTAACTTACCTGAGAGGATAATGAGTGTGTTTTTTCTATTGCACATGTTGCATTTACTCACTTCTTTGTTTTACTATTTCACTCAATCCAAAACAGCCCTTCAGAATATTTTTGCATGGAGTGACTACATCCATACCCCAGTTATCCCTTTGTCTGTTCTGTCTCAGCAACCATAGTACAGATTACATGCTCATCTTCTGAGATCCTCTAGCACTGGGTAATTCTACTTGAGAGACGCTTCTGTTGGTATTCGTTTATAGTGAATGTATACTTAAACTTTCATTTTTAAAAGCCAGGAAATTCAATTCATCATCAACAACAAAATCCCTTTGGTTTATGAATAAGGGATATTGTGTTTCTGTATTCAAAATGCCAGGAAATGGCCTGATATGGCTGCACAATATCGTGCCCGCATTGCCAGCAGGAAACAGGATGCCAAGCTTTACATTGCAAAGGGAAGGATGAATGTTGACAAGACTAATGACAACAGTCATGATACACGTTCATTATGTTCTAAACATTTTCTAATTTACTTTGGGTACTTTTTTAAAAATAGTAGCTGTATTAGTCTGTGTTTTAAGCATATCAGAGAATAAAGAAAAAATGTCCAGCATGTGGATGTATTTTATTTCTGCTCTTCGTCTCTCACTCTCTGGATTCTTGTCCTGTAATTTCTCTATTCCAGAATGGCAACTTTCAACTGCAACTGCTCAGACTCACAAGACAGGGATGCCAAACTCAAGGACCTACAAAATGCATTTCTTGAACTACAATACCCATCCAATATGGTTAAAGAACAAATCAACTGGACAAGACAAAACCCAGAAGCAACCTACTGCAAGACATGCCCAGAAAAGAAAGCAATTGAACACCACTGGTTGTCACTTTCAGCCCTCAACAAAAAACCCTCAAACCCATAATGAAAGACAACCAACCCATCTTGGACAAGAATATTGCACTCTCCAAAGCCCTTGGTGATAGACCTTTACTTGCTTATAGACAACCCCCCAATCTCAAACAACTATTGACACACAACAGAATACATAAAAGTGAAAAAGAGATGAGAACTAAACCATGCTACAATCCCAGATGTCAGCTATGCCCCCACATTCACTCTGGCAACAACATTACTGGACCCAACAATGCTACACACAACATTAGGGACAATTTTACTTGTTCTGCCAATGTGATTTATGCCACCTTTTGCCAAAAATACCCTTCTGCACTCTACATAGGACAAACAAGACAATCTCTGTAGAAAAGAGTTAATGGACATAAATCAGACATCAAACACAGAAACCCATTTCAAACTATTTCAATCTACCTGTACACACTATCCAAGACTTGAAAATTGCCATTCTGGAACAGAAAAAATACAAGACAAGGATCCAGAGAGAGAGAGAGAGAGAGAGCAGAAATAAAGTACATCCATATGCTGGATACCAATCTCAAAGGTTTGACTATTAGTCAAGGGGTTCTAGCACTTTATCAAATTTGATACACCACAGTTAACAGGTTGTTATATGTTGCTATATATGTTGTACGCTGTTATATTATACCAACTTCACATAAACTTTTCAGTAGAATTCACAGAAACTTTTCACCCACAGCATAGGCTGCCTCACAGAACAAAGAATGAACTCAAACAATTCTCAATAGATGCTGAAGATTAAACTCATTAGCAAATGTTTAATGCCAGGTGTTTGTTTTGTATCCTCCTACTATTTGCAATTCAACAGGGTGAAACTTTACAACCAATCCAAATTACAACCAGAGAACACCTTTTCTTGAATAAAATATTAATGGGACCATATTAAAAGGCACTACCAAGTGAGATGGAATAACTGTTACCAACATCTACCACTGCCTTCTCAAAAGAAGCAGGTCCACCCCACCCCCTTAAAAAGCCTATTGATTTGTTTACTTATCTGTTAGGCAAACCAATAACTCTGTACCTCTATACCTGGTGTATACCTCTATAAATTGAGGCCATGAAGTCTCACTCCTATGTCTAACAAAGTAGACTTGACTAACTTTAAGTTAGTCTTTAAAGTGCCACAATGGGTTTCTTCTTTATTCTTTGGATATTATATTATTCTACCTGTGTACCTAATTCCTATTATGAGTATGATCCTCCCCCTCCTCTTTATATTCCTTATTTATTTATTTATTTATTTATTAATAGTAACAACAGTTAGCAGTCTTGGGATGTTGTCTGTATTTTCTTAAGGTAATCAGACTTAAAGGACTTAGCAAATCGCATTCATTTGATAAGTCTATTCTAGTCAGAATTAATAGATTTAGCCTCAGGGTTCAATACAAATTGTCTATATGTGATCAGAGGCATTCTTTGTCTGTTACAGATTGTGACTAACACCATAGAAAGCATCTATAAATAAGCTGTTTGATTCCATGTAGTCGGGAAAAGCAAGATTTTAATTTCAACTGTTAGCATTCCCTGCCAGGACAACAGTATGTTTTTGAATGAGTGTTCTGATCACTTGAAGGGATGTGTTTCCATGCAGAAACATTAAAGTTTGCAAAAACTTTTATTTTTTGGACTGTGGTTCTTAGATGTCTCCCAGTTAAAATGCTGGATGATAGATTCCAGGAATTGTAGTCCCTAATGTAATTTTTCCAAGTTCTGAGATGCAGATCAGTGGAGATTTAGCTAATCCATGTCAGACACTGAGGACATGTTTGTTGGGTTATGGCAATGCAGCATGCAAAAGATTAACACACAATCCTTAGGAGGAGAGTGCTTCTGCTACTAGGACTAACTTGATTGCATGTTTTGTTCGCTAACTAGTCAGAACAAGCCCCTGTTTTCATGCCTGAAATTTGATTGTGTAACCCATGAGTTCTCAACCTTCTTAAGACGGGGGCCAGGTCACGCTCCCTCAGACAGCTTCAGGGACCAGACGGCTATTTTGCCCTTCCTCCACCACATGCACTTCCTGGTGTGGTGGTGGACCATATGAAATGGCATCATGGGCCACATCTGGCCCACAGGCTGCAGGTTGAGAATCCCTGGCCTAACGCTAATCCTTTGTCTCCTGTTTCGTTTGTTCTTGAAAGAGATGCAGCCATTTTAAACTCTCTCTATTCTTTCAGCTACATGGATGTAATGGAAGAAAGTGCTCTTCAGTTTTTACCCTTTGTAACTAATCTAAATCTTCATCCTCTTCTAACAAACCTGGAATCAATCTGTTAAGACTTCTGAGTATATAATTAATACATATATTTTTCCCCTTTCATCTCAAATTTTTGGTCTGTGTAATTATTTTACGCAGGGAAGTGGACTGAGTGTGAGAGGAACTTCAGAGGGAGCTTGCAAACAATTCAAACATTAAAAATTGCCCCATTTTCATTGTGTAACTACATACCCTGATAATATTTTGTTCCTGAAGGAACAGCGCTTTACTTTTCTTGGATAAAATATTAATGGGACCATATTAAAAGGCACTACCAAGTGAGATGGAATAACTGTTACCAACACCTACCACTGCCTTCTCCTAAAAAGAAGCAGGTCCACCCCATCCCCTTATTTAAACCATTTTGCCATTTATGCCCACAGAATAGAAAAACACCAAAATCAATCTTAGCTCTTAGTCATGGAGAAATTTCAGCTTCATGGTATCTTTTACGGGTAGAGGAGGTTACACTAACATGTGACAAACCAATGGCCTCCAGAAATTATCTCCTTTTTTCCTTCCCTCGCACCACCACAGATAGAGACTCCTACATCATCACACGTAACATTCAATGTGATCCCATAAAATTTAGCACCTTCCTGGGCTTCATTTAATTCAAAGGAAAGTTTAGAAATCTATTGAAATAAACAAGGCTTAAAGGAGATTCACTGTAGAGCCACAGTATGGTTTTACTTTACTTTTTATTTTGCAAAGACCCACAGGGACAATTTCTCAGGTTCTTACACAAACATGATGGCCAAGCTGTGTACCCCTAGTGTTTAGAGCAATGGTGCTCAAACTATGGCCCATGGTCCAGATCCAGCCCCTGAGGCCAATTCATCCAGCCCATGCTGCCCTTGTCACTCTTGGAAGCAGAAGTAAAATGCACCCAGGTGCGTTTTACCTCCACACGCATTTTACTTCCGCTTCCAGGAGCAACAAGGGCAGTGTGGGCTGGATGAATTGGCAACAGGCGACGGATCTGGCCCATGGGCCTTAGTTTGGGCACCCGTAATTTAGAGTACTGCACCTAGTATCAATACAATTCCAAGCAAATCATTAGAAAGACAACCAGGTCATCTTTTAAACGGAAGTATTTCTTTTAAAATAGAAATATGATTTGGCTCATGCAAAGTGAACCAGGGTATTGTTTTCTAATCAGGCTTTTTTTTTTAAAGAAACCACCTCCACTGAATTCTACTAATGCATTCTAAAGAATAATTTATTGCATGGATTTACACTGGGGTCCAAGACAAACCTTTTTAGAAAGTAGTCATATTTATTAGGAATGACCAGATATCATTGCAAAGCAACGCTGAGGAAGAAAAACAAACGGATTTCCCATTGAGTTGTATTTGGATATGATCCAGTCACCATTTACATAATCAGACTATGGACCAAAACAAAAGGCAAAACAAAAGGGCAGGCTAGGTGATACAGGATGCTTAACACCTCAGAGGGGAGAAAGGGGAGGGACAGGAAGGAGGGAGGAGGAATGCAATGTTGCAAGGAGCAATACTGCATAGGGACATGGAATGTGAGATCAATGAACCAAGGTAAACTAGAAGTGGTAAAAAATGAGATGGAAAGAATAAACATTGACATCTTGGGAATCAGTGAGCTAAAATGGACAGGGATGGGCGAATTCAGCTCTGGAAACCATCACATCTACTACTGTGGACAAGAAAACCTTAGAAGACATGGAGTAGCCATAATTGTCAATAAAAGAGTGAGAAGAGCAGTAATGGGATACAACCTCAAAAATGACAGAATGATGTCAGTAAGATTTCAGGGCAAACCCTTCAATGTTACTGTGATCCAAATATACGCACCAACCACGGGTGCAGATGAAGCCACAGTGGACCAGTTCTATGAGGACTTACAACACCTCATAGAACAAACACCAAGAAATGATGTCCAAATTATTTTAGGAGACTGGAATGCCAAAGTAGGCAATCAAAAAGTGGAGGGAATAACAGGCAAGTTCGGTCTTGGAGCACAGAATGAAGCAGGGCAAAGATTGATAGAGTTCTGCCAAGAGAACGCACTGGTCATAGCAAACACTCTCTTCCAGCAACACAAGAGGCGACTTTACACATGGACATCACCAGATGGCCAACACCGAAACCAGATTGATTACATACTCTGCAGTCAAAGATGGAGAACCTCCATACAGTCAGCAAAAACAAGACCTGGAGCAGACTGTGGCTCAGATCACAACCTACTGATTGCAAAATTCAGGCTTAGACTAAAGAAAATAGGGAAAACAAAGAGACCAGACAGATATCACCTAGATAGCATCCCTAAAGAATACACGGTGGAGGTGATGAACAGATTCAATGGCTTAGACTCAATAGATAGAGTGCCAGAAGAATTATGGACAGAGATGAGGGACATCATGCAGGAAGCAGCAAAGAAAACCATACCAAAAGAAAAGAAAAATAAGAAAGCAAAGTGGTTGTCTGATGAGGCTCTTAAAATAGCAGAGGAAAGAAGGAATGCAAAAGTCAAAGGAGAAAGAAAAAAATACAATCTTTTGAACACAGAATTTCAAAGAAAAGCAAGGAGAGATAAGGAAAACTACCTAAAAGAACAGTGCAAAGAAATGGAGGAAAACAACAAAAGAGGCAGAACCAGAGACCTTTTCAAAAAAATCCAGGAAATCAAGGGAACATTTAAAGCAAAAATGAACATGATAAGGGACAAAGACGGAAAGGAGATAGCTGATGCAGAAGAAATTAAGAAAAGATGGAAAGAGTACACAGAGGAACTCTACAAAAAGGAACTCAACACTCCTGATAGTCACAATGATGAAGAAATTGAACCTGAGCCAGACATCCTGGAGAGTGAAGTCAGAAAGGCCCTAAAGAGCACTGCAAACAACAAAGCTAGTGGAGATGATGGCATCCCAGTTGAATTTTTCAAAGCTCTAGGAGATGATGGCATCAAATTACTGCATTCAATATGCCAGCAGATTTGGAAAACAAAACAGTGGCCACAGGACTGGAAAAGATCAGTATATGTTCCAATCCCAAAAAAGGGCAATGCCAAAGAATGCTCAAATTATCGAACAATTGCGCTCATCCCACATGCCAGCAAGGTGATGCTCAAGATAATACAGGATAGACTTCAGCAGCATGTGGAAAGAGAACTACCAGAGGTGCAGGCTGGGTTCAGAAGAGGCAGGGGGACTAGAGACCACATTGCCAACATACGCTGGATCATGGAGAAAACAAAGGAATACCAGAAACAAGTTTACTTTTGCTTTATTGACTACACTAAGGCATTTGATTGTGTGGATCACAACAAGATGTGGCAAGTGATTAAAGAGATGGGAATACCAGAGCATCTCATATGTCTCCTGAGAAATCTGTACAGGAACCAAGAAGCAACAGTTAGGACAGAACACGGAATGACAGAGTGGTTTGGAATAGGAAAAGGAGTAAGACAAGGCTGCATTTTGTCACCCTGCTTATTCAACTTATACACAGAGCACATAATGCGCAAGGCAGGGATGGAGGAATCACAATATGGGATCAAAATTGCTGGGAGAAACATCAACAATCTGAGATATGCAGACGACACCACCTTAATGGCAGAAAGTGAGGAAGACCTAAAGAATCTCTTGATTGGCCTGAAGGAGGAGAGTGCAAAAGCTGGCTTCAGACTCAATATCAAGAAAACCAAGATAATGGCAACAGGCCCGATCAGTTCCTGGAAAATAGATGGGGAAGAAGTAGAAGCAGTGACAGATTTTACATTCTTAGGATCTAAGATCTCTGCAGATGGGGATTGCAGCCATGAAATAAAAAGGCGACTGATTCTTGGGAGACAAGCCATGAGAAACCTGGGGAACATAGTGAAAAGCAGAGACATCACCTTGAAAACAAAAATTAGAATAGTCAAAGCAATGGTATTCCCAGTGGTAATGTACGGATGTGAGAGCTGGACAATTAGGAAAGCTGAACGCAGAAGAATAGATGCCTTTGAAATGTGGTGCTGGAGGAGAGTTTTGAGGGTACCCTGGACAGCGAGGAGAACAAATAGGTCAATCTTAGAAGAAATCAACACTGACTGCTCATTGGAAGGTCAAATAGTAAAGATGAGGCTAAAGTACTTTGGGCATCAAATGAGAAGGGAGGATTCACTTGAGAAGGCAATTATGCTGGGAAAGGTGGAGGGCAAAAGAAGAAGGGGGAGGCCAAGGATGAGATGGATAGATGGTATTGTAGACACAGTGGGCACAGAACTGGGAGGACTGAGGGGGATGGTGGAGGGCAGAGGCGCCTGGAGAACGATGGTCCATAGGGTCGCAAAGGGTCGGAATCGACAACATTCAAGCACTGAATTCAGAATAACAGAAAGCAGTTAAAGCACTCATGACAAATTGGTCCCAAACTTCTTTTTCAATGGCAAATAGATCTTACTACGAGGACAGCAAGTTAGTACCATTATTCGTTTACCCCTACTCTTCAGTAATAATCACTTAATCATGCAAGATATGTAATTTGCAAAATGTTACTTCAGAGAAAAGGTGGCAGCTGACTCTTTTTTAGATATTTGTGACTTAGGTGGACTGTTGATCCTTAGGTGGGCATTTCATGTTGAAACCAGAGTTTGAATTCACTCCTTACGTAGGTAAGTCTGCCCTGACTTAGATCTTTTATGGATTATTTATTAAATAATCTGGAACCAGCCCATTAGATTCAGAAGCAGGTATGCATATAGAGTAGCATAAAATTCTGTTTCATTGTTGCAGCAATGGAGAAGGTGTTCTTGCTCATGCAGCTAAGCAGCTGGTTTCTCTCATAAAAACACCACAGAGTCCTTTAGATTAGGTAAAGGTAAAAGTCACATTTGCTTTGCTCGATAGCTAGTCATATACAACTCTAGGGTTCATTGCTCATCTCTGTTTATAACACAAAAATAGCAAAATCCATTGAAGTGCAATATAATATATTTATTAGGTGAAGTATCGAAAATTCCTTATAGTCAGGTGATAAATAAAGAAAACCGAAGCTATTCCGGTAAATTAGCCTTTCACAATCACTTCTTCGGGGTTTTCTAAAATATAAAATGATAATAATGTTACCTAATATTGAAAATACATACTATACAACAAGTAAATAATCAGTTTACCACACTAAAATTGATACAAAGGATATATACAAGCAAATATATACAATAGGACCAGAGGAAAATAGTATCACAACTGGCAAACTAAACAATTAACAAGTTACTGCATAATGGCAAGTCTTACCTATACAAAATTCTTTTCAACAATGTGTGAAGTTATAATCTTGAATTATTGAATTGTTATATTTTGAGCGTCCCGGCCTCTGTAGAAGTTCTTTAGTGCCTATGACGTTACTGTCATCCAACAGTAAGACTTATTAAGCATACACAGCTGCAAGTCATCAGAACAGTGAATAATCTCCTCTTAAAGCAATGCAATTTAAGGGCATATTACAGAAAACAACTCAAGTCATATTCATGATTAAGTCTGTAAGGGTTCAACGAGTTAAATAAATGAATAAAATACGCCTCTCTGTGCAACAATTGTTTGTCTATATTGACCCTCTCATACTTTCTGAAAACTAATTTTTCCAACACCATGAACCTCAAGTCTTCTTCTGAATGGTTTTTCTCAATAAAGTGGGATACCGGGGGGCTGTAACATTTTGACTCCATATACAGGAGCGATGTTCCATAATGCGCACTTTCAGCGGCCGAGAAGTTAAACCGACATAGCACATGTTACACGGACACATGACCAGATATATAATGTTACGGGAATCACAATTAGTGAAATACATAAGTTTATGTGGGACATCTCTGCCTGGAACTGCGACAGTCTTGGTTTCTATTGCAAAGCGGCATACCACACAGCCAGAGCAGCGGTAATGGCCACGAATGATAGGTTGCAAAGGGACAGATAAAGAATGGGAGTCAGAGCTAGTAAGTATATTGCGTAAAGTCTGCGTCCTCCGAAAGCCAATAAGAGGCTTCTCAACGCAACCTGGAACATCTGGTTGCGTTAACCTAAAGATTAAGAAGGCCATCATGAAGTATTTGTATATTTTGGAAGACGTTCCAGGTTGCGTTGAGAAGCCTCTTATTTATTTATCACCTGACTATAAGGAATTTTCGTTACTTCACCTAATAAATATATTATATTGCACTTGGACGGATTTTGCTATTTTTGTGTTGGATTACACCGTCGTGCCATTTTTTCTGTTTCATCTCTGTTTATAGCCAGAGAGCCAGCACTGTCTGTGTCTACAGACGTTTCTGTGGACACATGGCAGGCATGACTAGACACCAGAGTGCACGGAACGCTGTTTACCTTCCCACCAAAGTGGTCCCTATTTATCTACTTGCAATTTCTTGCTTTGGAACTGCTAGATTGGCAGGAGCTGGGATAGAGATGGGAGCTCACTCCGTCATGCAGCACTCGAGTCTTGAACTGCTGACCTGTCAACCCTCTAGTTGTCAAGTTCACCATCTTAACCACTAACCTATCACAGTCCGTATACCTTTAGATTACACACAAGCTTAACCTTCCTTTTATCTGTGCACAAACGTAAACAGTGTTTGTTTTACATTTATTGGAATGATTTACATTTTCCCTTTGCAACCCTCTCCACATTAAGAAGAACAATGGGGGTAATAAAAATTGATGGCATTGGTTTAATTTTAAACAAGAGTTGTGTTCCTGTTAAGGGGCTGGATATTTGTTTCCTCTGGCAAAAGAGATAATATTGTTATATTAGCTCCCTGGTACAAGTGTCTCCTCCAGGTCTACCTACAAATCATGTACATTTTAATTTTTAAAATAATAATAGCCAATCACAAATGCAGCAGCTAATTCGATCCCTCCCATCACATGGTAAGACCAAACAAAACAAATGGGATCAGATCCAAAGGTTCCCTTTGATGCTAGGTTCCATGGGGTGCAGCTTCATGTTTTGAACCATGCTATTGTGATACGCCCTGGTTTACGTTTGCTGTGGTTTATGACGGCAAATCCCATGGAAATAACGTCCCAGTTCACAACGACTTTTTGGATTACGAGCAAGAATTCCCCAGACCGCATTGTGTCTGGGGGGTATATAAGACCACACACAGCCATTTTAGACTCTGTGGGTGGCATGGTCACAGTGGGGCAACCTTGCCTTGCTCATTCACGGTACCTCTTCTGGAACTGTCACTGAGGCACTGGATTTAAAAGACTTCCAGTGCTTTATCAACGGCTCCAGAAGAGGTGCCGTGAACACACGAGGCAAGGTTGCCCCACTGCGATCACCTCCCCCCCTTCAAAGCACCAACTCAAGTACAGAAGGGGGAGAGGTGAGCGGGGGAGCCCTGGATGTGGCCAACCCCAGCAGCTGGACAACGCTCCTGTTCATCGCCTAACGCTGACCCTGAGGAAGAAGCACTGGAGCCCAGGCAAAGTAGGGAAAGCTAGGGGTTTTGGGGTGTTTTTTTAATTGAGCGGTTAGGAATTTTTAAAAAAAATTTCACTGCATTCCTGTGAGAAAATGTGCTTCAGTTTACCATTGATCCGGTTTCCGACAAAACTGTTGGAATGGACTAAAATTGTAAACCAAGGTTTTACTGTATAGTAAGACCCATACTTTGTTTTACATAAGGAAATTTTGCTGAAAACACGTTCCATGTTACGCAAATGAACCCTTTTACGTAATGTGTTTCCCCAGAATTTCCTTCCATCTTCTAAGTCTAAAAATTCCGTGTGCCACCTGCCCCCCCACTGGAAGTCCCGCTTTGGCCAGGAGCGCACGTCGGATGAAGACCGGAATGGAGCAGTCTTTGTCCGGCGCGCGTTCCATCTGGAGTGCACCACAGAGAAACCTCGGACAAAGATCGTAATCAAGCAGACATGCCCCACCATACTCTCCCAGTCCCGGTGGGAGCAGTGGGGACAGCAGCAGCAGCTGTCTTCGTCTGATGTGTGTTCCCAGCTGGGGTGTGCCACAGAGAAGCCTTGGGCGAAGAGCACAACCGACCTGACACCCCCCCTCCCGCACTCTCCAAGTCCTGGTGGGAGCAATGGGAACAGTGGAAGTGGTCTTTGTCTGATGAGGATACACCATACTGGGGAAAGGCAGGGAGTCATCTCTTTTCATGGGAGTTGGGTTCACACTTTCTTCCTAGCATCACAGCCTCTGCCTCACATAATACATTTGGAAGTAAGAAGGGATGTCACAAGGAAGAAACGGTAAAGAAATCAACTTCTATCACTTTGGCTGCACACACTTGTACTTGGGTCCAAAAATATATCCCTAAATTTTAAGAGTTGCTGTTAAAGCCAAATGGAACCAACATGGTGGTTGACTATACATGGAGTGGGTGGAAAGAAGCCTGTTATTGTGCTGCAATGCTATGCATCGAAGAGATTGTATCCTTTGTTGCTGGTTTTGCCAGCCATAAATACAAATAATATACTCTAAATTTCTCCACACGCCACAAAAATTAAAATACATTTACACAGGAAATATTACTTTATGTTTTAAAATGATACTGTATAAAGTTTTGAGGGGGGGGAATTAAGTTTAATTTGCTGAAATATGGCTGAAATATGGCTATTGTACAGGATCTAGAGAAGCTTTCTAAAACTATTTGACACTTTTAAAATATGTCTCAGCTGAAAATAACACTGTCAGATAACTGTGTATGCCTGGACAAAGATTAAAAAAAACATCAACACAGTTTACTTCTTTAAAGAAAAAGCAAACAATTTTGTTTGTTCTTAGAGGAAACTGTCAGATTAGATTTTTGAAAGAAACAATTGTTAGTAAAACATAAATAGTTTTAGATTGTTATTTAACCATGCAATCTGCCGATTTCATATTTTGCCTTCACTGTTGATTGGATTATTTAGAGTAGCAGGTCATGCTTGGTTGTTTCTTTTTCCAGCTTTCTTGGGCTAGCACTTGAGCCACAAACATCAAATAGCAGTTCGAAAACACAAATCAAACATCCTTGGGTATGTTGATTTAAAAATTAAACAATCATGTAATGTAGCTTCAATAATAGGTAAATACTGTGTTTTTTTGGCTGTTGTCCCCCCCCCCCCACCTTCTCAAATAACAATACTTTGGAGGAAAAAAAATCTAGCTTGAACACATGGTTTTAAAAAAACCCCAGCTAATCCTAACCAAACAAGTTGCAAATATTTTAATGAATGCTATTTTAAATGATTACTGTTGCTTCAATTATTGCAATTTATGGGAAAGTATAACTAGCAGCAAAAATGTTTATTGTAACATTGTTTGCATTCTTTCCTTTTAAATCAACACTATTTATTTATTTACCTATAACATCAAAATTATAAGAAAGTAAACGAAGAGGGACCATTGTTTTTAGGATAAAAAGCATATTAAAATCAACTTTAAAATATAAGCATTGGGACTGAAAGTAATATAAATGTTTGTCTGTGCATTTTAAACACCTGGAATGAAAGCAATTTCCCCCAAAAAACACATTTTCCCTTGTGCTTAACAAATACTAACAGCACCATCTAGTGGACATGAAAGATTTTTATTTACCCAGTCACTATGAAAACATACTAACGCTGGAATATGTGGTAAACGTCCACATATTCATGTCTTTCAGCATTATTGTTTAGAGAACAAATGAAGTCCATCACTTTGGCCTCATTGCTCTAGATGTCAATAAATGTTCCAATTAGCGTCAGTTTGGATCTGGATAACTGTTAGCAGAGAAGTGGAGGGGGACCACCAACTCATGCTAAATTGCTTGCTGAATAGCCATCAGATGCTAATCACTTGTCATCACTGGGCTGCATTTGAGCCAGTGACCTAGAGGAAAAAACAAAATGTCCTCTCAGATTACCAACTGCTCTGTGCATCCAGGCAACTTTTAGAAAGCGAGAGCCACAGGATACAAGAAAGAGAAGAATTTGAGCACATTGTAAACAAAGCCTTTCAAAATTAATCAATAATTAACCTGTGAATGCTATGGTGAAGAAATGTCTTCAGTCACAAATAAAAATGTGAACATGGATCAATATATGATATAGCAAAGTTTTCCAGGGAGCCCCCATGCTAAAACCTACCTATTTGTCCATCACTATGAAGATAAAATATTGGTTTCACGTCTTTGCCCTTCATCATTCAAAATATACCAACTGCCTCTTAAACTACCAATCATCTGCAAACAAATGAAACATTACTACATTTCCTTTTTTAGGGTAGCCTAACAAGGAGGCCCCAAAAGAGAACTCTTGCTCAAGTAGGTTCACAGAGGTATAGTAGAACCCCACATAACGGGGGGAAAAAAACTACGTTCCACATTATGCAAAGCGAATGGGATATGCCCCGGATAACAAACAAAAAATGTTCATTATCCAGGGTTCCCATTGACCGGGTATATCCCGGTTACCAAAAAAACCCCGCATAATGAAAAAAAAAATTCATTATGTGGGATATCGCCATTGCCTAATGAATGCTGTTATGCAATTTTTTCGTTATACGAAGCGTTTGTTATGCAAGGTATTCAGTGATGCACTGAAGCTGGTCCTGTCCTATGCAGAAGAACCGGTAGCGCAAATTCCCCCAGGCCACACCCACCTGGCTGTCCCCGACCACCTCCATACCCCATTGTGTTGGCCATGCCCACAGATTTGGCCCTGCCCACAGAGGTGGTAGTATAAAAAAATGGAGTGCATCACTGGAGGTATTACTATATTCAACTTAAGTTCATGTATGGAACAAGGCCTGCAGATCTATAAGCACATGTCGTTGTTGTTGTTGTCGTTATGTGCCATAGTCTGTGGCTTATGGTGACCCTATGAAGAGAGATCTCCAAAAAGTACTGTGTCCTCAACTGCCCTGCTCAACTCTTGCAAAGACATATGTAACAGCTAGTCCTATGGATAGGTTTTACTTCAGGAGCTTGGTGGAGTGCAGAGGCCATGTGCCAAAAATGTTATCCTTGTTCCAATATTTTTGCACCTGATTGTACGTTATTGGACTGCATTTCCAACCATGTCTCATTCTTAGCTGTGCTGACTAGAGCTGTTGAAAGTACATTTGATAACAGATGGATAAATTTACCACCTTTGAGTAGTAGAGAATGACAAGTATCCTGTTTCAACCTTTGTCTAAGAAACAACTTCTTTATTTTTATTTTATTTTATTTTATTGTTAGATTTCTATACCGCCCACTCGACCACGGCCGACTCAGGGCGGTTCACATCATGAATAAAATAGATAAAAACAGAGTTAAGAACCCACCCCTAAAAAGGGGTGCAGGTACCGAGGAACCATGAGGGAAGGCATACTCCTCTATACCAACCACCCAACAGAAGCCACCCCTCCACCTGCACCCCTAACTTGGCCCACCAGCCAGGTTTTTAGTTCTTTTCTAAAGGGCAATAATTCTTCTTCTGTGTCTAAGCTAGAAGTGAAACTGCAAAAATGAAGCCGCTTGATGAATTCAATATGTAGGTCCTTTCGCCTGCAGTGGTTCAAGTGGCTAAGACGCTGACTGGGAGGCGGAAGGTCAGCAGTTCGATTCCCGAGTACTGCAGGACGGAAATGAGCTCCCGTCTTTGTCCCAGCTCCTGCCAACCTAGCAGTTCGAAAGCAAGAAATTGCAAGTAGATAAATAGGGACCACTTCCATGGGAAGGTAAACAGTGTTCCATGCGCGACGGTGTCTAGTCATGCCTGCCAAATGACCACGGAAACGTCTGCAGAAGCAGACTGCGCTGGCTCTTCGGCTTTGAAACAGAGATAAGCACTGAGCCCTAGAGTCGTATACGACTGGCTTTCGAGCAAGCGAAACTTTTAACCTTTAACCTTTGCCTGACTTAGTAAAAAAGATTAGCCAGCACAAGGTTGCCGTTGCCCAGTTTACGCCTGACTGTCGTTCAAAAATACCACAATCTTTGAGGAGGCTCTTTCTGTGTACCCCAGACAAACTGAGGTCCCACAATTGCAGTACTGTATTTCAATATGCTCTTCTTTTTAGGATTAAAGAGGCATACGTAGGTACATACAACAACAGACTCTATGTCCATCACCGGCAACAAAAGACGTTAGTAGGGTTTCAGGAGACCTCAAAGTTTGACAACCCTGTGAGACTTCTCCGCAAATCCTCTCCTGTGAATAAACTTCCACATAATTTTAATTTTGAGCATATCAAAGAAATGGCTCCCAGAAAAGTTAAATTTTGCACAATGGGAATGTATGATAGTCCACTATCAGAACCACTGCAACTCTGAATAACAGCTTCAGGATACTGTTGTGCTTACATCCTACAACTAGGCATTTAATTGTAAGCATCTGGTCACCAAAGATCTAACAAATATTAGTCATCATTGTCATTATCCTCAAAATCATCATAGAGCTGCAAGGATAATTGAGTCAAGCGTCTTTTAAGGCAGCACCGTGGGGAATCAAACTCCCAGCCTCTAGCTCCGTAGCCAGATACTTAAACCACTGATCCACCTAGCAATTTGCTAATTTCTCTTTCAACCAAGTTTTCTCTATATATAGTGGCACCAGCTGGTAATTTATTTAGCTGCTGCACATGTAAGTGGTAGTGTGTTCAACATCTGTAAAGCTAGAAACTGGATCATCCACCAGAGAAAGGTAGCCCTGTTAGTCTGTGTTTCAAGAATATCAGAGAATAAACAAAACATGTTGTAGCACCTCGAAGACTAACTACTGAATTTTAATGCGAGCTTTCGTGAATCAAGTCTCATTCCCATGTCTGACAAAGTGGACTTGATCCACGAAAGCTCACATTAAAATTCAACAGTTACAGTAGTCTTCAAGGTGCTACAACGTTTTTTATTTTCTGATATGCAGAGAAAGGTAAAGACACAGGCAGGAACATGGGACAAGGCTTCTCTGTGACATGCATCTTGCCAATGGAACAGAGTTCACCCTCTATGAAGGGCCCAGCTTGATGGTGAGAATGCTTTTGTTCAATTCTGTTATTAATGGATTTTAATATGGCAATGATTCCACTGTACTTAAATTTTAGAAAGAGTTCTAATCATAATTTTCCTTCTTGTCTGAACATGAGTTAATGTTTGGTCATACTGGCTTAAAAGAGAACCTTGCCTATATTCCTATATTCATTTGTAAGAAAATAAATGTCAACAGGTAAAGGTAAAGTTTTCCCTTGCTCGAAAGCCAGTCATATCCGACTCTAGGGTTCAGTGCTCATCTCTGTTTCAAAGCCGAAGAGCCAACACTGTCTGCTTCTGCAGATGTTTCCGTGGTCATGTGGCAGATATGACTAGACACCGGAGTGCACGGAACGCTGTTACCTTCCCACCAAAGTGGTCCCTATTTTATCTACTTGCAATTTCTTGATTTCAAACTGCTAGGTTGGCAGGAGCTGGGACAAAGACAGGAGATCATTCCGTCCTGGAGTACTCGGTTATCGAACTGCTGATCTTCCGCCTCCCAGTGAGCGTCTTAGCCACTTGAGCCGCTGCAGTCCCTTAAATGTCAACACTACCCCCTTAAATGAAGATATGTCTGGAAATGTTTACATGCAATAAAATAATAAATCAATGAATTTACAAAGTATTTATTAATTTGTTTGCCATCTTTCTCTATATATAATTGACTCAAGCACCATCTAATTCTTTAAATGGAGCTTAGACAATGCTACTTTATTATCATGACTTCCGCAGTATAAAATTAGTTTTACACAGGCCCTGACTGGCACAGTCTCCTCAATATATTGTCCGTGGAAGAATCTGCAGTCATACGCTAAGGCAGTGTACACAACACCCATATGCAAAGGTTAACAGTGATGATGGTGAAAGTAGCCTGGAGAGCCAACACCAGGTGCAGTGTATACAGTGACACACTGCTGCTCTTTATGAAGCCACTCCACAAGCCAAGATTTTTTTTCTTACTGCTCATAGATCTACATGGCACTCCATCAACATATACAGAATTCACACAAGTGCAACCACTCTCTCCCAGTTAAATTCCACTTTCACTTTTGCAAAACTACAGCGCCGAACTTAACTAACAAAATTTTAAGTTCAGCTACCGCTGTTCTTTGATTTGTTTTTGTTTTCAAAAGTCAGACTAAAGGTAAAGGTCACCCTTGCTCGAAAGCCAGTTGTATCTGACTCTAGGGTTCAATGCTCATCTGTTTCATAGCCAAAGAGCCAGCACTGTTTGCTTTTGCAGACGTTTTTGTGGTCATGTGGCAGGCATGACTAAACACCGGAGCGCATGGAATGCTGTTTAACTTCCCACTGAAGTGGTCCCTATTTATCTACTTGCATTTTCTTGCTTTCGAACTGGTAGGTTGGCAGGAGCTGGGACAAAGACGGGAGCTCATTCCATCCTGCAGCATTCGGGTATCGAACGGCTGACCTGCCACCCAAAATTAAATGTTGAGTTTGGTTGGGTTACACTCTAAGGCCTGAATTCAATAGGTGATCCAAACCAGAATAGGCTGATTGAATCGAATGTGGGCTACTGGAAAGGAATCTTGGAATAAATCTTGTTCAACTTCATGGAACTTGAACAAACATATGTAAAGAGTTAGGTACATACACACACACACACACTGTAAATATTAATACAGATATAAAAAGAACTAGGAGAATCAGGTACAACCCCTAAACAAACATAATTCTACAAGCAATATTTGAATTTTGCTGTTGTGCCAGAACAAATATTGAAGTAAATATTGTTTTGAGCCCAACCTAGTGAATTAATTATGAATGAGCTTCTTTGGAATCTATACCAAAGAATCTAGTGGCACATTTAAGATTCTCAAATTTATATTATGGTATCAACAATCATGGTCTGCAATTAGTTCATGAAAGCTTATACTAAAATACATTTGATAGTCATTAAGAGGGCACACACTCTTTTGACTTATATCATTAGTCCAACTACAATAGACTTATTAAATCATTTCCTGAATTATGAGTCACTTGTGTAAATCCTGCTGATTCAACAGATCTACTCTAATTGGGACTCCCAATTAAGATTCAAGTCATTGTTATTTTTGCAAAACACAATGAACGTTACTCCTCTGAAAGCTGAAATCAGCTATGCTTAAAGCATTTGACTAGACATCTGGGTCCTGAAGTAAAAAATGGTCAGTCAATCTATGCAGAAGACTCATTTAAATGAATGGGATTTGTTAAGTCACAACTAATAAGATTAGCACCAACACTGGACTTAACCTTACATTGAGTTTGACAGTACAGTATTCTAATTTATGCAATATGTAAATTGGATATTAAATTTATTAAATGCTATATCTAACATGAAGCAATGAAAACGAAAATTCATCTCTATGTGAGATGTAGCTCACTTTAATCTTATTAAATTTTAGAACAAGTGTTTTCCCTCCTGGGTCTTAAAATTCATCCAGCCTCTACCATGCCAAACCCTTTGGCGCTTTGGGCTGCTTTTTCCCTTTAACACGCTTTGCTTTAAGCTTCTTCCTCTGTCTAGGATTCATCCATACTGGATACTGTCCATGTTGATCTAGAAGAGTCCTTTGATTTCTTTTAGCATCCATGTCCATCTTACTTTCACCTGAAAAAGAAAAAGGTAAAGTGAGCTATTTTTGTTGTTCAGTCGGACTGTCAAGTCAGATCCTTTGTGACCCCATGGACCACCGCCCACCAGGCTCCTCTGTCCTCTGACATCCTCCGTAGCCCAGCCAGATCTACACCCATTGCATCAACGATTCCATCCATCCACCTAATTCTCTGCCGCACCCTTCTCCTTTTGCCTTCAATCTTTCCCAGCATCAAGGCCTTCTCCAGTGACTCCTCTCTTCTCATTTGGTGGCCAAAGTACTTGAGGTTCATCTTCAGTATTTGTCCTTCCAATGAGCAGTCAGGGTTGATTTCCTTCAGGATCGACTGATTTGTTCTCCTTGCAGTCCAGGGGACTCTCAAAAGTCTCCTCCAGCACCACAGTTCAAAGGCATCTATTCTTCTGCACTCAGCCTTCCTTATGGTCCAGCTCTCACAGCCATACATTACTACTGGGATGACCATTGCTTTGACAATGCAGACTTTTGTTGGCAGGGTGATGTCTCTTCTTTTTATTATACTGCCTAGGCTACTCATAACTTGCCTCCCAAGAAGTGTCTTTTTATATCATGGCTACAGTCGCCATCTGTACCAGCTACTGTATATGCACCAGCTATACGTACCAGCTAATCAAAAGCTAATACAGATAATAAAGTTGAAGCAAATAAAGAGCTAGAAGCTAATAATAAGATACTGGACTAATACTTTAGCATTTTATGCGTGTTCTGTTTTTCTAAGTCAGACAGGACGATTAATAATTGGCAAAAAAGAACTCATAAGCAAACATATGTATGTATAGTTTTGAGGGACAACAGCAATTCACAGAAGAGAGAGGAAGGCAGCACAATTTTGGATTGAGGAAAAATAAGGAGTAGAAAGAAAAAGGGAATGGGCAGACTCTCCTGTTAAGCCACATTTATATTTTATAAGCAAAATGTATTTCTCTGTTGATTTTTCCTGTGTGTAGTAGTTTCAGAAGCACAAACTGTTCAGTGTAGACCAGGGGTGCCCAAACTACAGATCCGGCCCCCAAACCCAATTCATCTGGCACACAACACCCTTCTGCTACTAGAAATGGAAGTAAAATGCATTTTACTTCTGCTTCCAGGAACGGCAAGGGCCAGATGAATTGGTGTTGGGGCTGGATCCAGCCCACAGGCCGTAGTTTGGGCACCCCTGGTTTAAGCAGAGAAAATGGCAGCCTAAAAATCTATCACATCCTGTTGCAAAACAGATTGCAAGGCACATTTTACTTCCGCTTCTGGTGGGAGGAACCAACGTGGCCGGCCTGCTGAACCATGTGACTGGCCCACTGAACCACATGACCGGCCCACAGCCCAAAAGGTTTGGGCACCCTTAATGTAGGCATTCAATAGAGTGTTTGTTCCCAGATAAGCAACAGCACAAAGAACTAACCAATCCAAATGCATCTGTAAGAGCACAGAACAATTGTCTCCATGAATATTTCATCTGGAGCACTGCAAAGCTTTACGTAGATATACAACAGTGAAAAAGGCAGCTGCATCTATACATTACTAATGGAAGAACCTCTCTAGAAAGATGTCAGAATACTTGCAAAGCAAATATGTAGAAAAGTAGCATCAAAAGAATGAAAGGCAGAGGGCACTATACCAAGGAAATCACATACAGTAGGCCCTCACATAAACAACATCACTTGGTTCCCCAAGTAGCGTTGTTATGCAGAAGACGTTGTTATGCGGTTTCCTATGGGAGATCTCCCGCAGAACGTCAAAAAACGTCGTTATTTGCACAACGGCGGTAAAAAAAACGTCACTATTCGCACAACGATGGTAAAAAAAATGTCGTTATTCGAATGACTTTTTGTCGTTGTGTGGGAGATCACGTGGGGGTGTCGGTAGCATCGTCCGGGGTTCACTGTAACGTCAATGTCACCAATTTGCTTCCCCATTTTGGCATCCTCCTTTGAGCAAAATCTGAGAATAATCCAACTCACCTTCTGGATCCTTTTTCTCCGTGACTTTCTCAGCGGGGACCACAGTTGCAATCTCTTTCACCTCGTCCATTATAACATCACTGTTTGTTTTCAGGATGTTCTGCAATCTGGCCAGTTCCTTGGGGGCATTCTTCTTTCTTTTCTCTGCCCGCATCTTTCTTTTCCATTTGCTTCTTATGCTTTTTGCCATTTTTTTGTTGCTGTCTGTAAACAGGGCAAATAATGCAGAATACTGAGCCCCTCCAATATGGTCGCACGCAGTGATGCGCTGCTCCCGGTGATCACAGGTGCGCAGGCACCGGTAGCTGAAATTCCCCCAGGCCATACTCACTTGGCTGGCCACGCCCACCTCCCTACCCCAGGCCATGGTATGGCCGGCCAAGTGGGCATGGCCCAGTTAGCCACGCCCAGGGTGGTGTAGTAAAAAAATTGCAGCACATCACTCGCATGGCATGAGCTGTGTGTGCAAAAGCACAGAGAAAGAAGACAAACTGCTACTATATCCGTGATGGTGAACCTTGGCACTCCAGATGTTCTTGGACTTAAATTCCCAGAAGCCCTCGTGAATCCACATGAATGGGTTTACTGTGATTTATCTGACCCATGCCGCCCTCATCACTCCTGGAAGCGGAAGTAAAATGCGCCTGTACGGCCGGATGAATCGCAGTAAACCCATTTAATTTAATTTAATATTTCAATTTGTTCGCCGCCCACTCAGGCAAGCCCAACTCAGGGCGGCTTACATAATCTAAAACTCCATAAAATAAAATCAGGTAAAAAAACCCACCCGCATTAAAAGAATCCCACCCACCCTGAGAAGCAGAGAGAGGGTACATCTCATGGTACAAGCCAGCGGGCAGGAGCCACATTGCCCTCAGGGCTCCATACCTGCCAATCCAGCCAGGTCTTAAGTCCTTTCCTGAAGGGCAGCATCTCCGTCTGCAACTGTAGCTCTATTGGTGGGAGGTTCCAAAGGACCGGAGATGACACGGAAAAGGCCCTTTTTCTTGTGCCAGAGAGGTGGGGCCCCCTGGCTGATGGAACAATTAGGAAGCCCCTCCGGTCCACTGTGGTTGGACGGACAGATGTTCTTAGGGCAATGCGGTCTCTTAGGTATCCTGGCCCACTACCATATAGGGCTTTAAAGGTCATAACCAGCACCTTGAATTGGATTCACGGGGGCTTCTGGGAATTGAAGTCCAAGAACATCTGGAGTGCCAAGGTTTGCCATCATGGTACTATATTATCTTTTGCAGAGCAAGGGAAACAATGACCCCCATCAGAAGCTCTAACCATTGGCCATGCTGACCAGGGATGCTGGGAAATGCAGTGCAACAACATTTGGGCCCAAATCCTGCTGGAGCTATAACTATCCATAAGAAAAGATTTTCAGTCTTAGCCTTACACTATTTATACCAGAAATAGTCCTGCATCACCTACAAGACTAGCTAGATTTTCTTTTTTATAATGAAAAATTATGGGGAGAATCATTATTTTACAGAATGCAACATAATCTTAGAAGTTCTCTCTTAAAATGTTAAAACACCCAACACATTCCATGGATACTACACTGGAAAAATACACTATAGACTGAAATCCTAATGTATACGTTAGGTAATGCAAGCCTAATGATGTCAATGCGGTACACTGAAAGAGCCCCCTTGAAGATTGTGGTACTTTTGAACCACAATCGGGCATACCCTGATAACGGCAACCTTGTGTTGCCAGCTAATCTTTCTCAGACTAGGTCAGGCCAAACTGTAGAATAGACTCACCAAAAGGTGGCTTCATTTTGGCAGTTTCACCTCTGGCCTTGACACAGAAGAAAACAAATTATGTCAATGGCTCCTGTGACTTTTGGTAAATAAAAAGTTTCTAGTTTCCCCGTGAATGTCCTAAGGTACCCATGGATTTAAATTATCGCAGTCATTGGGAAGCCATTGAGGACTATGGGAAAGAAGGAGGAGGAGGGCCAGACCAGCTGCAGCCACTTGGGCGGTGGAGGATTCTCCCCCCCCCCCCCAAACTCCGGGATCCACCCATCCAGACAAGATGCTCCCGCCCGGGGCACAAAGGCTTCTACGGTGGTGTACAGCAGGACTCCGCCACTGCCCTCGGTTTTTGCCTGCGGCCAGAGTAGAGAGGCTGTTGTATAACATGTTGTTTTTTATAGATTGAATTTTGTACATTGTATTCTTGTGTATTTACTTTGTATATTGTTGAATTATGTTGCGATTTTTGTGAGCTGCCCTGAGTAGGCGTATGCTGAGTGGGCGGCATATAAATCAAATACATCAAAAAGAGAAAGTGTAGAACAAAATTACACTAGAATTCACTGACACAAGTTATTTTAATGGTTGCCACACTAGATGGCTGTAATCTATGGCAATGAATTCCAGTATAACTGTGCTGTATACTTTTAGGAAAGGGTTTTAAAAATTCATGGAACCGAAGTTCACCGTCAACATGAACTCTCTCCACAGAATAGGGTGGAGGAGCAGAGAACTGTTGCTTATATGCTCTGCTTTTGGCCCTCCCTGCCAAATGCATCTCTTTAGTCAGTGTAAGAAGGAAGCTGACCTATACAGCATATAAAGGTAAAGATCACCCTTGCTCGAAAGCCGTCGAGGGTCCAGTGCTCATCTTTGTTTACAGCCAAAGAGCTCTCTGCATTTGCAGATGTTTCCATGGACATGTGGCAGGGATGACTGGACACTGGAGTGCACGGAATGCTGTTTCCCTTCCCACCAAAGTGTTCCCTATTTATCTACTTGCAATTTCTTGCTTTCAAACTGGCAGGAGCTGGGGCAGAGATGAGAGCGCACTTCATCGTGCAGTACTCGAGTCTCGAACTGCTGACTTGCTGACTTTCCAGTCGTCAGATTCAATGTCTTAACTGCTAAGCCACCATAGTCCCTATATGTAGCTTCCATCAAATGCACCAGAAAACTTTTATTCTCAGAGCTGCTGGGATGACTTCATCAGCTGTGGCAATTTTCATTAACTAAACACTTCATGCTTCCTTTGTGTGTCTCCTTATTTCTTAACCGCAGAATCAGCACCATGTACACTGGCATCCAAAGTGCTGATTATTTTTCTGTGGGCGGAAGGGCGGGAAACCAAAACCATATCCCACTTAGCTTTCCCATTCAACAAATATCTGCCACACTGATTTGTAAATGTATCTGTTATACCAAGAGTTCTGTCTTTTTAAGCCGGGGGTCGGGTCACCCTCCCTCAGACAGCTACGAGGGCTGGATGGCCATTTTGCCCTTCACCACATGGCACTTCTTGGTGTGGTGGAGGGCCACATGAAATGGTGCCATGCGCCACATCCGGCCCACAGGCTGCAGGTTGAGAATCCCTGTGTTATACTAACCAATCATTGTGTACCTCTGTACCTGATATGTATAAATTAACGTCTTATGTCTGACAAAGCAGACTTGATCCATGAAAGCTCACATTAAAAAACAAGTGTTAGTTGCAACCCCTGCAACAGCTGAAGGCTCACACATTCCCCAATCTTGTATTGAGAGGACTGAATAGGATTCTACATTTCTGAGTAACATATGAATGTACGGATGGCTCCTGCCCCCCACCCAGCCCCCCAAGAGCATCCAGCTGGAGAAAGAGAATGCTGAACATCAGTGCTTGGACAAAAGTTACTTCTTTCAGCTACATCACTATAGTGGCCGGGCTGGTGGATTCTTACACTTAAGTTGTACCAAATATTAATAATGATGGTTTCACAAGATCTCCTAAGCCTGCTTTTGATCTAAAGAGCCCTGGTAGTGCAGTGGTTAAACTGCTGTAATGCTGCCCAAAGGATGTGAGTTCGATCCTGACAGGACACAAGGTGGACTCAGCCTTCCATCCTTTCCAGCTTCGTAAAATGAGTAACCCAACATGCTGGGGGCAAAATAAATGCTAATTAACTTGTGAACCACCCAAAGAGTGTACTAAGCGCTATGGGGTTAGTACAGGGGTGTCCAAACTACGGCCTGTGGGCCAGATACAGCCCCCGACACTAATTTATCCGGCCCACAACACCCTCGTTGCTCCTGGAAGCAGAAGTAAAACGCACCCATACGGGGGCATTTTACTTCTGCTTCCGGGAGCGACGAGGACATCGAGGCTGGATAAATTGGTGTCAGGGGCCGGATCTGGCCCATGGGCAATAGTGACCGCCCCCCTGAACCACATGACCCGCCCACGGCCTGAAAGGTTTGGGCACTCCTGGGTTAGCAGATAACGTGTCATTGCTATTGCTAAGGGCAGCAGAGCTTTTGCAACGCACTTAAGAGATTTGTGCCTTTAAAGGGCAGGGAAATGTCTGCCGCAGGTGCAGAAACCACAGAAGAGCCCAGCGAGGAGGAAGAAGAGGCAACACCTGCAGAGCAAAATACTTTACCTGTGCAGACGTCTTTCTCTCTTTCTCCCAAACGGCGCCGGCGGACCCGAAAACACGTGGAACCGAGCCCTTCTTCCGCTCATGCGCAGACGTGGCAAGGCCGCCCCCACCCACCAAGAGGAGGAGCTAGAACAGCCATAGAGTCGCCGCTTCTGAAGGACTGGTTAAACCATGGAGGTATAAAAAACAGGAGATGGCACTACAGGCTTCATGCTGTACGCCGATTTGAAGCCAGTGGGCGGGGCCTGCCGCCATATTAGGTGGACCAAAACATTAGCAGACCGTTTACGATTGCTTCTTGTGTTGGAGGGGGGTGGATTGATCCCCTCTCCTGGGTCCCCTGGGTTTGGGGGAGGGTTTGGGGGACAAAAGGGGTCTGTCCCTCCAACCCTTCCAGAGCAGGGGACCCGGCAGAGAGAGGACTCTCCCCAGGACACCCCGTTATTAAAGAGAAGAAACCAAGCGGTATCTTCTCTTCAACAACGGAGTGTTGGAGGGGGGTGGAATCGATCACCTCTCCCAGGACCCCTGGGTTCAGGAGGGTTGGGGAGACAGACCCCTTTTGTCCCCCCCCCCAACCCTTCAAAACCCAGGGGACCAGGGAGAGGGGGTCGATTCCACCACCACCTCTCCCAAACACTCCATTTTTAAAGAGAATAAACCGTTTGGTTTCTTCTCTTTAATAACGGGGTGTCCTGCGGGGGATTCCCTATCTGCCCGGCCCTCTGGCTCTGGAAGGGTTGGGGGACAGACCCCTTTTGTCCCCACCAACCCAGGGGACCAGGGAGAGAGGATTGATTCCACACACACCCCAACACTCCGTTTTTAAAGAGAAGAAACCGGTTGCTTTCTTCTCTTTAAAAACGGAGTGTTTGGGGGGTTGCGCTCCCCCTCTCCGCTGGCTCCCCTGGGTCCAGAAGGGTTGGGGGGCAGACTCCTTTTGTCCCCCCAAACCAACCAAACCCCAGGGGAGCCAGCGGAGAGGGGGATCGCACTCCCCCACCCACTGATATTAAAGGGGAAACCCCGATCTACTTCACAACTCCACACAATCAAAGCACCATGAGGCAATGTTTTGGGCCAACTAACATGGCGGACGGCCAGATTAGTCGGCTTCAAGTTTGTGACATTATATCATCTGTTTTTTATACCTCCATGGGTTAAACCTGTGCCTTTATTGCTCTCCATAGTGCCCCCTCGTGAGTCCCACATGGTGCTACACGAAGGATTCGCTTTCTACCGGGCTGGTAGTACCGCGTTCAGTGTAAACAAGGAAAGGCTGGACGGAAACGTGGTTGTCGTTGTTGTGGCGCGGGTCGTGTACCCTGCAAAGAGTTTCTTCTTCTTTTGTGTCCAGGCCAGATGTGAAATTGCCAAAACGAAGCCACCTTTTGCCGAGTTCATTCTGCTGTTCCTTTCGCCTGACCCAGTGTGAGAAAGATTAGCCAGCAATACAAGGTTGCCATTACCAGGGTACACCCGGTTGTGGTTCAAAAATACCACAATCTTCGAGGAGGCGCTTTCTCTGTACCCCTACAAAGAGCTGTTGTAATGATCCGTGGGAGTAAAGGTGCTGAATTCAAGGAAGGCGAGGAGAGGAGAGTGTATGGTGGAAAAAGCCAGTCCCGAATCCTCCGGTGGTCTGTATTTATTCTATTCCTGGATTTCACACGCACAGCCTGTGTGAGACCCCGTGACAGAAGGCTTGTTTTCCTAGCATATTATTGGCTAAGTACATTTGCCAGTCTAAGAAGTTACTGCGTGCCTAGGTTAGCCATGGGTATGCTAATCAACAGGAACAGTGGAACTGACTGTTCTTGCCTATCTGGAGTTCTTGTAAACACCGGGCATCTTTGCTCTAGTTGTTTGGTCTAACTGTGGTTTGGTGTCTCCTTCTATGTGCTGTTTACTAGTCACTGTGACATTTGGGTGACATTTAACCTATATCCAGTCAGTGCTCCCAGCCATGGAGTCACTTCTGCTAATGCACTATTAGCCCATACCAATTTCCTCCCTTGTAAGGATCTGTTGGTTAACAGCTCGTGTGCGAGCTAGACGACCCAATCGGGAAAGGTAGCTGACCAATCAGTGACCTGGGCTACCCACAAAGAGCTGTGGCGTGGGATGTGTTGTGCACATCATGGACCTGGTCTGAAAAGTTTAAATAAGGGGTTCCCAGCTTACAGCTCGTGGGCCGGATGCGGCCCACAACACCATTTCATGTCACCCACCCCACTCATACCCGTCAAGGGTGGCCATACCTGTCAAGTTTCAGGAAATTTCTGTCAAATAAGGGAAATTTCCCAGCCAAAACAGGGAACTGGACAGCTATGCTTATCCTGTGCTGGCCTCCAGTCTAACTCCAGTCTAACTATTACAGGATGACAGCGGGAGAGAGTGTAAATTACGGGGTTTGACAGAAATTTCCTGAAACTTGACAGGTACGAGAGCGGCTCTGGAAAAAACGGGACCTGCGCAGAACCCTTCTGCGCAGAAGGGTTCTGAGCATAGATGCATGTGCAGTACCTACTTTCCCCGCCGGTCAAATTACAGAATGGCGGCAGGAAAGTAGAGGAAGCGGCGCAGAAATATGGGAAATCCTGGCCAATCTGGGATACTTGATGTGGGATCCACGCACACAATTGGTATACTGGCCCTGACAGAACCCCGGTGATGGGTGAGCGGAATATTAGATAGGTTTTAATTCATCACTAACTGATCTGACAAACTGCTCGGTCAACAGAGAGCTAATGACTAACGTGTTTGGTGCGTAATAGGCAATCTCACGCCTGCGATGCTTTTACATGCAGCCTGTACATGATAAATACTAATGATTTGCCTTCATTAAATCACTGGTCTTCGCTCCATCTTGCCTCGTGTCTCATTGCTTGACCAGTCTCCTCCGGGACCCAACAGCCGCTTCGCGGTTCTGATCCAGCTTGCGCAACCCGCTTCGCGGCCCAAATCCAACATATGGTGACCCCGATGTGATTCTACTCGTAAGCGATCTTCGCGGTCCGATTCTACGCCAGAACCGTGTCCGAATCATCCCGGAGGACAGCGTGGCAGCTCTGGTCGGAAAGCCATCCGATCTGAGTGACGGCTACGCTGCGAGGCATTCCAGAGAGGCAGAGCACGCTCCAAAGCTCTGAGGCAGCTTGCTCCGCGGAAGCGTGTTCCACTCAGGACCGGCTGTGAAACCCTGACTTCAGTGCAGAGGCCGCCGAGGCTCGTGGCAGCAGTCCATGCTCCGAGCTCCTTCCCAGAGGTTCGTCACGCCAGAACTCTTACCTAAACTCAGACGCGTCGCTTCGTCCCGAGGAGGAAAACTTCAAAGGACCGGCAGGCAATATGGGGACTTGTCCTCAGAGGCAATGTCCGACTGCTAACCAGAGAGTTCACTTAATGGAACTCAAGGCCCTGGCCAGGGTATCCCATACACGCAATCACAGCGCCCAGTTAGCAGATCTTTTGGTGTACTTGGGGGATAATTGTCTGCTTTATCCAGAAGCAGGCATGCTTAACCTCCAACTTTGGGACAGGATAGGAGCCTGCATTCAGCAAGCCCCGAGAGCTCCAGATAGCATAATCAGCACATGGAGCAAGTGTAGGAAGCTCTTAGCAGAGGTAGACCCAGTCCAGATAGAGACCCAGGAACCCCCAGCGCAGTCAGAGCCATCAGCCCCAACAGCTCTCTATCCGTCATTTCAGCTCAAGCAGGGTAGTGTAGGGAGCTTTCCCTCAGTGACAGCTGCAGACGTCACTGATGGAATGCATGGAATGAGAAGCGCTGGCGCTTCTCTGACAGTTACAGGTTCCCAAGCTACCAAGAGTTCCATCCAGCGCATGGCTGCGGAAGAAATCAGAAAGGGGGAGTTGCCAGCAGAAGAACTAGCTGAGTTTAGACAAATATGCCCAGTTCGCATAGAGATAGATGCCCTCACGGGCCAGCAGCAAGCAGTCCATTCGCCAGTTCCGTACAAGCTACTTATGGCTATACAGAAGGCAATCACAGAGACTGGACTTCAGAGTCGCTTCACCAGGGGCACGCTTCAGCAAGTGTGTGAAACCATGATGCTCATTCTTTATGACTGGAAAGCCGTCATGCGAATGATGCTCAACCCCAGCCAGTATTTGCTATGGGACAGCGAGTATCGTCTCGAGGCACAGGCAAGGGCTGCCAGGCTTGACTGCCATAAGATGTTGCAGTCACTGGGCAATCGTCCCGATCTGACTCTCACGGACATGATTAGGGCTTGTGCCGACGTTGGTACAGATTCCTACAAAATGGGTCTGTTGGCAGCGGCGTACAAGGCAGTAGGAAACCCAAGAATAAGACCAAAGGAGCATGTCACAATTGTGGCAAGATCGGTCATTTCGCTAGGGAATGTCGATCCATCAAGGGCAGCGGCCAAAATGCCGGCCATCCCAAGGCTCCAACCACCCCATGTCCAAGGTGCAATAAAGGCTTCCACTGGGCCAGGAACTGCCCGAATTCAGGAAACTGGAGTGCGGGCTTGTCTCTGGCCCCGGTCCAAACAGAGACCTCAATCGCTCTGGGAGAGCCAGAGCTGGATTAAATTCCGGTCACATTCCCTGCATTCCGGAGGCGCAGGCCAGCCCTAGAGGCAGGGCGAGACTAGATTTGACTTGCCAGTCAGAAGTCACATGTGACTTGCCAGGCACAGTCTATCTGGTCAATTCCCAGTACATGGGACCCCTGCCTAAAGGCTACATAGGTTTAGTTTTGCCCCGTAGTATTGCAGGAACGCGAGGTATTCTTGTAATTCCGGGAGTCATTGACTCCAATTTTTCAGGTGTTCTCCAAGTTCAACTCTGGACACACCTACCCCAAACCATTCACAAGGGAGACACATTAGCACAACTGATCATGGTTCCTTGTAACTCGTCAGCAGGCAGCCAGGAAAGGCTCAGGGACAGCTCAGAGTCCGGGTTGGAAGACCGCTCGAACGCAGAAGGGGCAGTGCAAGGATACCAGGTCTTAGCGGCAGTGGAAACCAACATAGAGTGGAAGCGGCGGCCAGTCATAAAGGTATTTTTAAATAAAAAACCTTATGATTGGCTGCTAGACACCGGAGATGACGTCAGCATGGTCAGCCAGAGCCAGTGGCCGCGTGAGTGGGCTCTCGAGCCGGTCTCGATGTGTGGGGGGTAGGCGGTGTTCAAGAAGCATTTAGAAGCCAGGATTGGGTAGAAGTCACGATCCCTGAGGCTGACGGCACAGCGGTCATCCGGCCGCACATTTTGGACGTGCACATCAACCTTTGGGAGCGAGACATTCTGCAGCAGTACTGTGCCACTCTTACCTTCGGGTAATGGCTCTACCGCTTAAATGGCTGACCAACACACCAGTCTGGGTAGAACAATGGCCGGTAGTAGGGGAGAAATTAGTTGCCTTGAAACAGCTGGTAAAAGAACAACTAGACGCAGGACATATAGAATGGTCCACCAGTCCTTGGAATTCGCCCATATTCGTTATCAAGAAAAAGTTGGGGAAGTGGCGACTCCTTCACGATCTCAGAGAGATCAATAAATGTATTCAGCCAATGGGTCCGCTTCAATGCGGCATCCCGAATCCGAACATGATCCCCGAGGGTTGGGAGATCTTGGTCGTAGACTTAAAAGACTGTTTTTATACCATTCCCTTAGATGCTAGGGATCGGGAAAGGTTCGGTTTCACAGTGCCAGTCGTGAACCACAGAGAGCCTACGCAACGTTACGTGTGGAAATATTTGCCACAGGGGATGCTCAACTTGCCCACCCTATGCCAAATTTACGTTCACAACGCACTGGAAAAGTTTCGAAACCTTCACCCAACAGTCTTAGTGTGCCATTTCATGGATGACATCCTGGTCGCAGCGCCGCAACTCGGCAGCGGAATGTTTAAAAACCTCCAGGCCACTTTGGGGGGAAAAGGGTTATTCATTGCCCCGGAGAAAGTTCAGAGAACCGAGCCATTCTCATACTTGGGCCATCGGCTTCTCCGTTCTTTCGCAGCATCAGTTTTGCCACAGATCAACGTAAAAGATTCAGTCACCCTTGTAGAATTGCAACAGATTCTGGGGAATATTAACTGGGCCAGACCGTATTTTAGACTAGATACAGACCTTCTAAAGCCGCTCTTCTCGCTGCTAACGCTAGGTAAGCAGCTGGCAGACAGGATACACATTCCTCGAGAGGCGCGCTTGACTCTCGAAAAGGTCAACCAAGTTCTCAGCCAGAGATGGGTGGACAGGATTAGTCAGGGGCCATATGCTCCTGTTCTAAACCTGTACGTCGTTCGGACCGGATCCATGTTTACCAGAGCCCTAGGGGTGGACTCCGAGCGGGGGATGAGTATCATGGAATGGGTGTATTTACCGCACACCTCTTCCCGAAACATCGTTCCTCCACAGGAACTGGTCTCCGCGGTGATTTACCAAGGAAGGCTGAGAGAAAGGGACATCTCAGGGCACGATTTAGCAAAAATCGTGGTCCCATTCACAAAAGAGCAAATTCAGCAACTGATGCAGCTCGGTGACTCTCTTCCGATTGCATTGGAGGGATTCACTGGATGCTTGGCATACCATTTGCCGAAAGACCCCAGACTAGTCTCGCTTCAAACGCAGACAGTCAGTTTGTGTGAGTTGCTGTCACTGGTTCCACTTCAGGGGGCTAGGACAGTTTTCACTGATGGGGGTCGTACATATGGTGTTCTTACTTGGCAAGAGGACCAGGCTTGGCGCACGCTTCTAACTCTTCCACAGAAGTCCGCGCAGCGGGCAGAGTTGGCAGCGGTGAACCTCACCTTGCGCACCTTTGCCAAAGAACGCTTAAACATAATTACTGACAGCCAGTATATTAGGAATTTGCTTCACAGTCTACCGGGAGCATAAATCACTCCCACGATAGACAAGAATTTGTTGAGTCTTTTCCTCACAACTAAATTTCATTTGTGGAACCGCACCGAAGCGCTCTATATCGCCCACATCAGAAGTCACCAGGACTTGCCTGGTCCGATTTCCACGGGCAATAGCAGAGCAGATGCGTCCGCAAAGGAAATTCAGCAACGGTCAGTTTTGGGAGTCTTCACAACTCCAATTCAAAGTCATGCATTCTTTCATCAGAGTGCCAAAGCACTCGCAAGGCAGTTCAACCTGCCACTTTCCCAAGCCCAAGGCATAGTCCGTTCCTGTCCGCATTGTGCAGGGGCGGTAGGGGGGCCCTCGTGGGGGGTCAACCCACGAGGGACAGAGGCCAACCAGGTGTGGCAGATGGATGTCACACATGTTCCACAGTTTGGCAGATGGCAGTACATGCATGTTTGCATTGATACTTTTTCACAGTTTGTTTGGGCTACAGCACAGAAGGGAGAGATGGCTTCCCATGTGGAGCAGCATCTCCTTTCCTGCTTCGCGACCATGGGCAAACCACGGCACATGAAAACCGATAACGGCTTATAGCTCCAGGCAGCTGGCCACCTTCATGGCCACCTGGGACATTAAGCACACCTTTGGCGTTCCATACAATCTGCAAGGGCAAGCGATGGTGGAACGGGTCAATCGGACGCTTAAGTCCTACATTGACAAACAAACAGAAAGGGAGGAACCACCAGCCCTCCCCAAAAATCAGGGTCAGGCACAACATTGTCTGAACAAGGTATTGTTTACATACAATCACCTTAATGTTTTTTCGGATTACACTCCGCAGGAGAGGCACTTCCGTCGCACGGAGGCTCTCCCGCGGCCGATGGTGCGTTACCAAGTGCCACCGGATCCTTCCTGGAAGGGCCCGGTGCCACTCATAACATGGGGAAGAGGGTATGCTGCAATTATGTCTCCTACAGGCATTATCTGGATTCCAGCCCGGTGTTTCAGGCCTCACTTCGAGGCGGCGGACGCCGTTCGGCGGGAGGACAAGGAGCCGACACCGGAGAACATCTTGATTGCAGCCTTTTCCCTGATTACAGCTAATTCCATGATGACCACCATCATCTTGATCCTTTCCCTGCTTGTGGGGGGAGGCGTTCAAGCAGCTTCACTGGAAGCCAACAACCTGATACCAGGTGGAGATCTCTCTGCCAGGATGCAGTACAACGCTTGGGAAAGATTGGCAAACATCATCCATCAGTCCGATTTTTGCCTGAGGCAGACCACCGCTTCTGCCTCTATTCTGAGCACTTGTCTCATCCCGGTGTGTCACTCCCCAGATGCGCGCATCAGAAACGGTGACTTGTTGGTGAAGCAGATATTTGGTACATTTTACAAGACTACCTTTTCAACGTATGCGCATTGGGGAACCCAAGTCACCAAAGTCCTACCGGCTGATGCGGCCACTCTCTACACTCCCTGAGTGGCGGCCAGCCCGAACTCAACTTGTGCTCATATGACCGGCTGTTCCGCGGTCGAAGGGCCACAGCTCCGTTGCCTCGACCCCGGCAACAGCAATTGGACTTGTAATAACCCAGAGACTATTAGCTCAATGTATGCTCATGCTACCTTGCCTTCAGTATGGTTTTTTACATGTAACCAGTATACTTGGAACTACATTCCTGCAAATGTATCTGATTCCCTTTGCTGTATCAGTCGTTTGACATTGTTGCTTCCCACTAGAGACATGGTTGCCCCAAGCACAAATGTACCTTCATACATACGGCACGCTCGTGCCACCCAGTTAGACAGTTCATGTGATAGCAACATCAGGATTCTGAGTAAAGCTGAGTATGTTTCATTAGCAGTCAGCTTGTTTGGCGTGCCAGGCTTAGCCGTAGGCAACGCTCGGAGAATTGGTCAATTGGCTTGCGCTTTGGCAAAAGCCATTAACCACACCTCCTCGGCGATAGCGCTGCTTAATCAAGAGCAGACGGAGCTTCGCCATCCCATATTAGATAATCGAGCAGCTATCGATTACCTCTTATTGTTACATCATTTGGGTTGCGAGTCTGTCCATGGCATGTGTTGTTTTAACCTCACGGACAACTCGCGCAAGGTACAGAGTCAACTCACAGACCACCATACCTTGGTTAAAAACATCAAGGAAGATGCTATGTGGGCGTGGTGGAATTCGTTATGGTCTTGGTTCCCGTGGGGTTGGCTATAAACAACGCTCAAGGTGATTGTGGGGGTGATAATACTGGGAATGACTGTGTGTTGTTTCATGCAATGTATTCCCTCGCTGAAGTCAAGATGTCCCCCATGGAGAGAACACCGGAATGTCCTCACTCCACATCAGCTGATGCCGCTCCTACGCCGAGCCGTCTGTCAGGTCCAACTAAATAAAGGGGGAGTGTGGGATCCGCGCACACAATTGGTATACTGGCCCTGACAGAACCCCGGTGATGGGTGATCACCTCGTTGCCAGGGGTTCCTGAAGGGACAGAAATTGGGGGAGCGGAATATTAGATAGGGTTTAATTCATCACTAACTGATCTGACAAACTGCTTGGTCAACAGAGAGCTAATGACTAACGTGTTTGGTGCGTAATAGGCAATCTCGCGCCTGAGGATTACCTTAAGCCCTAGAACCAATACCAGCCACATGTTTACCCCGGATAACATGGAACAATGTATTTCCCCTGCCGTTAATTAAGTTAGTTAATTAACTTTACCTGTAGACTTCCCCAATTAACTTGTGTAAACATGGAGTGTGAGTTTTGCAGATCGCGATGCTTTTACATGCAGCCTGTACATGATAAATACTAATGATTTGCCTTCATTAAATCACTGGTCTTCGCTCCCATCTTGCCTCGTGTCTCATTGCTGGACCAGTCTCCTCCGGGACCCAACAGCCGCTTCGCGGTTCCGATCCAGCTTGCGCAACCCGTTTCGCGGCCCAGATCCAACAACTCGACAGGTATGCCCCCACTGCCTCTCCCACACCCAAAAGTGCCATGTGTGTCAGGCAGGGCAAAATCTCCGTCCAGCCTCCGAAGTTGTCTGAGGGAGCGTGACCTGGCCCTCAGCTTGAAAAGGTTGCGAACCCCTGGTTTAAATTAAACTTCCTGGTTATAGCTTAACACCTAAAAATGTGACTTCAATGTGATTTAATGTTAACTTAAAATACGTATCAGAGAGAAAATAAAGCAAGATGAACAACATTGTGGCACTTTAAAGACTAACTGCTGTATTTTAATGTTAGCTTTTGTGGATCAAGTCAACTTTGCCAGACATAGGAGTGAGACTTCATGGCATTAATTTATACATATTAGGTACAACAGAGGCACACAATGGTTGGCAACCATAACAGATAAGTTTACAAATCCGTGACCTTTTACAACAGAAGATCCGTGATTGAGGTTCAGATTACTGTGAAGTTTTATTCTGTTGAGTTGTAAGGTAAAGGTTGCCCTTGCTCGAAATCCAGTTTTATCCAATTCTAGGGTTTGGTCCCGATCTCCATTTATAGCCAAAGAGCCAGTGCTGTCTGTCTGCAGACATTTCTGTGGACATCTGGCAGGCATGACTTATGGGGTGGTGTATAAGTGTAATTGCCAATTGCTAAATCCTGACCCTGCATGGAACGCTGCTTACCTTCCCACTGAAGTGTTCCCTATTTATCTACTTGCAATTTCATGCTTTCAAACTGCTAGGCTGGCAGGAGCTGAGACAGAGATGGAAGCTGTTGTGTAGCACTCAGGTCTCGAACTGACCTGCCGACCTTTCAGTTGTCAAGTTCAGCGTCTTAACCACTAAGCCACAGCAGCCCCTAAAATGGTTAGATGGATGCAAAATAAACATTGTGGCAAGATTGTTAATGAGTTTCTCTTTCATGCCTAGCATCAACAGTGCTCTGTGAAAATTGAGGATGGTGTGAGTGACTTAGCCAGAGTCCAATTAACATGTTCCTGAGGTTCCCTCCTCCGTTTTCTAGAAACATGTGGAACTTTGCACGGGATTTAAGAACAGAATTGCATTTTTCTCCACTTTAGAAAATAAACCACCACGAACATACCCCTAAGTCAGAAGTTACTTATAGCAACCCACATGGGATTTTCAAGGTGAGGTGTTTAAGGTGCGGTTTTACTAACTCCACCTCCCTGTAAGTTTCCATGGTAGAGCGAGGAAATAAAACCCAGGTCTTCTGAGTCCTAGTCCATTACACCTCCCTGGCTACCCAATTACCGTAACATGAAAATGTGCCCATTTAGCTGTAAGCAAAGCAGAAACAAGGTTCCTCAGTTAGATCATAAACTCTGAGGACATAATTTAAATAAGGATCCAACAGAGTTTAGCTTAGCACTGGAACTAATATTTTGAATACGAGGCAGAAACTATAAAAAATGTTGTATTAAATGATTTTTTCACTTCAATAAGCAATACCTAGCCCCATACCCTTGAGAATGAAGAGAAGGGCATTTGGATGAAAGAATTTTAGAATTACAGTATTTCAGAAGCAGCAGTTACCGATACGGTTATTTGAATGACCAAATATAACATTAATTTTCTGCACAATACTGGTTAATGACCTGGAAACTATTCATTTACAGACTTGCAGTAGCAGACACAAAGCAAATGAAGAGACAAATGACTTGAGCGACTAACATTTCATCAAATTTATTTTCATAAGGTCTTGATATCACCCTGATGGAAGAGCAGATGAAGTATAATTGTCTTTCCTGCTCTTCACAGCAAAACCAAACAAATGCCAACCACCAAACACTCAACTGCACCAAAATATTTTCTACTCCTTGCTAGTGTCCAAAGAAAAACCCTTGAGAAAGGGTTAAAGTATACTTCAAAGTACTCTAACAGTCTGAAAGGATCAACAGAAACCATGAAGCTATACAAAATATATATATATATATATATTTCAGCTTAAAATTCACAGTCCTTGAAACAAAGAACCCCCAAAGTAGTCCTCTGGTGCAGGCCTTTAAAATGAAAGGAAGTACTGTCATACAATTATGTATATTTTAATCAGTCACCAGTTTTTAGACTCAAGTTGTTCCTTACCCTCATTGAACATACTATATGGAGGTTATGTCTTCTAAAATACTGTATAGCAATATTTGACTTTAAAGGTTTTTATTCTATTTAACGAACAGAAAACAGCAGTGTGATATTGCAGAACATCTCCCTGAAATCAAAATGTGAGTACTGCACGTTTTATATAAATAGCCATCACCAAGCACATTTTAGCTTAGTTAAAACTTCAGTGTTCAATAGCAAAATTAAGGAACCTCAAATTTTATGCTGTCCAGCCGGTGACAATTACGAATCTCAAAGGACACATCTGTGGCAATTACTGGAGAAATAAAATAGAACATAATGGTGCTGATTGGCACAATTGGAGGTTGATGAGCAAGTCTTCCCATCAATAATAATATGTCAATGGCAGGAACGAAGCCTTTTTCAAAAAGCCAAGATGACTGCAATATGTAATTAGCTGATCTCAGAATAGAATTATAAGAACCAGCTCTGGAAAGCACACTTTGTACAGAAACATTGACACCACCATGGAATGTAAAAAGACTCTTTACTCTCAAAGCATGCTGTACATTTTCTAAGTTTTTTAATTGACTATTTGGATGTCATGTCCAAGTAATTTCACAAGATGGAGCAGCAACTCCCGGCTACTTTTTATTAAATGCTTCGAGCAAGCGCAACAGGTGCAGAAACAGATTGATGATGTCCAAATACAGGTTAATCGCAGCCAGGATGTATTCTTCAGGGGAAAGTTTGTGCATGAGCAGGTGCGTGTCATAGATGATAAACCCACAGAACAGAAGAGCGCCGGCAGCAGCAAATAACAGCTCTACAACTTCGCTGTAGAAAAAAAGCTGGAACCACAGAGCACACACAGAGAAATTTAGTGCCCATTCATTTCATAAGGGCACATCCAAAGTAGAAACAAGAACAATAAAACTATAATTAAATGAATCACCATTGTTTATATAAAAGCATACAATACTTCATCCTGGATTTTACACAAAGATTCAAGACTTCAGCACCTTCCCTGTTTCCAATGACGGACAACCCTTGATGGGACTGTTACTACAGTAGGCTTAGCTCTTTAAAGAGACACCACTTCAAAAAGAAGACTACATCTTCAACTCCCCACTGTCATGAAACTGCAATTTTGCTGATGTGAGTTATATGGTATATCTTCCTTAATGAATAGTGAAAACACAGGTATTGCAGTCCTAGATGGTTTGTAACCAAACTGCTTCAAAGCAAAAACTTAGCATTCTGCCTCTGCTGTTCTTCTCTAAAGCAGAAGAACAAGACATCTGGAAATAGTATTTTGAAGTGCATTCTTTTTAAAAAACTGAACCCTTTAGCACTTGCATTTTTCTTAACACATTCTTAAGTCTGACTAAGATTCACCGAAAAACATTTTTTCCACATTCAAAGACCTAACACTTCAATACTTTATGCACAAATGTGCAGAGGACGCTGAGAGAACTAAGCAAGAGAATGACCCTCGACATCCTCTAAATCAGAAGTTCTCAACCTTTTTGAACTGGGGGCCAGGTCATGCTCCCTCAGATAGCTTCGGGGGCCAGATGACCATTTTGCCTTTCCTCCACCACATGGCACTTCCTGGTATTTTGGAGGTGGGGGGCAAATGAAATTGTGATGTGGGCTACATCCGGCCTGTGGGTCGCAGGTTGAAAATCCCTGCTCTAAATGGATATGAGCCTCAAGTCAGCAGGCTCAGATCCAGGAAGAGCTTTATGGCAAGAAAAAACATTCTTGAGGGTACACAACAGCAAAACCAAATTAGAAGATTGAGGAAGGGGCTCACTGGGCAAGGAACATCATTAAAGGCAGATATAGCTGCGGATGTTGACCTCATTTACGTCACTTGGAAGACCCTGAATAGGCTGAGGGTGGGAATCCCTAAATGCAAGACCAACAAGCTCAAGTGGGGGCTGCTGGCGGACAACGACACACTGTGTGAATGTGGAGATACAGAATCCAGCTCATTTACTGATCTGCCGACTGCTGCCAAAAAGATGCACTGATGAGGACTTAAGTTTGGGCAATGACAAAGCGAAGGAAGTGGCTTTGTTTTAGCAGTCCAGGGTTTGATTGGGAAATGAAAGACAACTAATTTAGGTCCACTAAATCAATGGAGATTTGGTGAGTCAACTCCTCTGTAAGCCCCACTGATTCAATGGGTCTATACGAAGTTGTGACTTACTGCTATATTTTAGTCAAAGCATGGGTACAGGATTGCAGCCTCTGGCTAGAGGCATTGGAGTACTACACCTATTTTGGAGATTTCCAGAATGAACAGAATATGGCCAGCAAGCTATCTTAGTGAAATTATGATATAAATGCACCAGTCTTCAGCCCAAAATATGTTCTGGCAGTTTAAATGAAATTAATATGATGACTTAATCAACAGATTAACTATAAATCTTGGAGTTGAAGTGGATTTGAAAATGATTTGGCACACAGAAAGGCATAATAACAGTAAAAAATCAGTAAGAACTATATTTTCTGAAATGTAATAAACTACTCCATGTTCAAAATTTCCAGTATTTACTAATGTTTTTTTTCTTAGATTGTTTATCCCTACCAAATATTTCTCAACAATGAAGAAAATTAATTAGAAAAATACCCATTTCAGCATTCCAGTATTCTGATTTAAGACTTTCAATGTACTGTAAATCTCTCCTAAATGCTATTTTCTGGTATATTTTCCAGCCTTAGTCACAAGTTTGACAACTTACCCTTAAAAGACTTGCAAGGAAAAGGATCCACAAACAAGCAAACAACCTGTAAACACACATTAGTAGGTTAGTTTTACTTTAGAAAGAGTGTTTTCATTTTTGACTGGAAAATGTAGATTATTTTAATATGTACATTTCTAGTTTGACACAGCTTTCATTAAAACCTTTCATTTGTTCCTAATTCAGCTCCCTTAATTTTTCTTGTATCAACTGACTATACGCCAGTGATGGCAAACCTTGGCACTCCAGCCGTTGTTGGACTTCAATTCCCAGAAGTCCAGGTCCCTGTGGATCCACACGAATGGGTTTACTGCACGTACACAGCTGGAGTGCCAAGGTTCGCCATCACTGCTAAACACTCTTCTTAAATAGAGCTGCCCTGAGTGTTTCATAGGGCAGATCTTGTTCAAAGTCACTATTACTGTATGTCATTCCAGTGTAAAGGTAAAGGTTTCCCTTGCTCGAAAGCCAGTCGTATCCAACTCTAGGGTTCAGTGCTCATCTGTTTCAAAGCTGAAGAGCCAGGTTCTGCAGATGTTTCCGTGGTCATGTGGCAGGCACAGAACGCTGTTTACCTTCCCATCGAAGTGGTCCCTATTTATCTGCTTGCAGTTTCTTGCTTTCGGACTGCTAGGTTGGCAGGAGCTGGGACAAAGACGGGAGCTCATTCCGTCCTGCAGTACTCAGGAATCAAACTGCTGACCTCCCAACTTCCAGTCAGCATCTTAGTCACTTGAGCCACTGTAGTGTAACTATAATTAATTAACCTCTAGGAGTTAGCCAGAGTTCTAGTTTTTTGTAAGTCACTTAAACCATGAAAAAACCCTCCAGTATGGAGATTGGAAAGTCACCTACCCTGCTCCAATTTTGCTGAAATCCCTTTTGGACTGCAAAGTATATATCGTGAGAGCCAAAAACACAGCAGTTGTCAGAATAAAGGCCTGGAGGACAACTGACACTTCATAGAAAGTCACTACAGAAAACAAAATAAACAAAGAAAAGTATTTTAAAACCATAAACTGAACATATGACGGTGTCATGTTATCATGTTAGCTTAAATGAATGAAGAT
Organism: Bradypodion ventrale; assembly: GCA_035047345.1. Classification (NCBI taxonomy): domain Eukaryota; kingdom Metazoa; phylum Chordata; class Lepidosauria; order Squamata; family Chamaeleonidae; genus Bradypodion; species Bradypodion ventrale. The sequence continues at coordinate 191,437,647 of JAWDJE010000005.1, forward strand.
AGGTTTTTCATATTAAATCCATTTCATCAATTACATTTGGTTATAACAACTATGTACGTATTAGTTCCAGCCAAGACACAGTTTGAGAGCTCAGTTCTAAACCAAAAATAACTATTCATATGTCTAGAAATTGCAATGGAAGAGTGAGGTACAAATGTTATTATCTTAGGGTACCTACATGGGACAGACTCCGGTACTATATATCACTGAGATGCTCCATCAGGTGATCAAGGAAGAGTACTTCTCCTCATCCATGCTCCCAATATTTGCTCTGAAGAGCTGGAACCCTTAGGTGTCACGTAGAGCAAAGAAATGGGAAAAGCCCTGTTTGTGGCCTGGTAGTCGTGGTTGTCAACTGCCCTCTTCTGGATTTGATGACTGAGCTTTTCCATAAGCATGATACAGAACCAGATCCCAGCCTCTGTTCTATTAATACTTTGAAACAAAATTGAGTCAGGGAATGGCACAGCACCATAGCTATCAAGTGTCCCATATGGGCCGGGAACCTCCCGTATTTTACCCTCTTTCCTGGCGGTGGCCTGTATGAGTCAGACTGCAATACCCTAATGCCGCCACTGGAGAGCTGCACAGGATTTAATTAATTTTAATTTTCAAACTTTTATGCAGCCCACTCAGGCAAGCCCGACTCAGGGCGGCTCATATAATTTTTTTATAAAAACAGATAAAAGCCCATATTAAAAACCCACATTAAAAACCTACCCACCCCTTCATACAAAGAGAGGAAGGGAAGATCTGAATTATTGTATAAGCCAGCAGGCAGGGGCCACATTTCCATCAGGGCCCCACACCTGCCCTGCCAGCCAGGTTTTAAGACCCTTCCTAAAGGGCAGCAACTCCGTCTGTAGTCACAGCTCTACTGGCCGGTGCGGACACGGAGAATGCCCTCCTTCTTGTGCTAGAGAGACTGGCCCCTCTAGCTGATGGCACAGTTAAAGAGCCCTTCCAGTCCACTCTGGTTGGACGGACAGACATTCTTGGGGCGATACAATCTCTTAGGTATCCTGGCCCACTACCATGTAGGGCTTTAAAGGAAATAACCAGCACCTTGAATTACATCCGGAGGCAAACTGGTAACCAGTGCAGCTCCCGAAGCAATGGCGAGGCACAGGCATAACGTCCACACCCCATCACCACACGGCCAGCCGCATTCTGTACCAGCTGCAGCCTCCGAATGGTTGTCAAGGGCTGCCCCATGTAGAGCGCATTACAATAATCTAGGATATGCATAGCTGTCAAGTTTTCTGTTTTGTCAGGGAAATTTCCCTTATTTTCAAATCTTGACAGCTATGCACAGCACTCAGATCACCCCTGCAGGTTTCTCATGCCCTTCTCCATTTTAGCAGAAAGAGAATAAGACTCTTCTCCTTTTATTTCGTTAAGCGAGCCTTTCCCAAAGTTTGTGCTCCTTTCCAAAATAGCAGAGGGGTAGGAATTTATAGCTGCCTCATTCCCCCCCCCCCCCCCCCAAATAAGGACAGCATGCACATACATGCACTAGTGGCAAGAACATGATTGTTCTTAACGTAACAGCTCTTTCTAATCTCCCAGGAAACAGAGTCAGTGGGCAAAACTACAATGGATTTTAGAGGGTTAATTTCTGATGTCCAGACTAATGTAAGGCAATAAATGCTATTCCGATTTGTGCAGGCCATCATAGACAAAATTATGTGGTCATCCCCAGCCCATCCTCATCACTCCTACCACTACAGAAATGGCTGGCATTTGTACTACCTTGGAGCACTTATGAAAGTGCTCACCAGAACTGCAGAGATAATCTGCCAGTTCTACGTTTTCCATCTCTTAGACCAGTGATGGTGAACCTTGGCACTCCAAATGTCCTTGGACTTCAAGTATCAGAGGCCCAAGTCAGCACTCCTGCTGATCAGGGTTTCTGGGAATTGAAGTTCAAGGACATCTGGAGCACCAAGGTTTGCCATCACTGTCTTAGACTCAGGAGAATGGCAGAGGCTCCCATGTGGGGTTACACTGGACTTTGGAAGTGATATGAATACCCACTTACCTGTAATAGCAACAGTCACTGCTTCTAAAAGTGTCTGTGAAAAAATAAAGAAAAGCAATCATCATTTCATAAGCAACTTAATCAACCTGCTTTTATAGTAGCATTGGTATGATAAGAAACTACTTTTTTCTGAATACAAACTCTTGGCCTGGTGTGTGTTGGAAGCCAAAATATTTTCATTTTCAGACAAAATGTCTGAAGAACACACACATGTAGACAGAAACTGGGTGTTCCTCATTTTCAAAATATATGAAAATGTTCCACGATTATTTTTTTCAATGACACAATACTACTTGTAGAACCAAGAGAACAAGAATGAAAATATTTAAGAATGAAATGTGCATTAACTCACTTCACCAGATTATCAAATAATTTTTAAAAAACTAAGAATATTATGGAAGTACTTTACTTACAAATCCAAAAAGGAGATACAAATTCACTGGATGCTGATGTCTGTATAAAGTTAATGCCACAATCACAACCAAAGAACCAATCAAGGATACCAGAAGTAAAGCAGGGCTGAAAGTTTAAACAGACAAAATAGTCAACATTAGAGAAAGAGAGGATCTTTCTGGAATCTTCAAAATGTAAAGGAAAATAAAAATCTACCAAAAAAAAAATCCATAGACATCTAAAATACAGATATAGGTCCACAATGAAGATAGCAAAACACCTTTATTCAAAATTAAAATACAGTACCTGATTGTACAGTTACCAATATTTCAAATATTGTATATCAAGTTTTTAATAGTAGCAATTTATTTCTGTACTTCTACTGGAGAAAATAAATTTGGCTCTTTTCAGAAACACAACAGAGGGGAATAAAACTTTGCCACAGAATTCAGTGGAGACACTGACTTGTATGGTGCAAAATAAATTGGGTGTATTCCAGAACATCTCTAAGTGGGAACAAAACCTGTTTGTTGTGCACCACTTGAAAGCTTCACAAGTATCAGGGCTTGGCAGATACTTTCCACCCAAACCAGCAGCATTATTTTTTTTACTGAGCAGTAGTGAGTGGAGGTCATTTACTTGAACCTGAAGAAATAGATGCTCTGGAACAAATCTACTCACATGAAATCAAAATCTTCTCTTTCACCTACTTTATTTAATATAACATTGCTCAAGATCCAAATTCTCCCTAGTCCAAATATATCTATCCTGAACACAAAGACCAGACCTTACCCACGTGTATGAGCATCCTTGAATATAACTAAGCATTCTCTTATTCTCCATATTGGATTCAGGCTACTTGTTAAAGAAATGGGCAAGTAAAAAAGCAACACTAGCAATCCTACTTTATTATCACTGTCTAATGGTGATCAAACATAGGATTTATATGCATATCTGACAGATGGAGAACCTGCAGTCCTCCAGATGTTACTCTACAACAGGGATACTCAACCTGTGGCACCATTTTATGTGGCTCCCCACCGCCTCCACCACACCAGGAAGTGTCATGTGGTGGAGGAAAGGCAAAATGGTCATCCAGTCCCCAAAGCTGTCTGAGGGAGCGTGACCCAGCCCCCAGCTTTAAAAATTTGAGAACCACCACTCTACAACAATTCCCATTGTACTTGACTGCTATGTTGGATAGAAATGACAGGAGCTGTTGTGCATTGCATCTGGAAGGTCATAGATTCCATACCATATTACCATGTCTAGTCCTTAATTACACAGAAGATAATCATGCTTGTAAACCAAAACTGTTTGGATAACACCATAGCTTGGATAACACCATAGCTTGGATAACACCATAGCAGAACACCATATTAATAGACACTGGGCAGTATCCACGCTGGACTTCTGCTGCTAATCCCCCCCTCCACTTAATCCCTCAAAAACCCTCTCTCAAGAGGTGACTTTTTGGGCAATGGGGGGAAATAGCAAGAAAGGGGAGGAAATTTCATTCTATTGGACGAGACCATTTTGTTCACACTCAAATGGAAAATCAGGAGAAGGTATTATACACACGAATTCCCTAAAAAAAAATTACCTTTCATGTACAAATGTCCGAATTGTGTTGGAGTACAGAAAAGCTGCAGATGTCACTGTTGTCAAGAAAATCTGAACTGAAAGTATGCTGTAGACTTTGCGCAGGAAAGCTAAGAAATACAAAGCATTTTTTTAAATTTAATCATTATTCAATTTGGCTTGAAGGTTACCTAGTGTACCTAACAAAGAGAAATGAAACCTAGAAACAAGCAGGAAAGGAAAATGCAAGGTAAAAATGTTAATACTTTACACAAAATCAGCCCTTGTAGGACAATCAAAAGTCAACACTTGTACAGAATACTTGTACAAAGAGCATGGCTAAGGCTACTATTGGTTGAAGGTCTCCTTGTGTAGGAGTAAAGGCTGCTGTCGCCTTTACTACCTCTACTAGTGTAACTTTAATGGTATCTGAAAATTCAGCTTTTCCTATCCCTTAAAAATAACAGCCTTTCCTACAAATTGATTTTTTCCCTTTAAACTGTGTTTTCTTTTATATTTCACTTTGGACACAATTCCTTTTAACACACTTAAGAATTTGGCAAAATTAGTTTACACAATATCTGTATATCCTACATGTCTGCTCCACTATCTACTCAAAGTAACACAAGTCAGTCCCATAGCAAACCTGTTAATCTATTAGTAACATAAATCTAATGGGATTTTAATGTGGAGTAAGTGAAGTGACTTGAATCATGGCAGCAAAACACAGCTAATTAACAAAGTGCTGACTGTTACACAACCAGCACTTTGTTAGTTACCTGCAATTTACTGCCATGATTGACATTACCCAGAAAAATCTAAATAGAATTTTTGCGACTGTACTTAACAGTAACTTTTACTGACTTTTATTTGGCACAAATTACTGACATTCTATCTCAGACAACTGGTGGCTGTAATTCTGCAATATAAAAGTGTTATATTGCAAAGGAGTACACTCTTCCATCATGCAAATACCCAACTTTCTGGTTTTAGTTGTTTTGGGGGCTGAACTGGAAGATGGCAATTGGTAAAACAGCTGTCTCACCGGAGGCTACCCGTGACTGAGGCAAGGGTTGTATAATATAAATAAACGTGTTGTCAGTACCGCAGGGCTACACCTGAGAGACACATCAGCTTATCCTCCCTGTCAAGCAACTTCCATGGGAACAGCAGTACAGCTACAGCACTGGAATAAAGAACCCTCGCCTAGAGCTAAGGGACTCCAGGCGTTTCCAACCTTTAAAGCCTCACGCTCACGTAGGCAATTATGACGCTGACTGGGTGGCGGAAGGTCAGCAATTCGATTCCCATCCAGAGTACTGCAGGACGGAATGAGCTCCCGTCTTTGTCCCAGCTCCTGCCAACCTAGCAGTTTGAAAGCAAGACATTGCAAGCAGATAAATAGGGACCACTTCGGTGGGTAGGTTCCGTGTGCTCCAGCGTCTAGTCATACCTGCCACATGACCATGGAAATGTCTGCAGAAGCAGACAGCACTGGCTCTTCGGCTTTGAAACAGATGAGCACTGAACCCTAGAGTCGGATACGACTGGCTTCCGAGCGAGGGAAACCTTTACTTAAGTTCTCCTTTGCTCGAATGCCAGTTGTGTCCGACTCTAGGGTATAGTCCGACTCTAGGGTATAGTCCTCTTCTCCATTTTCAGCCAAAGAGCTAGCACTATCTGCGTCTACAGACGTCTCCATGGTCATGTGTCAGGTATGACTAGACACTGGAGCACACAGAACTCAGTTACCTTTCCTGCCAAAGCAGTACCCATTTATCTACTTGCAATTTCTTACTTTCAAACTGCTAGGTTGGTAGGAGCTGGGACAGAGACGAGAGCTCACGCTGTCATGCAGCACTTGGGTCTCGAACTGCTGACCTTCCAGTTGTCAAGCTCAACGTCTTAACCAATAATCCACCGCAGTCCCCCTTAATCTTGATTACCCATGCACTAATGGCACCCTGGTTATTGAGTAGATCCAACTGAACTCAATGGGGTTTGCTTCCGAGTGCCTATGTAGCCGTGGGCCCTTTAACCATAGAAAACATACGCAAGAGAGACCCGGAGGCTTCTCGCTTAGGTGATCAGAAGGCAAAGACACAGGGAAGGAGGCCACGCAAGATTAAAGAGGGCAATAAAGGGGGAAAGGAGGAGAACCCGGATGTCAACAAAGCTGGGCGGGGGGGGGGACTCTTTACCCATGCGGACGTGCACGGCGGCCGATGCCACGTTAGTCCCGTAGTTGAAGTCATCCTCGATAGAGGACCGCGGGTAGCTGGAGCTCTCCGCAGCCATCATGACCAGCTGCTTTCGAGAGACCGCAGCGACGGTTTGCAAATCGGTGACGACGACCGTTTTTCCGGATTCGGAGTACTTCCGGGTGTGAGCCCGTTTAAATCGATCGCAGAGCGCGTCGATCGCGCTTCCGGTTTTCCTCCATGTAAGGGCTTACGGCTTCTTTGTTGGGCGGAAGTGATCTGGTGCTGCAGCTTCGCTTTTTTTAAAAAAAAAAGTTCAAACAAAAAAAATATAAATAATCTACTGTGCGACTGAACAACAACAACAATCATAAAGACGAACAATAATAAAACTAACGATAATAACAAATAAAATAAATATAGAATATACAGCAGTTAGTATTTAAAGTGCCACAACGTGTTTTTTTCTTTTTGTTTACTCTCTGATATGCTTGCACATATTAGAAGAAATCAACCCTGACTGTTCATTGGAGGGACAAATAGTGAAGATGAAGCTAATGTACTTTGGACATCAAATGAGAAGGGAGGACTCACTTGAGAAGGCCTTGATGCTGGGAAAGGTGGAGAGCAAGAGAAGAAGGGACATCCAAAGATGAGATGGCTAGATGGTATTGTGGATGCAATGGGCCCCTAGCTGGGTGGGCTGAGGAGAATGGACGGAGGACAGAGGTGCCTGGAGGAAAATGGTCCATGGGGTCGCAAAGGTTGGGAATTGACTGTGCGACTGAACAACAACAACGCTTGCACAGGTGACTGCAGTGGCTGAGACAATGACTGAGAGGCGGAAGGTCAGCAGTTCCATTCCCGAGTACTGCAGGACGGAATGAGCTCCTGTCTTTGTCCCAGCTCCTGCCAACCTAGCAGTTCGAAAGCAAGAAATTGCAAGTAGATAAATAGGGACCACTTCGGTGGGAAGGTAACCGTTCCGTGCACTCCGGTGTCTAGTCATGCCTGCCACATGAGTCATGACCATGGAAACGTCTGCAGAAGCAGACAGCGCTGTCTCTTCAGCTTTGAAACAGATGAGCACTGAACCCTAGAGTTGGATATGACTAGCTTTCAAGCAATGGAAACCTTTACCTTATGCTTGCACAGGGTAACACAGCTACCACTTCAGAAAATTAACTAAAATAAAAAGACCTTTAAAAAAATTCTGAAACCTTTCTGACAAATACTGACATCTGATCTCAGCATGCACAGCAGTTGTTCTTGCAGATTCAGCTGTACTGGCAGACTTGAAATCAGCCAAAATAAGTGCAGTTGTGTTTGCACAAGAGCATTCTGTATTCTGTATTTCAAATCTACTACAGCTAGCACATATTTGAGTTTGGATTCTACTGTACTGCCTAGACTAGAGCCTAGAATTAGGTTTTTGTGTCTCACATTTATTTATTTAATAAACCTTCTTAGTATTTTAGAGAGAAGTTTGGACAGTATCCCCTTAAAAAAGATACAGTAATGTTGTTTTGCTTACTGACCAACATGTACAACATAACAAAGTCATAAAGGAATATGTAATATAATAGTGACTGAAATCCTGGTGCAAAACTTACCTTGTTTTTTTGGGAGGGTTTTTTCTTCTGTATCTAGGCCAGACAGACGTGAAACTGCCAAGATGAAGCCACCTTTGAAGAGTTGATTTAGCAGTTCCTTTCACCTGACCTAGTGTAAAAAAGATTAGCCGGCACACAGTGGCTGTTGCTCAGGATGCGTCCACTTGTGGTTCAAGAAGACTACAATCTTCAAGGAGGCTCTTTCTCTATATCCCGGGTAGGAGGTATGAATACAACAGATGCTTCCTTGGCTGTTGGGAACCAGCTTTTGGATTTAATTTTTAAAAATCACTTTTGTGTTCCCATGACCCGCAATAGTTTTCTCAGGGCAAAAAATGGCTTCAGCCTGACCTCCAGAGAAGAATTGGACTTTTAAAATTTCTAAATAACCATTGTGGCTGATGCCTTATATGGCATATGTCACGCAACAGGATGTCAGCCAAAGGGTGATGCACAAGATAAATGGTTTTGGAAAAACAAAAGAATTGGGCGGCATTTACTGTTCAATGTAATTCTGACAATAGGAATACACTTTGGATTCTCATTCACTACTTTATAATCCATCAACATTTCCATTATAGCCTGGCAAAAAGGTACATTAAATTTAGATTTGTTTAAAAAAGAAACATAAAATATTAATGAAGCATGAATAAGAAACAGCTTCTATTAACTATGACAATGAGTTCATTTTGCAACAAATGATATATTTTATTACTTTATTCCATTTAGATCGCTGCAGAGGACTATCACCATCAAGCTAAATAAACTGATAAACAAAAAACATATTTCCATACATATTAATAAATTATATATATATATATATATATATATATATATATATATATATATATATATATATATATATATATATATATATATATATATATATATATATATATATATATATATATACACACACACACACACACACACACACACACACACACACACACACACATAACGAGATACAGAGCAAGAGAACGAGATACAGAGCAAGAGAATAACGAGATACAGAGCAAGACAATAATGCTGTCAGGATCTAAGGCAGCTGCTCCGGTATTTGCAGGGTAAATTAGCACTGATGGTTACAGGATTAGAAACCCCCCCTTAGTATTTGCAGGGTTAGACCCTCATCCTGCTGAAGCTGTTAAGCTCCACCTGACAGGCCTAAGGAATTTATGGACCATCATAAGCTCCTCTTGCAGGCCCTGGGAAGCCAAGCTGTTTAAGAACAAGCTCTTCCCTATAGAACAGAAGTAGGCAACCTATGGCCTGTGGGCTGGAACTGGCGCATGGTGTCAAATAATCCAGCCCCCCCCCCTTGCTCCAGTGTTGCGATGACCACCTGGTGTTAGAGTGGCTGGCCGCAAGGAAGACACGCAAGACAATCGTGCGGTGAAGTCCAGCCCCGACCTGAGTCGGGTGGCACATATTTATTACCCTGCCTTGGGGTGATGCGTGCCTAGGATGTGCGTGACCCCCCTAATACAGAAGGCTTGCTTTCGTGGCATTTCTGGTGGTCGAGCTACTTTGGCTGCTCTCGGAAGTTACTCAGAAGTTACCAAGTATCTCGGACCTCTAGAATCTAATTAACAGGGTTGGCGACACCTATTGTTCCTGCCCTAATCTCGGAACCTTATGGGTATTGACTCCGGGCATCTAACTTGATCAGTTGTCTGGCGCGGCTTGTTTGCCTACTTAATCCACGACCAGAAGCAGAAGATTGTGTATTACCTTAGAGTCATCACCTTTTGACTTTTACCCTACTTCCACTGTAGCCACCAGCCATGGCTTTATGAATTGCCCCCCAAACTAGCTAACTAGCCCGAACCCCAATTGTACTTCCAGCAAAGCCCGGTTGGTACCCAGCTGTGTTCGAGCTAAGCGAACCCATCGGGAAAGGTTTGGCCAATTATTCACGCTGGAAACCCACACTCCAGCCACTGCTGCCACTGAAATTGGCTGTGGATGTGTTTACAACAGCCGTAAACAGTGAGGGAACCACCAGTCCGGCCCCCTTAACTGTCTGAGGGAATGTGACCTTGCCCCTGACTTTAAAAGGTTGGTGGCCCCTGCTCTAGAAGCTGCCTCAGCAGTGAAGATTATTGGACTTGTGGTTGCTTGGTTTCTGAATTTTCACTGGTTCCTGCCTTCAAAGCCTGGTTAGTGCTCCAAAAGAGAACCTGGCTTGTTCCTGTGGACTGTTGTCATGCTTCACCTGGATCCACCCTCCTTGAACCCTGTTCTAGCCCTGAAGGTACTGTGTCTCCTGCTCTCTTGGTCACCTGTGTTCCAGCTTGCTTGGACTATGCCCTTGTTGTCCAGACCAATTCCATATCCTTCTCTACCTCAGGTTTGATTTTGGACTTGGATTCTGAACTGTGATACTGAAGTGGCACCTTTTGCTTCAAGGAAATAAGCAGACAAATTATTGGTGAATAAAACAGCTAAGGCCTTTATTACTCCTAGCATGACTTGTAATGCTAGAATGATTCAGATAGAATATAATTCCAAAGATCTGAATGAAAATCACAGCTTTCCATGGCTCTTCTTATACCATACAGTCAGGTTAGATCATTGTTTAATTGTGATTTACAGAAGTAGAAATGAAGTAATTAGTTAATAAAGGAAGCTTGTACAGTACAGGTAATATACAGATAACTCAATAAAATACTTTCATAGCATAAGTATTTCCACTGTTATCAAAGATGAACTTTTACCAAGTTCATGACCAAGTTCATAATCTAATTAGTTTTACATATGACTTCATCCTAATTCATTTTATAACTACTCTAGATATTTCCCAGACTGAGGACTTTGCTGACCATCTGGTGGAAAAAATCACTCGGATTCTCTTGGGGTTTAATCCTGGCGTGGATGGGGAGGGTCTGGAGGGAGCTGGAGCACAGTCTTGCCATATCATCTGGGATTGGTTTGATCCAGTTGGCCCTGATGAAGTGGACAGACTTCTTGCAGCCATTCGCACCATCACATGCCCATTGGACCCCTGTCCTTCTTGGTTGGTGAAAGCCTCCAAGGCGGTGACAGGTGGCTGGGTCCGGGCAATAATTAATGCGTCTCTGCAGGAGGGGGTGTTTCCTGCACCTCTGAAACATGCTTTGGTGCACCCCTCCTGAAAAAAAACATCCCTTGACCCAGCTGTCCTAACCAGCTATAGGCCCGTGTCCAACCTTCCCTTTTTGGTGAAGGAATTGGAGAAGGTAGCAGCACATCAGCTGCAGGGGGTACTGGATGAAATGGATTATCTGGACCCCTTCAAGTCAGGATTCAGGCCCGGATATGGTACTGAGATGGCATTGGTTGCGCTGATGGATGATCTCTGGCGAGAGCGAGATAGCAGCCAACTGTCCGTCCTTGCTCTTCTTGACCTCTCGGCGACTTTCGATACCGTTGACCACGGTATTCTTCTGGAACGGCTCTGAGGATTGAGGATCCAGGGCACGGTGTGGTCCTGGTTTTCCTCATTTCTGAAGGGCCGGACCTCCAATATGGGGTGCCTCAGGGCTCAAGGCTTTCTCCTCTCCTGTTTAACATCTACATGAAGCCGCTGGGTGAGATCATCCATTCCCATGGGGTGTGGTACCATCAGTACGCGGACAACACTCAGTTGTACATCTCGGCCCGTGGGGACCCCAGTGATGCTGTCAAAGTCCTATCTGGGTGTCTGGAGGCTGTGGAGGTCTGGATGGGGGCCAACGGGCTACAACTGAATCCCAGCAAGACTGAGTGGCTATGAATTGGGGGTCCTCTACTGTCCCGGGAACTACCATCTTTGGTTTTGGATGGGGCAGTTTTGCCCCAGGCAAACCCGGTGCGCAACTTGGGGGTCCTCCTGGACTCACGGCTCCTGCTCGAAGAACAGATGGCGGCCGTGGCCAGGAGTGCTTTTGCACAGCTATGGTTAATCTGCCAGTTGCGCCCATTCCTGGACAGAGACTCCTTGCTCATGGTCACTCATGCTCTGGTCACCTCCAGACTAGATTATTGTAATGCGCTCTACATGGGGCTGCCCTTGATGACTATTCGGAGGCTACAGTTGGTCCAAAATGTGGCTGGCTGGGTGGTGATGGGGTGTGGACGTTATGCCTGCACCTCCCCACTACTCCGGGAGCTGCACTAGTTACCAGTGTGCCTCCGGGTGCAATTCAAGGTGCTGTTTTTGACCTTTAAAGCCCTACATGGTAATGGGCCAGGATACCTAAGAGACTGCATCGCCTTAAGGATGTATTTCCGTCCAACCAGAGCGGAACGAAGAGGGTCTCTGATTGTACCATCCGCTAGAGGGGCTCGCCTCTCTAGCACAAGGAGGAGGGCCTTCTCCGTGTCCGCACCGGCCCTCTGGAACCTCCTGCCAACAGAGCTACGTCTCCAGATGGAATTGCTGCCCTTCAGGAGAGAACTCAAAACCTGGCTGGGAGGCCAAGTATGGGGTGCAGGTGGAAGGGTTGTGTTATGTACTGAATAGAATGTGACAAGTACTCTTTAACTGATTGTATCCGGCAATTGTATCCATTGTAACTAATCAGAGACACATTGTAGCAAGCTGTTAAGGATAATACTGCTCGTGCCAGTAGCAGCATCCAGCTCACATGATACAGATTCCCCTGAATACCTGAAGGGTGGGAAACCTTCCCGCCGCACCACACCTGGAGAAGATGGGCATGACGATCCATGACGTCACGCGGACAGTAACCAATGAACTATCACCCGGGTTATTCAAAATGTACAGTGTGCTATAAATAGAGCTGTTTGGTCCACCATTACCTCATGTTCACTCTACCATGCAATAAAGTTGTGTTTTTGCCCGTACTGCGGCTCCTTCTTTTTCTTCCGTGCAAGACACCAAATTGGCGATGAAGGTGGGATGGCGTCCCGAAACGTGAACATCACGCCCTTCGACACCACGAAGCCAGAAAAATGGGAACTCTACGAGCAGCAGTTCCTCTACGCTATGGACCTCGAAGGCATCGAGGAGGAAGCCCAGCGCTGAGCATTCCTACTGGCCCAGTGCGGCCTAGAGACTTTGGAACTGGCCACCAACCTCCTGATGCTGAGACCGCTCAGGGCCATGCCCCTAGATGAGATACTCGCCGAGCTGAGGAAACACTTTCGCCCGAAAGTGTCAGTGTTCCCGGCAAGGTTGGCGTTCCAGCAGCAGTGCCAGCAGGCCGATGAGTCCGTGGCAGACTTCGTGGCAGCCCTGTGGGTGGCTGCCATGCCTTGCCGGTGGGGAGCATCCCTGAGCGAGGCACTGAGAGACAGGCTCCTGCTGGGCCTGCGAGATGAGGGGGCCAGGAAAAAACTACTGGCCAAAGACGAGAGCATCTCGTTCGAGTATGTCCTGCACATCGCCCAAGCCGCCGAGTCAGTGCAACAAGGCAAACGGGTGTGCCGGGCCAGGACTGCTGCGGTTGGGGGTCCCCCGCTGGCGGTCCCAGTCCACAGCTGTTCCTCCCATGGAGAGCAGGGGCCCTCCGAGTCCACCACGTCCGCCTCCAACTTCAGCGAGAATGAGGACATGCAGCGGGTGCAAAGGAGGCCTGAGGTTCGAGACCGCACTAGAGAGGACTGCCACTGCAACAGATGCGGGGCATCCCACGACTGGAACCGATGCCCATTCCAGAAGGCGGAGTGCCACAACTGCGGGTGGCGCCGGCACATCGCAAGGGTCTGCAGGCGTTGTCGAGACGATGGCAAGGGCCAGGCGGAACGGCCCCAACGAAAGGCAGACGGGGTCGGGCACATCCTCAACGACGACGAGCCCCAGGAGCACCGCGTGTCTCAACGGGTTCCCGACAACCGCGACCAGGCGGTCCACAGCGTGCAGTTGCAGCGCCCCCGGTTTTTTGTTGAGGTACTGCTACAGGGGGTCCCAATAAGGATGGAGATCGATTCGGGGTCGTCGTACTCCATCGTCTCCCACAGGGAATTTCTGCGCATTCCCCCAAAGTCACGCCCCAAGCTGAAGGCCCTTAGGACTAATTTGTGGGACGTTCAGGGCAAGAGTATACCAGTGTTGGGGGTGGGAGAGTTCAAGGTCCAGTTTAAAAGGCGCTCTGTGCAGTTGCCCTTAGTAGTTCTAAAGGAAGGGTCCTGCTGTCTCCTGGGTACACAGTGGTTCGGGCCCCTGGAGATTTTCATTGGAGGCATACACGCCGTACAGGCTGACCTGATCATGGAGGTGTGTAACGCACACCCGGCCGTTTTTGAGAAAGGGCTAGGGAAGTTCAAAGGGTCCCCAGTTTCCTTCGAATTGGACCCCGACATCCGACCCATCAGGATGAAGCCAAGAAGAGTGCCTTTCGCACTAAAGGACAAAATAGAGACTGAACTGGACAAACTGGTGGGTCAGGGGATTTTGGTGCCCGTGGACTCCGCCGAGTGGGAAACCCCCATTGTTATGGCACTTAAGGCTACCGGGGAGGTCAGAATCTGCGCTGACTACAAGTGCACGATTAACAAGGCAATTCGCCCAAATGCATATTCGGTGCCGGTAGTAAGCCACCTGCTAGCAACCGTGCATGGGGGGAGGTGTTTCGCCAAGCTGGACATGGCCCAGGCATACCAGCAATTGTTGGTAACTCCAGCTACAGCCGCCGCTCAGACAATTGTTACCCACAAGGGAGCTTTTAAAGTGACGCACCTCTAATTCGGCGTAAATTCGACTCCGGGGATCTCTCAGTCCCTTGTAGAAAGATTGTTGAAAGGGCTCCCAGGTGTTTTCCCCTACCTTGATGACATTCTGATAACAGCGGGAGAGGAACAGGAATTGGCCAAGAGGTTAGACCGGGTACTAACAGTGTTCGAGAAAGTGGGGTTCAGGTTGAGAAGGGATAAGTGTGTGGTTTTCGCTGAAGAGGTAGACTTTCTGGGTTTCCGAATAACCCCTGAGGGCATAAAACCGGCAGAGTCCAAGGTAGCTGCAGTGAAAGATGCTCCTTGCCCCACCACCAAGGCCAAACTACAGTCCTTCCTAGGACTCCTAAATTTCTACCACTCTTTCCTCCCGGGAAAGGCTTCGGTAGCAGAACCGCTGCATAGATTACTCAAAAAGGATGCGGCTTGGCGGTGGGGGGACAGCCAGGAATGGGCATTCCGGGGGCTCAAACAGCTTCTATCTTCCGAGGCTGTGTTGACTCACTTCGACCCAAAGAAACCCATTGTGTTGGTCTGCGATGCCTCACCGGTGGGGGCAGTCCTCTGCCACGTGCTAGAGAGCGGGCGAGAAGCCCCAGTGGCATACTATTCGAGGTCCCTGTCCAAGGTAGAGCGCAACTACGCGCAAACAGACAGGGAAGCCATAGCGATTGTTGCAGGAACCAAGAAGTTCCACGATTTTCTCTATGGCAGGCCATTCAAAGTCGTGACCGACCATAAGCCCCTTTTAGGAATCTTCACCACAGATAAGCAAACCCCGCAGATCTTGTCCCCAAGGATGCTGCGATGGGCGATTTTCCTCAACGCGTACCAGTACGCGTTGACGTACCGCCCCGGCAAGAAGATTAGCCATGCCGATGCCCTTTCCAGTTCACCCCTCCCACAGGCAGGGGACCCCGAGTACGAGGTAGAACAGGACCACCAGGTGCTCCTTATTGAAGCCCTAGAGTCGCCCCCAATTCTGCCGGCTGAGATTGCCAAAGCTACGGTGAAAGACAAGTCATTGGCCTTAGTCAGTTCATGGGTACAGAAAGGCTGGCCGGCAACCTCCCCTACAGAGGAATTCAGGATTTACGGTAGGCAGAAAGATGAGCTCTCCCTAGAAAGGGGCTGCCTACTCTGGGGGCAGCGGGTAGTAATCCCCAAAGTTCTGAGGTCCCGGGAACTCAAGATGCTGCATATCAGTCACCCGGGGATCGTGCGCTCCAAACTGGACACAGATATTGAGCACATGGTAGGCACTTGCGAGAGCTGCCAGAGCACCCGGCCCGAGGAATCCCAACTTCCGCACAGAGAATGGGACACGGCCCGTGGTCCGTGGTCACGTCTACACATGGACTTCGGGGTCCATTCAGGGGTACCCTTTTCCTTATAATAGTGGACTCCTACTCAAAGTGGTTGGAGGTGATTCCGATGGCTAGTACATCGTCAGCTGCAATGATTAAGCAATTACGCAAAGTATTCAGCTGTTTCGGTTTACCTGATGTACTTGTGAGCGTTAACGCCACAACTTTCACGTCAGCTGAGTTCCAGGGTTTCATAGAGATTAACAAAATTCGCCACATAACTGTGGCCCCCTTTCACCCCGCTACAAATGGTCAAGCGGAACACCTGGTGCGAACAACAAAGGACGCACTGTGTAGAATGGGCCCCGGGGAATTGAACTTGCAGCTCTGCCAATTCCTATTAAGGTACCGTGTAACCCCCTTAGTGTCAGGGCTATCACCCGCCGAGCTCCTCATGCGTAGGAAACCCGCCACGATTCTCTCGAGATTAGACCCAACCAGGGTGGAGGACACGGGTAGAAACATAGAAAAGGGGGGCACCAAGAGTTTCGAGATCGGCCAGCCAGTACATTGCCAAAACTACGCAGCTGGCGGCCCCACTTGGGTACCTGGAATAGTGGTCGGACAGACGGGGCCAGTCTCTTACAATGTCGAGACAGGCACAGGACTCCTCTGGAGGAGGCACGCCGACCAACTCCGAAGTAGAGTAGTGGGAAGGCAAGACGTGAGTGACCAAATGGAGCGGTCAGCATTAGGGTTCTCCCCCACCCGCTTATCCCAAAGGGGAGACACAGACCACAGGGGGGAGGGAAATGAGACAAACCCATATCCTTTTGACCCCCCGGGTAACAGGGACAACTTGGAAGAGAGAGATCCTGAAGAATTGTTAGATTTTGAGTTAGGAGACCGGGGGGATTTTTCGGAGTGGTCCCCCACCCATCCAAGCGAAGAGCGGGGTTTTTCTTTAGTCCCTGGAGCCCCCGGTTTCACATCCCTGGAGTTTACTCCCACACCTAGACCATCCCAATTCCCTGCTCACGACTCGCAGCCAATCGCTAACGAGTCACTCTCCTCCAATGCAGGAACTCCGACCCGAGGTGTGGCCACCCCTCGCCCAAAGCGAATGTGCGGAAAGCCTCAATGGCTAAAGGACTTCGTCCTCACCTAGGGGGGAGGGATATTATGTACTGAATAGAATGTGACAAGTACTCTTTAACTGATTGTATCCGGCAATTGTATCCATTGTAACTAATCAGAGACACATTGTAGCAAGCTGTTAAGGATAATACTGCTCGTGCCAGTAGCAGCATCCAGCTCACATGATACAGATTCCCCTGAATATCTGAAGGGCGGGAAACCTTCCCGCCGCACCACACCTGGAGAAGATGGGCGTGACGATCCATGACGTCACACGGACGGTAACCAATGAACTATCACCCGGGTTATTCAAAATGTACAGTGTGCTATAAATAGAGCTGTTTGGTCCACCATTACCTCATGTTCACTCTGACTACCATGCAATAAAGTTGTGTTTTAGCCCTTACTCTGGCTCCTTCTTTGTCTTCCGTGCAAGACACCAAAGGTTGCCTCTGTGGGGTAGTTGGTTTAGTGGAAAACCTCCCCCTTCGGTACCTTCGGTCCCTGCACCCTTTTTGAGGGGGTGGGTGGTTTTTAATCAGTTTTAACTATGTTATTTTTATATATGATTGTAAACCGCCCTGAGTTGGCCTTGGCCGAGTGGGCAGTGAAGAAATCTAACTAATAAAATAAATAAATAGTTAGTGGGTATATTTAATATAACAAATAATACAAATAATACAATGAAGTAATACAAAGAGTAATCATGAAACATAGTGACAATCAGTTTTTAGTTGGCTAGACATGTCAAATTTTCATCTTATTCCTTATTGCTATTCAGGCACTTAGAATCCTTTCATAGCTAGTGACATCACTTCTTTAACTTTTTACAACTTTTAATTATTATGAACCCTTGACCTCTTCAATACAGTTGCTATTTGGCCTGTTGCCTGGTTGCCCTGGGTCCTGGTGCTTGTGTTACTTGCCAACTGGCCATGTCCTGGATTCTGTCAGTTTGCTGACTGAGACCAAAACTCTTCACTCTGACCCTTGCAGTCATGAGTGTGGGTGTCAACAATACTGTTCTAGCCCTGCAGGCTCCAGGTGCAGGCCCTGCAGGGAGAGCTGGTCTCACCTTGCAATGTGGCCTGGTCCAACCACCTCACCATGCTCCACAGGCAACAGATTCAATGGGCAGCTATAAGGTGCTTGAGGACAGCTTGTGTGTACTACGTAGCCTTCCATTTGTCCTCGTATTAGGACTATGTTTGGTGGTCAGTAAGTTTCAGTTGATGGTAAGATTTAACTGTCCATTTGGCTTATGTACATGGGAATGGATAGGGCATGATCTCCTCACTTGTTTCAGGCAAACTTTTAACAATCACAACTGAGCTCCTGGATGCTGGTTTAATTGTATTTGAGAACAGATTGTCTGGATAGGAATCTTCATATCCATATACCAATGCATGTAGGGATTTTCATATGCATAGACATACAACTAGATGACTTTGAGTTCTTTGGCATCTTATTTTACTGACACAACATGGGCATATTTTCGCCTAATAAAGCATCATGAAGGATAATTGGATAAGCTAGCTAAGAATGATGGGGAAATTTAAAAAATCATCTTAGGTGCTTTTTATAAGACGCTTATGAAATTAAACAAATATTTTTGGGGTGCATACCTTCTTATCTCACACTTTCAACATCAGTTCACTGACCTCTAATTTTATAGCTACTGGATTAATTTTCTATATTAGCCCCGAAGCAATCATTCTAGGAGATAATTTCCTGGGATGATGAGCCAATATAAGTGTCAGTAAGATAAGCCATGCGCACATCTTACCAGCACATCTGAAATAAAGCAATTCTCCTGAATTTATGAGATTGGGATCTTATTTCCCATAAATTAAAGAATGATTTGTTTTAATGTTATCTCAAGTTTATGAATTACTATGAATCACCATTTCTTTTTATTCGCTACACTGTCTGGCATTGAATGTCATGTTCTGATGAAATGAAAGCTAATGCTGAGTTTGACTTATGATCTTAAATATCTGAAACAGCTGAAATGTAAAAAAAAATAGTTATTGTGAAGGGACATACCACATACCTCATGTGGTTTGGCTTTCTTGTGATGGCTTTGATTGTTTGCAGTGCACATCACATTTGTGCTGTCAAATCAAATCTGACTGATGGTGATCCTTTCAGGGGTTTTCTAGGTAGAGAATACCCATAAATACTTTATCATCTCCTTCTTATGGATCATACCTGTCAACCTTCCTGGATTAGCTGGGATTTTACGGTTTTCGGCGCCGATTTGCGCCATTTCCCACCCCGCGCTGCCGAAACCCCGGAATTTGGCAGTGGGAAAAAGGATGTACTGTGCAGCCCTTCTGCGCAGGTCTCCTTCTACACATGCTATGCGTAGAAGGCTATGCCGCTTGCGTAGAAGGCTACCCATGCATAGAAGGGGGCTACGCAAGTGTAAAACCCTTCTACACATGCGTAGAAGGCGAGCTGCGCAGAACCGTTCTGCACAGGTCCCGGATTTGACAGAGCCGCGGTTGACAGGTATGTTCTGGAGGAACCCTAGAACTGTGCAGCTTGCCCATGACTGCCCAGGCTGGCTCTTCTTTTTGGAGGCACAGTGAGGAATTGAACTCTCAACCTCTGTCTCTGAAGCCAGATGCCTAAACCACTGAACTATCCAGTCAGCAGCCATATATCTTCCTTCCCTTTCCATTCGAGGAATTCCATGATAGTTTGGCACAATATTTTATTCTTGTAGTATATTAAGGTCAAATGGGCCATAGCTTGGATGTTATTTGATTCAGAGCAAATTATGAAGCAGCTTTCTCTTTTTTGGTAAATGAATCTGATAAAGCATGCACGTGAAGGAAATCATTAGTCCAAACAGAATGGTGTCAATATGATTTAAGGATGAATGCTCAGGACAAATCCAGACTTGGAATACTACCTATTTTTACAAGATGTGAGAGTCTCTGCAAAGTCTGCCTCCTTCTGAGTTGCTCTTTAACTAGCAAGAAAATTTCTTTTAATTCAGGTAGGCTTTTGATAACTGATTGCCTGCTGATAGAAAGACTTCCATTGGAGTGGTACTCAATATAGAAAAATCAGTGAAGTGTAGTGGATAGAATGTTGGATTCAGGAACCCTAGGTTCTGTCACTACAAACTCTTAATAATTACAAGCCTTAGAAATACTTAATTCAGGAATAAGAAAAAAAAGTCAGAGCGTTTCTTGGAGAAGAAAATAGAAGCCAATTTATTGGTATCTTGCATGCAAAATGGTTCCTTCTCTTGAAGAGGGACCCTTACTGTATGTCAGTGTACATCTTACATAGTGATGAACAAACAACTTACGCTATTACAAACAACATACGCAATGGCTCTTTACTGTATGGGACCAAAGACAACAGAACAGCCGAAGGGTTGGCTTAACACAGGTTTATTGCATGATGTTCCGGTGGAGCATGAGGTAATGGCGGTGATACATCTCTATATATACAGTAGCATTATACATTTGAATCTTGTAGCACGGTAGCTCATTGGCTGCTACCGGCGTGGCCTCGCCCAGGCACGCCTCTCTTCAGTAGTTCTTTCTCCTGCTGCTGAATGCGGGGAAGGTTTTCCCGCGGCTGTCCGTGATTGAGCAATGTGAACCATGTGAGACTGAACGCTCGCAGCTGCCCTCTATGGGCTGCTTGCTCGCGTTCCTTTACAGCTGAGTTCGAAACTCGCCGGGCCGCGCGCACCGAGCTCTCTGCCTTGGCGGGTTTCGGGCGCCAGTCCTGGAGCTCTTGCACCCCGGCCGTCGTGGCTTCCGCGGCCTGTGCCGTGTCGAGGACTTTGAATTTATACATTTGAATCTTGTAGCACGGTAGCTCATTGGCTGCTACCGGCGTGGCCTCGCCCAGGCACGCCTCTCTTCAGTAGTTCTTTCTCCTGCTGCTGAATGCGGGGAAGGTTTTCCCGCGGCTGTCCGTGATTGAGCAATGTGAACCATGTGAGACTGAACGCTCGCAGCTGCCCTCTATGGGCTGCTTGCTCGCGTTCCTTTACAGCTGAGATACATTGTAATTGGAGTGGTTACATTCTTATCTTACAGTACAATGAGCATGCATACATAACATCAATACTATATGTTCTTTTTATTTATGCCTCCTTTTATGTGTTTTTAATCCATATTATGTCTTAATGGTTTTATAAGCTGCCTTAACTTCCAGTTCTGGGAGAAATGCAGTATACAAATAAAACAATGACAACACAGATAACATGTCAACTACTGTATTGGAAAAGGATCTGGCAAACTTCACACAAGATTCATATACAACATAACAGCACACAAGGCAACATTTCACGTCATTCCAGCTATAAAATTTGGCCATCACTGTCCACTGGCACTGTGGATGGAAATAGATATGTAACACTGCAAGTGTCATCTTATTTGGATACCCGTATTCTGCTGTTTCTAATTGCATAATTTCTCTCCTCTTTTCCTGAAGCAGTTTTATGTATCTTCAGAATAGCACAGCAACACAGTTTCCTATTGTCTTATATTGATTGTGGCAAATAAAATTAATAGCTAGCTGGAGCTAGTTAAAAGGATGGCCACCAGCTATTGTGTAAAAGGCAGCTTGCAGCCATAATTCTTCAGTTAACTATTAAATGTGGATAGAGATACATTATAAATGTCATTGTGATAAGTTTATGTTATTCTATAATTGGTGGGGAATACCTCAGGACTGTAAATTCTCAAATCCTGCTCACATAAGGTCAAAAGACAGCTCTCATCCTCTTTTTTAAAAAACCTCTCCCCCGCCCCCTCACCCCCCCCAAAGCCTCTTGCTCTTCTGTTGCAGTGGGCCAGATATGGCCTGAGGAATATGGCCCACGGAGGTCGGAGTAACTGGACTCAAGGAAGGCACGTGAGGCATATGTATGGTCAAAGTCCAGCCCAGACTGACGTCTGGCTGGTGGTATTTATTACTCTGGAGTTTGTACACGTGGGTTGCTCCTGACCTCATTCAGAGGGCTTTTCCTCTGTGGAAATTTACTGACCAGCTACATTCACAGAAGCTGCCCTGAGATGCTGATGAGCTTGTACGTCATCAGGAAGTTCTGTTGCTACTGATAACTGGGGCTGGCAAGGACTATTGTTCTCCCATTATCTTGGGATCTTCCGGGTCTAACTTAAGGTCATCATGTTTACTACAGTTTGACCTTACCCACGACCTGTGGGTATGAGTCATGTTATTGTGTGTGTTATCAAGGGTTACCAGCTTGTGAGAGTTGCCTGCTTCTGACCAGGCCATCAGCCATGGTTTATGAATATATTAATAAGACTATCAAATAATAGCCCGAACCAATTTCTATTCCCTTGGAGCCAGGGTGGTTCTCAAGGCGGTTTTCTCAGCCGAGCAGACCCCGCGGGAAGAGTTTACGCCAATTGCGTGAGCGGGCAATCCACACTCTTCCAGTAGCATGCACAAAAATTTCCACTAATGTTTCTAATCAGATTGTAGACAACAGTATATAATTTTCTTCTCCTCAGTCTCTGCAATGGTGGAAATTCCAGAGGGGGTGAAGCTACTGGACTCCAATGATTCTTACAGAAGTTCAGTGAGTTGTAATCTGAAAATGCATATGCTGAATAAAATCCATTATTCTTTAAGGTGCTGAACATTTCCTTGTGGCTTTTGGGGCAAATGAATAAAATCACTAATTCCTTGCAAATTTATCTTCAGTAAGAGAAATGAATATAAAAGGCTTTGTTCATCTTTTCAAGGGTAGTTGCAGAAATTCTTCCCAGATCAGAAGTAGCTGGCAAACGGTGTGTGTGTGTGTGTGTGTGTGTGTGTGTGTGTGTGTGTGTGTGTGTGTGTGTGTGTGTGTGTATGCATGCTCACTCTTTCACCAGTTTGAGCATTGAATTCTACCTTCTTGAATGTCCAGGAATATTCTAATTGCTAAACCTGAGCCTCCAAAGAAATTAAGCACATTAACAGCAGTTTTCAGTGGCCTTTGAAGGCTGTAGATGGTCAGTTTGGTTGTCTAGATTCTCAGAGAAACACAGTGTAGCTAAATTGAGGGTACAGTTAGAAAGTACTAGCAAATTTTTGCCCGGCAGTGCCGGGCTGTTTTAAATTGTGTTGGAAGGTTTTGGTTTTGTTAATGTTTGTACAAATGAGGTTAGTCTGTAATTGTGATTTTTAAAATGTTTATTTATACACACGGGCTGTTATAAACTGTGATCAGCTTTTTTGGGTTTGTTTTAGTGGATTAAAAAAAGAGGAAAGAATGATAGAATTTTTAACAATAATTTTATTTAACCAAATAATGTTTTAGTATGTGAATTTTTTAAATAGTTGTACCTTGGATAATAATTTTAAAAATTTGAAAGTACATTTTTTTTACGTTCAATGTTTTTAAACTGTGTTTAGATGTTTTGGTTTTTTTTTAGTGAAAACTCTACACAGGATTTTAGAAATGTTTTTATTTTATTATTTTGTGATTTGTTTGTGATTTGTATGAATGTGTGATGTAATGTTATGTTTTTGACTGTTTTATTTCTTGTTACCTCTGGGTGGGTCTGTTGAGTATTTCTTTTACTTTGACTGTTTTTTCTCTACTGGCCTCTGGGTGGCGCTTCTTCCGGTAAGTAGTCTCTTTCTTTCCTCATTTCAGTTCCGGCCATCATGCTGGTAAGTTGGCTGGTTTAATTTCTTTTGTGGGTTTGTTTTGTTTTTCTTTTTTGGTGTTTTTCTCTGTGTTTTTTCTGTTTGTTATTTTTGGTTTTGGTTAATTTTGGATGTTTTTGTGGGT
This sequence comes from Bradypodion ventrale, assembly GCA_035047345.1. Taxonomy (NCBI): domain Eukaryota; kingdom Metazoa; phylum Chordata; class Lepidosauria; order Squamata; family Chamaeleonidae; genus Bradypodion; species Bradypodion ventrale. The sequence continues at coordinate 191,461,364 of JAWDJE010000005.1, forward strand.
TTTTAATTAATGGTTTATTTATTTTAATTATTTTGGTGTTTGTGTTTTTTAGTTTTGTTTCTCTTTCAACGGGGGGAGGCACTGGTGCCTTGGCCCCCTCTTGAAAGTGAAACACTTTTAAGGAAAATAAAGTCAGCGGGTGGAGCGCCATCCGCAGGCTTTGCTTCCCTGGGAATGGGTTCACTTTCAAGGGGGGGCCAAGGCACCAGTGCCTTGTCCCCCTCTTGAAAGCTAAACACTTACTCATAAAGTAAAGGCAGCGGCCGGAGCGCCGTTCGCTGCCTTTGCTTTGCAGAGGAATTGTTTTGCTTTCAAGGGGGGGGGAGGCACTGATCCCTTCGCCCTCCCTTGAAAGCGAAACACTTACTCGGAAAGTAAAGGCAGCAGCCGGAGCACCGTTCGCTGCCTTTCCTTTGCGGAGGAATTGTTTCGCTTTCGAGGGGGGGGGAGGCATCAGTACCTTTCCCCCCCTTGAATCCCCCCTGTGTTTGTGGGTTTTTTCCACCCCGGCTCAACTTTTCTTGAGGCCGGTGGTGGTCTCGCTGTGTCTTCGGCGGGGTAGTGTGGAGGAGAGGGAGTCCCTCTCCTCCCCGTTTCTCCGTGAAAGAAGGCCGGCAGGTGTTTGCGTGGCTGTGAGGCACTGCGTCCCCCAGCGGCGTACTTGCCCTCACGTTGTGTTTTTTATTTTTATTTTTCGCGTGGCGGCCTTCTCAGTGTTCTGCGTGCTCATGGCGCGCAGGACTCTGGGGCTTGTAGTTATGGGTTTGTGCGTTCCGTTTGTGTGGCGTTTTTTTCTGCGGCTCCATTTTGATTGGCCGCGGCGCGTTTCTGAACGTTCCTTTTGCTTGCGCCTCTCAGCCTGATTGGCTGTGGCGCAGCACATAGGATGTTGGGAAGTGAAGTCCTTTTTCTTTGTTTGCGAACTTGGTTCAGGCAAGTGAATGAATGCTCGGTATGGGCTAGTAGGGCTGGGTGCAGGATCCTTTGTCACATTCCAACGGTTAACGCACAGATTTATAGGTATAGATTGTACAGTATTAGAAACTACAGTATTAGAAATATGAACCAATCTGGGTAATTGACTTTCACTCTTTATCTAAATTCTTGAGTAAGCTCTTTGAGCAGTGGAGGGCTCCAAATTTTTTTTACTACCACACTGTGGGCATGATATGGTGGGTGTGGCCAGGGGGGAAGCCCTGCATTGCACCTGAATTAGGACTACTTTATTTCAAAACTTGGTTGGGCGGGGCCAGCCAGAATTTCTGCTACCGGTTCTGGCGAACTGGTGCGAACCTGCTGATGCTCACCACTGTATCTCTGCCTTTTGTACCAGAAGCAAGCTGATAAAAAACAAGAGAAATCTGTTTAGCTACATAAATGTAGGGTCAACATACACTGTCAAAAATGTATCGCTTGGAAATGTATGTTTACATGTCTGAGAAGAGACTTTCCTCCTTCTCTATATAAGCTATGTGAATTCTGGAATAAAATAGACACGGATTCGTGACCTTGATGGAGTCCATGTATCTTTGTTCTGCAGAATGTGTGTGCATGTATGTGCATGTGCACCTTCTCCCTCCACTCCACTCATAGGTAGATTTGAAAGGGAGCTTGCTAGGGGAACAAATTTTTACAACAATGAAAACAACAGAGAAAACTTCATAGTTGAGAACCTGAATGAAAAGGGGTCTAAAAGATGAGAAACACTATAGCCCCTAAGTAACATGGTGGAGGAAAACAATTGGGGAGACAGCCACAGTTGTGTGTGGGAAAACCCACAAATATTTTTTGGGGAAATAATTTGTTAGAGAAATGCCTATGGAAAATCAACACAGGATCTAAACCTAAATCTATACCTATAAAAAGGCCTCTTAACTGTTGGGTTCATTCAAAGGCTCATGCACCCGGGCCAACCATCCCCGACCGAGCCTTCTGCACTTACCTTAACCCCCGCCTCACCAATGCCGTGGGGGTCCGGAGGTCACCAGTGGGGCAGCTGCCCCATGACCGTGACCAAAAAAATAAAACTACGAGTCCCTGAGTCCTCTGCACTGCGCAATCCTTCAGCCAATCAGGCTGAGGTATGCGAGCGCAGAGGAGGCTGGGAAAGCACGGCACGGCGGTTTTAAAAGACAAACCGCACCGGGAGGGAGACTTGAAAGACCCAGCCAGAGCCAGGAAAAGGAAAGTGCGGTTGGTGGGGGTTAGGGATTGTGGGGGGGAAGGCACGGCCCTGGTAACCACGTCCCCCTGCCCCACCACCTAGCCCCCCCTCCCTAACCCCCACTGACCGCACTTACCTTTTGCTGGTTTCAGCTGGGTCTTTCAAAGTCTCCCTCATGGCGTGGCCTTCTACGTAGGGAAAAGCACCGGCCTCTCCTTTGACTCTGCGGGCGACGTAGCCTCGATGCCCGCATGGACGATGGACAGGCCGGTGCTTCTCTCTAAGGGAAGCGGTTCGTCTTCCTAGGAGGACAGAGGCCAAAAGATTTGGCCCCTGTCTTCCAAGGAAGACGAACACCTTACAAATGGGAGACGAAGGCCAAGCACGGAGCACTGTTCTCAGCCTCCGTCTCCCACAACCACCCCCTCTTCCCCTCCCAGGCTTTTCAAAGACAGCAGGGGAAAAAAAATTCCCCCACAGCCTCGGAGGCCGGCACAAGCCGCCACACACACAAACATAAAATCCTCCCACCCACAACAACAAAAAAACCCTAGAACTCACCTACAGGGAACAACCGACACAGACGTCCTACCTCCTCGTATGCCTCCTCGCACTGAAAGTTAGTGAATGTAGTCCACCTGAGGGTGCTATTTTTAGTTAACTAAAAAATAACTAAAAATAGCACCCTCTGGTGGACTACATTCAGACACAGACATACATACACAGACACACACACACACACACAGACACACACACAACACTCCTGCCATAATACACAATTTTAATGTGTGAGTTGGTGGTTGGAGTGATATTTACGTAGAAGTGGTGGTTGTGCAAAACCAAAACCACCAACACACACATTAAAAATGTCTGGCAGGGCTGGGCAAAATATGCTAGTCTATACCTATAAATCCAAGCGTTAACCATTGGAATGTGACAAAGGCTCCCGCACCCATCCTCCTGCACTCACCCGAACCCGGTCTGGAGGTCACTAAATGTTTGAGAAACACGCCAGTGGGGCAAGAGCTCCACGAACGCAAACAAAGAAAAAGAACTTCACTACCCAACATTCTGTGCGCCGCAACGCACCACAGCCAATCAGGCAGAGAGGCGCGAGCAAAAAGAACGTTGGGAAATGCGACGCGGCCAATCAAAATCGAGCCGCAGAAAAAAAAACGCCGCACGAAAGCAAACTACAAACACAAAACTATATTCATGTTCCATATGTGGATACAAAATTTAAACTTGTTACATTCTTATTGGTTCTAAGCAACTTGTTTTCGTCCCCCCATCCCAGTTCCCTGTCATTTCCTTTGGCTCCAGAAATAACTTATTTTTCACTGTGGTATGGTGAAATATGCTGACCCGTTGCTTACTTGCTTCATTTGACTAGAGCAAATGTGAATTACACTGTATCAAACATACATTCTGATTACATGGCCTTTACAATGAATACAGAGGCCTTATCCTAAAGCAAGCTTTAGCAAGCATTCTTATCGCATTATAACAAGAGAACATAACTTTATTTTTTGATAAAGTAATGGGCTGCAGAAGTCAGAAAGTAATCCATTGCCTCCAACATGCCAGTTAACGTCTCCTGATGTTATGCCAACAAAGGAAGTGCTATGGCCGTGATGGCGAACCTTGGCACTCCAGATGTTGCTGGACTTCAATTCCCAGAAGCCCAAGCCCGAGTGAATCCACACGAATGGGTTTACTGCGAATCATCTGGCCCACGTCGCCCTCGGAAGTGGAAGTAAAACACACCCATATTTACCTCCGCTTCCGGGAACAACGAGGGCGGCATGGGCCAGATGAATTGCAGTAAACCCATTTGTGTGGATTCACGGGGGCTTGGGTTTCTGGGAACCGGAGTCCAGGAACATCTGGAGTGCCAAGGTTCACCATCACGGTACTATGCAGTACAGTAGTTGCGATCTTGCTACTTTTGCAACCTGGGTAGTAGTCATGGGCATACCTGTCACATTTTGGATTTGGAAATAAGGGAAATTTCCCGGCAAATACGGGATACTTGACAGCTAAGCTTATCCTGTGCTGCCCTCCAATGGTGGCAATAGGGCATTGCAGTCTAATTAATAAGGGATGCGAATAAAATAAGGGGTTTTCCCGGCCAATAAGGGATACTTGACAGCTATGGGCCAACTGCAGTTCCCAAAGAAGTGAATGGTAAACCACTGTTGCGCGTTAGGTACTGTAGATAGAAGAAAAAAAATAACCCTGGAAAAGATTGCCATAAGTCAGACTAGACTCGCTGGCACATCACTATTATTATCTAACATTACTAGCCTAATTGTGGGGTGGGGTTGAGTGGGGGCGGGAGCAAGGCTAAAGAGTTGACAAAAGTAATGTAGTGTGTCTGTGTGTGTTACTGTGTTTGTGTTATGACAAAAAGCGGAAGTGGGTTGTACTGTTTTGCTCTGTTTCCATGGTTTTCAAGCCCACATGGGCGGAAACTAGCTTTTCCGCTTCCGGCCTGCCCGGCGCCGCTTTGCGCGGGAATTCCGGAAAGCCGAGAGGAAATGGCCCAGCAGCAGAGCCACGGGGGTGCCGGGCGCTCTTTCGAGCTCTGCGGGTTGTTGCTGCCGCTGAAAAAGGAAGAGGCTGCAGCACCTGGTGCGGACGAGGACGACGACGAGGAGGACGACGACGATCCTTTGAACGTCGCGCCCGAGGACTCCGGCCAGGCGATCCGACCCCGGCGACAGGGCGGTAAGGACGGAACAACTTCCCCCTCCCCAGTTGCCTCCGGTGCGCATTTCTTTCGGGGTGTTTTCCCAACCAACAGGCGCGCCGGGGTCTCTATCCCTGGCGTCGGTGCTGGAAAAGGGACTGCAGTGGCTCAAGTGGCTAACACGCACACGCTGACTGGGAGGCGGAAGGTCAGCAGTTCGATTCCCGAGTACTGCAGGACGGAATGAGCTCCTGTCTTTGGCTCCTGCCAACCTAGCAGTTCGAAAGCAAGAAATTGCAAGTAGATAAATAGGGACCACTTCGGTGGGAAGGTGACAGCGTTCCGTGCGCTCCGGTATCTAGTCATGCCTGCCACATGACCACGGAAACGTCTGCAGAAGCAGACAGCATGGCTCTTCGGCTCTGAAACGGAGATGAGCACTGAACCCTAGAGTCGGATACGACTGGCTTTCGAGCAAGGGAAACCTTTATCCCGCCCCATAGGGCACTTGGCGCACTCTCTGGGCGATTCTGACATGCTGACCGACGTCGAAAAGATGAAAAGGCTGAGTCAACCTTGTTCCCCATCAGGATCGAACTCACAGCGTTTTGGCTGCAGTAAAGCAGTTTTATGCACTTCACCACCAGGGGAGGAAGGATAGGAAATGTATTTGGCTCTTTCCCTTTAGGGCAGGAGTTCTCAACCTTTTAAAGCTGGGGGCCCCCGGTCACACTCCCTCAGACAACTTTGGGGGCTGGATAGCCATTTTGCCCTTCCTCCACCACATGGCACTTCCTGGTGTGATGGAGGCAGTGGGGGGGGGCACATAAAATGGTACCGTGGGCAGCATCCGGCCCACAGGGCACAGGTTGTGAATCCCTGTTTTAGGGTGAGGTACGCTTCCTTCAGGTTGATTTAGCGTAGTGATGGCGAACCTTGGCACTCCAGTTGTTCTTGGACTTCAATTCCCAGAAGCCCAAGGCTGATCAGGGCTTCTGGGAATTGAAGTCAAAAAACATCTGGAGCGCCAAGGTTAGCCATCACTGATTTAGGCTTAAAAGCCTCTCCTGCCCCCCTCCCAACCATAGTTTCCTTCTTCACAGTTACAGATTCTTCCCCATTCAGAGGGGAAGGGATTCCCCTCCCTGAATTCAAAATTTAAGGAAAGTTACTATAGTACTTGGCACTCCCGCTGTTCTTGGACTTCAATTCCCAGAAGCCCCGATTAACAGGAGTGCTGACTTGGGCTTCTGGGAATTGAAGTCCAAGAACACCGGGAGTGCCAAGATTCACCATCACTGCTATAGTATTTCATACCACTCTCCCTGGAATGACATATTGGCTGGAAGGCTTTGGGAATTACAATCCTAGAAAGAAACTTTTTCCAACCTCTGCCCAAGTAAGAATATGTGTGTATAAAACAACGACGTGCAAATTAGGCTTTGTTGGATTTCTTACTAATAAATACCACAATCTATTTTCTGTTTTGTTTAGATTATAGCTTCAAATAAATTGTTATAAGCGACTTTGAGGGCTCTCTGAATGAAAAGAGGACCCATACATTATAAGCAAGTAAATAAAATAGCAGTAGCAATCACACTTATATTCGCTTAGTGAACTCTGGGCGGTTCACAAGTTAATTACCATTTTGCCCCCCCCCCCCAACATGTTGGGTCTTCATTTTATCGACCTCGAAAAAGATTGAAGGCTGAGTCAACATTGAGCCCCATCAGGACCAAGCTCACAACTTGACTTGACCCACAAAAGCTAATATTGAAATACAGCAGTTAGTTTTTTAAAGTGTTACATTTTTGTTTTGTTTTGTTTTCTCTCTGATATTAGTTAGTTTAGTTTAGTTTAGTTTATGTGGATTTATACCCCGCCCTATTCAGCACAAGGCCGACTCAGGGCGGCATTACAACATATTAAATGCAAATACAATATAATATAATTCAATATAAATCAGTACAAAAAATACAATAGAAGAGCAAAATAAATAAATAAATACATTATCAAGATACAATAACATAAATGCAATAAGAACAATTTACAATTCAAAAACACAGACTAACGTGGCTACTATTCCAAAGAAGATATGAGAGTTGCACATAGTTTCAATAACTGTTGTTGCCCAATACCACGGATTGCTTTAGCAGTTATTTTATAACATTTAAAAACAGCGTTAATAAAATGTTGCATATGAAGCTTTTTTCTTACTCAGTTAGCCATAGTTAAAGGTAAAGGTTGCCATTGCTTGAAAGCCAGTCGTATCTGACTTTAAGGTTCAGTGTGCATCCCTGTTTATAGCCAAAGAGCCAGCGCTGTCTGGATTTGCAGACGTTTCTGTGGACATTTGGCAGGCATGATTAGGACATGTGGCAGACACATTGGCTAATTATGAGGATAAATTTTGCTTCAGTTTATTGTCTGGTTTGTGATTAAGCTGCAGTTAGGAGCTTGCACTTTTAAAAGGAAAAGTTAAAATTTCATTTGATACAAATTAACTTTATTTAAAATTATACTAATCCTGTATTTTCTCTTTCCAAATTCTTACAGCTATAATACAGGAATTAAGCACCAGAAAAGAGTATACAGTCATTGGACGTTTTCCATTTGTGGGTCCTTGGTGGATGGTGAACGCTAACGTTAAAAGAATTGGATCAAAGTACTTTGTGCAAGGCTATCCATATTATTATCTGCAGCCTGATGCTGGGGAAAATAAAAAAGCAGTTATTTCACTCTTCTTTAAAGCATGCAATGTTCCAGATCAATTTGTAAATGGATTCTTTGAGTGGCTTCCTGAAGGGTTGTCTCTAAACTTTAAACATCTTGAAGAAATATTAAAAAAATTTAAGGTGTCAAAACTTGAGGAAGGACAAATGTCTGCAAAAACCAAAAACTTTGATATTTTCCATCATATTAAGAATGCAGGTAAATATAGACATGTATAACTATTTTTTTCTTATTGTAATAGTGGCTAAGCAAGTTCTTTAGTTAAACAGAAATCAAAGTTGAAATTAATTAATAATTTTGTGTCATAAATTATTCTGGGTTGAAAGGATTTTTGCAGAAGAAACCGCTCAGGGAATGCCCAAGTGAGACTCCTTTCATGTCCCCAAGAGCTGGGGCAGAGACGGGTGCTCAATCTGTCATGCAGTACTCGGGTTTTGAACTGCTGACTCATCAGTCTTCCAGCTAATAAGGTGAGCTTTTTAACCACGGTGCATACCTGTCAACCTTCCTGGATTGGCTGGGATTTCCAGATCTTTGGCGCCGATTTGCGCCATTTCCTGCCCACAGCTGCCAAAACCCCGGAATTGGCAGCGGGGGAAAAAGAGGTACTGCACATCCCTTCTGCGCAGATCGCCTTCTACGCATGTGTAGAAGGCAACTTGCGCAGAACCATTTCTGCGCAGGCCGCGTAAAAGGCGACCTGTGCAGAACCGTTTGCGCAGGCCCGTATTTTCTGGACCCGCGGTTGACAGGTATGCCATGGTGCCACCGCAGCCCCTAAAATTGAAATTGATTTAATAGGTTTTGCCACCGTTAGCATGGAATTTGACCTTTGAGCTTCATGCGAAAGGTTTCATATGTGAAGCAATATTATATGTTGAAAAGCCAATAAGAACGTAAGAACAGCCTTGCTGGAACAGGCCACACACAGCCCATCCAGTCCAGCATTCTGTCTCACACAGTGGCTCACCATTTGCTTCAGGATATTCCCAAGCAGATTCCTTCACCTGCTTAGGATTCCCTGGAAATGGCATTGAGAGATATCCTGCCTATCTCTCCAACCCGGAGGTTGTCCCTAGGTATCCATAATTATAGCCATTGATACCCTTGTCCTCCATGAACTTGTCTAATCCTTTCTTAAAGCTGTCAAGACTGACAGCTGTCACCACTTCTTCTGGCAGGGAGTTCCATAGACCAGTGATCCTCTGGGTGAAAAAGTACTTTCTCTTATTTGTTTGAGAACTAGCACCCAAAAGTTTCATGGAGTGTCCCTTAGTTCTAGTGTTGTGCGATAGGGAAAACAGTTTTCCCTTATCTACTTTGTCCACACCGTGCATGATTTTATAAACTTCAATCAGGTCACCTCTTAGACGCCGTCCATCGTTCAAGAGTGAAGAGGCCCAACCGTTGCAACCTCAGATGGTAAGGAAGGTGTTCCAGTCCCCTAATCTTTCTTGTTGCCCTCCTCTGCACTTTTTCCAGCTCCATAATATCCTCCTGGAGGTATGGTGACCAGAACTGTACGCAGTATTCCAGGTGGGGCCTCTAGATGGATACAAATTAACTGTTACTGAATTTAGATTAAAGAAAAGACTTTTCTAAACTATGAATGTATGGTGTTCTAGATCAGGCTAAGTAATTGTAGCAGGAGCATACCCAAGATAACCTGTGGAAAATATCCTAGAGATGCTATGTTCAGGAATCTTTCAGAGAACAGGATTTTTTTAATAGAGTTCTCCCACCCCCAAATTCTTTCACAAAGCAGAACTAGTTGAAGATGAAATAGAAGCAGCAAAATTTCCCTACTTCATTAGTATATACAGTAGTACGTTCTATAAACTTTTTAATGAATCTTTCTCTCTTTTGTGTGTTAGCCATCATCCGCTTGTTTTATTCTTCACATTTCTGTGGAGTAATAGGGTATTGCAACCTTGCATGGGAATCTGGGAGTAAACCAATTGTACCATACTAGCCCTTAGTAGGCCTTGACAAGAAGGCTTGATATACCTACTTGGTTACTTGGTTGATCTGTACTTGACACATCTAGTCTGACATGTCAGATCGAAGCAAACCACTGTTCGCTATACCTTGGAATAAAATTGTAAATTCTTGGTTTCAATTTTCACCTGAATATAATAAACATTTATCTAGGTATAATGTCATGGTCTGTGTTCTACTAATAACCTTTGTTGTTGCTGTTCCTGTAGATACAGGGAAAGCTGTACTAGTAGCATTGTCCTTTCCTACTATATTGGAATTCTTGCCAAAACTTCTGCCATACAATGTTTCTGCATGTATCAGATGGTTTAATTACAACACAGACGAATGTGAAGATGACAAACTGACAAAACTGGATAAAATCTTAAAGGAAGAGCTGTGGAAACTTGGATTTAAAACGGTAAGGATATAAAATGTAATATTACAGTAGCTTATATTATAAAAGAATGCAGAACTTAGAAGTACCACTTTGTAGGTACAAATGCAGAACGGAGGTGATACCTTTTATAGGGTCACTTAATTTGTTTAACTTTATGGATAGGTCACACAGCTGATTTTTGCTAACTTTGTAGTTAGCAATGTTATATGCAACAAGTATTTTTCACTAATGGAACCAACTGACAACATGGTTTTATAGTGTCTTGAGTACTAAAATTGCCCAACTACAATCAATTTAATTGAAGACTTATGATTGTTGTCCTAATGCTCTGATGAATAGATTGGCTAATAGGATTTCTGAATGTCTTGTATGTTTTTGGATATGTTTGCTTAATTTCAGAAGTATAGTAAAACCTCGTACAACAGTTTCAGTGATTAAATCGTACAACGACTGCCTTTTGAAAGATTTTTTGCATCATACAACGATTTTAGTCATTGCACAATGCAATGGTTTTCAGCAGCCGGGTGGCTTTTGGGGCAGCATGGGGGAGCCTTTCCCCTGCTCCCCAAACCCCATTGTGAACAGGCAGCAAAGGGCTGCCTTTTCCCTAGGAAGCGATGTTCGAAGAAGGCATTTACGGAGGCCCGTTTGCCTAGAGACACACTTCCCAGGCAAGCGGACCTACGTAGACTGAAGATCGTGGTGCCGATCAGAGCACAGAAATGAAGCAGGGAAACCTTGCAGATCCACGATGCTGCCATTGGGGTTGGAGTTGGGGAGGAATTACCCCCCCCCCCCCAACTCCAACCCCAATGGCAGCATTGCGCATGTGATACACTGTCAATTACAGGGAAAGCCTCGTTTCCCTGCTCTGACCGACACCGCGTCCTGCCTTTAGGGTCGGGGTAGGGAGGAAGAATTCCCCCCCCCCCCAACCCCATCCCCAATCACTAGGATCACGCGTGTGAGGTACCACCAATAAGTGCAGGGAAATGAGGCTTCGTTTCCCTACTCTGACAGGCACTGCGATCCTGTCTTTAGGGTCGGGGTGGGGGAAAGGAATCCCCCACCAACCCCAGCCCCAAAGGCTAGGATCACGTGTCTGAGGGGCCGCCGATCAGTGCAGGGAAATGAGGCTTCGTTTCCCTGCTCTGACAGGCGCCGCAATCCTGCCTTTAGGGGTGGGTGGGGGGAGGAATTCCAACCCTGGCCCCAATGGCTAGGATCGTGTGTCTGAGGTGCCACTGATCAGTGCTGGGAAATGAGGCTTCGTTTCCTGCTCTGACTGGTGCCATGATCCTGCCTTTAGTGTCGCGGTTGGGGTAAAATTCCCCCAACTCCAACCCCAATGGTAGCATTGTGCGTTTGCAAGGGCCCCTGGTCAGTTCAGCTAAACGAGGCTTTGTTTTGCTGACCGGGGTCGGAGTTGGTGGGAGGGGAATTCCCTTCCAACTCTGGCCACAAGTGCGGCTGGCTTGCGGAGGAGTCAGAGGCTATCTCCAGCCCTCCGACCCCCCCCCCCCTGCAGAAAATATGCATGAGCGTCCCGTGTAACAATTTTATTGTACAATGACTTGCATGGAGGTACAAATTAAAATTGTACGGGGTACCACTGTAGTACATTAGTGCTGGTTTGATAAAGACTAATTGTTTTCTGCACTTTAGCTTTTGACAAATCCTTGGTGTAATAGCAGGGCTTTGCTTTCTCTAATAGGTCATGTACAGAGAATTCCATGACAATCTTGTTGAGGCACCTTTGAAGACTTTATGTGAGTGTGAGCCTCTGTTACAGAAAATCCCCAAGTTGCAGAAGAATGCCTTAATAGTCTATGAGAAACTGAAACAAAGTTGCAGAAATAATGGACATACATATGAAAACCAAAATGAGTTGACACGTATGGTATCAAAGAACATGTCTGTAGAGCAAGCCTGGGGAGCCCTTAGGTTTATGAAGGATGAGGCGATAGTGATCATGGAGAAAGAACTTGTGTTCCTTCCCTCGTTGTACAATTCTGAAAAACAGATTGCAAGCATTGTGTGTCATCTCATAGAGAAGCCTCCATGGCGTTTGCACTTTGATGCAAAAAAGGTTCTTGGTGGTGACTCGTTTATTAACAGGAGAGGAGAGTCAAACGTTGAGCGGGAAGTAAACTGTGAGGAACACTGTGAAATGGATGAACCGAAATCAAGCAGTGCCTCAGACGTGAACGATTCTGATTCTGCAGAGGAAACCACCGGGGAAGAACCAAAATGTAAAGCAGAGGCAGATCCTGATCAAGAGAGGGCTATAGAGCTGCTATGTTCCAATCCCGTGACAATCATAAGTGGCAAAGGTGGTTGTGGGAAAACAACAGTGGTTAGCAAGCTCTTCCGTTTTCTAGTGGAGACAGAAAAAGAAGCTGCAAACGCTTGCAATGATTTTGAAGCTGATCTTGATGCATCTGAAGAATGGAATACTTTCAGCCATTCATCTCATTGGATCAGAAATGACCCTATACGTGTTTTATTTACTGCCCCGACAGGAAAGGCAGCTGCTCTCTTGAGCAAGAAAACAAAGCTTCCTGCTTATACTCTGCACCAGGTATGTGGTTTTTTTTAAAAAATAATTCAATGATTTGATAGGATATTTGTGTAATTGTCATTCTAAATATACAGGTGAAACTCGGAAAATTAGAATATCGTGCAAATGTTCATTCATTTCACTTAAAAGGTGAAACAAATATATGAGATAGACTTACTACATGCAAAGCGAGAGATGTCATGCCTTAATTCGTTATAATTGTGATGATCATGGTGTACAGCGTACATGAGATTATGTGATGATTATGGGGTACATGAGATTGGGGGGTTGGGGTTTTCATAAACTGTAAACCATAAGCATCAATATAACAAAGTAAGGCTTGAACTGTCTCGCTTTGCATGTAATGAGTCTATCTCATATATTTGTTTCACCTTTTAAGTTGCATTGCTGAACTGAATGAACATTTGCACAATATTCTAATTTTCCGAGTTTCACCTGTATATAGGCAAATGTCACCCTTGCTCAAAAGCCAGTTGTATCCGACTCTAGGGTTCAGTACTTATCTCTGTTTGTAGCCAAAGAGCCAGCGCTGTCTGCATTTGCAGATGTTTCCGTGGGCGTGTGGCTGGCACGTCTAGACATCCGGAGTGCACGCAACACTGTTTACCTTCCCACCAAAGTGGTATCTATTTATCCACTTGCAATTTCTTGCTTTTGAACTGCTAGGTTGGCAGGAGCCGGGTCAGAAATAGGAGCTCACTCCGTTGCTTCAGCACTTGGATCTTGAACTGCTGACCTGCCGACCTTCCAGTCATCAAGTGTCGTGTCTTAACCACTAAGCCACCACAGTCCCTCTAAATATATATAAACCATATTTAAATCAGTTTAGAATCTTCTGTTTACTTAACATTATATCTTTTTTGCATGTCATTTGCCAGGACTCTGTTGATTATTTATACTGGCATGAGTGCAATAGTTTCAACTACACCAATGAATAGCTGCTAATTCATAAGTTGCTGCTTGTGTTCCTTGTTACATGCCAGTTCATACCTGTCAAGTATCCCATTTTGGCCAGGATTTCCCATAATTCACCAATCTTTCCTGCCACCATCCCATAATTGGAATGGCCAGGAAAGGGGTTACTGCGCATGCGTGAAGGGGTTTCTGCACATACACGAAGGGGTTACCGCGCATGCGTGCACTGGTGCCCAGAAACCTTTCCTTATTTTCATCGCCGCAACTTGACAGATATGTGCCAGTTGCGTGACTTGGCATCTGGCAAGAAATGCAAGCACCAGGTTATTAACTAATGATAGTTTGCCATTGTAGTTTATGATGGTACAAATAGCAGGATTTTTACCATTACCTACATGTCATATTTCTTCCAGAATGTTGCGATATTTCAAGATCCTATACTCAGATAATAGCTCAACATTACTATATTTAATTTCAATTTTTTGGATGATGTCTTCTTAAAACAAAGAAACAAGCAAAACACTTCTAGTTCTCTTCTTAATACAATGTGCAAAGTGTGAAAAGGTAGCATACATAGATTTGCTGCTACTGATCACACCATCCCAGTTGCACACATAGATTTGTGCAATGGAATTTCAGCCAATCTGTTATATAAAACAATACTTAAACACACCCCACAAATTGTAGGGGCAGTAACATTTAGGAAACCAGTTTCCCTTTAACTGGTTTAAAGAACATATCTGAAGAGGAACTTGTACAAATTATAGCTTCATTTTGCCTGTGAACATAGGAAATGTGTGTGTTTTGGTAGGGGGATGTATTGCTTGAAATGTGGCTTAAACTGGATTAAATTGGAGAATAAATAAATTAAAATGGAAAATGTGTTCTGCTGTTTATTAAAAGTTGATCATACTTAATGGTTCATGCAATTAAAGCTTTCCGACAAGATGCTTTGCTGTTTTTCTCACTTAGCACAAACCTCCTGTGCATCAAATTGACAAAGTGCATCCTTTAAATGACTCATAGCAAACTGGTCTGTTCTGAGCAAGAAAAAAATAGTGAAATGGTATGTGAAATGTAAGAGGAGCAAGCCTGTATTTGGTTTGTCACGTCTTATTTTGGGCCAGTCTAAATGTCCAGTGATGTGATTTTAGGTGATCTACAGTTATTATGCCTGGAAGAACAGCAATGGAAATTCACCATGGAAATTTTCTACTGTCAATGTATTGGTTGTGGATGAAGGAAGCTTGGTGTCAGTACAAGTCCTCAACTATGCTTTACAGCATTTGTTCAACAGTGCCCAACTTAGAAAACTTGTTATTCTTGGTAAGTGTCAAGCTGGGGGGGGGGGTGTTTAAGGCAAATTTAAAACAAATTATTTCTCAACTCAAGCAAATACGTGAGGGAGCTTTGTTTCATTATGTTTTAGGTATAGTGGAATGATGCAGGTCTCTGAAAACCATCTTTAAACAGATATTTCAAACACAATCTATATAGCATATCAGAGAATAAACAAAACAAAAAAACGTTGTAGCACCTAGAAGACTAACTGTTAAATTTTAATGTTAGCTTTTGTGGATCAAGTCCACTTTGTCAGACATGGAAGTGGGACTTCATGGCATCAATTTATAAACATCAGGTACAGAGGCACAGAGTGATTAGTCAGCATGACAAATAAGTATACAAATCAATGTGGCTTTTTACAACTGGTAGTAGCAGATGAACTCTGGCTGTTATTCCGATTAGTTGTAAATATCCTCTTTTCACTTAGTCTTCAAACTGCTACAACATTTTTGTTTTGTCCACAGAATACCCTGAGACGTTCAGGACATAACCAGCCTAGTTTATATCCCTTCATTTAAAAAAAAAAAGATGTATAGGTGGCTTAGTGGCCCAGGTGCTCCATATGTTCTCAAAATTACTAAGTACAGTGGTACCTTGCTTAAAGTGTATAATGCGTTCCGTGGGATTGCTCTTTAAGCAAAACATTTGAAAAAAGCATCGTTGTCATGGTAAGTGACCAATCGTGACTTCTGGCGGGGGGATTTGGAACCCCGATTAAGTTGTTAAGTGAGTTTTTAGCTGTTCTATTTTGGAGAAAATACTGCTCTTTAAGTGAGTTAGTCTCTAAGTGAGGCGCTCTTTATGTGAGGTTTTACTGTACAGGACTTTATTGAGAAGTGTGCCATATGGACAGCTGAGAACTGAGCATGTTCAGTGGCCAAAGAAAGGTGACCGATGGAGAGTTTAAAAATCAAAGTAAGGAGGGAGAGAGTATCTTGAAAGACATGATTTTCAGGAATCCTTGACAGGAGCACCCAAGCTACAACATTTTGTTGAATATGCTGCTTGGATGACAGTCTCTATGTTGGTGTCGCTGTTGTGTTGTGGTTGGTGTGGTTTGGTTTATTTTGTTACCGGCAATTAGAAAGGCTTGGATAACTTAAGAGGAAGAGAGAGATGTTATTTTTACTACTGAACATACCTTTGCACTTTGTTTAGGTGATGTTAGGCAGTTGCCTAGTATTGAGCCAGGCAACATGCTGGCTGATATCTATGAAAGTATGAAATTGAGAAGTTGGTCTATAGAACTGAAAACTAATCACAGGACTGAGTCACAGTTAATTGTGGACAATTCAACAAGGTAACAGCTTTTAGAAATACATCTGTTTGTTTAAACCAGTGGTTCCCAAAGTGGGGCACACGCCCCACAGGGGGACTTCAATTCCCAGAAGCTTAGTCTGTACATTGTCTGATCAGTGCTTTGGGGAATTGACTTAGGCTTCTGGGAATTGAAGTCCAAAAATCAAAGGTTGGGAAATACTGGTCTAAATTCATTCTACTTTTCATATTCTTATGAGCTAAATCAGTTCACTGGCCCGTTTTGTCTCCTGCTTAGACATAGAAAAAGACCCAGATAGTTTGCTCATCATGTCCCTGTTATATTTTTATAGCTCAGTTTTGAAAAGTAATTTGTGAACTTTATAAAATTTGTTTGTGTTGCTACGTGTAAAAACAGCTATCTCTGTGCTTTTATAAATTTATAACTTGTTTAACATGTAGGACTGCAGTGGCTCAAGTGGCTAAGATGCTGACTGGGAGGCGGAAGGTCAGCAGTTCGATTCCAGAATACTGCAGGATGGAATGAGCTCCCGTCTATGTCCCAGCTCCTGCCAACCTAGCAGTTTTAACGCAAGACATTGCAAGTAGATAAATAGGGACCACTTTGGTGGGAAGGTAACAGCGTTCTGTGCGTCCTGGTGTCTAGTCATGCCTGCCACATTACCACGGAAACATCTGCAGAAGTAGACAGCGCTGGCTCTTCAGCTTTGAAAGAGAGATGAGCACTGAACCCTAGAGTTGGATACGACTGGCTTTCGAGCAAGGGAAACCTTTACCTTTCCTTAACATGTAGTCCTCTGTTTCCTCAGAAGAAAATGCTCAAATGTAGTTCTTTTGGGGTTACATGGCATGGCCACTGTATATAGTACTGTATAGAGGGAGAATGATATCTAGATAGCTTCATGGATAAAATGAAATCAGAAACCTTTAAAAAAATAATGATGTAATCAGATAGCCGTACAAGCCAACTCAGATTTATAATAGTGTTTGAATCATAAGCATTTTCTGTTAGACATTATTACAAAGACAGTAAATTCCAAAACAGCATGAAATATGCTTTTATTCGTTTTTGTTGGGTTTAGGATCTCTCAGCGGAGGTGCCCAAAATTTGATGAAATCTTGAGAATTTCTGAAGAGAATAAACAATGGATGATGCCAAGCCCTGAGAAAAAATTTATTTTGATTGTTTTACCTCCTGGAGAGGGCAGTGACTGTAAGTTTTGAACTTCACAGCAATGACCCTATGTACAGCATTGGGCCTGCTTATTTGCTATGAATTCTGTTTGACCTGCTGTTTAATAGAATGTCTTCAGATTCTTCCCAGTGGATGTGGCCAATGAGAGCTACATGATATAACATTTGGAGAGTCAGGAATAGGCAGCCTTTATGCCCCTGAAGGCCACAGGCAGCCGTGAGTGGCAGCTCAGAGGCTCTAGGGCGGCTATGGAGCAGGGCTGGAGATAGCAACATTCATATTCATCCTTTTGCCATCCTTCACACAGACTTGGCTTTTCAGGGACTATCCCTTCAGGAATGGAAAACGACAGTGATGCACAATTGTTTGGCATCTTGGAGGAACCTGATCTGCCTGGGTAGGAAAGCTTGCAGGGACAACATTGCACGTTCCTTCCCAGTTTAGTAAGGAAGATGATTGAGAAGGCTGTAGCCAGGGATACCTTGTTCTTCACAGTTGTGTACACTTTGTACAATTCTGTCTTTGCCTCTGTGTGTATGCTGAGTGAGTATGTAGAGCTTCACATGGGTCTTGACATGAATCATATGGAAGGCATGCAAAGGCTGCAGATTGCCCACGTGTGTTCTTGGGTGTTTTAAAAATTGTCTGGCCAATTCCAAATCGCTATTAGGCATTTTAGAAAGTGGCAGAAAGTACCGTATTTGCCGGCGTATAAGACACACTCCCCCCCCCCCCCCCCCTAAAATACACCGGAAAAACTGAGTGCATCTTATACACCGGCAAATACAATAATTGACATATTTTTTAATAAACTATGAAGTGTTTTTCTTTACATTAGCCATTTACATTAATCAAGCATTTTCCATCTGTCTGTCATAAGATTTACAGAGAGCCATAACAACTTTGCTTGAAAAAGGGCCAGGACTGAATGATCCTAAACAATCACAGTTCATTACTTTCAGAAGGTAATAATTGTACTGTATTTACAAATGTGAAAGAACTTTTTGTTGGCAGTATACTCAAATGTCTAGAGGTGGTGGAAATAATTACAGTGCTTGTCCTTTAATTATGGGGAAGGAGCTGGCTGCAAAATGCTTATTGATTTCCCTGGATTTTATTGTTTGGGGATTCACTTTTTCTTGCCACCATTTACCTTTGCCGATGTGACAAATAATAATGTTTGAGGGCTGGAGGCAGTTGGTGTTCTCAGGGAATGGAACGGCGTAGACTTGGAGAATGTGCATTTAGAACCCTTACAGTATTTTTTTTAAAAAGGGCAATATTGCATCAGCAGAACCAGAAGAGGTAAAACGAACCTTGTTATTGAACTTCAAATCCTGTCAGCCACAGCCAGCATGGTCAGTGATATTTAGCGATATGGGGTGGGGGCAAAGTTTCCCTCTCCCGGATTGTTTCTTTTTTTTTTATCCTCCAATATCAAGTCAGATATTTATCCTCCAATATATGGGGCTATGATGGCTCAGTGGTTAAGAAGCTGTTAGCTGGAAGGTTGGCAAGTCAGCAGTTCGAGACCAGGTACTCCATGATGGATTGAGCGCCCGTCTCTGTCCCAGCTCTTAGGGACATGAAAGGGACCTCATTTGGGTGGAATTTCTTCCACAAAAATCCTTTCAACCCAGAATAATTTCTGACACGAAATTATTATTATTATTATCCTCCAATATTCTCTGGATTGGCTTTCAACAAAAATTATAAGCAGAGTAGTTTATGTTGTCACATTATGTCGTTCACCTTTTATAGAATGCAAGCAATTAAGTTATTTATAGAAAGTTGGTTTCCAAAAACCTCTACCACTCATTCATGTGTTCAGAAAACACCCCCAATTTGGGAACATTATCATGTACATGGGAAGTGGATTACAGTAGTGTGTAAGTTTGAATCATAAGCATTTTCTATGAGATACTAGCATATTTTGCCCGGCGGTGCTGGGCTGTTTTAAATTGTGTTGGATAGTAAAGGATTTCGTTTTTTTTCTTGTACAAATGGTGCTGGGCTGTTTTAAATGGTGTTGGATGGTTTTGTGATTTTGTGGCTTCGAGGTGCTGCGTCCGCCTGCGGCGGACTTGCACTCCCAGTGTGTGTTTTATTTTTATTTTTTGTGCGCCGGCTTCCTCATTGCCGGGCTCTTTAAATTGGTTTTTGAAGGTTTTTGTTTATGCAAATTTTATTTTATTTATTTTAAATTATTTTTTAATTTAAAATTTAATTTTGGTTTATGCAAATTTTATTTTAATTTATTTAATTTAAATTATTTTTTTAATTTAAAATTTAATTTTGTTTTTTAAATCTTTATTTTTACGCATTTTTATTTTTTGTTTTGGTGTTTTGGTTTTTTTTGAGTGAAAAGTGATTTCTGGGGTTTTGTTGGTATTTTTTGAGATTAGTGTGAATATTTTTGAATGTTTTGCTAACTTATTTGATTTGTTTGGGAATTAATCTTTTTATTTTAAATATTTTTGAATGTTTTTTCTCTTGTGGCCTCTGGGTGGGGGTGGTGAGCTTTGCTTCCTCTATACAATTCTTCTCTTCTGTCCTCTGGGTATTGCTTCGGGTAAGTGTTTCCTTTCTTTGCTCATTTGAGTTCCGGTCGTCATGAAGTCAAGACGTCTCGTGGTAGGCTCTCTGGGTTTTTTTTGGGGGGGGGTTTGAGGTTTTTTTTTGGGGGGGATGTCTGTGTGATTTTTCTTGATTGTTTTTGGCTGTTTTTGTGTTTGCTTTTTCTCTTTTTGATTTGTGTTTTTGAGTGTTTTTGGTTTGTGTTTTTATGCTTACTTTTTAGGGGGGGCCCTTTCATTTTCACGGGCCATGCTGGGTGGCCCGTGGGAAAGAAGCGCAGCGGCGGCTGGGGTGCCTTTCATTTTCACGGCCATGCTGGGTGGCCCGTGGGAACGAAGCACAGCGGCGGCGGGGGTGCCTTTCGTTTCCATGGGCCATGCTGGGTGGCCCGTGGGAACGAAGCGCAGCAGCGGCGGGGTGCCTTTCGTTTCCATGGGCCATGCTGGGTGGCCCGTGGGAACGAAGCGCAGCGGCGGCGGGGGTGCCTTTCGTTTCCATGGGCCATGCTGGGTGGCCCGTGGGAACGAAGCGCAGCGGTGGCGGGGGTGCCTTTAGTTTCCACGGGCCATGCTAGATGGCCCATGGGAACGAAGCGCAGCGGCGGCGTTTTTTAAAAATTCTTTTACCTTTCGCGTGCCGACTGCCTCAGCGTTCTGCGCGCTCATGGCGCGTAGGACGCTGAGGCTTGTAGTTTTGGCTGTGCGTGTTTGGTTACTGCAGCGGTTTTTTCCCTGCGGCTTTTTTTATTGGTCGCGGCGCGTTTCCGAACATTCCTTTTGCTGCGCCGCTCAGCCTGATTGGCTCTGGTGCGGAGCGGCGCAAGGAATGTTGGGAATTGAAGTTCCCTTTTTTTGTTTGCGTCCGGGGGGCTCCTGCCCCGGGCCGAAAATTACAACCCGACAGTTACCTGCGAACCCCGTTTGGTCGAGTGCACGAAGGCTCAGACGGGGCTAGTGGGGCCTGGTGCAACATCCTTTGTCACATTCCAATGGTTAACGCACCATTTTATAGGTATAGATTATTTGCAATATTGTGGCTCAGGTTCTAAACTATGCTGGCTTCTCCTCAAATACATTTCTAGTACTGTACATTTCACCACTAGCTACATCTCTCTTGGAAATGTTAGTGGTTCAGTCTATTTTCTGTGGTTTGATTTTTGTGTGTGAAACGCATAGTGCAGGGGGTTCTCAAACTTTATGATCCCTGGATAACTGAGTGGGCTGGACTACACTCCCCCAAAGTGGAAGTAAATGCGCCCGCTCCTGTGTTAACAACAGCTGTGTGCGCATTTACAGCTGATGTAACCATGTTTACACATGTGTGGGCACATTTTATGGCTGTTGTAAATGCACCCGCTTCCACTTCTGGGTGTGGCGATGCCGTGGGTTGTAGGTTGGGAACCCCTGACATAGTGCCTCCAGCCCTCATAGAGTATTACAAGGTAAGTTCCTTACTTCAGTTCTTCTACGTTTTAGCGCCTGCACAGTCGTTATTTTTTCCTGCCTTGAACAGACAATTCTAGAAATGATCTACTGAGGTGTAGCAATCTGTTGCTTTTTCAGCAGTTAATTAAAGACTAAGACTATAGCATATTTAGCATCTGTTCTCAAAGCTCTGCAAATCATTCATATATAAACAAAGATTTTCTTTTCTTTTCTCAGAAAAGACTGTGACATCATAAATGAAATCTGCAGCAAGCACTATTCGCAACATCCAATGCGGTATGACAATATTTGAGGAGTTTGGCAACGTTCGAAATACAAATAATTAGAAATGTCATTTTCATCTTTTAAAGTGCAGTTTACTTGTTTTGTCTTTGTATTGGAGTTCTAAATTGTGAAAGTCTTCTGGAACAAAATTGTGGGGTGCTAGCTTTTAAATCTCTGATCTTTATATATTATGAATTTTGTATAGCAGCAACTTTGAGCAGTTACTGATCGTTTAGGATGCTGGCGTTTCCCAACCTTTGGTTTTTGGGGCTTCAGTTCCCAGAAGCCTAAGTCAATTCCCCGAAGTACTGATCAGCCAATGTACTGACTTAGGCTTCTGGGAATTGAAGTCTCCTGTGGAGCGTGTACCCTAACTTTGGGAACCACTGTTTTAGGCAGGGTGCAAATGAATTCCTTTAGAAAGTTAGGCACAGTTCAGTTTCTTGGAGTGTAAATCAGGATGGTTGGAAAATGCAAAACTTGCTACAAAAGGTAAATGTGTTGTGAGAGTTGCAGCTGTTCAGAATGTCATGTGTTTATGTGAAAGAAGGGGATTATGGTTGAATAATTAATAATGCTAATGACATGACAGATGACATGCAAGGTAGGTGGGTTCTCATGTAACACTGAAATATGATTTAGTACTATCTATGATTTAGTACTATGCGTAAGAGAACTCTATCTACAGCCTCTTTTCTTTGGGATGATCTGAATGATTTCCAACCTGGCTTTTGGATTTAATTTGTCAGCATATCAGCCAAATGATAGTTTTAATTACCAAATGGCAATTTGTTCTTCTAGTACAGGGATTCCCAACCTAAGGCCCACAGGCCGGTTCCAGCCTGTGGCACCATTTCATGTGCCCCCCCCCTCCAACAGCATTCTTGAAACAAAATGGCCACCCCTTTGAAGATGTTGGGACAAAATGACCACCCCATTTTGCAGGCAGGGCAACATGGCCATCCAGTCCGCAAAGCTGACTGAGAGAGCTTGACCCGGCCCCCATCTTGAAAAGGTTGGGAACCCTTGTTCTAGTATGACACATGTACTGAGCCATCAAGTTGCTTCTGACATATTAGCCACCCTGGTAGTGTTATTGAAATATCTGAGAGGTTTACCCTTGCCACTCGCTCCCTCGTAACTGAATTTCCATGGCCATGAACGGATTTGAACCCCCTAATCCTGATTCTTAATCTTACACTCATGGTTCCCAATGTGGGGAACATGCCCCACATGTGGGGGGGGGGGGGATTTGATTTTTGAATGAGTTATTTACGGTAAATGGTCTTTTAGGCTTCCTCCACATGAACAGGAGTTCACTTTTTGAATAATAAAAATTATATGTCACAGGGGGGGAATCAGGATTTTAGAAATACTTAGGACGGTCATGGCCCATAAAAGGTTGGGAACCACTGTCTTGCACTGTCAGTCACACCACGCTGTATCCACTTTTTAGCACAATAAGGTCAATGTCTCCCTTGCTTGAAAGCCATTCGTGTCCAACTCCCTTGCTTGAAAGCCAGTCGTGTCCAACTCCCTTGCTTGAAAGCCAGTCGTGTCCAACTCTGCAGACATTTCCATGGTCATGTGGCAGGCATGACTAGATGCCAGAGCACATGGAACGCTGTTACCTTTCCCACTGAAGTACTGTAGTACCTATTTATCTACTTGCAATTTCTTGCTTTCAAACTGCTAGATTGGTAGCAGCCAAGACAGACAACGGGAGCTCACTCCATTGCAAAGTACTTGGGTCTTGAACTGCTGTCCTGCTGACCATTTGGTCGTCAAGCTCAGTATTTCAAACACTAAGCCACTGCAGGCCTTTTTAGCACAATAGCTAGCACCAAATCTAAATTGCTTGGGTGGAAACCCAATACCTTTTTGCTAATAGTGCTATCAGCAGTGTGACCTCTGGGTTTTGGTTTACTACCCCTGTAGTATCAGGTGTAGTTTTCTCATGGCCTTTTCAGACTGCCTTTTCTGGAATACACAGTGGGAGACTGAACTCTCAACATATGAATCTGGAGCAAAATTCTTAACTTACTAAGCTTGCCTTTTACAGGTTGAGCAATCGGCCCCAGTTGCAGGCACTAGTAATGAGCATTTCTGATTTTTAAAATACTCATGGTTGTAATAGGTTGGTGTTTTTCATTGCCCTGTTAGTCTGCAGGCAATTGCCACTTCATTGACAGTACTGATGATTAATCAGAAGGCTGTGTGCTGTTCCTTTTGATGATTTGTTAATGCCACATTGGTGTGACTAATATTGTGGACAGAACTGCATGGGACTTTGCTGTCCATCAGATTAACAGCAACGAGGATAAATCAAGGAGGCCTTGGAAGAAGAAAATGTTGAAAATAATAGGCAGTCAATGAAAGGGTGTTAGGCAGCATTAACAAAATTAAGTGTTTGTGTCGTGTGTTTTCACTAGATAGTTCAGGTATGTCATATATGGTAATTTCAGAGTACATGGAACCTCGGTTAACGTAATTCATGCATTCTTTCAGTGAAAATTACTTTAACCGAATGTCCCATAGGAATACATTGAATGCAATTTCCCATAGGAATGCATTGAAAACCAAAATACTTTAACCGAAACACGCTTTCCCATAGGAATGAATTTAAAACCAATTAATCTGTTCCCAATTTTTTTTCCCATAAACCGAGCCACTATTTTCTATGGATTTCCTTTTGTTATGCGATTTTTATGTTAACTGAGCTGTTTGTTTACCGAGGTTCCACTATAAGTGTAAAAGGTTAGTGAGTGTAAGTGGGACTTGAGAGACAAGGGTTCAAATTATTGATTAGTAATGAAAAATCATCAGGGTGGCAATGATTACACCACCCTCTAAATCAGGAGTTCTCAACCTTTTAAAGCCAGGGGCTGGGTCACGTTCCCTCAGACAGCTTCAGGGGCCGGACAGTCATTTTGCCCTTTCTCCACCACATGTATTTCCGGGTGTGGTGGAGGCGGCAGTGGAGCCACATGAAATGGTGCCATAGCCCGCATCCGACTTGTGGGCCACAGGTTGAGAATCCCTCTCTAAATATCTCATATGCCTTGAAAATCTGTTTAGGGTCACCATAACTCAGATGCAGCTTGATATGACACAGCACATGATATGACCCAGCATGTTGGGGGCAAAATGCTAATTAACTTGTGAACTGCCCAGAGAGTGTGCTAAGTGTTACGGGGCAGTGTATAAGTATGATTGCTTTGCTTTTGCTTTATATTCTATATGAAGTGTTGTTTGGAAAGCGTCTGCTTGGAATTTGGGCAAATTGCTCTGTTTACCCATTCTGGGTATCTTTATACACCACAGCATTGTTTGGCTACCAAAAATGCTCAGTCCTCATTAGATTTTTGCTGTGCTACTCTGTGTCAGAGTCATGATGATGATGGTGTCTCGTGATGTTTGCTTAAAAGGTGTTGTACTCCTGCAAGTGTTGAGATGCTGTCATATTTCTAATTGATGCTTCTTGTTTATTAACACATAACTTGTATTTAGAGCATTGAGATTCTCCAGTGCACACAATAATTTTAACATAGCCCAATTTTCAAATGCTGTACTGCACACTCACTTTCCCCTGGCCCCAACATCCCTTGGCTCTTTTATTTTCCCCTGTGTACATGTGTATAACCCATCTCCATGATTTGCAGCAGATTTCCTCTGATTTCTCCTCCCCCCCCCAAACCAGTTTAGAGGCAAAATATCTGCGTAGTACTGTTGTCCCTTCCCAGAACAGCCTGTAAGATGGGCTATTGCTCTGGTGGTGTCACAAGAGCTCCACTCACAGTGAATTGCGTGGTTTCATAGATTACTAGCATAGTTTGCCCGGCGTTGCCGGGCTTTTTAAAATTGTGTTGGATAGTAAAGGGTTTCATTTTATTTCCTTGCACCAATGATTTTGGGCTGTTTTGAATGGTGTTGTAAGGTTTTGTGGTTTTTTGGGTTCGTGGCGCTGCATCCGCCTGTGGCAGACTTGTGCCCCCAGTGGGTTTTTTTTTTTTTTTGCGTGCTGGCTTCCTCAGTGCCGGGCTTTTTAAAGTGGTTTTTGAAGGTTTTTGTTTTTTGTTTATGGAAATGATCTTTGGATAATAATTTTTGAAATGTGTAAATATATGTTTTTTTAAACTGAAGTTATTTTACAGGTTTTTTAAAAAAATTTATTTATTAATCTGTGAATTATTTTTGGTGTTTTTTGGATATTTTTGAATGTATTTGGAATTGATTTCCCAATTTTTTTGAATTTATTGAATTTTTTGGAATATTTTGGATGTTTTTTCTTCTTTGGCCATTTGGCCACTGGGTGGTGGTGTTGAGCAAATATTTGTGTTTTGCTTCTTCTGGTGAGTCTCTCCCTCTCTTCATTTCAGTTTCGGTTTTCATTGTGGCAAGACGTCTAATTGTAAGCTGTCTCCGTTTTTTTTAGGGGGGTTTGTTTTGGGTTGGTGGCCGTTCTGTGTCTGTTTAGGGTTTTGGGGGGGGGGTTTCTGTGTGTGTTTTCTTGAATGTTTTTGGTTTTGAGGTGGTGGTTTCTGTTGTGTTTTGGGTATTTTCGTGGGCCAGTCTTGATGGCTGACCTGCGGAAATACCATTGCCGCTTCATGTGGCTTTTTTTTGGGGGGGGGTATTACCGTGGCCCAGGCTGGGTTGCGGTGTGTGTGTTTGTTGGGTGGATGTTTGCCTTGCTGCTTCATGCTGTTTTTGGGGAGGGTATTGCTTTTGCCCTGGCTGTTTTTGGGTTTGTGTGTTTGGGGGGGTGGGGGTTTGCTTGCTGGCCTTCTCGGCGTGGCCGTATTTGTTGGGGGTGTGTGTGTGTGTTTTTCGTTGGTTTGTTTGTGTGTTTTTTGGAGATTTTCTGTGTAAATATTATTTGTTTGGTGTGGTTATTTCTGTGGGCCGGCCTCGGTGGTTGTGTGGCCCATTGAAATACCATGTGGTGTTATGTTTGGTTTTTTTTCACTAGGCAGACTCGTTGGGATATGTACGCTGCCGGCCCGTGTTGGGGAGGGGGGCATGGTCATTGGGGGTTAGGAAGGGTGGGCTAGGTGTTGGGGAGGGGAGCTGAGGAACAGGCAGAGAGGATCGTTTCCCCCACCCCCACCCCTCCTCCTTAAAACAACTCCGTTTTTAAAGAGAACAAAAGACGGAGTTGTTTTAAGAAGGAGGGGTGGGTGATTCGGGAGCTTCAGGCGCCGCGGGTTAGTAAAAGAAAGCCGGCTGCTGTTTGCTTTCCTGTGAATTGTTTGCTTTTTAATTTTCCGGGCGCCGTTTTCCTCAGCGTTCTGCGTGGGCGTGCAGGACGCTGGGGCTTGTAGTTATGGGTTCGTGCTTTGTGTTTGTCCTGTGTTTTTTTAACATGCTTTTCTTTTGATTGGCTGCGGCGCGTGTCCGAACGCTGCGGCGTGCGTGAGCCTCTCAGCCTGATTGGCTCTGGCGCGCCGCGGCGCAATGACTGTTGGGACGTGAAGTTCTTTCCCTTTCTTGCCGTTTGTGGGGCTGAGGCCCCCGTGCCGGATTTTTAAATCCTTCGTTGACCTGCGTAGGGAATTAGGCCGTGCGCACGAAGGGTGGCTGTGGGACAGTAGGGCGACGCATAGCAGCCCATAGCCAATTCCAATGGTGAACACTTGGTTTTATAGGTTAAGATCCAGTGTTTCCCAAACTTTGATTTTTTGACTTCAATTCCCAGAAGCCTAAGTCAATTCCCCAAAGCACTGATCAGCCTTAGGCTTCTGAAAATTGAAGTCCACCAGTGTTTCGCAGAATCTTGAACTGTAAGCCATTTAACATGATAGAATTATATTCCGAATTGGCTGGTTTTTTTTAAAAAAAGAAAAATCATAAGAAACCAGAACATGAATGTTCTTCATTACCTTTTCTGGAGAACATTCTTAAATATCTTGATGTATCCTCCCTTTAAACATATTTTAATAACAGATAGAAAGCTGTTGTGCTTGTTACAAACTTTCTCTGTCCTTTCATGGCTTGTATGCGGTGAGACCAATGTTCTTTACTGATACTAAAGAAAGTCTGTTGGGGCCCATTAAGCTGTTTGGGGTCATGAATGTTTTAACTGAAAGAATGACTTGGTTGAATCTTTAACCTAAACCTCCCCCCTCCCACCCCAATTGTTTACTTAGAGACCATAAAAACTTCCTGCAGTTTCAGTGTGGTGACAAAATCTGTTCTACAAGGAATGGGTACATCAGAGATCTCCTTGCCCAAGAAGGTGTTGCTTGCACAAAGAATGATAAAGGCTCTGACGCTTCTGGTCCATGCATTTGTCCTGTGTGCACAAGAAGGGAAGAGCGCCGCTCTGGTAAAAAGACATGTTCCCCTCAAGACGATGACAGACGCTTGTGCAATGGGGAAATATTCTTCATTAAAGAGGTATATTTGTGATCTGTTGAATGTAATCTTCCTTCTAGAACAGAAGTGGGGGAACCCTTTCCTGTTGGAAGGCTGCATGTACTTAATAATTTCAAAAACAAACAGACAAACACTTAATTTTAAAGTTACTAAAGTAAAAGTATAAAAGACCAACAAAAATTTATTAATAAAAATAAGCTCTGTAAAATGCGGATTCTGGCAAACAGATGCACTAAAGGACCTAGAAGGCTGAATGTGCCCTTAAAGATGCAAGTTCCCCACCCCTGTTCTAGAACAAGACAAAGCAAATTCTTCTCTAGTCATACATGAAGAGAAAATTGCCTTCTCTCTTGCTTTGTGCCTGCCTTTGATAGTTTGAAAGTATATACATCTTTGCTTCCAAAGTGCAACACAGAACTGCAGTAGTAGAAATTATGGCAATATACTACCCTACTGTAACTGTCCTATAATAATCTATCTATCTATCTATAAAACAGGTGTGTTCTTGTATTTCCACTATAGAAAACCACACCCCTGCATCAATCGTGCTGAAACTTTGCATACACCTACCTTGGGCCAGAGAGATCAGCACTGTCAGGGTCACAAGCCCCTTAGGGTGGGGTACACCCCCTAAATTAATCCACAAAGGGGAGAGTATACCCGACAGGATAGTCTGTGTGTGCCCCAGTGATATAGTGGTGCTATGTCATAGTCCCAGGTAGGTGACATCGTGAAGTGATTGAGCTGGCTAATGCCATAATCCCAGGTAGGGACACCCCCACTGGGGGTGGATGGGCGAGGCGAGATGGCCAGATACATGTATGGGAAGGATACTCTGTGACCGTCAACAGAGAAGCGGGACGGATGAGGGAAGAGAGAGACGGAGGAGGTGTCCAAGAGGGAAGGAAGCAACCCGAGCAAGGCTGGGTACTCGGCTAGTGTCAGTATATTTGTCACTCATTAACATTGGTCTGAGAAATGATGTGAATAAGGAGAATAGGAAGAAGTAATACAAGTATAAGGTCTGCTTCAGTTGAATGCTCCATGAGCAAAAAAAAAAAAAATAGTACTGAAGTAACTGAACAACAACAAAAACTGTTATTGTAATATTTCTGGCTACCACAGTTCATGTATCTCTTCATTATGAACTGTGTAATTAAAATATAGGCAACTTGAAAATAATTACTTTCATATATATTTGTTTTGTAAGAATGATTGAAATGCAGTAGTAAAGCACAACTAGAGTTGGTTCGTTGAATCCGTTGGGCTTTTGGAGTTGACTCACTAAATATCCACTTATTTAATGGGCCTATTTTAGTTGTGGTTTACTCCTAGATTTCAGCTACTGAATGAAAGGCAAATTGCAGATGGCTGATTATTGTGTCACATTTTGTTTGTTTTGCAAAGTAGTATGTTTTCAAATTGCACCTATAGGATAAAGAAGTGGACGGTGAACGCATCCTGACCATTAGCATTACTGATGGACCTGAGTATACTGTGTGGTATCAAGCTCTCCTTAAAAACTCTAAGATTAAGCATGCTTGGGCAAGAACGATTCATACATTCCAGGTGAGCTGTATTATATTTCCGTCATCTTAAAACAAAACCAGATAAAGTGTAGCACTTAACAATTAGAGTATTAGGTGTGTGAAGGAGACACACAGTCACTGCCCAGCTAATATTGCTATGTGTTATAGATGAGAACTGATATGTTGATTTGGTCCTGTTTAGCACAACATAAAGGCAGATGTTAGCCATCAATTTTAGAAAATATCTATGATATTTATAAAGGTTTGATTGTTGAGTGCCAGATCTGGGAAACTGCTTATGGCTTGGAAGAGTTACTTTTTCTGTAATTCCCCAACCATCAGAACCACATGACCAATGGATGGTCATGTCATGGTGGTGGTTGTGGTTGTGGTCTTCTGCTTCTTCTGCTGCTATCAGATCAGCAGAGTTGTAGAACACTGAGAAACAAACAATGGTAGATGTTCAGAAACTTTTTTGGGCCTCTTTAGAGGAACTGGTTGGAGGAATTGGTTGGAATATTTTCATAGAGCCTATAAGAATAATAAGGTTTGAAAAAAGCCTATTTACTGGTGGGGAAGAATGCCAACACAAGAGCGCAGACTCCAACGCCCATAGGTAGGACTGTATGCAGCTTATATAGAGGTTGAACAATGTCTCCACAAAATATATAGATTCACAAAACTAATGCAGGGTTCTTGAATTATTTCGAAAATACTTTATTCGCCATTTCTTTGTCAATATTGTTTCCAGGGTTCCGAGGAAGACACAATTGTCTATGTAGTTGGAAATGTAGGTTGCCAGAACTGGCAGCATGTGTACACAGCTGTCACTAGAGGACGTTGCCGAGTTTATATTGTGGCTGAAGAAGGCCAGCTCCAAGCAACGGTTGCCAGAAAAAAATTCTGCAGAAAGACCTATTTGCGTAAACATATGAAAGAGGCGCTTGCGGGGGAAATGAATAATTCTCAACAGCCATCATCTCAAATGACTTGGCAACATCTTGAGAATCACTCTTCGGATGGTGGTTCTCTGGCCAGGAATAGTTTTACCATTTTAGAGGAGCCTGTTCTCCCTGGCCAGATGGATATTGACAACGAACCCAATATAACTACTGAGCTGGCTGGTGCTTCAGAGGAAATGTCGCTTCAGTTGGGTGAACACAAAAGGCAAAGGGAACGTCCAGATGATTGTTCAAGTCCTTCGAAAGTAGCTTTGGTGAGAAGTCTCTTTTTACCACCACCACCTCCATGTGATGTGGTGGATAATAATTTCATGAATGTCTCCCATTTAGGATATCATGAAACCAAACATCTTAGTTTCAGAATGGAGGTTGCATCATCTATCTGTCACAGTGAATCCTGCAACAACCGTTGCTTCTTTAATGAACTTTTAAAGATCAGCAAAGAACAGTGTTATGTTTTACCTGTCATCTCTTTTCCCATGGTAGCTGCCCTTTACATTTTAGAGAAATAAAATCGGTGGCAGAATGTAGAACTGACGTGCAGGCATCTGATCTTTGAAAAGGGAAACTGTTGCATTATATTTAAAGGTGTTAGCAAAACAATATTCTCCTGCCGTAGGACAGAAATGGTATATGTTAGAAACTGAAAATCTTCTTTCGTATCCAGATCAAACCCTGGGTGGCCAAAATGAAGCCACTTTCTTGGCTTTGTCATAAGGCCAAGCTTAAATCCTCATCAGTGCCTGTTTCTGGCAGTAATTGGCAGACTAGTAAATGAGCCGGATTCTGTATCCACATTCACACATCATGTTGTTGTGTGCCCTCACTTGAGCATGTTGGTCTTACATTTAGGGACTCCAACCCTCAGCCTATTCAGGATCCTCCAAGTGATGTAGAGGAGGTTGAGGTCCTCAGCTATATCCTCCTTTAATGTTCCTTGTCCAGTGAGCTCCATCTTCTAATTTTGTTTTGCTCTTGTGTATTCTCAAGAATGTTTGTTCTTGCCATAAAGAAACTGAAAATCATTAGCTTTTACTGCTCTAGCACATCCCCAGAGAATCCGAAATTACATAAAAATGGCAGGCTGCCCCCTCCAATGTCTTTGGAAAGTCTCAACTTTCTATATTTTGTCCAAAAGAAATTCCGGGAGTAGAGAAAGGATTCAAAGTCTGGGAAAGGACAGATATAAACTATAGAACATGAGAAGTTGCTCATCATTATTTTGAGTTTCTTTAAAGGAGGAATTTCATACGAAATTTCTGTAGACCTGCTCTGCAGATCTTAAAAGGTAAATGTGCCATTGTATGCTGCAGTTCAGATAAACCTGTGGCTACCTAGCTTATGATGGGACTGCTGTGGCATAGTGGTTAAGATGCTGATCTTGATGACTGGAAGGTCTGCAGGTCAGCAGTTTGAGACCCGAGTGCTGCATGACAGAGTGAGTGCCTGTCTCTGTCCCAGCTCCTGCCAACCTAGCAGCTTGAAAGCAAGAAGTTGCAACTAGATAAATAGGTACCACTTTGGTGGGAAGGTAACAGTGTTCTGTGCATTCTGGTGTCTAGTCATGGCTGCCACATGTTCACGGAAATGTCTTCATACACAGACAGCGCTGGCTCTTTGGCTATAAACAGATGAGCACTGAACCCTAGAGTTGGATATGACTGGCTTTCGAGCAACCTAGCTTATGGCTGGTTAGCCCAGTGATTTAGGTATTTGACTGTGGAGCCAGGAGTAGCCAACTTGATCCTCCGCAGTGCCTCCTTGGAGAAGAACCAGACTGTGTAGTCATGAGCAAGCTGTACCATCCCAGGATATTTACAGAAGAAAGGAATGACAAACCACTTCTATGTATTCTCTACCTAGAAAACCCTGGAAAGGGTCACTGTAAGTCATATTTAACTTGACGGCATGCAATTAGTAAATTACTTCACTCACAATTCCTAAAGCTTCCATGACAGTGTATGGCTTTCTTCGCACTTTTAGAAATCTCAGCTTCCTTTTCACCTTATTATTTTGCTCAGTCACCAAGCATATCCCACCTGTTTGTATCTTTCCTTATGGCAAAGCCACCAAGGTCCTTGTATTTCCCCCTTTCAGTCTCTTCACTACACATAGCCTACCCAACTTCCTACATCTTACCA
Organism: Bradypodion ventrale; assembly: GCA_035047345.1. Classification (NCBI taxonomy): domain Eukaryota; kingdom Metazoa; phylum Chordata; class Lepidosauria; order Squamata; family Chamaeleonidae; genus Bradypodion; species Bradypodion ventrale. The sequence goes on from JAWDJE010000005.1 coordinate 191,493,939, forward strand.
TCTCTGCCTCTTGAAAAATCTGCCTAGGATGTGTTGATATTTGACTATCCTGGCATTTGTGCATGTTCCTAAACAATAGTGGCTTGTGATAAGATAGGTGGCTTGAGACTCAATATCAAGAAAACCATGATAATGGCAACAGGCTCCATCAGTCCCTGGAAAATAGATGGGGAAGAAGTAGAAAAGTGATATATTTTCCTTTCTTAGGATCTAAGATCACTGCAGATGGTGATTGCAGCCATGAAATAAAAAGGCAACTGATTCTGGGGAGACAAGCTATGAGAAACCTGGGGAACATAGTGAAAAGTAGAGACATCACCTTGCAAACAAAAGTTCACATAGTCAAGGCAATGTTATTCCTGGTGGTAATGTATGGTTGTGAGTACTGGATCATTAGGAAAGCTGAGCACAGAAGAATAGATTCCCTTGAGATGTGGTGTTGGGCGAGAGTTTTGAGAGTCACCTGGACAGCGAGGAGAACAAATAGGTCAATCTTAGAAGAAATAAACCCTGACAGCTCCTTGGAAGGTCAAATAGTAAAGATGAAGCTTCAGTACTTTGGACATCAAATGAGAAGGGAGGATTCACTTGAGAAGGCCTTGATGCTAGGAAAGATGGAGGGCAAAAGAAGGGGTCGTCCAAAAATGAGATGGCTAGATGGCATTGTAGACACAATGGGCACAGAGCTGGGCGGGCTGAGGAGGATGGTGGAGGACAGAGGTGCCTGGAGGACAATGGCCCAAAGGGTCAGAATCGACTGTGCGACTGAACAACAGCAAAAGTACCGTATTTTCCGGCGTATAAGACGACTGGGCGTATAAGACCCCCAACTTTTTCAGTTAAAATATAGAGTTTGGAATATACTTGCCGTATAAGACTACCTCTCTTCCAATGCACACCAAATAAAAATTAACCCACACTCAACCCGAAGACGCGCAGCCCTCCGAGTCGAATGGGCAGGTTCTGGTGGAGAGCCAATCCACGCTCACGTTCTCCTCGAGGTACAGGAAGATGTGTGCAGCTTGCTTCCCCTTGCTTCATACACCCCGCACAGGGACTCGGCCGTGGCACCCCCCACCATATGCGCTGGACATATGAAGCAAGGGGAAACAAGCTGCAGTTAAGTACCTGTCCTATAAGACGACCCCCGACTTTGGCACAGATTTTTCGGGGTTAAAAAGTAGTCTTATACGCCAGAAAATACAGTATATTTACATTACTCAATTTGATATCACTTTTAACTATCTGAAAATCCTGAGACATGCAACTTGGCAAGATTCCTTAAATTGTTCATGGCAGTTCATGGGAATGAGCTAAGGATTTCTCCTGAGGTCCCTTGAATCTCTACTAAACTATAGATCTCATGGGGTGGAAACATAGCAATTGAAATTGAATCTTCTTTGCTTCCTGTTTTACTCCATAGATGCAAGGTTCTTGTTCTGCCACTTCTAGCGGCCTCCACTCGTGTTATTTGGTGTTCTTGTAATATTTCTTTGATGTTATCTCTCCCCCTTCCTCTGGGCCTGCCTTGTGGTCTTTTTCCTTCTCCTCTTTCCACATATGCCTTGTAAGGTATGGAATTCCAAGACAGTTCTCTCCAGATGGGCAAACCACTGTATTTGTTGTCTCTGTATGTAGTGCAAGATTGGTTCTGTTCCAGTTCTTTCCCTCATAACCTTATTCCTGATTTTATCCCTTCTAGTCACTCCAGCAATGTTGAATCTAATTGATTTAATCATGGAGTTTAGATACCCTCAGAAACAGGGTGGATTTGATTTACATCACTTTGATTTAAATCATGATTTAAATCACGATTTAAATCACTAGTCAGTAAGGCTCGATTTAAATCATGATTTTCTACATAAAGACTCATTTTTGCTGGAGTTGTTTTAATCTTAATATTTACAACCAGATAAAGGTTTCATTTTTAGAATAATAACTTTCAGATTACAGTAGTTTTACAGTTATATCAGAAAATTACTGATTTGGTGGTTATATACCATTAGAAATACATAGATAGATAATTATGAAATTACTGCAAGGTGAACTATCTCCAGTATTAATAGGTTAATCATTCATATTACCTTAACATTTAAATAGTTTTATTTAACCAAAACAATAACATTATATAGCATTATGTATGGTTATATTTGCTTAAACATTATGTTTGTTTGATGTGGTAAATATATTTTTAAAAACTTAGACTGACAGTCATTGACTACATCAGCCAGGTCCATATGATAAACTTCAGGCTGCTATACAATAAAGATCTCAAGATGCAGAGTTCCGTCCTCAAAAGGTTTCACTTTTATTTTACTGCTTGCCCCTCCCTCCTCAAACTTTGCTCCTTGTGCTATTCCATTCCAAACAACCTTCTATTCATTGAACTTCTTGAAACGTAGGAGCACTTAAGAGGTAAGGGGGTTGATTCTGTGTACATAGATTTGCAGAGGAACAATGGGATTAAGGTCTTTTTCTCAATTCTGATGTTTATTTTATAACATTTTTTGCTATGAATGAAGGAGGCATTTTATCGTTGCAGATCCAAATGCATAGTTTTGAAAACAGCAAAACCAAGCATTTGATTTGATAATATCTTCTAGATAGAAAAATTGCCCCAAATAATCAGAAACCTCCGGGAGAGCATGACATTGTGAATGGATTAATGCAGCCTTATGCCACATAATTAAAAACAAATTTCATGATGAATAACCTTTGGACTATAATGTATCTTAACTAGAACACGATCTTTAGAGAGATTTTTCCTCAAAAAGTATTCAAATTTTAAAAAATCTGATTTAAATAAATAAAATCCGATTTAAATTAAAATACGGTTTAAATAAATAAAATCCGGGTTTTTTGAATTTTTTTAAAAAAATCATTGATTTTTATCCACCCTGCTCAGAAAGCAAACTGCTATTTTGTCCTCAGTTTTTTATTTAAAAAAATTAAAAAATGCTTTATATATAAATGCCTCTAAAAGAAATCCTCTATTTTTATCTTTGGAATGTACACTGCTACAAAATGTTGGAAGGTGTTTTGTGATTATCTTTCCTGTCTCAGTAAGAAGTGACTCAGAATGGAAATGTGTATGACATTTTATCTTTACACAGTGGTACCTCATACAACGATTTTAATCGTTCCACGGGATTCGTTGTTGTATGAAAAAATTGTTATACGATTTTCTCTATGGGACGCATCGTACACCAATTTTTTTCACTAAGCGGTTTTTCCCATTGAAAAATTGTACGATTTTTTTCCATGGGGAAAATCCTTATGCTGGATGCCATTTCCCCCCAAAACCTAATTCTTATGCGATTTCATTGCTATACGGGGCAATTGTTTTATGAGGTTCCACTGTACTTTGTTTTTTAGTATACAGTCAAACCTCTAGATAAGAATGGTTTGACTTAAGGAAAATTCGAGATACATCTGGAAATCTCAGGAAAAAAACAGGTTTGAAATAAGAAATTTTTAATAGGATTTTTTCAAGATAAGAAATTCAATGCATTCCTATGCGAAATTGCATTCAATGCATTCCTATGGGAAATTCAAGATGTATGTAGAAGTTTGACTGCTTAAGATTTTTCACATTTAATTTGTTAGCTTCTTTCCCTTGCATTTTAGTTGATATAGTTGGGGTGTGTGTAAAATTTAGGTTGCTGCTTTTGGCGTACTTTGTTGTATCCTCAGTGGCAGAATGAGGATAAATTTGGGTTTCTTATGCTCTCTTAAAACTATCAGATCTTAATGTATTGATGGTTTTTGTTGTTTCACAGGTAACAGCAGATAACAAAGCATCTCCTCTTGGAACCAGATTACTTCAGAGCATGACATTGAAGAGCCTACCTCCCAAGCAACTTTTTTATTCATAACAAGTATACAATTTTATATATTTAATTTCATTTATTAGATTTATATCCTGCCCTACTCAACAAAAATGTGACTCAGGGCAGCTATATATGCCTTATATTCTGCATCTTTTCTTTTTAAAGCTAAAATGTTTCAGCAAGAAACTACAAGGTATTTAGACTCAGTTGTGGAATCTGATTGGTTGTTTGCATAACTTGTTCCAGCTAATTATGGATAATTGATGAGGTGTCAGGGCGCATCTCAGTTGCACAGCTGGGCAAAGTGCACAATGAAAATGCATACTGGCCCCACATCAATTAGTTGCAGCAAGTTAGATGAACATCTGCAAGAGCCTGGCTACTCTCAACTTTCAAAAATATTTTTAAAATATAAAATACTATTAGAAGTTATTATTTTTAAAATCTCTCTCTCTTAAATGGCAGGATTGCATTCTTTTTGTCACCAAGTGGGGTAGAAATGTTTTTATCAACATGAGGTGGGGCTGGAGGGTTTGTGTCCATCTGAAAACCCAAGCGGGGACTTGTTCATGGACAGTGAGTAGCCACTGCAAATTAGACTGTTTCCCTTGTGCAGGCTGAAGTCTGTAACATGGTTTTGGCCAATATCTGTAAAAATCTCTGTTATCAATGATGCAAGTTGATTAAAAGGTGTGGTGAAATATTTCATCCTCTTTTGCTGAGTTTTCTATAGAAGTTGTTTGGCTCAAAGCATTTAGCAGGACTTGCACCCATTAGGATGTTCACGTTAAATGCATGTGTATCCATTTCTTCCACCTTGGTGCTTCCTGTGTCGCACACCACACTGCTGAAGACTCTTTTCCCACAGTGGTGAGGCAGAGGCAAGACATAAGTTCCTTTCTACAACTTTCCTTCTACTTGCAGGTCTCAGAAGCAAAGTCGTGGTCTTTAAATCACTGTTTATTTGATTTTTTAAAATTTTCCATACAAATTTTGTTAACAGTTTTGAGTTCCCAGAAACCATACATAGATGATAAATATCATGCTATTAAAGTATTAAATTTGTACAAAAATACTTTAGTTTAATACTCATTTGTTTCAAATAAAAATACGTATTAAGTGATTTATGATTTGGGTCTTGATTTCATTTCGAATGAATTTTCTCTGGCAGTGCTGAAATATGAAGAAAACATTTCACATGTGTGCATCGGGGCAGAAAGCTTGCTCACGTTAAGGAAAACAGCATTAGGGATGTTTTAACAATTCAAATATATGAGCCAATTGGTACTTAAAATGATAAGCTATGAAAACTCTACAGTTATAATAGACAAATCCAGTGTCCTTCCAATCACCAAATAACATTAATTACTATGACAATACAGGAAACAAACCCAAGCAGCTGCTGGTGAACCTAAAAAGCAACTCGCATTTTATTGCTTTGAATGGGAAACAGGGAAGAATTTAGGAATGCATGTGCAAAAGTTATTTACAGTTGTCAAAAATGGTAATGGTTAATGAAAGAGACGGAGATCCAATAAAGCCATTTAAAGATGTTTTTAAACCAATGCACAGACAATTCATTTTAACTTAAAAATCTTGTGTAGCTATACAAGTTGTGTGTGCCCCAAACTGGGCAGCTTTGATGGTTTTGCATCAGTATTCCTTTGCTACTGCAATTCAGGTTATTTATTTTTTTAAAAAAACACCACTATTTGAATGTCCTTGTTAAAAATTTCTTTTAAAATCTGACTAAACCTGAACAGTTTTAAAATTCAGTAGAAGTCCCAAATACCTAAAAGTGAGAAGTTTCTGTAGGCTGCAAGACATATCCTGTTGAGTTCACCATTGCATAGGGAATAATATAACTCCTAATAAACTTGCACTACAGCTGGGTAGTAAAACTTGACACCCCTTTCACTCAGATTCTTGTGTGCAGCTTTGCTAAAATAATTGTAAAACCACACTTTGTCCTCCCCTCCCTCCCCCACTTTTCATTATAACAGAGGCATTTAACAGTACAGTCTGTAAAAATCAGCTACCATCATCTAGCAATCTGGGATACAGCAGCAATAGTTCAAGATTCCTTCACATAGATATCAAATGTGTCTGAAAATCAAACCACATCTTCTAATGATTTCATTTGATGGGGGACTTTTTGTTTCAAACTTATGTCGAAGAGAGGCCTATTTCATTTAAATGTTTCATTCTACCTATGGTTAATAAATATAGCCACGTCCACCATTCATTTCTTTTGCATTTAAAGGTCATTTTGGAATGGCATGCTTCATTATAATAATAATAATAAAAAAACACCGGGAGAATGAAACTCCATTTGGAAAGCAAGTAGCAAATAACGAGCCTTGGGAAAGAAAAAAGATTCCTGTGCTTCTCAATGGCACATAATAATTGTGTTTCCGGTGTAGCAGAACTTTCAAAGAGATATAGCACCATTTAAACGTCTTGCACTAATTCAAGTTTGTTTCTTTGTTTTTGCTATAAAGTATTTGTAGGTTCTCGTTTCATCTCTGAACCATTGTTGTGTCCGCTTTGTTGAAGAAAGGCATTGTTTTGATCACTCCATTCTCCAGCTAGGAATGTCTGTGGTTCAGAGCCCCTCTTTTGAGAGCTGACTGGGTTTCGACTAATAACCAGTTCTAGTTTATTACCAGATTCTGCTAGGAGAGGCACAACTAGACAGCAGTCAAAATCTCTTGTGCGAACATGGTTTACCTGAAAGATAAAAAAATGGATTTAGCATTTTAAATGTTCCTTGACCTTAGGGCAATGTCTTTCACTTTAAGAAGGGAGTAATGAACAACTGCAGCTGAAGGATAAAACCTTTTAAGAGAATTAGCATCTTTGCCCCCCAACATGCTGTGTACTTATTTTACCAACCTCGGAAGGATGGAAGGCTGAGTTGACCTTGATTTCTCTCATAAGGATCGAACTCACAATATTTTGGCTGCAGTAAAGCCATTTAACCACTGATCCACCATTGTTAAATTGAGTTGTCCTTTGTTAATATTTAAACTTGTAGTCTAAATCCTACATAAATTTACTCGGATGTCAGTTCTGTGCTCAACAGTCAAAATAGCGACTACAGGATTGCAGTTATGTAAAATCAGTGTTTAATTAAGTAGCTCGTTCACTTTGTTGACCTTTATGTCTATTGTTCTTCTACTTCACAAAAAACACATGCTACATTCAGATAAGGTTGGTTCACAATAATACAAGATTTCAAAACTACCTGTAGCAGCCTGTCGTATGGCTTCAGACCACCCACATCTGCAGGTCCAGCTGGCCGAATATTTTTAACATACACACCTTTTTCCAATAAAGCATCTGAGACACTAAACCCAAAGTCCTCCATGTCAGAATCTTTGAACAATGTTACCTGTGAAAGGAGCAAATATTTCATATGTGTTGTTATAATAATTAAGAAAACCTGTTTTGCCCAGTTTTTAAAAGCCATTTACAAGGGTTCTTCCTGGTCCTCGCCCTCCAAATCTTTTAACAAGACTGTCTTGTAGCAATGGCTTGTATGTATTAGGTGTTAATAAAAATGTATTTTTGCATCATTAAGTGGATGAAGTGAGCAACTAGTTACGTTGCATGGGATCCTGAAATGTTTTCTGGCCCTCCCTGCCTTAACTGAACCGTGGGTGGCTCAATCCACAAGAAATTGCAAGTAGATAAATAGGTGCTGTTTTGGTTGGCAAGGTAACAGCATTCTGTGTGGTCTGGCATCCAGCCATGCCTGCCACATGGCCACAGAAACATCTGCAGATGCAGGCAACACTGTCTCCTGGGCTGTAAACAGATGTCGGACATGTCTGGCTTTCGAGCACGGGAGATCTTGCCAGTCATTCGGGAAGGAAAACTGGCACAACTAGCTTTTTTAAAACGGGTGGTCCGTGCACCAAATGCAGATGTGTTCTGTAGCATAACCAGGAGAACATTAAGTCAGGCTCCTTTGCAATGGAAAAACATACACCATTTCCCCATTGCTTTTCCTTATATATACTCATGACCCTGCCTTTTAATTATTTACAGGTGAAACTCAGAAAATTAGAATATTGTGCAAATGTTCATTCAGTCCAGTAATGCTACTTAAAAGGTGAAACAAATATATGAGATAGACTCATTACGTGCAAAGTGAGAGAGTTCAAGCCTTACTTTGTTATAATATTGATGCTTATGGCTTACAGTTTATGAAAACCCCAAACCCCCCATCTCATGTACCCCATAATCATCACAAAATCTCATGTACGCTGTACGCCTTGATCATCACAATTATAACAAATTAAAGCATGACATATTTCGCTTTGCATGTAGTGAGTCTATCTCATATATTTGTTTCACCTTTTCAGTGAAATGAATGAACATTTGCACAATATTCTAATTTTCCGAGTTTCACCTGTAGTCAAAATGTTGTAACAAGAAGCTTTTATGCATTTCTCTCTATGTGTATATGAGTGTGAGAGACTTAAACAGGGAGACTAGCACAAGAGAATAATTCTCCTTAAATATAATCTCCTAGAATAGTCTTCCCATCATCATCCCCTTCTGCTTGCTAAACAGCAACTTAATGGTCTTGGAGAGTACAGTCTTAAAACAAAGGAGATGCTATACAGAAGTCTTTGGTGTAACGGTAAAGGTCAACCTAGCTCGAAAGCCAGTCGTATCTGACTCTAGGGTTCAGTGCTCATCTATACTTATAGCGAAGAGCCAGCGCTGGGTGTGCAGACATTTCCGTGGACATGTGGCAGGCATGACTAGACACCGGAGTGCACGGAACACTTTACTTTCCCACCGCAGTGGTCCCTGTTCATCTGCTTGCAATTTCTTGCTTTCAAACTGCTAGGTTGGCAGGAGTGTGGATTGGTGTGGCACACATTGGTGTGGATGGTAATATAAGGCATCACTTGCTCAGCTACTACGTACTGTCTTTGACCAGCACTGAACAGTAGAGCAGCTAGGAGGGAGGGAGCCATGAACTAATAAGACAAGCTTTCATGCAAGAAAACCTATTTATTCTTCAAATACAATTTGTATCTGGTCATGAAATCCCCTCCCTCCTTCTCTGTTTTCTGTTCCGAGGAGTAGGTAGCAAGAAACCTTTTCAACCATTTGTATTGCTGTTCCTTGAAAACAATGCCATACTCTCACTATGAAACCAATCTTGCTTTCTGATGCTCAATAAATATTCTTAGCTGTGAGAAATGTGATTTCTGTTCAGCACATTCAGATGTTTATTTTTGTTGTTCAGTCGCACAGTCGATTCCGACCCTTTGCGACCCCATGGACCATTTTCCTCCAGGCACCTCTATCCTCCACCATTCTCCTCAGCCCACCAAGCTCTGTTCCCATTGTGTCTACAATACCATCTATGCATCTCACCTTTAGACGCCCCTTCTTCTCTTTCCCTCCACCTTTCCCAGCATCAAGGCCTTCTCAAGTGAGTCCTCCCTTCTCATTTGATGTCCAAAGTACTTTAGCTTCATCTTCACTAGGATTGATTTCTTCCAGTATTGACCTATTTGTTCTCTTTGCTGACCAAAGGACTCTCAGGACTCTCCTCCAACACCACATCTCAAAGGCATCTATTCTTCTGCGCTAAGCCTTCCTAATGGTCCAGCTCTCACACCCATACATTACCATTGGGAATACCATTGCTTTGACTATGCGAATTTTTGTTTTCAAGGTGATGTCTCTGCTTTTCACTATATTCCCCAGGTTTCTCATTGCTTGTCTCCCCATAATCAGTCGTCTTTTTATTTCATGGCTACACTCGCCATCTGCAGTGATCTTAGATCCCAGGAAAGTAAAATCTGTCACTGCTTCTACTTCTTCCCCATCTATTTTCCAGGGACTGATGGGACCTGTTGCCATTATCTTGGTTTTCTTGATGTTGAGTCTCAAGCCAGCTTTTGCACTCTCCTCCTTCAATCCAATCAAGAGATTCTTTAGGTCTTCCTCACTTTCTGCCATTAGGGTGGTATCGTCTGCATATCTCAAATTGTTGATGTTTCTCCCAGCAATTTTGATCCCATATTGTGATTCCTCCATCCCTGCACTGCGCATTATGTGCTCTGTGTATAGATTGAATAAGCAGGGTGATAAAATGCAGCCTTGTCTTACTCCTTTTCCTATTCCAAACCACTCTGTCATTCCGTCTTCTGTCCTAACTGTTGCTTCTTGGTTCGTGTACAGATTTCTCATGAGGCATATGAGGTGTTCTGGTATTCCCATCTCTTTAATTACTTGCCACATTTTGTTGTGGTCCACACAGTCAAAAGCCTTGGTGTAGTCAATAAAACAAAAGTAGACTTGTTTCTGGTATTCTTTTGTTTTCTCCATGATCCAACGTATGTTGGCAATGTGGTCTCTAATCCCCCTGCCTCTTCTGAAACCGGCCTGCACCTCTGGTAGTTCTCTCTCCACATGTTGTTGAAGTCTATCCTGTATTATCTTTAGCATCACCTTGCTGGCATGTGGGATGAGCGTAATTGTTCGGTAATTTGAGCATTCTTTGGCATTGCCTTTTTTGGGGATTGGAACGTACACTGATCTTTTCCAATCCTGTGGCCACTGTTTTGTTTTCCAAATTTGCTGGCATATTGAATGCAGTAGTTTGATTACATCATCTTTTAGGGCTTTGAAAAATTCAACTGGGATGCCATCATTTCCACTAGCTTTATTGTTTGCAGTGCTTTTTAGGGCCTTTCTGACTTCACTCTCCAGAATGTCTGGTCCAAGTTCAAATTTCTCATTATTGTTATTATCAGGAGTGTTGAGGTCCTTTTTGTAGAGTTCCTCTGTGTACTCCTGCCATCTTTTTTTGATCTCTTCTGCTTCAGCTAACTCTTTTCCATCTTTGTCCCTTATCATGTTCATTTTTGCTTTAAATGTTCCCTTGATTTCCCCAATTTTTTTGAAAAGATCTCTAGACCTGCCTCTTTTGTTGTTTTCCTCCATTTCTTTGCACTGTTCATTCAGGTATTTTTCCTTATCTCTCCTTGCTTTTCTTTGAAATTCTGTATTCAGGTGGTTGTATTTTTTCCTTTCTCCATGGACTTTTGCATTCCTTCTTTCCTCTGCTATTTTAAGAGCCTCATCAGACAACCACTTTGCTTTCTTACGCTTCTTTTCTTTTGGCATGGTTTCTCTTGCTGCCTCCTGCATGATGTCCCGCGTCTCTGTCCATAATTCTTCTGGTACTCTGTCTATCAGGTACAGGACATTAAATCTGTTCATGACCTCCACCGTGTATTCTTTAGGGATGTTGTGTAGGTCATATCTGTCTGGTCTAATTGTTTTCCCCATTTTCTTTAGTCTAAGCCTGAATTTTGTGATCAGTAGGTTGTGATCTGAGCTACAATCTGCTCCAGGTCTTGTTTTTGCTGACTGAATGGAGGTTCTCCATCTTTGACTGCAGAGTATGTAATCAATCTGATTTCGATGTCCATGTGTAAAGTCGCCTCTTGTGTTGCTGGAAGAGGATGTTTGCTATGACTAGTGCATTCTCTTGGCAGAACTCTATCAATCTCTGCCCTGCTTCATTTTGTGTTCCAAGACCAAACTTCCTGTTATTCCATTTACTTTTTGATTTCCTACTTTGGCATTCCAATCTCCTAAGATAATGTGGACATAATTTCTTGGTGTCTGTTCTATGAGGTGTTGTAGGTCCTCATAGAACTGGTCAACTGTGGCTTCATCTGCACTAGTGGTTGGTGCATAGACTTGGATTACAGTGATATTGAAAGGTTTGCCTTGGATTCTGACTGACATCATTCTATCATTTTTGATGTTGTATCCCATTACTGCTTTCCTCACTCTTTTGTTGACAATTATGGCTACTCTGTTTTTTCTGAGGTTTTCTTGCCCACAGTAGTAGATATGATGGTTTCCAGATCTGAATTCACCCATCCCTGTCCATTTTAACTCACTGATGCCCAGGATGTCAATGCTTATTCTTTCCATCTCGTTTTTAACCACTTCCAGTTTTCCTTGATTCATAGACCTCACATTCCATGTCCCTATGCAGTATTGTTCCCTGCAACACTGTATTTCTCCTCCCCCTTTCATATCCCTCCCCCTTTTCAGATCTGCTGTGCTGAGCATCCCCTTGTTTTGTCTTTTGTTTTGGTCCATAGGGTTCTCTTGGCAAACTTTGTGGCATGCCTTGCCGGTCTCTACGCCAGTCTTTTCCCATCACACATGTTTATTAGAAATCCATTAACAGAAAGGAATATCTCATTGAGTATTTTATAAGGTAAAGGTCGCCCTTGCTCGAAAGCCAGTCTTATCCAACTCTAGGGTGTGGTGTTCATCTCTATTTATAGCCAAAGAGCCAGAGCTGTCTGCATTTGCAGATGTTTCCGTGGACATGTGGCAGGCATGACTAGATACTGGAGTGCACGGAATGCTGTTTACCTTTCCCTATTTATCTACAGTACTTGCAATTTCTTGCTTTCCGAACTGCTAGTTTGGCAGGAGCTGGGACAGAGACGGCAGCTCACTCAGTCATGCAGCGCTCGGGTCTTGAACTGCTGACCTGCCGACCTTCCAGTCATCAAGTTCAGCATCTTAACCACTAAGCCACCACAGTCTGAGTAATTTATAAACACCGAGAAAAATAAAAACTTACATGAACTGTTGAAGAAAATAACATGTAGAACATAACTGATCTCTAATGTCATGGATGAAGTTTGTCAGAGATAAAACTTGCTTCTTTTGAAACACATTTTGTATGGGTGATTAGTCACAGATTATCAGCTTCAATTCTGGGAGAGAAGCCTCAGAGAAGATGCATAATTGATTGTATTCTTTCCTTGTCTGAGGATATGTTATGACTGGTATTGCAAACAAGGCCATAAACAGCACCAATTTTTAATTCTTAGCAGTCCCCCCTTCTTCTTCTTTTTCTGCTGTATCCAAATCTGAATATTGGTGATCCTCATGGCGATCAGCCATGAAGACTGTCCTGAGAATATAATGCAGTGGCCCTTTATCTGCCTTCTGCATTACATAATGACCCCCATACCACTGATCCAGTTCCGTGCATCACTTTCTGGTCTTGAGCCCTTTTGGCACACAAAGTGCTCGTTGGCTCCAGTATTGATGAAGCTGCTGCCCTCCATCAAGATGGATTCAAGTGGAATTTAATCCACTTGGGGACCATCACCCTTCCCTGTGGACTTTGCGCTCAAGCCGTTAGTCTTCAGGGTTGTCAGGTTAGTTAACTGCTGCCTGACACTCGGCATTGAGTCGCTGGCAGTATGGTCTACTAGCACCCCCACCCGCCTCATTAAATTCAGGGTCAATCTCAATGTCAAAAGCAGTGCCCCCTTACCTTGTGTAACTCCACAGGAGTTGGCGACATAATTTCTTTCATCTCTTGCTTCATTTTCCGCAACGCTATAGATTTTCTTCCTACATCTGAAGGCAAGGTATTGCTACGGGTTGTCTGGCTATAGTGCGGCCTTGATGTGCTTCTTTCTTGGAAGCTAGCCTGTCTTCCTAGATGTCCACGGGGCTGTGGGTTGTCGTGGTTCAGACTCATGGTGCTCCCTGACATAATTGTTGCCTACAGCATTAATAAACAGGTTTTGATGAAGTGCCATATGGTAAAAGTAGGAGAACGATTTATAACAAAAGGCAGCCACTTCTATTTTGTTATAATTGCCAAAACACAGTAACTTCAGGGCATAAAGTGTATAAAGTGGAGGTTAGATGGACATTTTGACTAAACATCCTTTTAAGCAAATGACTGGGGGGAAGTGCATAGGACCGCAATGGTGAGCCTTGGCACTCCGGACGGGCGTGTTTTACTTCCGCTTCCGGGAGCGACGAGGGCAGCGTGGGCCGGATGAATCGGAGTAAACCCATTTGTGTGGATCCACAGGGTGCTCAGGCTTCTGGGAATTGAAGTCCAAGAACATCTAGAGTGCCGAGGTTTACCATCACAGGCATAGGATGACATTTTCACTGAACTATTAAGTCCATTATAAATTCTGAGCTGCAACATGAGGCCATAGTTATTTTATCTGACAGTACAAAGAGAAACTAAACTAGGGGGAAAAAATCTCTGCTGGCTAAAAAGAAAGTATGCTTTTTAAAACCCTAGCATCTACAAAATTAGCTTATCCAAAATATAATGCAAGGTTTCCTGAATTCACATTTCTAAAGATTTGAAGTGGACACTGCGAGTCAGCAGCATGTGCTTCTCTTGAAGAAGTGGTGGTGCCTTTTATCATGAGAGGTCAAACTATGAAATGCTGAACCTCAGGGCACTAGAGTACAGAAAAAGCCGGGTGAGTGAGTGAGGCTTTTAGTAGAACAATTAAATTGCATGAGCATCTTTCAAAATGGGTTACAGCATTCTGTGCCTCGCAAGAATTGTTTTTAAAAGTCTGCTGAAGGCTTATCTACATGTTACACGACTTTACATGCAATTTGGACATGGACTTTTACACTTTGTAGAGACAATGAATCACGTCATTGTGGCTGACTTTACCCATTCCAAAACTAATACAACTTGTTAAAAACAGATACAGTAGATCCTCACATAATGATGTTGCTTGGTTCCTCAAGTAGCATCGCTATAGGGGAAATGTCGTTGTGCGGTTTTCAATGACAGCTCTGCCATCTAGTGGCAAAAAACTGTCATTATCCGCACAATGACGTTAAAAAAATGTCATTAATCCGCACAACGATGGTTTTCCGTCGTTGTGTGGATAGTCACGTGGCGAGTAACGACCCGTCGTTAAGCAGAAATGATGCTATTCGAACGCATCATTAATCGAGGGTTCACTGTACTTTGTAATAGCCACAGATGCTAGAATAGTTCAAAGTAGGCTAATAAAGTAATACAATCAAATACTTTCTAGTGAAGTGCACCTGTCTTTGACATATTGCTTAGTTGTTTTAATGAGTGTGAAGCTTAGATGGAGAGCTAGCCATATTAATGTTCTTCCTAGTGGGAAGAAATGAGGCTTAATGAAGAAATAAATGGGGAGAAGGAAACTTCATATTGGAAAATGGGGGGGGGGGAATTAGCACAGCAGCTAATGACATTTCTTTGGCAATTTAACATATCTACATTATAAGCTAAATTGCTCAAAACAGCTAAATAGTAGAGCAGTGTGCATTCATTTAATCTGTTATCTTCACCTCACTCAAATTATCTCAAAATTGTGTTTCTTTTCTTCAAGGAATTATTGGTCTTTGGTAAATGGCCACTGCAGAATATTTTAGGTATGTTTGAATCTCAAATATGACACTGCATTCACATAGGTGTCTTGTGTTCAGGGAAGGAGAAAACTCAAATGAAGAAGTGATTTCCTCTTTTTAGAATGTTTATGCTGGTTATCCATGGAAATGAATCAATGTAAGTGGACAAATTCCTGGCATTTTGAGATAGGGTTGAAAGAGACTCAGTAAGTGCAGCCCTGGGATGAAGAAACTACCTGTATGACCATCCAGAGATTAATGAATTGTTATTGCCACCATCTTTCATTACTGGTGAGCCTGGTAGTAATTTAACTATTGGAGGGGTAGGTTCAACAGTCATGGCTTACTATGAGGAAACAGATGGGCCAATGGTTTTTACTCAGCATAGACAACTTCCTATGATCCTACTATATACATGAAGGCGAGTAGTTGATTCCAAGCTCCAGTTGTTTAAGGTAAAGGTAAAGGTCTCCCTTGCTTGAAAGCCAGTCGTATCCAACTCTAGGGTTCAGTGCTCATCTCTTTCAAAGCCAAAGAGCCAGTGCTGTCTGCTTCTGCAGATGTTTCCATGGTCATGTGGCAGTCATGACTAGACACTGGAGTGCACGGAACACTGTTTACCTTCCCACCGAAGTGGTCACTATTTATCTACTTGTAATTTCTTGCTTTCGAACTGCTAGGTTGGCAGGAGCTGGGACAAAAACTGGAGCTCATTCCGTCCTGCAGTACTCGGGAATCGAACTGCTGACCTTCCAGTCAGCGTCTTAACCACATGAGCCATTCTACTGCCACTCCAGTTTGGATTTAAATAAATAAACAAGCACTATGTACTTTCAGCATTTAAAACTTCAAATTGATGTACAGTATCCCCTGTCTCTACTTGTATTAAAAATGTAATTCCTTGTCCTTGAAGAATTAAAATAATATCCCTATTAAATAAGTAAACTACAGATTGAGATTAGATGGATGGCAAAAGGTGTTCTATCTCTACAATGTAATTTGCTCATCTGTTTCCTGCTCAAAGAGATGTGGATAGTGCAGCTAAGTAAAATGAGAATAGTATTTACCCAGTTAGGTGTTTTTTTTTTAAAAAAATCTACTGTCATCCTTAAATTAAAGAATTCTCAACCTACTACAGCATTCATTCTTTTTATCTACTTCTAAATCTTTTTTTTTTTTTGCTGTGCTCTCCAGTGGAAATCTGTGCAAGACAGTTGAGGTGCCGAGTCAACCAGCGTGACATGATGTTGTTTCCCTAAGTTCCCCTGAATGGCAATTAAACATACAGCAGACCTGCATTAGAAGAAAACAGACATGCAACATGAGAGCTAAAAATCTGAGGATATGCAATCAAATGGAGCAGAATGAGTTTTACCCAATAATGCCATTCACATTCCATGTGGTTGCCCAAAGGCTTCAATATGGCATAAAATGAAAATGCTATTCGGCTGTTTTGCAGCACAAGGAATTTAAAAGAACATAAAAGAAAATTCCGGAGGACTCACCCTTCTGAAGCCTGAAATGTCAGTCTATTCACGTTTGCTATTATTAAGAAACACGACAGGCACCATTTTGAAGTAAACTACCCACTGTGAAATTAATGTGAAATGCGGAAGTGTGTCATTGTCAGGTTGCAATGTGAAAAAAGTAACTGCACACCCAAATCTTTTGCAGTTGGTTCACCATTTTCAATAGAAAACATGTTGAAGGTTGTTTTTCGTTTATGTTCCCCTTATATCAGGTTGTGTTCTGTTGCAAGAGAAGCATGCCAGGAAAACCTTTTGTAAAGCAGCTGGAGGAGAATGGGATGTATTGATGCCAAGGCAAAATAAGCCTACAAACAGGTGCAGCCAGTGTTAGCACAGGAGAAGCTTTTGAGTACACAAGTTATATCAGTTGAGTAGCAGCGCCACACAAAAAAATAATAGCAAAACCTAGAGCTTGGCCGTGGGGGTTTGGGAAGGCAGCTGCACAAGCAGAAAGACAAACGTAAAGGGTAGCTACCAAGAGAGTCATGTTTCTCAAACACAGACGCCTGCCAGCCTTGTCCTGTGGAAAGGGGGTGAAAGCTTTTAAATGAACTTGTGAGATCAATGCAAACTAATAAGGGGAAGAAGGGTAACAGTCAAGTAAATGAGTGTTAATTGGGGAAAAGAAGAAGTAATTTTATGACAGGATTAAGATTGCTTCTACCTCTAATTCCCTCAGAATTCCTGACTGTCCACAGGTCTCCAAATCTTCCAGTGCTTGAGACCAGAAATTTTCCTCATGGTCAGTCTCAGGGGCACCTGCAAAGCTAGATTTACAGACAATGCAACATGGCAGTGAACATCCCAGGAACACTCTTTAATACAGAAACAGAAATAATGGAGGACTTTAAAGAACAACTGCGGCTAAAGGTAGAGAGAACTCAGAAAGGCTACAACCAGGGCACATAAACATGAGAATTACTATGGCAGTGGTGGCGAACCTATGGCACACATGCAAGAGGTGGCAGTTGGAGCCCTCTCTGTGGGCACCCATACAGTCAGGTTTCCTCTGCACAGCAGCCCAACGGGAGCGCTTCTTCCCTCGCCCAGCATAGAGTTCATCCCGCCCCTCTGCCCAGAAGCCCAATGGGAGTGCTTCCTCCCTCCCCCCAGCATAGAGTTCACTCCGCCCCTCTGCCCAGCAGCCCAATGGGATTGTTTCCTTCCTCCCCTGTTGCTATGTTGGCACTTTGTGATAAATAAGTGGGTTTTGGGTTGCAATTTGGGCACTCTAAAAGGTTCGCCATCACTGTACTAAGGGATAGGTTTCTGCATCGACTGATAGCAGAGTTTGTTGGTGAAGTTCGTATCATCTTCAGAATATATATTTTAAATGTCCTCATGCTGAAAACGACAGAAACAACCTATGAATATGTTCAGCAGTAAAATGTTTGCACTTTTATGGAGAAATGGCTCCAATGAATAATAATTTCAGCTCTACAGACATGATTTTTTTATTCAAAAAACCTGACAGACACTAACATGCAATTATCAATCCCTCTCCAAATCAGTTCTGGTCCTCTTGCCTCATCATTTTGCCCTGGCCTCCATTTATCACAGCTGCCTTCTTTGATAGTTCACACATAGGAGCTGTTACATACTGGTCATAAGCAGAGGCAGGTTGGTAAGGAAAAAGGCAGACTGCCAGCCAAGTTAATTAAATTGGAAGAAATCCTGGATTTTCAATCCTTGTAATTATTGATGCCAACTGAAAATGCCATTCTACAGTTAAAGCATGCTCTCAAGATCACATACAGTAATTCCTCCTTACCGTGTTTCCCCGAATATAAGACACTGTCTTATATTTTTAAAAACTCCAAAATTAGCACAAGGTCTTATTTTCAGGGGATGTCTTATTTTTCCATGAAGAAGAATACCAGTCTCGATCGCGCTTCCCCACTCATAACCAAGGGACGCCTCAGCTGTGAGGCCCATAAGAAGGCCTGCCGTGTCGGAGTCTCGATCCTGCTCTCACCAGGGGAAACTTCCCTTGGTTGTGAGCGGGGAGGCAATCGAGACTCCGATGCGGCAGGCTTTCTTATGGGCCACGCCTGCCGCCTTACAGCCAGGAGGTAAGGAGGTCTTATTTTTGGATGGGGCCTTATATTTCAAAGGCAGGGGAAAAAAGGGGGGTGTCCTATTATGGGAGGAGGTCCTATATTCGGGGAAACAGGGTATTCATATTTAAATATGCTTGAAAAAAAGCAGTCATTTCCCCCTATTCCTTTTCCTCCTATACTGATGGATGTATTAAGCAGAACTTATTTCCGTGTTGCATTATGTCAAATAATTTCTTTCACCCAGATTAATTATGTAAGCAAACATGGGTGAGTTGATGAATCAATCAATCATTTTATGCATAAATTCATCTAGTGCAGATGTCTTGCTCTTTGCACCATAACATTATGTGAATGTCACTAAACTAGCCTAATAAATCTCATGCAACATGAACTGTGATATATGGAATATCTCTATAGTTAAAGGACAAACTAATAGTATGCTCTAAGCTCACACAAGAGGTGTTTTAAAAAATGGAATCCATAGGTGTTTGTTTGTTCCATTCACACCCTGTATTTCCTCCCATGAGATCAAGGCAATATATATGAGACTTCTTTCTTTACTTTATTTACACAAGTCTGTGTGGTATATCAGGATAATAGTCTAAGTAACTTAGTGAGTTTAATAGGTTAGTGGAGATTTGGGCCCAAGTCTTCTGAACTGTATGTTAAAACTCTAACCATTACACCACACTGACTCTCAATTTTTTAAAAAAATAATATAATTTATTGCATTTATATCCCACTCATCTAGGATATTTTCCCAATCTGGGCAGCGTATAACATATTTTAAAAAGTCTTTACAATAAAACATTAAAACAAATTGAATAAATTACCATCTAGTGCAAACACAAAAAATGGGCATCTGATGCAGAATGTACCTGCTTGCAACTGGTTTATCCCACTCATCATCGCTTAGACCTGTATCATGGAAGGGGTTGGTTCGGGTCCTGGTAGGAGGGGATAAGCTACCCCTCTGTTTTGGACTCCTCCATTCAAATGTATTGAAGTTGTATCCTGAAGCCTGATAACTGGGCCCTAAAAGATAAATCATGTATTTATGATTTTAAAGGTTTAAAATAAGGAAAAATGATAACCTGTCTAGCATTTCCAAAATGCAATACATTGGATCCAGAGCAATGCTTCATGGGAAGTTCTGCTAATACTGGGAAAAGGACAGGGAGATGGTCTCTATGACGCCACCTCCTCTTGAAAAGCTGCCCCTTACCAGTCAGCAGCAGAGAGGAAAAGGTTTGCAACCTTGGTATTTTACATCCCACTAGTCACTCTAGTACGACTGTGGTGGCTTAGTGGTTAAGATGCTGAACTTGACGAACGGAAGGCCGGCAGGTCAGCAGTTCGAGACCCAAGTGCTGCACAATGGAGTGAGCTCCTGTTGTCTGTCCTGGCTCCTGCCAACCTAGCAGTTGGAAAGCAAGAAATTGCAAGTGCTGTAGATAAATATGTATCACTTCAGTGGGTTCCATGCACTCTGGTGTTTTGTCATGCTTGCCACAAGTCCATGGAAACATCTCTAGATGCAGACAGTTCTGTCTCTTTGGCTATGAATGGAGATGAGCACCGAACCCTAGGGCTGGATATGATTGGCTTTCGAGCAAGGGTGACCTTTACCTTACCTAGTCACTCTAGTAACAACCTGCATCCAACCAAGACAGAAACAAAAAGCCAAGAAGAATGTTTATATAGTTACAGGAATTCTCAATTTAATTTTCAATTTACGGTTAAGTTCTAGAGACATTAAAAACTGTAGGAATATTGCTGGGAGCAGAGAGGTTTGTCAGTAATACTGTCAAATGTAAATTTTATTGCCCTGGTAACTGTAAAATACAGAGATAACTACAGTATACTCATAGTAATTGATTTGTTGCAACTCATTGTCCTATCAGGTCTACATGTACCACTGTGTGAGAACCAAAGGGAACAGGGATTGATGCATATTGTCTCCTGCCCTCTCCCTCTGGTGGGGAGCTCTTGCTGGATCCTGCTGCCTTCCCACTTGTTTTATGCAGCAGTCCTATATGTGTATGCTAAATTCAATGGGGACTCATTAGAAAATGAATGTCCATTAATGCTGTGAGCTTGAATTCTGTCATTAGAACTTAAAGAACTTAAAACCTGGCTGGCAGGGCAGGTGTGGGGCACTGATGGGGAGGTGAACCCTGCCCGTTGGCTTGTATAAATAACCAAGATCCTCCCTCTCTTTTTAAGGATAGTGTAGATGGGTTTTTAACGTTGATGGTTTTAAATGATTTCATTGTGGTATTTCTTGTCTATGGTTTTTTTATATCTTATCTGCTAGCCGCCCGGAGTCACTTCGGCGAGGGGTCGGCGATACAAATATGAACAATAAGTAAGTAAGTAAATTATATTTGTCTTTCCAACAGTTATTTGATTTTATAGACCTCAACTGTAAGAACAGTCCAGGAATATCTGTTAAGTCCACAATTGAGCACTGGTTTTGAAACCCATGTTCTTGACCGACTTCAAGCATGTAGCTCACCTCAGATTATCATCTAGTGAAAGTTGTTACTGCTAACAATTTGTATCAGGCATGGCTAAATTTATTAAGCTATCTGAACTATGATTTAAAGTAATTATGATTTCTAAATTCATTATAGAATTACTGTACATTTGTTTTTCTCTGTACAGGTTCTCATGGCTGGTGCGTCTTATTTTCTACTCAGCAATTCATGTGCTATAAAATGCAGCTCACACTGTTGAACCATTTCTATTGGCCTACACCACAATACAAAGTCAAAACACTATGGATTGACATGACTTAATAGTTATCTTGTATGTTGTGTATATTCACTAACTGGGCAATAATAGATAGATAGCTTGATAACTAATCTTCACAGTTTAGGTAAAAGCAAAACTTGCACGACAGAGCAACTCAAAGCATGACATAGGAAACTGTCAGTGGATATTTCAAATAACAGCTGCAAGCTGCTGTACTATTATTTGCTTTTGGAACAGAAATGCAAGGACACAGAGAAACATGTGGCTATATTTACAACCACATAGTATGCAAAATCCTGTTGTGTGGAGTAAATGTCTATATAAGCATGACGCTTTTTAAGGTTTAAAAATGATCTCTGGGAATTTTGATCTGATTTGAGATTATTGAATTGCTTGTGCAGTCTATTTCTATTTCACCAATAGTGAAAAGCTCTAAAAATTAGAGTTTCAATACAAAAGCTCTGCATTACGTAATTTTAAAGGGGGGGAGGGGGTTGAAGCAAAAATTACGGTCAGATTACATGGGAGGAAGGGGTCAATTTCCCCCCAAAAAATGGATCATGTAATTGTTGAATGGCTCCAGAGGCTGCAGATTGTAGAGATCAAAGATGCCTTTGTCACAGATTCAGTTCCATCCCAAAGTCCCTGTGCACTTGTCTTTTCTGTACCCATCATTACCACAAGGCACTCTGACAGCATAGAAATACTAATACAGGGTATTGGGTTTTCAACCAGATGTCCCAGTAGGATCCCAAGGTGTCAGCATGGGCACAACAGCTGAAGGAATTATTTAAGAATAATTAACTGGGACTGGAGGGAATACCACTTAGGGAACTGTTCACCTTGACCAAGAAGATTGCAGGTAAGGGAAGAAGAGCTCAGTTTCTGCTTTGCATGTCGATGCTTAGAGCAACCTGGAAATGGTAGTGGGCCATTTTGCCATGAAAAATGAAAGCGCGGCGCCAAAATGGCCGCTGCGCTCTTTGCGCCCCCCCCCACCCGGACTCAGACATCCGGGTGAGTTAGGGGGCGTGGCCACCCCTCTATAAAAGGGGTGGCCACGAGGCAGCCGAGCTGCCATTTTGGAAAGGCGACGGAGAGGAGAAGTTTTCTCCGTCGCTCTTCGTCTCTTTCTGAGAGCCGCAGTTGGCTGCAGAGCCTTAGCGGGTATTTTGCTTCTCAATCTTCGGCTTTCCAGCCATCTGGTGCTGATCCCTGGAAAGGGATCGTGCTTTTTATTATGCTCCAAGAAGAAGGCTATGGTGACTCAGGCTCGCCCGAAAGGGAGACAGCAGTCGGGTCGGAGGACCGCGACTGCGCCCCCGCAACAGGACCCCTTATCGGAGGCACCCACCGGGACCGGTGGGATGGGGCAGCTTAGGCCATGGCCTGCGGCTCTCCAGCCTCAGACTGGCCCTACAGGGGTTTCGGCCCCCGGCCCGCAATTGCCGGCCATGGGCCTTGAGCACGGGGGAGGGCCTGGTGCGGTTGCACAGCAGGGCTTACCCCCGGCCCCTCATGGGCCGGAGTTTTGGGCATGGCCCTATTCGGGACCTGGCTCTCTAGTCGGGGGCCCTGGACCATTGCCCAGTGGGCCGTCCGGCCCGCCTGGCCCCCTTTATGCGACAGTGGATGCATTACTGGCCCGCGTAGCTGCGCTAGAGGCATCCCTAAGGATCACCAATAACCCCATTGGGGGGGGGGCTTCACTGCCATCTGGGGCCCCCTTTTGCCAGCCTGCTACCACGACAGCCGCCACTCTCCAGCAGGCAGCCAGTCGGGTTGAGTTGCTTGAGGCGCGCAGGCCCGTGCCCGCCGCGGTCTCGCAGCTCCCCGTACATCATGAACTGCAGACAGGTAGTGGTCGGATGTGTCCTCAGAGCTCGATTTTAGTCGCGAGCTCTGACGCCCGCCGTGGGCCGGAACCCCCAGTGGGGGCGGCTCATGGGGGTGCACCCAGTGAGTATCAGGTTCAAGCTAATGTCCCCATATCACACTCCACTTCCAGGGATAGGTTTCAGTGGCCATGGCCTCGTAATGTCGGGGCGGGTGGGCACCAGTTCCCAGCTTACCCGGGTGCAGCTTGGTCCCATACTGGCATAACATTGGGCGGGGGGGGGGGGTTCCGCCCCCAGGGCTACACCGGGTGTCGCAGGGACGGTCCAGGCTCCTCTCCTGATACCCCGTGTTAATACTGTGCCGGTGTCGGCATTGCCGACGGCCGGGTATTCCTTGCCCCTCGGGGATCATTTGGCCCAGGCCACAAGGGAAAAGATTTGGCGGGGGGAGTATGTTGATATTTTCTCCCTATTGAACCGGGAATCCACCAAGGAGGAAAAAGAGGGGCAGGATGAGAAGGACAAAGAGCTGTCTCGCCGTCGCAAGCCACCACGCACCTGGGCCAATTGGTTACCCGCATATCTCATTTATATGGCGGTGTACCTCAGGGCTCGGCCTGACCTGGCCATTCCTATGGTCCAATATTTGGACAATATTTACAGGGCGATGGTGGATTTTCCTGGCCCATCGTGGTTGGCTTACGATGAGGAATTTAGAATGAGAGTGCCCTTACACCCGGAGATGAGGTGGGATGAGCCATGTCAGAAACTGTGGCTTTTATACATGACCCCCACGCGCCCGGTGCCTGGGGAGAGGTACCATTGTGGCCATGTGGTCCAGCAAGCTGCTCCAACACAGGCTCCCCGCCAGCTGGCGGGGCAGGGGGTTCCAGCCCGCTTGCTGTGTTGGAGTTTCTCGGCCAATGGTGTATGCAATAGAAAACAGTGCCGATACAAACATGAGTGTCCCTCTTGCACTGGCCCCCACGCCGCCGCTGCGTGTCCGCGAGCCGGTGGGTCATGGGGCAGAGGTAGAGGTGGACAAGGAGCGGGCAGACCTGCCGCTGATGGAGCTGGTCACTCAAAAGGCCCCCTCCCCGGTTAACGTAGCTATGTTGGAGCGGTGGCTCTCAACTTACCCGAGGAGAGAGGATGCTAGGTATCTCCTCAAGGGTTTCCAGCGGGGCTTTCGCATCCCATTCAAAGGGGAGCGGTGCCCCCAAGATGCCCCTAATTTACTTTCCCTGAAGGGTAGGGAGGAGGTGGCTGCCCTAAGTATCGCTAAGGAGGTTAATGCAGGTAGGGTTGCTGGCCCCTTTCCTATGCCATCCTTTCTCAATCTGAAGGTTTCCCCTTTAGGGTTGGTGCCCAAAAAGACCCCTGGGGAGTTTCGTTTAATTCACCATCTGTCATACCCGGCGGGCCATTCGGTCAATGATGCCATTCCTGATGACCTTTGTTCTGTCAGGTATATGTCATTTGACCAGGCCCTGCGCATGGTGCGCTCTTGTGGCCCGGGTGCACTTCTGGCAAAATGTGACATTAAGTCGGCATTCCGTTTGTTGCCAGTGCACCCGGGTGACTTTGAATTATTGGGTTTTAAATTCCAAGGGAAATTTTATGTTGATAAAGCCATGCCTTTTGGCTGCTCTATTTCCTGTTCAGCATTTGAACGTTTTAGCACTTTCCTTCAGTGGGCCTTTGTTCGCAGGTCTGGGTCCCGGTCTGTAGCCCATTACCTCGATGATTTCTTGTTCGGGGGTGAACGGGGCTGGGACACGTGTACGTGTCTCCTCAACACATTTCAGACGCTAATGCAGGAACTCGGTGTCCCTTTAGCGCCCGAAAAGACCGAGGGCCCATCAACTAAGCTCACATTTCTGGGTATCGAAATTGACACGGTCTCGCAGGCATCCAGGTTACCCATGGATAAGGTCACCCGGATCACTGCGTTGATTTTGGCCTTACTGGCCAAACGCAAGGTGTCACTTCGTGAGCTCCAGGTTCTCCATGGTCACCTTAACTTCGCCTGCAGGGTGGTCACGCCTGGCAGAGCTTTTGCTCGACGCTTATGCGACGCCATGACTGGCCTATCCAGGCGCTATCATAGGGTCCGACTGAACAAGGGCATGAGGGCTGACATGTTGGTTTGGCTTAAGTTCCTGAGGGACTTCAACGGGGTGTCATTTTGGAGATCTGACCTTTTGGTTTCCCCTAGGTTCCAGGTTCAGTCGGATGCCTCGGGGTCCCTGGGATATGGGATTTACTTTGAGGGGAGGTGGGCCTACGGCCGATGGCCTCCAGCATGGCGGGGCACGGATCGTCTACGCGATCTTACATTCCTTGAGTTCTTCCCGATACTGGGAGCTTTGATGCTATGGGGTGAGGAGTGGGCCAATTCAGTGGTTCATTTCTGGTGTGACAATGCTGCGGTAGTGCACATTGTCAATTCCCAGACATCTAAATCGCCCAAGGTCATGGAGTTAGTTCGCCAGTTTGTGTTGCGCAGCCTACGCCTCAATGTGCTCTTCAGGGCCAGACATGTACCAGGTATTAATAACGATATTGCTGATGCTTTATCCTGCCTGCAGATCCCCCGGTTCCGCGCCTTGGCTCCAGACGCAGAGGAATTCCCCTCGCCGCTCCCGGACGAGATTTGGACGTTTGGCAAGGAGAGGTGAACCGGGCGATCGGCATGTCGCTGGCGCCCCGCACGCGTAAGGTGTATCACCATGCATTCAGTCAATTTAAAAAATTTTGCCCGAGGTGTGGCCCATTCCAGTTGCACACGTTCTACAATTTATGCTCCACCTACACAGTCTGGGCCTAGCTCCCCGCACCATAGCATCCAGGCTGTCAGCATTGGCATTCATGGCCAAAGTGAGGGGCTCTGCTGACAACACGAATGATTTCCGTATACGACATGTTTTGGAGGGGTGGACACGGGAACGTGGACACCGCCCGGACAATCGCCACCCTATTTCTCCAGGGGTTCTTACCCATCTTGCACGAGGCTGGCATGACCTGTGTTTTGACAGGTATGAGGCAGCTCTGTTTCATGCGGCTACCACGGTGGCCTTTTTGGGAGCGCTCCGCATCAGTGAGTTGGTGCTACTGTCTAAGGCGGATGCGGCTCGTAGGGCACTGGAACTCGAAGATGTCTATGTCTCCAATGAGTGGGCTCAGTTGAGGATACGGTCCTCAAAAGTTGATCAGCACGGTGTAGGCAGTGGTGTTAGACTGCTACGATGTTCCATTGCAGACATCTGTCCGGTTGGTGCCCTACAAGAGTTCCTTGCAGTGCGTGGCACGCACCCTGGCCCATTTTTCTGCCACCAAGATGGGTCTCCCCTTACTAAATTTCAATTTTGGAAGGTGACCGGTAAGGCACTGTCCAGTGTTGGCCTCCCTGGGGCTCGTTACGGCACCCATTCTTTCAGAATAGGAGCTGCTTCTACTGCGGCTGCATTTGGGTACTCTGAGGCTGATATACGCCGTATGGGGAGGTGGGGATCGAAGTGTTTTGAATTATATGTTCGCCCTCTTCAAGTATGAGTACCAGATAAGTTACTGTCCTGTCTTTTTTATCTTACAGACCCTGTGTGTCCCCGCACACCGGTGGCAGTATGGCTGGTGGGCCATAGCTATGTGCACTGGGCAGCGCAGTACGCTGCGGCGACAGAGTGGGGACCCCAGCTTGGACTACGTACCGCCGCATGTATCAGGTGGTATGGTAAGCGCGGAATGTTATGGCGGGAACTGTTGCCATTCCTTTTCTCCATCAGGGATGCTGAACCGCCTGATGTCCTGGTGCTGCACCTTGGGGGCAATGACTTGGGCCAGGTCACTGGCCTTTCCTTAAAACATACGATCTGCAGTGACCTAGCTTATTTGCATTATGTGTGGCCTGCCACAAAGCTGCTATGGTCGGACATCATACCGCGTCACGCTTACAGGGGGGGTATCAACCTCCAGGCCCTTGACCGCGCTCGTCGCTCGGTGAACAGGGCAGTGGCCCGGTTCTTTGCTGACAAGGGTTTGGGGCGGGTCATCCGACACCCCACCATTAGTCTCCAAAATTACGATCTTTACACAGGGGATGGGGTCCATCTGTCGCCCAGAGGTATGAACCTCTTTTTGGAAGATTTGCAAACAGGCCTGTTGACCAAGCTGACGGTCGGGGTGGCGGGGTGGCGGTGAGTCTTTATTAAGCCTCCCCGTGTGGCGGGTAGCACTGGTAAGGTAAATATTTATGACCCACAGGTATCCGGCAGGTTCGCAATTGACTGGCCAACACTAGATAGGTACAAGTTTGTTAACGTTGACCGGTCAATGACGAACCAGGCAATGGGGTGATGGCAGGAGCTCTTCAGCATGCATCACCCCATGATTTGACGGATACACGTCAGAGGGTGGGGTCAGTAGATAGTTTATTGACTACGGTCAACAATTTGTTTGTTGTAAACAAACAAATTGATACAAATGGATACATTGTAGCCAATTGCCATTGGCAATTTTGGGAGGAACCTTACCAGTGTTACTGCGGCCTGCTTGCCTTAAGAATTATAATTGGCTGAGTACCAATTGAAATTTATAATTTGGACTAGGGCATGAATCAATAAATGTGGCCCAATGCCGTTATCCATATATACCGGTGTCTGAGTCTTTTTTGGGGGGTGCGCCTGCAAAGAACTTCTGCTAAGATCCTCTGAATGTTTGTTAAGGACAGAATATACAGTTGAGGTGGGAGTCTAACAAAAAAGCTATTGAGTATCAAGTTCAAGTCATGGCAAGGTAACCAATGACTTTATATCACTTCAATTTTATTCTGCCCTACTCTTCAGATATGATTTTTGGCTCTTTATTAAGTTGTCCCTTCTGCTTGAAATATTATACAGTACAGTACTAGTCTTCATTTACATGGTATCAAGCAAAGAGATAAGTATTCAGCTTGGTTTAAGCTAAAAAGTTCAGCAAAGTCTAGCCAAAGTCCACCTCGTACTCTCAACTGAAAAGGAAAGAGAAATCTGAGAATAAGAAGGACATGTTATGTACAACAATTAATTCTTTTGGATAATCATGTCATGAAGGGCAGTATAAAGACTCACATTTTCATATAACTTTGTGACAGATAAAAATGATGAGCAAGGCTCAGTTCAGGTAACTCAGTCAAATAAAAATAAAAATCCATTGTAGCACATGAGAGTCTAAGTGTAGAAGATAAAACATTTTTTGAGGGGGCTCCACACCCAAATTTCCAATGAATACTTTCTCCTCACTAAAATGGCCACTTCGATGTCATGTTTAATTGATTATCCAGTATCCAATTCAGCTTCCTCTATTCAGCCAGGGTTCCCAACCTAACGCCAGATTCAGCCCACGGCAACATTTTATGTGGCTCCCACCTCTCCAAGGGCATTTGAGAAACAAAATGACCACCACTTTGAAGCTGTTGGGAAAAAATGGCCACCCCCATTTGGCCCTTGAAGCTGACAGAGAGTGTGACCCAGCTAATGGCTTGAAAAGTTTGCGAACCCTTGCTCTAAGCAGAAGGCCTTACCATCAGAGTAATGTGGGATTGCACTACTTGAATAGCATCCACATCACATTAGTAGCTCAAGATACCTTGTGACCAACCAGTAGACTAACATCTATTCCATATTCTGTCTTTTTCAGTTGATATTGGCAGGAGATAGGAAATATTGATCACAGTTGTTCTTTCCCATCATACAATGCATGACCCTTTACTTGTACAATTTCATTTCATTTTCAGCATTCTGGCCTGAACCCTGCAACTCTACCAATCCAAGCTTTCAATGTATGTTGCTTCCAATGATCGGTTCCTTTAGATCTCACCTGCTAGGACTGCTTTCATTTTTGAAAATACCTGGAGTTCAATATTTCATTAGTTTTTCAGACAGGTGAACAAATGAGCAGGCAGGGAAGTTGTATTTGATTCATGGGCTGTTTACTGTCGCATAGCCTAAATAATAGCCACATGCAGAGACATGGTTTCATCAGGAGAGGCAAGGAATGATAGATGAACAGTGACTTCAGGCACACAAATCAAATTAAACCAAAATTAAATATAAAAAATGGTTAGTATTTGCAGATTTAAAGGTGAAAAATGTTGTAAAAAAGTAGGTAACTATCTTAACCTATAAAATCAAGGGTTAACCGTTGGAACTTTGTATAGGCTCCTTAGCCAGGCCCCACTAACCCGCACTCACCATTCGTGCACACGGCCGAACTGGGTACACAGATAAACGCAGGATTGAGAATTGCGCCAAGGGGGCAAGAGCCCCACAAATGCTAAAAAAGGAAACAACTTCATTTCCCAACGTTCTTTGCGCCGCGCAACAGCCAATCAGGCGGAGAGCCACGACCACAAAGAACATTGAGAAACGCCCCGCGGCCAATCAACATCGAGCCGCAGGAAAAAAAACGTACCACAAGCACAAAACACAAACCCATTACTACAATGAGCACGGAGAACGCTGAGGAATCCTGCGTGCAAAAAATAAAAATAAAAAACACAACTCCGATGCAGCATCTCAAAGCCATGAAAAGACCCGCTGGCCTTCTTGCATGGAACAACGAGGAAGAGAGGGTCTCCCTCTCCTCCACGCACCAGGGCCGCTGAAACCAAGCCGCCAGAAAAAATCCAAAGCCCACATCGTCATGGGGATTTCAACGTTCCAGCCAGCGAGGCCGGCACACGAAACCCTCCCCAAACAAAAACAAAAACGGCGTGGGGATTTTCGCAGTCCGGCCACCAAGGCCGAGCCGCGAACCCCCCCCCCACTCCCACCAAAACAAAACAACCAACAAACACAACGTGGGGATTCCCACGGACCAGTGGCGTGGATATTCCAATGTGCCCGGCCCGCGAAAATACCCCAACCATGCATGAACCAGCCATGGTATTTCCACGGGCCAGCCATCGACACTGGCCCGCAAAAATACCCCCAACCCACCACCACATGGTATTTCAATGGGCCAGCCAGCCACCAAGGCCGGCCCATGGAAATACCCACACCAAAAACACAAACAAGAACATTCAACAAAAATCAAAAACAATAAAAAACATAAAAATGAAAAACAAAAACATCCCAAAACAACCAAAAACAAACAAGGACAAACACACAACCCCCCGCCCCCCACAAAACCCAAAACAAACCCCCCTAGCCAAAAAAACAACAACACACCTTACCAGGTCACGTCCACCCTCATCCACGACCGGAACTGAAATGACAAAAGAACAGGAAGAATACACAGCCCAGTACACAGTCAAAATTAAAAAAATTACGCCACAGCACCTCCCAGTGGCCACAGGACAAATAACACTCAATAATTCAAATTAATCTCCAAGATTTTTTAAAAAAGGAAATAAGGTTTAAAACATTCAAAAATATCCAAACAAAAAATAATTCAAAAATAAATAAATAAGTACACACTAAAAGAAAAACCAAACATCTAAACACAGTCAAAAAAATTGGATTTAAAAAAAAAACATACACTTACACATTTAAAAAAAATCTTATCCAAGGTACACCTATTAACAAAAAATCACATAGTAACACATTATTTTTAAAAATACAATAATTGAAAATGATTATATCAACCTTTCCTCTTTTTAAAATAAAAAAATGATGATAGTTTAAAACACTACCTGCGTATAAAAAAAATTATTTTTTTTTAAAAATAACATACCTCATTTAAATAAACATACAACAAAAACCATCCAACACCACTTAAAACAGCCCGGCAACGCCGGGCAACCTCTGCTAGTACTAAATGTAATCAAAATGAAACCTCTAAATATATTTGCTCTCATGCAAGGGATTTGTCCAGAAATACTATTAGAACTCTAGAATGACAGAGAATGCTTCATTTTATTATTTGCTTCTTTGAATGATGGCTCTAGCTACCGATTTTAAACTTGAGATAAAATAACAGTGTGTGGAATCACATATTTTGTCATTCTAAGGACATTACAGATGGAAATTTATAATTGATTCTGACATCTTTTCTTAAATGGATAAGATCAAACAGATTTCACAAGACTATAGAGCAGGGGTGCCCAAACTATGGCCTGGGGGACGGATCCAATTCATCCAGCCCATTACGTCCATGTACGGGCGCATATTACTTCTGCTTCCAGGAGTGATGAGGGCATCATGGGGCGGATGAATTGGCATCATGGGCCGGATCCAGCCCCTCAGGCCATAGTGACCAGCCCCCTGAACCATGTGACTGGCCCATGACTCAAAAAGTTTTGGCACCCCTGCTAAAGAGAAACAAAGCAGCAGTTGTCATTTAAATGTCAATATATGTAATAAAATAAAAATCAACATTGAAAATGAAGCACTAGTCTGCATGGGTGCCAAAAACAGAGATAATTATATTTCTTACAAAGAAGAAAATTTGCACACTAGCTTAAAGGTAAAGGTTTCACTTGCTCGAAAGCCAGTCGTATCCGACTCTAGGGTGCAATGCTCATCTCTGTTTCTAAGCCGAAGAGCCAGCGCTGTCTGCTTCTGCAGACGTTTCCGTGGTCATGTGGCAGGCATGACGACACCGGAGCACACGGAACGCTGTTACCTTCCCACCAAATTGGTCCCTATTTATCTACTTGCAATTTCTTGCTTTCGAACTGCTAGGTTGGCAGGAGCTGGGATGAAGACGGGAGCTCATTTCCGTCCTGCAGTACTCGGGAATCGAACTGCTGACCTTCCGCTTCCCAGTCAGCGTCTTATCCACTTGAGCCACTGCAGTTCCCAAGCACACTAGCTGAGCTTTATATATATTTGAGGGTTGTGTGTGTGTGTGTGTGTGTGTGTGTGTGTGTGTGTGTGTGTGTGTGTGTGTGTGTGTGTTGGATTAGGAGGGTTTAATGTGGCCTTGCCTTGCTGGCCAGACCCTGTTAAATCCTGGTGTTGTGGTGGTGGTGGTGATTTATTATTTATTTATGGTTTTTTTACAGGGGGGCCAGCTGGTGCCTTGCTGTAGCCTGGGTTGGGGGGGGAAAGAGGGGGGTATCCCCTCCCCCCTCCAAGCTACAGGCCGGCTTTTGCAGGCCTCCGAGGCTGTGGGGGAAAACATAGCTTTTTCCCACTGCCTTGCCAAAGCATGGGTCGGGGGGGGGGGAAGAGAGGGGTATCCTCTTTCCTCACCCCTCATCCTATGGTGGCAGCTGTGCTGCCTTTGAGAAGCCTGGTGGGGAGGAGGGGGGCATCCCTCCTCCTCCAAGCTATGGGGCGGTTGTGGAAGACAGAGGCCGAGAACGGTGCTCCGTGCTTGGCCTTCGTCTCCCGTTTGTAAGGTGTTCGTCTTCCTTGGAAGATGGGGACTGAATTTTTTGGTCTCCGTCCTCCCAGGAAGATAAACCGCTTCCCTCAGAGAGAAGCACCGGTCTGTTCTTCGTCCCTGCGGGCATCGAGGCCATGTCACCCGCAGAGACGAAGGAGAGGCCAGTGCTTTTCCCTATGTAGAAGGCCGCGTCGAGAGCGAGACTCTGAAAGACCCAGCTGGAACCGGCAAAAGGTAAGTGCGGTCAGTGGGGGTTAGGGAGGTGGGGATAGGTGGTGGGGCAGGGGGCGGCAGCATAGTTACCGGGGCTGTGCCTTTCCCCATCCCTAACCCCCACCGACCGCACTTACCTTTTCCTGGCTCCGGCTGGGTCTTTCAAGTCTCCCTCCCGAGTCCCAGTGCGATTTGTCTTTTAAAACTGCTGCGCCGCGCTTTTCCCAATCTCCTCTGCGCTCGCGCAATGCAGAGGACTCTGGGGCTCGTAGTTTTATTTTTTTGGTCGCAGTCGTAGGGCGGCTGCCCCACTGGCGACCTCCGGACCCCCACAGCGTTGGTGAGGTGGGGGTTAAGGTAAGTGCAGAGGGCTCAGTCAGTGATGGTTGGGCTGGGTGCGGGAGCCCCATGGGCCATAGTTTGGGCACCCCTAGTTTAAGCAGAGAAAATGGCACCTTATAATCTATCTCATCCTGTTGTAAAACAGATTGCAAGGTGCATTTTACTTCCACTCTGTTATGTATGCATGCTCATTGTACTGTAAGATAAGAATGTAACCACTCCAATTACAATGTATCTCAGCTGTAAAGGAACGCGAGCAAGCAGCCCATAGAGGGCAGCTGCGAGCGTTCAGTCTCACATGGTTCACATTGCTCAATCACGGACAGCCGCGGGAAAACCTTCCCCGCATTCAGCAGCAGGAGAAAAGAACTACTGAAGAGAGGCGTGCCTGGGCGAGGCCACGCCGGTAGCGGCCAATGAGCTACCGTGCTACAAGATTCAAGTGTATAATGCTACTGTATATATAGAGATGTATCACCGCCATTACCTCATGCTCCACCGGAACATCATGCAATAAACCTGTATTAAGCCAACCCTTCGGCTGTTCTGTTGTCTTTGGTCCCATACAGAAAACTGGCGACGAGGATGGGATGATGGCTGCCCACGGGACCAAGACATGCGCCGGCTACGAGATCAGGAAGCCGGGAGACTTGGAGCTGTTTGAGATAGACTTCAATGGAGCGCTGGTGGAGCTCGAAGTCTCAGATGAGGACAAGAAGAGGGCCATCTTCGTCCGCATGCTCGGACACGAGACCAAGAGGACCTTGGTGGACCTGATCGCGCCGAGGAGGGTGAGCGACTTCAAAGCCAAAGAGCTCCTGGCGGTGTTGCACACCCACCTCCGGCCCGCGATAGTGATGTTCCCCGCTCAGAGCGCGTTCTGGAGGCGAGTCCAGGCGCCCGGGGAATCGGTCGCTGAGTTCGCCGCGGCCCTGCGGCTGGCCGCTGGCCCATGCAAGTGGGAGACCCCAGAAGTCACCCTCCGAGACTGCCTGCTCTGCGGCCTGAGGGACACCGAGACTCAGCGCGCGCTGATGAGACAGGAGCCGCCTCCCACGTGGCAGCAAGTCCTCGACACGGCACAGGCCGCGGAAGCCACGACGGCCGGGGTGCAAGAGCTCCAGGACTGGCGCCCGAAACCCGCCAAAGCAGAGAGCTCGGTGCGCGCGGCCCGGCGAGTTTCGAACTCGTCCGCGGAGAGCGGCGACGACGAGGACGTCCGGAAGGTCCAGAAGGAAGGCCGGCGCTGCGACGGCTGCGGCGCCGCCCACCCCCGCGCCAGATGCCCGTTCCGCAAGGCCGAGTGCCACAACTGCGGCCGGCGCGGGCACATCGCCAAGGTCTGCCGAAAACGGCGCGAGGCCAAGAGGAGTTCCCCAGACCGCTCGGCGAGGCAGGACTGCACCACGAGGCCCAAGGACGGCACCCGGACCACGAGGAAGCGGGACGGAGTAGGGCGCATCTCCGACGACAGTGAGGACGACGCTCCGGTTTTCAGCGTATCCACAGAGCACCCCCGATACTTCGTTGAGGTAGTAATACAAGGGGCCCCTGTTAGGATGGAGGTGGACTCGGGTTCTTCTTACTCTATCATTTCCCAGGGAGAGTTCCTAAAGATAGCCCCCCACGTGCGGCCCAAGCTCAAAGCGCTGAGGTCCACGCTGAAGGACGTGCAAGGGAACCGCATCCTGGTGTTGGGGGTTGGGAAGTTCCAGGTCCAGTTCAAAAAGCGCGCCGCAACACTTCCCCTAGTCGTCCTCAAGGGAGGTAAATGCAGCCTCCTCGGGACTCAATGGTTCCAGCCCCTGGGGTTGTTCATTGGGGGGGTGCACGCCGTGGGAGCACACGCCGCCGGGACTGATCCAATACAGAGCGTGTGCGATGCGCACCCCGAGGTTTTCAAAAAGGGACTCGGAAAATTCAAGGGCCCCCCAGTGACTTTCGACCTGGACCCTGGAGTACGTCCAATCAGACTTAAACCGCGCAGAGTGCCCTTCGCACTAAAGGACAAAATAGAGGCGGAGTTGGACAAATTGGTGGGCCAGGGGATTCTTGTTCCTGTTGATTCTGCGGAGTGGGAAACTCCAATTGTAACAGCGCTCAAGGCCAACGGGGAGGTCCGCATATGCGCTGACTACAAGTGCACCATCAATAAGGCGATCCGCCCTAATGCGTATCCGGTGCCGGTAGTCAGCCACTTGTTGGCCAGGTTACACGGGGGGAGGTGTTTCGCTAAACTCGACCTGGCCCAAGCCTACCAGCAACTCCCGGTGACCCCCGCCGCAGCTGCTGCGCAGACCATAGTCACCCACAAAGGGGCGTTCCAGGTAACGCGCCTCCAATTCGGCGTGAATTCGGCGCCCGGGATCTTCCAGTCACTCGTGGAACGCCTCCTGAAGGGGTTAGAGGGGGTGTTACCCTACTTTGATGACGTATTGATTACAGGGGGGAGCCGGGCCGAATTAGCAGAAAGGTTGGGAAAGGTCCTGGCAAAATTCGAAAAGGCGGGGTTGCGGTTGCGGAAAGACAAATGCGTTTTCTTCGCAACTGAGGTTGAGTTCCTAGGGTTCCGCGTTACTCCCGAGGGAATAAGGCCATCCCAATCCAAGGTGGCCGCCATCAAGAAGGCCCCTCGCCCCACCTCCAAGCCCGAGCTGCAGTCGTTCCTTGGGCTGCTCAACTTCTACCACTCCTTCCTTCCTCGGAAGGCAGCCGTGGCGGAACCGCTACACAAATTGTTAAAAAAGGACGAGGCATGGAAGTGGGGCGACGACCATGAGAAGGCTTTCAATGACCTGAAGCGACTCCTGGCATCAGATGCTGTACTGACCCACTTCAATCCCAAACGCCCAGTGGTCCTGATATGCGATGCATCCCCGGTGGGGGTGGGGGCGGTGTTATGCCACATGCTGGAGAACGGGAGGGAGGCCCCGATAGCGTTCTACTCTAGGTCCTTGTCCCAAGCGGAGAGAAACTACGCCCAGACAGACAGGGAAGCACTAGCGATAATTGCGGGGACCAAGAAATTTCATGATTTTGTGTATGGCCGCCCCTTCACCATAGTGACCGACCATAAGCCCTTGCTAGGCATTTTCACCGCAGACAAGCCCACACCCCAAATCCTGTCCCCGAGAATGCTCAGGTGGGCCATTTTTCTCAACGCGTATCAGCACGCGTTGGTGTACCGGCCCGGGAAGGAGATCAGCCATGCGGATGCCCTGTCGAGGTCCCCCATTCCCCGGGATTGCTGCCACGTGGGCGAGGAAGAGAGGGACCACCAGGTCTTAATGATAGAGGTCCTAGACTCCCCCCCAGTAGTACCGGCCGACATCGCCAAAGCGACCGGTAAGGACAAAACGTTAGCTACAGTTTGCTCCTGGGTACAGAAAGGGTGGCCCGTGTCTTCCCCAGCAGCGGAATTCGACACATTTTTCAAAAAAAAATTAGAATTGTCCCTAGAGAGGGGTTGCCTTTTGTGGGGACAGCGGGTAGTGATCCCCACGTCCCTCCGGCCGAGGGTGCTTAAACTGCTGCATGTCAGCCACCCTGGGATCGTCCGCTCTAAGGCACTAGCCCGCAGTTACTTTTGGTGGCCCCAGCTAGACGCCGACATCGAGCACATGGTCGGCACTTGCGAAGCGTGCCAAAGCTCCAGGCCAGAAGAGGCTCGCTTGCCACATAGGGAGTGGGACGCAGCAAGGGGCCCCTGGTCCCGGGTTCACATAGACTTTGCTGGCCCGTTCAGGGGAACACTTTTCCTCCTTGTGGTGGACGCGTTCTCCAAGTGGTTGGAGGTCATTCCAGTCTCGAGCACCTCCTCGGCCACAACAATTAAACAGTTACGGAGGGTCTTTTCCACGTTCGGTTTACCCAACACTCTCGTCAGCGATAACGCTAGCTGTTTCATGTCCGCCGAGTTCAGGGCATTCATGGATCTCAACGCCATTCAGCACATCACCTCCGCCCCTTTCCACCCGGCCACCAACGGCCAAGTAGAGCGCCTCGTGCGCACCACTAAGGACGCGCTGCGGCGCATGGGCCCCGGAGATCTTAACTTACAACTGTGCCAATTCCTGCTAAGGTACAGGGTCACCCCATTGGCGTCAGGGTACTCCCCCGTGGAGCTGTTAATGCGCAGGAAGCTAGCCACGGTAATCTCCAAGCTAGACCCCACGAGAGTAGAGGACAAAGGGCGGAACGTAGGGGTGGAACCCGCAAAGAGTTTCAGCGTAGGCGCCCCGGTGCATTGCAGGAACTACGCCAATGCGGGGCCAGCCTGGGTGCCGGGCACTGTAATAGAACAAACCGGCCCCGTTTCATACCGCGTGGAGACCAATACAGGCCTCCTGTGGAGGCGGCACGCGGATCAACTCAGGCGCAGGATCCCCGGAGAGCAGGACGAAGACGAAAATAGCCACGAATCAGCGTTAGGGTACTCCCCCACCCGCTTAGCCCAAGGGGGAGAAAAAGGGGGACATGGGTCCCCACCAAGGGGGGAGGAAAGGGAATCGATCCTCAGAGATCTTTTGCGGGAGTTTGCGGCGGAAAGGAAGAGCCCCGATCTCACACACAGCCCCCGGAAGCGTCCCCAAAACACAGATTCCCCAAGAAGTTTAGACCTTGATTTACAGTACCAGGGGGAGTTAGCGGAGTGGTCCCCCACCCGTCCTAGCGAAAAGAGGGGTTTCAGTTCAGCCCCTGGTACTTCCAGTCCCAGTAGCCCCTGTGAGTTAGAATGCAACATAGCACCAATTTCCCGGAGACCGACACCCCCAAGACAGGAGGCGACGGCGAGTCCGCCCACCACAGTCTCAAGGTCCCCCGAACGGGGAACAGAAGGTAGCAGAACCACAAGGGCATCCTCATCGGTCCCGCGGTTCACAATAGGAGGGTCCCCGGGGTCCGAGAGCAACAGGCAGGGGTTCACGTCCCAGCTGTTCATTCCATTCCCATCCCCCAGCGCAAGGCAGGCACGGACGCCCCACAGAGCCACTAACGAATCCCCGTTTCCCGTTGCAGGACAAGCACCCACGGAGTCAGGGATCACAGGCTCTCCGGTACTAGGTCAGGCGCAAGCATGCCCCAAGCGCACGTGCGGCAAGCCACAATGGTTGCGGGACTTCGTCCCATCCTAGGGGGGAGGGATGTTATGTATGCATGCTCATTGTACTGTAAGATAAGAATGTAACCACTCCAATTACAATGTATCTCAGCTGTAAAGGAACGCGAGCAAGCAGCCCATAGAGGGCAGCTGCGAGCGTTCAGTCTCACATGGTTCACATTGCTCAATCACGGACAGCCGCGGGAAAACCTTCCCCGCATTCAGCAGCAGGAGAAAAGAACTACTGAAGAGAGGCGTGCCTGGGCGAGGCCACGCCGGTAGCGGCCAATGAGCTACCGTGCTACAAGATTCAAATGTATAATGCTACTGTATATATAGAGATGTATCACCGCCATTACCTCATGCTCCACCGGAACATCATGCAATAAACCTGTGTTAAGCCAACCCTTCGGCTGTTCTGTTGTCTTTGGTCCCATACAGAAAACACTCCCAGTGGGAGGAATGTGACTGGCCCGCTGAATCACATGACTGGCTCGATGAAACACATGAATTGGCCTTGGCCCGAAAAGTGTGTTAAAGTGTGCTGTCTTAATGAGATGTATGGAAAGGAGAGTCTGCTTCTGGGGCACGGTAAAGTCAACTCAACAGCATTCTCTCTGAGCAATCTCTATTAAATGTGCAAGATGACATTCAAAGCCCCACCTTGGCTTCCATAGCTGTTGTCCATCCCAGAGCTGTCCCATGATTCTACGGCACTATCCACACTTGGTACAGTAGAGGAGTAGATTTCTGAAAGTTTGCCTGGTTTCTGTGTGGTGGCTGCATCCTCTTCAGCATCACTTAATTCGTTCAGGTGACCAGAGGCAGAAAACTTCTTGGGACTTGTTGCTGATAGAAATTAAATGGCAGAAGAAACAAACTAAGTCAAATATACGTGTAGTTTCATTTGCATTGAAGGACATTGTGACAGCAAGAAGCTTAGACAAACAGGCAGTACATTTGCAATGGAAAGCACCATTCCAATACCATTGCAGTACAGTGGACCTTCGCTTAACAAATGTAATGCATTCTCTGGGACCTTTTGTACTATGAAAAATTTGTAAAGCAAAATGTACCATAGGAATGCATTGAAAACCCAAATTTGTTAACCAGAAATGCGGTTCCCCATAGGAATGCATTGAAAACTAATTAATCTGTTCTGAAAAAAATTGTTAACTGAGCCACTATTTTCTATGGATTTCTTTTTGTTATGCGGATTTTGTATTAAGCGAGCCGCTTGTTAAGCGAGGGTCCACCGTATTTTAACCACAGTATAACGGAGTTGGAAATTATTTGTTGTCACAATATCTTTTAAAGTTCAGTTTGCAGTGGCTCAGTGATTATGACACTGAGCTTGACAACTGGAAAGTCGGCAGGCCAGCAGTTCGAGACTCAAGTGCTGCAGTTCAAAAGCAAGAAATTGCAATTAGATAAATAGGTACCACTTCAGTGGGAAGGTAAACAGCATTCCATGCACAGCTATGCTTTCAAGCAAGGGTGACCTTTACCTTTACCTAAAACAATACTGGGTTGCTCACTGGTACAAGCTTTGCATTACTGAAAGAGCTTTTACCTAACCATTTGGCTCCATTCTCACATCTTGACATATGGTTCTACTTTCCTGCAGATACAGGACAAATGCCATTTTCATGAGCATATGCATTTAAAGAATACTGATGGGAGAGAAAAAGTATCTGTGTAACACCTACCACACTCACCCTCTGTCTGCTTTTTTATCTTCAAGGTGACTGTTTCTCCTGCCATCTGTAGCAAATGTATGGCTTCACTCAAAGGTTTCCCTTTCAGGCTGCTACTATTTATTGCTAAGATTCGGTCTCCGATATGAATTGCTCCT
Organism: Bradypodion ventrale; assembly: GCA_035047345.1. Taxonomy (NCBI): domain Eukaryota; kingdom Metazoa; phylum Chordata; class Lepidosauria; order Squamata; family Chamaeleonidae; genus Bradypodion; species Bradypodion ventrale. The sequence goes on from JAWDJE010000005.1 coordinate 191,534,011, forward strand.
GTCCTGAAAACAAGAGTTAAATAAAACATGGACAGTTCAGTGAAAAAGAAAACAGAGCCAAACATTAAACTTAGATAAGATAACCAAAAACATCATCAGGTTTTCCTTTTCCCCACACTTAATGTAAAATATATAATTAATGGCTACGGCTTAAATCAGGGGTTCTCAACCTTTACCAGCTGCATGCTGGACCACACACCCCTCAGACAGCTGACTGGTCTGGACATGTACAGTGGTTCCCCCTGCTGTACACACTGCCGTAAAACGCATCCACGGCTTGGAATGAGTGCTGACTTGGGCTTCTGGTAATTGAAGTCCAAGAACACTTTGAGTGCCAAGGTTAGCCATCACTGTCCTAGGACAAACCCCTTTCTTGGGGATTTGGAGCTCACATCCAAGATATTCGGCTTCTCAAATTTTATCCCAAGCCCAACTTTATTTACATCTTTATCCAGGACAGTCATAGCACATTGCAGTTTTGCCTCATCTTCCTGAAACAAGATGGTATCATCTGCAAAATCCAGGTCACCAAGACAACCTTGGACAGACCAACGGATGCTATGACAATGAAAACCTCTTTACGATGTCAGCAATCTCAGTCTAAATTTACTAACAGTCTGGTAATATATACAGTGTTGGGCTCCATTTTTTTTTTTTACTATCACACTGTGGCCGTGGTATGGTGGGCGTGGCCAGGGGTAAAGCCCCACATTGCACCCAAATTAGGACTACTTTATTTCAAAACTTGCATGGGCAGGGCCAGCCACAATTTCTACTACCGGTTCTGGCGAACTGGTGCGAACCTGCTGATGCCCACCACTGAATATATATGCCAACTGAAAAAGCTTGATGATCATTAAACGTTTCATGTTGAACGACGGCGTCTAAGAAGTGACCTGGTTGAAGTTTATAAAATCATGCACGGTGTGGACAAAGTAGATAAGGAAAAACTGTTTTCCCTATCGCACAACACTAGAACTAGGGGACACTCCATGAAACTTTTGGGTACTAGTTCTCAAACAAATAAGAGAAAGTACTTTTTCACCCAGAGGATTACTGGTCTATGGAACTCCCTGCCAGAAGAAGTGGTGACAGCTGTCAGTCTTGACAGCTTTAAGAAAGGATTAGACAAGTTCATGGAGGACAAGTGTATATAATTATGGCTACCTAAGGACAACCTCCGGGTTGGAGAGATAGGCAGGATATCTCTCAATGCCATTTCCAGGGAATCCTAAGCAGGTGAAGGCATCTCCTTGGGAATACCCTGAAGAAAATGGTGAGCCACTGTGTGAGACAGAATGCTGGACTGGATGGGCTGTGGCCTGTTCCAGCAAGGCTGTCCTTATGTTCTTATGATGTATTGAAAAAAAATTTCCTATGATTTCTAAAGAAGAACTATTACATATGACTGAAGGAATTGTTATTCACGAATGAATACAGGAAATAATGGTACTGTAAATATTTCAATTTACCTTTCAGCTAGTCCACCTTTAGTAAGGCTTGAAATGATAATGGGATCAAAGGGCTCTTCCGTACCAGAAATAGTGATCCCAAGAGGTCCTCCATACCGCTTGAGCTCAACAGTATAAATAATTGCTCCTGAGCTCTCTTGTTCATCTGCAATACATGCCAAGAGGATGCAATTGGTCTCTTATGAAAGAAGGAATGAAAAGAATAACACATTCAGAAAAAAGGATCAGAAAGCATCCTCACAGTGCTATGGTTCAGATAAATATCTTAGCCATTACTTTTTTTTCTACTTTGAAACTGCCTCATGACTTCATTGACAACAATAGCAAATTTTCCAATCCACTGAAGTAAAACCAGGATTTTAAACCTGATGATACATCCTAGGCATCATTTTATTTTGATGTATTTTCCTATAACCATGCAACTGTGAGGCAATCGTACAGCGCTACATAGCCCTACATTATTTTCTAATGCCTTTAGATCAGGCTTTAAAGCCATGACTAAATAGAAACTCTAGACTCCAGCAAATTCTCCTCAATGTGCAAATCACCACCGTTTCTTGAAATTTCTAAATGTGCACTTTTGTGTAGTTTTTTAAAAATACTGCTGGAGGGCAACAATATGTATGGATAACCATGTTGATGCACAATGAATAAATAATCAAGACTTGTTTGCTTTAAGAGGAGGAAACAGAGATAAGTGTGTGAAACTACTCAAAACTCACCAGTCCACTAAAGAAGAAAACTTGGGAAATACTTTAAAAAGATGCACACACAAGGGTAACTATGCAAGCTGTCCTCCACATATTCAATTACTTAGTTACTCCAAATCTGGAAGCTGCCCTTCCCTTTATTTTCATTTATATTTTATTTTCCCCCAAGAATGACTAGAGCCACTATAAAACAGCGACTTAAATCCAGATTTCATCATCTGGCCATGTTAACCTTTATTTTCATTTAAAACTTCCTATTCTTTACTTCAGGGAACTGCAGCGGCTTATTGATTAAGATGCTGAACTTGATGACTGGAAGGTCAGCAGGTCAGCAGTTCGAGACCTGAGTGCTGCACGATGGAGTGAGCACTGTCATCTGTCCCAGCTACTGCCAGTCTAGCAGTTCGAATGCAAGAAATCACAAGTTGATAAATAAGTACCACTGGTGGAAAGGTAACAGCATTCTGTATGCTATGATGTCTAGTCATGCCTGTCATGTGATCACAGAAATGCATTGCAGGCGCACCCCCCAAAGAAAGACTCAGACACAGGTATATGGATAAAGGCATTGGGCCACTTTTATTGAATAATGCCCTAGTCCGAATTATAACTTTCAATTGGTACTCATCCAATTATAATTCTTAAGGCAAGCAGGCCGCAGTAACACTGGTAAGGTTCCTCCCAAAATTGCCAATGGCAATTGGCTACAATGTATCGATTTGTATCAATTTGTTTGTTAACACAAACAAATTGTTGACCGTAGTCAATAAACTATCTACTGACCCCACCCTCTGACGTGTATCCGTCAAATCACGGGGTGATGCATGCTGAAAAGCTCCTGCCATCACCCCTTGCCTGGTTCGTCGTTGACCGGTCAAGGTTATTACACCTGTACCTGTCTAAGTGTTGGCCAGTCAATTGCGAACCTGCCGGATACCTATGGGTCATAAATATTTACCTTACCAGTGCTACCCGCCACACGGGGAGGCTTCAATGAAGACTCACCGCCCCCCCCCCCCAGACCGTCAGCTCGGTCAACAGGCCTGCTTGCAAATCTTCCAAAAAGAGGTTCATACCTCTAGCCGACAGGTGGACCCCATCCCCTGCATAAAGATCTTAATTTTGTAAACGAATGGTGGGGTGTCGGATGACCATCCTCAAACCCTTGTCAGCCAAGAACCGGGCAACTGCCCTGTTTACCGAGCGGCGAGCGCGGTCAAGGGCACGGAGGTCAATACCTCCCCTGTAAGCGTGACGTGGTATGATGTCCGACCATAGCAGCCTTGTGGACGGCCACACATAATGCAAATAAGCTAGGTCACTGCAAATCGTGAATTTTAAAGAAAGGCCAGTGACCTGGGCGAGGTCATTGCCCCCGAGGTGCAGCACAAGGACATCGGGCGGTTCAGCATCCCTGATGGAAAAAAGGAATGGATGCACGCAGTCCAAGCTGGGGTCCCCACTCTGTCGCCGCAGCATACTGCGCTGCCCAGTGCACGCAACTGTGGCCCACCAGCCATACTGCCACCGGTGTGCGGGGACACACAGGGTCTGTAAGAGAAAAAGGAGAACAGTGACTTAACTGGTACTCATACCTGAAGAGGGCGAACATATAATGCAAAACGCATAGATCCCCATCTTCCCATACGGCGTATATCAGCCTCAGAGTACCCAAATGCAGCCGCAGTTGAAGCAGCACCTATCCTAAACGAATGGGTGCCGTAACGAGCCCCTGGGAGGCCAACACTGGATAGTGCCATACCGGTCACCTTCCAAAATTGAAATTTAGTAAGGGGGGACCCATCTTGGTGGCAGAAAAACGGGCCAGGGTGCGTGCCACGCACTGCCAAAAACTCATGTAGGGCACCAACTGGACAGATGTCTGCAATGGAACATCGTAGCAGTCTAACTCCACTGCCTACGCCGTGCTGATCAACTTTTGAGGACCGTATCCTCAACTGAGCCCACTCATTAGAAACATAGACATCGTTGAGTTCCAGTGCCCTACAAGTCGCATCCGCCTTAGACAGTAGTACCAACTCACTGATGCGGAGCGCTCCAAAGAAGGCCACCGTGGTGGCCGCATGAAAAAGAGCCGCCTCATACCTGTCAAAACACAGGTTATGCCAGCCTCGTGCAAGGTGGGTAAGCACCCCTGGGGAAATTGGGTGGCGAGTGTCCGGGCGGCGGCCACGTTCCCGTGTCCACCCCTCCAAAACATGTCGTATGCGGAAATCGTTCATGCTGTCAGCAAAACCCCTCACCTTGGCCATAAATGCCAGTGCTGACAGCCTGGATGCTATAGTGCGGGGAGCGAGGCCCTGACCGTGCAGATAAACCATAAATTGTAAAACTTGTTCGACTGGAATGGGCCACACTTCGGGCAACTGAAGTTGCACGCAAAAATTTATAAATTGAATGAAAGCATGATGATACGCCTTACGCGTGCGGGGCGCCAAAGACATGCCGATCGCCCGGTTCACCTCTCCTTGCCAAATGTCCAAATCTCGGCCGGGAGTGGCGAGGGGAATTCCTCTGCGTCTGGAGCCAAGGCGCGGAACCGGGGGATCTGCAGGCGGGATAAAGCATCGGCAATATCATTATTAATGCCTGGTACATGTCTGGCCCTAAAAAGCACATTCAGGCTTAGGCTACATAACACAAACTGGCGAACTAAAGCCATCACCCTGGGTGATTTAGACGTCTGAGCATTAACAATGTGCACTACCGCAGCATTGTCACACCAAAAGTGGACCACTGAGTCGGCCCACTCCTCGCCCCATAGCATCAAAGCTCCCAGGATTGGAAAGAACTCAAGGAATGTAAGATCGCAGAGGCGATCCATGCCCCGCCATGCTGGGCCATTGGCCATAAGCCCACCTCCCCTCAAAGTAAATCCCATATCCCAGGGAGCCGGAGGCATCTGACTGTACTTGAAACCTAGGGGAAACTAAAAGGTCGGATCTCCAAAAGGAGACCCAGTTGAAGTCCCACAGGAATGTGAGCCAAACCAAAAGGTCAGCCCTCATGCCCCTGGTCAGTCGGATCCTATGATGGCGCCTTGACAGGCCAGACATGGCGTCACATAGGCGCCGAGCAGATGCTTTGCCAGGCATGATCACCCTGCAGGCAAAGTTAAGATGGCCATGTAGAACCTGAAGCTCACGAAGTGACACTTTACGTTTGGCCAGCAAGGCCAAAACCATCGCGGAGATCCAGGTTACCTTATCGATGGGTAACCGGGATGCCTGTGCGACCGTGTCAATTTCAATACCCAGAAATGTGAGCGTAGTGGATGGGCCCTCGGTCTTTTCGGGCGCTAAAGGGACACCCAGTTCCTGCATTAGCATCTGAAATGTGGTGAGGAGACGCGTGCACATGTCCAAGCCCCGTTAACCCCCGAACAAAAAGTCATCGAGGTAACGGGCTACAGACCGAGACCCGGACCTGCGAACAAAGGCCCACTGAAGGAAAGTGCTAAAACGTTCAAATGCTGAACAGGATATAGAGCAGCCAAAAGGCATGGCCTTATCTACGTAAAACTTCCCTTGGAATCTAAAACCCAATAGCTCAAAGTCCCCCGGGTTCACTGGCAACAATCGGAATGCCGATTTAATGTCACATTTTGCCAGGAGGGCACCAGGACCACAAGAGCGCACCATTCGCAGGGCTTGGTCAAAAGACGTATACCTGACCGAACAAAGGTCATCAGGAATAGCATCATTGACAGAATAACCCACCGGATACGATAAATGGTGGATTAAACGAAATTTCCCCCGGGGCCTTTTTGGGTACCAACCCCAAAGGGGAGACCTTCAGGTTGGGAAAGGGTGGTACAGAAAAGGGGCCTGCTACCCTCTTGGCCTCTACCTCTTTGGCAATACTCAGGGCAGCCACCTCTTCTCTACCCTTCAGGGACAGTAAATTGGGTGCATCTTGGGGTCCCCGCACTCCTTTGAATGGGATACGGAAGCCCCACTGAAAACCCTCCAGGAGGTACCTCGCATCCTCTCTCCTTGGATAAGTTGAGAGCCATCGCTCCAACATATACACATTAACTGGGGAGGGGGCCTTTTGTCTGGCTAGCTCCATCAGCAGAAGCTCTGCCCGCTCCCTGTCCACCTCTACCTCTGCCCCGTGACCCACCGGCCCGCGGGCACGCGACGACGGCATGGGGGCCAGCGCAAGAGGGACACTTGTGTTTGTATCGGCACTGTCGCTTACTGCACACGCCATTAGCCAAGAAGCTCCAACACAGCAAGCGGGCTGGAACCCCCTGCCCCGCCGGCTGGCGGGGAACCTGTGTTGGAGCAGCTCGCTGCACGGCATGGCCACAATGGTACCTATCCTCAGGCGCCGGACGCGTGGGGGTCATGTACAAAAGCCACAATTTCTGACAGGGCTCATCCCATCTCATCTCCGGGTGCAAGGGCACCCTCATTCTGAATTCCTCATTGTAAGCCAACCACGATGGGCCAGGAAAATCCACCATCACCCTGTAAATATTGTCCAAATATTGGACCATAGGTATGGCCAGGTCAGGCCGGGCCCTAAGGTACACCGCCATATAAATAAGATATGCGGGCAACCAGTTGGCCCAGGTGCGTGGTGGCTTACGACGGCGGGACAGTTCTTTGTCTCTGTCGTCCTGTCCCTCTCTCTCCTCCTTAGTGGGCTCACAGTTCAATAGGGAGAATATATCCACGTACTCCCCCCGCCAAATCTTTTCCCTCGTGACCTGGGACAAATGATCACCAAGGGGCAATGAATAACCAGCTGTCGGCAAAGCCTTCACTGGCACATTAGGTACACGGGGCATACGCAGCGGAACCTGGACAGCCCCTGCGATGCCCGGCACTGCCCCGGGGGCGGAAACCGACACCCCCAATGTTGTGCCAGTATGGAACCAAGGGGCACTGGGATAGGCCGGCAACTGATGCCCACTCGCCTTGACTTGACGAGGCCATGGCCACTGAACCCCACCACTGGAAGTGGACTGTAATGTGGGCGCATTAACTTGAACCTGATAATCACTAGGTGCACCCCCGTGAGCCGCCCCCACTGGGGGTTCCGGCCCACGGCGGGCGTCGGAGCTCGCGACCGGAATCGAGCTCTGGGGCCACACCTGACCACTCCCCAGCTGTAGCTCTGGACGAACAGAGAGCTGCGAGACACCGGCAGGCGCAGGCCGGAGCGTCTCAAGCAGCTCAACCCGGCTGGCCGCCTGTTGCAGTGTGGCAGCCGTCGAGGTAGCCGGTGGACACGAAGGGCCCCCAGCAGAGAGAGAAGGGCCCCCTCCCATGGGGTTGTGTGCAATCCCCAAGGATGCCTCAAGCACAGCTAAACGCGTTAGCAACGCATCCACTGCCACAGATCCCCCAGTATAAAGTGGGCCGGGTGGGCTGGACGGCCCACTAGGTGTTTGACCAGGAACCCCAAAGTGAGAGCCTGGGCCTGAATAGGGCCATGCCCAAAACTCCGGCCCATGAGGGGCCGGAGGGGGAACGTGCTGTGCACCCGCACCAGGCCCTCCCCCGCTGTCCTGACCCATGGCAGGCAACTGCGGGCTGAGGACCGAAGCCCCTGAAGGGCCGGCCGGAGGCTGGTCAGCCGAGGGCCAAGCACGAACCTGCATTGCCCCACCGGTATCGGTGGGTAAAGCTGGGGTAGTGCCCTGCCACGGGGGCACAGCCCTGGTCCTCCGACCTGAGGGCTGCCCCCCGCCCTGCGCAGGGCCCGCAAAAGTCCTCCCCTTTGGCCGCGGTTTCGTCGCCGGGGCCTACCGTTTGGGAGGCATATCTGTTAGAAAGAGCAGGATCCCTTTCCAGGGATCAACCTAACGCCAAAAAACACAGAGCAGCCAGCAAGCCAAAGGCTCTGTGCGAATCCTTCCTTCCCAGCCGGGAAAAGAGCAAGGGCTAAAGAGCCGAAGAGTCGAAGGAACAGCGACGGAGAAAACTTCTCCTCTCCGTCGCTATTTTAAAATGGCAGCTCGGCTGCCTCGTGGCCACCCCTTTTATAGAGGGGTGGCCACGCCCCCTAACTCACCCGGATGTCTGAGTCCGGGTGGGGGGGGCTGCAAAGAGCGTGGCGGCCATTTTGGTGCCGCGCTTTCATTCAGACAGACAGTGCTGGCTCTTTGGCTATAAACAGAGATGAACACTGTACCCTAGAGTCAGATACAACCGGCTTTCAAGCAAGGGTGGCCTTTACCTTTACCTAAGAACATATTTCTATGCTTTGGGCTGGTTATTTTCAAGTTTTTTCTTATATTGCTTTACCTTTATTCTTTACTTCAGGTTCTAAGGCTCCCTAAGGATTCTTTTTGCCCTTGGCTAAGACGCTGACTGGGAAGTGGAAGGTCAACAGTTTGATTCCTGAGTACTGCAGGATGGAATGAGTTCCCATCTTTGTCCCAGCTCCTGCCAACCTAGCAGTTCGAAAGCAAGAAATTGCAAGTAGATAAATAGAGACCACTTTGGTGGGAAGGTAAACAGCATTCCATGTGCTCCAGTGTCTAGTTATGCCTGCCACATGACCACTGAAATGTCTGCAGAAGCAGACAGCGCTGGCTCTTCGGCTTTGAAACAGAGATGAGCACTGAACCATAGAGTCGGATATGACTGGCTTTCGAGCAAGGGAAACCTTTACCTAATCTTGCTTATATTGGAACACATGGAGGTGAAATGCTACCATTCCTTGAGTACTCTGCCCAAGATCAGAATATCAGAGACTATAAAGTTTTCTGCTGACTTCATTTTCCAGCAGGACTTGGCACCTGCCCACACTGCCAAAAGTACCAAAACCTGGTTCAATGACAATGGGATTACTATGCTTTTTTGGCCAGCAAACTTGCCTGACCTGAACTCCATAGAGAATCTATGGGGCATTGCCAAGAGGAAGATGAGAGACATGAGACCAAACAATGCAGCGGAGCTGAAGGCCGCTATTGAAGCATCCTGGTCTTCCATAACACCTCAGCACTGCCACAGGCTGATAGCATCCATGCCACGCCACATTGAGGCAGTAATTGATGCAAAAGGGGCCCAAACCAAGTACTGAGTACATATCCATGCTTATAATTTTCAGAGGTCCAATATCGTTTCCAATCCTTGTGCTAATGATTTCATGTAATATTCTAATTTTCTGAGATTGTGAATTTGGTGTTTTCAAAAGCTGTACCCCATAATCATCACAATTATAGTGAAGTAAGGCTTGACATATCTTGCTTTGCATGTAATGAGCCTATCTCATATATTTGTTTCACCTTTAAAGATGCATTAATGAAATGAATGAACATTTGCACGATATTCTAATTTTTTGAGTTTCACCTATATGCCTCATCAAAAGGTGGTGTTCTTTTTGCAGTTTTTACTGATTTCATAGTGTTTGATATTATTTCTATAGATAAATGATGGCACTAATTTGAGAACATCAGTATTGCTAGATTCCTACTTCTGCTCATTTGACACTTGTATGAAAGTACAAGGCTGTGGGTGAACTGCAACCATGCTGTCCACATTTTAATGAAGATAGATATTGGTGTATTTTAGCCCCTATGCTGTTTAGGGGGCTAAGCAGTGAAACTCAATAGTGCAAAGATAATACAAAATTAATGGGAACTTCACAGAATAGATATCAAACAGTAAGTCTTTATGAGAAATCTTGCATGCATCTGGCTTCTTGCTTTCCGAAGTAAAGAATGTTGTAGTGAATGTTCAGAGGTTTGGTGCTGCACTGATAAGAATTTTCAATACAAGAAGCAGGGGAAATATTCCTTCTGTTAGCTAAATATCTATAATTAAACTTATCTCACAAATGATGTAAGGACCTCAGTTCTGTGTTTATGATAACTTTAGATCCTTAGAAACTATTCAAACCAAATTTTCAGTTTTATATTTTGTCCCTAATGTGACTCTGCACCTAGAGACAGGTTTAAATTCCACTGTAGCTCATGTTAGGATGAACATGATAAACTACTGGCTAAAAATCATCTTTTAACCAGTAGGACTTGCTCCACTGACACTGACACATACTCTTCAATCTAAATGGAAGAGGCACCTGTCTAAAGAATTATTCTCTCTGGGATATTCTTCAAGCACCTTAATAGTGCCTGGTGACTCTAAAGCCATATCAACTGTTAAGCATCAACTGTTAAGTTCAGGTCAGGCCATGCAATTTAAAACACATTTAATGTTGCTGACTAAATATAGTGCTGTAGGAAATAAGATATTCATGCCCTATACTGTACCCGCAAACCTTGGCACTCCAGGTGTTCTTGGACTTCAAATACCAGAAGCCCAAGTCAGCACTCCTGCTGATCAGGCCTTCTGGGAATTTCGGAGAATACCTGGAATGCCAAGGTTGGCCATCACTGCCCTATACCTATTTGTCTAATTTAACCTTTCCTAATTAAGGAATACCTCTATATTAGCCTGATTTAATACAGTATTTTAGCTTCTGTGGTCCTGGAAATGAGATATCATGATGTACTCTATCAGGATCGTGACAGTGGAGAAGTGTTGGCCATGTTCTTTTACACTGCTTGTCAATAATTCCTTTCATCTATTCTTCAAAAATTACCAGATAGATTTGAAGAACTTTATATCTTTCTGATCTGTCCGCCAAATTTTGGGCAAAAAATGGCCAATTTTTTTGAAGCTGCCATATTATAGCAGGTCTCTGGTAGGTAATACAGTGGAACCTCATAGAACAATCACCCCATATGGCAACGAAATCACATAACAATTAGGTTTTGGGGGGAAATGGCATCCCACATAACAATTTCCCCTATGGAAAAAAATCGTACAACAACTTTTCAATGGGAAAAAACACTTAGCAAAAAAAAATCATGTATGATGCATCCCATAGGGAAAATTGCTATACGATGCATGTATCGTATAGCCATTGTTTCATACAACAACGAGCCCCATAGAATGGATTAAAATCGTTGTATGAGGTACCACTGTACAGTGATTTCCCCTCTTTCTCTTTTTTTGGATACTTATGATATGAATTTTATGTACTATGTGGATGCAATAATTATATGTTGCATGTTTTTGTTCTGTTCTATATTCTCACCATAATAAAGTTAATCTATTCATTCATTCATTGATTGTTGCAGCTATTTTTATGGTTTAATTTTAACAGATTGATTATTTTAAAATTTGTTACTATTAATCTTTATGGTCATTGATGGAAAGACAGAATAAATAAAATGTAATTAAATAAAAAAAACCTCTGGAAGAACAAATCTTCAGTTTCTAAAGTACTTTTATTTATAAACTAAGGTTTCCATCATTGAACAAAAGAAACCCCAAGATAGATTCCAACAGATAGATTAAAACAGATTTTCACTTTCCCTTCTGTGGCTTGAATAGAGAAAAGCACCTTTTTACCTTCATAAATGTACCAATCAACTAATCCATGGACAGGAATTGGCATTATACCCACATGCTTTGCTTGTTTAAATCATGACTGTTTAAGCTATTCTTATCATCTTTTTACATTTCTGTTCCTTTTGGCTGTCTGACAACCATCCTGCACACATGAGAGTTAATTTAGCAGTTTAAATCTCCCTTTTCTACTTAAGACTACAAAAACGTGGAGGGACTTATGATCTTCCAGATATTGTTGGACTGCAATTCCTGACAGCCCTAATTTGTACAACCAACAACAAAGGATTCTCAGGCTACCAGCATTTGGAAGACTAGTTTATCCACTTCAGGCTGCTTAAAAAGTCATACATTAGCATTGGAGTTGACATGGGTGAAACTGGTTAAAAAATCAATTATCTCACAGAGGATCATTTATTTTGCCCTGATTTTTGAACTAGTGTAAAACGGTGGTTTAGTGGTTAACACGCTGAACTTGATGATTGGACGGTCGGCAGGTCAGCAGTTTGCACAACTGAATGGGCTCCTGTCGTCTGTCCCAGCGCCTACCAGCCTAGCAGTTCAAAAGCAAGAAATTGCAAATAGATAAATAGGGACCATTTTGGTGGGAAGGTAAATAGTGTTACGTGCATTCTGGTGTCTATTCATGACTGCCACATGTCCACGAAAATGTCTGCAGAAGCAGACAGCACTGGCTCTTTGGCTATAAACACAGATGAACACTGAACCCTAGAGTTGGATACGACTGGCTTTCGAACAAGGGCAACCTTTACCTTTACCTACATCAATTTTAAATGTATGTATGCTTGTGTTGGTATTTACTGCAGTTCCACTGTTAAGCGGAGTGACAGTAGAAACTCAAGAAACTCCTGCCAATCAACTGATCAATGAGATGCGCTCTAGCAGATCAGTTAGGGGTAATTTGTCACCACATATGAGGCTCTGCCACTCTGCTGGAGTCCATCTCTGCAGATCTTTTTTTGTTTAGAATTCAAAATGGCATAGCAATATCCCACTTGGAAGAGACATTTTTGGGAAAATTATTTCAAAAAAGTATACCAACACATGAGCCCATGTAAAACCCATGTTTCAATATACAACATGAGAACTGATTTGCACAGTAGATGTGCTGACCTCTTTGAAAACCACATGACCCGAAATCAGATTTTTAAAAAGCCCAGTTTCAACACAGTTTTTAGAAAGTTTTACTGCACATTTAGCCACATACATCTAAATCTGTTTATCTGTGCTATTTGTCTTTGTCACTTCCTAAAAGCAATAAATTAACATTTTAAACATAGACATAAATATGTTTACTTTCTGCATTTCTATTTTCTTTTATCTTCCATTCGCCCAAACATACATACACATTTCTGCCTATTCATACACCACCATGTATATATCTGATTAACTATCTGCAGTCCATTAAATTTTATGCCCAATAATTCTTGTTAGTAGGCAAGGTGCTATAAGAAGCTACACTTTTTTAAACAGTGATATATGTTGGTCAGTTTGTCAGGGCACACATTCCAGGAGTCTGCCCACAGACCATCTGAAGATCTGTCTTCATATGACCAGGCCCATTCACAAGACACTTCATTATCCACTTAATCATTAGTCAGGCAATTACAGCATAGTAAGAGAGACCTGCACTTCTGGTCCAGTCCACATAATGGGGAGTCTATTAACATTATAGGGCCATGGGATCATTGCAAAAGCAAAGCAATAATATTTATGTTAACTGGTCCAGTGCCTGAAGAGCATCTCAGCTTCAGTATATATCAGGAGTTCTCAACGTTTTAAAGCTGGGGGGCCTGGTCATGCTCCCTCAGACAGCTTCAGGGGCTGGATGGCCATTTTGCCCTTCCACCACCACATGGTACTTCTTGGTGTGATGGAGGAAGTGGGGGCACCTGATATGGCACCATAGGCTGCATCTGGCCCATGGGCCACATGTTGAGAATCCCTGGTATAAACAGTGAAAAATCAACTTCATTTTGTTCATCAATTTTATTGGCTTTTTAAAATTCTTTTGAGACTATTTTGTGGACAGAGATGTCTAAATCTGAAACTCCTGTGTGTGTGCTTGTTTAAAGTGAATTTGATAGTAATGAGTAAGGTAGCATTTCTAATACAGTATGGCACTAAATTTAACTCATGTTCAGTCCAACTCTATATCCATGTCTAGCTGCAGTATTGGCTTACTGCCAAATAAGGCTCACATTTTTTTCATGTAGGGCCTAGTCTTGATGCTCAAAGTCTACTTCTGATTATTAACTGCCAGAATGAGACCTCAGGATATTATATCACAGGGCAGGAATATATTCTGGCAATGTTATTATAACTTATGCTCCCATAATAATTTGCACATTGTCCTTCCCCCGTCCCCCCATTTCATTAAACAGGGAATTCATTATATATTTTTCCTCCAAAAATAATTTATGACTTCAATTTATGGACTAGTAATTTACTGGATGATTTTTTTAATTAATATAAATTTTACAGACACAGCCATTTATGATTACTCAGATGAAGCTTAAGGATTTATATAGGAACATTCACTTAATAGATGGATTGCATTTTGAAGATCTTAACTGTAAACAATATAAGTAATGCAGATAAAGTTAACTTTAATTTATGTAACATATTAATTTACTAGTAGAATTTAAATGCTGATAATTACACTAAAAGATACATTATCAGGCCTTTTAATCATTGACAAGCCATGTATGCTCCTTCCACATAATCAAAGATTTCAAAGGATCATAATACTAACTACACTGGATATGAAGAGATTAAGAGTAATAAAAGGGACATTAATATATGCTGATTTCTGTTGTTATGAATCTACTTTTAGATTGAAAAACCAGTTGGAGCGCAAAAATAAAAAATTAAAAAGCTTTTCTGCAAAACAGCCTGCTTCCAGAGAGCAACATTTTAATTTGAGAAACTTTTAATTACAAGATTTTCAAGTACAGAATAATTATAGAAAGGGAATTACTTATTTAGCCAACAAAACTGCATGTTCTTAATGCTGAGAAGTATTCTTTTCTCTCTTTTTAAATTCTGAAGTATCCTACACCTTCTTAAAAGGATCCGCTTTTGAACATGTTTTTAAACGCCAAAATACTATTGTAAAACTGTGCCTGCATTCCTCAAAGTACATCTGCCAGTGTGCATTGTGAAACTGGTCATTCCAGGGTATGTGTGATTGATCCAGGAATTCCATTGTACATCTTCTTATTACCAGGTATAAGACTCAGCACACTTATGCTGGAGCATCTTTATATTACACCAGCATGAATAGGATACTGGCAAATGAATGCATAGTTTGACGATAATAATATTAGAACTGCAGAGCTGGAAGAGACCCTATGGATAATCATGTCTAGCTTCTGTCAATGAAGCACAATGAGGAATCAAACTCCCCACCTCTGGCTGCGCAGCCAGATATCTAAGCCACTGAGCAATCTGGAATGTCTTAAGAGTGTGTAGTGTGATACTGAGGGAAGGTTACAAACTGCTGGGTTTTCGTTGGGGTTCTATAAAAAAGTTTGCTTTCCCAAACTGATAAATAGACATGAATTCTGAGATATATTTCTTTTTCTCCTCAAAAATCCCAACACCAACTGCAATATAGTGGTGTGTACATGGGAGCAGAACCATGCATGGGGGAAAAAAATTAGATGTAACAGTATTATCTATAACATGAATGGATAATATTTTTGTAACATGAAAAACAGGCAGGATTTTGAGCCATGAAGGACAGTTCTTCAAGTTGGACTGTATGGAGGAGAATGAAGATAGAAACTTGAGGTTGAGGTATTAGGGTTCACTTCAGGGAGTGTTTCTGAGCTCACAGTCCTTTCATATAAAAAGCAAATCTTGGGTTTCACAACCATTCCTCCACTCCCTAAAGAATCTTCTCTCATGTGGTGATTTTTGATTGAAGCAGAGAATGGGGACAAATTCAAAACTACATGGGTGTCTGCTCTAATCTTTTTCTTGTCCATGGCCAAACTTAAAATATATATCAATTTACTTTGCTGAAAATATCACTATTACCTGAATCTCAAATTAATGAGGCATCCTCTAAAATAGCAGAACCAAATTATTTCTGAAATTCTCAAGATAACATTTCTGCTTTAAATACAGAATTGGCAATGAAATAAACATATACGATCCATGCAACGAACACTTTTACTTCTTTTGTTTTGGACTAGTGAAAAGAATCAGGTTTCCCAATGATGCTTTTGTTACCTATATCTTGGAAGCTAAGATCTGTTAGACAATGATATCTGGGTGATATGGGAGCATGATGGTCAGAGTGGTACTAATTAGTTATGTTGGAATACGTGCAATGGTATAAACTGCAGTGATGAATTGCTGCTAGTTAACAAATTGCTTCTAGTATCCTTTGACATACTCCAATTCATGAGACTGCTGTATGACAAGGAATACAATTAGTGATGGTAAACCAGTAGCAATTTGCCACTACAATTCACACTGGTGCACTAATGGTAATTTATCAAGAGGATTCTAGCCATGGTTTACCTATACTGCTTATTTTTAAAAAAGAATAATATTACAGTATATTTATCTCTGAACTATGCAATATATAAACACACATTTTAAATGAATGTAAAATATTGTTAAACTAGTTCACTGTGAATACCAGAGTTATCTTCATCTTTGCGAATTTTTAACTTTACAAGGTCCTCGCAATGCTGCAGGATTTGGACAGCATCCTCCATGGAACAGTTGTCCAGTCGGATATTGTCTATGGCAAGCAATTTATCTCCTAGTTCTAATGTTCCAGTTCTGTTAACAAATGGGAAACATTACACGATTAATGACTTCAACAAGTTGCTTATACTACTATTTATTAAAATGATTTTATTTATGTTAATTTTATATCCGTAAAGAGGTAGAAATTAAAAACACATTGCCTCAGTGGAAGGATTCATTTACCGTATATACTCGAGCATAAGCCGGGTTTTTTAGCCCCAAAAAGAGGACATGGCTTATACTCGAGTCACCAACCACGATAGTCCCAAGACTGCACTGGATTGAGATATGCCAACAATTTAATTAATTTTACCATATTTTCATGTATTTTGATTATTGAAACTCACTAGCAGCTGCTGCATTTCCCACCCTTGGCTTATACCTGGGTCACTCTATTTTCCTGGATTTTCAGGTCAAAATTAGGTACCTTGGCTTATATTCGGGTTGTCTTATATTCAAGTATATACGGTAATATAGAAATGTGGATATGTTAAAAATCCGAAGAGTGTGAGAACAATCAACATGTAACATTTTTGCCAATCTGAAAGCACTTACCTGTGAGCAACACTTCCTTTCTTAATATCTGAAATAACAAGAGGATCCCCTGGCTTTCGACTAGATGGAGCTGAAATATGCAATACACAAATAGGCAGATTTACATTTAAAATAAATTTCAATTACCATATGTAGCACCTGATAAGTGTTGGTCAGAAGCCTGCTGTTGATTTATGCTTGCATAAAGAAAATTGTGTACGTCTTTGTGCTTGTTTTACAGGGAATACATCAGATCATAAAGCTAAGAATTTCTGCACAATTGCTAAAATAACAACCAGACTTTTCCCCTTGAGTATCATGCTGTGCCGGTAACCAAATGAATTTGCACTGCAAATATTTCATACAAAAGGTTAATTCTGATCTCTTCTTCTAGGGATAAGGAAAGAACATAAACCTAGACTTGGTTGAAAATATTCAGTTTTTTAATTCAGGATAGAACATTACAATAGTATTCTTCAGCTCTCCCTGACACTGTTGTTGCATGGTAAGGAATCTGATGTAAAAGTAGAATTTGAATGAATTTTAAGATTCATATATATGCACTATTGATTGTTACAATGGTAATGTTACAGGTTAATGGCAGGAACTGGTGCTGGCCCAAGTAGCAAAAGAGGGATGCTTCTTGAAGAATATGATTTTCCTCAACTGCACATTTTGTGTTTTGTGACTGGCCTCTAGAAGGTAAACATAAACTTCATTTGCAAGTCTGACAGCTAAGGAAATCTCATCATGGGAGAAAAATTAGGTCAATTGTAAGTCAGCAAATGGGGTAATAATAGGGAATATACATTTCCCATATCTTGTACTTTGAATCAAGTAGGCAAAATAGAGCATGTCTCAAACTAGACTTAGGAAAAAGAAAAGAACAGATTGAAACTCAAGGTCTCCCAAATCTGTTTCCTAGGTTTTTTAAAAAAACATTTTGCATTCCCACTAGAATTAAAACAAGGGCTGAATTTACTATCTTTGAAGTGTTTGCAAAATTTCACAGAAAGAAAGCAACTACAGTACTATACTTCAAAACTGAAGGGGTGGACAGCAACCGAGTAGACTCGGAAATAATACATACTGTATAGCAAAAATTAAAATAGCAGCCTTTATTTGCAAAGCTTATCTTACCTCAGCTGTTCTAAATGAATTGAGTGTCATGTTTAGAATTTATACCAGAATCACAATAGAGTGAGGAGTAATTTCTTTTTAAAAATTAGACAGTAAGAGAATGGTCTTTGATGCTTTTCCCAATTATGTTGTATTAATGTCTTTATTTTATCTTTAATAATATCCACAGCTTGTAACCCTTTTGCTGACAGAATGGAATTTGTGTCTGTAAATTCCTTCCAAATTTTACTTCTTACTAAAAACATACTTCAGTATGATTATAAAAAGAAAGATATCACTATCACTGAATCTGATTTATACCAAATAAGTGACTCAGTGCTGTACCAGATGGCAGTGCTACAAAACATTGTTTTGTCTGCATGCTTGTTGCTCAGTGACTGAAAATCATGGGGCTTATTGTGAATTGATTCCTGACACTGTATTACAGTGATGCTTAATGATGCTGCTGTACCCACTTTTCACATATGGAAGAGGTGAAACCCTGCCCTTGTTTTAATACCCTGTTATGTCTCCTCTGACCATCTCTATGAATACCTTCCCTGGCATTGCTCTTGTAGGCTACATTTTTCCCAAACCATTAACTATCTAATGCTAAAGTGCCCCAGTGTTATACTGGTAGCTTGATGATGTCTGGTCTTACAGACTTCACAATCCAACCAAACAAGTGCACAACAAATATTTATTGTTATGTTGACAATGTTGCCCTCTTGGCTATTCCTTCTTCTTGCTTTGTGTGTGCTGTCAATTCGATTCTGACTTATGGTGACCCTTTTCAAGGTTTTCTAGGTAGAGAATATAGGTAAAGGTTTCTCTTGCTTGAAAGCCAGTCGTATCTGACTCTAGGGTTCAGTGCTCATTTCTGTTTCAAAGCCGAAGAGCCAGCGCTGTCTGCTTCTGCAGACGTTTCCGTGGTCATGTGGCAGGTATGAATAGACACAGGAGCACATGGAACACTGTTATCTTCCCACCAGAGTGGTCCCTGTTTATCTACTTGCAATTTCTTGCTTTCACACTGCTAGGTTAGAAGGAGCTGGGACGAAGATGGGAGCTCATTCCGTCCTGTGGTACACGGGAATCGAACTGCTGACCTTGCGCCTCCCAGTCAGCGTTTTAGCCACTTGAGTCACTGCAGTGGTTTAATTTCTCTTCCTCTGAGGGTGCACTGTGACTAGACAGCTTGCTCAAAGCTACACAGGCTGATTCTTCTGATTCTGCCTGAGTGGGCGGCATATATAAATACGACTAAATAAATAAATAAATAAAATATATGGAAGGAAGTTTTACTCCCTACATCTGGCTCCGCAACCAGATACCTAATTCACTGAACTACCCAACCAACATTGTTGCTGCTTACAATGTGTGAATGTGAATTTGAAGGCACCAACAGCTCTACTGGGAAAATAATCACAATGCAGATCATTTTCATATTTCCTGTGTTATTTCTTCGAATGATCTTGGCAAGTGTTGACTGACAAGTTACTCATTCTCCTCCTCATAAAGAAATTATACTCATAGTTATACAGAACCATATTATAGGAGAAAGATGAAGAGGAGAAGAGAAAGATGGACACAAGTTAACTGGAAAAGGAGATGTGTGGAGGAAGATGGAGAAAGGTCATCACATCAGATGACACTCCATGTTTCTCAAAAAGTACACACAGTGGTGAAAAGAAACAACCCATTATGTAGATGCATACCAGCAAAATGAGACATGGAATTGAGCAATACAGCCTTTGACTCACTCCATTTTTTGGAGTAGACCAAACCAGGGAAATTCAGTTCAGTAGAAAGTGAGATAAGAGTAACATTTTTGCACATTAGGAAATGTTAATGTATTTCACCTGAAATACAAATTAGAACAAATTCTGTGCCTCAAACAGCTCTTAGTTCTGGATTCTAGTTCATCCCTTTGATTTTATTTTGTTTATCTGTCAAAAGTTCAAATAAAACAAAATAGAGTGCAAAAGATCTCTAGAATTTTTAAAAACTCAATGGAAATTTTAATCAAATATAATGAAGAAAATGTGACACAAATCTTACTTACAGCTTATAGTGATGCCAAGCTCCACATTATGCTTCTTTGGTAGTTTTACATGAAATGTTCCACTACTTGGTATGACTGATTCTGCAATTAATTAAAAGTTGTTTCATTTACAGCAAATACCAATTCATCATTCATACTTTACCCATTCATTAATAGTAATATATCAGATCTGAGTCAAAGAACGCAAAAGTATCTTTTGTTTACTCTGTGTTAGGAATTTAAATGTAACATTTTTAAAAATTGATTGTTATTATTAAAGTGATGGACATAAAAAACAAAAGTCAGTGTTTGAACATGTAACATAAAACTGTTGTCAAAGATTGGATGTGAAAAATTATATTGAGCATAGCATAAGTTGGGACACAGTTCCTATTGTGCAAACATTCCTATGGGTTTACAGATGGATCTTTCCAAGACAACAAAGCTCTCCTCCCTCTTCTTTTTATTCTTAATGCAACTCTTACAACCAAGAGGATAAAACTGCTTTGATTTCCCCATCCGTAATATCATCCTTGTATTACAGCAAATGGTGGTAAATTCCAGTGCATATGATTAGGATTATAGCTAACTTTCAGTGAGTTTTCTTATAGAATCATAGATTAATGGAGTTGGAAGAGGGCTATAATGTCATTAAGTCCAACTCCCTGCTCAACGCAGGAATCAAAATAATAGAATCATTATGAGACACCATTTGGCTTAGAAATAATTTCCAAGGTTTGTGAAACATAAATACCAATTGACAGTTCACAAAATTTACACTTTGGACTCACTGAAAGTTTATGCATACTGTCATTATAAAACAGGATGAGTCCCACGCCACCATTTCATGTGGCCCCCATCGCCTCCACCACACCAGGAAGTCTCATGTGGTGGAGGAAGGGCAAAATGACCCCGAAGCTGTCTGAGGGAGCGTGACCCGGCATCCCGATTGAAAAGGTTGAGAATTCCTGTTATAAAGTATCAACATAAGTAACATACTGTATGGTGTTTCTAACTGAATTATAAAACACACAACTGGTAAATAATGATTTATCTAAAGCTGCTATATATTGTGATTTGAGTAATTCTGGCATACGTGTAGAAAGGACAAGAATAATTTCACATCTTAAACGATAGAACACTTGTCCTTTCTGCCCGAGTCATGAAAAATTTAGTACAAATGCAAGGTAGCAGAAGATTCATGATAGTAAGAAAATACTGACACTTGACAAGGTTGTGTTTCTGTATATAATAACAACTTCAGCTTCAAAAGCAAAAGTCTTGAATTCATAGGATGTTAGAAAGATAAGCATCCTTACCTGCAACATCAAATTCTATATCCAAAGTGACCTTGCTGGTGATCGATGAATCTCTGAGTATCTGATTAGCTTCATCAAATGTGCTATCTTCTGTTGGGATACCATTTATGGATAGTACTCTGTCTCCTATTTGTAGGATGCCACACCTTATACACAAAATAGAACAAATGAGATTTGTAAAAGACCAAAACCAAAATAAATTCAATCCAGTCTTTATAGAAGATACAACCCACTAAATGGTCTTTAATATTATAAGCCAGTTACATTATGGTGGCTAATAACGGCAATATTGATTTAATTTTATTCTGCACGACACCACATTGTTCTCGACTATTTGATATAACTACCATTGAAATGTACCAGTGATAAAATGAATAGCCCAGAATTCCTATTTAAATCAATTCAAAGTCAGTAAAAATATGCAGAGACTGAAGTACAGTACTGTACTTTCTGCCAGTCTAGAATCTAAAATAGGAAACTCTTGCATGACAAATGCACACATATTCAAAGCTTGGAAATCCAAAAATGCTTTCTAATTAATACAGCATGCAACTGCCTGCAAGAGGCAATCATTTAGATTAGGGGTTCTCAAGCTTTTCCTGCCAGGGGCCTGACCATGCCCCCTCAGTCAGCTGAGGGGCAGGTCACATGGTTCTTCAGGCGCTGGTGGCGGTGGCAGCAGTGTGTGAATTTGTGTTGCATTTCTGGGTGTTTTCCCCACTTCCGCTGCTTCCCTTAGAGGAGGGAGCGAGAAACATTTTTGCACCATTTTTGAATTTTTCACCACGTTTCCCCAGTGTTTTGGTGTGAAAACGCAGTGATTTTGGCACTTCCATTGACATTGGGGCACTTCCAGCATTGGTGGCAATCCCGCCTAGGGTCCGGATGAATTTGGCCTGGAGGCAGGATCCGGCCCATAGGTTGGGAACCCCTGAGCTAGATAAAGGTACTGGTACAAGCTACCTTTATCAAGGTTTTTAAAATCCTAGCGTTGTCAAAGCAGAAAATGCAATATATGTTACAATTTTCAGTGAACAAGTTCCAGCAGTATGCATAAGAAAAACTTGAAAATAACCAGCCTTAAGCATCCAAATATAAGTTCTTAGCAATAAACATTTAGGAGCAACCATATCAAAGAGACTCACCTTTCTGCTGGGCTGTCAACTTCAATATAGGAAATCAGAGGTGGAGATGACAGGGTCTCAGTAGCAAATACACTACCCTGGAGCTGTATCCCAAACCCCACAATGGGGTCAGCTGTCAACACTACTTCTGTTGTTTCTGTGTGAACAACCTGTCCAGCCAGGCCAACGGTGCTAGAGGCTAGTGACACTAGAAAATACATCCAACCAGAAGCAATGACATTCAGAATTAGAGAGCAAAGATTGACTAATTTTTGGACACAAATATTGTCACTATATTATATGTGAGAAAATGTAAGAACTATCAAATTTTATGTCAACGCTCTTAATATTCAAGACCAACAATCTTCAACAATCCTATGAAAATGGAACAGTTAACTAACAATATGTTCATATCATACCCTAATTGCTGGTTCCCCACCCTTAAAATATACTGAAAAGATGGAGTGTGCCTTGTACTGTACATAGTGGCTTATAAGGGGCTGCAGTGGCTCAAGTGGCTAAGACACTGACTGGGAGGCAGAAGGTCAGCAGTTCGATTTCTGAGTACTGCAGCACAGAATGAGCTCCTGTCTTTGTCCCAGCTCCTGCCAACCTGGCAGTTTGAAAGCAAGAAATTGCAAGTAGATAAATAGGGACCACTTTGCTGGGAAGGTAACAGCACTTCGTGTGCTCCGGTGTCTAGTCATGCCTGTCACATGACCATGGAAATATCTGCAGAAGCTGACAGCGCTGGCTGTTCGGCTTTGAAACAGAGATGAACACTGAACCCTAGAGTCAGATACAACTGGCTTTTGAGCAAAGAAAACCTTTACCTTTACTATAGTGGGATATTTTGGTAATAATGGGGTGTGTCTTATACTCCGATGTATTTTATATGCCGGCAAATACGGTAATTGTTGAGTTGGACTTTCAGATTACTCAGATTAACTTGGTATTGTGTAAAATATTTATCCATAGTTAGTGAAGGCTTGGATGTGCTAGTTTGGGCTATTAGAGCCTTCTAAACTGTTGAAGAAATTATCTTCATTGAAAATGGATCCATCATTGTTGACTACTGGAGCTTTTGGTCATCTGTATAGCACAGCCTTTAAGGTGGGCAATATTATAGTTCCCATCATCCCCAGACAGTAGGCATAGAACTAATAACTGATTGTTAGTCTCTCCCCCCGCCCCCATTTAGTGCTTCAACAAAATCTACTCAGCTATAAATTTATTGCTACTGACATTTGTTGAAGCAACAATAATCTGTACCAGTTATCAGTCCCCAAACAGTATTGACAGCTTTAACAAGAACAGTGCTTCCAGCTTCTTGCTTGCTTTCAATCTACAGTGTGTTCTTTCTAGGCATTGTGAACATGGTGAGACTGAAAAGAAGACGACTGTTAATTTAGAATTGATTTATGTAGAATTTAGTATACTGTATGTTATATTGTCAACCCCACTCTGTAGTTTTCTCCACCAGCTATTTTCTGGATGTGTGGGACTAGAATTCCTGTCACATATGTTAAGATGATGTCCAAAATAACCTATGATTATGAACTCAGTAGAATCCTATTGAGAGTAAAAAAAAGTACCCAAATATGCCTTAAGCATACACCTGCTGATCAGGGCTTCTGGGAATTGAAGTCCAAGAATAGCTGGAGTGCCAAGGTTCACTACCACAGCATTAAGGTAATGGCTTCAGAAGTTTGAAACCTGGATGCTTAACCATAACTGAGCAGGAAAGAAAATTGCCAATAAGCTGTGGAAACTATTATTTATTTATTTTTATTTTTATATTCTTACAAATATAATATATATTATTCTTACAATTCCTAAAAGACTTAAGAAATGAGTACCTGTATGAGACTCTATCATAGGTAAGCCATTGATTTCAGTCTTGGGAGCTGAAATGTTGATTTGTGAAATCCAGTCCCTCACAACACTATGGTTGAAACCCACACAGCTATGCAAACAGCATATTGCTTTGGAAGTGAGTAGCCTAATTATCTGTTGCATACTGAATTGTGCAACTCAGTATACAACAGATTAATCTATGAAAATCTCTTAACTTGAGGCAATTCTCTTCTCTACCAGCATAAGCAGGCAAGAAGATTTTGGCCCATGATACTAGATGTGGAGATGGACACAGACACATGGGCTTGGAATCTGGCTTACACAAACAGGCACTTTCAGGAGGCCAGAGATTAGAGAGCTTCAAAGAGACAAAGGACTACTTGTACCATCTTCCACCAGGCAGCCATCAGGAAAAAAGTTCTTGATGTTATACTGGACCCTGTTAGTCCAGCAGACCCCTTTCAGAAGAGTATAGAACCTTAAAGCAGTTACCATTAAACTAATATACTATAATATAATATAAGGTTATTTTCCAACAACTAGATGAATTGAAACCATAGAATCAACTTCTAATTTAAGCCCCCTTATTAGTAATCATAGTTTCCATTTAGACCATAAGAAAAAGAAATACAATTTCAGAAGGAAAAGAAGGAGATGTAATTACTTAAAAATAATGTTAATAACTATTATATACAGGACAGTATCTCTCCATAGCAAAAGTGCATTAGAAATCCAATTAATTCTATTAGACTCTAATGTAATGTTTGCTGGGATGTGTGTATGTCTCATCAAGTCAGATTTAAGTTATGGTGACCCATTTCAGAATTTTCTACGTCAATAGTACTCAGAAGTGGTACTTCCCCAAGGGCATACATGTTGGTTTTTTTGGGATGCACAGTGGGAAACTGAAGTTCCATGCTCTGGGGCCATAATCAGGTGCCTAAATTACTGAGCTATCTAGCCAGCTGTATGCTGGGATAGCCAGCTTTTATTAGCTAAGCATAACAGCACAACACAGATACTGTAAACTAATCCTGTTGTAAATTTGTTGACACCAGCTTGTTAGTGTTTGAATGAATCAAAGATGCTTCTGGCTTGTGTCTTCTTGAATGGCAACTGCCTGCTAGTGCCATTCTGGAATTAATGCCATACTTTTGGAAAGCATCAATTCCTGGGAACTGCCTTAGCAGAAAGAGTAGTTTTATGATGCTTTAATCAGCCTTTGTGTAATACTAAGTTCTATAAATGCATACCTGTTGGAATCATTCATAGAATCATAGAATAACTGAGTTGAAAGGGTCCAACCCCATGCTCAATGCAGGAATCCCTTTATGATATACTTGTATTGTGTGAGAGAGAGAGGGGAGGGGGGGGAAGAGAGAGAGAGAGACAGACAGACAGACAGACACAGAGACAGAGAGAGACAGAGAGACACACACAGAGACATGCTTTCAGAAAATAAAATATGTTTAAAGCCTCTGCACGTATATCACCCAGGGACCTATTACCTACATCCGCGAACATTAATCAACTTAGAATGCACTTAATATAACTGTTGTGGAAAGGAAGGTGGCCTGGTTTATTGTCATTGCTATACCAGGAGACGAGGACAAGCAGCTGGATAAAATCACAAAATACCATGATTTGCAAATTGAAGTTGAACGTTTATGGAGAAAAAAATCTGTTGCTGTACCCAATTGGGTACCTAAAGGACTCCCTAGATATTTGGAAATTCTGGATTTATCAGACTTAAATATCCTAACAACAGCAGCAGCAGCAACACTAGGAACTGCCTATATACAGGGTGTCCCAAAAGTAGCCATACATAGGCAAAACTGCACAACAGCATATATTTTGAAATAGGAAACAGATGATGCCTATTAAAAATTCCTGACATACTGTATGCCCATGTAAGATTAAATTTTGCACATTTGTAAAAAATCAGCTATCTGTGCTTGGATATACCGTATTTGCCAGCATGTAAGATACACTTCCCACCCCTTAAAATATACCGGAAAAATATGCCAGTAACAGCCCCCCACTGGTGCTGTTTGGCAGCAAGAGGATTAGTGGCTGGAGACAGGAAAGGGCTATTTTAAAAACCACTCTTACCCCTCACCATCCTCCCCCTGCTAGTGTGTTGCAGTGGCCACTGTTGACTGCTAGGAGCTTCCAAAGGCGCTCTCTTGCCCAGCTGATCCTTCCCTTTCCACCTCCTGATGGTCAGTGGGGGGTGGGATGGGGTGGAAATGGGCTTAAAGGATCCTTCTCCTCCCAATCCCACTCTCCCCAGCTGGTGGTGGGATGGTAGGGAAAAGGGATTCAAAGAATGCTCCATCCACCCACCGCACTATCCCTGGCTGATGGGAGAAATGGATTCAAAGAAGACTCCATTTACCCCTCATGCCGCTCTCCCTGTTTTCCCCCACCCCACTCTCACCAGCTGGTGGTGAGATGGTGGGGAAATGGGCTTCAAAGGATGGGTAACCTTCAGGGTTGAGAAGTCATTTTCTTGGTCTCAATAATCTCCAAATGGAACCACTTCTGGTCTTTTTAAAAAGTGAACTTTCTTGAAAAACAGAATATTCTACACTTTGTTTAGAGAAAAACTACAGCCTCTGGAAGGAGAATCCCCCCACCCCGTATGTAGGTATCCAAAGGCCAAACAAAAAATAGTTGGTTCCCACCTCAATTAACTAAATGAAGAAGACCATGTAGAAATACTTATACCATAATAAAAACCAATTTCATGTCAGAAATTACTCTGGGTTGAAAAATTTTTTGATGGAGAAACTCCGCTCAGGGGACACCTGAATGTGGCTTCTTTCATGTCCCCAAGATCCATTGTGAAGCACTCGGGTATCGAAAACTGACCTTCGAGTCTCCAAACTCAGCATCTTAACCACTAAGCCACTGCAGAGCTGCTAGACCATAATAAAATCAATAGTTGCCACATAATTGGCCAGGATCCAATGTTGTTTCTTTACTAGATTCAACTGCTTTCATTGGAAGGATGGTATTCCTTCCCCCCAGAAAGCCACAGTGCAGGTTCTAGAAACCTACTGTGAAAGGCTGGAAGCCTTCAGAACAACTTTTTCATTCCACTGAGAGCTGCAGAAAAGATGGAGGGATAGGTATTAAGACATGTTAACAGACATAAAATTTGTAAATCCTAGTATTCAAGCAAGCACAGAATAAATGAGGAATTCCACTCTAATGGTTTCATGGTTCAACATGCATGCACTGTGAGAAGATAAGTAAGAGACAGAAAGAGAGTGTGCATTGATCAAAGACAGAAGTAACAATGTTGTTCTTCCTAAAGCATATACTTTGATATTAAAACGCAGGAAAGGCCATAAAGTACAAGAAAAACAAATACTGTATAGAAAAATCGAGTGTAATAAACAGTATGTGATAGTGTGGGGTATCTTTAAGTTTTATAGCTGTATGTTGGGTGGGAGGGGCACACACACACACCCTGCATGACTAATGCAGTCACTGCAAAACTTCTGTTAATAAAATGTTTATGGTTCCCTGCGCCAGCACAGCTTACTGCCAGGCATTTGGGAAGATCACATTAGTTATGCAGGCT
Organism: Bradypodion ventrale; assembly: GCA_035047345.1. Lineage (NCBI taxonomy): Eukaryota > Metazoa > Chordata > Lepidosauria > Squamata > Chamaeleonidae > Bradypodion > Bradypodion ventrale. The sequence continues at coordinate 191,561,965 of JAWDJE010000005.1, forward strand.
TTCCTACACAAAGGGCAATGAAAACTTTATTGCATTCTCAGTCACACATATTCCAGACTCTCCCAAGAAAAATAGATTTAGTGCCCTCTTAGCAACTAGTTATTACATCAAACTTTCAATGTATTATAGAAAGAAAAGGTTGTGTGCCATTGCTGTTGCGGCAAAATCAGAGGTGGCAATTTTCTCAGTAATCACTGTTCCTATTGTTATTCTCAATTTTCTCAGGATAAATCTTGCTGTTACAGTGGAATCTGTCCTGGTAGCAGAAATTTTTGGACATTACAGAGTTCTTGCCCATTCCAAGACCCCCAAAGATTCCCCCAGCACTAAAGAGACCCCTAGGGTAACCTTGAAATCTGGGAAGCTATAAAAGGCCACAGCTGATGATCTTGTCAATTTTGCACAACATAATTTTACACAACTGGATAATCAGGCGCTGTGAGACTTGATAACAGCAGCCAGAAATGATAGTTTCTTTTTATATTTTCAGTTAAGGAATGGGTTTCACAGAGCCAGCTAACCATATTGATCAAACTGCAAAACTACTAAGCATGATCTTGATGTCTGCTAATGTCCTTGAACATTTTGAATTGTACAAATGGTTGCACCCTTAGTTGTGCATCTTGGATATAAACTGTGAAAGTCTCTCATGCATGTTATGCTTTGCAATGGGATTTGGGTCATTGTTGTGGGTGGAAGGAGATAAGATTTTTCATGGAATTTATTTATCTTGTTTATAACATTTATATACCACTAGGTTTAGTGCCAAGGCACTACACATATCAGTGAACAAAATCATCTTAGAATAAGTCAAAGAAAAAAAATACAATAAAAATTACCAGGATCAATACTAAGCATTCCGATTTAACCCAAATGACAACTCATGACGTTATGCCAATACAACTAATAATGATATAAACAAACAAACAACACCATGGGTCCAAGCCACCATTCTTTCCATAAGGGAGAACTCTGCAAAAACTTATCTGTATAAATAGGGCCTCCAGGGTTAGTAATACTGCTGGTAATTTTTATACCAGTGTTTAAAGAATCCTTTATTACCAGCTTTCCAGAAAATCATTCCATCTACAGTCTTGAACATGGCCTGTTACATCTAATTGTTGAAAATGAATAAGATTTACTGGTAGTAAATCTCATTGGTATCAGAAGAAAATTATATGATTGGATTAAAACCCTTTAATCTATGGTGTACAGTACTGTATGTGGATTTCAAAATATTGACTCCATGTTAGTGCTAGTTAATATTATTTTTAATTCTTGTTGCCATGTGTCAGTTATTTAAAGTTAGCTATGGCGATAAGAATGCAGCATATGCCTGAACACTTTCTTCTGATCTGCTATAATGCATATAAAAATAATCTTTAAAACCCCCAAAGAAACCTAAATTGCTATGTAGTTTGTAACATGTGTCAAAATTACTTTATATTCCTGAATCAACAGAAGTACAGTGGAATCTCGGTTAACAAATTTAATGTGTTCTCCGGGACCTTTTGTACTACGAAAAATTTGTAAATCAAATTTCCCATAGGAATGCATTGAATGCAATTTCCCTTTGGGATGCATTAAAAACCAAAGTTTGTTAACCAAAATGTGGTTTCCCATAGGAATGCATTGAAAACCAATTAATCCGTTCCCCCCCCAAAAAAATAGTTAACCGAGTCACTATTTTCTATGTATTCCCTTTTGTTATGCAATTTTTGTGTTAACCAAGCCATTTGTTAAGCGAGGTCACCTACATGAGCTTTTGAAGTCCTTCTTTTTCATTCTCCTTCTCATCATTGTTCCACGTGGGCTGGTAGAGTAGAGACTGCGAGGTAGAGTCCCCATGTTTAAGGAACTCAGACTGTATGCACTCATGGAAGCTGGAGAAAAAGATGACGATACTAGTGCTGTGGGAAAAGAGAGAAACACTTGGTACAAAGCAAGGGGGATGAAATGCATGCCTGCCATTGGCTGTTAACATCACAAGACTGTGGGCATCGCTTATTAAGAAGGGTTTGTGTGCATCCAGTGACAACATCACAAATTGCACAAAAATGTGGCAGCAGAGTCTGGATAATCAAAGTCACGTGAAACAGGCAGAATTTCTATTCGCTAGTATAAAAAGTTAACATGTGCAATCCTTTTATGGTATACTCATAAACAGTACATAAGAAACTCACCTTCTCATACTAAAACCAACTAACCATTTTTCAAATACATGGCTTTGTGAGCCAAGGCATTCCAATGTGACACACTGCATCCAGAAATGCATTTTTTAAAGAGAAGGTATTTCTGACATACCTTTGTATAAAAAGATTACATTCTTTATAAAGTGATAAGCTGGGTGCTCTCATACAGAAGGTCTAAAAGGACTGGATCCTTCCAGAGTTTTCAGACCTCTTGCCTTCTCTACAAAACTACTAGCTAAGTTATAAGAGGGAAAAGGCACGTCAGAAATAACCTTGTATAAGTGTGAGAGAAAGTAAGTGACTGGTAACAGAATAGTTTTAAGACTGAAATGGAAAGAGTGAAACAACATGGTGGTGGTGGTGGTGGTGGTGGTGGCAGCGGCAGCGGCAGTGGCAGCGGCGGCGGCGGCGGCGGCGATGATGATGATGATGATGATGATGATGATGATGATGATGATAATAATAATAATAATAATAATAATAATAATAATAATAATAATAATAATGAAAAGTATGAAACATTACAAAGGTCTTTTTGAGGTGTCGTTTTCTGGCATTTCAAAGTTGGCATTCTGCAATGGTCAAGATGGTAGGTGTTATAGTGGTGGTTGGTGAGGGCACCACTGTGGCTGTTGGCATAGGAATCCCATAAAGGTGGCCTGTGGCTTCTCTGAACCTTCACTGCCCACATGAAGGAATGACAAGAGACAAAACAAGAAAAAAACACCAAAGAACAGGGAAAGTGACTGGTTTGCATTAATAAATTAAGAAGTAACAAAATACGAAAGTACAGTAGTTTAAAAAGAATTCTGCATCATGAGGCCCCTTTCTTTGTGGTCAAAAAGCACTCATGCTTATTCTAAAGACAGCAATCTTTCATACACCCATAACTAATGTAGTTTATACTTTTTTAAAAAAACTGGTCAGTATTCAATCAATTTTTAATCTACCTCTGTCTTTCGCTACCATGATTAAATCCCTGTAAAGGACACATTTAAGTTAACACTATTACCATCCATGATATACAATGAGTAATTAAAGCCTGAAAATCTCTACCCATTTAACAGTATTATGTGTGTGTGTGTGTGTGTGTGTGTGTGTCTGTGTCTGTGTGTTTGTGTGTGTCTGTCTATATATATATTTATTTTATATATAAAATAACATGAGGCAGCATAAATCACATTCTGCATAGTAATTCAGGACAGTTTATTTGACAGCCTTTTCAATTTACTGCTCTGACATTTTAATTTTAACAGCATCCATCACTGGAACTGCATTATCTTGGGCAATGAACTTCTATCTCTCAAACATCAGCAGAAAAATTCTATTTACAAGAATGTATCAATAAAGACAAAGCAGAAATAAGTTGCATTTTATTGTTCAGAAATGTAGTTTCACACTATCTATACAGGAAACACAGCAGAATTCCCTCTTGTGTTCAACAGACCTTAAATTTGGCAGGGCAAAAAAAAAAAGTCTATCAAAAGTGTAAGTGAGTGAGAAGTATCTGTCAGTTGATTAATGCCAGACTGCAGGATGTAATTCCAGGAAAAAATGGTTTTATATTGTTACTATCATATTAACTGAAACTTGCAACACATTCTATCTAAATATGATAACAGCAGATTTTTTTGGACATGGGTCCCCTTGTCTACAGAACCATAGAAAGGAGGATCTGCACAAAGAATCTTTTATCACTTATATTTTGTGAATATTTTGTTCTAGGGACATTTCACTTAGCATAATAACACCACACGGACAAAAACATATGAAATACATCCAGCACAGAATGGAATTGCACACTACAGATGAGTACCTTATCATCAAATGAAATCAAGAAGAGAGAAATGGAAAACAGATGCTATAAACATAAAACAAAATGCATAAACCAAACTATGTTTTGCCTCACACTCTGTAAACCTCATAATTTTCCTTTCCATGTAGATGTTTTCTATTCATGGAAAGGATCAGTGATGCATTGAAGCAGGTCCTGTCCTGTTCGGGAGAACAGGTAGCGGAAATTCCCCCAGGCCCCGCTCACCTGGCCAGCCCCGCCCACCTTCATATCCCATTGCATTGACCCCACCCACAGATTTGGCCCCACCCACAGAGGAGGTAGCAAATTTTTTTTGGAGTGCATTACTGGAAAGGATGTTTTACACCTTACACTGAAGCGCTGTATATAAAAAAGGAGAGACCAAGGATGCTCTTCTGATGTTTATAGAAGAGTTTTCACAACTTTTTTGCACAAGCAGAAGTATGAGATCTGCTATGGCACTGATCTGTTTTTGGACCTACCTGCTTAGAAACTCACATAAACTCTTGGCTCATTGACATGTAGAAAAATAGCAGCTGCCATTTCCTTTCACTAAACATTTTTTTGTGTCCATCCCACAAGTACAATATTTCTCAAAAAGCTATTGAGACTATGCAAGTGAATAATCACAGTGTCATGGCCCCGTCTTTGGACTCAGATAAACCTGATGAGGAACAGGCTCTGGAGTCTGTTTCAAATCCCAATTTGCCTCGTCTTGATCCTAAGCTGTCAGATTTGACAGCTCCTGACCTAGTGATCACTGGCATCTGACAGCTCTGATCCTGAACTCTCGACACCTGTGCAAGGAATTGCACCTCCATTGCAGGTCAGTGAGAGATCGGTTGCAGAGGAGGTTGTCAGCTGTGAGCCCTTAGCCAGGAGTGCTCTTAAATAGTTTGCATAGACACTTCAAATTTATCAGTTCAACATTCATGTTGGTCAACACTCTGCCAGATTCCTTGCTTGCCTTTTGCTTAAAACTCTGACAGACCTCCTTGCCGAACCCTGGACTTGATCACGCCTTTTGGACATCCCTTCGGACTGGTGAATCGCTCTCTTGGTAAATGAACTCTGGCTTTCTTGACTACACTTTTCGGACTCTCCTTGAAAGACTTTTGCGAGACTCTGCCTCTCCCTCTCCTTGTGCAGCGCCACTTGGCAGCTTGCACACTCAGTATTATATATAATATGGAGCCCTACTGAAATTATGATATTTCATAATCATCTCTATAAAATTAATATGTTCTTGCACTCCAGATCAGAGGAGCACCATGCAGATACATTTTATAACTTCAAGTTCAATTATTAATTGACTAACAGTAGGAGCCTAATGACGATTGAAAGATTGGATCTTCTCTCCAAGGTCAGAGAATTGTCTCTGATTTCAAAAGGATGCATTGATTTTTCAACTCTTCCTCCATACTTCTGTAGAAATTATTTTAGCCTTCACTTCCTTTCCACTAGACTGTTGATGATTTAAGAAAGGGGGTGGAGGTTGGTAGTGTGGTATTGAATGACTGGAAGGGAGGCATCTGCCTGGCTAGGGGTGTCTGGCACCTACATTGGATGTAACCATTCTTCCTTTGATAGACCAGGTTTGCAGTGCAGGAATCCTTTTAGATCCAGCCCTTAATTTGGAATTACAGGTTGCGGCAGATTCTAAATGCTCCCTGAGAACACTGATTCATGCACTGGTAGGCTCAATGTTTAACTACTGTAATGCTCTCTACAAAGAACTATCTTTGGCTTTGATACAATAATTATTTAACTTTCCTCACTTGCTCATGTAACATCAGCAGCATGATACCTCCCTCAAATATTAAAAGCATAAGAGCTTCCCTAAGCAGATGTTACATTAGAATATAAAAAGGTCAAATCACATTGGGGGCTTGCTAAAAGCATGGCACCACATAAGTCTTCTGGTGGAATCCACCCCAAAAAGCTGCTAAAAACTTTGTATGGCTGTAATCCTGTTCCTTAGTAGAAAAAGTTGCAGCTAGAGGAGGCCCACTTAAATCAGTAGGTACTATATTTTCCTTGCACCTCTGTAAGTTACATTGATTCAATGGACCTATTCTACCTGTAATTTACTATATTAATCAGCAGCATACCCGTCAAGTCGCAGTTTTGGAAATCCGGGAGCCAGGCACGCATGTGCAGTAAGTTTCCAGTTGCACAGGCAGGAAATGGGTTACTGCGCATGCGTGGCTGTCAGAGGCAGCGGCGTGCATGCGCAGTAGCTACTTTCCCTGCCATTGAAAATTCGGAATGGCGGTGGGAAAGGGGCTGAACGAGTGTGGAAATCCTGGCCAATCCGGGATACTTGACAGTTATGATCAACAGGATTTTAGACAGTATGCCCATTTGAAAGTATTAAAATTTTAAAAAGCATTTAGATAGAGCACTTCCAGCATAATAGGAAATATGCCCACTTCTCTTCATATCACCTCTTTGTGCTTGTAATACCCAAACAGGGCTGAGACAGTCACTATGTAATCAAAACTTGTCTTTACAAACCAAGTTAACTTAGCCTGTAGCCTTAATCGAGTAACAAGACATATTCTCTGTATGGTTCATGAAGGCCAATGTATGCCCTTGCATATAACCTTTCTCTCTCTCCTTGCTGATCTAGCTCAAGCAAAGCTTGCAAGTTCATACTGTGTGTGATTAGTTGTCTCATAACTAAGATTATACTCAGCATTCTCTTAATTAAGGTATTAAACCATACACATTATCACTGTCTTTGGGAGTAGAATATATCATTAATTCTTAAGTCCATCATGTCCTATCCTGGGGGTGGGGAAACCTTTCCTGTTGGAAGGCCGCATGTACTTAATAATTTAAAAAATCCTCAAGTTACTAAAATAAAAGTACATTAATACCACAGATAACAACCAAACTTGGTTTCACAAGTCTGGTCATTATCCGATTTTTGACGTTATCCGATGCATGCATTGCGTAACGCTTTAAAAAAGCCCCATTCCCTTTCTAAAGAACAAAGAGAACAGGGGGCCCCCACCCACCCTCCTCTTTGGAAAGGGCCGCGGGGATTCCATGCATGGAATCCCCACTGCCCTTTCCAAAGAGGCAGGTGGATCGAGCCAAGACCCTTTCACCTGCCTCCTTGGAAAGGGAATCGGGACTTAGACCGCCTCCTTTGTTTGGGGTGTGAGCGGACAAGCACGCGTGTGCCCCAAACAAAAGGGCACTCAGACAGCCCAGTTAGTTTGGGGTGAGAGCGGACAAATGCTTGGGGCGATCGCGCTCTCTCCCCAAACACACTGGCACTAGGACCGTGGTTTTGTTTGGGGAGAGACCGGGCGATCGTGTGATCTCTCCAAAAAAACTGGCACTAGGACCACGGCTTTGTTTGGGGAGAGAATGGGCAATCACGCGATCTCCCCCAACAAAGTGGTGCTTGGGCATGGCTTTATTTGGGGAGAGAGCGGGCACTCTGTTTGGCCGCTCCCTTCCGGAGAAGACAAGGCAGCCCTTCTGCCTTGCTTTCTCTAGAAGGCAGCATCCAAACGGAGTGCCTGATCGGCCACTGAGTGACAGAGAAGGCGAGGTGGCCCTTTCGCCTTGCCCTGTTTGGAATGCAGCGGCCGAATGGAGCGCCCGATTGGCTGCTGAATTCCAGAGAAGGCGAGGGGGGCCTTCCGCCTTGCCCTCTCCAGAATGCAGCGGCCAAAGGGAGCACCCAATCCCGGGCTGTGCCTCCTCCTCCTCACCCCAAACAAACCAGCCATCTAAGCGGTTTGTTTGGGGCAAAGAAGTGCTGGGTTGCGCCTCCTCCTCTTCACCCCAAAACAAACTGGCCATCAGAGCGGTTTGTTTGGGCAAAGAAGCGCTGGATTGTGCCTTAACTATTTTCATCTCCTTGTGCGGCCCAGGGACCTCCTAGGAATGCGGGAATAGCACGGAAAAGGTTCTCCCACCTCACCCCCAGAGGCTGCTGAAGATGGCAAATTTTTTGTCCCCAAACAGCGTGAAAAGGTAAGAGATCAAACACGATGCATCGGATAATGCTAAATGGTCGTTATCCAATGCAATTGTTTTCCCCAAATAGCTGGTCATTATCCAATTTGGTCGTTATGCGGTTTGGTTGTTATCCAAGGTATGACTGTATAAAAGACTAACACAATCTATATCTATAAAAGAGGTGTGGGTTTGTATGTGATCCAAAGAAACCCACACCCCTGGACCAATCTCACTGAAATTTGACACATACATATCTTGGGCTTGTGAGATGAGCACTGTGGGGGTCTCGAAACTCATTTTGGTATATATATCCCCAATGTGGGATGCCCCCGCTGACCAGAGAAGCAGCAGTGAAAAAGCAGTACTGAGCATTCGCACTGCAACAAAACAGTAGTAATGTGCACGCGCAACTCAGCCTCCTAACTTCCTTTAAAGTAAAACAAAAACCCAAACAAGGCTGGAGCCAGGGCAAAGGTGGGCGGCTGTGCAAGCCAGGCACGTTTTGCTCCTGCAATGCACCACAACGCTTTCCACCCACCCACAAACTGTGCTCTTTTCTCCTTCCTCCTTCCCCATGTTACTGGTGCGTGCAGAAGAGCGCTTTAACTTCATGGGGCTCTGCTTCGGAAAGCACAGGAGTGGGAGGGAGGAAAAGAGAGAGACAGTGTGTGTCCGCCGTCCATCCCCACATGTGTGCATGCATCTCTCCACAGCAGCTTGACAGAGGTTTTACTTTTCCACCCGGCAACATCCCCGGCCAGTAAACATTAAGTTCTGTCAAGCCGCAACCTCCTTTCGCTGACCAAAGGAGGCGTGGCTTGACAGAACTTAATATTTACAGGCCAGGGATACTGCCAGGTGGAAAAGTAAAACCACAGTCAAGCTGTGTCATGCTTGCTTTAAAGGACAAAAAACAACCTGGGCAAGGCCGGGTAATTAGCTAGTGCATTAATAAAAATAAAAGGATTTGCTCTGTAAAATGTGGATTCAGGCAAATGCCTACACTTAAGGACCTAGAAGGCCACGGATTCTCCACCCCTGTACCTATCCTTATGTCTGTTACTAAGATAAAAAATATAATTCTGCTTTCCTCATATAAACCAGATATGGTTTACTTGAGTGAAATTTAGTACTTTGGTCATTTTGAGATAGTCTAAAAATTACAGGTTACATTGTCTGGAAATGAATTAATAATAACTTAACTATCTGTATTCATGTATAGCCACACACAGTTACACTGATCACTGCTTATTTATAGATGAAGATGAATGGTTAGTTGGTATTATATACCACTGAAATGGTCTTTTTGCTTACTTGTTTGAAGTTATCTATGAAATTTAAAGTAAAGATGATCAAGAACACATCTTCAGTTTTATAGAATACAGCAATATTTCAGAAGATTTAAATGTCTAAGTATGTCCATTTAAATTTGCATAAATCAATATCCTGAGAGCACATACAGGAAGTAAGTTTCATTTAACAGAAAAATTGGCCAGGATTGATCACTGTGCAATAAATCTAGGTCATAATAGTAAAATAAATAAAATACTACTAAGAATTATCATAACAGTAATTTCCAGAGTTCTATCTCAATAAAAAACAGGACATGAAACTGAGTAAGGAGATGATATTGGTAAAATCAACTCTTAACTATCTTTCATACCTCAGAAGTCCTACTACCAGTTGCTGTAAATATCATCTTGATGGACATAACTCAGAGCAAACATGAATAAATGAGATAACAATTAGTTGTGAAACTGTAAGTTTCCCTACCATGTTCTGGCCCCTTAAGAGCCAGCCGTGTCTGATGATGAGGAAGGATCTCTAGTTTGACATTGTCAGATGTATTAGCCAAGAACTGTGTTGCTTCTGCCAATGTACAGTACTCCATGCTGGTACCATCAATGGAAAGAATGTGATCTCCTATATGTAATGCACCACATCTATGGAAAAGTAAAAGAAAATATTTGAAGACAGTCATTTCTTTTTTTCTGTCTCAAATGAGAAAAAGTTAGTCTTCATAAGATCTGCTGGGCCATAAATGACATTAGTTCAAAATTTTAAAATGGTTAAAAAGTTAGATTGCAATATTGATTGAATTATTCACAATGGTTTTCTTAAAACCAGTACATCGTTAACAGTACTTGGATGGCAGTGAGTTGACATGAATAAACAACAAATAAATGAGAGCAGCTTAGCTTAAGAAAGTTATTCTCTTACATTAGAACTCAGGTTATTTTTGAGAATCAAACATGTTATTGATTTTTTGCTATAGATATCCGTAAAGGGTAGTAAAAATATGCACTAATCAAATTAATTATTAAACTGGTCATGATGACTAGATAGGCTAGATATGTAAATACAACTTAATATGTGGGAACTGAAGGGGCTAGATGCTACATTTCACAGCACTCAAGAAACTGACTACTGGAGTTTAGAGAAGCAAACACAGCAGTCAGCATCCTGACATACCAGTCCTGTCGAAAATGTCTTTAGATGGTTACCCCTGGGAGAAAAACAGAAGGAGAAAATTAAAGTACTGCATCCTTCAGAATATAACCTGTATCAGTAGCCATAACTCACATGGCAAAAAATCCACAGTAGAATGTTATACTCATTGCAATATTTGCAATATTTTTTCAAAAACAAAAACAAGGAATGGCAATGGAGGAAATGCAGGGGGCATGTGGCCTGTAAATAGAACACAACTTTAGTATGATCCATTATTTTTGTTCTCAGGAGTTTTGAGGAAGAATTTAATATGTGGTGTGTAGTTGACTAGAGTTGAGGAAACCTGGCTTCAAATCCTTGCTTGGCCATGGAAATTCATTGGAGGGTGGCAATGGTTAACTACTCTTTGAATATCTCACATATCCTGAAAACTTTATCAGGGTTACTTTTAGTGGGAAGAGACTTGATGGAAATTAAGAATAATGGTGGGGCAAGGAGTGAAGCACAGCATTACTACCTTGCTTTTAAGCAGATGGATAAAATACTCATTTGCAGAAATACCATTTGTTTACATGTAGTTGGGAGAAAATGTTCCCTGGATTGTGTCTAATTTTTCTCCAATTCTCTCTTTTTTAAAAGTAAGGTTAAAATTCAGAAGAATACTTTTAAAACAGAGATGGGAAAATATATTTTCCTTATAGACCAGGGGTGCCCAAACTACAGCTCATGGACTGCATCCAGCCCATGGGCCATAGTTTGGGCACCCCTGGTTTAAGCAGAGAACATGGCAGCTTAAAATCTATCCCATCCTGTTGCAAAAAGGATTGCAAGGCATATTTTACTTCTGCTTCCGGTGGGAGGAACCACATGACTGGCCCGCGTAACCACATGACTGGCCCACTGAACCTTGTGACTGGCCCATGGCCCAAAAAATTTGGGAACCCCTGTTATAGACTGTTGAAGAAGTAGTCAGTCAAAAGGAAAGGAAAGGAAGGAAAAAGAAAATAAACCACCTCTTTAGAAGCCAGTTTTTCCTCTGACACTGTAAAAAAAAAAAAGCAGAACATGTGGCAATGGGGGAGGGAGGGGGGATCCAGTCTAATAAACTTAAGTTTTGTGCACTGCAAGGTTGAATGACTCTGTTAAAACAATATCCAGAGTATAAAGTCTCAAATTCTGTGAGCTCTATAACATAAACCATGGTTTGTATTTTGTAATGAAAATCACTTCTGGATAATGACAATCACTTATTTTTTAAAAAAATAATAATCATGTTGTCTTTAAAAAATGATCAGGTAAATGTCCAGCCAAGGTTTAAGCAAAGTCTCATATGTGCAACAATTACCTCTTTCAGCAAGGAATAATTCAAGATAGCTGGCTAGAAGTGTGGGGAATGCACATGGCAGAAAGAGTAGTGGTTGTGGTGGGGGCTTGGATGAGTGGAAATATCTTTCCTTTGGGTCTATGTTTTTCCCCTTTCTATTTATGCTTATAAATTGGCTTCCATGTGCATTTTTACAGTTAACTGCTCCTTTGACTGCTGGGTTTTCACATGATTTATGTTAATGGTTGTAGTACTCACCTGTCTGCAATACTTGCAGATTTTATTTTGTCTATGATAATAACTTGTTTACTACAGCACATCGAGGTAGATAGTGCAACTCCCAGAGCAGAGCCAGCCGTTTTGGCAACTTCAACAAGCAGTGGCCCAGAAGCTGTTGCTACAGAATCTGCAAAACAACAAAGGTAATGTTTCCTGAATACATCTCACATTCATTTGCAAGCCCTACATTCAGTGGTAGGCATCAGCAGGTTCACACCAGTTGGCAAGAACTGGTAGCAGAAATTCTGGCTGGCCCTGCCCATCCAAGTTTTGAAATAAAGTACTGTAGTCCTAATTTGGGTGCATCGCAGGGCTTTCCCCCTGGCCACGGCCACCATACCACGCCCACAGTGTGGTAGTAATTTTTTTGGGAGCCCACCACTGCCTACACTAACTATCAAAGTATTTTCTAAAACAAAATGTTAGTTTTTGTACTTTTCGTGAGACAATGCAAGGGAATCAACTGACTTTATCTGCTATTTATTTATTTTTTTATTTTTTTATTTATTCAATTTATATCCCGCCCACTCAACACAAGGCCGACTCCGGGCGGCTAACAACATAAACGTAACCCCAGGGCAACCCAAGGAGTTTACAAATGTAAATACAATATTCACAAATACAATAATAAATACAACATTTCAAATATATAATCACAATCCTAAAAACAGTTAAAACAGTAAAAACAAATTAAGACTACCCACCCCCTAAAAAGCAGGGGCTGCAGGATCGAAAGGCACCATGGGGAAGAGCACCAAACCCTAATACTCCCTGTATACAAACATATAGTCCAAAATACAAATGTCATTCATGTAAGAGGAAGCCATGGTAGGGTAAGTATGCAAAGTGGAAAAACTAATTACCATTTTAAAAGACACACTCTTGAACAGGGGTGCCCAAACCTTTTGGGCCACATCCCCAGAACAGGACGTGTTTGCGTATGCATGGCCATTTTACTTCCTTGTTTGGTATGGATGCTTCTGTGCATGTGCAAAAGTGGCCATTTTCCTTCACAGAAGCGTCCGTGCCAAACCAGGAAGTAAAATGGCCACTTTCTGCACATGTGCAAAAACACCTGTATTTATTTCTGGTTTAGTGAGGGCGTCGCGTGCCTGATGGAATGCCGGCCCATGCTTTATCCAGCCCACGGGCTGTAGTTAGGGCATGCTTGCTCTAGAAGACATTTGTTCCTATGCTGAAGAGCCTGATTATGCACTGTCTAAATAATAACAGAATTTTCAAAAAGAAAGAATTACTTTAAAAATTCTTGTAAAGCGTGATCCATGTGGGACGGTCCCTACTTATAAGCCTGCACTATTTTCTCTCTGTTAAGAGAATACAAGTTTTCATAAGTAATGTCAACAAAAAGAACCTACACATCACACCACCTTTTATATATAAAATAGTGCAGGATAACTTTAAAACGTTATAAGAGATGAATGTGATGGTAATAATTTTGTCTTCCACTCACCCCAATTCATTAATAGAATCTTCAAAAATAGATTTTTAATTCTATATTGGAATATTTTTATTTCTAAGGAGAAAATGGTTGCCTTTGATGATTTGAGTACATTCTTCCTCCTGATTAATAAGACTAAATAGCTCTCTGATCTGTCAAGCTACATAATAACAATGTAAGTTAGGAATTCCTAATCTATCTTCTTTATTTCTCTTTTATTTCATAGTATTTGATATTCTTTATCTCTTTCCTTATTTTTCCTCTTCTGCCGAATCTGATTTCGAATATTGGTGATCATCATGGCAATCAGCCATGAAGACTGTCCTGTGAATAATGCCATGGCCTTTCATCTGCCTTCCGCATCACAGCATACCACTGATCCAGCTCCGCGAGTCATTTTCTGGTCCTGAGCCCTTTTGGCTCGCAAAGTCCTCCTCAGCCCCAGGCCAGTATTGATGAAGCTGCTGCCCTCCATCAAGATGGATTCAAGTGGGATTTAACCCTTCCCCGTGGACTTTACCACCCAAGGCTGTTAGTCCTCAGGGTTGTCAAGTTAGTTAACTGCTGTCAGACACTCAGCATTGAGTCTCTGGCAGTATGGTCTATTCTATTACCAGTGGTGCCCAAACTATGGCCCGTGTGCCCAATTAGGCTTATGCATCTCATTAACCCGGCCCGGGCTGAGAACCCGGGTCCTCTTCAGTCCGCTCCCACCGCCTGACGTCAGTGGCGTTGCCATTCATGCTTTGTCCCTGCTGACGTCATCCCGGATTTTGAAGTGGGGAAGGCTCCAAAAATTTCCTCAAGGCAGCGATCTACATCCCCAAAGGCTGCTGAAGCGAGGGGACCAAGCCAGGGGCTGCCCAGAGCAGCAGGGACAAAGCACAATCGCTGTTGTTGTCAAAATGGTCAGCAGTGGGAGCACCCCATCTCCGGCCCCTGCAGCTGTGTGTCGGGGGCAGGACCGGCCCACAGCAGAAAACGTTTGGGCACCACTGTTGTTACCATAGCAGGATAACCTGGCCAGACTTGATCTCTTTTCTGCATGAATAAAAGTCCCGGTTGCTCCCTCCCTATTTTCCAGGAAATCTTCTGTTGAAATCTTCTGGAATGGAACAAATAACAAAATTGTGATCGGATGGACCCCCCCCCCCTTTAAAAAGATTTTCAAAAATAGATATTTCAAAAAACACTTCTGGGACGTTCTTGTTCTTTATGTGCATATTCTGTTGAGTATATTCAACCCCATAATAAGAAACTATTATGCCTTTTAGCTAGAAACCTACTCTTTTTGGAATCTATAAAGGTCATGTTAAATGATACCTGAAATACAAATATACATTTCATGTTACCTGCATGTATGTATTTTGGGGGGATAAACAGCCGGTAAAGTGGAAAATTCAAATAAAGTGTGTAGGAAGTGCACTGCATTTCAGTATCAATGAAAATCATACTGGAGTGTGTGGAGGTAATAAAATTATTATTTGCTGAGGGAAGGAATCTGTACTGAAAAGAATTTAAACCCATTCCCACGAATGCTAAGATCACAATCAGTATTAGCTTCCTAGGATTTGTTTAATTTCATATATTCCATGTATCATCTACTTTTCCCTTACATGTTGATCACAAGTGACACATCTGAGCAATCATTGTGTCTTGATGGAATTCTAAAACTAGCATAAGGTTTGTAAGGAAGCTAAAGAAATCCTAAAGAGATTCTTGAGACTCTCTCTGTGTGTGAGAAAGAGAGAGGGAGAGGGAGAAATTAATGGTTACATGTTCTAATAGTCCTCATTTGATTCTTTTTAAAAAATTTTTAGAAGGGATAAACCTATTAGAACATGTGTATCCCCTCACACAGCAAGCCGATCATACCCACAAGTATTGGGTTAGCCTTCTGCTATAGACTAAAGTCACTGGAAACCCAAATCAAGGCAGTCCGAGTCAGCAATCATTATGCTAAAGAAAACAAAAGACAACCAACCAACAAGAAAGAATTAGAAAACAACGATGAAGTGCAGCTCCCTTGACAGAAACCAATCACTTTGCCCCATGCAAGTAAAAAGCACAAGTATGAAAAATGAATCATATAGATATAAATTATTCATGTGTAAAAGATGTTTAAGTCATTAAAATAGTTACACCATGACTAAAGCACTTATACACTACATTGATTTATCGGCTGTGTAATTATATAAGATATGCTGATGAATGTTTGCATGGAAAACACTCTTAGAATTTTGTTTCATTTATATGTTTTTCTAATGTTGAATGTTGCATCTCAATCAGGGCACAAGGATTGATTAAAGCCTCCCAAAGGCGTTGAAATTACTTTCCACATGCTAATAACAACCTTGGCTTCTTTAATTAAGCAACAGGGTACTTTATCCCATCGCAAGTGATAAGAAAGAAAATATTTTTAGCATCCTTCTCAAATGGGAATTTTCATGCAGATTTGGCTTGTGAAAATCCAGATAAATAAAGGGTCTCTTTATAGCTAGATAGCTAGATAGATAAATCTTTATTGTCATTGTCCTGCACAGAACGAGATTGAAAATCCACTTATCGACCCAACAAAACCTAAACAAAATACAACTGTACAAAATTATCAACATACTCCCACCCCACATATACACAATTAACCCCTAAAAAGCTCTAAAACTCTAAAAACTCTACACAGAAGCTCCCTCATAAACTGCATTTCTCTGCGTTCAAAGCCAGAACCGCTTTTGGATATAAACTATTTCTCAAGCAGCTGGTCCTGGTCTTTATGACCCTATACCTTCTTCTAGAAGGCAGAAGCTGAAAGAAATCATTTCCGGGGTGCGTACTGTCCTGCGCAATCTCTACAGCTTTCTTATAACACCTGGAGGCATAGATTTGATCTAGAGTGGGAAGAGTACACCCGATTATTCCCTCCGCAGTCTTTACGACCCTGGACAGCATTGTTTTTTCCTTAGCTGTACAACTCCCAAACCATACACACAGACCATAGGTTAACACACTCTCTATTGTACAGTGGTAGAATGCCAACAGCAGGTCCTTTGAAAGCTTGTTCTTCCTGAGGATTCTCAAGAAGTATAACCTCTGCTGTGCTCTCTTCATCAGATCTTTGGTGTTTGCTCCCCATGTTAGATCATCTCTCAGCTCCATTCCCAGAAATTGAAACACCGAGACCTGCTCCACACAATTCCCTTCAATAATCAGTGGCTGAATGTTCAATTTGCACTTCAAATGCTCAAATAATATTCTCAATTTTTGTTTAAAAATGTAGGAAATTATGAACTTGCCATGAGCAAAAATATCCTTACTAACTTCCAAAGTATATTTCAATCTGAATATGTTCCTTAGTTGTCAGAAAGGGATGTTGATCTTAAATGTTTACATAATATGTAGATGCCAAAGAACATTTATCTGCACAAGTGATCATTGTTGAGGACAACTGTAAAAATACTAATTTTGATAGCGAACATTGGTGGATAGAGACAAGGTGCTGCCAGTTCCATTTAAACCAGATGATGCCATTGCTCAAAGCTACTAGAATTACACCATCTATTATTTAGGAAACTCATCTCTCTCTTACAGTATGCATGAATACTAAAAAAGACACTGATGCTGGCTAAAAGTCAGCACTTTGTGAATATGGCACAGGAATAAAAGTGATTGTGCAAAGAGTGCATTAGTTTATGTGTACTTGTAGAATAACCATAATTTATTAGTATTGAATTATTTATTTATTTATTACATTTATATCCTTCCCATCTGGGATATTCTCCCACTCTGGGTGGCGTATAATAAATTTTAAAAAATTACAGCCACAATATAAAATTAAACATAAACAATAAAGCAATAAAGGAATTCCTAAGCCTTCTTGGATCATAGGCATTGCAGGCGCACCCCCCAAGAAAGACTCAGACACCGGTATATGGATAAAGGCATTGGGCCACATTTATTGAATCATGCCCTAGTCCAAATTATAAATTTCAATTGGTACTCAACCAATTATAATTCTTAAGGCAAGCAGGCCGCAGTAACACTGGTAAGGTTCCTCCCAAAAATTGCCAACGGCAATTGGCTACAATGTATCCATTTGTATCAATTTGTTTGTTACTACAAACAAATTGTTGACCGTAGTCAATAAACTATCTACTGACCCCACCCTCTGACGTGTATCCGTCAAATCACGGGGTGATGCATGCTGAAGAGCTCCTGCCATCACCACATTGCCTGGTTCGTCGTTGACCGGTCAACGTTATTAAACTTGTACCTGTCTAAGTGTTGGCCAGTCAATTGCGAACCTGCCGGATACCTATGGGTCATAAATATTTACCTTACCAGTGCTACCCGCCACGCGGGGAGGCTTCAATAAAGACTCACCGCCCCCCCAGACCGTCAGCTCGGTCAACAGGCCTGCTTGCAAATCTTCCAAAAAGAGGTTCATACCTCTAGCCGACAGATGGACCCCATCCCCTGTATAAAGATCATAATTTTGTAAACTAATGGTGGGGTGTCGGATGACCCGCCCCAAACCCTTGTCTGCAAAGAACCGGGCCACTGCCCTGTTCACCGAGCGGCGAGCACGGTCAAGGGCATGGAGGTTAATACCCCCTCTGTAAGCGTGACGCGGTATGATGTCCGACCATAGCAGCGTTGTGGAAGTCCACACATAATGCAAATAAGCTAGATCGCTGCAAATCGCATATTTTAAAGAAAGGCCTGTGACCTGGCCTAGGTCATTGCCCCCGAGGTGCAGCACCAAGACATCAGGCGGTTCAGCATCCCTGATGGAAAAAAGGAATGGCAACAGTTCCCGCCATAACATTCCACGCTTACCATACCACCTGATACATGCGGAGGCACGTAGTCCAAGCTGGGGTCCCCACTCTGTCGCTGCAGCGTACTGCGCTGCCCAGTGCACATAGCTATGGCCCACCAGCCATACTGCCACCGGTGTGCGGGGACACACAGGGTCTGTAAGAGAAAAAAGAGAACAGTGACTTAACTGGTACTCATGCCTGAAGAGGGCGAACATATAATGCAAAACACTTAGATCCCCATCTCTCCATACGGCGTATATCAGCCTCGGAGTACCCAAAAGCAGCCGCAGTAGAAGCAGCCCCTATTCTAAAAGAATGGGTGCCGTAACGAGCCCCGGGGAGGCCAACACTGGACAGTGCCTTACCGGTCACCTTCCAAAATTGAAATTTAGTCAGGGGAGACCCATCCTGGTGGCAGAAAAACGGGCCAGGGTGCGTGCCACGCACTGCAAGGAACTCCTGTACAGCACCAACCGGACAGATGTCTGCAATGGAACATCGTAGCAGTCTAACACCACTGCCTACGCCGTGCTGATCAACTTTTGAGGACCGTATACCTCAACTGAGCCCACTCATTAGAGACATAGACATCTTCGAGTTCCAGTGCCCTACGAGCCACATCCGCCTTAGACAGTAGTACCAACTCACTGATGCGGAGCGCTCCAAAGAAGGCCACCGTGGTAGCCGCATGAAAAAGAGCTGCCTCATACCTGTCAAAACATAGGTTAGGCCAGCCTCGTGCAAGGTGTGTAAGCACCCCTGGGGAAATTGGGTGGCGAGTGTCCAGGTGGCGTCCACGTTCCCGTGTCCACCCCTCCAAAACATGTCGTATACGAAAATCAGTCATGTTGTCAGCAAAACCCCTCACCTTGGCCATGAATGCCAGTGCTGACAGCCTAGATGCTATGGTGTGGGGAGCTAGGCCCAGACTGTGTAGGTAAACCATAAATTGAAGGACGTGTTCAACCGGAATGGGCCAGACTTCTGCCAACTGGAGTTGCACACAAAATTGTTTAAACTGATTAAATGCGTGTTGATACGCCTTATGCGTGCGGGGCGCGAGCGACATGCCGATCGCCCGGTTCACCTCTCCTTGCCAAATGTCCAAATCTCGTCCGGGAGTTGCGAGGGGAATTCCTCCGCGTCCGGAGCCAAGGCGCGGAACCGGGGGATCTGCAGGCGGGATAAAGCATCAGCAATATCGTTATTAATGCCCGGTACATGTCTGGCCCTAAAGAGCACATTGAGGCGCAAGCTGCGTAACACAAACTGGCGAACTAACCCCATGACCCTGGGTGATTTAGATGTCTGAGAATTGACAATGTGGACCACCGAAGCATTGTCACACCAAAAATGGACTACTGAATTGGCCCACTCCTCGCCCCATAGCATCAAAGCTCCCAGTATCGGGAAGAACTCGAGGAATGTGAGATCGCGTAGACGATCCGTGCCCCGCCATGCAGGAGGCCATTGGCCGTAGGCCCACCTCCCCTCAAAATAAATCCCATATCCGAGGGACCCAGAGGCATCCGACTGAACCTGAAACCTAGGGGAGACCAAGAGGTCAGACCTCCAAAATGATACTCCATTGAATTCCCGCAGGAACTTAAGCCAAACCAAAAGGTCAGCCCTCATGCCCCTGGTCAGTCGGACCCTGTGGTGGGGCCTTGATAACCCAATCATGGCGTCACACTGGCGTCGAGCAAAAGCTCTGCCAGGCGTGACAACCCTGCAGGCAAAATTAAGATGACCATGTAGAACTTGGAGCTCACGAAGTGACACCTTACGTTTGGCCAGCAAGGCCAACACCACCACAGAGATCCGTGTGACCTTGTCCATAGGTAACCTGGATGTCTGCGTGACCGTGTCAATTTCAATGCCCAGAAATGTGAGCGTAGTTGATGGGCCCTCGGTCTTTTTGGGCGCTAAAGGGACACCAAGTTCCTGCATTAGCGTCTGAAATGTAGTGAGAGACGCGTGCACGTGTCCAAGCCCCGTTCACCCCCGAACAAAAAATCATCGAGGTAATGGGCTACAGACCGGGACCCAGACCTGCGAACAAAGGCCCACTGGAGAAAAGTACTAAAGCATTCAAATGCTGAACAGGAAATAGAGCAGCCAAAAGGCATGGCTTTATCTACATAAAATTTCCCTTGAAATTTAAAACCCAATAACTCAAAGTCACCCGGGTGCACTGGCAACAACCGGAATGCCGATTTAATGTCACATTTTGCCAGGAGTGCACCCGGGCCACAGGCGCGCACCACGCGCAGGGCCTGGTCAAATGACGTATACCTGACTGAACAAAGGTCATCAGGAATGGCGTCATTGACCGAATGACCCGCCGGGTATGATAAATGGTGAATTAGACGAAATTCACCAGGGACCTTTTTGGGAACCAAACCTAAATGGGAAAATTTAAGATTAGGAAAGGGAGGCCTAGAAAAGGGGCCAGCTACCCTCGCTGCATTTACCTCCTTGGCAATACTAAGGGCGGCCACCTCCTCCCTACCCTTCAGGGAAAGCAAATTAGGAGCATCTTGGGGTCCCCGCACCCCCTTGAATGGGATACGAAAACCGTACTGGAAACCTTCGAGTAGGTACCTAGCCTCGTCCCTTCTCGGGTAAGTCGAGAGCCACCTCTCTAACATTAATATGTTAACCGGGGAGGGGGCCTTTTGACTGACCAGCTCCTTCAGCGGCAGTTCTGCCCGCTCCCTGTCCACCTCTACCTCTGCCCCGTGACACACCGGCTCGTGGACATGCAGCGGCGGCGTGCGGGCCAGCGCAAGAGGGACACTCATGTTTGTATCGGCACTGTTTTCTATTGCATGCGCCATTGGCCGAGAAACTCCAACACAGCAAGCGGGCTGGAACCCCCTGCCCCGCCACTTGGCGGGGAGCCTGCGTTGGAGTAGCTCGCTGGACTGCATGGCCGCAATGGTACCTCTCCCCAGGCGCCGGGCGCGTGGAGGTCATGTATAAAAGCCACAACTTCTAGCATGGCTCATCCCATCTCATCTCCGGGTGTAAGGGCACCCTCATTCTGAATTCCTCATCGTAAGCCAACCACGATGGCCAGGAAAATCCACCATCGCCCTGTAAATATTGTCCAAATATTGGACCATAGGGATGGCCAAATCGGGCCGGGCCCTGAGGTACACCGCCATATAAATGAGATATGCGGGTAACCAGTTAGCCCAAGTGTGAGGTGGCTTGCGACGACGAGACAGCTCTTTGTCTCTGTCATCCTGCCCCTCCTTCTCTTCCTTGGTGGGCTCACGGTTCAATAGGGAGAAAATATCAACATATTCCCCCCGCTAAATCTTTTCCCTCGTGGCCTGGGACAAATGATCCCCGAGGGGGAGGGAATACCCTGCCGTTGGCAATGCCGACACCGGCACTGTATTCACCCTGGGCATTGGCAGCAGTGCCTGTACAGTGCCTGGGATACCCGTTACAGTCCTGGGGGCGGAAACCCCCCCACCCAATGTTGTGCCAGTATTGGACTCATTGGTACCAGGGTAAGCTGGGAACTGATACCCACCCGCCTCCACGTAACGAGGCCATGGCCACTGAAAACTAACACCTGAAGTGGACTGTGGTTTGGGGACATTAGCTTTAACCTGATACTCACTGGGTGCACCCCCGTGAGCCGCCCCCACTGGGGGTTCCGGCCCACGGCGGGCGTCGGAGCTCGCGACCGCAATCGAGCTCTGGGGCCACATCTGGCCACCCCCGGCTGGAGTTCAGGATGAACGGGGAGCTGCGAGATCGCAGCCGGCGCAGGCTGGAGCGTCTCCAGCAGTTCAACCCTGCCGGCCGCCTGCTGCAGAGTGGCGGCTGTTGAGGTGGAAGGAGGGCAAAAAGGAGCCCCAGTCGGCAGTGCAGTCCCCCCTCCCGAGGGGTTGTTAATGACCCCCAAGGATGCCTCCAGCACGGCTAAACGTGCCAGCAATGCATCCACAGTCGCAGAACCCCCGGTATAAGGCGGGCAAGGTGGGCCGCACGGCCCACTTGGTGGTACACTGGGGACCCCCATCTGGGCGCCAGGTCCTGAATAGGGCTATGCCCAAAACTCCGGCCCATGAGGGGCCGGAGGCAAGCCCTGCTGAGCGACCGGACCAGGCCCTCCCCCATTGTCTGGACCCATGGCCGGCAATTGCGGGCCGGGGGCCGAAGCCCCTGCAGGGCCATCCTGAGGCTGGAGAGCCGAGGGCCATGCCCTAATCTGCCCCATCCCACCGGTAACAGTGGGTGCCACCGATGAGGGGGCTTGTTGCGGGGGTGCAGTCGCGGTCCTCCGACCCGATTGCTGCCCCCTCGTAAGCACAGAGCCAGGCAAGTGCCTCCCTCTTGGGCGCGGCTTGGTTGCCGGGGCCTTCCTTTTAGGAGGCATAGCTGGCGGAGACGATCCCTTTCCGGGGATCAGAAGCGCTAGACTGGCTGAACAGCCGAAGACCGGCCTGAAGAGCCGAAGAGACACGAAGAGCGACGGAAAAAACTTCTCCTCTCCGTCGCTTCTTCTTAAAATGGCAGCTCGTCTGCCTCGTGGCCACCCCTTTTATAGAGGGGTGGCCACGCCCCCTAACTCACCCGGATGTCTGCGTCCGGGTGGGGGGGCGCAAAGAGCGCGGCGGCCATTTTGGCGCCGCGCTTTCAATTTGATAATACCAATCAGAATCAGCAACATTTTCCTCTAGGCTTCACTGTTGCTTCTGTGGTAGTATCTAATTCAATGAATACAAGTGACATCTTAATGAGATGAGTGTTTAGCCCAGGGGTCGGCAACCTATGGCCCACGGGCCAAATCTGGCCCACAGTATCAAATAACCAGGCCTTGCCGTCACTCCAACTGCTGCTACCGCTGACACCATAAGTGGCTGCAAATGCCTTTATGGCAGCTACGGACATGTTTACAGCTGTTGTAAACATGTTTATGACAGTTGCAGATGCATTTACGACAGTATTTACAGTGGAGAGACCACCAGTCCATCCCCTTCAACTATCTGAGGTAGCATGACCCAGCCCCCCAGTTTAAAAAGGTTGATGACCCCTGGTTTAGTCTAATTGTTTCACATTTTCAACAGTTTTTTTCATGTTTTTTATTAGATTATTAAAATCTACTCTGCACATGCTCAAAGAAACCTGCCTTCTTAATTACATTTCCTGTTTGTATCATGGTACCGCTACAGTGAAATACAATGGTTTACATAAATTTCTACCAAACAGATAAACTGTATGTCAGCTGGGATTAAATGGGATATAGTGGTTATGTACAGAGAATCCCTGAGTACTGTTATATTTCTACCATAAAATAATTAATGGTTCATATGTTCTTTATTGATCAGAATCAATGGTTCCATAATAGGTAAAAGTCACCCTTGCTTGAAAGCCTGTCATATCTGACTCTAGGTTTCAGTGCGCATCTCTGTTTACAGCCAAAGAGCCAGCACCACCAGCATTTGCAGACGTTTCCATGGTCATATGGCAGGCATGACTAGACACCAAAGCGCACAGAACTGCTGTTACTCTCCCACCGAATCAGTATTTATTTATCTACTCGCAATTTCTTGCTTTCGAACTGCTAGGTTGGCAGAAGCTGGGACAGATGACAGGAACTCACTCTGTCATGTAGCTCTTGGGTCTTGAACTGCTGACCTGTCAACCTTCCAGTCATCAAGTTCAGTGTCTTAACCACTAAGCCACCAAGGCCCTCTGGTTTCATAATATAGAGATGCAAATGTACAGTAAATGTGAGAAATTGCTTCCTCAGAGAAAGCTTTGCAGGGAAGCTCCCTTTATGGGGGAAAAATCCACAAAATATTTGGACAAATGAAATGTTTCGAAGTACAAGCTCAGATAACTTGATCAACTGTGTCACTTAGGATTTGACAGAATATTAAATCTGTGAATGATCCAATGAACATTAATCTAGATGGACAGACTTGGTATGACAAATTCAAAACATCTGGATTTGATCACTGTGAAAACAGGCAACTGACATTTCCATGACACAAAACGTCTGTAAGATTGAAAGAAAGTATTTCCAGATATGAATCTCTTGTCCATCTGCTGCTGTTCCAGTCCTTTCCCTTGTTTTCATGTGTCATACAAGATGCCAACAGCAAAAATATTGTTTTTCCTTCCCCTTAATTGCTCACATTTCTGCATTTGTAATTTAACTCTCTGAAAGAGGCGACTCAGGCTACACAACAACATAGCAATAAAATGTGAAGACTGTATTTTCTGTGTACATTTTTTCAGGCTACATTTGAGTTGTTCACCTGCAAATGCACCTATTTCAATCATCACAGGATTTTTACCAGCACAGCCTGGATACCAAGTTAAGTTTGGTACTGCCTTTTCTATGACACAAATAATGACTTTTTAACATAAACAAATCTATTTTGTAGTGAATAGTATCCTCTCTGAAACACACAAAAAAACTGATCAGGAATATGCATCATTTTAAATACCTTTTCCTTTTTCTCAACAAAGTCATAAGCCTGTAAGAGAATATGCTAAAGGGATCACTGTATGTCTGCTTCTTTTTTAAAAGAAATGAAAAACAGTTTTAAGAAATAGTATACAGATGTTGCCCTAATTATACATGGAGAATATTAATGATTCTGTTTTCTTTAAAGGTTTTCTACACCATCTTTACTGTCTTCATGTTGATGTTTGCCATTTCCAATTTGACAGCATTAGTCCAGGCAAAGTTCATCAATCATATTAACCTTTTATCAGAACCTCTCCATGAATGACATCTGACAATGTCAGAGTTGTCACTGATTTCCCTCTCAACAGTCTGCATTATTTATATCTAATATGGTTAAATCAAGTGTAAAGCCCATCAAAGTAACATTGGAAGGGAGTAGCTGGTATTCTTTGTAGACAGCATGCAGATCGTAAAGCAGGACAGTTGCTAAATTATAAAGTAACTAATTAAATATTAATTTCTCCTGTAAAGAGTTGCTTGCATGGCCTAGACAGAGGACAGCCTATTTAATAACATATGTATCCAGAGTCCTCATGATCCTATAAGGGTGATTAGTGTTCCCATTGCCTCTATTTAGCATGGATGAAAAGAAAGAGAAATGTTACTGTGGAATCAAGGGAGGCGGAACACAATCTCCCTATTTATTCTAGATAAATGGAACATATTTGCCCCGCTCATGGCAAACATGTTCCAAAATATATGTTGTATATTCGCATCATGGGATCAAACTAGATTTTAAGAGAGATATTCATTTTTTTTAAATTTTTTAAATTAATAATCATAAAATACAAGCAAACATAAACATATAAATACTTAAAACTAACAATAAAGAGAAAAAAACACCAAGAAAAGAGAAAGGAATAACAACAATATATCAATATCTTGTTCACTCTTTCATTCTTTCAACTTTTAATCCATGCAAAACCCTATTCTGCAGCAATTTCAATTGGCACAATATACTTAAATCTTCCAAAATTGAATCATGTCAGGGCCAGGCTTACTTCCTTCTTCACTTGTTAACGCGTGCTGTATGAAAGGTTTCCAGATTTCCCAAAATTGTATTTTGATTTTAAAACCCTGTTTTAACCGAATTTGGCTAGTTAATTTTTCATTTAGTGCCAGTTGCCAAACCTCTTTATACCACCTATCCTTATTTAGATTTTCGTTACTCTTCCATTCTTGGGCTATCAGCTGTCTAGCAACCAGCAACAATGTCAAAATTAATTCTTTATTACCCTCACTCAATCTCATTTTTCCTATTTCTCCTAATATAGCTAGTTTGGGTTCTAAAATCATTGTTATGCCAAGAATCTCGTTTATCTCCTTCTCTATCACTTTCCAAAATGTATTTGTTTTCTTACAAAACCACCACAGATGCAAATATGTCCCCTTTTGTTCATTGCATCTCCAACACAAATCAGATTTATTAATATCAATTTGCTTGAGTCTGATTGGGGTAAGGTACCACCTCCAAAGTACCTTACAAACATGCTCCTTTTCCTTGATTGACATAGTTTTTGTTATTCTGTTTCCCCACTTTTTCCTCCACTCTTCTTCTTCAATTTTAATATTTAAATCTTCCTCCCAAATTCGTTTAAGTGTATAGTGTGATCCTTCCCCTGGGATAAGCATTTGGTACAGTTTACCTACTAACCCCTGAAATCTTATCTTCCCTTTCCTTATTTCCAAGACCAATTCTTCAAAGGGTGTCTTTGCCCTAGGTACTCCTATAATCCCCCTTATCGATTTGTCCCATTTCTCCATCCCCAATTCTTGTAGCCAATTTAATTTTAATTTATTATATACCTCCTTCCTTTTCTGATATGTATTGCAATTTTTAATCCATTCTGTTATTAACAACACTTTTTCTTGCAATAGAATAGGTCTTATTTTTTGTGAGGATAATAATGGGCAACTCTGGAAATCTAAAATTTCTAAAATTGGGGAAATGTCTGGTGCCAATTTCCTCTTAACCCCTTTCCATACATTATAAATATTCTTTATAGAAAAGCAGTTAATCTCTGTTTTATTATTTATTTGTGCAAGAAATGTTTCACCTTTTAATTTTTTAAATTCTTCTTGATCCCCTTCACCTATTACCTCATTTTGCTGAATTAATAATTTAATTAATTTCTTTATATGAAAGGCTTGAAAATACGCTTTAATGTTTGGAATGTTTAACCCTCCCTGTTTATTCTTCATGTACCATAATCCTTTACTAATTCTTGCTCTTTTATTATTATTGCAAATTCCGTTTATCAATTTTTGCCATTTATTTAGTTCTGACTCTTTGATTTTAATCGGTAAATTTTCAAACAAAAAATTCAATTTGGGTATAACTTTCATTTTACAAATATTAATCCTTCCAAACCATGAAGTCTTTGCTCGTTTTATCTGTTCTAGTAATGGTTTCAATTTATTTCTTAATTTATTGAAGTTAATATTATATAGATCTTTTGGATCGTTCGTCACAAATATTCCCAAATATTTCAATTCATCTCTTATTGTGATACTAAATCTATCTCCAATTTTTTCCTTTTCCGCCTGGATTAAATTACATGTGATAGCCTCAGTTTTCGTCCAATTAATTTTTAATCCTGTTACTTCTTCAAAGGCTCTTAAATGTTCTTGTATTTTGTTTAAATTATTTAAAGGATCTTTTACAACTAATAGAGTATCATCCGCAAATAGACTAATTTTTTTATTTTCTATTCCTACTAATTTCTCATTTTGCCTTATATCATTTGCTAGCAATTCCATTGCTAATATAAATAGACATGGGGACAGTGGACATCCTTGTCTTGTCCCCGCGTTTATATCAATTTCTTTCCCCAGACAATTATTCATTTTAATTTTAGATTTGCTTTCTTTATACAATTGTCCTATCACATGATTAAATTTAGGGCCGAATTGTAATTTCTCACATATTCCTTTTATTGTTTTCCATTGAATTGAATCAAATGCTTTATATATGTCTAATGCCACTATACATACTTTTTGTTTATTATTTTTTAATTTATCAATAATATTAATTAACCGATTTATTAATTTATCCATTTGTCTTCCTTTAACAAATCCTACTTGGTCTTCTCCAATATAAGTATCTATGAATTTATTAAGCCGATTGTTAATTATTGAAGTAAAAATTTTTGCATCCTGATTTAATAATGATATTGGTCTATATGCTTCTATATTCTCTTTATCCTTTCCAGGTTTAGGAATTAAAGCCATTATCGAATTACTCCAAGACTTGGGGATCTCCCCCCCTTCCAATATATAATTATATAATTTTTTTAATTTGGGAATTAATACCTCTCGGCATTCCTTATAAAATTCCGAAGGGATACCATCCTCTCCTGGCGTTTTATCCTTTTTTAAGTTGTTAATTACCTCTTCAATCTCCTTGTCTTTAATATCTTGTTCCATTATATTTACATGTTCTTCCTTTAATTGGTATGTCAAGTTTCTATCCAAATATGCTTGAAGTACATTATCATCAATTCTATGTTCTGTATATAATTTTGTATAGAATTCTTCTGCTACTGATAATTTATTTTCCAGTTTATACTGCCTTATACCTTCTTTATTAATTAGAGCCTCTATATATCCCTTACTTTTTTTTTGTCTTACTTTTTTTGCTAAATTTTTCATATCTTTATTATTGAATTCAAAATCATTTCTTTTTAAATATGCCAAATCTACCCTAACCTTTTCAACTTCTACTGCAATTGTTTCCTTTTTTAATGCCTGTAATTTATTCCAAATTGAGTTACTTCCTGTAGCTGCGTGCTTCCTTTCTAGTTCTTTTATATCTTTATCTCTTTTAATTACTTGATTTTTCATTTTTTTTTCAAATATTGCTTTCTCTTGTATATAGTCACCTCTAATAACCGCTTTCATTGCGTCCCAAAGGATATGTAATTTCACCTCACCCGTGTCATTATCTTCCCAATTCTTTATCCATTTATTTATTAATCTTTTTTTTATCTCTTCATTTTTTAATAGTTTAGTATCCATCCTCCATACCTTATTTCGATAGGTACTGCTATTCAGCCGCATCTCTATCGAGATAAATGTATGATCTGAGATATTAAAATTGCCATAATTAAAGTTTTCTAAATTCTTAAGCATATTTTCTGACACAAAGAAATAATCCAAGCGAGAGTAAGATCTATGTTTTAAGGAGCAAAAGGTAAATATATATATAAGAGAGATATTCATTTCCCCTCCCACATGATTTCCTCTGAAAAAAGCAGTCAGTAATCAGATTTGCAAAGCTTATATTTACTTTCCATCAACCAAAGCATGGTAGATTTATGATATATCAACAAGGGTAATCATACACAATGACAAAATGTATTTCATCACTTCAAAGAAACTCCCTCACATCAGCTTCAGTGTGAGAGGGGCAATGGGACTTTTTAAGGTAAAAAGGTAAAGGTTTCCCTTGCTCGAAAGCCAGTCGTATCCGACTCTAGGGTTAAGTGCTCATCTCTGTTTCAAAGCCAAAGAGCCAGCACTGTCTGCTTCTACAGACGTTTCAGTGGTCATGTGGCAGGCATGACTAGACACCGGAGCGCATGGAATGCTGTTTACCTTCCCACAGAAGTGGGCCCTGTTTATCTACTTGCAATTTCTTGCTTTCAAACTGCTAGGTTGGTAGGAGCTGGGACAAAGACGGGAGTTCATTCCATCCTGGGACATTTTACTTGATCCATAAGACTTCCCCTTTAACCAATACTCTTCTTTCCAAGCCATAATACTCTCCTTCAGGCCTGTCATGGCTGCCCATTCAAGTTTTCCTCTTTTAGCACAAAAATAGGCAACCACATTTTATTGGTGGTGCTTAGCCAGACAGAACTGAATGACAGCTTGAACGAGATTTCTTCTCTGGCCTCCCTTCACATTCTGTATTAAGTACAAATACTTATCCACACACATCCCAAAAACACACACATTGGCTCCCGGGAGTGGAGACATGTGGGAGATGCTGCCACCACGACTGACTTCGCTCTCCAGGCTCACCCACCCAGAGAGCAGAAAAGGGAAGCTGCCACCGCCGCGGCGAGAGACTCCCTGTCTTGCACGGGAGCCCACGCCATCGGCTCTCAGGAGTGGAGACAGGAGGGAGATGCCGCTAGTGTTGCAGCAGCTGACTTTACTCTCCGGACTCGCTCGCCAGGAGAGCAGAAAAGGGAAGCCACCATCACCGTGAGAGACTCCCTGTCTCGCCCAGGAGCCCACGCCATCGGCTCCCGGGAGCGGACAGGTGGAAGATGCCACCGCCACCGCAGTTGACTTTGCTCTCCGGGCTTGCCCGCCTGGAGAGCAGAAAAGGGAAGCCGCTGCCGCTGCCGCCGCCACGAGAGACTCCCTGTCTCACCTGGGAGCCTACGTCATCAGCTCCCAGGAGTGGAGACAGGTGGGAGATGCCGTGGGTTATCCTGGTCGGCGCCCCGGGATACCTCACCACCATCCTCTTACCGCTGGCTAGAACTTGGGGCCATGATGGTAATGGGTCCTTTTCTCCCACTCTGGGACTTTTCGAGGGGGGGGCTGGGGTGAGTCATTGTGCTTATAGTATCTTGTATTTGTTGGTCAATTATGTACTTATTACTGCATTCTGTATTTGTTGCATTGCTGTATTTAGCTTATTGTGTGATTTTTGATGCTTTTGATTTTGTATATTGTTATTACTGTTTCTTGCACTTTCCTTGATGTAAACCACTTAGAGTCACCTCTGGTTGAGTTAAGCTGTATACAAAAATAAAGTGAAATGAAATGAAATGAAATTTTATTTTAATTTCTTGCTCATTACTGTATTTCATTTGTACTTCATCCCTATCATTACTTTCTGCTCTCCACCTTTGCAGCCTCCCTCATGAAACATTTCTCTCTTGATAGCTTTGTGGCTTAGGTATCTGGCTGGACGATCAATTCCCCACTCTGCCTCCTTGACAGGGGCTGAATTTGATGATCCATAAGGTCCCTTCCAGTTCTGCAGTTCTAAGATCATTATTCCAAAATTATTCTCCCTCCTATGTGGAATTATCTT
The DNA here is from genome assembly GCA_035047345.1 of Bradypodion ventrale. Lineage (NCBI taxonomy): Eukaryota > Metazoa > Chordata > Lepidosauria > Squamata > Chamaeleonidae > Bradypodion > Bradypodion ventrale. The sequence continues at coordinate 191,592,841 of JAWDJE010000005.1, forward strand.
CCTGTTAACTGTAGAAATATGTGTATGTGATTCCATATCTCTCCCTTTCAAATCCTTTCCCAAAGCTACCCATTCTAAAGTATATGGGATTGCATTTTAACTCTCCTGTTCCTCTGATGTTTTTTTCCATTGTCTATTTTAGCTGCTAAGCTTCTCAGGATCAAAGACATGTCTATATCTGTAAGGCACCATGTACACTACCAGAAGAGTGAGGATCTGCTCACAGCAGGAACCCCAAACAAAATTACAAGGGTTTAGCAGAGAATATCTATAATTGAATGCAGCATAATAAGTATCCTATAGCAGCAATATTTGTAATTGTTTTCAAAGTAATATAAATGAAAATAGCATGCGGGATTTGGTAATTAACTAAACAGCTTAAGTCTGAAAACCTCTAGAGCAGTAGTTCCCAACCTTTTTTTTGGCCATGCCCCACCTAAACACCTCTAAAATCCTGATGCCCCCTCAACATATAATTCTTATTATTGAAAAAGTAAACTACTAACCACTTGAAGAAAGCCTAAAAGGCCATTCACTGTTAATAACTCTTTCTTGAATTGCCCCCCTTATAAATCAAATTGCCCCCTGTGGGGCATGTGTCCCATGTTGGGAACCATGGCTCTAGAGCAAAAATAGCACTCTTTATGACCTTAGGACAGACAATGTTTGATTGTTCTGAATATAACCTCTTGTTTCTAAAAACAGAAATACTGTACCATATTTTTCGGACAATAAGACGGACTCCCCCCCTCAAAAAAAAAAGTGTGTGTGTGTGGAAAATGAGGGTGTGTCTTATAGTCCTAACGCTGTCCAGCAAGGATATTTTACAACAGCCGTGGCTGGCCAAAAACCTCTGCCGCCACCGCCACAGCTGTTCCAGGCCAGGGAAAGAAAAACATCTGGTGGGCCATTACCACAGTTAGCCACAAGAGGGCGCAAATTGTAATTTCCTATTTAAATGCATTGGAAATCAATTTCTTGTACAGTACTGTATTCTAAAGCTTTTCTATTTACCTGCAAAATATTACAGGGTCAAAACCTACAGAACTTTAACAAATAACTGTCACTAACACAAACAACTAAAAATTGTCTTTCCATAGTATATTGATAAAAAAGGAAGTAGTGACAGCAGGGAAAGGGATAAGCAGTAAAGGGAATAAAGGACATTTTGTGCTCAACCCCTTGAAACCAGGTAGAAGTCAAAGGTGACAAAAAAGCTTCCATTCTTACACTTGAAAATACTGTAGTGTAAGGTAGCTTTTTTCTTACAAACTAAAACAAAGACACTGCACCATGTGAACTGTTTCACTTCTTATTTGACCTAGCTATTATTCTGGCAGTTTTCAACTAAACTACAAGTTATGCTAAACATTATTTTTGGACCTATGCTTCAGTGCTTTACAGTGGAACCCTGAGTTACAGGCGCTTTAAGTAATGGAAAACTTGACTTACAGAAAGAAATCCATTGAAAATAATGCCTCAGCTTATGGAATTTTTTCAGAACGTTATTTTTGGTTTTCAATGCATTCCTATGGGAAACCACACTCCGCTTTATGGAATTTTTGTTTTCAATGCTTTCCTATGTGAAACTGTGCAATAGATTTCTATGAGCGCTTCACAGTAAGGAATTTTTACGATAAGGAAAACCCTGCGCAATGGATTAATTCTGTAACCTGGGGTTTTACTGTATTTTTATTTCAAAAGAAAACCTACACCAGTTGCTTGCCAAAAATTCCTACACCCTGACTGCTATCCAGCCCTGAAAGTACGGAAGACTGAGTTCTCTGTGATTGAGGATCCAAAAGAAACCACAATTTTACTACACACTTTTTCATAAAGTATGCATATACTGGACTTCATGTTCAACCTGAAATTGTGGCAACAACATGGGAAAGCATGGCAGAGTGGAGGTGCTATTCATGATGCTCTTCTGCAGATGTACTGTGCAGCAGATGAAACAAGAGTCACATGGACAAAACGTGCAATCCAAGCTGAGTAGACATGACACTCAGCATACTTATACTGGAGTAAATTCATGTTAGATAAAGATGAATAGGATTTCAAGCACTAATAGAGGATCTGTGCTGAGTTACCATGCTTTGGACTACAGAGTGTGCAGACTCATATTTCCTTGAACAAATTTATGTTTGCTTAGTAAGGCTGTTGCTACTAGCACAGCAGAAAAAGCAGGAGATGGTTGCACGGTGTGCATATTTCCCCAGATGCTGAGCGAAACTGGCACTGATGCCTCTGTTAGGATAATCATATATACATATATAGTCTTTAAAACTCTAAAAAATACAAATGCAAAAAATGTAAGGCTACGATGTGAATTTACCCAGAATACCCTTTTGGTGCCTCCACACATTCAAATTATGCTACCTAAACCAAGGTGATAAGGGTTTTACCTTCCTCCATGGGAACAGCACCTTCTGTCTCTCCAGCTCTGTCTGCTTCTAATCCTGAATCATGCCCTTTCTCAAGATTTCCCCACCCATCTGGCTGAACCAAATAGTCCAAAGGAGTTATACTACCCCAGTATTTGGCTTCAAACCTAACCCTTATGTCCAAAATTCTATAGCCAAATTGTTAATGAGCTGGTTACAGGGATTAAAAAAAAACAAAACAAACCAAGAACAGAACAAAGCAGACTAATCTGCAAACTATATGTTCCCTAAGTGATAATTAGATGTTTTCAGCAGTTAAAGAGTTCAATTTTCTAGTAATCAGCTTCTGTGATATATAATTTGCTTTTTAATCTCCCATGCTTTTTCACCTAGTGGGAACTATACTTTTTAAAATTGTCCTTGGAGTTTCTCACTGTTTGACAAATGTGATGTATTTAAACTTACTGTTGTAAGAGATGTAGTTTCCTGAACAACATGAATTACCTTTCTGTCTTGTTAATTCATGTAATGAAACTTTATTTGTACTTACCTGGCCATTAATTAAATTTCATTTTACCTTTACAGTCTGTTTCCTACAGGGAATGAATGTTTAAACAACTGATTTTAATGAGGTCTTAGTTTCAATGGTACTAGAGAAAAATGTAAATGGACCTGGCAGAGCATTTGAAAGTTTGTAGAATATAACTGAACTGCTGGGGCATTGGAAGATGTCTAAATTTTTACAAAAATAAGAGATGCAATTATTTTTATATCATTGATAAGTATTAGAGATGACTAGGGAAGAGTAAAGGGCCGGTATGAATATTGCTGCTTCCAAAAAACAACTAGATTATAGCCACAACAAGACTGTTTAGTGGGCAAGATGCACAGAAAGTTTGACATTGGATGATTTGGGATTTGAGAAGCCACAAATTAAGGCAAAGCAAGAAATGGAATACTTACACATTGGGGGACTTGATTTGAATGAAATAAAAAGGACAGGAACAGCAAATTTTAAGCTAGACAAGGTATTTTATTATTGAAACAACAAGATCAGTAGTGTTGCTATAATAGTGAGGAAAGACATAGATAAATAATATGGGGGCTATAACGTGAGATGTGGCCAAATAATATCAATCAGATTTCTTGGAAAACCTTTCAACATAACCATAATTCAAGTCTATGCTCCATCTACATCAGTGTTTCCCAACCTTTGATTTTTGGACTTCAATTCCCAGATGTCTAAGTGCATTGATCAGCCAATATACTGACTTAGGCTTCTGGGAATTGAAGTCCCCCTGTGAAGTGTATGCCCCATGTTGGGAACCACTTATCTAAAGGTAACAAAGAAGAAAATAAAAGTTTTTATGTAAGTGTTTATGAGGAAACTGATCACATTTCAGAACAAGAAATGCTGATAATCCTAAATGTCTGCTGATAATCCTAAATGACTGGGAAACAAAGCAGAATCAAATGTTGTTTGAGAACATGGCCCAGGAGTCAGAAACAAAGCAAGAGAATGACTCATAGAAATGCGAGAAGCCAAGAATAAGGCAACTGAATAAAATGATCATACATATGGATATCAGCAGATGGTCAATATAGAAATCGAATAACTACAAGTAGCAGATATTGAAATTCTATTATCTCTGTCAAAACCAGGGCTGGATTTAAGCATAGGCTACCTAGGCTGCAGCCTATGGACCCACACCACATGATTCTACGCCAATTTTTAAAATCAGTTTTTTGTTTTAGTAAATAAATAGTATAAAAGTTTGGTGATCGTAATCATCATTTATCATTTGCATTTGGTTTAACTTAATGTGGTGTTTGGGTGTTTGACCACTCCGTCAAGAATATCTCCTCCCACTGTCTGCCAGCCGGAAGTTTCGCAATGGCGACAGAAAACACGGAGCGCAATGAGCGCATACTGTTTCATATTAAGACGTTTTCAATACAGGAAAGTAAAGTTGTAGTAAGTATTTTTTTTATATTTTTCATTTTTTTCCATTTAATCTAGTATTATTGACTGCCACACAATGCAAACTAACTGACATAAAAAGAAAGAGGAATTTAAAAGCGGAAGTGGATAATTGCTGAAAATGCAGTTTTTGTAGGTTAATTTTTTGAAAAATACTTTCCCCGGTAGGGCCTGTGCCACAGCTTCAGCCTAGGGGCCCACAGATCCTAAAGGTACTAGTCAAAACAAGATAGGAATTGCTAACATCACAAATTATTATAATGCTGAAAAAGAACACTAAAGGAATCATAGTGCCAAAATATAATTTAAATATTTCTGATAAATTTAAAATTGATATAAAGAATAAATTTGCATTGTCTAACTCAATGGACTGTGATCCAGAAAAATAATGAATTGAAACGAAACAAGAAATGTTATCAGTGAAGAAAGCAGAAAGAATATTCCTATAGGAAAAAAAGCCTAGATGCATGACTGAAGGAACATTTAAATTTGTTAAGGAATGTAAGTAGCAAAGGTGACAGGAAAGAAGTCAGATCCTGAATATAACTGTCACACACAGAGACAGAGAATGGTTATAACAACCAGTGCAAAGAAATAGAAAAGATCAATAAAAGGGTAAAACAAAACATATTTTCTAAAATATCCAAATAAATAATAGGGAAATTTAAACCTAAATTAAAGATGAAAGAACAATAGAAGAACTTACTATAAAATAAGAAAATAAAATTAAAATGAAGTGGAAACAATATACTGAAAAACTATTCAAGAGAGATTAAAGGAAGACAGATTCCATTGATGAAGAATTCTATCACAAAGAATGTGCAATTTTGGAAAGAGGAGTGAAAGCTGTTCTCAAAACCATTTGAGGAAATAAATCACCAAGAGTAGGTAGGATCCTGATAGAACTATTACGTGATATAGAGACTGATCTGTCAAAATCCAAACAAGAATATGCCAACAAATAGGGAAAAGAAAACAAGGGTTCACTGGCTGGAAACCTTCAACACATATTTCAGTTCCTAAAAATGGAGATGTGAAGGTGTGCAGTAATTATAGGACCATTGCATTAATTTCCCATTCAACTAAAGTGATGCTCATGGTGTTGCAACAAAGACTTACTCCATGGAGAGAACAATGCCCAATATTCAAACTGTATTTTGAAAAGGGAGAGGCACTAGAGACTATTTTTCAAATGTATGTTGGCTACACACAAAAACATTTCAGAATAAATGTTTTTGTATGTAATGCTACTGCATTTTTGTTTTGTTTATTCTTTGATATTTCAGAATAAGATATATCTATACAAAATGATTTACCATAGACAAAAATATCAGTCAAAAGTATATACTAACCCCTTGCCTGTGTAATTTGCATGTAGAATGCATCATACAGAAAGCTAAACTAGACTCAGATGAAGGCAGAGTGAAAATTGGTGAAAGAAATATCAGTAATTCAATATATTACAACATATCTTGGGCAGAAAGAAGCAATGACTGTAAATGTTCACTGATAATAGTGAAAGAGTAAAATGGAAAAGTAGAACTGAAGTTTAAGTTTAAGACAAAAATCATGACTACAGAAGAACTACATAACTTTAACACTGACAATGAGGAGGCTGACATTGATAAGATGATATATACCTCAGTTCAATCATCAATCAAAGTGGAGACTGCAGACAACAAATCAAAAGAAGACTGAAACACAATGAAGAAACCAGAAAAATTCCCCAAAGTCAAGATCATCCACATTATTGTATTCCCAGTAACAGATATGAAAGCTGAACAGTGAACAAAGGTGACAGCAAAAAACATCTTTTTAAAAATAAGATGCTAGAAGCAACCTCTGTTAATATTGTGGACTAACAAAAAGACAAACAAGTGAGTACTAGATTAAATCAAGCCTGAACTCACTCTAGAAACAAAAATGATAAAACCGAGGATGTCATATTTTGGGCTCATAATAAGAAAACAAGACTTGCTGAAAAGACAATTATGTTAGGAACAAGGTGAAGGCAGCATGCAAAGAGAAAGACCAAAAATATTTTTATATATTTATTTATAATTAATAGCAGTCCCCCGAGAACCACTGGAGGTCAAGACAGAACTATAGGCGTCTGGAGATATAACAAAGAATCCTACCCTTCTGCACAGCAGCAGACTCTGAGGAAGAGCTACCATCAAGAGCAGTGGCACTTAGAGACAAGGCACAACTGTGCTTCCTAGAAGGTGTGCAAGCGAACTTTCAAGCAGAGGACATCTTAAGACTACACTGTCCTGAGTGACTGCTACTATGAGGAAGAGAAATATAGCAGCAGATAAAAATGCAGTATTGCTGAAAATAATATGTCAATTTCCCTTTGTTTCCAGTTGTCTGCATTCTAGTAATTTCTGCTCTATCTGCTTTTTCTTGTAACTGAACTCAGATAACATCTGATTTAGTATCCAGAGGGTCTCTTCAGATAAAGACTTTGGTTTTGTTACTTGACCTTTCCTGTCTGCTCTCCAAGTAGTGTTGCTAAGTGATTTTTGTTGTTATGCGGGTTTCTATGGAGTTTCCTGCATACGACATTTTTGTCCAGATTATGACGGTTATTTTAGCGTTGTTGTCTGGACAACGACACTAAAAATGTTGTTATGCGGGGGAACACGTGGTGCATAATGATGCGTTGTTAAGCGAAAATGATGCTATCCGAACGCATTGTTATGTGAGGGTTGACTGTACTTGCTTGACCCTGGCTTGATTTTCTGGATGCCCTGATTTGGCTCTCCTATGTGTTTATCCATCTGCCTTAGTTCAGCCTGAGGCCCTACTAAACACTTGTGGTTTGAAGTCAGGGCACAGGGCACTTGTCACAAGCTATCTATGCTGCCAATGACCATGTGCCTTCCTGGGGAGGCTTGGCTAACACCAACAGTCTGGCTAACACCAGACAATTTTAAAAAACATGTATATAGATGTTATACGAATATGTTCTTACATATTTTAAAGTATTATTGTCTGTTCTTTAATCAACTTTTATTTTTTCATTGTAGCTTTAAGTATTTGTATGCATGTGCTTTTTTTACTCACGTTGCTCTCACAAAGATATAATATTTCTAAAGAAAGATTTCTAAAGGATCAGATAAATGCATTCATTCTGCTTATCAAAAAGTTTACAGTGTAATGCTCCGGGATCAAAAGGATCGGCCGGTTCTGTGTCATTACCTGATGCCCAAATGCACTCACATTACTTTCCACTCTTTGAGGATGCTCTAAACAACAATCAAAAGGACACTGTATGCAAATATAACCCTAGAGCAAATAACATACAGTACTACTAAATGCCTCTGGCAGGGAAGACCAACATCAAAGGGATATGCAGAGAGAATACAGCAAACTTTCTACTGCCTTCATATTGGTGGAACTAGAGGAAGCTATAAGAAAATGTAGGAATGACAACGCTGCATAACTCAGTGATGGCTAAAATATAAAGGAAGTTCAACTCTTTAATAATTGATAGATGTGCAAATAAATTCAAAATTATGGTGGAAGATGAAAGTAATCATTATACAGAAATCATAGATGACCAAGGTTTCTTACCTATACCACTTATCCCATACGATACTCCAATACAGAATAATCAGATTCAGTGTAGGATAGCACAGGGGGGAAATGCCTCGGCAATGTTATCTCACTAAGCCAATTGATTTATATTTTTCCTCTTCCTGAAGAGATTTTAAGTCCCTTATCAATAAAAATAGTTAATCTTCCAGTTGATGGTCTTATATGAGGGCTACCATGAAAACGGAAAAAGCTGTAAAGTCCATACTGTTTTATGCAACTTCTATGAGGTACTAAATTAAGGATAAGATTTTCTCAGCATTTTCTGTGAAAAGTGATATAGATTCTAGGTTATTTATGATATAAACTGAGAGAGACATTTAGCCTTCCCAAAATCTTTTAAACTGTGTGTCAGCAAACCACAAAGTTCTAAGATGACAGATTTACGGGTGGAGAGACCAACACATTTTTAAAATACTATCACATTTCTGACTCCAGATCAACTATGAATATATATAATTAGATAAATCTCTGTATTAGAGGAATTTTGTTCCTTATTGGCTCATGCAGTGGTCCCAGAGATTTATACTTTTCCCACAGCTTTCCCCCTACTTCTGACACTAAATAAAAATAAAGATCCATGTCATATAATGCAAATATCTTCCTCTCTTAATTTGGGAGAAATACATATGCACTCTTATCTCCTTTATGCAAGCAGGCCTCACTTGAATAATGAAGAAAATTATCACCTTGATAGGAACAATGGTTTGTTTTCTTCCTACAAAACCATGAAATAGCTAAGCTCCAAATTAAAATAAAATGCTGTTAACCTCTCCACAAACCTAGAAAGATTAATGAGATGCTGTTGATGAATTTATCTGTGCAATGAGAGACATAACAGGTCATAATCATTGTTCAAGTATCCTCTAAAGAATGGTCAGTAAAATGTTACAGGTGTCGCCTAGAATGAAAGCTCAGCATTTCAACATACCCATAACCGAGACATCGTACTCTATCAGTAAAGTTGCCTCCTGTCCACACTGTTTGAGAATACTCATAGCTTCACTGTGCGATGTATCAACAAGCCGGATTCCATCAACACTAAGCAGCCTGTCACCAGGTTTGATTGTGCCTTCTCTGAAAGAAGAAAGATCAGTCCTTATTAATTTTATTTAATGTAATACAGAGAAAAAGAATCACATGCAAAATGATACTTTAATAGCCATTCCCATTACCCAATTCATCTCTTTTAAGTTGACTGATTAACTCAGGACACTGAATGTATCTGGAGGATGCTGAGGCATGTGTTTTGCTAATTTTCTACTGGGCAGTTCTTAATCATACTTCAGGATTGCCACCATTTTGTGGCAAAATATTGATCCCTGTAGGACTGTGATGGCGAATCTTGGCATTCCAGATGTTCTTGGACTTCAATTCCCAGAAGCCCAAGCCCCCATGAATCCACATGAATCGTTTACTGCGATTCATCTGGACTGCGCCACCCTCATCACTCCCGGAAGCGACGATTGTTTACTACAGCTAACTGTAGTTCTTCTTTCATCTTGTAAACAGAGTCCAAATGGACTAGCAGTTGAGTCATATTTCACCACTGATAACAGAAAAGAATTCTCCACCACACCTGGGGCCACTATATCCATTAGGGAGTGCAAGCACAGCTCGATCCTCCAAAACAGGTAAAGAGCCAAGGGGCACAAGAGAAACATCTGGGAGGGAATGTCAAAACCCTGACAGGTAGTAGTTTTGCTATCCCAGCATAGGCCATCTGAACTGTTTGCCTCACTCTGACTCATGATCAGGCTAGCCTTAGAAGTGGGTTCTAGTAATAGCAATCATGGAAACAACACTATCATCAACACCAAAATTCTGAATGCAAGGCATCAACAAAATTTGTAAAGAAATTATAATTATTACACACACATATATGAATTAAAGTAACAGAGAATAATTCTTCCCAAGAGTGAAAGTGGAAAAAAAAGTATTGACGTATATAGTATCTTGGAACCAGGCTATATAAAAACAACAAGATAACAAACTAAATTTGCATAGCACAAAGTGAACTCCATTCTTCTTAAAGCTTCTTAAAAATTAAACCTTACTTTAAAAAAGAAGCCAAGTTTCTCAATTAAAATTCATACCTTGCAGTCTTATCCAATGCCTATTGTTAGTATTACAATTGGATGTATAATTTATAAGTTAGAATGGGTTCATTATATTGTGCTTTGCAGATGTCTGCCTTAAACTGGACCCCAATTTATCCTTTTGCCCCCCCCTCTTTTCCTCTCCTTCTCTCCCATGTGTCTGTGCCTGCAGATATACAGCCAATGTGGAAGATGAATTTTACCTGTCAGCAGGCCCTCCAGGTCTAACACATGTTATCACAACAGGACGAGATTTATTTCTGTCATCATGTGCTCCACCTAGAAAAGAAAATGAAAAAGTCACCATTTTCTTACTACTTCTTGTATAAAAACCCATTCCAAAACCAGCTATCCTTAGAAATAGATACCCTGCGCTGACTGAAAAACCTCTTTCTCACCACATTGAACTACCACACTATAAAGCCATCGGAATAACCCTGAACTGTTCTTTTCTTGTAGTGGGTTACACTGTTAGTTCAATATCCAGAAAGCTTGTACTAAACCCAATGGCTCCTAAACCCCATTAAAAGCAACACAAAAGTACTTAAAAACCACTGTAGTGTGGTGGTTGGAATGTTGGGCAAGTGTTCTTTTCTCCTCTTATGTGGCTTCAGGATGGCTTGTTCCATTCCTTTTGATGTCAGAAGTGTTGGATTAGTTATGTACAAGGATTGTGTGCAACTGTACACAAGCATTTTTATAAGCTCTGCTGTGGGAGAAATGGTTGATGTTGGACTGGGAGGCTAGAAGCTAGAACAAATTTAGAAAGGAATGATGACCTAAAAAATGTTGAAAAATAAAATGCCCAGGCCATAACTTACCTCTTATTACAAAGCCAAAAGTGTTTCCTTCTTTATGTAAAGTAACTTCCACAGTTTTAAAAATGACGCCTGAACCTTGTACAGCTGAAATATATATAGATATGTGAAAGAGAGTTCTAATTGTATTATTGGCAATAAAATTAATGTTTACAAGTTAGAATAATCAATAGCCTGTTTCTAATAATAATGAGACTATGTATTCTACATTTAGGAAACTGTAAATTGACAAAATTATATGTCTCTAAGACAGGGGTTCTCAACCTTTTCCAGTCAGGGGCCAGATCATGCTGAGGGGGCTGGACTGGTTGTCTGAGGGGGCTGGACTGCTGTTTACGGCTGTTGTAAATGTGCTCACGACGGCTGTAAATGAGTCCATGGCTTATTGTGGCAGTGGTGGCGGCTAGAGAGAAGGCCTGATTATTTGGCACTGTGGGCCGTAGGTTGAGAACACTTCCTCTAAAACAATGATTGATTCTTCCATGAGAACATATAATCTGCTTTCAGGTTCTGCATAATCAGATTCAAACAATTGCATAACAGTAACTTGAAAATTATGAAAAGAAGAGATGAGACATACAAGTACAGTGATACCTTGCTTAAAGAGCATAATGTGTTCCACGGATTGCTCTTTAAGCAAGTTTGCTCTTTAAGCGAAATGCTATTGTAAGTGACCAATTGTGACTTCTAGTGGGGGGGGGGGGATTGCGAACCCCGATTTAGTTGTTAAGCAAGTTTTGATTGGTTTTAGTTGTTAAGCGAGGCAACCATTCAGAGAAAATTCTGCTCTTTAAGTGAGTTAGTCTCTAAGCAAGGAGCTCTTTATGAGAGGTTTTTGTATCAAGATTGCTTACAATCTGAGATATGAACCACCTGCTCTATCAACAGGTGTTGGGCAGGTACCTTGCCTCTTTCCAACCAAAGAAGAAAAGAGGAAGCTCCCCTCTAGTGAGCCAGAACTTAGTTTCAAGAAAATCAGTATTGTTTACACTGATTGGCAGGAGCTCTCCAGAGTTTGTCAGGATTCTTTCCTTCTGCTATCTAGAGATACTGGCATTTAACTTGGGACCTTCAAACACACTTTTCATGTTCCTGAATTGCCAACAGTTAGGTATATATGTCTGTATGGTGCTAACCAACTTGGGTAAAGGACTCCAGTGCTTTAAGAGGACATTGGCCTTTCCTGTTCTTACACTAGGTTTTGTGGCATTCTGTCCATTCTCAGTCCAAAACTGTCAAGCTCACTGTCCATCACACAAGCATTAAAAAATTGTTCATGGACCAAAGTGGAATGTCTGAAAATGTATCTCCAACAATGAATCTGCATCATAGTTCAAGGATAGAGGCTGCTTGAAGCTGCAGGAGAGTTTTACAGCAAGCTGCGTGTGCACCAGTCCTTGCCTCTTGTAGTGTTGGATGGACTGGTCAGATCAATCAGAAGATCAGACCTACAACATAACACTTTGCTTTTGAAAAGAAGGTCCCCATAAAGGATCCTGGGGCATGGAGATTGTCCTTGCTTAATAAATTGCCACATTTGCATGTTACTCCAGATGGTAGGAGGAGTCTGTGAGGAAACCCTGATTCTGCTGTCATTGACTTGGCTCAGGTTGAAAATAGGCATAGACACTTTGTCCAGCATCCTGGCACTATGCCACAGCAAACTGAGGTCTACTGCTACATAGGGTTACAGCCCTTTGCCTATTCACTAGTGTGTGCAGCAAGCACAACTACAAATGTATCATTCAGTCTCATTTATCAGATATACTTGTACCAGATCAGAAGGTCTGAAAATGTAAATGAATAATTATGGTTGTAACTGTAATGTAGCATGGCAAACTCATTTTTCAATTCAGTGGGCAAAAATCACACATACTATATTGAACGTAATATACAGAGCAAAGAGAGTTGTTTGATTCAAAATAAATATGTTTAATCTATTAAATTTGCTGTATGCTCAGTTGATTTAGCTAATCAAAACTGCCTAATTTATATTGCACTGCTTAATTATTCACAGCAGCTACAAAACAACATCATAAAAACACCACTGTAGTTTGGCAGTGTTAATAAACATACACATTTAATTTAACCATTAATCCCTAAAATGAATTGCATGCAATTAAATTTATAATTCTCCATGTACAGTGCTGAGTTACGCCTTCAACTCTTCTGACCTGAATGCACTGAATAGAATACAGGGATGAAGTCATTTTTGTCTTTGTGATATTGTGTGTAATCTATGTTCTAGTAGGGTAAAGAGATTAAGCCTTACTCAGTGCTTTACAGAGGAAGTGCAGCACAAGTAGTACCTGGCTTGTTTGCCAGTTGACATGACTGACTTATATAGGACAAAGTAAACAAAGAAAAAATTGAGGTCTCTAACATTCATTCTAAGCAGACAGGCTAAATGAATCCCCTCCTTGATGCCCTCAACTTTCTGCTTTTTTAATATCCATATAAACCAGAGATTCTCAAACTGCGGCCCACTGTGCTATTTCATGTGGCCCTCCACTGCCTCCACCACATCAGGAATTGTTGTGTGGTGGAGGAAAGGCAAAATGGCCGTCCAGCCCCTCAGCTTTAAAAAGTTGAGAACTCCTGATATAAATGAATGACTGCTTTTCATTTATATTATAGGCAATAGTAATGCTATTTTGGGAGATACATTTAGAGTTGGGGTGAAACTTGCTTAGTAATTGAAAGTCATACTTTTTCTTTCAGGAGCAACCCACTTCACTTGATACAAGTGACTTAAAGTCTCAGGGAAGGGTGCAATCTCTTCCCCCCCCATTTTTAGGGTGGACAATTCCCTCATATAACACACACTATTCATTATGATGGGTATTTGTTAGTGATTGATCAAGCTGTCACTGGTGGGATGCAAAACAATGGCAATTTAATACTGGTAATGCTGATAAGGCAAAACAAATAAACTCTCAGTGAATTCATGGTCCTTGTAAATAGAAGGGAAAGCTGATTTACAGCACTTGAATGTTAAGTACTTCCTCTCTGTCAACTGAAGGACACAAATTTGTATTATGCTAAGAAATGTGCTAAAACTCAGCACATAACAGTGTTACTATTCTCATACATGCAAAGGCATTTTAAATACATATGTTCCTGTTTATACTTCATTACTTACAGACCAGAGGGAGCTCATATTCCACTTCTAATACAACCCGTTCTCCAACGTTCTTCAACAAACTAATGATCTCATCATGGCGAAACTTTGTGAGGTTGATTCCATTCACAGATTTGATATAGTCCCCCACATCTAGTTGATCACTTCTGCAACAGACATATGGTCTTCAGTGAAGTTGTACTTCATTTTGTCTCAATAAGTAACTAACTTTATTTTGAAATGAACATAGACTTGAAATGTTTGTTAATTAATATAAGAATGGTATAACTTTAATTTTCTAAATGGGAGAGTCTATTAAGATATACTGTATAATATTCATGCAGTGTCAATACTGTAACTTGGACCTTTCAGAATTTCTTGGGTAAAAATAAATTCTTGTCCACAAGGAGCAAGAACCAAGAATATACCATGTACCAGATGAAACGTTTGGTCCATGTAGACTAACTAGTATTGCCAACTGTAACTCATACCAGCTATTCAAGGTCTCAGGTTAAACACATTGCATATTTCTTACTATTGTTCTCTAGCATGAGATTTTCTTATAGCTATATGCCAGAGGGACCAGATCTACCAGTGATGCTCATGCTGATCTTCCAATAACCTTTCACTAAACAAAGCCAACTTATCAGCTGAAATTTATGTAGAAAATGACAACCAGACTAGGCCCATTAAATCAGTGGGGATTTGATTAGTCAACAATGTAAGTTGATCTGTCAAATGAAAACATTGAATCAAATAGTTTCACTGCAATTTCTTTAGGGCAATAAGTTAAAGGTAAAGGTATAGGTCGCCCTGCTCGAAAGCCTCATGCTTTTAACAAGTTTTTAACTAGAGTTTTAATTGGGGTGTGTGGGACGTAGTTTTTCAGTGTTTTTAGGAATTTTAAGGGTTTCTATAGTTTAAATGTTGGGGACTTTATGTATGCCACCCAGAGTCGCGTTGATTGGGGCGGCTATACAAATTGAATGAATGAATGAATAAATAGCCAGTCATATCAAACTCTAGGTTTCAGTGCTCATCTCTGTTTACAGGCAAAGAGCCAGTGCTGTCTGTGACTGCATATGTTTACGTGGATACGTGGCAGGCATGCCTCAACACTGGAGTGCATGGAACACTGTTTATCTTCCCACCAAAATGGTACCTATTTATCTACTGTAGTTTCTTGCTTTCAAACTGCTAAGTTGGCAGGAAATGGGACAGAGATGGGAGCTCACTCTGTCATGCAGTATTTGGGGATCGAACTCCAACCTTCCAGTTGTCAAGTTCAGTGACTTAACCACTTAAGCCACCACAGTTCCTCTCTAGGGCAGTACACACCTGAAATATCAGTGGGGTTGCCTCAGTCATTTCTTTTGAATCTTTTTAGAATTTGGTACAGTAGTTAACTGCTGTGTTACTGCAGTTACTGCAGTTACTGCAGTGGCTCAAGTCGCTAAGATGCTGACTGGGAAGCGGAAGGTCAGCAGTTCGATTCCCGAGTACTGCAGGACGGAAATGAGCTCCCATCTTCATCCCAGCTCCTGCCAACCTAGCAGTTCGAAAGCAAAAAATTGCAAGTAGATAAATAGGGACCACTTCGGTGGGAAAGTAACAGCGTTCCGTGCGCTCCGGTGTCTAGTCATGCCTGCCACATGACCACGGAAAAGTCTGCAGAAGCAGACAGCGCTGGCTCTTCGGCTTAGAAACAGAGATGAGCACTGCACCCTAGAGTCGGATACGACTGGCTTTCGAGCAAGGGAAACCTTTAGTTAACTTTGAGTTCCACTGATTTGATAGGCCTATTTTACTTGCCACTTGATTAAACAACAGGACTGCAACCAAAATGTACTAGGACTGATAACCATCTTTCACTATTTCTAATTGTCTCATTTGACCGTAAGACAAGAATCTCTCATCTTTTACTTGAAATCACTTTAGTTGGGGATTGGACAAAGCCTGTTCTTTGCCACTTATTCACAGTCCTTTTTCTATTTGGTCAAATAGTTAGATTTAGTTAAACATAGTTTAAAATAGTAAGCAAGAGTAGGCTATTAAACTGCTGGACCCTGTGTAGAAAAAGTTACCATTCATATATCAACTGTATAATCTACTTACGGCAACTGTTATTTGTATTGCCTTTTAGTTACTTTCATTACCCAGTTTTTGCCTTAGCCACTTCTATACAGTATTGTTTCACCTTAAAATTCCATTTTAAATTGTGAATTAATTCTCAAAGTCAACTACTAAATTCTAAAAGGGTTCAAAAGAAATGACTGAGTCAACCCTATCTGATTCAGTGTTTGCATTTGACAGATCAACTTACATGAACAGAATATATTATTATTATTATTATTATTATTATTATTATTATTATTATTATTATTATTAATAATAATAATAATAATAATAATAATAATAATAATAATAATAATAATAATAATAATAATAATAATAATAATAATAATAATAATAATATGCTATCAAGTATCTTCCGAGATATGACTACCCTTTCAATTATTTTCTAGATCAGTAGAACTCAGAAGTGGTTTACCAGTCCCTTCATCTGGAGGAGGCCTGGGACTGTGCAGCTTTGCTCAAGATAACACAGGGTAGCTCCTCCTTCAAAAGACACAGTGAGGGATTGAACTCCTAACTTCTAGCTCAGGACTTCTCAACCTTTTAAAGCCGGGGCCCAGGTCATACTCCCTCAGATAGCTTCAGGGGCCAGATGGCCATTTTGCCCTTCCTCCACCACATGGCACTTCCTGGTGTGGTGGAGACAGTCTGGGGGCACATGAAATGGTGCTGTGTACCGCATTCGGCCCACAGGCTGCAGGGTGAGAATCCCTGCTATAGCTTCAGAGGAAGATACCTCACTGAACTATGCAGCCAGTAACTGAGTAACTCTTCTTGATTTTTTGTTGTTCAGTCGCACAGTCGACTCCGACCCTTTGCGACCCCATGGACCATTTTCCTCCAGGCGCCTCTGTCCTCCACCATCCCCCTCAGCCCTCCCAGCTCTGTGCCCATTGTGTCTACAATGCCATCTAGCCATCTCATCCTTGGCCTCCCCCTTCTTCTTTTGCCCTCCACCTTTCCCAACATCAATGCCTTCTCAAGTGAATCCTCCCTTCTCATTTGATGTCCAAAGTACTTTAGCTTCATCTTTACTATTTGACCTTCCAATGAGCAGTCAGGGTTAATTTCTTCTAAGATTGACCTGTTTGTTCTCCTCGCTGTCCAGGGGACTCTCAAAACCCTCCTCCAACACCACATTTCAAAGACAACTATTCTTCTACGTTCAGCCTTCCTAATTGTCCAGCTCTCACATCCATACATTACTACTGGGAAAACCATTGCTTTGACTATTCTAATTTTTGTTTGCAATGTAATGTCTCTGCTTTTCACTATGTTCCCCAGGTTTCTCATCGCTTGTCTCCCAAGAATCAGTCGCCTTTTTATTTCATGGCTACAATCCCCATCTGCAGTGATCTTTGATCCTAGGAAAGTAAAATCTGTCACTGCTTCTACTTCTTCCCCGTCTATTTTCCAGGAACTGATGGGGCCTGTTGCCATTATCTTGGTTTTCTTGATATTGAGTCTCAAGCCAGCTTTTGCACTCTCCTCCTTCAGCCCAATCAAGAGATTCTTTAGGTCTTCCTCACTTTCTGCCATTAGGGTGGTATCGTCTGCATATCTCAGATTATTGATGTTTCTCCCAGCGATTTTAATCCCATATATCTCAATGTTATTATTATTATTTCTGTTATAAATTCTTTTATTTATTTTGTAAATGTATGTTCTGTATTATAAGGTGAACAGCAGCAAAAGCAAACACAGAGGAAAATTCAATAGAAAGACACACCAAGAAACAATGTTAAAAAATATTATATATAAGACCTAGCTACTCTGGTAGTTAAATATTTTACACATCGGAATGTTAAAGAACTGTTCCACTATTCTTGGCAAAAATATCTTATTTACACATGCATGCACAACACACATGCACACACAGACACAAATGATCTTATGAGAATTTTTGAAATCATTGGTAAACTATGTATTACACATGTGACAGCCTAAGAAACATGACCAATATGACACTTAAATTCTTGCAACCATGGGAAAAGGATAAAAAACAAAATATTTGCAAATACTGTACAGTATCTGTTATATCCTGGTAAACACTGCATCATAAAAAATATTGTCTGCTACTTGGTCTAATCCATGTGTCCTATACTAAAACAAGTGTGCCGAATTAAAATCTGAAGTCTGATTCTGCCTAGGACATCAGGATCGTAAGTAAGCAAATCTTACCCTTTTGGTTAGTTCTTGCATTGAGCATGCAGGATATATTTGCCACAAATGTAGCAAGAAATTGTCCGGTTTATTAACACAGCTGCGCCTACTTGTCTTTAGCACAAAACAGACTCACCATGGCCTAGCTGTACTATCCAATAAGATGGTTTTGCACTAGAGACAAACCCTTGGTTCATCTCGCCTTATATACCTATTTCTGACGTCAGCTCACTGACTTGCCCAGACATGCCTAAACGCTGCTGGAACATGCATGCCACCAGGAGATGTGATTCACCTGAGGCGGCAGCAGGCCTAGTGCAACTGTTATAATGTTTCCATGTAAAAATGCATTTCATCCTAGATTTTGGCATTCCAATAGTGTACAAATAAATAAACTTTTGTACTAAATGGTTTTATTGTTGATTGCCATTCTGAATTCTAATTAACTTAGTCAACTTTCCCATATGCATCATCTCCCATATCGTGCATAACCATTCTGTCTTTGTACTTGCACATTTTGTTTTCTGTAAATCTTCACAATGTTATTGCTCTATTATTGTGCTGGTCTGGCTTAGCAAGTGTTTACCTAGCAGCAATTCCTCCTTGTCGAAGGTTAGACACTCTTGGTTTCCCATCCTTGTCAATTCCTCCAGACACTGTAAGTCCCAAAGTGGTGCCTTCTTTCTTCATTAATTCCACTATTGTAGAGCTTTTAAATTCTTCTGTTGAGAGAAAATGAGTAGCAATTACAAACAGTTTCAGATATTCATATGTTTGTTTTCAAAGCAATAAACATTTTGTTTGGTGCAGCGATTCCAGACAATTAAAAGGGTGGGGGGGGGGGGACAGACCCTTTTTCTTCTTCAAGAGTCATATCTGATTCCGAACATTGGTGATTATCATAGCGATCAGCCATGAAGATTGTCTTGGGAGCAATATAATGCAGTGGCCTTCCACTGGCCTCCCATATCGCAGCATGACACCCATACCACTAATCCAATTCCATGAGTAACTTTCTGGTCCTGAGCCCTTTTGACACACAAACCCCTCCTCAGCCCCACGCCAGTATTGATGAAGCTGCTGCCCTCCACCAAAATGGATTCAAGTGGGATTTAATCCACTGGGGGACCATCATCCTTCCCTGTGAACTTCACCACCCAAGGCTGTTAGTCTTCAGGGTTGTCAGGTTAGTTAACCACCACCTGATGATTAGCACTGAGTCGCTAGCAGTATGGTGTACTCTATTATCATAGCAGGATAACCTGGCCAGACTGAGTCATTTTACTAACCCATGGTAATTATAAATAAGGACAATGACTCTGGTCAATAAAAGCTTATTCTAATGAATTTGTTCACCTTTAAGGTGCCACCAACTATTTGTTGTATACTATAAGAATTCTCTATGCCTTGAAAGATCTACAAGTACTTTTAATATTAAAAATGCTGTCTCAGAGCTTTAAAAAATATATGATTTAACTCTGGGGAGCATAACAGAGATCAATCTCCCTTGTGCAAAGCTTACAGACAGGAAAACAAAACAAAACACCAGCTTACGACTTCAGTCCCTTCACCAACATACAACTAAGTGCCCTTAAGTTTATTGAAATCCATGGGTTTAAGTGTGCTAAACTCTGGATTTGATTGCAGCCCAAAGAATTTACAGCTTAGATTTGGAATAATGACAGTTCTAAAGAGAAATTACATCTCTGACAAAAATGTTCCTGTTCTCATATAACTAATTTGCATAATGATAATTTCTTTCATAAGTAATTTATTAATCAAACTTACTTTAGTCAGAAATCCTACTGATGTTTGCTTAAGGGTTGCATAGCTTGCCTTAGCAAATTGTGCCTAATTGCTGAGGTGCTGGTGTGCATCTCAGTTGAATTATCAGGTGTGTGACCAGCTATGTCATGGTTCCTTGGCAATTAACCATAATTAGCCATGGAAATGTACAAAAACAGTAATAAGATTCTAGCCTGTGTTTGAAACGCTAAATTCATTAGCAATTTAATGTTTTTATATTTAAATTTACAGTATAGATTTTGAATTCCTTTCCCCCCTCAATTAAAGATTATTTCAACATGTTCAAAATGAGATCTGCTAACATCCTCTTGCTTGACTGCCCCCCTCCCAAAAGGAAATAGTTTTCTTATTCTGTTTAGCAAAAACAGCAAAGAATTTGGGGACACCTTTAAGACAAGGACTTTTTGTTTAGCAAGAGCTTTTGTGGGCATAGCTCACTTCAAATACATGGGATATAATACTGAAGCAACAGGCTTACAGTATATATACAGTGGAATCTTGGTTAATGTAATTAATGCATTCTCTAGGACGTTTCTTACAGTGAAAATTACTTTAACCAAATTTTCCATAGGAATGCATTGAATGCAATGTCCCACAGGAATGCATTGGAAACCAAAATACTTTAACTGAAACATGATTTCCCATGGGAATGCATTGAAAACCAATTAGTGTAATCAGTTCCAAAAAAATCTGTAAACCGAGCCACTATTTTCTATTGATTTCCTTTTGTTATGCGATTTTTATGTTAACCAAGCCATTTGTTAACTGAGGTTCCACTGTACACTGGTCTTAGTTATGGTGGTTTCACAAGACTTTGTGGTCTCAGTTTAACAACACAACCCTATCTTTAATCTACCCACTAGCTACACCATGCAAACTTCTGGCAATGAAAAAAGGACTTTAAATATTAAAAGAATAAGAACAAGTTGAAAGATTCTATCAGCCCAATACACAAACTCCTATGCTCCCACATTCACACAGCTTTCCTTCCCTACCCATTGTATTTATATTACTTTGTTGCCCGATTGAACGAAAAAAGTTGGATCTAGACTAGATTAACTATTATAAGAACTTTTTTAATGCAAACCCCCTGCCCCAAATTTTGTAACCCAAAATTGAAGCATCATCTCTTTAATTAGCAATGATCTGCCACTGATGGTGAAATTCCTGTTATGCTGGCGGAGCTATGCATCAGGATACTGGCCAGTATTTAAATCAGTGTTTGCCAACCTTTGGTTTTTGGACTTCAGTTCCCAGAAGCCTAAGTCAATTCACCGAAGCACTGATCAGCCAATGTACTGACTTAGGCTACTGGGAAATGAAGTCCCCTTGTGGGTTCTGGGCCTCACATAGGGAACCACTGGTTTAAATCCTGATGACCAGTCAGAAAACTAAGCAAGCATGCTTTGAGAGTTCAGAAGAGCTCATGGGAACCTGATCAGATATTGTTTTGCATTTAAAGAACTGCCATTTCTAACAAGCCTTCTGTTAAGTCTAAATCATCTTTTTACATCATATTGACACAGTCCTTTCTCTGTGGACGTCTAAATACATTCAACAGAAAAAGGCTCCAGTTCAAAGCTAGGAAACTTTGAAAATGTTTGCCTTGTCAATGTGGCAGAATTTGTTTTCTCCAAGATTCTTTTCATCTCACAACATGTTACAGTCCTTTTATACTTAGCAATTCATTTTTATTCTTTGTAAAGAAATGGTTGGCTTTTAAACCCTAGCAGAGGGTTTTGATCTTCTTCTAACTAGCTCTTTACAAAATTCACTAAAGAAACCATATGACATGTAAATATTTATTAGCTCATTTTGTAGGCCAAGGCTGCAGGCCTATGTACTCTTTACTCAAGAGTAAAGTCCTCAAAACAAAACAGGATTGACATCTAAATGATATTATACACAGTACGGTTTTTATTTGTGTTTGGCCTTTGTGAAATAGCAGCAGCATCAATGGTAGCAGCACATTTTCAAGAGAGGTAGACCAGAAGCTTCATTTCAGGAAGAAAGACTTTTCTTGCAAGACATAATACAGTACAAAGAACCATTTCAGTCCAACAATAAAGCAAGTAAAGTGCAATATCTACGAGTTATATACTGAATTTTAAAAAGAGGGCAGGGAATATACAGAAAACCAAGTGCTATTGGGGACAGTGAAATAAATCTTAAATTAGATTTATTTACTGGATAGCTCTGTATTCTTCTTCTTCTCCTTCCATATCCAAATCCGAATCTGAATACAGGGGATCATCATGGCAATCAGCCACAAAGACTGCCCTGATAATATAATGCGGTGGCATTTCATCTGTCTTCCACATCGGAGTACGATGTCCATACCATTGATCCAGTTTGCGAGTCACTTTTCTGGTTCTGAGCCCTTTTTGGCATGCAAAGACCTACTCAGTTCCAGGCCAGCTGTTGCCCTCCATCAAGATAGATTCAAGTGGGATTTAATCCACTTGGGGACCATCACCCTGTCATGAAAATCCATCGAAAAGTTACTTGTTATTTGAGTTACTTTGTATTCATTTAGAAGTACAATGTAGTCTTTCTGATTCTCCTTAGTTTGAGTAGCCTAACTCAGAGAGAGAAACGGCTGTAACGCCATTTGCATTTCAAAACCCACACACACTCCACATTAGCACGTCAATAGACGAAACCTGCTAAGTAGTCAAGTCCAGTCTCCGGATGCCAGTTAGAAGAGGGACATCTCAGAGATCGAACACCCAGATAAGGGACACCTGTGTATCTTAGCAAACATGATAAGAGTCAAAATAATTGTCTTTTGGAACGTCTTCCACATTCTAAGGGTGGGTGGAGGACCCCAAAAGGGTATAAAAGATCATTGATTTTGGAGGTCTGTAGCAGCCTTTTCAAATGCAGCAGTAGCTCTTGTCATTTTCAATAATGACTTAATTCATGAGGGCGAAAAAGCCCGCCAGAATCTATGTTTTACTTAAGTTAGTTATCTTTATACTTTGTTGTTTTACTGAATATGTTATCCAGTGTAGCTTAGATGAGTTTTAGATCAGTTATCCTATATATTTTGGATAATGCACTTTACTACAATAAAGCTGCTAAACTGAAGTCTTTAGTAGTGTTTTTACTCCAAGGAGGGGAGAACTTGCGGAGAAGAGATAACACCCAAATGGTCAACAATAAGACCATTTTCTTTAGCCTTGGGGTTGCACTGAGGGATGAAGGAGGAGGTTTGGAGACTTTCATTTCTCAGAGATGGAGAATGCTATCAGCTTGTCCAGTTTCGCTTTGAAGGTAAAACCTATCTTTCCATCCCTGAAAGTTTCCCAGAGCAACCCTTCTCTGCAAAATTGCTATGGCTATGTGGGATGAGGCATTCCTTAAGGGACTCTTAATTTGCCAACCAAATAACATTGCTACTAGACACCTGCAACATCGCAAAGTCGATATTTCCCACATATGAGCCAGTATAACTGGACGAAGGTCTGCGCCACAGGCAAAATGCCCAGTGCTGTTAGAAGACCACTTTGCTACACCACACAGACATTTAGCGGGGACTGAGCAGTCTGTGGGTATAAGGGCTATGTGGTTTCTCAACACACCCTTCCCTGTGGACATCGGTACCCAAGGCTGTTAGTCCTCAGGGTTGTCAAGTTAGTTAACTGCCACCTAACACTCAGCATTGAGTCGCTGGCAGTATGGTCTACTCTATTACCATAGCAGGATAACCTGGCCAGACACTTGTACTCTCCTTACTTGCCTTATAATTACTGAGATAAATTCCCAGAGCCAGACAAAAACTATAACTTGAAATTTTATTTCCCTTGAAATTCCAGGTTTCACAGATTAAAGAAAGCTGCCCTTCTATCACTTCCAATGATGTACCACTGATCTAGTTCAATGCTATTTACTTTGACTGGTCGCCCTTGTCCAGGATTTCAGACATGATGTTTCCCAGCCCTGAGATATCCAGTATACAAAGCTATCAACGTCATTCCTAATGGGTACATCATTTTCTGTATGTACATCTAGAAGCAAGTTTCTTAACAGAAAGAAGATGACATAAAGGTTGCTTCAAATCCAGATATGAGCAAGAGCTTAGGTCATTTCAAAATAAAATATTAATTTATATTAATATTGCCAACTCTTGGAATGGCTGAAAATCCTAGCAGTATTTTTAAACCAAAAGGATTTACAATTGAAAGAGGTTTAAAGATATCTGCCAATAAAGGGAAAAATCTATAATTCAAGGGATGTCATCTTTCTAACATGTAGTCTGCATTTACACATGATACCTTATTTGTACCTGAGGTTTAATGTCTGCATAACAAATTAATGGCAACAAATAATAAAATGGATACAAATTAATACACAGGCAGGGGTACACAGAAAGGGCCTCCTCAAAGATTGTGGTATTTTTGAACCACAATCAGTCGTACCCTGGTAATGGCAACCTTGTGTTACTGGCTAATCTTCCTCACACTAGGTCAGACGAAAGGAGTGGAAGAATGAACTCACAAAAAGGTGCCTTGATTTTGGCAGTTTCACGTCTGGCCTAGACACGGAATAATAATAATAATAAGAATAATAATAAGAATAAGAATAAGAATACACAGGCGGCCATGATAATCAAACAGAAGAACTTTCTATTGAAAAATGCATCCATCTACTTTTTATTAAAATGATAGACATTCTAGTGGCTCTCATATTGGTATATCAAAAAGAATACTGAGCTATCAAGCAATAAGAAATGTTTTGATTTAAAAAGAACACATCTAGTAAAACTGGCAGTCAAGAATCATTCCAGCACTGTTATTATACTTAATTAATTCTAAGGATCTATCCATAAATGTCAACTCTAGTATCATACACTTGTCAAAATTCTGACAGGCCTTGTTACTGAAAATTCTTTCCCATTGCCTCTCAGAAATCTCTTGCAAGACAGGTTTTTAAAGTTGATCTGTGACAACTAAATATATTTAATATATATTATTATCTCTGAGTGGAGCTGTTGTCTGTGAACCATTTTTCCAGCTAGTTGGTTTTCTATAGAAGGAAAAGGACAGACATATGTCTGTTGATGACAAGGGGCAATCATGATTCTTTTTGTCCAGAATGACTATGGATTACATTAATTGAAGGTACGGAGTACACAGAAAGAGCCTCCTTGAAGAATCGGGAGTACTTTGGTAATGGCAACCTTGTGTTGCCGGTTACTTTTTCTCACACTAGGTCAGGTGACAGGAACTCAGAATGAACTCACCAAAAGGTCCCTTCAATTTGGCAGATTCATATCAGGCCTAGACACAGAAGAAGAATTGAAGGTACAATTAATTTTACCATGACTTTCAGCAGTTCTGAGCAGGATTTAACAACAGGACTTTTGGAGAAAAATATTAATAATTCAACCCCCAAGTCTTCTAAAGAATTGGTTGAACATTTATCTGAATTTGCTTTTTCCATGTCTTGTTTAGGCTCTAACATAGTAATATCTGATAAAAAAATATGAAAAGCATTCTCTCCTTTTGCAAAAGTTTTAAGGATATATGGCAATCTTAAAGATTTTTCGTTTTGTGTCAGAGATTACTCTGGGTTGAAATAATTTTTTTTTAGGGGATTCCTGAATGAGGCTCCTTTCATGTCTCCAAGTGCAGTTCTCGGGTATCGAAACCCAATCTTCTAGTCTCCAACTCAGTGCCTTAACCACTAAGCCACTGGGAAATCTTAAAGACTAATAGTAAAGGTAAGGTAAAGTAAAGGTCGCTCTTGCTTGAAAGCCAATCGTATCCGACTCTAGGGTTCAGTGCTCATCTATGTTTATAGCCAAAGAGCATTGTCTGTGTCTGCAGATGTTTCTGTGGACATGTGGCAGGCATGCCTCAGCACCGGAGTGCACAGAATGCAAGCGCGGCGCCAAAATGGCCGCCGCGCTCTTTGCGGCCCCCCCCCACCGGACGAAGGCATCCGGGTAGTTAGGGGGCGTGGCCAGCACCCTTATATAAGGGGCGGCCACGAGGCAGCCGAGCTGCCATTTTGCGAAGCGACGGAGCGGAGAAGTTTTTTCCTCTTACCTCCGTCGCTCTTGCCTTTCACCGGGAAGCCTCTTGGCTGCTCATTTTCTTGACTTTTCCGGCTTCCCATCGGATAGCTGCTATGCCCTCTAAGAAGAAGGCGAGTGCGAACGCGGCTCGTTCTGCGCGGAGGCGCCAGCCGGGTCGGAGGACCGCGGCTGCGCCTCCCCAGCAGCCTCCTTTGCCTGAGCCCACCGGGACCGGTGGGATGGGGCTGATTGCCCCTTGGCCCGAGGCGGGGTGTCCGCGTACCGGCCCAGCAGGGGCCGCGGCCCCCAGCCCGCAAGCAGTGGCCACTGCCCCTGGCATGGCCCATTCTGCGCGGCCTTCTTCCATGGGTGCGCAGCTTCCTGCGGGGGGTTTCAGCCATGGGGGGTGGCTGGGTTCCCTCCCCTGGCAGGGTACCCCCCCGGCCCTGCAGGGGCCGGGCCTGGGGTCGTGGCCGTATACGGGCCCCGGGGTCCAGGGACCTGGGCCGGCGCCTTCAGCTGGTGGGCCGGCCGGCCCTCTGCCCCCACTTGGCTTAGGGGGATACGTTAATGTGGAGGCCCTTCTGGCCCACGTTGCGGCCCTCGAGGCATCCCTCGCGAGGGTTAACCACCCGGGGGTGCCTTTTGGGGTGCAGGTTGATACTTTGTCTGCCGGTCAGCGGCAGGCGGCAGGACGGGTCGAGCTGCCCGAGGCGCGGGGCCGGCATCGGCCACTGCCTCGCAGCTCCCCAATCAACAGGCTGGTGCTGGTCAGGCCCCGTCAACGAGCTCAACTGCGGTCGTGAGCTCCGACGCCCCCAGTGGGCCGGAACCCCCGGTGGGGGCGGCCCATGGGGGTGCAGCATGTGAGTATGCGGTTCAATCTAGTGCACCCACACACCTAGCCACGTTGGGGGGGGGCATTTCAGTGGCCGTGGCCTCGTACGGGTATTGCAACGGTTCAGTTGCCGACGTCCCACCCGGTGACTTCACCTCTCACCCAGGGCCCCGTTTTGGGTGGTGCCTCTTACTCAGTCGGGAATGTGTTAGGGGTGACCGGGTTGGTCCAGGCTCCTTTTCAGATGCCCGCAGTTCCCACCGTGCCGGTGTCGGCATTGCCGACAGCGGGGTATTCCTTGCCCTTGGGGGACCATTTGGCCCAGGCCACCAAAGAGAAGATCTGGCGTGGGGAGTATGTGGACATCTTCTCCCTTCTTAACAGAGAGCCCACCAAGGAGGAGAGGGAGGGGGCAGGATGAGAAGGATAAGGAACAGGCACGTCGTCGTAAGCCGCCACGTACGTGGGCCAACTGGTTGCCGGCGTACCTCATATACATGGCGGTCTACCTCAGGGCCCGGCCGGATTTGGCAATTCCGATGGTCCAGTATTTGGACAACATTTACCGGGCGATGGTCGACTTCCCGGGCCCGTCGTGGTTGGCTTACGACGAGGAATTCCGTATGCGGATTCCCCTGCACCCGGAGATGAGGTGGGACGATTCCTGCCAGAAGCTGTGGCTTCTGTACATGACTCCCACGTGCCCTGCGCCTGGGGAAAGATACCATTGTGGACATGCGGTCCAGCGAGCGGCCCCAGCACAAACACCCCGCCAGGTGGCGGGGCAGGGGGTTCCAGCCCGCCTGCTGTGCTGGGCTTTCTCGTCCAATGGTTCCTGCAATAAGAAGAATTGCCGGTACAGGCATGAGTGTCCCTCTTGCGCTGGCCCCCATGCGGCCTCCGCCTGCCCCAGGCCTGGAGGGATGCGGGGCAGAGGTAGGGGCGGACAAGGGGCTGGCAAGACTGCCGCATAGGGAGCTGGTCCACCGAAAGGCCCCCTCCCCAATTAATGTGGACATGTTGGAGCATTGGCTCGCATTGTACCCGAGGGAGGCGGATGCGGTTTACCTGCTTCAGGGTTTTCGACTGGGGTTCCGTATTCCTTTCCTGGGTGATAGGTCCCCCCAAGATGCCCCCAACCTTTTGTCCCTTAGGGGGAGGGAGGAGGTGGCTGCTGCCAGTATTACTAAGGAGGTTGATGCGGGCAGGGTCGCCGGCCCTTTCCCTGAACCCCCATTCCCCAACCTTAAAGTGTCGCCCTTGGGCTTAGTGCCCAAGAAGTCACCGGGCGAGTTCCGCCTGATCCATCACTTGTCCTACCCAGCCGGCTGATCGGTCAATGATGCTATCCCTGATGACCTTTGCTCAGTCAGGTATACGTCTTTTGACCAGGCCCTGCGCATGGTGCGCTCATGTGGCCCGGGTGCGCTGTTAGCTAAGTGCGACATTAAGTCTGCCTTTCGCCTCCTGCCGGTTCACCCGGGTGACTTTGAGTTGCTGGGTTTCAAGTTCCGGGGTGAATATTATTTTGATAAGGCCATGCCTTTTGGCTGTTCCATATCATGCTCGGCCTTCGAGCGTTTCAGCACCTTCCTACAGTGGGCTTTTGTGCGCAGGTCTGGGTCCCGGTCTGTAGCCCATTACCTGGATGATTTTTTATTCGGGGGTGAACGGGGCTGGGACACGTGCACACGTCTCCTCAACACATTTCAGACGCTAATGGAGGAACTTGGTGTCCCTTTAGCGCCCGAAAAGACCGAGGGCCCATCTACACAGCTAGTCTTCCTGGGGGTGGAGATTGACACGGTAGCGCAGGCTTCTAGGTTACCGGGGGATAAGGTGTCCAGGATAGTGGCCCTCATCTCGGACTTGCTTGCTAAACGCAAGGCGTCATTGCGGGAACTGCAGGTGCTACATGGTCACCTCAATTTCGCTTGCAGGGTGGTGGCACCAGGCAGGGCATTTGCTCGGCACTTGTGCGACGCCATGACAGGCTTATCCAGGCCCCACCATAGGGTGAGACTAACCCAGGGCATTAAGGCAGATATGCTTATCTGGCTCCAGTTCCTGAGGGAGTTCAATGGGGTGTCATTTTGGAGGTCTGACCTCCTGGCTTCCCCTCGTTTCCAGATACAGTCCGATGCCTCTGGGTCCCTGGGTTATGGGATGTACTTCAATGGGAAGTGGGCCTATGGTGGGTGGCCATCAGCCTGGTCGGGCACGGGTTGCCTGCGTGATCTTACGTATCTGGAATTTTTTCCCATCCTGGGGGCCTTGATGCTATGGGGTGAGGAGTGGGCCAACTCGGTTGTTCATTTCTGGTGTGACAATGCGGCCATTGTCCACATTGTCAACTCACAGACTTCCAAATCACCCAGGGTCATGGACCTGGTGCGCCAATTTGTATTGCGCAGCCTGCGCCTTAATGTGCTGTTCAGGGCCAGGCATGTCCCGGGGGTCAATAATGATATCGCTGACGCTTTGTCCCGCCTGCAGATCTCCCGGTTCCGCGCCTTGGCCCCGGATGCGGAGGAATTTCCCTCGCCACTCCCGGACGAGATATGGACCCTTGGCAAGGAGAGGTGAACCGGGCGATCGGCATGTCGCTAGCGCCACGCACGCGTAAGGCGTATCACCACGCATTCAATTCTTTCAGAGCATTCTGTGCCCAATTCCGGCTGCCAGATACCTGGCCGATCCCGGTGGCCCATATACTTCAATTCATGGTTTACCTGCATTCCCAGGGCCTTGCACCTCGCACCATAGCATCCAGGCTGTCAGCGCTGGCTTTTATGGCCAAAGTAGGCGGTCATGCGGACAGTACCGCTGACTTCCGTGTGAGACACATTTTGGAGGGGTGGGTGCGGGAGCATGGGTGTAGCCCGGACGACCGCCACCCAATTTCCCCAGGGGTTCTTACCCAACTGGCACGGGGCTGGCAGGACCTATGTTTTGATAGGTATGAGGTGGCCCTGTTTCATGCGGCTACAACGGTGGCCTTTTTTGGAGCGCTCCGCATCAGCGAGCTTTGTGATGCTGTCTAAGGCGGATGCAAGTTGTAGGGCACTGGAACTCGAAGATGTCTATGTGGCCAAAGACTGGGCTCAGTTGAGGATACGCTCCTCTAAGACGGATCAGCATGGCGTAGGCAGTGGAGTGAGACTGCTACGGTGTTCTTTGGCAGGCATCTGTCCGGTTGGTGCCCTACAGGAGTTCCTAGCACTGCGTGGCACGCACCATGGCCCGTTTTTCTGTCACCAAGATGGGTCTCCCCTTACTAAATTTCAATTTTGGAAGGTGACCGGCAAAGCGCTGGCCGGTGTTGGCCTCCCAGGGGCCCGTTACGGCACCCATTCATTCAGAATAGGGGCTGCTTCCACGGCGGCTGCTTTTGGGTACTCCGGGGCTGAAATACGCCGTATGGGGAGGTGGGGATCGCAATGTTTTCAGTTTTATGTCCGCCCTCTTTCACCGTGAGTACCAGTCGAGTCACCGCACTTTTCTCTTCCCTCGTTTTTTCCTTGACAGACCCTGGGTGTCGTATTACGCTGGTGACAGTATGGCTGGTGGGCCATAGCTACGTGCACAGGGCAGCGCGTTACGCTGCAGCGACAGAGTGGGGACCCCAACTGGGACTGGGTGCATACGCAAGTCTCACATGGTATGGTAAGCCCGGGATGTTATGGCGGGAGCTGTTGCCATTCCTTTTCTCAGGCCGGAATGCTGACCCGCCTGACATTCTGATCATACACCTTGGGGGCAATGATTTAAGTCAGGTCACCGGCCTATCGCTGAAGCATGCGATTTGCGGTGACCTCGCCTACCTGCATTACGTGTGGCCCGCCACAACCCTCGTTTGGTCAGACATGGTGCCGCGGCACACTTATAGGGGAGGGTTCGACCTCCAGGCCCTTGACCGTGCTAGACACATGGTAAACAGGGCTGTTGCCCGGTTCATTGTCGACAGGGGTTGGGGGCGGGTCAGTCGTCACCCCGCCATTAGTCTGCAAAATTATGACCTTTATGCAGGGGATGGGGTCCATCTGTCGCGAGGAGGTATGGACCTCCTGTTGGGTGATTGGCGAGCAGGCCTGTTGACCGAGTTGACGGTCTGGGGGGGGCGTCGAGCCTTCTTTGAAGCCTCTCCGTGTGGCGGGTAGCACTGGTAAGGTAAACATTTATGACCCACAGGTATCCGGCAGGTTCGCAATTGACTGGACAACACTAGACAGGCATAAGTTGGTTAAACGTTGTCCGGTCAACGACGAACCAGGCGACGGGGTGATGGTTACAGCTAGACAGCATGCATCACCCCGTGATTTTACGGATACGCGTCAGAGGGTGGGGTCATTAGTTAGATATTGACTACAGTCAACAATTTGTTTGTTGTCAACAAACAAATTGATACAAATAGATACATTGTAACAATTGCCGTCGGCAATTTTGGGTGGTACCTTACCAGTGTTACTTCGGCCTGCTTGCCTTAAGAATTATAATTGGTCAGTTACCAATAGAAATTTATAATTCGGACTAGGGCATGAATCAATAAATGTGGCCCAATGCCGTTATCCACTTTCATCAGTGTCTGAGTCCTTTATTGGGGGGTGCGCCTGCAATGCAAGCGCGGCGCCAAAATGGCCGCTGCGCTCTTTGCGGCCCCCCCACCGGACGAAGGCATCCGGGTAGTTAGGGGGCGTGGCCAGCACCCTTATATAAGGGGCGGCCACGAGGCAGCCGAGCTGCCATTTTGCGAAGCGACGGAGCGGAGAAGTTTTTTCCCCTCCACCCCCTCCCTAGTTAACAGTGTGATATTTTGGTCGCTTCGGGGCTGGGTGGGAATTTTTGGCTGGGACTCACAATTGGCTCTTGGGTCCTGGTTTTTTCGCCCATCCCACACTGTTGCTATGGTTTGATATAGGGGTTTCTGTTGCTGCTATTGACTTTGGTCACATGGGCGGGTAGCACTGGTAAGGTAAACATTTATGACCCACAGGTATCCGGCAGGTTCGCAATTGACTGGACAACACTAGACAGGCATAAGTTGGTTAAACGTTGTCCGGTCAACGACGAACCAGGCGACGGGGTGATGGCTACAGCTAGACAGCATGCATCACCCCGTGATTTTACGGATACGCGTCAGAGGGTGGGGTCATTAGATATTGACTACGGTCAACAATTTGTTTGTTGTCAACAAACAAATTGATACAAATAGATACATTGTAACAATTGCCGTCGGCAATTTTGGGTGGTACCTTACCAGTGTTACTTCGGCCTGCTTGCCTTAAGAATTATAATTGGTCAGTTACCAATAGAAATTTATAATTCGGACTAGGGCATGAATCAATAAATGTGGCCCAATGCCGTTATCCACTTTCATCAGTGTCTGAGTCCTTTATTGGGGGGTGCGCCTGCAATGCTGTTTACCTTCCCACTGAAGTGGTCCCTATTTATCTACTTGAAATTTCTTGCTTTCCAACTGCTAGGTTGGCAGGAGCTGGGACACAGACGGGAACTCACTCCATCATGCAGTAACCAGGAATCGAACTCCGACCTTCCAGTCAGCGAGTTCAGTGTCTTAACCACTTGAGCTACCGCAGTCCCCTTAGAGACTAATAAGTGGTAAGAAATCTTATAGACTGATGAGTTTTAGTTGGCACAAATGTTTGTGGGCCTCAGCCCACTGCATT
The DNA here is from genome assembly GCA_035047345.1 of Bradypodion ventrale. Taxonomy (NCBI): domain Eukaryota; kingdom Metazoa; phylum Chordata; class Lepidosauria; order Squamata; family Chamaeleonidae; genus Bradypodion; species Bradypodion ventrale. Next base: position 191,625,499 of record JAWDJE010000005.1, read on the forward strand.
AGAAGCACTCTGCCTGAATCTGCCCTTTTGTACTTGTTTGTTGACAAATGTATACACATTCCCAGAAACTGTTGAAAAGAAATCAATAGCTGAAATCCTGCTGCATAACTCCAGAGTTGTAAAGGTTGATGTCATCAGCCAAAGACATCCATTTTTAATTTAAAATTTCCTCTCTCCCCTCAAATTTTAAGGGATTCCTAGGGATGTCTTTTAAAGCCTTGAGATTGGAGAGATCCTTTGATACCCAAAAATTGCAGGCAGCAGCCCTGACACCGCAATTTAAATTGAAGATTACTGTCCATGTCTAATGACATTATCAATCTTATGATCACATAGCTTCATCATTAGGAATCCAGCCTTTCTTTATGTGTATGTCTTTCCTTATTTCACATCACTGACCCTGAGAAAGGAAGATTTTTACATTAAGTATTGTGAAGTTCATTTCTTTCTACTCTACAGAATAATTCTCTAACCCATTATGATCCAGAATATCCCCTCCTGATGTTGCTGCCTGCTTCTTTACGCCTATAGACGATCTGTGCTGCTGCTATTCTCTAAATTCAGATGGAAAAAAGAAACAGTTGTGTAGCAACCTTTATACAAAAAGGTGGAAGGCAGAGGCAACAAGACTGTTTGAGATCTCATCTCAGTAACAGAAACCAGCCTTTGCGTTTAAATGAAAGACGTAAAACACAAAATTATTTCTTCTTGTAATTTGTGCTCTTTTGACAAAAAAAGGTTCTAAAGCATGATTTCCATTTAGGAAAGAGAGATACACAATAGTTTTCATGTTTATTCTTTTATGTAACTTTTCTTTGTCTTTTCTTTCACTGTTTGTGAAGATTCCCCGTGCCCGGTTGGGCACCAGTGGTCTCTGGCAGAGGTTAAACCAGCGGGCAAACTCCTGGCCTCTGGCCCTTGTCAGGGCATAAGGGGGGTGAATTAATGATAGGGATTAATTCGGCTGCTTCCAGCCTGACCGACGACTCTGCCGAATAAGCATCTCGCAGACCTCAGTTACCCATTAGAGTAAATCACTCATCTCCGTGTCTCAGCGTAATCTCAGGCACAAACAGATGCCATGTTTACCCCTGCCTAATCCCTGAACAATGGGGATTCCGAGGTCCATGTTTGCCCCAGTTAATTAACTTCCCCAAAGAGATTCCCAATTAACTTGAGTGCACAGGTGATGTCATTCCTGTCAGTTGACAGTCTTGCCAGCGTTGCGCTTTTCCTTCTATATATGTTGCAGCCTTTTCTCAATAAACTACTGGTCTTCACTCCATCTTGCCTCGTGTCGCTCCTTTGACCAGTCTCCTCCGGGATCCCAAGGGCCTCCTCACGGCCCAATTCCTACATCTGGTGACCCCGAGACGTGATCTACTCGTGAGTAAGCGACCCAGGAGAGGTCTACTCGCGAGTAGCGATCCACGCGGTCCGGTTCTACGCTTGAACCGCGACCCGTCAGCCCGGAGGACAGCGCGGCGCTCTGGTCGGCAGCCAGCCGGTCAGAGGGACGGCCAGCGGCGAGGCATTCCAAAGAGGCATTCCTACAGCTTGCTCCCAGCTTTCGGGGAGGCTTGAACCAAAGGGAGAAACGCGTTCCGCTCAGGGCAGCTGTGAGCCCCTGACAGCGCAGAGGCCGCCAAGGGCCCGTGGCAGAAGGCCACGCTCCGAGCTCTACCCAGATGATCGTCGCCAAGACCTGTTACCTTGCCCCCAGACGCGTCAACCCGTCCCGAGGAGGAAAACTTCAGAGGACCACTCGCAGGTAATATGGGGACTTGTTCTCATAGACCAAGTCCGTCCTCTAGCCAAAGAACTCGTGAGGAAGAGTTCAGAATCCTGGCCAGGGTATTTCAGTTATGCTTTCACAGCAGGGAACTAGCGAGACTTTTGGCGTACCTTAGGGAACACTGCCTGCTTTACCCAGAAGCAGGTACGTTAACCCTACAGCTCTGGGATCAGATAGGAGACTGCATTCAGCAACCCCCGAAAGCTCCAGAGGGCATAACCCGCACATGGAGCAAATGTAGGAAACTCTCAGCAGAGGTAGACCCAGTCCGGATAGAGACCCAGAAAACCCCAGCGCAGTCAGAACCATCAGCCCCAAGAAGTCTCTATTCGTCATTTTAGCTTAAGCAGGGCAGTAAAGGGAGCATTCCCTCAGTGACAGCTGCAGACGTCACTGAAGGAATTCATGGCATGAGAGGCCTTGGCGCTTCTCTGACAGTGAAAAGCTCCCTGCAAAGAAAGAACTCCATTCAGCGCATGGGTGAGAAAGATCCATTCACGGGGAAACTGCCAGTGGCACAATTAGCTAGCGCCCAACTGCTGTGCTCAGCCCATCTGAAGGCAGACACACGTTCAGGCAGGGATGCTCAGCGCCCACTGCTCACGGAAACCTGCACAGCCCCTGGCCACGCAGGGCTCCAGAGCAGACCCATTACCACACTCAGGCGCAGAGCAGTGCCAATACCCCAAGGCGCCTGCTTCCAGTGTGATAAAATGAGACACCTTAGAAGAGAATGCCAATCTAGACCAGGCAGATCTTCAAAAGGTTGTCTTAATGCCAAATGGCCACCCTGGCATGCATCTGGCCCAGGCTAGAAAGGAGGCAGCCATCGCCCTGGCTATGCCAGAGGAACCATCCCAGCAATAGTACCCCGAGTTCCCCCAGGGCACAGGCAGAACCTACTTGTCTCACCTTGGGAGTAGCCCAGAGAAACTTGCCCCTAAGTAAAAGCACCCAGATGGTTGTAAAATGGCCAGCTGTGTATTAGCCATCTCCTCATGTGTAGTATTGAACACTGCAGATCAGGGGAGGAATGTGCGAATGCGTAAATAGATGTGTGTATGTGTGGTGCACCACTGAATGTATGTCTGCAAGAACTGTGCATGATTGCAAAAGCCTTGTCTCTATGACCACAGTATGACTGAAAAAGTGTTCCTTGTGTGTAACTGCGTGGTAATGTCACTGTGAAATATGTGTTAAAACAGTTTGCACTCTGTTCATGGGCAGGAGCTATTTAAAGTTTGAGGAAGCATGATGAGCAAACCCCTTTGCCTTGCCTGCTTAGCAGTTTGGGCAGGAGAGGGGGGGGGAATCCTAACCTACAATAAGCCTCCTTCCCTTGAGACTTTTCCCCTTGTCAAAGGATTAAGCCTCTCTTGGGAACCGGTTTTGCAATCAGGAAAACAGATTTTTCTTTTCAGAAGCGCGATCTGAAAACAAAAAATCACTTCTATGAGTTTTCCTCACTGTATCATAAGCTATGGGGCCCCTTCCTACGTCTGTGTTCCTCAAACCCCCATCTCTGTGTTTTAAGGTTTTTTGAATGTCTCTTAGTGTCTTGGAATCTCACTAGGAGTGAGAGAATTGCATTGTCTTCATGTGTGTACTGTGTTATCATCTTGTAACCTCGGTTCTCAACCTTTTAAAGTCAGGGGCCAAAGTTCCGGGGCCTCAGGCAGCTCTGGGGTCCGGACAGTCATCCTGCCCTTCCTTCGCCACACAGCCCTTCTTGGCTTGGCGGGGGGAGTGGCAGAGCAACATGGGCCACATCTGGCCCACTCGCCCACATCTGGCCGCAGGTTGAGAATCGTTCTAACTCTCCTTCATTCTCTTAAGAAAGATACTGTTCCGGTATTTTGACCTTAATCTGTGCAAGTAACTCATTCATTGTACCCCTTTCACAGGAAAAAGCACGCAAACATTCTTGCGCTCTGTATATTCAGAAAATGCTTACCTTTTTACAGGAACAAAATTCCTTTCCAGGCCTTATTTCTACAGCCTTCCACTCCTTCCTTTCACAGGCTCCAGGATTAATTAACAGGAGGACCCGGTTGCCTTGGTTACCGGACCTAATCTGATTTCGTTATGATAAGAGTTGTTGCATTCTCATTGTGCTAACTTCTGACTTGTCTTTCCTCCTCTTCTCCTTTCGCCAGTGGAACTCCCTGCTGGAAATGCTTAACTTGTGTGTCTTTTCTTTTTGTGTATTATCTCCTTACAGCTGGCACGTCATAGTTGGCTTGTCTTTAATAAGTTTTAGGTCATTTAAAGTATGGCACCTGGCCCACAGCACCCTCTCTAGTAAGCAGACACATTTCGCAAACTCCAGAGCACAGAGGAAGGATTAGTCCCTGAGCTCCTGAGAATGTGCAGAGTGCCACTCATTAGTCAGGACAGCCTAGGACCATTTTAAGAGTGCAGTCAGGTCACACCCTCAATCGGATACAGGCATTCTCAGGCCACCCCTTCCCTTTTTGCTGCTAGTCTAAGCACAGGCAAAAGGCTAAAGCCAGCATCTGGCACCCTTCTCACAGGAGCACCAAAATCGCTCCAGTGAAAGTGTGCACGCACACCATGAATGGATGTGCGCAGGGGGGCCTTCTTGAGAAATTTACCCAAGGGAAGACTGGCGCTTCATGCGCCAAGGTTTGCCATTAGACCCCAGACTCGTCTCGCTTCAAACGCAGACAGTCACCTTGTGCGGATTGATGTCACTGGTTTCCCTTCGGGGGGGCTAGGACAGTTTTCACTTATGGGGGTCGCACATATTAGGTTCTTCCCTGGCAAGAGGACCAAGCTTGGCGCACGCTCCTGACTCTTCCGCAAGCGGGCAGGGCTGGCAGCCGTGCACCTCGCTTTGCGCACCTTTGCCAAAGAACGCTTCAACATAATCGCTGACAGCCAGTTTCCTAGGAATTTGCTTCACAGTCTACCAGGAGCACACATCACTCCCGCGTTAGACATGAATTTGCTAAGTTTGTTCCTCGCAGCTCCAATTCAGAGTCATGCATTCCTTCTTCAGAATGCCAAGCACTTGCAAGGCAGTTCAACCTGCCACCTTCCCAAGCCCGAGGCATAGTCCGTCCCTGCCTGCATCGTGCAGGGGCACCGGGGGGGGGGCCCTCGCGGGGGGGTCAACCCACGAGGGACAGAGGCCATTCAGGTGTGGCAAATGGACGTCACACATCCCCACATTTTGGCAAATGGCAGTACATGGACGTTTGCATTAATACCTTCCCACAGTTTGTTTGGGCAACAGCACAGAAGGGAGAAACGGCTCCCCATGTGGAGCAGCATCTCCTTTCCCACTGCCAAGGGCTAACCTCGGCACCCGAAGTCCGATGACCCCCCAGCTTATAGCTCCAGGCAGCTGGCCACCTTCAGGGCCACCTGGGATATTAAGCTCACCTTTGGCATTCCTTACAATCCGCAGGGGCAAGCGATTGTGGAACGGGTCTATCGGACGCTTAAGTCCTACATTGACAAACAAACAGAAAGGGGGGGAACAACGTCCCATAGTTGCACAGCAATTGCTATCCTATAAGTGCAAAAACTAACTACCTCTTTCAGAATTTTTATCTCCCAAATAAGTCTCTTCCCCATGCAGGTCCCAGAGGCCAGAATCAGACCCGGATGATTGCAAAGAGCGGCGCCAGTCACTGTCCTGGATGTCATCAGCTGTCCGTCTTCCTTTATGACTTACATCTCCAAAGACATTTCTATGAACATTTTTGCATAACTCAGTGCTATTTCTGAGGATCATGCTTTTCCCCAAAACAAGACTTCTCCAAACTCAAGTTACACAGGAAACCCCACCAAGAAGGGAAGCTTCATCTCCGGAAAAGCTGCTGAATGTCTTTTTATTATCTGTAGTTGCTCTTTATTCATTCATGCCTTGTACAATGCTCCAGTTGGGATTTGCAAGGGACACTTGAATTTCTGTATATTGTTAATAACGGCCAGCTTCCACCAAAGGAAGCCAGACCAGCCCATGTTTTGCATCGGCCCATTGCTTGGAAAGATTGAGTACCCGGTAGCTGGTGATCCCCAGTTAGTTTCACACCTCCCCATAGGTGCTAGGAAGACAATTGCACAATGCCAGAAGCTGCAGAGATATCTTAGAATCTCCCCAGGTCACCGTAAGAGATCAATGACACATCTCGTTATCTTGCCTTGCTACAGAAAGCAGTCTGAATTCAGACCCACAGCTTTGAAAAACCAGGCAGCAGTGTATTCAGTGTGCCAGGCTTAGCCATAGGCAACGCTCGGAGAACTGGTCAATTGGCTTGCGGATTAGCAAAAGCCATCAACCACACCTCCTCAGCAATAGCGCTGCTCAACCAGGAGCAGGCAGAGCTTCGCCATGCCATACTGGATAATCAAGCAGCTATCGATTATCCCCTGTTGTTACATCATATGGGCTGCAAGTCTGTCCATGGCATGTGTTGCTTTAACCTCACAGACAATACCCACAAGATACAGAGCCAGCTCACGGACCTCCACACCCTAGAACATCAAGGAGGATTCTTCATGGGGGTGGCAGGACTCCCTGTGGTTGTGGTTCCCATGGGGTTGGCTCCAGACGACACTCAAAGTGATTGTGGGGGTGGTAATACTGGGCACAACAGTGTGTTGTTTCATGCAATGTATTCCCTCACTGCCATCGAGATGTCCCCCATGGTGGGAACCCCGAAGCGTCAACAGCTGATGCCGCTCCCGCGCAGAGTCGCCAGTCAGGCTCTTAATATAAAACAGTAAGGGGAGGTGAAGATTCCCCGTGCCCGGTTGGGCACCAGTGGTCTCTGGCAGAGGTTAAACCAGCGGGCAAACTCCTGGCCTCTGGCCCTTGTCAGGGCATAAGGGGGGTGAATTAATGATAGGGATTAATTCGGCTGCTTCCAGCCTGACCGACGACTCTGCCGAATAAGCATCTCGCAGACCTCAGTTACCCATTAGAGTAAATCACTCATCTCCGTGTCTCAGCGTAATCTCAGGCACAAACAGATGCCATGTTTACCCCTGCCTAATCCCTGAACAATGGGGATTCCGAGGTCCATGTTTGCCCCAGTTAATTAACTTCCCCAAAGAGATTCCCAATTAACTTGAGTGCACAGGTGATGTCATTCCTGTCAGTTGACAGTCTTGCCAGCGTTGCGCTTTTCCTTCTATATATGTTGCAGCCTTTTCTCAATAAACTACTGGTCTTCACTCCATCTTGCCTCGTGTCGCTCCTTTGACCAGTCTCCTCCGGGATCCCAAGGGCCTCCTCACGGCCCAATTCCTACAGTTTGTCTGTCCAATTACCTCAATTTTTTTTCGTCCAATAACATTGTCAATTGGAACATCCAAGGGGAGTGGGAATTTTGAAACCATAAAAGGGAATGGGAACCCAGTGAGGAATCCTCCTTGTTTCAGTTATTCATTGCAAATATGTGCTGAGCTCAAAATGCTCACTATCCTGGTTTGCTGCCTGGCTGCTGTGACACCATGTTCTACCATATATTTTGCTGATTTTTTTCTGGGGTGGGGTGGGGACATTTCCTACTCCATTTATTTGGGTTATTTTTGCTGTTGCCAAGAAGACTGCCTGTGCCAATCTGCCTTCTTTGGGGATTGCTCCTGTTCCTCCTCCTCCCTGGTCGTGTTCTCTCCTGAATTCTTTTTGCTGTTGTCTGGTATGCCTGATGCTGCCTATTAGACTGAAAGAACATAAGAGAATGAATCAAGCAGTGCTGAGAAAAAGATTTCCCCATAATCTAGTAAAGAGGTTCTCAACCTTTTTAAGCAGTGGGATGGACAAAGCCCCCTCAGACAGCTGAGCGGGCCAGACTGGTGGTTCCCTCCACCATAAATGCTGCTGTCATGTTTACAACAGCCATGGGTGCATTTACAACTGTCATAAATGCATCTGATGTGGGCCACATGAAATGGTGCTGCAGGCCACATCCAGCCCGCAGGCTGTAGGTTGAGATCCCCAGCTCTAGTAGATTGGGAGTGGTTTTGATTGTGTCTTTGTCTTTATTGGATTGCTTGCTTTTGTTGGTTTTGTGGAGAGGGGCTTTATGTGTGTTCTTTATTTTAGCTTTTTTTTGTTTGATGATGAAGAAGTGGAAGAGGAATGTTATAATATAATTTAGTTCCTGCACAAATCTTGAAGAGCCAAGAACATACATGGGGAAACAAGAATACAAATCAGACCAGAAGCTTTCCCTTTAGTGTACCATGAAAGGACTATACCCAAAAATGAAAGAGGGACTCCTTAAAAGAGCCTGAAATAAAAAAAAAATCCTACTCAATACAGTGATGAAATAGAAATCTAAGACCAAGACCATACAGAGGTTTGTACCTAGTTGTCTTAAACAATTTACATCATATCATGTAAATTGTTGCTTTATTTCACAAAGGAAGTTTAATTATCCCAGGAAGACCTCTTTTGAATGTCCACACATCACTCATTCTTATTTTTCCTTAATTCTTCTCTGTTATTACCACCATCTTCTCACTCAATTGAAATCTCTTTTCTTTTTTAGTGTATCAGTTTAATGCCACAGTACTAAATTAGTGCTGTATCAGTTTCATCCTATAATCCAAAACTAGGATAAACCATCCTTTTTAAAATACAATTTATCAATTGCATTGCAGGTGTAGTGCTTATTGATGCAAGCAAAATGTAGGCAAAGAGATATGTAATCTGTGTATAACAATAATGTCATCTGGACATGCCCATCAATGGCCATAAAGAACTGATACGAGTGATCACACAGGCCAGAAGTAAGGCAACATACAGTAATGGGAATGAAAATCCCAACAAATATAAAAACAAGACCACAACAGAAGCTCTTTAAATATACTGCATACCCATGCCACAATATCAGCTTTAGGCTCAATTAGTTTTGAAATTGCATTCAACAGAATAAATATCAAAAGCAACACGAGAAACAGCAAGACAAATACTCCGCTACTATCCTCTGATTTTATATAGAGCTGCTGGCTACTGTCATAGAAGATGTACAAGACGGACCATTCAGGGAGATGGACAAAGCTTGTTGGGCAGAATCAGAGCAACAGAACAACATAAAAAAAATAATTAAGAAAAAATATTTGGCCAGATTTGTTGAAGCTGCTGATACCACCTACAGCTGTTGGATACTATTATAGAATAATTGTTTGGCCTTGCAATGTAATATAGACATTATAACACAAGGAAAGTGAAGCACAAGAAAGAGAGAAAACAGGCCCTGAAGTTAAAATAGGAAGGTGGTAAAGGGAGAAAGGAATTTTAAAAAGGAAGATAAAAGTAAGAAGTAAACACAGCAGAATAACAGGTATGGGAAAGAACAGAGGAAAAACATTTTAGAATTAACACATCAAAGAATAGCTAGATGGAACATAAAGGCATGGACAAAAATTCAGATGACAGACTGTTAAGAAGCTTAGAGCAACTTTGGAAAAGACAAAGATAAGACAGTGAGAAAGGGAAATAAGTGAAAGAGGCAGACAGAATATTGGATCAAAAAGTGGAAACTGAAATGAAAGAGTGGTTATAAGAAACAGTTAAATCAAAAGAGAGACGTTAATAATTATAATTAGGAATTATAATGCCCCAAATCGGAGGAGGGGAGAAATATTATAAACCAAATATTATAGTTGGCAAATAAAGGCTCCCCTCCTCCAATTTAGCATTGGGTGTACATATCTAAATGAAGATAATAATTTTTGGTCATTTATTACATAGTTGAAACAACTAATTGTCTGTCTTATGTAGAGAAGGCTATCACCAGTAGAATTTACAGATATGAGAAGTTTGTGGAACATACTTAACATTTCACGATATGTTTGTGAAGGACAGCCTACTAATACTGGCTTATAAAGCAAGATACAAGTGGATATGATTTGCAAAGAACATCATTAGTAAAATGGAGACATTCCAGTTTTATCATCATATTTATTACAGTCATTTTCTTGTAGCACAGTTAAACGAAAGTGTATCCCACCTGTTCATGTCACTTTTAATGTCTTTGAATGAACTTTGATTTACTTCAGTAACAGCTGAAAGCGTTGATCCTGTTTTTACACTGAAAGATCCATAACCAACTAATTAAAATGCAAAACAAGCAGAAGTGCACAGTTTACCTTATATAATTCAAAGGGACCTTATATTCTGTCATTCCAAGTTTTTAAAAGAGCTTTATTAATTTCATTATTGAAGGAATCGGGGCCACAGAGGGCCGGAGCGCCCGGAGGAAGACTGATCAAGTAACGACACGAGGCAAGGAAACAGGATCAGATCAGTACTTTAATGGCAAAAGGCAATATCATTTATAGGGAAGAAAACGCAACGGTGGCAAACTGTCATCTAACAGCGCATTACCTCATACGTTGGTTCAGGTTAATGGGGAAACCTTCAAAGGGGAAGTTAATTAACTCGGGCAAACACGGGGAAAGAATGACCATTGTGTTGGGGATTAGACAGGGACAAACATGGCTTATTTGCGCCAGGGATTTCCCAAACCGGGAGATGAGTTTATTACACTTAATGTTACACAGGAGTTAGCTATCTGCTTACTTGGCAGCGTCGCGGGTCAGGTCACGGTAATTGGGTGAATCAAACCCAATCTTTTATTCACCCCCCTTGATTTGGCGGCCGCAGAACCCACAAGCAAGGAGCGTCTCTCACTGCAGTGGTTTCAGGCGGGCCGTTCCATGCCCTATGGGGCATGGGGAATCCGCATCTCCCCTTTTAATTTTCTATTTAAGGACCTGAGCGGCGACCTTACGCAAGATCGGCATCAGCTGCTGAGCAGGGATGACGTCACGGGGTTTCTCTCTGGGGCGGCACTGGGCGATCAGTGAGGGAATGCATTGAGCCAGGCAACATATCATAATGCCTATAATGACAATCCCGACGACTATCTTGAGTACCGTTTGCAACCACCCCCAGGGAATCCATGACCACATCCAATTCCACAGAGAACTCCACCAAGCCCCCCATGCAGAGCCCTCTGTGATGCCTGCAACTATGGTGTGGAGATCCGTGAGCTGGTTTTGGATCTTGCGGGAATTATCAGTAAGGTTAAAACAGCACATTCCATGAAAAGACTCGCAACCCAGGTGATGTAGCAAGAGGAGGTAGTCGATAGCCGCTCGATTATCAAGGACGGCATGGCGAAGTTCTGCCTGTTCCTGATTAAGGAGCGCTATCGCTGTGGAGGTATGGTTAATGGCTTTAGCCAAACCGCAAGCTAAGCGGCCGATCCTCCGTGCATTACCGACGGCCAAGCCTGGCACGCCGATTAGGCTGACCGCCAGTGATACATACTCAGCGGGACTTAGCACTCTGAAGCTGCTGTCACAGGAGCTGTCTAACTGGGTTGTGCGTGTGTGCCGTATGAGTGGGGAAACATGAGCATTTGATACATTTGCGTCAACAGTGCTTGGGGCAATCATGTCCTTGGTAGGAAGTAACAGTGTCAGACGACTGATACAACACATCGAGTCCGACAAATTCGCAGGGATGTAGTTCCATGTGAACTGGTTACAGGTGAAAAACCACCCAGGAGGTAGGGTGACATATGCATACAATGAGATGAGTGTCTCTGGTTTGGTACAAGTCCAGTTGCCGCTGCCAGGGTCCACGCAGCGGCGCCGCGCCTGACCGCCTGAGGTGCAGCCGGTCATGCGGGTACAGGCAGCGTCCGGGCTGATCGCCACTCGAGGGGTATGAAGAGCGACCGCATCAGCCGGCAAGGTTGACACAAGCTTCTGTCCCCCCCAGCGTGCATATGCTGAGAAGGCAGTAGGAGAATGTGGCCCAAAAAAGGCCTTCAGCAACCAGTCGCCATCCTTGGTGCGTGCGTCTGGAGTGTGGCACACGGGGATGAGACAGGTGCTGAGGATAGACGCAGAACCAACGCCCTGCTGTAAGCAAAAATCGGACTGGTTGACGAGACCCGCCAACCTTTCCCACAAGTTATACTGCAATCGGGTAGACAAATCTTCACCAGGCGGCAAACCGTCGGCCTGGATTGGAGTAGCCTGAACGCCTCCCCCCAAAAGCAGGGAAAGGGCCAGGATGATGGTGATTGCCACTGTATTGGCATGGAGTTGAGCGAAGACTGCAGCTGTGAGGTTCTCCGGTGTCAGCTCCTTCTCCTCGCGCTGGACGGTGTCCTGGGCGTCACGGCAAAGAGCTTTGACCATCCCCCAGGTGATCTTGGGCATCGGTGGCCGCTTCCTCCGGCGGATCCGCTGGGTCAGCGTGAGGTCCTCCATCTCCGGGATCGGACTCGGGTCGACCTGGGTCCACGCCATGCGGTTCCAAATGAGGCTTGACACACCGAGCTGGAATCCAAACGACACCTGTAGGAGACATAACTGCAGCATACCCTCTTCCCCACGTTATGAGCGGCACCGGGCCTCTCCAAGAAGGGTCCGGTGGCACTCGGTACCGGACCATAGGTCGCGGGAGAGGCTCCGAATGGCGGAAATGCCTCTCCTGCGGCGTGCAATCCGAAAAAACATTAAGGTGATTGTAAGTGAACAATACCTTGTTAAGACACATCTGTGCTTCTCCCTGTGACTTGGGGAGGGCTGGTGGCTCCCCCCTTTCTGTTTGTTTGTCAATGTAGGACTTTAGCGTCCGGTTGACCCGCTCTACAATCGCTTGCCCTTGCGGATTGTAGGGAATCCCAAATGTATGCTTGATGTCCCATGTGGCCATGAAGGCGGCCAGCTGCCTAGAGCTGTAGGATGGCGCGTTGTCCGTTTTCACGTGCCGTGGTTTGCCCATGGCAGCTATGCAGGAGAGGAGGTGCTGCTCCACGTGGGTCGCAGTTTCCCCTTTCTGCGCCGTGGCCCAAACGAACTGGGAAAAGGTATCAATGCAGACGTGCATGTACTGCCATCTGCCAAACTGCGGCACATGCGTGACGTCCATCTGCCACACCTGATTGGCCTCTGTCCCTCGTGGGTTGACCCCCCACGAGGGCCCCCCCGGTGCCCCCGCACAATGCTGGCAAGAGCGAACTATGCCTTGGGCCTGGGAAAGCGGTAGATTGAACTGTCGGGCAAGTGCCTTGGCATTTTGATGGAAGAAAGCATGACTCTGAATTGGAGTAGTAAAAACTCCCAAAACTGAACGTTGCTGAATTTCCTTTGCGGCCGCGTCCGCTCTGCTATTGCCCGCGGAAATCGGACCTGGCAGGTCTTGGTGACTTTGAATGTGGGCAATATAGAGCGGCTCCGTGCGGTTTCGCAAATGAAATTGAGCAGTGAGAAACAGACTAAGCAAATTTTTGTCTATCGCGGGGGTAATGTAAGCTCCCGGTAGACTGTGAAGCAAATTCCTTACATACAAACTGTCAGTAATGATATTTAACCGTTCTTTGGCGAAGGTGCGCAAGGCAAGGTTCACGGCTGCCAACTCTGCCCGCTGAGCGGACTTCTGCGGAAGAGTTAACAGCGTGTGCCAAGCTTCGCCTTCCTGCCAGGTCAGAACACCATAGGTGCGACCACCGTCTGAAAAAACTGTTCTGGCCCCCTGAAGCGGGACCAGCGAGAGCAATTCGAACAAGCTGACTGTTCCTGTCTGAAGTGAGACGAGTCTGGGGTCTTTGGGCAAGTGATATGCTAAACTCCCAGTGAAACCTTCCAAAGCTATCGGAAGCGAGTCACCTAGCTGCATCAACTGGTGAATTTGTTCCTTGGTGAACGGAACCACAATTTTGGCCAAATCATTTCCCGAAATGTCCCTAGCTCTCAGCCTGCCGCGGTAAATCACCGCGGAAACCAGCTCCTGGGGCGGAACGATGTTCCGTGAAGATGTATTAGGCAAGTAGACCCACTCCACAATTTTCGCTCCCTTCTCTGAGTCTACGCCTAGCGCCCCAGTGAACATGGATCCTGACCGTACGATGTACAAATTCAGGATCGGGGCATATGGCCCCTGGGCGATCCTATCCACCCACCTCTGGCTGAGAACTTGGTTCACTTTCTCGAGCGCCAAGCGCGCGTCTTGAGAGATTTTGATCCGGTCTGCCGGCTGCTTACCCAAGGTTAGCAGCGAGAAGAGCGGTTTTAGAAGATCCGTATCCAATCGGAAGTACGGTCTGGCCCAATTAATGTTTCCTAAGATCTGCTGTAGCTCTACGAGGGTGACTGAGTCCTGTAGATTTATCTGAGGCAAAACCGGTGCTGCAAAAGAGCGGAGAAGCCGATGGCCCAAGTATGAGAAGGGCTCGGTTCTCTGCACTTTCTCAGGGGCAATGAGTAAGCCTTTGTCCCCCAGGCTGGCCTGGAGGTCTGAAAACACTGTGCTGCCAAGCTGTGGCAACGCTACTAAGATATCATCCATAAAGTGACAAACTATGGCTTGTGGGTAGAGGTTTCGAAACCTTGCCAGTGCGTCGTGAACGTAAATTTGGCACAGAGTGGGCGAATTGAGCATGCCCTGTGGCAAAAATTTCCACGCGTAACGGAGCGTGGGCTCACTGTGGTTCACGACCGGCACCGTAAAGGCAAACCTCTCCCGGTCCCTGGGGTCTAAGGGGATTGTATAAAAGCAATCCTTGAGATCTACGACTAGAATCTCCCACCCCTCGGGAATCATATTAGGATTAGGGATGCCGCATTGAAGCGGACCCATCGGCTGAATACATTTATTGATCTCTCTGAGATCGTGGAGGAGTCGCCACTTCCCCGACTTCTTTTTAATCACAAAAATTGGCGAGTTCCAGGGACTCGTGGACTGCTCTATGTGTCCTGCGTCTAGCTGTTCTTTCACTAGATGCTTGAGAGCAACTAATTTCTCTCCCACTACCGGCCATTGTTCTACCCAGACCGGGGTATCAGTGAGCCATTTAAGTGGCAACGCCATTACCCGAAGGTAAGGGTGGCACTGTACTGCTCGAGAATGTCTCGCCCCCAAAGGTTGACGTGCACGTCAAGAATGTGCGGCCGAATTACCGCTGTGCCCTCAGCCTTTGGGATTGTGACTTCTACCCACTCTCGGCTCCTAAACGCTTCCTGAACTCCACCTACCCCCCACACATCGGAGACTGGCTCAATGGCCCACTCTCTCGGCCACTGACTCCTGCTTATCACGGACACATCAGCTCCTGTATCTAACAATCCGGAAAATGATCTTTTATTCAGAAATACCTCAATAACTGGGCGCTGTTTCCACTCAATGTTGGTCTCCACTGTCGCTAAAACCTGGTATCCTTGCACTGCCTCACTTGCGCTGTCACTGAGCCTTCCCTGGCTGCCTGCTGACGGGTGACAAGGAACCATGATCAGTTGCGCTAAGGTCTCTCCCTTGTGGATTGTTTGGGGCAGGTGTGTCCAAAGTTGGACCTGGAGAACGCCTGAAAAATTCGAGTCAACGACTCCAGGAATTATGAAAATTCCACGTGCGCCAGCCACACTACGGGGCAAAACTAAACCTAAAAAGCCTCTGGGCAGGGGACCCATGTACTGGGAATCGACCAGATAGACTGTGCCTGGCAGGTCGCATGTAACGTCCGCCTGGCAAGTCAATTCTAGCCCTGTACTACCCTTGGGGCTGGCCTGTGCCCTCGTAGTGCCTGGAATGTGCCTAGAATCTAGTCTAGTTCTGGGGAGTTCTGGATCTGGGTGAAGGAAGCCTCTGTTTGGACCGGGGCCAGAGACGTGCCCGGATTCCGGTTTCCCGAACTCGGACAAAACCTGGCCCAGTGATAGCCCTTTTTGCACTTGGGGCAGGGGGTGTTCGGAGCCTTGGGACGGCCGGACTTTTGTCCGCCTCCCTTGGATCGGCACTCCCTAGCGAAGTGTCCGACCTTGCCACAGGAGTGGCATGCCCCTTTGGTCTTACCATTGCCATGAGGTCTTTTTCCCCCCTGCACCGCTGCCGCTAGCAGACCCATCTTGTAGGAGTCTGTGCCAACGTCGGAACATGCGCGGATCATGTCCGTTAAGGTTATGTCAGGGCGATTGCCCAGGGACTGCAAGATTTTACGGCAGTCCAAGTTGGCGTTGTCCTTGGCTAGCTTAATCATGAGCTCTTGCTGGGCTTGCTCATTATCAATCTGCCTGGTGATTGCTTCTTCCAGGCGATTGATGAAGTCCATGTAGGGCTCCTGGGCTCCCTGCTTGATCGCAGTGTAATTCTTGGCCGTTTTGCCAGTCGCCGGGACCTTGAAGTATGCCCTATAGGCGGCTTCGGCCGACATCTCTAGGGTGGCTAGAGGCAAGGCGATCTGTGCCTGGATGGACTCAAAGGCACCTGAACCATATAGCTGTTCAGCGATTACCGCGCCTCCCATCCTGGCGGCTCTGGCCTGAGCCTCGAGCCGATACTCGCTGTCCCAGATCATGTACTGGCTAGGGGTTAGCATCATCCTCATGACGGCCTTCCAGTCATGGGGAATCCACATGGTGGTTTCGCACGCCTGCTGAAGCGTGCCCCTGGTAAAACGACTTTGGAGCCCTGTCTCTGAGATTGCCTTCCGTAAAGCCATGAGAAGCTTGTACGGGACTGGGGAATGAACGATTTGTTGGGCGCCTGTGAGCGCGTCCATCTCCATACGGATTGGACAGATTTGCCTAAGTTCAGCTAGCTGTTCAACTGACAATTCCCCCTTCTTTAGCTCGATCTCGGCGGTGCGCTGAAGGGCACTCTTAACAACTAGGGAACCTGGAGCTGTCAGAGAAGCGCCAGCGCCTCTCATTCCTTGCGTTCCTTCGGTGACGTCTGCAGCTGTCACCGCGGGAAGGCTCCCTACGCTGCTCTGCCGATAGCTAATTGACGGGTAGAGTGACGTGGGCGCAGTCGGTTCGACTGGCTTGCCTGATGACTTCTCTAACGGGGGTTCATTGGCTTCTACCCGGACTGGCTCGATCTGCTCTAAGAGTCTCCTACACTTCCTCCATGTCCTAACTATCCCTCCTGGAGCTTTCGGGGGTTGCTGAATGCAGTCTCCTATCTGATCCCAGAGCGTCAGGGTTAACGTACCTACTTCTGGGTAAAGTAGGCAGTGTTCCCTGAGGTACGCCAAAAGTCTCGCTAGCTCCCTGCTGTGAAATCGTAACTGAAAAACCCTGGCCAGGATTCTGAACTCTTCCTCCCGAGTTCTTTGGCTAGCGGACGGACTTGGTCTATGAGAACAAGTCCCCATATTACCTGCGATGGTCCTCTGAAGTTTCCTCCTCGGGACGGAGATCGACGCGTCTTTGCAGGCAACAGGTTCGGACGTCTAGTGTCTGGGGTAGACCTCGGAGCGTGGACCTTCCGCCACGGGCCCTTCTAACGGCCTCTGCGATGTCAGGGGCTCACAGCCTGCCCTGAGCGGAACGCGTTTCCCTCTATGGCAACCTCCTCGAAAGCGGGAGTAAGCTGTAGGAATGTCTCTCTGGAATGCCTCGCCGCAGGCCACTTCTCTGATCGGCTGGCTGCCGGTCAGAGTGCCGCGCTGTCCTCCGGGGTGACGGGTCGCGGTTCAAGCGCAGAACCGGACCGCATGGATCGTTACTCGCGAGTAGACCTCTCCGGGGTCCCTTTACTCACGAGTAAATCACGTCGGGGTCACCAGATGAAGGAATCGGGGCCACAGAGGGCCGGAGCGCCCGGAGGAAGACTGATCAAGTAACGACACGAGGCAAGGAAACAGGATCAGATCAGTACTTTAATGGCAAAAGGCAATATCATTTATAGGGAAGAAAACGCAACGGTGGCAAACTGTCATCTAACAGCGCATTACCTCATACGTTGGTTCAGGTTAATGGGGAAACCTTCAAAGGGGAAGTTAATTAACTCGGGCAAACACGGGGAAAGAATGACCATTGTGTTGGGGATTAGACAGGGACAAACATGGCTTATTTGCGCCAGGGATTTCCCAAACCGGGAGATGAGTTTATTACACTTAATGTTACACAGGAGTTAGCTATCTGCTTACTTGGCAGCGTCGCGGGTCAGGTCACGGTAATTGGGTGAATCAAACCCAATCTTTTATTCACCCCCCTTGATTTGGCGGCCGCAGAACCCACAAGCAAGGAGCGTCTCTCACTGCAGTGGTTTCAGGCGGGCCGTTCCATGCCCTATGGGGCATGGGGAATCCGCACATTATCTTTTATTTCCAAGTTGTGGGTTTTACATTTCAAATGTAAGCAGGTAAGTCTTTTTCTTTCACAAGACTGGCCAGTTCATATGGAATAGGACAGGCTTGCCATAACTTGTAAAGGTTTTGTGGATCAGAACAGCACATGAAAAGCTGCAAGTTCGAGCATGCTCACCTCCATAATTATTAAAAGTAGGATTTCACTTTCATGGTTCCATCTGCTCCAAATATTAGATAATACAGTATCAATGTGGCTTCAAGTGATTTTTGAGCTAGCTAAAAATAATATGCAGCCTTGCATGTATAAAAGCTGCCATCTTTGTGATTCTGTTCTATGCTGGCTTAGTTAAGA
The DNA here is from genome assembly GCA_035047345.1 of Bradypodion ventrale. Lineage (NCBI taxonomy): Eukaryota > Metazoa > Chordata > Lepidosauria > Squamata > Chamaeleonidae > Bradypodion > Bradypodion ventrale. Next base: position 191,643,740 of record JAWDJE010000005.1, read on the forward strand.
AAGAGACCTCTTACTTAGATGCTGCCTTTGTGTTTTCAGAAGATGAAACCTGGCCATGGCTTCTTTATTCCAGTATGCACTGCTAAGTATAAACTGAAATCTACACAGCTATTGGTAAAACACTCAGGTTGCTTTCTCCACTTCACTTCACGGCTAGTTCCTGACTGCAGACCACAGCATGGTACCTGATCTTTGGTATTTTATATTTTTTTCATCACTTCCTAGTTTTTAAAAACCCACTTTAGACCTGGTCATACTTCTTATTGTTAGCCCAGCAAACGTCTATACGCAGGGTGCCCAAACTTTTCAGGACGTGGGCCGGTCACATGGCTCAGTGGGCCAGTCACATGGTTCCTCCCACCAGGAAGGGAAGTAAATGCACCCATGCATGTGCAGAACGCTGCCTTAGGCAGCGTTCTGTTCATGCACATTTTACTTCCACTTCCAGGGTGGCATGGGCCAAATGAATTGGTGTCGGGGGCCAGATCTAGCCTGTGGGCCATAGTTTGGACACCCCTGGTGTATACATCTCAGTATCTCTATAATGCATATGACAGTGAGGTATAAACTAAATGGATTGAGCTTGTGTGGGCTACGTAGGGTCACCGGTGTGTGTGTGTTAAGGTTCTATCGGTCACCAGACATTCTACTATTTACTACAGGGTGGCCTGTAAGTCCCTACCCATGCATATATCTTATGTATCCAGTGTATTTGTGTGCTGTCCCTCATTCTCACTGCATAATATTATGTGACACCATGTTCTGTGAGACATTACTCTCAACATAATAGGGGTTATTGTTCCAAATGCCGCAGTAACATCTGCCTTCAACTCATCATTAGACTATAACATCTATTATAATAACATATGGATGGGTAGCGACTTACGGGATACCTTGTATATGAGAGAAATGGTGTGCAAACAGGTACTGCAAGTCAGTAGATGAGATCAACTTGTAATTCCTCCTTACACATCGTGTAGTACTCGGGTATCAAACTGCTGACCTGCCGACCTTCCAGTCATCAAGTTCAGGATTTTAGCTACTCAAGCCACTGCAGTCCCATGCTCTATGTGCATCTACTCAATTGTTAACGACCCACACTCCTAATATGGAGTATTATCACCTTTTGAATAAAAGCTAGCATGTGCAGACTGCTTTATACTGCAAATACTTGCTTTTATTCAAGAGGTGTAAATGCTTCATGTTATAGAACAACACTTCAAGTGGTGCATCTTTTTATTATTCTTGTAGACTGTCTAAACAATTCATAATTGCTCATTTAAGTCACAGAGACATCATTCATAAGATCATACAGACTGGCAGATACAACCAGATTACATATCCTGAAATAAGAACTCTGCCTCTTCGACATTTTCATTGCCAGTCAACCTATAATCTAAGTAAATTTCAGGAAGCAAATGTCCTCCTTCTGATTTCTGCATTTGATACAGAAGTACATAGAATACAAACATCTGCTCTGCAGAATGGAAGAGGCCTTGCGAAAGCATATGGCTACAAACATCAAATTATTTACTTTAAAGATGAAGGACAAGAGTGCCAATTTGTCTTTTTCAAGTCAAAACACTCACGAGAGATAGTGTGTTGTGTGTGTGTGTGTGTGTGTGTGTGTACATTAAATTGTGGGGTCCTCATGAAATATTTATACAAATTTACCACTTTGCTATACTGTCACTTTCCCACAAATTCTTAAAAAGATCCTTGGCATATTTTAAAGGAAATTACAGAACCAAATCATGTTTCAAGATGGCAAATCCTTCTTCAAATATCCATATTAAATTACTTGTAATTGAATATGTTCCCACAGTGCAATGTTTCCCATCCCTAAAGATGAAACACACAAATAAACTTAATGCCTGTTAATAATTCAATAATTATTAAAATTCATTTAAAGCAATGGTTTCCAAACTATTGTCCCAAGGAACCCAGGGGTTCTTCTGAAGTTTGCTAGCATTCCCCCAATGAGAAGGTTCCTAATGGCAGATATGTTTCCCACTTAAATGAAGACAGTTTGTTCTTTGCTACCAATACTCCCTCCTCCTTGACCAAGAATTAAAACAAGAGACAAGATAAGGATTTCAGACAGGACTCAGTGTTACTTGAGTTAAACCAAATGACAGCAAAGAAAACAGCTAGCAATGCTAACATCAAATGGTGTGGGCAATCTGGTCTTCAGGCACGTGAAAATATAGGCAGTGATGTGCTGCTCCAGGTTCCCACCTGATCCCGGGAACCAGTAGCGGAAATTCCCCCAGGCCATGCCCACTTGGTTGGCCACACCCACCTCCATAGCCCAGGCCATGGTGTTGCCGGCCAAGTGGCCATGGCCCACAGAGTTAGCCACGCCCACAGAGTTAGCCATGCCCAGGGTGTGGGTAGTAAAAATTTTGCAGCTCATCACTGAATATAGGCTCCTATTACAACCTTTGTAAGGTCAACAGCTCTCTGTCTCCTAGTTGCCAAGGAGATATAGGACACATGGTGTCATACTGCAGCCAACCAGAGGAGCAATGTAGCTGCCCTGGCACGTAGCCCAAGTCATGACTGGCTACCCCCGGTTCTACTGCTGGGCCAAAGGACGTTTGCCCCTTCCAGAAGGCCTCCCAAAAAACTGTCTGTGGTAATTTTACACAGCATATGTGCGTCATCTGCTGGTTTGTATTTGATGGTATGACAAAGCCTATAGAGGTAGACTGAAGAAACTGAGATCTTGAAACCTTGCTCCTGTATTTTATTACTCCCTGTTCACACCACCTTTTTATCTTTTCTGTCATTTTTAATAAAATAAAAATATTTTTGGTTTGTAAACTCTGCTCACTGTTTTATAGATAACAGCCATACTGTACCCACATATACCAATGATCTGTGATATAACACATGGATTGCATAGTTGTCTCCAAATTAAACAAACTGTGCTTCTTTTTAAAAGGGTAGTGTGAAATAATCCCTTCTTTATGGCAAGAACAAACATTCTTAAGGGTATACAAGAAACAAAACCAAATTAGAAGATGGAGGAAGGAGCTCACTGGGCAAAGAGTATCATTAAAGGAGGATATAGCAGAAGATTTCAATCTCCCCTACATCATTTGGAGGACCTTGAATAGGCTGAGAGTGGAATCCCTAAATGCAAAACTAACATGCTCAAGAGGGGACTGCTGGTGGACAACAACACATGGTGTGAATGTGGAGAGACACAGAATCCGGGCCATCCGGGTCTGCTGATTACTGCTAGAGACATGCACCGATGAGGACTTGGTTTTAGGCAATGACAAAACAAAGAAAGTGGCTTCATTTTGACAGTCAAGGGTTTGACCAGGCCACAAAAGAAGAATCCCTTAGCTTTGGCAGATTTATAACAGCAGTGTAAAATAAGATACTGGATGTCTATCTTGGTTGGTTACAGGTACAATCAAAGAGAAAGATCCTCTGTTCACAATTTTAAGTGGCAACCTCACACCCCTAACAAGTGTTGGGTATGGTGAACAAATAAACGTCATGCAAAAGGAAGTCATTCATCACCAAAAAGAATGCAGGAGTGTATTTTGTTGTATGGTGACGCAGTGGTTAAACTACTGTACTGCAGCCAGAACATTGTGAGTTCAATCCTGACCAGGACACAAGGTTGAGTCAGCATATTGGGGGGAAAATGCTAATTAACTTGTGAACTGCCCAGAGTGCACTAAGTAGTACTATGGGGAGGTATATAAGTGTAACTGCTATTGCTGTGATTGCTGTTGTTGTTAAGATAAGTTACATATCTAGAGTGATCTGTAATGGTTGCTATATCTTTATAATAATAATGTGCAAGTGGATACATACAAATTCTTCCCATAATTCTGTGTCTGTTCATTCCTTTCAGAAATCATGAATATTCTATACATTCTTCCATATAAAACCTTTCTGCTATTTATTATTTGCAAGACAATTTCTTTATTCTTCTTGCAACTCACAGAATCAGGTTCTGCATTTTAGCATTTCTCTCCCTCACCACTAAATGGAACACTAGAAGACAGAATGGGGCAAATAGGGCTGCAGATAAACAGACCAGGCAAAGCAAAAGTGATTGCAGTTCCATCAGTTCCATTACTGTGCTTTGCCCAGGGCATAAGGTGTAGGTGCAAAAGATTGTGTGCTGGCAAGGTCCCTAGAGTGCTGTGAAATTGCACAGGGTAGGTCTCATGAGTTGGATAAGGTTCTGAGACCAGCCAACAGGAAAGTTATTTATCACAATTTTAAAATCAGTAATTTCCTCAACAAAGCCCATAGCGTACACACAGCACCTTCCTATATTCTTTTCTTTATTTATTTATTTGACTTATATTGCTGCCCGCTCGCCACAGTGACTCAGGGTGGCTTACAGTCAACATAAAATACAGCTTAATTAAAAACATCTTAAGGCAGACCTCAGACAGTCCCCAGATGACGAGTTATTTAGAGTAGTCATATGAGCCGGCAGGGCGGGGGGGGGGGGGGGGCTCCTGTTGTAGCACCCCACACCTGCTGGACTAGCCAGGTTTTCAGGCCTTTCCTGAATGCTGGCAGATCTGATTGAAAGTGGAGGTTCCAAAGGGCTAGAGCAGCCACTGAAAAGTCCCTCTGTCTAGTGCTAGAGAGGTGAGCCTCTCTAGCAGTTGGTACCTTAGAGAGCCCATCCGCTCTGCTCTGGTGGGATGGGCTGATATCTCTTAAGTAACCTGGCCCACTACCATGTAGGACTTTCAAGGTAATAACCAGCACCTTGGATTGTACCCGGAGGCACACAGGTAGCCAATGCAGCAAGGGTGAGGCATGGTCATAGTGACCACACCCCATCACCATGTGGGACACCATATTCTGCACCAGCTTCAGCCTCCAAATGGTCATCAAGGGCAGCCCCATGTAGAGCGCATTGCAATAATCTAACCAGGAGGTGACCAGTGCATGAGTGACCATGAGCAAGGAGTCCTGGTCCAGGAACGGGCATAACTGGCAGATCACTTGGACTTGAGCACAAACCCTTCTGGCTACGACTTACCACCTATTCCTCAAGCTGGAGTCATGAGTCCAGGAGGACTCCCAGATTACACACCGGGTCTATCTGGGGCAAAAAAAGCCCCGTCCAGTACAAAAGTTGTAATTCCTTAGACAACACAGGACCCCTTATCCACAACCACTCAGTTTTGCAGGGATTCAGTTGTAGACATTTTCAGGTAAAGGCCGCCCTTGCTCGAAAGCCAGTCATATCCACCTCTAGGGATCAGTGCTCATCTGTTTATAGCCAAAGAGCCAGTGCTGTTTGCATCTGCAGACGTTTCCGTGGAGATGTGGCAGGCAGTCTAGACACCAGAGTGCATGGAACACTTTTTACCTTCTCACCAAAGTGGTCCCTATTTATCTACTTGTAATTTCTTGCTTTCGAACTGCTGGGTTGGCAGGAGCTAGAACAGAGACAGAAGCTCACTCAGTAATGCAGCACTTGGGTCTTGACCTGCCGACCTTTCAGTCATCAAATTCAGTGTCTTAACCACTAAGCCAATCTGAATATAAACAAGCTGCTTTAACCAAACTAAACTCTTATCCCAAATAATTAAATTGTCATTTAAATACTATGACAAGTTAATGTTAATTACTTGTGGTTGATTATTACCCACACTGTAGCAATTTCTGTTTGGGTGCTGTTCGATTGTTCCTATGAGGACCATTTTGAAGGCATGTGTTTTTAATGCAGAGTAAATTTTGCTGTTAAGACAAATGACACAGCTAAAGAGACCAAAGAGGCTACCATACACTTGTATTGTGGTTTGGAGGCTGGAACATGAAACAAATGATATCTGTAACACTTTCCAATGTTACAGCCAGCCTTCCAAACCTCGCCATGCTTTCCATTACACATGTCTTTTTTAAAATTTCAAAATACAAGATATAGTGGCAGGACATAAAATGACAAAATCATTTGCTCTATCTCTCCACTATATTGTTTCTATATGCACAATTCACATTAGATATACCGGTACCAAACAATCTACTAATGAAATGGCAAGCAGCTTTAGAAACTATGTTCCAACAATAGATGTATGTTTGATTTCTTTCTAATTTATGGCAGTTTTGCAGGTGTTCATCCCATCCCATTTCTACTATCTGATTTTGGAGACAAACAGGTGAACTAGATCAGGTACACACAGATATAGAAAAATCACTTGACTTTCGGTTCTTTAAAATGAAGTAAGCAAGCACTGTATATCTATACAATGATATTCACTCAACATGCTATTTTGTTTATGTTTAAATAAACACAAGACTACAAACCACTATGGAAATTCATACTTTATTGAAAACATTTCTGCATAATCAAAAAGACAAAGAACTTTAGTGGAACGATCATGGGCTGTGAAAAATCGAAGGACAACTTTTTGACACTAGTCAAAAAGCAGAATTTTGCACTACAACTCCCAGAGGTTCATGTATTTTGGGATCCTTAGCCCAAAATGTAACACTTCCAAGTTAGAGTGCATACCTTTGATAATTATGTGGAGAGAACCATATTCTACCTGAACAATTTGAAATGATTGTCATTGAGAAAACAGATGACAGATAACAGATCCAAACACTTTAGACCAAAAGTGGTCTAAAATGACTTCAAACTAAACAGTATACCTGGAATACTTTGTCTTCTCACAGCCAATGGTCCTTCAGGTGGTTTTCCCTGGTTTGCAGATTTAGTATATGGACTTTCATCTGAAACACAGAAAACAGTGAAAATCTCAGTTTAATTCCGGGCGTGCATTTCTCCTTAATTTCCATATGAATCACACTGCTGCTTTGTATATGGAGAAATATGTTTATAAAGTGGGTTCAGAATTAAAACATCACCAAATTTCCATTAAAGGCCCATAACTATTATGCATATTACTAATCTACAAACATGAATATAACATGTGAATGCCTGTAGAAGTATATATAGGCATATACTTGAGTTGGCCCTGGGCCGAGTAGGGCAGGAATAAATCGAATAAATGAAATGAATGAATGAATGAATAGGTATATATAAAGTGAGATTTTAGTTTATGTATTTCGCAGCCTTTTTAGTACTAATTCCTAATAAGTTATAGATTGTTTCGTTAACTGTGCCTACAAACTAAAGAACTGTTAACACATCTAACTACATTATGATGCTGCCTTCAAATCAGTCAGACTATCGAACAATTATAATCAATAACTGATTGTAATAATTCAGTTGAATTGTCACATAATATGTAATCTGGTTTATATGAAAGTATTTCACAAACTGCAGTATATTACGTGCAAGCTATAAAATAATTTAACTACAAACCTCTTCCCTTTTATTTGGAAATATCACACTCTATTCAGTTAATATGGAAAGATAACACGTTTAGTATTAATCATTAAAAATACATTTATATGAGACTAATACGTGTTTGTGAAAGTGATATATATAGAGAAATACTAATATTCAGTTAATATATTAGTCGTAGGGTGATGGTCCCCAAGTGAATTAAATCTTACTTGAATCCATCTTGATGGAGGGCAGCAGCTTCATCAATACTAGCCTGGGGCTGAGGAGGACTTTGCATGCTAAAAGGGCTCAGGACCAGAAAGTGACCTGCGGAATTGGATAAGTGGTACAGGTGTCATGCTGCGATGTGGAAGGCAGATGAAATACCACTGCATTATATTCTTAGGACAGTCTTCATGGCTGATCGCCATGAGGATCGCCAATATTCAGATTCGAATACGGCAGAAGAAGAAGATTTTAGTCATATGTCTTATATGGCGAACAATGAAGCAGCCATGTTTCCTTTTAAAAATTGGAATGTTTTACACCTCAATTCTTTTAATTTGGGCCTACATGCAAGTAGGCTATTAAAAAAAATATTGAATAAATTCTGAGAGATGTCATTAAGATGCTATTTTATTCTAACACTAGCATATTTGTGCCTGGCCAGCCGGGCAGTTTTTATTTGTGTTTTTTTGGTTAAGGGTGTTTTGGGTGGGGGTGTTTTGCATTTGTGGTTTGTGACTTTTTTTGATCTATTTTATTTGATTTATTTGTCATTTTGATTTATTTCTTTTTTTTAATCTTTTTTTACTCTTCTGGCCTCTAGGTGGGGCTGTTAGTAAGAGTGGTGTATTGCATATTTTTGACTTGTTTTTACTCTTCCAGCGATTTTCTTTCTCTGTCTTTCACTTTAGTTCCAGAACGCATGGAGGGAAGACGTGCTTGGTGAGTTTTCTTGATTGTTTTTGTTTTGATTTTGTGGTGTTGGGTTGGGGGGTTTAAATAGACAGTTTCTACTTAAACCCCCAAAGTGTTTCTTGATGGTTTTTTGTTCGTTTTTTGGGTTTTAGATGTGTTTAATTGCTTTAATTATTTCTGGTTTTTTTATTTCTTCTGTATTTTTTGTTTATTTTGTGTTATTTTTGTTTGTTGATTTAGGTATTTTCATGTTTTAGATAGGTGTTTCTAGTGTGTTTTTATGGTTTTCTCATTAGACTTTGGTATTTTGAGTGTCTTTTGTTGTTTTTGTTGCTTTTTTTTGTTTAATGGTTTTTAAAAATAATTTGTTTATTTATTTGTGCTTCATTAATGTTTGTGATTGGCATTTTGGTTAACTCTTTGGTTTTCTTGTTGTTGTGTTTTTTGTGTGTGAAGAACGGCCTGTCTGTCGGTTCCTCTTTTCTCCATTGCTGCTTTGAAATTTGGTTTCGATGCAGCGATGGGGAAAAGAAAGAGCCAGTAGTCAGCTCGCTCTTTGTCCGGTAAGGTTTGTTAAGTAGGTTGGGTGGAAAGGAGGCAGAGAAGAGCTATCTGCCTCACGATGGTTCTCTCCTCTCTGTCTCCTTTTTCTCCTGGCTTACCTAACCGGAGATCGGCAGGCAGCGATCCGTAAGGGATGGTGCTCTTCCTTGCGGATTGCTGGCTGCTGCTTTTCTATTACCTCCACTGCTGTTTCGTGCTAGTTCTTGAAATAGTGGTGTCGGTAGTACAAAGGCAGCAGCCAGTCATCCGCCAGGGTGAGTGCTTCCCCTGATGAACTGCTGCCTGCTGCTGTTTTTTTTCACCCTGGCTCAACTTACTTTGAGGCTGGCAGTGGTCTCACCGTGTCTTTGGCGGGGTAGCGGGGAGGAGAGGGAGTCCCACTTCTTCCCATTGCTCCAGGAAAGAAAAGCCAGCGGTGGTCTCACCGTGGTTGTTTGTGTTTTTTTTTTTTTGCAAGGCCGTGAGGCACTGTGTCCGCCTGTGGCGGGCTTGCGCTCCCATTTCATGAGGTGTTTTTTTATTTTATTTTTCACGCACCAGCTTTTTCAGAGTTCTGCGTGCTCGCGCCCTTCAGCCTGATTGGCTGAAGTGCTCACGGCGCGTATGACGCTGGGATTTGGAGTTTTGTTTGTTTTGTTTGTGTTTGTGTAGCGGCTTTTTTTCTGCGGCTCGGTTTCTATTGGGCACGCCGCATTTCCCAACATTCTCTTTGCTTGTGCCTGTCAGCCTGATTGGCTGAAGTGCAGTGCGGTGCAGAGGACATTGGGAATTGAAGTTGTTTCCCTTTGTTTGCATTCGTGGGGCTATTGCCCCACTGCCGAGTTTGGGAACCATGCAGCGCTCTGCGGTCCGGGTTAAGGCGAGTGCAGGCGGCTCGGTACGGGATACTATGGACGGGTGCAGGATCATATGCTGGAGTTCAACGGTTAACACCCCTCTTTATATGTATAGATGTATGCAACTGAAAAACTCTAAATCAAAAGAGGTAGCACTGAAATATCTAGGTAGAGCCAAGGGCTAAGATGAGGATAAAATTGTCTGTTGACACTGTGCAACTTAACTGTGCTTACAGCATTATCTCAAGAAACAGTAAAAAAAAGAAAACAAAAGTTAGATCCCATTTTGCTTTTCAAGCATCTCCTAAAGTACCAATGAAATGGTTCTATTTGCATTTTTTCTTTGAACTGAGAGTCCTAATTAGTTTTAAGTATATGCATATTTACATACATTATGAATAAATAGATAAGGATATCAAAGACTAATGTTATCTCAAGTGGCATCCCATGAGGAAGTTAAAAAAAGGAGGAAAGAAGTGGATTAATAAAATTTAATTTTTCATTTGGATCTAGATCTCCTGAGTTTTCATTATTTCCTTTAGAGATTGCAGTATTTATTGCCCATAACATCTAGTATTGTTTTGGAAATTAGTTCAAAGTGGGAAAGCTATTCATTTTTATACAATACTAAAGTGAGTTTGGACAGAATAAACTAAAATGACATTTCAGTTTTTTGAAAGGACCACAAAACTGTTTTATGCCTGTTTACTTCTATGTAAGTCAGAGAGGCAAATAGCTATTCATTAACAAGGTGCAAGTTGGGTTTTTGTGTATATACTCTACAATTCAACTGGGTATGCACCCAGGAACTCAACCAGGACCTTGTTAATGAGTGACAATTCATCCTTGCAAATTACATTATTTTTCTTATGCAAATATAATAGGCAATAGGATACTGACTCGTGCATATGTATGAATGTGTATGTGTGGGGCTTCTCCTCCTCCTTCAGTTTCAGACATAAGCACTGTCAAAAATATCTATTATTCTAACAAATCTGATACCTCAAATTACAAATCTGATACCTCAAATTACAGTATAGTTTACTTGAAATGTCTGTAAATCTAGCCTTACCTCCTTCTCATTGTTTCTAATGGAATGAAATCTGACTGTCATGCTACCATATCTGTCAAGTTGCGGTTTTGCTAATACGGGAGCTGGCCACGCATGTGCAGTAAGTTTCCAGGAAATGGGTTACTGCACATGCTTGGCCGTCAGAGGTAGCGGCACGCATGGGCAGAAACCGCTTTGGCCAGGAAAGGGGTTACTGCACACACGTGGCCATCCGAGGCAGTGGCGTGCATGCGCAGTAACCCCTTTCCTGATGTCCAAAATTATGGGATGGCAGTGGGAACGAGGGGGACGGAGCGCTGAAATACAGGAAATCCTAGCTAATCCGGGATACTTGGCAGGTATGTGCTACTCTGTGGAAGATTAAGGGAGGGATTAAGATAGTGTGGATCATTGTCCTAAATCAGCCTGGATCTGGCCCCACCGCTAACAGAACACTACCCGCAAATTACAGCAGGGGAAAGATCCACCACTTTCCAGAAGATGGAGCCTTCATAGGTGATTTTCTTTCTCTATCTATGGAATAGGAGATCATAGTCTTCCAGAAAAACAAAACAGAAACCGAAAATGAGGAAGAAGAAATTACACTGCAGTACAAGCGTGTTTGCAGACGTAGATAACGCTGACTCTTGGGCTATAAACAGAGATGAGCACTGAACCCTATAGTGAGATATGACTGGCTTTTGAACAAGGGCGACAACCCTTACACAGGCACATGCTGGTATATCGAGCAATCGGGCTTTGTCCCACCCTGCCCTTGCCTCAGGCGCCCTGATTCCCCCAACACCCCCCCCATAGGTGCCCACACCACTCCCTGTCCAGCGCCTTCCTATGGTTCCCTGCACACACCTGCCTTTACGAGTGTGTTATTTCTACAGTAAGGTGGGAAATAAAAGTACAGTATAATAACCAGTAATTTAGAATCTCAAAAATATCTCAAGACAAATTGGCATGTAAATATTCCTCACACTAATGTGCTGCGGCCTTTATTGTGCTTAATTATAGCACACCTCATAGAATATTGTTTCTTCCCATAGCTATGGTCATAAATGTTGTGGAAAGCAGGCTCAAGAACAGGAGTTGTAGGACAACATAAAGTGAAATTGAAATATAACATTAGTAGACATCTCTTAATTAAGTGTGTTTTTAACTGTCAAAATATCTGCATGCTTTTGCCTTCATCATTTGCAATACTGGAATATGGAATCAAATTTATTTATTACTGAAAAACAGTATTATCACATTCTGTCTTACAGAAGTATAAACAAATAAAAAATACAATCTGAAATTGGAGGAGGTTTCTGACAAGTTTTAATATTGGACACTGAATGCTTTTTTTATTGTAAGCAAACCAGAAAAGAAGCAAAGTTTAGAAAATACAGTTGGAAAGTACATTTGTCATGTCAAAAATGCACTTGGGGGCTGTTACAATTCTATAAACAGTAATTTATAACCACATATAATAAAATATCACTGTTTCTTGGCTTAAAGGTTACAACCCTTTGCCATTTACAGGATATAGCATTACTATAGATCTATTCTAAATCTCATTTCCATAATAGATACATATTGAATAATTACAGACTGTCAAAAGTAGCCATTTATGTTGGCTAGTAGAGAAACAACCTTGGCAAATACTTTATGGGACTTTAAAATGATCTTGACATCAGAAATAGAGCTCCTGTAAGAGGCTAAATCCATTTGTTTACCCTAGATCAGTGATGACGAACTTTTTAGAAACCGAGTGCCCAAAGAGGAGGTGGTGGCGTGAGGGCAGGCACAACGTGTGCCCAACACAGCGAGTGTATGTACACCCACGTGACATAACCAGCATGCTTCAAGCTTGCATGTGCACCACCCCTGCACTGCCAAGCTTTGCACCCCCCAGCAAATCGCCCCCAGACAAGTCACTGCCACCGCGCCTGGACAAGCCCCAGTTGCTGCCATCCCCTTGGACAAGCCCACACCAGGCCCCATGACACCACTGCCCCTGGACAAGGCCCTGTGCCGACACATCACACCTCAGCAAGCCTCATGCAACTGCACCAAGCCCCGAACAAGCCTTGGGTCGCTGCACCAAACCTTGCTTGGCTGAAATCTCACCCAGGAGGCAGCAGCGGGGGCATGCACACACATTCATTGGTGCGGGTGAGGTGGGGCTTGCCCATGATGGGCTGCATGCCTACAGATAGGCCTTTGTATGCTACCTCTGGCACATAGGTTCACCTACACTGCCCTAGATCAATTTTTCCCCAGTCACAGCAGTTGAAACTTAGCTTGCTCTTGTTCGATGTCTAATCATCAGGAAACAAGTACAGGATACGTTCATAAATTGATTGTTCAGTCATTGGAACTTTGAATGATTAGTCTTCAAAAATGAAATGTTTTGTCCTCTTCTAATTACATGTTGTGCAAATAGTTTTACACTGTAGGCCTGTGTGGTACGATCAACGTAAGTTGACTTCAAAGCCTCTTCGCCTGTAGGCTGTTTTACAGGCCACCAAGCAAGACACTCTTGAATTCTGGCAATTTTAGTTTTTGAACTGCTGCTAAGCTTTAGGGCAGATGTTGACAAGAAGACCCTGGAGTTCATATGTGTAAAGAGAAGCGACTTTCTGGATTATATCCATGTGTCAGAAGTCAGAAATGTGAAAGAACAGCAGTAGTGATGAATAATCACACTTAATTTTCCAGGCAGTTTTGCATTAACATAGCCTTTCAGAAAATAACATTCATTATATTCTAGAATGCAATGGTAACATTACAATATGCAAGTGGATTTTTTTTTAAGTGTGAGTGCTGTGGCAGATGTTAGAAACTGCACTGGTACAATCCATGGGAATTACAGGCTGGATGGTAATGAAATTTAAGACAAAAACAATGGCGGAAGTGATGAAACTTCAAGATCAACTATAGGGAAAACCATCATGGGCCAGAATGTAGAAATAACCACTTAGACATTTGTATTCAGATACCATGGAACAAATGTCCTTAAGAATAAAAATGTTAGTATAATTTGATTTGACAATTAACACCTTATTCCCACCTATGAGGTTTCACAGAGAACCAGCCAGCTGCTGTTTGAAACAGTAGATGGTACCCTGATCTGATCCAGCAAACCAGTCTCTACTACAGGGGTGCCCAAACTATGGCCCATAGGCTGTATCCAGCCCCAACACCAATTCATCTGGACCGCACCGTTCTCGTCACTCCCTGAAGTGGAAATAAAATGCATCCATCTAGGCGCATTTTACTTCTGCTTCCAGAAGCAACGAGGGCGTTGTGGGCCAGATGAATTGCATCATGGGCCGGATCCAGCCCATGGGCCATAGTTTGGGAACCCTGGTTTAAGCAGAGAAAGCACCTTAAAATCTATCTCATCCTATATATGTGTTGCAAAACAGATGGCAAGGCACATTTCACGTCTGCTTCTGGTGGGAGGAACCACGTGACTAGCCCGCTGAATCACGTGACAGGCCCGCTGAACCATGTGACTGGTCCATGGCCCAAAAAGTTTGGGCACCCCTGCTCTACTACTACGTAATAACACCTCTCAATTTTCCTAGTAGGTACAACTTTTCAAACACTTTAAAGCATTTTAATTCAAATATTTGAAAATATTTGAAAACAATGATCATCACAATAGTCCTGGTAAGTAGATCAATGACAAATCTAAAAAAACCAAGATTACTCAGTGATGCAACAGCAAAGGCAAGATTTGAAAGAAGATATAGGTTTGCCTTCTGTCTAACAGAGAACACCCCATGTGAAGTGTTGTATATTTCTTGGGAGAATCTGGTTAAAAAATCAAAGTATGGGGAACCCAAGAACAGGTAGAAGCAGATAAATCATGGGCTATACTTATTTCCTCCTCCTCCCAGCTTGTTGCAGGTTTCTCCATCCTTGATCTAGACAAGAGTGTAGCTACACTACATGACAACTTAAATAGTTGTGGTGCCTTCTAATAAAATTCTGGGTTTTGTAGTTTGGTAAATTACATAGTCTTTAAAGCTCAGTGGTTTAGTTATCTGGCTGTGGAGCAAGAGATTGGGAGTTTGATTCCCTACTGTGCCTCTAGGGAGAAGAATTAGCCTGTATAGCCTTGAGCAACCTGCACAGTTCCAGGAATCTGTAAATTGGAGCCATTACAGTTACAGTGACATCAAACTGATACAACTGTGTATTGTAGCTATACTTCTTGTAAGTACAACCTAATGATTAATGGATAACACTAAGCAACTTAAGAGCATTAAGTGCAGACCAGTGTTTCACAACCTTTGGTTTTTGGACTTCAGTTCCCAGAAGCCTAAATCAATTCACCAAAGCACTGATCAGCAAACGTACTGACTTAGGCTTCTGGGAATTGAAGTCCAAAAAGCAAAGGTTGGGAAACACTGATCTAGACTATCATATGTTATCAACCCATTTTTACCTTTCCGATTTCCAGAAGTACCATATTGTAGGTATCTACATCTACTTCTACAGTGGAAATAATGTTACGATATAGATGCATTCTTACAGCTGCACACATTACGAATAGTTTATTTTTTAAAATTTCCTCTAGCTGAGAGATTAGACAGCCCATGATAAACAAACAATTTCCAGCAAGTCATTATGTTGTTCTTAGGCAACTGCTGTGCCAGCAATTCCCTTAACACAGTGTCTACAGAAAAGGCTTTTTACACAGCTGAATACAGTTGCGTTTACTGTTGGCATGGAGACTGGACATCTAGGATGTTTCTGGAGGTATTACAAATAGAAACTAGCAAATTATATAGAAAAGCTACTTTTCTTCCACATTTTTAAAAAGTACAACTGTCAGTAAAGATGCTGCCTCATAAAATGTGGTTGCTTGCCCCCTCCCAAATATATATATATTACAACAGATATAGAAAGATTGGGAATTTTACACAACTGTATATTATATTATCAAAGCTTTTTCTAACCCTTGCCCAAGTTGGTATTAGTCCTTTTAGCTCAATCTGTTCCAGATCATTTGCTTAAAATAATTCACGTTATGTTCCACATTATTGTACACTACCACAACCACCACCACCAACAACAACAAAACACACACACACACACAAACAATTTTTATTCTGCCCCACAGCTCTGCCTTCCTTCCTTTGCTCCTGTCTCTGTCAATTCTTTCACAGTCTTCCTTCCTATGGTGATGGGGATGTAAATACGATAAATAATGATGATGATCTTGCAGTACTAAAGAGTGACGTGGCACTGATCTCATATTTGTAAGAATTTTTCTTTTAAAGATTGGAGGATGATTGAGGGAGTGGAAAGAATGCAGGGACATCACACACACACACACACACACACACACACACACACACACACACACACACACACACACACACACACACACACACACACACACACACACACACACACACACACACACACACACAAACTCCCTCATGGAAAAAAGCCCGTTCAAATCATTACAAAAAAGTAGAAACCCCTCACCAGTGGAGGAAAAAACTTGTTTTGGGAACAAAAAGAGCTGGATGATTGGAATCAGTCTTTGTGTCATGCTCATAGCTGTCAAGCATCCCTTATTGGCTGGGAAAACCCCTTATTTTACCCTCTTTCCCGCCATCATCCCTTATTAATTAGACTGCAATGCCCTATTGCCACCATTGGAGGGAAGCACAGGATAAGCATAGCTGTCAAGTATCCCGTATTTGCCAGGAAATTTCCCTTATTTCCAAATCCAAACTTGACAGGTATGGTCATGCTGCTGGCAGAAAATCCTTTGGATTCAAACATTTTATAGTATTTGACCACGTCGTTTCAGCCTCAACATATTATGAGACATAGCTCTTCCTGCTTAAAATCTTTCTCACCACAGCCTGCTACTTTCATTTATTTTTCATAATGTAGCTTAAGTGTCTTTCTAAAAATTTGAAGAATTTCCTGGGCGCTCCAGTTATTTGGAGATGTTCAGAGACTGCTGCTATCTTTCCAGCCCCCTATATTCATCACAATAGCCGTTATTTTTCAACTTTTTTTTTGGCATTCAGTGTTCATTTAGACACAGAGCTTGGAATAGCGTATTTGAAATGGAACTCAATTCATTAGTCATTATTTTTTGGCACCTATGTTGACATAACCATTATTTGCTGTGTTGTATGTTGGTAGTACTGTACTATATGTTGCATTCTTGTTGCCAGGAAAATACCATTGAAATACTCTCTGGTTTTCTCTAGTGGCCAAGTCAGATATTGCAACAAAGATTGTTAAAACTGATGATTGATTGTAAATGTGGGATTTTTGAATTTTTTAAATCCTATAATTCTCCATTTTGAAAGTTCCACTTGACAGATACTGTAGATACCTAAAGATACTGAACCTAAACGTGGCTAACCTGGTAGAAAGACCTAAATGGGAAGGTTTATGGCTATCATATCCTAGTTCCACCTAGCTTCATGTGCAGAAAGGAAGCTTTCACAAATAATTTAATGCCATAACTATTGATAAAATCAATAATATATTAATATCTTAATAAGAGAATTGATGTCAACATCGCTTATAATGCCCTTTAAAAATAATTGGGTGTTCCTGTGGCATGTGAATAATTTAAATGTTATTTGCTACTTTGTTACTAGTATTTACATTATATGTAAATATAATGAAACCATACTGAAAAATGTGTATACAGTATTGTAAAAATGAGTGAAAGAGCCCAGGTGGTGCTGTAGTGAAATTGCTGTACTGCAGCCAAAATGTTGTGAATTCAATCCTGACAGGGGCCAAGGTTGACTCATCCTTCTGAGGTTGTAAAATGAGTACCCAACATGTTGGGGGCAATTAACTTGTGAACTGCTCAGAGAGTTCACTAAGTGCTATGGGATGGTATATAAATGTACAGTAATTGCTCTTGCTATATCTGAACATGATTTTGCAAATAGTGCAGAGTTAAAACTTCAATTTTTTTAAAAAAAATGGAACTCTACTTTCAGAATTTTAGTTTCACAGCAACAAATTTGAGGGAATGTATTGACTACTGTCATTACAACCATTCTACTACAATGAATAAGGCAGTAAAGAAATATATAAGCCGTGCATTTTCTTTCAGATGCATAACAATACATGGCCATACATGGCCTGAATTATCTGCTTCATAAACCCATAAAATGTCAGCAATCTATTATGTGCATAAATTGCCCTTTTTTATTCATGCTTGTCAAAGAATCTGTGGACAAATCATCAATGAAGTGATCAATCACCTCCTATTCAACGGTTCAAAGAGTCTTATTTTAAATTGCTAGTGGCTCCTAATGCATTTTAAACAGTTACTCTAAATAGCACATTTAAAAGCTTGCTACTTTTGTGGTCCTTATGCTATTTCCCTTAAGAGAATTACAATTAATTCCAAACTCTCAACATCACTGTAATTTTAAGTCATCACCAGTTTTAAGGATTTAAATTTTCACATACAAGCCCTGGGTGTTCTAGATTTAGATTTTGTGACATCAACCATAATTTCATCTTTAATTGGTTGAACTATTTACTTGGACTTCAAAAGAGGCTAGAAATTCAAGTAAACAAGCCAGCCTATTAAAAATGGCTTGAACCTAAAAAATTGTGAATAACATCCCATATTTAGAAAAGGATTTCACTGCCTCTGTCTCCCTACTGGATTCTCCTGATTTCTCCCATGCCAGTCTTATAGATAAAGGTATTATCAGAACTGAATTGATCCCGGGCAATTAGGAGGTGCTATAATGATGAAATAACAAAACAGTTCACCCCAAAATACATGAGAGCAACTTCTTTGGTGGAAACTCCGCTCAGGGGATGCCCAAATGAGGCTCCTTTAATGTCCCCAAGATCTTTCTCCACCAAAATAGTACCTATTTATCTACTTGCAATTTCTTATTGTTAACCTGCTAGGTTGGCAAGAGCTGGGGCAGAGATGGATGCTCATTCCATCATGTAGTACTGACGTCTTGAACTGCTGACTTGCCAACCATCCAGCTAACAAGGTGAGCTTCTTAACCACTGAGCCACCTCAGTCCCTAAAGAAGTAGGTATTTAGCCCTTATAGAACCAGAGATACAAGACAAAAGCAGTCATTGTTTTAGCCAATTGTCTGGTGAGAAACCAGGCTTATCAGGTTATTAGTCAATTAATGGATTAATTCATGGTTAGATAGGATTTCATAGACATTGTATGGAGCTGTCAGAGTCTGGGGCATGAGCAGCTGGCAGGCAACACAAACACAAGGGTCCAAGACAGCGAGGTAATAAGCTGAAACATTAACCAAATCTCAATCCAGAATCCAAGTCAAACGAGAGATGCAGGATTAGTCCTAACAGCAAAAGCATCGTCCAAATAAGCCAGAAGTCAAGTGACAGGAGAACAGACACAGCAGAGAATTCTCAGGGGTTGGATCAAGGCAAGGATGGAATTCCAGGAGCAAAGGTCCAGGCAAGGCAAAACAACAGTCCACAGAAACAGGTCAGGGAGTCTTCAGAAGTAGGGACAAGTCAGGAGATCTTCTGAAGCAGGAATCAGGAAGAAGGCAGAGATCATTGACAGTAGGAACAAGGCAAACAATCTAAGAATCAAACATATCTGACAATCTTCATTGCTGAGGCAGCTTCTGGGAGGAAGGGACAGTTCTTCTATAGCTAAGCAACCCAGGGCCTCCAAGGTGAAGCCTATGAAGGTCCAGACCATTCCCCCAGGGCTCTCAGGTGGAGCTTAGCAGCTGCATGAGAGTGAGGGTCCAGGCTTGCAGGACTTAGATGAGCAGCTGCAAATCCTGACAGTAGTACATGTGGAAATGCTTGGTCTGTAGTTAGTTTGCAAACAGCTGACAGGTTTACAAACAGTGCGTGGGAAGCAATGAAGCCATCACAATGAATACTTGCTGGAGAATTATGAGAAGTGAAAAATGAATCAAGCAAGAATCAATCAATCATTGATTGATTTAATAAAGCAAGTAAGCCAGTCAGGGGCAAGAGGGGCAAAATTTGTGAGGAGAAAGAACTGCTTTTGGGCTGCCTGATTGTGGAAACATGTGGCAAGAAAAACTAGACACAGGCTTTGTTTCTGGGTTTATGCCTGTTAACCAAGCAATATCTAGAGTTGGGGTACTACTTCTGGGTGGCCAGGTAGGCAGTAAAATGCATCCAGCAGTTTCAACAGTTGCTACTATCATTGCAAGAGCTCACATACCATTCTATCATACCTACAGTACACACGAAATATATACTTCTCCCTGTCTTATGCTACTCCTGAGGATTTGCCACCAGCACATAGGATGCTTTTTCCTAGGCCCAGTAACACTGCTGTTAGGGTTCGTACAACAAGAACACTCACACATCACACTATTAGCAATCTATGTCCTTTCTTGCTCCCAATGACACAGTAGGGCTAAGTGCATGCTGTAATTTTCCAGCTTCCTCTCCTCAATCCTGGCAAAAAATAATAATTCCAGAAATGCAATACTGTACATACAAAACTTTGCACAGATCCCATGGATCCTGGTGTGAGATGTGACCAGGAAGATTTGGGTGCTCTAGCATTAGAGCCACCTAAAAGTCAAACTTTTTCTCCCCCCAGGAGTACTTGCCTTGAAAGCAACCTCCCTTACTAGAAAACTGGCAAAGTGATAACCCACAGAGACTTCAGACAACTCTTTGGGCCCTGCAAAACTAGAGGTGTAAGGTAAAGGTCACCCTTGCTCAAAAGCCAGTTGTGTTCAACTCTAGGGTGAGGTGTTCATCTCTGTTTATAGCCAAAGAGCCAGCATTGTCTATGCCTGCAGACATTTCTGTGGTCATGTGGCCTAGACAACAGAGCTCACAGATGCTAATACTATCCCACCAAAGTGGTACCTATTTATCTAGTTGCAATTTCTTGCTTTCGAAATGCTAGGTTGGCAGGAGCTGGGACAGAGACAGGTCACAGATGATGGGAGCTCACTCCGTTGTGCAGCACTTGGGTCTCAAACTGCTGACCTGCCAACCTTCCAGTCATCATGTTCAGTGTCTTAACCAAGCTCAAAAAGAGTATAGCTACAGAGGCATAGAGGGCGAGAAATATTGAAAAACGTTTCAGAGTTAATATTGTTTTCTGAAGAAGAGTATCGAAAAAGTTCCAAACTGGTGAACTTTTAAAACAACAAAACAACTATTAAAACAACATCAAACAACGCATATGAAGAATTAGTCTTTATTGAACTATTGATTATGAACCAAAGTGATCATCTCATATAGTTGAAGACCTTCGAGCATTTAAGTTGCCATGAACGTTTTTTGCTTTATTGGGTTATCCATACCGTTTGGCCAATTTCTCTTTGTCGTACCCCTGGATCAAGATAATTGGTCATGAATGCTGTAACCTTAAGGGTCACTTCAGGGTTAAACTGCACATCCAATTCACTATACTGTATATCCAAATGAAACCAAAGAAGCAAGTGAACTGTGTATGATCAGTTTAAGCTTATTTGTTAACCTCATAATAATCTGATATGAAAAACTACTGCATGTAAGAATAGACTTAAAACCTCATTGCCCCATGGCATGCTTCTGATATGTGTGTACATGAGGATTTATATGTATGTGTATGGTTATATTTTATTATTTGTTATTGCAACAATCATTTTGCATGTATCACAAAAACATAGTCTATTTAAAAACATACAACAATAAAACAGCAGTACACATTAAAATTATATTTTGATTTTTATTAATGATGCCATGAATTCAGACTTACTTAGTTCCATCAGGCAGTCTTGGCTTAAAGTAGTGCCCTCATAGCTAAAAACTAACGAGTATCCATGCTTTTGTCAAGCAGCCAGCTACCTTTCTTTCTCAGTCTGCAATTCAAGCTTTCAGCTCCTTTTTCTGAACAAAAACTCAGATGTAATTATCCATGAGTTTTCGTCTCTTCATAAGAATTGCTGCAGAAATGGTAGACCATGGGGTTTCTTCCAGACTCCTGCTCCTGTTCTACAGGATTTATCTGAACCCTACATCTCCTGTAACATTAACAGGTTTCAGTGTACTCAGCAACTAGATATTTGGCAGCAATGAAATATTTCCATATCTGTTCTCTTATTCTAGCCACATAAGCAATTAATTTACTTTTTCCAATGCACCAAAATTAAGGAGAAACACAGCACAGTTCAGTAGCTTCACAAGTGATATTCTAACTTGCGAAACATAATTCTGTGAATGTAAATGCAGCTCCTAAATTTTATATCAGCTCTGCTGCTTTATATTATACCTGCTCAGCTATTTCAATAACCACTCATTGCTAACTTTAAACACAGCAGCTGCTTTTATGTTCTTCTACAGTATTTTGTTTCAGAATTGTAAGAAACAGAATTGTATGGATTTAATAGCGGACTATACAAAAAGAACACAATACATAACAAATACAGTATGTTGCTTCAGGAACTCAGTGGAGGTTGCTGGATAGGAATGCACTGCTCAACATTCTGCAGAATTCTTAAGCATAAGATTAAGCATATGTTGCTTACTATTTCCATTTCTTAAAGGCTAAATCTATAGCCTTTACTTCAGACATGAGCTTAAACATTATGCATCAACCAAGAATTGTCATCTCTGAACCCTGCACCATCTCTCCTCAGCCCTACCACCACTCCTAGTAACTTCAGTTAGATCAATATTTATCCTTTCAACTCAGAACCATGCCACAGTAAACCAAAATTCCAGAACATTCTGCCTTAGTTGTGTGCTAATGCATGCAAGTTGTTCTCTTTTGCCATTGACTTCTGTCATATGTTCATAAAAATATGATAAGCAGTAAGGAATTAAAACAGGCTTTGAGAATATGAACCAGGAAAGCATTTTAGAACATTAATACTGTACTCAGATTTAAATTTCCCAATGTGTTTTGTTGTTTAAATCTTGGGAATATTTTGTATAAATTAGCATATGAAATAGCATAAATAACATCAATTTGCATGTCAAGTCAATAGAGCAAATAATGAATAGGTCTAAAAATGAAAGTTAAGAAAATGAGGTTTGACAAGTGGCTAAATGCAGTAAAAAATCCAAAATGGCAGAATGGAGTGGATTGTTAAATGTAAGCACCTAGCAGTCTGGTCAGGTGAACAGTGGATCATAGCCATGGAAAATGTCAGAAAAGAGACAGTTTGTGGCAATTTCCCTAAGAATATAACAAGCAATAAAAATTAAAACTGGCTTTGAATATGCCCATTTATGGTTGTATTTTGGTCTTTAATAAAGATTGCCACATTCTTTAAAAATAATGTGTCTTACATGTTTTTGTATTTTGAATGTTGCAACTCCCTGTTGATGTGCTTCTGTATTACACATGTGCCTCTGTATTATTGTAAGCCTCTAAATACTGGTATTTGAACATTCATATAACCTGCTCGTGGGTTTTCAATAAACATCTGGTTGGCACTGTAAGAGCAGAATGCTGGACTAGTCTGTCTTTTTATCTAAACCAGTAGGGCTCTATGATGTTCTGATTAATAAAATATGCTTATGTAGCTGCCATTGACCTGTATTCAATAAGGGATAGAGTGCAGACACTGGAGCTCTAGAGGGTCGTTGCCACAGCAACATATCTCCAGAGTCAAAGACCTTTTAAATGAGGAGGATTTTTTTACCAGCTAAGCACTAAATTAAGAAAGATAATAAGTAGAAAATATCAAGATATAGTTACAAATGGCTATCACTTGGGCTAAAGCTGTGAGGTGTGAATGGAGTGCAACCAGGTTTTAGCTACTGCATCTGCTGATGGTTTTTTGTCCATCTATGGCAGGGGTTCTTAACCTATGGCCCATGGGCCGGACCCAGCTTACGGCACCATTTAATATGGCCCGTATTGTCGCTGCCTGTGCCGGAAGCAGAAGTGCGCCCATGGCTGTAGTAAACACATTTAATACAGCCACAGACATGTGTTACGGCAACGTTTATGGCAGGGGGAAACACCAGTCTGGCCCACTCAGCTGTCTGATGGGGTGTGGTCCAGCCCATGGCTTGAAAAAATTGAGAACCCCTGGTCTATGGCCATCTGAACATCCCTTTAGTCAAATGACCATGATTTCATTGTCAAACAAGTTAATTAAAGCAGATGTCCTTTGTACCAAGGAAGCAACAGTGGGAAGTATTATTATGTCCAGTAAACCCAGTCATGTGGATTCACAGAGACTTGGGCTTCTGGGAATTGAAGTCCAAGAACAGCTGGAGTGCCAAGGTTCACCATCACTGATATAAGGCCTCCTTCTACTGCTCAAGTCAGCCTAAAGTTAATGTACATCTGTTACCTGTACATCTGTTACCTGAGTAGAGACAGAAAGAATACCTGCTAAATTCCTTCCTTTGGCCTACTTATTTGCAGGTACAGTCAACCCTCACATAACGATGCGTTCGGATAGCATCATTTTTACTTAACGATGCATCATTATGCACCACGTGTTCCCCCACATAACGTCATTTTAGCATTGTCCAGATAACGACGCTAAAAATATCATTATGTGGGAAACTCCATAGAAACCCACATAACAACGAAAATCGCTTTACAACGCTACTTGGGTAACCAAGTAACGTCATTATGCAAGGGTCTACTGTAATTATCAATCCAAAAGCCCTGCGAGATTCCTTGTCTGCAATGAAGAGTGAGATAAATATCTCTTAATAACTTATTTCTTGTTTCTTTATAATCTGTACAAATGATGTCTACAGCTCTTTGCCTTTGAGAAGCAAATTAAATGCACAGAAGAAGCATAAAACAACTTGCTAATTGTTATGCAAACTACCCAGTATGTTAAATTTACAAATGCATAACCTGGACACAAGAACGGGCAATTTTACACAGAATTCAGTTTTTGCTAATGCAACACCATCCTGATGATGAGATGAACATTGCAATTCCTCATCCAAGCACACCCGGACAAGACAGCAGTTCTAAACAAAACACACAAGGACAAGAGAGGTTTTATATCCTTTCTGTGGTGCTGCAAATATACACATAGTAACTGTGAGATTAGAGGTAAGCTTGTCACAATTGCACTCTTTTAGCAATAGTGGTCTGCATCCACTGTCTGAATGTGAATACTGTATATTCAACGTAGAAATGCAAATCTTGCTTTTATTTATTTATTTATTCTATTTCTATCACCGTCCCCTTGCCAAAGTGACCCCGGGCAGCTTACAATCAACCAATAAAAAACACTGAAATATAAAAGCATCCTGACAGCAATTAAAATAATAAAAACCTTAAAAAGCCATTAAAATACCCCACAACATTTTATTTTAGGCTTTTATTTTAATCTACTTCAATCAAAATCTCCCCCAAAATACTATAAATTCCTTTTTTCCTACCCTCGAGAAGAAAATGCATATCTAAGCATGCCTATAAGTGTATTGAAGTTAGCAAGCACAGATTCTCCCACTCATTTAGAATCATACAATAATGGAGTTGGAAGGGTCCATTGAGTCCAATCGCCTCCTGTTCAGTGCAGGAACCTGAATCAATGCAGATCTGACAGATGGTTGTCTAATTTTCACTTGAATGTCTCCAGCGTTGGAGCGCTCACCACCCCTCAAGGAAACTGGTTATGTTGCTGTACTTTTCTAACAGTTAAGAAGTTTTTCCTGATTCTCATTTAAATCATAAAAAGGTTCAGCTCACATCTGTTATGCCCACAAAGCAAAATGTAATCTGAAACCAAAGTTGACATATCTTTCAACACATAATTACAGTATCTTCAATGATTTTGTGCACATTCTGATTTTAATGTTAAGTGCTGCACAACAGAGTGAGCTCCCATCAATGTCCCATCTCCTGCCAACCTAGCAGTTTGAAAGCAAGAAATTGCAAGTAGATAAATAGGGACCACCTTGGTGGGAAGATAAACAGAGTTCTGTGTGCTCTGGTGTTTAGTTATGCCTGCCACATATCCACGGAAACATCTGCAGAGACAGATAGTGCTGGCTCTTTGGCTATAAACAGAGCACTGAACCCTAGAGTTGGATACGACTGGCTTTCAAGCAAGGGCGCCCTTTACCTGTCTTCTTCCCAGTGGAGAAACCTAAGGCAGCTTGCAAATGCATGAAAACAGGTAAAACTAAATACTCAATTAAACAAACAATATCTTGAAACACTGGAAAGCAATTAATCATCTAACAATAACAAAAGACTATTAAATTAAAAACAATTTAAAGCACTTAAAATGTGTGCATGTAGGCACATGCACACGCACAATAGTAACAATGTACAGCATTCTGCATAAAGCCCAATTCTCAACTTCAGTTATTAAAGTCCTGCCTAAAAAAAGAGGTAAAGGTTTGCCTGCACCCTGAAGGACATTCTAAAACATAGGAATAGCCACTGAAAAAGCCTCTAACATCCTCACCAGGTAAGATTATGAAGGTGGCAGAATCAACAGAAGGGGCTCTCATGAAGAGAAGTAGAGTTATCCAAACACACAAACTCTGGAAATCTTTCTAACATCTATATACCAAATAGCATGGGAGATATGATTATACAGTAGACCTTTGCATAATGACGTTACTTGGTTCCCCAAGTAGCATTGCTGAGCGATTTTTGTTGTTATGTGGGTTTCTGTGCCCTGGCCAGGGCATTAAGTAAGACTTAAGTGCTGCCTTCTTAACTGACCACTGCCAAATAATGCCTCCAAAACCCATCTAAGAGAGATACCAGAAAGATATCATGGTTGATACTGAAAGCCACCAACAGGTCCAGCAGAATTAAGAGGGCCACATTCCCCACTCTCTAAAATGACCATTTTTTTTTCAGTTCCATAATCAGGTATGAAGCCACACTGAAATTAATCTCAATAATATTTTGCATGTAGGAACACCTTGGAGCTCAGAAACTACAGTATGCTCTACAATTATAGAATACTGAAATGTCCAGTAGCTACTCAATATTGTGGGATTCTAGGTGGACTTTTTGCAACAGTGGTCTTATTACTACCTTCATTATGTCTCTCATGCCCCTCCCCTTCCCTTCCCCACATTATGAGTCTCCTCATATAAGCTAGAAAAAACAAGAATCCAACACATGTGTGGCTCTTACCTCTTCAAGGATCAATATTGGATCACATTTTGTATTCCACAAGTATACCAATCTCTAGTGTTTTTAAATTGGAAGCAGTTTCGTTTAGGAGAAAGGCACTGAACTCCTGTTTATAGTGTCATTTCTAGTGAGACCAAGAAGATACAAATATCTTTAGTGTTCAAGCTTATTTGACAGGTCAGTTTTCCTGTTTCTTTCTACTGAAAGACCTCCAAGAATTTCCCAATCTCATTGCATATATGAATCAGCTTTCACTTCTAGTAAAGTTGACCAGGTTCTCTTATCATAAACATTCAACTGATTTCCCACTCAGGCATCAAATTTTTTTAGAACATTTTAGGATACCAAGGAGTTCAGCCAATGGATAGGTGAAAAATGGAGTTCACAGGGTTTGAGATTTTAAGCACTGGGTAAAGCAAGATGAATTCCAAACCAAAGCTGTCAAAATTGCAAATGATGCATAGGTCATAGAACTTTATATATATTATATATATAATATAATATATATTAGAATTTGTAACGTATGTATGTGATCAGCAATGGCATTTACTGATGTGGCACATTACCAGATCAGTAACATACTGATATAGCCAGGAAATAAAAGAAGTTAACAGTTGAAGAGATGATAAGGAATTATGGAAGAGTATAATTAAATACTCCAAGAGGATGTCTATCCAGGGAGCATCTGTAGAGGGGAGAAACTCTTCTAGGGAGGGGTGTAATTTTTTCCCCTTATAAACGTATGGTGGTGTAATCTTTATTTACTTGTGCTTTAGTTAATTAAGGTAATATTGTTAATTTAACTTATTTTAGAACTAGTTAATATACTTGTATTACTCTTGTTGAAACTTGAAATACTTTAGTCAATTTCATATTATTCTATTTTTGACATACTGTATCATATTAAGTTTGCAAATATAAACTTTTGAGAACAATATCACACACAAATCTACCTGGACATGCTTGTTCCATAAAAAGTAAGAAAAACTATGGATTGTTCTGGACAATCAGTTTTTTCTATCTTGCATAGAGAAACAAGCTAAAAAGATATCCAGAAGTCCTGAACTCCAGGCCTGCCTATTCTCAGAGGCCAAACTTGTCCTGAGTCATGTCTAGGACTCTTTTGGAGGATTGGGGAGCCCCATGCCCCCCTTTTATATTTCTATGTATTTTTAGCTTTATGCCGTTCCTCTTAATGTGCTCAGGGTCTGTGACTGCATAACTAACTCTGATCTGATCAGATTTGACTTGAAACTCTAAATAGCCTGACGCAAGTTAGATTAGAGTAGTTGGTACTCCGTTATTTTTCCCTATCTTCAAAGTTGTTCAATCAACCTCATGGTTTGGCCATACTACAACACAAAGCACATCACTTTCAGATCCTTTTAAAAGTAGTTGTACTTGCTGCCATATGTCGAGCCCATTTCGGCAATGTAGTCCTGTAGTAAATATTTAAATTACTAATTGTTTCTATTTTTACTGCTATTACAATTTTTATTAACACTGTTAGTCTTAGTATTTTTACACATTGTAATTTTAGTAGATATTACATTTCTACATCATATCCTTTTATATCATACTTTTAATAGAATTACATATACTGTAATGTGATATTAACTGAATCCTACTTGGTTGAGTGTGATTAGAGCACTCAAAAATCCTTTTTGCAGTTTTGCTATAGTATGGTCAACCATGTTCTGAATGCTTTGTTTTTTATGCTGGTCTTTGACCGTAACAATAAATTGATCGACTGATATCCAGTAGAAGAAAGCAAATAATACAAAGTGTAGACAATTTTATCTGGTTCATACTGGAATCCACTCTTTTTGGGATAAATGCTAGCTGGGTTGAACACAGGCGTTTGATTGTTCCTTCGGTCTAATAAGTTCTGTAGGGCTCTTAGGGATATGCTCTAGCATTAGACTTTCTAACATGACAGAAAGAATATCTGCTTGTAAATCTTTAAAGTCTTGGTGCACAGAGGTACCAAGAAAAAAGTCTGGTTTTGGCAACAACAAAGACTGCTTATTTCATTTGAATTGTACCTATATTCAAGATACATATCGTTTTACATGCACTCACTCACACTTTTAAAAAATGCTTAACTCCAAATTCTGAAACACTGAATTGTTTGTAATTGTCTAGCTTATAATTAATATAGAAAAGAAACTATTTTGTGAATGGTTTACCTGTCTTTTCATCTACAACATAAAAAAATTATTCAACTACCATCAATTATTTTCCCTCTTGAATTTCCTTCTGGCTGCATGATTAAATCTTTCCTGTATGTTAAAAGTATGTTTAGAGTTTAAAATGCAAATCTTAGAGAATATCCTAGATGTTGTTCCTGCAAAGAACACTAATACAGTATATGTAAAACCTCTAATCTGAAGTGACAGCTCAGCTGAAGTGACAGCCATGAAAGCATATCTAGACACCTTGAGAGCTGACTAGATCACAAGGTATCGTGAGCCCTACATCTCTTAAGAAAGATTAAAAATCAATATAATCTTATAGACATACAGTGTGAATGATGGCCCAATTTGATGCATCAATCCAATGCTTGGCTGGTCACAATAAGACCAGAGGTAGCTTATTGTAGATCTGAATAGCTAATGCTTATTACAGCATGATTTATTTATTTTCACGATAAGATCTTACTCCTCTTAATAAATTATGCTTTCAAGGATTTTACAAGGCTCTATGTCGCAACTGAGATGTAAATGCATGCCTCATATGAGGAGATGATTTTTGGCAGAACAGATGATGAAGGATTTTTGGCAGAACAGAGATACAGGTGAAACTTGGAAAATTAGAATATTGTGCAAATGTTCATTCATTTCACTTAAAGGTGAAACAAATATATGAGAGACTCACTACATGCAAAGCAAGATATGTCATGCCTTAATCTTAACCTATAAAACCAAGTGTTCACCGTTGGAATGGGCTATAGGTTCCTATACGTCGCCCTACTGACCCGCACCCTCCCTTTGATAGGACGGGCGAAGTGGCTACGCAGGTCAACAAAGGCTTTAAAAAATCGAGATTGGGGCATCAGCCCCACCATTTGCAAGAAAGGGAAACAACTTCATTACCCGAAAAGCATTGCGTTTCGCCGTGCTTCTCCAACTGTTAGCCAATCACGAGGAAAAAAACAACGGTCTCAGTCTTTCCGTTACGAGCCGCAACCAATCCAAACTTGCGTATCAAAAACTTGCCGAGCGACGGGCGAAAAAATCTCTACACAAATACATATCCCAGCGTCCTTTTCACTGTAACACCATATAAGGAGTTGTGCTACAGCCAATGAAATGCCTCAGAATGTACGGGTCATCAGTGACTGAATGCACAACGGAAAAAAAATGCTCAATTGCCAGGCAAACCAACTTAAATACGTTATTTTACTTTAGCGTACTGTTACGTAGCTTAGTCGTTGCCGATTTTTGCAAAGAAACCATATAAATAAAAAAACATGATAATATCCCCCCCTCCGCACCAACTAGCCCACCCTTCCTAACCCCAACGAACATTCCCCCCCGCACCACCTAGCTCACCCTTCCTAACACCAACGAACATTCCCCCCTCCGCACCACCTAGCTCACCCTTCCTAACCCCAACGACCATTCCCCCCCCGCACCACCTAGCTCACCCTTCCTAACACCAACGAACATTCCCCCCTCCGCACCACCTAGCTCACCCTTCCTAACCCCAACGACCATTCCCCCCGCACCACCTAGCTCACCCTTCCTAACACCAACGAACATTCCCCCCTCCGCACCACCTAGCTCACCCTTCCTAACACCAACGAACATTCCCCCCTCCGCACCACCTAGCTCACCCTTCCTAACCCCAACGACCATTCCCCCCCGCACCACCTAGCTCACCCTTCCTAACACCAACGAACATTCCCCCCTCCGCACCACCTAGCTCACCCTTCCTAACACCAACGAACATTCCCCCCTCCGCACCACCTAGCTCACCCTTCCTAACCCCAACGACCATTCCCCCCCCGCACCACCTAGCTCACCCTTCCTAACACCAACGAACATTCCCCCCTCCGCACCACCTAGCTCACCCTTCCTAACCCCAACGACCATTCCCCCCCCGCACCACCTAGCTCACCCTTCCTAACACCAACGAACATTCCCCCCCCGCACCACCTAGCTCACCCTTCCTAACCCCAACGAACATTCCCCCCTCCGCACCACCTAGCTCACCCTTCCTAACCCCAACGAACATTCCCCCCCCGCACCACCTAGCTCACCCTTCCTAACACCAACAACCATTCCCCCCCGCACCACCTAGCTCACCCTTCCTAACCCCAACGAACATTCCCCCCCCGCACCACCTAGCTCACCCTTCCTAACACCAACGAACATTCCCCCCCCCCGCACCACCTAGCTCACCCTTCCTAACACCAACGAACATTCCCCCCCGCACCACCTAGCTCACCCTTCCTAACACCAACGAACATTCCCCCCCTGCACCACCTAGCTCACCCTTCCTAACACCAACGAACATTCCCCCCCCGCACCACCTAGATCACCCTTCCTAACCCCAACGAACATTCCCCCCGCACCACCTAGCTCACCCTTCCTAACACCAACGAACATTCCCCACCCGCACCACCTAGCTCACCCTTCCTAACACCAACGAACATTCCCCCCCGCACCACCTAGCTCACCCTTCCTAACCCCAACGAACATTCCCCCCTCCGCACCACCTAGCTCACCCTTCCTAACACCAACGAACATTCCCCCCGCACCACCTAGCTCACCCTTCCTAACACCAACGAACATTCCCCCCCCGCACCACCTAGCTCACCCTTCCTAACCCCAACGAACATTCCCCCCCCGCACCACCTAGCTCACCCTTCCTAACACCAACGAACATTCCCCCCCGCACCACCTAGCTCACCCTTCCTAACACCAACGAACATTCCCCCCCCGCACCACCTAGCTCACCCTTCCTAACACCAACGAACATTCCCCCCCCGCACCACCTAGCTCACCCTTCCTAACACCAACGAACATTCCCCCCCGCACCACCTAGCTCACCCTTCCTAACACCAACGAACATTCCCCCCCCGCACCACCTAGCTCACCCTTCCTAACACCAACAACCATGACCCCTCCCCACCACCTAGCCCACCCTTCCTAACCCCAATGACCATGCCCCCCTCCCCACCACCCAGCCCACCCTTCCTAACCCCCAATGACCACGTACCTTCCCCACCACCAAATAGATAATTTTTAAAAAATTAATAAAAACACTCAAACACATCCAAAAATACACAAAAACAAAAACACCAAAAACAATAAGAGGTAAACAAAGACACAATCAAAAAGAAAACAAACAGACAAAAAACACAAACTCCAACCCCCCTCCCCCCGCAAATACACACACACAAAAGAAAGAAAACAAGCAAACTTACCAAACGAGGTGCTACCTCCACCAGGAATGGAAAATAAATGAATAAAGAAAGATACTACTTACCAGAAGAAGCTCCACCCAGAGGCCAGGAGAGAAAAAAAAACTCAAAATACAATAACCCCTACCAGCACCACCTTCTGGCCACAACAGTAAAAACAATTCAAAAACACACAACAGCCACAAACAAAAGGCCAGAAGAGTAAAAACAAATCAAAAACATAACACAAATTCACAATTTTACACAAAAGGTAACACCAATATAAAAAAAAAAACTAAACAAACTTTAACACAAATCACAAATATATGTCAATAAAATACAATATAAACTTTTAAAAATCCTGTGCTGAGTTATAACTCAAATTTAAACTCAAAACATCTAAACACATTTTGTTGTTGTTGTTGTTGTTCAGTCGCACATTTTAAAAACATTTAATGTAAAAAACATTTACTTTTACATTATTAAAATTATTACCTACGGTACAACTAATTAAACAAATTCTAAAAACTAAAACATTACTCGCTTACATAAAACAAATTGAAAAAAATATATCATACTTTCTTCTTTTATTAATCCTCAAAAAAACCCAAAAAACCAGATCACAGTTAATAACAGCCAAGCCAATTTTTTTTTACATAAATAAACATTTAAAAAATTAAAATTACAGACTAAGCAATTTTTAAAAAAAATTAACACAATTTAACTTTCCAACACAATGTAAAACTATTGCAAAAATAAAAATGCTTCATTTTTTATTAAAACACACGGGGGGGAAAAGTCCGGCAACGCCGGGCAACCCTTGCTAGTTCACTATAATTGTGATGACCGTGGCACACAGCATACATGACATTATGTAATGATTATGGGGTACATGAGATTGGGGGGTTGGGGTTTTCATAAGCTGTAAACCATAAGCATCAATTTCCTAACAAAGTAAGGCTTGAACTATCTCACTTTGCATGTAATGAGTCTATCTCATATATTTGTTTCACCTTCTAAGTTGTATTATTGAACTGAATGAACATTTGCACAATATTCTAATTTTCCAAGTTTCACCTTACGTGGGTGTGTACACACACATACACACGGGTTTCAGAAGACAAGATAAAAGTAAAGGTCGCCCTTGCTTGAAAGCCAGTCGTATCCGACTTTAGAGTTCAGTGCTCATCTCTGTTTTTAGCCAAAGAGCCAGTGCTGTCTGTGTCTGCAGACATTTCTGTGGACATGTGGCAGGCATGACTAAACACTGGGGTGCACAAAACACTGTTTACCTTCCCAAGGAAGTGGTCCCTATTTATCTACTTGCAATTTCTTGCTTTCAAACTGCTAGGTTGGCAGGAGCTGGGACAAAGACAGGAGCTCACTCCATCGTGCAGTACTTGGATCTTGAACTGCTGACCTGCTGACTTTCCAGTCATCAAGATTAGCATCTTAAGCACTAAGCCATTGCAGTCCAAAGACTACAGAATCCAAAATTCAAAGCAAAATTATTCTATAATTGTCATTTGAAATGTAAAAGCAAAACATGATTGCTGACTTTCTGAAATAACTTTTTCCATCAGAAAGCATTTAGCTTCTTCATGACACTGTGAATTATTTAAATCATTATTATTGTTAAATCTGAAAGTAATCTGCAACATTCCTTGCAGCTATAGATTGCTATGCAGAAAATTCACAATTATTTCTTTATGAAAAAAATTCTAAGAAGGTCACAGTTTCTTGTTTTATAGTTTTAATTTCACCAGAAATGAAGGCAATATTTTTGCCATATGCCTCACAATGCAGGTTCTTTAAGGCCATAGACAAATGTTAACTACTATTTTGAGATACATTTTAAATCACAGGGGGAAATATATGAAAAAGACTTCAGTTAAATTCATTACTGAGACTTCCTATGTATTAAAAAACATTCATTGGAACACAATGCCTATAGTGCATTTGATCTAATTTTAAAATAAATAGAATTTTAACATCTTTTTTCATAGCATTCACATAAAGTTCTCCATGCTTTACTGTGAAAGAAATTGAATTCTTTGCATTTCTCAATTTTATCTCCTCTATCTTAGTTATGTTTGACTGTGGATCTTCTTGATTCTTTCCCTCCATAATTAGTTCTTTTATACTTCTGTCACTGTTGGACAATATCACGAGATCATAAAGATGAATCATTCTACATGATTAAGTTTTGTTTTCTCTGACATTTACTCCTGCTGTAAAGCTAAATAGTCTTTTTTAAAGTGAGTGTTGTTTTACCTGCCTGTTGACTTCAAATTGAGTAGGCCACAGTGCATTTACTCTTCTACATATTAATCTCAGTTCATATTAAGTAACAGCAAATACTGTGCTGTAGTAAACTAGAATTGAAGTTACATCCAAGACACAAAATGATAAAAAAAAAGTTGTAGTGGCCAGGACCACAACATCATTTACAGTGGAACCTCATACAACAATCTCTCTGTATAGCAACAAAATCATATGACAATTAGTTGGGGTTTTTTTTGGGGGGGAGGGGGGAAATGGCATCCTGCATAACAATTTTCCCTACAACAATTTTTCAATGGGAAAAACCACTTAGCAAAAAAATTTGTTGTACGATGCATCCCATAGGGAAAATCACTATACGATGCATGCATCGCATAGCAATTGTTTCATACGACAATGATCCCAGTGGAATGGATTAAAATCATTGTATGAGGTACCACTGTACTGATTTTGTTGAAGCAAGAGAATCCCTTCAAGACACATGAAAAGTTGGTTAAAATTTATTAAATATACAAACAAATAAAATAAATAAACTTAACTATTCAGGCCAGAAGCAATTTCCTAAAGTCCCTTAGAGATGTGCGGGAGGGTAGGGTATCTTAGTACAGTTTGGCACTACTGTACTTCAGTCTGCCTCCTATAATACCATTTGGGAGTAATATTCCTACAGTGGGAAAACACTGAAAAAGAGGAATATTCCCATTGAGGGAAGGTGCATGTACACAATCTCTAAAACAGAGGTGCCCAAACTATGGCCCATGGGCTGGATCCAGCACGTGGCGCCAATTAATCCGGCCCGTGCTGCCTTCACCACTCCCGGAAGCGGAAGTAAAACATGCATGTGCACATAACATGCACACGCATGCACATAACACCAACATAAATTACCCACAGCTGTCGAAAATGCATTTACAGCAGCCACAGGTCTGTTATGTCTTTTATGTCAGCAGTGTTATGTGCATGTGTGGGTGCATTATGTGCATGCACACCTGCATTTTGTTCTGCTTCCGGTGGGAGGAACCACATGACCGGAATGCGCAACCACATGACTGGCCCATGACCTGAAAGGTTTGGGCACCCCTGCTCTAAAACCTAATTTTAAAATATTCATCACCAAACAGTGCTTTATGGCAGCCTTACTCAATGTTATAAAAAATCCCTCTGACTTATGAATGAGGGAGTTTGCACTATAATTCAAAATGTCAGGAGACTGGTCTGATATTTCTGTATAATATCATGCTTGGTCTGCAGTAGGAGAAAAGATCCGTAACTTAGCAAAGGGAAGTTTGAATATTGACAAAAAGTCATGCCTGCCACACGTCCATGGAAATGTCTGCACACACAGACAGCGCAGGCTCTTTGGTTACAAACAGAGATGAGCATTGAACCCTTTACCTTTACCTTACCATTCTCTCCAAATATCAATTTCCCCTGCCTATGACTGTGTAAAATGTTTCATTTTGTGATCCTTCTGCTGATAAACCTATACTGTACCACGTATGCTCAGTCTTATAATAAAGTTGTTGTCACTTCCTTTTGAATGCCTTATTTTGAGGAGCCATATTTTAGCCAGTGCAGCCTAGATTCTTCTGAAACAAAACAAAAATTGGTAGGGTCAACTATACTCTTACAAGGTAAGCAAGATTTGTCTTTTCAATTTTATTATTGTTGTTGTTATTGTTGTTGTTGTTTTGGGAAACATGGGATTCTTTGGAGTCTGGTTTTACTATCATGGAGAGTCTGCCCTGATCACCTTTCTACAACATTTACACACTTTCAACTGTAATGTATGTTTCTGACCTCCGTGATACTTAGGTCAATGACACATGCTACTCATCCCACATTTGTCAATTTCCTGTTGGTTGGGAAATACACACACACTTTTTTAAAAAAAATAGTGTTCCAGTTGTTTCTGATCTACAGTGGTACCTCATACAACGATTTTAATCCGTTCCACGGGGCTCGTTGTATGAAAAAAGTGCTATACATACATGCATCGTATAGTGATTTTCCCTATGGGATGCATCGTACAATGACTTTTTTTTTTGCTAAGTGGTTTTTCCCATTGACAAATTGTTGTACGATTTTTTCCATAGGGAAAATTGTTATGTGGGACGCCATCCCCCCCCCCCCCAATTGTTATGCGATTTCGTTGCTATATGGGGTGATTGTTGTATGAGGTTCCACTGTATTTAGTTCTTTCGGGGGGGGGGGAAGGAAAGCTGAAATTTTAATGACTGCAACTGAGCTTTTAGAGTGCACAAGTTTTAAACTTTCCTAAATTTATGACAGTTAAAAGATTAGTACTTCAGCTGAATAAAAGCTGAAAATGAAAGCTGGTACTGTATTTCTGCTTCAAGTATGTATGATGTGCAATTGCAGTGCCCTTATTCTGAACCATCTCTTCTCAAATTCAGACTCTAAACCCCAGACTCCACATTCCCCCCCTTTCTTTGTTCTAGGAAAAACTGTACAGGCTGTGTCTACAGCTCTACCAGGAGTACATGTAGTAAGTAATATAGTAGTGCTACGTTACAGCATTTTTGCGGACTAGTGAATAATTAAAATTCAACTGCCAGCAGCATGCAAACAAGAGGAAACACTAGGGATGATGTTTTGTGCTTAAATTAAAGAGCAAACACATGAAGCATTCTTTCATGTAATTTACGGTCTTTCAGCGATTGCCAAAAGAGACCCCCCCCCCAAACACAAATCATTTGTGTTTATGAAAGGGGAGTGCAGAAAAGTTTCATTTTTGTTTTGTATTCTATCTTTTGTGTAAAATTTTGGTGCCCTTTCTTTCACCCTTTGTCTGTCCAATTGTCTGAGAAATTTTTCATGCAATAATAATATTCCAAGGACATTTAGAAGCCAGCCAATCTGAATGTTCAGAGAAGGGAATCTTGAATGTGTAAAACAGTCTGGAATCCAGCATGGGATTCTCTCCTGCTTTAGTCATTCCTTATATGATGACTGTATGTTGAACTCCTGATCACCTCCATGTTGGACTGCTGCCTAATTATTTGCCTGCTATGCCTCCATCCTTTCCTCTCTCTCTTTTTTTTGCCTTCTCTCTATTTTTTGGGCAAAGGTAAAGGTAAAGGTTTCCCTTGCTTGAAAGCCAGTTGTATCCAACTCTAGGGTTCAGTG
This sequence comes from Bradypodion ventrale, assembly GCA_035047345.1. NCBI lineage: Eukaryota > Metazoa > Chordata > Lepidosauria > Squamata > Chamaeleonidae > Bradypodion > Bradypodion ventrale. Next base: position 191,681,335 of record JAWDJE010000005.1, read on the forward strand.
CTCATCTCTGTTTCAAAGCCGAAGAGCCAGTGCTGTCTGCTTCTGCAGATATTTCCGTGGTCATGTGGCAGGCATGACTAGACACTGGAGTGCACGGAATGCTGTTAGCTTCCCACCAAAATGGTCTCTATCTACTTGCAATTTCTTGCTTTCGAACTGCTAGGTTGGCATGAGCTGGGACAAAGATGGGAGCTCAGTACTCGGGAATCAAACTGCTGACCTTCAGTTTCCCAGTTAGTGTCTTAGCCACTTGAGGGATCCCCATATTACTTTTAGATTATTTTTGCTGCTGTTATGCATCCTGCCTGTTCAAGCATGATTCCTTGGGATTATTTTTTGGATTTCCCACCCTCCATGGAGCTGTGTGGAAGGTTGTGTGGTCAGTTGGACACAGTTTTTGGTATTTTATTTGTTTGTTGTGTTGTTGTTTGTTCCTTTAATGCAAGGATTCTCAACCTCCGGCCCACGGGTTGGATGTGGCCCACAGCACCGTTTCATGTGGCCCTCTATCCCCTCCACCACACCAGGAAGTGCCATGTGGTGGAGGAAGGACAAAATGGCCATCTGGCCCCCAAAGCTGTCTGAGGGAGCGAGACCCAGCCCGTAGCTTTAAAAGGTTGAGAACTTCTGCTTTAATGAGTGGGTGTCTTTCTGTGCCAGAAGGTCTGATGTGTAGGGTGGCTGGCACTGAACCCATACTGTTTTGAATTGGATAATATTGGTGCAGTGCAATGCAATGGTTAAACTGCTGTACTGCAGCCAAGACATTGTGAGTTCAATCTTAATGGGAAATCTTCCATCCTTCTGAGTTCAGTAAAATGATTACCCAGCATGTTGGGGGCAAAGCGAATTAACTTGTGAACTACTCAGAGAGTGCTCTAAGCATTGTGGGGTGATAAATAAGTGTAATTTATAAGAACAACCTCTGGGTTGGAGAGATAGGCAGGATATCTCTCAATGCCATTTCCTAAGCAGGTGAAGGCATCTCCTTGGGAATACCCTGAAGCAAATGGTGAGCCACTGTGTGAGACAGAATGCAGGACTGGATGGGCTGTGGCCTGTTCCAGCAAGGCTGTTCTTATGTAATTGCTATTACTATAATAGTGATTTCTTAGATCTGATGATGTTTCTTCTAACTTGCATACTTCACCGTAAAATGATTCTCTGATGCTCTCCTTTTCACCTTTTTGGAGTAGTCTTTAAGACTTTTTAAAGACATTTAGAGTGCTGGAAAATGCAAATCGGGGACTACAAAATGAATGAACCGAAGGAGGCTCTCCCTTTAATATAAACTGAAAAGATTATTACAGAAACAAAAATAGAAAAATGAAAGCTTCCAAACAACCCAAAATAAAAGAAATATGAAAAAAATCTGCCACATACTTTACATCTCAAGTAAACACAGAGCAATTAAACAATAGTTTCTTTCTGAAACTTCAAAAGGTCACAGTAACCTTCAAATGAAATAAAAATTACTGATTTGCATGTCATGTTCAGAATTTCAGTTACATATGAAATGATTTGATGTTTCATTTAATTTCGTTTTAAAATACAACCATCTGTGTTTCGCTCTGAACTAAGCTTTATTGTAATAGAAGACAAAGGTATTTTTCTGGTAATAGCCAGTGATTAATCATTACCATGTGCCACACTTTATTTAACTTTAATTCAAAGCATACATTTTCTATAAAATACCAAGTGCAGATTGGCATTTAAATGTTCAAATCTTTAAGTGAAAAAGCATAAATGAAGAAATATAGCTTATATCTATTACCATCTTATCTCTTTTGAAATACAGTATCCTATTTTCAATTTTCCATCTCATACATTTGAGGAAGTCAGCTGCTGCCAATAAAAAACCACTGCACAATAAAACAAGTTATTTGGCAAATCTATATTGTTATTGAGGGATATACCCCACTGCAGTCAGTAGTACTTATTTCTCAGTAGACACTTATAAGTCTATTTTCAGTCTCCAAGATAACAAATCACTTTGAATATAGATCTACTGTTGTTGTTCAGTCGCACAGTGAAGTCCAGCCCTTTGCGACCCCATGGACCACCGCCCATCAGGCTCGTCTGTCCTCTGCCATCCTCCGCAGCCAGCCCAGATCTACGCCCCTTGCACCAATGATTCCGTCCATCCACCTCATCCTCTGCCACCCCATTCTCCTTTTGCTTTCAATCTTTCCCAGCATCAAGGCCTTCTCAAGTAAGTCCTCTCTTCCCATCTGGTGGCCAAAGTACTTGAGGTTTATCTTCAGTATTTGTCCTTCCAATGAGCAGTCAGGGTTGATTTCCTTCAGGATTGACTGATTTGATCTCCTCGCAGTCCAGGGGACTCTCCACCAGCACCACAGTTCAAAGGCGTCAATTCTTCTGCACTCAGCCTTCCTTATGGTCTAGCTATCACAGCCATACATTACTACTGGGAAGACCATTGCTTGAGTACTAAAATTATTCTGTCTCTTAGACTGTCAAATCAGAATCTCTTTCATCAATCTGCTTCTAAAGATACATGAAATACATCAATATGAAACAGGTTCTAGATGTTTCTTAAAAGCACTCATCAACACACAGTTATCATGTCAATCTTAAGTACAATATGACTGCCCAGCATTCAATATATATGAAAACTTTTCCCATGTTGAGTATACCAACAGTATTTATAAAAATTCCATGGACCATCTGGAAAGAACGTGCCTCAGGGGCAGAAGAACAATGTAAAAGTCTAGAGTTCACAAAATGACTAATTCAGAAGGTCAGGTAAAGGTTCTGTCTCAACCTATAATGCCAGGCTGACATAAAATTTTCTTGAAGTTAGTGATGCATCATAATAGGAAAAAACTGTCCTGATATCAAGCAAATCTAAAAGCCACTAGACTAAGAAATCAAGAGTATAAACCAAGCAGGCAAGATAATGTTGGACTAGTAAATATGTTTGCACAATAAATCCGTTCACTGGAGGGAAATTGAAGATTGAATCAAACTTAATAAAACCAAAAAAATCTGTTAAATCACAAAAGTCTTTACTGTTTCAGTTTTTCAAAATATAAAATTTACTTTATCTTCGGTGTTAAAAGAAAATCCTTTAACATTCCAGGTAAGTATACATCTTGTAACAAAAACTTAGAAATCTCTTCCTTCCAAATAAAATTTGATAATTCTCTCTGCCACAACCTTCTCAATCTCATTCATTCACCCATGAATATTGAGGAGGAGTCTGTAATTATTTAACATTGCCCACCAGTAGATTCAGGTTTTTTAGGAATAGGCCAAATTTTAGCTTTTTTCAAACTGGAAGGTAGAACACCTTCCTGTAGAGAAGAATTTATGGTGTTCCTGATTCATTCCAAAGTCAAGTCCTTGGTAGATTTCAGGAGCCAATCCAGGGGTGGATTGAAACAAAAAAAGTGGTCTTGCCAGCATACAAGTATGCTGTCAGCCTCTTTGAGTGACACACACTGAAATCAATTCAACAGTACAGGACAATATGGTGCACTGGAGATATTAATTTGATCTACTGTGCTAATATAGGAGTCAGTTCCTGTTATATGGCCTTGATCTTCATTCTGAAATGGGCAGCTAGTTGTTTTCAAGATGCACCAACCTTCAGTTGTTGGCCTTGCAAAAAAGGAGATGCCGGGGCGATAATATGATAGCGCTTTTCAAATACTGTTCAGTAAAACTCTGGGTTACAACCGCCTTAAGTTTAAGTTTGCTGCAGTTTACAACGGCAAATCCTATGGAAATGCCGTCCCAGTTTATAAATTTTTAATGTATTTTTTTTGTTTACAACAATCAATTCAAGACCATTTTTTATTTTTCAATGCATTTCTATGGATGTTTTGGTTTACAGGGTTGTGTGTGGTTTTTTTTTTTTTGGTTACAATGGAGGCTGTTGGAACGGACGTCCATCGTAACCTGGGGATTTACTGTCATTGAAAAACAGTCATAAAGAAGAGAGGCAGGATCTGTTCTGGATCATCCCAGAGTGCAGCGCACGTAATAACAGTCTCAAACTATAAGAAACCAGAGACAGGCTGAGTGTCAGGAAAAACTTCTTAACTGTTAGAGCAGTATAACAATGGAACCAATTATCTTGGGAGTGGTGTAGTGCTCCAATGCTGGAGGCATTCAAGAGAAAATTAGAAAACCATCTGTCAGATCTGCTTTGATTTGGATTCCTGCATTGAGCAGGAGGTTGGACTTGATGGTCTCATAGACCCCTTCCAAACTTAAGTTATTTTATGATTCTATGATAATGCAATTGTGCCTTTGATTTAAACAGTATTTCATGCACCTTTGGTATTTCATTTTAGATTCTTATTTTTATTCTCCTGTATGCAATTTTCATATTTTAAGCCTGCAGTTTATTACAACTGCGTGTTACTATGAGAATTTTGAGTTTAAATATGTGCTATATATTTTCAACACTTTTGAAATACTTTGGATTTTTTTTAAAATTTAGAAGCAGTATAGCTGATAAAATTTGTAGAACAGGTCAAGTTGCTTTGTTTGGCATTATTGTGACGTCAATATCCAGAAGAAATAGATTGACACGAACTGAGATGCCACCAAACCCTTCAGGGTGAAAAATCCCATTGATGACATTCCTTGTCAGCTGGTACTGAATCTATACTTTTGAGTTGTTCTTCATGGGTGTTACACAAGAAACCTGTTGAATTATACGCAGACCACACCTCTGGAAACCCCTTCATGGGATGTAGGAATTCCTAGCTGTCTTCCTAATGATCCACACTGGCTTTCGAAGACGGGGCCTGGGTGAGTTCTGTCTGAAGGCCAGCATATGACTCATCTCCCCCAAAATAGAGGGACATCTAATTTCCTGTTATTGCAAGCAAGCCCCGTGTTCACGAGCACACCTCATGATTATTATGTCATTCCTCACGACTTTCACCCACTGCCCAACCCAGTATTATGTAATCTCACATGACCTGCTTAACCAATCACCTCAAAGATCACGCCCACTTCCTGTACAGAATTGTATGGCTAATAAAACTTCTGGGGCCTCTTTGTCCAGGCAGAGATCTCTCTGGACCCAGGAAAAGTACATGGGGTCTCTCTCTCTCTGTGTGTGTGTGTGTATGTATGCATACCTGTGATCTGTATGAATGTTTCAGAGGCTGGTGTGAAGGCCTCTCCCGCTACAACAATGGGATGTCTCTCAGTTGGCAAGCTAACCTTAGCAGGGGCATGCCCATATACCAGAGGTTTAACCTTGACACCTCCTTTTTTTAAACCAGCTAAAATCCCTTCCTCATCTGCAACCAGCACCACTTTCAAGTAACGAGTAAATTTGGCTTGTTAAACAAACAAAAATGAAATATTACAAGTTGGAGGCAACAAACACATCATCACATCTATAGCCTTAAAGAGCTGTCATGATGAAATTCTATATTTTCATAGTGAAAGGATACATTAGGATAAGGATAGGCTTGGCCACTGTATATTAAAATCACCTAGTAGGACTATATGATCAAACTGTATGATACAGCCTTCACAGAATTGTTAGGAAAAGTACCAAAAGAGTAAAAACTGGCACCACTACTGCAGGGAAATCATACCCAATCAATATTCAATACAAACCATGTTACACTTAGCTTAATTGTTTTCTACAAAGCTTTTACAATAGCAATAAATGGACTGTCTGAAGAATCACTTTTTTCTCCAGTGGGGAAAAATACAGTAACTTAAATGTGGAGAAAATGTATTGCTGAGGAGGGCATAGTTGTGAAACATAGGTTTTAAAAAATATGATTTTTATGGCTAATCTCTTTACAAAGATTTCTTAGCAGAACCTATGTATTGATACACATTTACCCTCATGCTGAAAAGACCATCAGAAACTGTTCTTTTGATATATGTACATGTGGCAATACAGATGATTTCAAGACTCAGACAAAGTTCACCAGGGCTTTTCAGAATGTTAACGAGCCAATTATAATAATAAAAGAGTAACGTGACAAAAATAGTAAAGTAAAATGCCTTGGAATAGAAGGACCAGAGTTCAGTGAAATGAAAAAGCAGAGTTCAAAGACTTCTGCTGAGCATGATGTTTATATTCAGGCTGGACTCACACTGTATGTAACACTGCAGAAAATATTTCATTTAAATAATGAGGGAAAAAATCAAATATAGTTTGTTAGCCGTCATAGTTTCTCTTCCAAAGCTTATATATTTCTCTCTTCAAAACAGACCAGCATTTTCCTAAAATGTCATGTAATTACTGAGTACAGTACATGTTTAGTACCTTGACCATTGAGACTAAGATCTTGAACTTGAAAAATTGATAGACTAAAAATTTTAAAATCAGTGTTTTGACAGGTGTATGAACACAAAAGAGATTAATTTCCCTACAACAGCTTTTTCTTCTGTAATTGCTATTTAGGAATTTCTGTGTGCATCAAAAGGAGCAAATTTGGTATGCTTAATGTGCCTTAGTAATTTTAAACTGCCTTATTTTGTTATTTAAAAGAACTCTTTGATCATATTTAGAGAGAAGTGCTTTCCCATCTGCACTGGTCATAAAAGAGAGCCCTGTAGCCTACATTTTGCTTATTGTCTTATCTGTCTTTCACTAGCCATATCTTTACTGTGCTTTTCTTTAGATGGTGCTAGACCGTCATCTTTTTCTGACACTTTCAGGACATGCTCCTATGCATACAATAAGGCTCAATTTACATTACATGTTTGCATTTAAGCACAGTATATGTAGACCATATGCCAGTAAATAACATAAAACTTTACATCTGCTGTAACTTCTTGGAACTGTAATCTAATACTTCACATGAAACAACAGGAAAAGCTAGAAGAAAATAACCACATTGTTCTCAAGACAAACACATAATTCATACAAGAATGCCACTTGTTTTCATCCAAATGTGAACAGAGTTTATAATTCACTGTACAGTGCACATTCTCAAAGAAGAAATGAACCTACCTCTGCACAACAATTACATTGATATTTGATAGCAGACCTTGATAGTCACAATTGCTCTCCTTTGTCATTGTATCCAAGAGGCAGGTCCAAATGGATCAATAATCTGGTTCATGTGTAATGCCTAAATCATAGTGTGGTAACGTGTGGACATGACTGCTAATCAATGAGTGTTTAGTGCCAGTGCTTCTTTGGAAAAGCACTGAGGAGGAAAATAGAAACACTTTCCTCTGTTTTAGCAAGGTTATGCTTTAGCAACTTAACTGGGAACTACCAGTTTAAATATTGGTTTACTGCAGAAGTGGGAAATGTGTTGTCCAGTAACTAGGTACAACCGTCAGCCTAAGTTAATGCAAGTGAAGGGATCCCAAAGTAGAGAAAGGCAGTATGGAAAAGTTGTAGTTTGAAGCCATGACCTGATCTTGGCTTGTTTTAAAAATCATAGTTTAAATTAACCACAATGCAGCCAGTTATCGATGCAAAAGCAAGCTATAAATAGTTGAGAACACAAAATGAATGAAAATCTGGGATAAAGAAATTTAGCATATGTATTGATTCTCAATTAAAACAAAGGCTTGTTTTAGGCCATGAGTGCATTAGTAAATACTGTAGTATGGAAAATGCTGCATTTTTTTTTTACAGATCACCTAATGTAAAGGCCACTTTGAATCAGCCTGGCTCTTTTTGCTTTTGAGTGGAGTCCTTTTCTCTGCCAGTGGGGGCTTCTACTTTTTTCAAGCTGAAGTAATTTGGAAAGTGTTTCCCCATGTAATCAGTACTTTCATTCTCCAGAATGCCAGTGTGTATGATTGAGTGATATTCTGGTGATGTGTTAAGTTGGGTGTGATGTTTTTGCTAGGAGGAATCCCCATGATATTTCTCCCTAGTTGCCCACTACTGAAACACTACTTAATTTAGCAGCAGTTCATCTTGATATGAGTTTAGTGCTAGATCACTTCTGCATGGACAAAAAAGTCACAAAGCAGCATGAAATAGAAGCAACTGTGATGAAGTACAGCAAACTAATAATTTCTATGGTATGTGTATGTGTTTGTATGTTATAAGAACATAAGAACAGCCTTGCTGAAACAGGCCACAGCCCATCCAGTCCCAGCATTCTGTCTCACACAGTGGCTCACCATTTCCTTCAGGATATTCCCAAGGAGATGCCTTCACCTGCTTAGGATTCCCTGGAAATGGCATTGAGAGATATCCTGCCTAACTCTCCAACCCAGAGGTTGTCCTTAAGTATCCATAATTATAGCCATTGATACCCTTGTCCTCCATGAAGTTGTCTAATCCTTTCTTAAAGCTGTCAAGACTGACAGCTGTCACCACTTCTTCTGGCAGGGAGTTCCATAGACCAGTAATCCTCTGGGTGAAAAAGTACTTTCTCTTATTTGAAGTACTTTCTCTTATGTTATGGAGATCTTTGGAAAACTGTCCCTTTCCCCTGTGCCATGCAATGTATCAGGAGTTCTCAACCTTTTTAAGCCAGGGGCCGGGTCATATTCCCACAGACAGCTTTGGTGGTCGGACAGCCATTTTGCCCTTCCTCCACCACATGGCACTTCCTGGTGTGGTGGAGGCAGTGGGGGCCACATGAAATGGTGCCATGGGCCACATCCAGCCTGCAGGCTGCAGGCTGCAGGCTGAGAATCCCTGCAATATATTAAACAGCTCACGACTTTACAGTGAACCATACAAGAAGAGCCAGGGAGTGGCACAGGGTGGGATCACAGAAAGAGGAGCTATCGGCTGTGCTGCAGATCAAATTGTGTTGGACTGATAGGCTAGTGTGGACACTGAAACAATCTGCATCTCTATGATACAAACAGAAGCATAAAATAGGCTGCAAAACAAGCTGCAGCAAAGCCAAATTGTTCCAGTTGGGTCTGTCAGTCTTAATGATATCTGTTGAGTGGTGTAACAACTCATTTACTAATATTTCAGTGTCCTTCAGTGTAATTTCCCACTGATTAATGCAGGGGTGCCCAAACTTTTTGGGCTGCAGGCCAGTCACGCGGTTCAGGGAGCCGGTCACTATGGCCTGGGGGCCAAATCCAGCCCCCAACACCAATTCAACCAGCCTGCGTATGGGTGCGTTTTATTTCTGCTTCCAGGAGAGACTAGGGCTTTGCGGGCTGGATGAATTGGCATTGGGGGGCTGGATCTGGCCCCCGGGGCATAGTTTGAGCACCCCTGGAGTAATGGATGAACTGTAATTGATGTCTTGAGCACATGGAGCACACCTCATCCCACAATAGCCACCACCTAGTGATATGCTTCTTTGCCTTCAATAGTTTAGCAGGTTATTTTCCATTTTACACCTAGAAGTTTAATTTGTTTGTGACAGATTTAATGGAGAGTTGTACTTTAGATCCATAATGAGTATTTGCTTAATACAGCATAGTCTTTTATTTAAGGGGAAAAAATTACAGCCATGTTATTGAAACTTTCATCTCCCTCACTTATGGTGAACATATTCCAAGGTATCTATTGCTATGTATGGTGACTTTTGGGATACCTATGTTTTGAAACTATTATTTGAAAATAGTTTTGTTCATTTCAATATCTACAACTTAATACAGAGCCGGATTGCAAAGCCTTGCAGTAACCCTCAGGGATAGAGAGGGACAAAAAACCCTTAACATACACACACCACGTGTTTTAGGGTCAGCGAAATATATTCCCAAACTATGTTCCACGGAACAATGGTGGACTTCAATTCCCTGAAGCCTAAGTCAGTATATTGGCTGATCAGTGCTTTGGGGAATTGACTTAGGTTTCTGGGAATTGCAGTAAAAAAAAAAACCAAAGGTTGGGAAACACTGGTAGTTAGTATCAACCTGTAAATTACATGTTGCTGTAGTCTACGACAAAAAAAATCCACATGTTTTTAGCTCAGACAGGACTTCAGAATGTAGAAGAATGGGGGCTTAACTCTTCAGAACTATTTAATTGGCCATTCTGCCAACTAAAATCCACTGAAACTATTTCGCTTCCAGCAAGATAGTATATTTTCCCAAAGAGAAAAAAAGTTACAGGTGTATGAGCAAGCAAATAGCCTAAGGAAAGGAATTTTCAAGCAATGTAAATGCACTGATATGGCTTCAGTAACTTGTCTTTAAAAAGAAGGAACACTCTATGAATAGCTTGACTCTCAGACAGCAGTCAAAAGGTCCAGTAGAACAAATCTCTGGTATCCTTTTACACCAGCCAAACAGCCTTTGCAAACAGTTTAAGGGAATTTACAGATCCTTTGTATTCACACAAAAGCATAAGGTATGCTTATCTTAGTGTTATTAGAAAAGGCCATCTTCCTTTGTTTAATTTTCCCCAAGAAGAAAACAAGCTGAGTTAAGAGGCCTTCACAATTTTGCCATGTGCTGTTGGCTATCTTTGAGCTGACTACAGCCCTTGATCTGCTTGAACAATCTGTGAACAATTCATAAGCTTGAAAGAATCAAGCAGTGTTTCTTCAACAAAGCACATAATACAAACAAAGCCCTAGTTTGTCAGATCCATAGAGAAGCTGAAACAGAATGTTTTCCTGAGATATACTATTTCAGATTTCAAATCAAATTTCGAGATGAAGGAATCGGGGCCACAGAGGGCCGGAGCGCCCGGAGGAAGACTGATCAAGTAACGACACGAGGCAAGGAAACAGGATCAGATCAGTACTTTAATGGCAAAAGGCAATATCATTTATAGGGAAGAAAACGCAACGGTGGCAAACTGTCATCTAACAGCGCATTACCTCATACGTTGGTTCAGGTTAATGGGGAAACCTTCAAAGGGGAAGTTAATTAACTCGGGCAAACACGGGGAAAGAATGACCATTGTGTTGGGGATTAGACAGGGACAAACATGGCTTATTTGCGCCAGGGATTTCCCAAACCGGGAGATGAGTTTATTACACTTAATGTTACACAGGAGTTAGCTATCTGCTTACTTGGCAGCGTCGCGGGTCAGGTCACGGTAATTGGGTGAATCAAACCCAATCTTTTATTCACCCCCCTTGATTTGGCGACCGGTGAGCCCACTGGTCGGGAGCCTGTCTCACCGCAGTGGTCTCTGGTCTATTCCGTGCCCTGTGGGGCACGGGGAATCCATATCTCCCCTTTTATTTTCTATTTAAGAACCTGACCGGCGACCTTACGCAAGATAGGCATCAGCTGTTGAGCTGGGATGACGTCACGGGATTTCCCTCTGGGGCGGCACTTGGAGATCAGCGAGGGAATACACTGAGCAAAGCAACAGAGCGTAATGCCTAGTATGGCTATTCCCACCACTATCTGAAGCACCGTCTGTAGCCACCCCCAGGGGATCCATGACCACATCCAATTCCATAGGGAACCCCACCAGGCTCCCCACGCGGAGCCTTCCGTAATGCCTGCAACAATGGAATGCAGGTCCTTGATCTGGTTTTGTATTTTCCGGGAGTTGTCAGTAAGGTTAAAACAGCACATCCCATGGACAGATTCGCACCCCAGGTGGTGCAATAAGAGGAGGTAGTCGATAGCCGCTCGATTATCAAGAACAGCTTGGCGGAGTTCCACCTGCTCTTGATTAAGGAGCGCTATCGCTGAGGAGGTATGATTGATGGTTTTTGCTAAACCGCAGGCCAAATGACCAATTCTCCGTGCGTTGCCGGTGGCCAACCCCGGCACGCCGATCAAACTGACGGATAGGGAAACATACTCAGCGGGACTCATTACTCTGATGCTGCTGTCACAAGAGCTGTCTAACTGGGTTGTGCGTGTGTGCCGAATGAGCGGGGAAACATTCACATGGGATACATTTGTGTCACTAGAACGTGGGGCAATCATGTCCCTGGTAGGGAGTACAAGTGTCAAGCGACTAATGCAACACATTGAGTCCGACAGATTGGCAGGGATGTAGTTCCAGGTGTGCTGGTTGCAGGTGAAGAACCACCCTGAGGGCAGGGTGACATGAGCGTACAATGAGATGAGGGTCTCCGGTTTATGGCAAGTCCAGTTGCCAACGCCAGGGTCAATACAGCGGCGCCGTGCCTGACCGTCTGCGGTGCAACCGGTCATGCGGGTACAGGCGGCGCCCGGGCTGACCGCCACCCGAGGGGTATGGAGGGTGGCTGCATCAGCCGGCAAGGTTGGGGTAAGTTGCTGTCCCCCCCAGCGTGCATATGCCGAGAAGGCGGTAGGAGAGTGAGGGGCAAAGGATGCTTTTCGCAACCAGGCACTGTCCTCGGTGTGCTCGTCCGGAGTATGGCACACCGGGATGAGACAGGTGCTGAGCATGGATGCAGAACCAACGTCCTGCTGTAAGCAAAAATCGGACTGGTTGACGAGACCCGCCAACCTTTCCCACAAGTTGTACTGCATTCGTGTAGACAGGTCTTCACCAGGCGACAAACCGTCGGCCTGGATTGAGGCTGCCTGGGCGCCTCCCCCCAAAAGCAGGGAGAGGGCCAGGACTATGGAGATCGCCACGGTGTTGGCGTGAATCTGGGCCAAGACTGCAGCTGTGAGGTTCTCCGGCGTCGGTTCCTTCCCCTCGCGCTGGACGGCGTCCTGAGCGTCATGGCAAAGAACCTTGACCATCCCCCAGGTGACTTTAGGGATCGGCTGTCGCCTCCTCCGACGGATCCTCTCGTGCAGGGTGAGGTCCTTCATCTCCGGTATCGGACTCGGGTCGGTCTGGTTCCACGCCATGCGGTTCCGTGTGAGGTTTGACACACCGAGCTGGGATCCAGATGACACCTGTAGGAGACATAACTGCAGCATACCCTCTCCCCCAGGTGACGAGCGGCACCGGCCCCCTCCAAGTGGGGTCCGGTGGCACCCGGTACCGGACCATTGGTCGCGGGAGAGCTTCCGAACGGCGGAAATGCCTCTCCTGCGGCGTGCAATCCGAAAAAACATTAAGGTGATTGTGAGTGAACAATACCTTGTTAAGACACATCTGTGCTTCTCCCTGTGACTTGGGGAGGGCTGGTGGCTCCCCCCTTTCTGTTTGTTTGTCAATGTAGGACTTTAGCGTCCGGTTGACCCGCTCTACAATCGCTTGCCCTTGCGGATTGTAGGGAATCCCAAATGTATGCTTGATGTCCCATGTGGCCATGAAGGCGGCCAGCTGCCTAGAGCTGTAGGATGGCGCGTTGTCCGTTTTCACGTGCCGTGGTTTGCCCATGGCAGCTATGCAGGAGAGGAGGTGCTGCTCCACGTGGGTCGCAGTTTCCCCTTTCTGCGCCGTGGCCCAAACGAACTGGGAAAAGGTATCAATGCAGACGTGCATGTACTGCCATCTGCCAAACTGCGGCACATGCGTGACGTCCATCTGCCACACCTGATTGGCCTCTGTCCCCCGTGGGTTGACCCCCCACGAGGGCCCCCCCGGCGCCCCTGCGCAATGCTGGCAAGAGCGGACTATACCCTGGGCTTGAGAAAGCGGCAGATTGAACTGTCTGGCGAGTGCCTTGGCATTTTGGTGAAAAAATGCATGGCTTTGGATTGGAGTAGTGAAAACTCCCAAAACTGAACGTTGCTGAATGTCCTTTGCGGCCGCGTCCGCTCTGCTATTGCCCGCGGAAATCGGACCCGGTAGGTCTTGGTGACTTCGGATGTGGGCAATATAGAGCGGCTCCGTGCGGTTTCGCAAATGAAATTGAGCGGTGAGAAACAGACTTAGTAAATTCTTGTCTATCGCGGGAGTGATGTAAGCTCCCGGTAGACTGTGCAACAAATTCCTTACGTACAGGCTGTCAGTAATAATATTCAAACGCTCCCGGGCGAAGGTGCGCAAGGCAAGGTTCACGGCTGCCAACTCTGCCCGCTGAGCGGACTTCTGTGGAAGAGTTAGCAGCGTGTGCCAAGCTTCGCCCTCCTGCCAGGTCAAAACACCATAGGTGCGACCTCCGTCTGTGAAAACTGTCCTGGCCCCCTGAAGCGGGACCAGCGAGAGCAATTCGAACAAGCTGACTGTTCCTGTCTGCAGGGAAACGAGTCTAGGGTCCTTGGGCAAGTGGTACGCTAAACTCCCAGTGAAACCTTCCAAGGCTATCGGAAGCGAGTCACCGAGCTGCACTAATTGGTGAATTTGTTCCTTGGTGAAAGGAACCACAATTTTGGCCAAATCATTTCCTGAAATGTCCCTAGCTCTCAGCCTGCCGCGGTAAATCACCGCGGAAACCAGCTCTTGGGGCGGAACGATGTTCCGTGGTGATGTGTTAGGCAAATAAACCCACTCCACAATTTTCGCTCCCTTCTCTGAGTCTACGCCTAACGCCCCAGTGAACATGGATCCTGACCGTACGATGTACAAATTCAGGATCGGGGCATAAGGCCCCTGGGCGATTCTATCAACCCATCTCTGGCTAAGGACTTGGTTAACTTTCTCGAGCGCCAAACGCGCGTCTCGAGAGATTTTTATCCGGTCTGCCGGCTGCTTGCCTAGGGTTAGCAGCGAGAAGAGCGGTTTCAAAAGATCCGTATCCAATCGGAAATACGGTCTGGCCCAATTAATATTCCCTAAAATCTGCTGTAACTCTACCAGGGTGACTGAGTCCTGTAAAGCTATCTGGGGTAAAACCGGTGCGGCAAAAGAACGGAGAAGCCGATGACCCAAGTATGAAAAGGGCTCGGTTTTCTGCACCTTCTCTGGGGCTATGAGTAGACCCTTGTCCCCCAGGCTGGCCTGGAGGTCAGAAAACACTGCGCTGCCGAGTTGCGGCAACGCCACTAAGATATCATCCATGAAATGACACACAATAGCTTTAGGGTAAAGGCTTCGAAACTTTGCCAGCGCGTTGTGAACATAAATTTGGCACAGGGTGGGCGAATTGAGCATGCCCTGTGGCAAAAATTTCCACGCGTAACGGAGCGTGGGCTCACTGTGGTTCACAACCGGCACCGTAAAAGCAAACCTCTCCCGGTCCCTGGGGTCTAAGGGGATTGTATAGAAGCAATCCTTGAGATCTACAACTAGAATCTCCCACCCCTCGGGAATCATATTTGGATTCGGGATGCCGCATTGAAGCGGACCCATCGGCTGAATACATTTATTGATCTCTCTGAGATCGTGGAGGAGTCGCCACTTCCCCGACTTCTTTTTAATCACAAAAATTGGCGAGTTCCAGGGACTCGTGGACTGCTCTATGTGTCCTGCGTCTAGCTGTTCTTTCACTAGATGCTTGAGAGCAACTAATTTCTCTCCCACTACCGGCCATTGTTCTACCCAGACCGGGGTATCAGTGAACCATTTAAGTGGCAACGCCATTACCCGAAGGTAAGGGTGGCACTGTACTGCTCGAGAATGTCTCGCCCCCAAAGGTTGACGTGCACGTCAAGAATGTGCGGCCGAATTACCGCTGTGCCCTCAGCCTTTGGGATTGTGACTTCTACCCACTCTCGGCTCCTAAACGCTTCCTGAACTCCACCTACCCCCCACACATCGGAGACTGGCTCAATGGCCCACTCTCTCGGCCACTGACTCCTGCTTATCACGGACACATCAGCTCCTGTATCTAACAATCCGGAAAATGATCTTTTATTCAGAAATACCTCAATAACTGGGCGCTGTTTCCACTCAATGTTGGTCTCCACTGTCGCTAAAACCTGGTATCCTTGCACTGCCTCACTTGCGCTGTCACTGAGCCTTCCCTGGCTGCCTGCTGACGGGTGACAAGGAACCATGATCAGTTGCGCTAAGGTCTCTCCCTTGTGGATTGTTTGGGGCAGGTGTGTCCAAAGTTGGACCTGGAGAACGCCTGAAAAATTCGAGTCAACGACTCCAGGAATTATGAAAATTCTACGTGCGCCAGCCACACTACGGGGCAAAACTAAACCTAAAAAGCCTCTGGGCAGGGGACCCATGTACTGGGAATCGACCAGATAGACTGTGCCTGGCAGGTCGCATGTAACGTCCGCCTGGCAAGTCAATTCTAGCCCTGTACTACCCTTGGGGCTGGCCTGTGCCCTCGTAGTGCCTGGAATGTGCCTAGAATCTAGTCTAGTTCTGGGGAGTTCTGGATCTGGGTGAAGGAAGCCTCTGTTTGGACCGGGGCCAGAGACGTGCCCGGATTCCGGTTTCCCGAACTCGGACAAAACCTGGCCCAATGATAGCCCTTTTTGCACTTGGGGCAGGGGGTGTTCGGAGCCTTGGGACGGCCGGACTTTTGTCCGCCTCCCTTGGATCGGCACTCCCTAGCGAAGTGTCCGACCTTGCCACAGGAGTGGCATGCCCCTTTGGTCTTACCATTGCCATGAGGTCTTTTCCCCCCTGCACCGCTGCCGCTAGCAGACCCATCTTGTAGGAGTCTGTGCCAACGTCGGAACATGCGCGGATCATGTCCGTTAAGGTTATGTCAGGGCGATTGCCCAGGGACTGCAAGATTTTACGGCAGTCCAAGTTGGCGTTGTCCTTGGCTAGCTTAATCATGAGCTCTTGCTGGGCTTGCTCATTATCAATCTGCCTGGTGATTGCTTCTTCCAGGCGATTGATGAAGTCCATGTAGGGCTCCTGGGCTCCCTGCTTGATCGCAGTGTAATTCTTGGCCGTTTTGCCAGTCGCCGGGACCTTGAAGTATGCCCTATAGGCGGCTTCGGCCGACATCTCTAGGGTGGCTAGAGGCAAGGCGATCTGCGCCTGGATGGACTCAAAGGCACCTGAACCATATAGCTGTTCAGCGATTACCGCGCCTCCCATCCTGGCGGCTCTGGCCTGAGCCTCGAGCCGATACTCGCTGTCCCAGATCATGTACTGGCTAGGGGTTAGCATCATCCTCATGACGGCCTTCCAGTCATGGGGAATCCACATGGTGGTTTCGCACGCCTGCTGAAGCGTGCCCCTGGTAAAACGACTTTGGAGCCCTGTCTCTGAGATTGCCTTCCGTAAAGCCATGAGAAGCTTGTACGGGACTGGGGAATGAACGATTTGTTGGGCGCCTGTGAGCGCGTCCATCTCCATACGGATTGGACAGATTTGCCTAAGTTCAGCTAGCTGTTCAACTGACAATTCCCCCTTCTTTAGCTCGATCTCGGCGGTGCGCTGAAGGGCACTCTTAACAACTAGGGAACCTGGAGCTGTCAGAGAAGCGCCAGCGCCTCTCATTCCTTGCGTTCCTTCGGTGACGTCTGCAGCTGTCACCGCGGGAAGGCTCCCTACGCTGCTCTGCCGATAGCTAATTGACGGGTAGAGTGACGTGGGCGCAGTCGGTTCGACTGGCTTGCCTGATGACTTCTCTAACGGGGGTTCATTGGCTTCTACCCGGACTGGCTCGATCTGCTCTAAGAGTCTCCTACACTTCCTCCATGTCCTAACTATCCCTCCTGGAGCTTTCGGGGGTTGCTGAATGCAGTCTCCTATCTGATCCCAGAGCGTCAGGGTTAACGTACCTACTTCTGGGTAAAGTAGGCAGTGTTCCCTGAGGTACGCCAAAAGTCTCGCTAGCTCCCTGCTGTGAAATCGTAACTGAAAAACCCTGGCCAGGATTCTGAACTCTTCCTCCCGAGTTCTTTGGCTAGCGGACGGACTTGGTCTATGAGAACAAGTCCCCATATTACCTGCGATGGTCCTCTGAAGTTTCCTCCTCGGGACGGAGATCGACGCGTCTTTGCAGGCAACAGGTTCGGACGTCTAGTGTCTGGGGTAGACCTCGGAGCGTGGACCTTCCGCCACGGGCCCTTCTAACGGCCTCTGCGATGTCAGGGGCTCACAGCCTGCCCTGAGCGGAACGCGTTTCCCTCTATGGCAACCTCCTCGAAAGCGGGAGTAAGCTGTAGGAATGTCTCTCTGGAATGCCTCGCCGCAGGCCACTTCTCTGATCGGCTGGCTGCCGGTCAGAGTGCCGCGCTGTCCTCCGGGGTGACGGGTCGCGGTTCAAGCGCAGAACCGGACCGCGTGGATCGTTACTCGCGAGTAGACCTCTCCGGGGTCCCTTTACTCACGAGTAAATCACGTCGGGGTCACCAGATGAAGGAATCGGGGCCACAGAGGGCCGGAGCGCCCGGAGGAAGACTGATCAAGTAACGACACGAGGCAAGGAAACAGGATCAGATCAGTACTTTAATGGCAAAAGGCAATATCATTTATAGGGAAGAAAACGCAACGGTGGCAAACTGTCATCTAACAGCGCATTACCTCATACGTTGGTTCAGGTTAATGGGGAAACCTTCAAAGGGGAAGTTAATTAACTCGGGCAAACACGGGGAAAGAATGACCATTGTGTTGGGGATTAGACAGGGACAAACATGGCTTATTTGCGCCAGGGATTTCCCAAACCGGGAGATGAGTTTATTACACTTAATGTTACACAGGAGTTAGCTATCTGCTTACTTGGCAGCGTCGCGGGTCAGGTCACGGTAATTGGGTGAATCAAACCCAATCTTTTATTCACCCCCCTTGATTTGGCGACCGGTGAGCCCACTGGTCGGGAGCCTGTCTCACCGCAGTGGTCTCTGGTCTATTCCGTGCCCTGTGGGGCACGGGGAATCCATATCGAGCAAATTGCAAATCAGAGAAAAATTATAAAGCACAAATGTGGTTAGTCAAACATTTCCCTCTTTCTTTTTCTTTTCATTTCTGGGCCTTAGATTGATGCTTCACCTTTTCTTCCTCTTCTGAATTAAACAATGCAATCCTCATACCTGTCAAACGTGGCTCCGGACAATCCAGGACCTGCACAGAATGGTTCTGCGCAGGTCACTTTTTACGCATGCGTAAAAGCCTTCTACACATACATAAAAGCGACTTGCACAGAACCGTTCTGCGCAGCTCACTTCTACGCATGCATAGAAGGCTTTTACGCATGCATAGAAGGCTTCTACCATCCCCTTCTGCACAGAAGCCTTCTACGCATGCGTAGAAGGGTTCTACGCAAGCATAGAAGGGTTCTACGCATGCGTAAAAGCTTTCTACGCATGCGTAGAAGCGAGCTGTGCAGAAGGGATGTGCAGTAACGCCTTTCCCCCGCTGCCAAATTCCGGGGTTTCGGAAGTTCCGGGCGGAAAATGGCAAAAATCGGCGCCAAAAAAACGGGAAATCCCAGCCAATCCGGGAAGGTTGACAGGTATGGCAATCCTACCCATACTTTTAGAACAGGGATTCCCAACCGATGGCCCATGGGCAGGATGCAGCTCACTGTGCCAATTAATCATACAGATCCAATAAATAAATAAATAAAATCAATCAATCAGGCCCACAGTGAAGACCCCGCCACCATGGGAAGTGCCAAAAACTACCAAAAATACACTGGAAGCAGCCAGAAAAAGAAGAAAAACCCTGAAAAAACCTGACAGCATGCTGCCCTTGCACCTGCCACCATGGGAAGTGATGAAAACCACAGAAAATGTGCCACAAATGCACCCACCACCACTACCGAAAGCAGCAGGAGGAACCATGCCTCTGGCCCATGCAGCTATCTGAGGGGGCGTGGTCTGGCCTGTGGCAGGAAAAGGTTGGCCACCCTAGCTTTAGAAAGGATCACCTACTCAAACAGCTTGCGGTCTTTGAAAAACAGATGAACAAGAAGGTGATAGCAATGTTTCTTCTAAACTTAAATATAACTGTTGCCACAGAGAGAAATAACAACATTAAGTTCTCATATTAGTGTTCTGTACAGTCTATTTATCAAATTTCTATAAACCCTGTTAATATTGAAAAAACCATATATTGCTTATGAAGTACAGTATGAGTAACAGACTCTGAACCATGCTTTTGCGTGGTTCATGTGTGCGCGCCCTCCCTAATTTTGAATGTTTACACCATTGCCAGAGCTCAACAGATTGAGGGGTTTATGGTAGGTCTTAGTGAACTGGAAAGTAAATAAAGGTGTTGCTGTATGTTAGTTATAAAGAACTTGTACAAAAAAGTAAGTAATACTTAAAAGCAATGAGACCTCAAACAAGATACGTAGTGGACTTTGGCAAAGTTACTTTGTATTATTATGATATGCTGGAACCACTGGTTTAATCTCAAACAAAGGCCAGAACCAGGCAGATAAGGCAGCTTTGCAGAACCCAAGACAGCATGTTGATTTTTTTAAAAAAAAACCTTTGGGGGGGGATGTATTTTTTGCAATAATGTGTGAAAATATGAATGCTAGAATGTTGGGGGGATGTTTAAACTTAAAATATTATTATTTTTTATCTTGGAGCTTGAGAAATAACATTCAAAATGAGGGTTCATTGCTCATTCACTTAGTACAGTATTTGAAATATTTTATAAATACAAATGCAATTAAGCATCTACGTATGCATATTAAGGAAGAAGGATGATGTTTTTGATTAACTGCAAGGAAAAAATGCCATTATCACACTTCTCAGCTAGAAACTGAAAACAGCACTGATAGTCATACCATTCAAGTCACGGTTTTGCTAATCCGGGAGCCAGCCACGCATGCGCAATAAGTTTCCAGGAAATGGGTTACTGCACATACATGGCCATCAGAGGTAGCGGCGCGCATGCGCAGTAACCCCTTTCCTGCTGTCCAAAATTATGGGATGGCGGCGGGAACGAGGGGGACAGAGCACTGAAATACAGGAAATCCCAGCCAATCCAGGATACTTGACAGGTATGCTGATAGTTAAAAACAGGGATCAGCGACCTATGGCCTGCAGCGCCAAATCATCCAGCCCCTGCCCTCACTCCAACCACCACTACCACTAGTGGCCATGGATGTGTTTATGGCAGCTGCAGATGCATTTATGGCAGTGTTTAGTGTCCACCAGTCCTGCCCCCTCAACTATCTGAGGGAGTGTGACCTGGACCCTGACTTTAAAAGGTTGCTGACCCTTGATTAAAAAGAATAAGTCAATTTTTTTCTCAATACCTGTATCAGTCCCCGCACCATTTTTACTAGGAAGAGGAGTTTTTATTTGCATTTTGATAAGTAATAGAACCAGTACAGAATACTGCTTTTTCTTAAGTAACTTGTATTTAAATTCTGTCGGCTGTGGTGGCTTAGTGATAAAGATGCTGTGCTTGAAGACCAGGAGGTTGGCAGGTCAGCAATTCAAGACCCAAGTGCTGCAAAAAGGAGTGAGCTCCCATCATCTGTCCCAGTAACTGCCAACCTAGCAGTTCGAAAGAAAGAAATTGTAACTAGATAAATAGGTACCACTTTGGTAGGAAAGATAACAGTGTTCTGTGTGCTCCGGTGTCTAATCATGCCTGCCACATGACCGTGGAAATGTCTGGAGACGCAGACAGCGCTGGCTCTTTGGCTATAAAATGGAGATGAATACTGCCACTTAGAGTCAGACACAAGTGGCTTTTGAGTAAGGGAGACCTTTACCTTTACTATTTAAAATTCTGCAGTATTAATAGATACGTTATATACAAAAAACCAAGCCGTTATCAATCAAAAATCAACTTTATTTGAGCCAAATAGTTTTACCATTAAAATTTTTTTAAAGTTCCATGATGCAAATAAATGTAGATTTAGTGAAATTATAAGCACAGCATATTATTTATTTGAAGAAGCACATAAACAAATAGAATTATGTGCAATGGAAACCTACACTTATAGAAGCTCCACTGACTTCAATAAATCTACAGTCCTAATAAGCGTGTGTACGACAGCAGCACTAATGTATCAGTTAATAGTGACCTACCCTATATCAGTGATGGCGAACCTTTTTGAGACCAAGTTCCCAAACAGAAGGGTTGGGTGAACTCTGTGCTGGGGGGAGGGAGGAAGCGCTCCCAATGGGCTGCTGGGCAGAGGGGTGGGGCAAATCCTGTGCTCGGGGAGGGAGGAAGTGCTTCCATTAGGTTGGTGGGCAGAAGGGCGGGTCAAACTCTGTGCTCGGGGAGGGAAGAAGCATTCCCAATGGACTGCTGGCCAGAGGGGTGGGGCAAACTCTGTGCTCGGGGAGGAAGCACTCACATTGGGCTGCTGAGCATAGGGGAAGGGCGAACTCTGTGCTGGGGCAACAGTGCACATGCCCACAGAGAGGGCTCTGAGTGCTCCTTCTGGCATGCTTGGCACAGATTCGCCACCACTGCCGTATATTATCAAGCAATTAAACACTAGCAATTCATAACACTTTTCTTTTTTACTCTTGCAAGTCCTTAAAAAAACCACCTACCTACATGTTTTAGCACCATTAAATACACATTATATAAATGCTTACTGAGGGAAAACTAATTTTTCAACCATGGATGTTTATGACAAGTTCATTAGTAGTTTTGCAGGTTTATTCCTATTTAGTACAGTAATAAAAATTTCACCATTTCACAGTGCTATATTACTTCTCCAAACTGCAAGTCTTTATTTCCTACCAGGCACTTTCTGGAGCTCTGCTAAGATGTTGTTACTATCTCATCTAAAAAACAGCACTAACAAAAATCCCAACACTATTTCAAAATATTGTATAGTTATTTATTACACTTTGGCTTTTTACGGACAAGTAAAGTAGGATATTTGAATGGTGTGACCAGGAAGAAAGACGATGCATTATATTTAAGAAAATGCAAGCACAGCTATTTTGAATTTTGATCAGTAAGACTTAATAGCTTTGAAACAAAATACAAAAATTGATCATAACAGTTAAGGATTGAGAATAAGAAGAATGTCATGATAAAGCAAATGAGGCTTCCCAAGAATCCATTTACTAATTCAGCAAAGACAAGGATTAATGGAGAAAAAGAGGAGGAGGAAGGCAATAGCATGAATAATAAGAACATATCATTGTCATTTTTAACTCTAAAGCTGTCAAACACTTTAACATATCAAGAAAACCCTTTACAGAGAGAACATCTTAGGATGCTAAATACACCAACAGTGTGAATTAATACCACCTTATTCTCAGCAGTTTTTACGAATAAGCAGCACACGGTGACACAACCAAGACTTCTACTATCCACCGGAAAGGAATACAAACCAATAATACCCCATAATAACTTCAACACTTTACTTGAAATCAAATCCTTTGAACCATAATATCATCTGAAAATCACAAAGGAACATCATGCTGTCATACAAACATAGCATGAGGCATTCAAACCATCGGCTGATACCTGTGTAAGTGTTATGCATGTGTTTTTATGTGTGCATTCACAGACTTCTTTGTCATCTGGCAATAAACAGTAAAAAGAGGCAGCCGTATCTGGAAGTAAAACCATTAAGCTGTGTGTTATGGAATGCTGCAATACAGCCATTGAATGAATAATAATGAAAGCACAATACCTTTAGTAAGTCGCCTCAGAATTTGACAACGGCATTTAAAAGAGACAGCTATCATTCTCGCTTACTGCCTTCCGTGGCAAAGTATGCTCAAGGCTCTGCTTTGGTGGATGCAGCAGAAGCATATGAATTCCTCGCGCACATACCAGAAGAAAGGTAGTCCCAGTGGGGAGTGACAAAGCTTAATTCTTCTTGGCTGATGCAGAGATCAGCTCCATGTCATCCAGCAAAGCTGTGTCATTCAGAACTACTACTACTACTATTACTATCACCGCCGCTTCCAGCACCAGATCAATGGCTTTTTAAAAAAGCAGTATTTCTTTTAGCAGCTGCAAAGCATTGAAGGGTGTAAGATCCAAGTAGAGATACTCAACACAGCTATGTTACAGCCTCTCCTGGAGCCTCCTATGCTGTGCAGTGAGCTTGAGCTTCTGTTCCAGGCAAAGAGACATGCATTTCAGCACAATCAGGGGATTTTTTCCCTCTCCTCCTCCTCCTTCCCCCTCCTCAAATCCTTCCGATATTTAACTCTCTCTTAGTGTTGCTTAATGGATAACAACAAGAGCATCCACATCCACACATCATCACCATTTTTTGTTACAAAGGGTAGCATTTACGCCTCCTTCCAATTAAAATATCATTTCAGCAGGTGATGATGCCCCGTTCTTCCTGAGGGGGGGGGGGGGGAAGGAGAAGAAGAAAAAAGAGAAACCCACATGCTGTACAGAAAAATAGGAAGGTTTCCAAGTAGGTACAGATGTGAAGTGTGATGATACATAGACAACAGACAGTGAGTCAGGATATTTCCAGGAAGAATAATTTTTAAAAATCTCTCACTGTGGACCACACATTTATCGTTCTAGCCGTTCATAAATAATCCTCCATAATCTGACCAAACCTAACACATGGTTCCATATTACTCAAATTATTGTAATATTTTATAGCCTCTTTATCACTGCTAAGCAAATTAACTTGGCCATTGATGCTTCATTTGTAGCTTTCCCCCACCCTTGCAGGCCAACCAAGACTATTAGTAAATTCAACAACTCTTGAAGAAGCTCATCAAAACTCTGAAGACTGACCATATTTCTTTATAATGTGCTGTGGAGAGCTTGTACTCAAGAGTGTTTATTCTGCATTTCAAATACTGTAATAGAAGCCCATATGGTGTTGAGGTTGATGTTCTGCACTACAGGTAGGAAGACCTTTGTTCAGAACCCTTCTTAACCATGGATCTTAGCGAATTGTGATACTGGGCTAATCACTCTCTCCTCACGTAATGTTGCTGTGAGGATAAAATTTTTACCACACTGAGGTGCTTGGAGGAAAAGTGAGAAATAAATTACGATTTTTTTAAAAAAGGTATAATATAAAACACCTTGTCATGATAAATTAATAACTTTTAAAATAAAAAATACACATAAAATGAAAAAAATGAATAAACTAAATGTTTTAAATTGTTAAACATCGTAAACAAAAGCCAATCCAAGTAAAGACATTATCTTGAAAGACTTCTGGAGAATTTACAAATAATTTTGTACAAGCAGGTCTTGACTGTTGGAGACTTTGTAGCTCAAAGTCATATGAGTGGGCCAATGAAGATGGTGAATTCAAAATTAATGGACTCCCACTGATTCACCCAGCTTGGAAGCAGTCTGCACATCACTCTACAACAGGCGAATCTTCCAGTCCAATTTTTTGTGTGTAATTTTGTGAATCATTAACTCATGGAATCTTGATTCCATGAATATCCCTAAAATGTTAGGACACCCTTGCTCGAAAGCCAGTCGTATCCGACTCTAGGGTTCAGTGTTCATCTCTGTTTATAGCTAAAGAGCCAGCACTGTCTACAGGACCGTAGCCAGGATTATAGATGTGGGTTTGGCCAATATTTTTTCAGGATGGGCAACAATGTCATACAGTATATATATGTCATATATATAAGCACCCAGGAGTTTGAGGGTGGGCAAACTGCTAACTCAGGGAGGGCGATGCCCGCCCTGGCCACCCCCTGGCTATGGCCCTGGCTGTCTGCATTTGCAGACATTTCTGTGGAGATGTGGCAGGCATGGCTCAACACAGGAGCGCACAGAACACTATTTACCTTCCCACTGAAGTGGTCCCTATTTATCCACTTGCAATTTCTTGCTTTCAAACTGCTAGGTTGGCAGGAGCTAGGATAGACGGCGAGCACTCACTCTGGCATGCAGTACCCAGGAATCAAACTCTGACCTTTCACTTCAGCATTTTAACCACTAAGCCACCGCAGTCTCTAGCTTAAAATGGTAGGTTGCTACTTCTGGTACTTTACTTTCAGCTTTTGCTAGATGCTTTCTCTTTAAGAGCAAGTTTGGGATTCCACAGGCAATCATAGCATGTTTATATCCATTCTCTGTCTCAAAGATTTGGCAATTACTGTTCGGTCATTCCTATATTCACTTACACACACAGTGATGGCACTTATTGCTGGAAGTACACCCTGCCTGCCCACAGACATTCAAAATTGGTCCCTGAGTTCTTACTCCCAATTCAGACATCTCCTCTCTTCTCTGTCCCTGCCTAATTCACCCTTTCCTCTCTTCCTTTTTCATTTTACATGCCCACTACTCTTGCATTAATGCTTTCTAATTTGTGTTGCTTTTAGTTTCCACTTTTGTACTGAAATGAAAATAGTAACATTAAAAAATAAAAAAGCACAGGACACAAAGAGGTGATATCTTCTCCACCCTCCTTCTGTCCACTTTACTCTCCTTCCTTGCCTCCTCGTTTTCCCAATTTCGTATTTTGCTTACTTTTTAGTTTTCAGTTTTATGCTATGATGCGAATAAAAAAGCAGAACAGCTGATAGCCCATTAAAACTAAACATGAGCAGCTATAAGGCATGAAGGGAACAATCCCACATCATAAACTAAGCTGTGAATTTAACTCCTATTTACCGGTAATTCTGGCCTCTCTTGCTGAATTGCTCTTCAATAATGGCTCTCCACCGATGCTGGTATTTAGGGCTTATGGACCAACAACATCAAGAAGATAACAGATCTGGCCACTGGTGCCATTCATGTGCCCCCCACCCCTCCAAGGGCATTCAAGAAACAAAATGGCCACCCCTTTAAGCTGTTGGGGCAAAATGGCCACTCCCAGGCTATACTACATTAAGTATTACAGTATCTCAATTCTGCCTTATGTCACTTGAAAAATAAAAGAATGACAGCAGGGGATGAAAGGAAAGGCAAAGAAACAGCTGCTTTCTTTCAGAGGTAACGGCAAACAGAACGGCTTACCACATCACCATTAGAGAAGTCGTAAAGGCAGCACCTATCAAACCAACACTGTTATTGCTTAACCTTGCAGCACCTTCGAGAGCTCTCCCTCCCTCTTCCCTTCTTTTCAATTTCAATTTTGCTTTCTTAAATGAATGGATTATAAGAGAAGCAAGGACAGGGAAGCACAAAGGCATGTAGAACTAGTGTGTGTGTTGTTGTTGTTGTTGCTGCTGCTGCCTTTCCTTGTCATGCTCATCTTTGTTCTCCTCTCCCATTTTGGAATTAAGATTGCTGGGAGAAACATCAACAAGCTGAGCTATGCAGATGATACCACCCTAATGGCAGAAAGTGAGGAAGACCTAAAGAGCCTCTTGATGAAGGTGAAAGAGCAAAGTGCAAAAGCTGAACTGAAACTCAACATCCAAAAAAAAAATGAAGATCATGGCATCCAGACCATCACTCCATGGCAAATAGAAAGAGAAGAAGTGGAAGTAGTGACAGACTTTACCTTCTTGGGATCTAACATCACTGCAGATGGTGACTGAAGCCATGAAATAAAAATAAACTTACTTCTTGGGAGGCAAGCTATGAGAAACCAAGGCAGCATAATAAAAAGTAGAGACATCACCCTACCAACAAAAGTCTGCATAGTTAAAGCATCTTCCCAGGAGTAATGTATGGCTGTGAGAGACAGACCATAAGGAAGGCGGAGCGCAGAAGAATAGATGCCTTTGAACTGTGGTACTGAGGGAGACTCTTGAGAGTCCCCTGGACTGCAAGGAGATCAAACCAGTCAACCCCGAAGGAAACCAACCCTGACTGCTCATTGGAAGGACAAATATTGAAGCTGAAGCTCAAGTACTTTGGTCACCAAATGAGAACAGAGGAGTCACTGGAGAAAGCCCTGATGCTAGAAAATATCGAAGGAAAAAGAAGAAGAGGGCGGCAGAGAATGAGGTGGCTGGGTGGAATCGTTGAAATGGTGGGCATAGATCTGGCTGGGCTACAGAGGAGCCTGGCATGCAGTGGTCCATGGGGTTGCGAAGGGTCAAACTCAACTGTGCGAGTGAACAACAGCAACAAGAGCAGCAGCAGCAGCAGCAGCAACAACCTGTTCTTTTCCTCCCCACTTCCCCCCATCACTTTTCCAAGTTATGGTAAAGTGCAGTCACATACATGGGGACAGGAAGTTTCTCTCATCTGTTTCCAAATGGGGAAAATAAATTATCAGAGAAGAGGTGGGGGGGGGGGAAGGAAATGAACTAATGGCTCACTCCTTCTTTGCCCCCCTCATGTTGCCGCCACCACAACCCTTTCTTCTCAATCATTCAAGTGACAATCCCCATCCTAGCAATCTGCTCATCATAAGTACAAAACTGCAACCGGCTCCCCACTTTGTGCTTTTTGAACTCAGCACATTCTTTCCCTCCTTCCGTCTCTGCTGAACATCAAAAACCTCAACACAGTCTTTTCAGGGGGACAGATTCAGTAAACCAGGCAACCCAAAACCATTTCCAAGGGTTCCATCAGCTACAGAATCCTTGGAATTCCATTCCATGTGCTCCCTTCTGAAAGAGAAGAAAGCAGGGGATGAAAGGAGGAATGGCAAAGAAATGAGAAAGACAGCAGGGTCAGTGACAGAGGAGGATGCATGAAGACTGAATCCAGTGAGAACTGTAGCAATCTCAGCTGCAACGTAGTTTCTTGTCTTGGGATAATAATGATACTTTTATATTTAAACTGAAACATCAGCATTCCGTGCGCTCCAGTGTCTAGGCATGGCTGCCACATGACCCCGGAAACGTCTGCAGAAGCAGACAGCGCTGGCTCTTCGGCTTTGAAACAGAGATGAGCACTGAACCCTAAAGTCAGATATGACTGGGTTTTGAGCGAGGGAAACCTTTACCTTTACCTAGGCATAAATATCCTGTAAATATTGATCTCTATTATATAGCTGAAAGCAAAAACACCTTCAATTCTGCCAACACATTGCAGGGACAAACATCTCAGCAAAAAGGGAAAGGAAAAACAAAATCCAC
The DNA here is from genome assembly GCA_035047345.1 of Bradypodion ventrale. NCBI lineage: Eukaryota > Metazoa > Chordata > Lepidosauria > Squamata > Chamaeleonidae > Bradypodion > Bradypodion ventrale. Next base: position 191,709,766 of record JAWDJE010000005.1, read on the forward strand.
ACAGGCAAACTATAGCTTGTTTCTACTAGCAACATGCATGTAATTAAAGGCTGTGGGATTTAAAGTAATCTCAAAAGTAAGAGATCTCTCTGTAATCTCAAGAGGAGGGGGTCTCTCTCGAAGAAACAGATTTCACTTGCTGTCATATGTTATGAAAGATAATGTAATTCAAGCAGAGTTTTGTCCTTTTTTCAGTTAATCATAAAGATTATCTTCCCACAGCTGCTCTTGATGGTATGACAAAGCAAAAACTAAATAACAGAAAACAAACCAGCAATCTCTTGCATCCAGGAGAGACTTTATCTGAATTCTTGTAGGTTAAGGGAAAAGGGAATGAACTAGGCATGAGCAGGATAGTAGGACAGACAGGCAGTAGAATGGACTTAAAGGGAAGTAAGCGAACTATCACAACCATTGCAAACAGACATACTCAGAAATACCCACTGATATTTCTTATCAAAAGGATCTTAGGAAACAAAACAGATGAAGCCCTGTTTGAGACCCGGAGAAGGTCTTTTTGTTGAACATCCTGAGGCATCTTTTGAAGGAGAAGGACATTTTCTAATTACTGCAGTATAAGCAGTATGTGTTTTGCCTCACATTTCCCCCTTTTTGTAGATAATCAAAATGGTGCTCATTTAACTCAACAAATTTCATCATTCATTTTTTGGAGTATAGGTCTGCAAAATGTTTGCGATAAGGAAAAACACCATAGGAAGGTCCATAAATAAATGGTAATATTTGAACTTAAAACAATACACTAAGACTCCCAGTTTGGTCTCTCTTCTTTTTTATCAGTTACAGATGAAGTTCTGGGCTGGGCTGTCCAGAATGAGTGTTTGGCATAAGAGAATGAGAATGAACAACCTGACAGTCAGTCAAGACAAGGCAGAAGTACTTCTGATTGAGGTTTCCTTCATTTCTCTGAAGGAAGCCCTTTTTAAAAAAAACAAAATTGAACTCCTCCTCATGGATTAAGTTCATAGTCAGAATAGTATCTGGTAATCTACAGTCTAGCCTTCTGAAGAACAGATGGGCCTCAGATTTCACTGCAGAGACATGTTCCTATTTGGAACTACATTCTCTTACAAGCACCACAAAGATTCAGAAAACAGAATAGGGCGGGTTTTCTCAACCTTGGGCCCCCAGATCTTCTTGGACTTCTTGATCAGCAGGTGTACCGACTTGGGCTTCTGGGTCCAAGGTTGAGAAACCCTGGAATGGGGCATTTCCTATAGGGCACTATCTTAAATGTACAGTATTAGAATGACCAAAAAGCTATGATGACCGAATCAGTGCAACGACTGAAGGAACTACTGCTGAACAGGTATCTTCATAGAAGTCCTAGCTTGCTTCAGTCATTTTCAGCACAAATCACAAATATTGTAGAGATATTTTCTTATGATTTATCACTATTAATTGTACCTTATAACAAAGCCTTTGTAGTGCCAGACGATGATGGTAAACTGGACATTATTGTCATTTTGAGGAGAATTAGGGGCATGCCTAATTTCCTTCAACAAGCTCCTGAAATGGTTAATATTATATATACTCTTAATAAGCTAGTTAGCTTGCTTGATAGGAAAGGAATGGTCCCCAATTGCATATACTCCTAAGAGGTTTAGATTTAGTGACGCTGATTGGAAAGTACAAGGAGAGCCCTTACCAAGATAAAATGCACATAGGGTGAATCATGATGTAACCCCAGTGCCGTTAACTGATAAGGAACCCTAGTGTTATCTACATCTGCTTGATGTTTATGCCAGCTCATCTACCCCAGATGCTGTTAATTAACATTTGGCACCATTCAGGGAGTTCCCTAGGACCAGACATGATGAGGTAGCACCTTACACAGGGGTTTAAAAGAAGGCAAGCCGAACCACTTGGTTTGGAACTCTCCACAAACCATTTACCAAGGTACGGTGGCTGATGGTCCAAGGCAGGGATTCTCAACCTGTGGCCTGTAGGCTGAATGCGGCCCTCAGTGCCATTTCATGTGCCCCCTGCCTCCACAACACCTGGAAGTGCCATGTGATAGAGGAAGGGCAAAATGGCTGTCCGGCCCCCGAAGCTGTCTGAGGGAGCATGACCTGGGTTTAAAAAGGTTGAGAACTCTTGGCATAAGGGGTTTTGCCTGCTGCCCCTGGGCTCCTGGCAGCCGATTAGAGAAACTTGCTTGGTATGCACTACTGCTTAGATTTCTTGTTCTATCTTAATTGTATGTTTGCAGGAAGATCTGTGTAATAAAGCTTTGTTTCTTGTCATCCACTGAGTGCTTATTGTCTTCAGATCCTAAGAACCTGAGCCTAGCAAGGCCTGGCCAGTCTTTTTGGCAATACAATATAGCGCTCCGGTGTCTAGTCATGCTTGCCACATGACCATGGAAACGTCTGCAGAAGCAGACAGCGCTGGCTCTTCGACTTTGAAACAGAGATGAGCACTGAACCCTAGAGTTGGATATGACTGGCTTTCGAGCAAGGGATATCTTTACCTTTACTTAGCCTTAAAGGAAGCCTGCCTGCCAGCCTATCTATCTAATCTAGTTTGGTTTTATAGCATGTTTGAAATATGTCAAAATAATGATTAATAAAACCCAAACATTGCAAGCAAATATGAAATCTCAACATAAATTAATTTTAAAAGAATTAAATTCTTGTTGCACTTCTAACAGGACATTGAAAGTCTCATCAAATCCTAAACTAAAGCCTCAAAATTTATTTATTATTTATTTATTCGCATTTCTACTGCCACCCCCTCGCCAAGGTGACTCTGGGTGGCTCAAACATTAACAATAAAAACTTCACAAAAAACATTTAAAAACATTAAATAGATCTTTAAGTTATTTTTTTTTAAAAAAAATCTTTGACAATTTCTTTTAAAGTGCCCTCCAATACCACATAACAGAGCTGCCAGGAACTGGCAGCCCAGGCAATACCTAGATAAGCCAACCCAAGGTTGCTGTTCCCCCAGCTGCCTCCCACACCCGCTGTGCAAGCCAGATCTTAAGGCTCTTGCAGAAGTGGAAAAGCTCTGCCTGGAGGCAAAGTTCAGTTGGCAGGAGGATCCACAGGGCTGGAGCAGACACAGAGAAGGCTCTCCTTCCTGTGCTAGAGAGGTGCGCCTCTCTAGCAGATGGAATTATAAGAGAGCCTCTCCGGTCTGCTCTAGTGGGGCAGGCAGATGTCCTTGGGGTGATGCCGTCTCTTAAGTACCCTGGCACACTACCATGTAGGACTTTAAAGTAATCACTAGTACCTTGAATTGCACCTGGAGGCACACCGGCAACCAGTGCAGCTCCCGCAGCAGTGGTGAGGCATGAGCATAAAATCTAAAACACTGATTTTCAAATGTATTATGTGGCTTGTAGAGGGAAAACCACTGTAGCAATTATTTCTTCCAAATAAAGAAATGCTCCTGCACTGAGTTCACCTTCCAACATATTTCTTACATTCATTTTATACAGTTGCTATGGCTTTGAGCAGAAAGATAATATGTGCAAGAAGGAAGTAATTTTGTGTATTTGAACATTAAGCTGGAGGTTAAAGAACCACATAACCATTTCTGTGTGATGAAGGAAGTCCGTGGTTTGTGTTTCTTGAACAATAGCTCTCTATCTTACATAGCAAGCTGCTTTTGAAATAGAGGGAAGATTCAAAATGAAATTGTTCTGCGAGATAGTGATCTATAGGAAATATTCCACTAGGCATTGTTTAGCCTTCAGAAGCAACTAGTACCATGGACCCCAACCTCTCTGTATGTGCATGGACACTTGTTTGTTGATATTAATAGCTATTATAAGCAAATATACAACAAAATATTATTTACATAGAATATTCTTCTAAATATCTGTTTTTCACAAACTATAAAATAACACTTATTTTAAAAAGTATACTGTGCAATTCTATTTCTAGAACTCAAGTGTAATACCAGAAGCATAAAATTGATCTTCATGTATAAATACCAGAACTGTAGTCATTAGAGAATGCAAGCGCGGCGCCAAAATGGCCGCCGCGCCCTTTGCGCCCCCCCCCCACAGGACAGAGAATCCGGGTAGTTAGGGGGGTGGCCAGCTCCCTTATAAAAGGGGTGGCCACGAGGCAGCCGAGCTGCCATTTTACCTCAGCGACGGAGCGGAGAAGTCTTTTCCCCTCCACCCCCTCCCTAGTTAACAGTGTGATATCTTGGTCGCTTCGGGGCCGGGTGGGAATTTTTGGCTGGGACCCATATTGGCTTCCGGGTCCTGGCTTTTTTGCCCATCCCACACTGTTGCTATGGTTTGATATAGGGGTCTTTCTGTGTTCCTAATGTTGACTTTGGTCACATTGGCGGGTAGCACTGGTAAGGTAAACAGTATGACCCACAAGTATCCGGCAGGTTCGCAATTGACTGGACAACACTAGACAGGAATAAATTAGTTAAACGTTGTCTGGTCAACGACGAACCAGGCGATGGGGTGATGACGATTGCTAACCAGCATGCATCACCCCGTGATTTCACGGATACGCGTCAGAGGGTGGGGTCATGAGTTAGTTATTGACTACGGTCAACAATTTGTTTGTTGTCAACAAACAAATTGATACAAATTGATACATTGTAACCAATTGCCGTTGGCAATTTTGGGGTGGTACCTTACCAGTGTTACTTCGGCCTGCTTGCCTTATGAATTATGATTGGTCGTTTTACCAATACAAATTTATAATTCGGACTAGGGCATTGAATCAATAAATGTGGCCCGATGCTGTTATCCACTTTCAATGTTGTCTCTGTCTGTTATTGGGGGGGTGCGCCTGCAAAGCTTACATGTACATAATTGATCAAAGGGGAATCACAAAGGATGAGATATTTTGCAGGATCATATGCTAATACATTGCACCAAGCTTAGAGACTCGTAGCTTTCAGCAGAGTGCCATAAAGCCGTTGAAATGATAGAGATAGTCTTGGGCTGCTGTTTGGAATGCAGATTGGTGGAACAGTACTCTCTAAACAGGAAATTACTAATTAATGTAAAGCTCAGTGTATATTTAACTTTGAAAAATCAAGATTCTTCTTCATATGCTGCTCTAGGTTTCTTTGGCAATTTCAATATACAGTCAAACCTCACATAACAACACATTCGAATAGCATCATTTTCACTTAACAAGGTGTTGTTATGCACCACGTGTTCCCCTGCATAACAACATTTTTAGTATCGTTGTTCAGACAAAGACGCTAAAATAACCGTCATTATCTGCTAAAAACATCGTTATGCGGGAAACTCCATAGAAACCCGCATAACAACAAAAATTGTTTAGCAACGCTACTTAGGGAACCAAGTAACATCGTTGGTGGATAAAAATTGGGGAGAAAAAAAATCAACATTTCTTCATGATCTTGGGTAAGCTCTTTCATTCAGATGTCATCCTGCTCTTCGTTATCACCATTACTTTTTTCTTCTTCAAAAGTCTCCTTTCCTGGAATACACTCTGCCCAACCTTCTTTCAATGGAATACATTAAAAATGGGATTATTTGTGTATTCTCCTGGCCATCCATATGGGTATAACAAGAAACATAGGTTGGCATTTTTTTGCAATTAAAATTTCCATTAGAATTTCCTGTCATTTTGATCACGGCACAGAAACACATTTATAATTTCAAAGGACAGACAATATAACTTTCTATCTCCATCAATGAATCTTTGAGAACAAAGGACGAGCTTTACTTCACAATTCATAAGAAAATCAGAATGTGAAACTGAGCACAGTATATTCTCTGCTGTATGAAAATAAGAGGCACCTCAAGCAGAAGATATTAAAGATTCACCATCAGTTTGGCAAGCAACATATCTTAAGATACTTTGTTATCTGCACTTGATATCAAATTCTAAATCACAGATTGTTATGTGTGGTCAAGTCATTTATGGCCTGTGGTGACCGTATGAATGAGCAATCTCCAAAATGTCCTGTTCTCAATGATCTTGCTAAACTCTTGTAAACTCAAGCCTGCTATCTCTAATGTTTTCCAGCATTATGGCTGGGAAGTCACAGTACAAAGGCACTATTCATAAAGAACAAAAGCCAAAAGCTAATTCAATGATTTTGTGTACAGTGGTACCTTGCTTAAAGAGCATAATGCGTTCCATGGGATTGCTCTTTAAGTGAGTTTGCTCTTTAAGCAAAACACCATTGTAGGTGACCAATTGTGACTTCTGGTGGTGGGATTGTGAACCCTGATTTATTTGCTAAGTGAGTTTTGGTTGGTTTTAGTTGTTAAGCGAGGTGACCATTCAGACAAAATTATGCTCTTTAAGCGAGTTAGTCTCTAAGCGAGGCACTCTTTATGTGAGGTTTTACTGTATATTCATTAGGCTGGAAAGAACAGGTAGAGTCCCATAGAGGGTAAACAGGGCAACATAAGCAGCTAAGGCAACAATAAATGCAAGCTGAAGTTCACATCTGTAAATGCTTACTGACATTGCAACCCATCACCCTGAATCATATCTAAAATATGAACACACATAATTTAGACCTTTAAAAGAGAAGTCTAAACCAGTAAACCTATGGTCCCAGAAATGGGACCTAGGTGTTTTGGGTAAGGGTATTTCTCCCTCTCAAAATGTATGTGATAAATCTCTATCCTTGAAGTAAATTTGGCTTTGGGAAACTATAAAGAGGATGGTCATCAATTGAATCCAAATTTCTCTCAAACTTTAATCAAGCCTCCCACTTATCCTTTGTTGTTGTTGTTCATCTCACAGTCGAGTTTGACCCTTTGCAACCCCATGGACCATTGCATGCCAGGTGCCTCTGTCATCTGCCATTCTCCACAGCCCACCCAGGTCCTTAACGATGAGCTAATCTCACAGAGGTTCTTTAAAGTTACTATTTTTAATGATGAATGTGGATGCCTGATATGCCTTGTTCTTCCTTTAATGAGTGTGTAAATACCCAGTTAAATAGATGACAGACCGAAGCCCGGGGCTAATGGTCTTGACCATTAAGCCACTGCAATCCTTCCTCCTCCTAAGAGAAATAAAAAATGTCCTCTCCATCCCTGATTGTCTTCCTCCACTTATGGGAATATTTTGGGAAAGGGACTTGAAGACCAGAGCCCTCTACTTTTGAGCCTGAACAAATAGGAGGATAAAAGGGGCTCCTGAGGCCAGTGAGCCCCAAAGACGCCAAAGAGGCCTCCACCACCACAATTGCTCCCTGTCTCACCCTAAGACCCACACCATCGGTCAAAGAAAGACGTCACCAAGTCTGCATCTTGAATCCTAGAGGTCTTAAATAACTCAAAGGTGAAAATGCTCCTCTCTACAATTGTCCATTTTGCTGCAGAACTAAATTTAAAGAGGAAAGTTGCTGTCCAAATAAGTTGGTAGGTTTTTTAAAATAAATACAATACTGTGCACAACTCTTAGACCACCTCCAGCTGATTGGGGGAAAATTAAATGAGTCATTGGGGATATAGCTCAGCCTCGGAGCTACCTAGAAGACACATCAAAATTGGAGAGAGTCTTCTGCTGAGTCTCAACCTTCAGGTTTAGAGTTAGGGTTTCTGAGTTATGGCCCATAAATCACTCATATAATTTTCCCCAAACTAGTAGTGGCTAAGACTTTTGCACAGTACTTTATGTAACATGGAATATGCACAGACACAGAAAGGTAAATACATGCTACATTATGTATAAATCTATAAAGCTTTTTTAACATTTGTTAGTGGACCAAATGAAAATATTTCTCTCAAGCTGCTAGTCCTAAATTACCTTTCTGAATTGACAGTTTGGGATTTGCTAAATACTATGTATTTATTTAGGTGAAATAATCAATGCAGTTTATAAACAATTTGTAATGTAACTTTAAACTGCCACCTTTCTATACAATGGGCATTTTTGAACAGAACTCGTGTGTGTGTGCACGAGTGCCTGCATGCGTGTGTGCGTGCATGTGCACGTGCATGTGCACGTGTGCTCCTTAGCATATTAAGTCAAGCTAAAGCAGTCTTATTAAATCAGCAGGGATTTGGCAAATCAATTTCTCTGTAAATTCCATTGATACAAATGGGCCTATGCTGTTTTAAAGCTCTATAGAATTATGGAAAACTAGCTTCTTTGAATGACCTTTCTAACTGGAAAATTTTTTTGTGAAAGAGGTCTATCTTAGTGAAGAAGAGTTCATTAAGAAAACATTTTTGCTTACTTGAGAGAAAAACATGATATATATCAGAGGCTCATTAAAAGTCCATTGATCTATAAATCATAACATCATATCAAGGCAATCAGCCAAGTACACACTTCAAGGATGCTTTAAAAGGCACAAAAATCTGCCCTCTTTTACTTCTATTACTCATTACAATGTAATCGGTAATAGAACGAACAGTGTTTGGATTCAAGTCTAGAGGTATATAATCAAACTGTTGAATATGGGAATACAAGAATCTATTCCAATGTTTAAACATGTATAGCTTCATAGAATTCAGAGGATTAATCCTTTTTTTAAAAAAAATTGTAGGTAATTGAAAAACACCATTAGTACCTTTGTACACAGAGTGACACTGTGTATTTAAGAAAGGATACAAAAATCCTGGGATTTGTAGAGTTGTACCAGCCATAGCTAACAATAGATGCTTCCTGATTCTAGATGGTAGTCAACAAGAATGCACAACCATTCATTTGCACAGAAAGACCCTCCTCAAAGATTATGTTATTTTTGAACCATCACTGGGCACATCCTGGTAACAGCAACCTTGTGTTGCTGGCTACCCTTTCTTACACTAGGTCAGGCAAGAGAAACTGCAGAATGAACTCACCAAAAGATGTCTTCATTTTGCCAGTTTCACGTCTGGCCTAGACACTGAATCATCTGCTTTATTTGAATTGGTTTTAGGATTTGTGGTAGGCTTGCAGACACAAGAATAAATCCAGAGGGACTTCCTGCTGGGAATGGGATTAGTACTACTACTAATTCCAAGATCCCAAACTATAAGCTTATGCTAGTTGAATCAGTTTCTATCAGACAGTACTTCAAACCACAGCATCCAATCCACCGGGAAAAGAAACCAGGCTAGAGAGCAAACATTGGCTGCCAAACTGCTTTTCATGTTCCAAGTAAAACCTCTGGGCTTTGTGGTGTTGTAGTGGGAAAAAAATGGTAAAATAGTTTGTAGGATTGAAATGAGCATAATCTTGCTTAAAAGATGAAACAGGGGTGTGCTCAATGCTCAGTTTTTAAAAGCATATTTAGTATTCAAATGTTTCCATCATCTTTGACAGTCAGTCATAACTGTTTGCCTCTTAAGGAAAAGTTAAAGATTTTTAAATCCACATAATTAGGGGTTAGGAGTACTCTATTTTTAAACCATGTGTGAATGAACGCAGGCATAATCAACATGCTCAGATAAGGTGTGTTTAATTAAGTTTCTATAAAAGATCTCAACTCGTCCCACCAAATAAGAGAGATATGTATGTAATGCTATTATAATTTTTCTCTTCCAAGCTCACAGTTGCCTCAAACCCCTGTACCTGAGCAGTTGGACATGCAAATGAAGCTTGTGTTTACACTTTAATTATGAATTGCAAAACGAAAGGAAACTGATCTACAATATGCATAAAAAGACAATCTTCTGCTAGGATGGATAGGCATCATTGACCTTTTAAGAGAACCCGACTTCTAATAATGTGGCAGTATTCTAGATCTACCTACATACGTCTCGCCTTTTGTTTTTGTTTATCTGTCATACACACATTTTACTCTCAAACAACTTGAAATATCTTCTAGGAGTTTGGGTAGTATATTACTCTGAGCAGTTTACAATGAAAAGGAACAGAAAACATCAAATCAAATAATACAGACTACTACTACTACTACTACTACTACTACTACTACTACTACTACTACTACTACTACTACTACTAATAATAATAATAATAATAATAATAATAATAATAATAATAATAATACATGTCAGACATTAGTCTGGGTTGAAAAGATTTTTGCTGGAGAAACTCTGCTCAGGGGATGCCCGAATGAGGCTCCTTTCATGTCCCCAAGATATTTTCCCTCCAAAGTGGTCCCTATTTATCTATTTGCAATTTCTTGCTTTTGGGTCTTGAACTGCCAGCTTGCCGGCCATCTAACTAACAAGGCGAGCTTCTTAACCACTAATCCACCACAGCCCCTCAATAAATAAATCAATAAACATAAACAACCTAATATACTACATAGCTATTCAGATACGTAGTACAAACCTAATCAGAAAAAAAAAACTTCACTGAGATGCAAGTTGCAAAACAGGAAATTTCATGCTAGTCCAAAACTAGAGAGAAATGCAGAGGTGAATAGAGAATGCTTGCGAGGTTTCACCATCTCATCTCACCAAGAGATAAGTACATACTTATTTATTCATTATTTTTGCACCTGTATTAGTATGTATCCAATGTTTCCCCCTGTTATTAATTGATGTGCAGTAGTTGAATGTGTTAGCCAATCAGAAATTACACTCAGGTGTTCCAAGAAGTCAAGAAACAGAAATGCACCTTGTTTTCATATAAAGCAGTATCCTTGCGACAAGCTTATCTTGAAAACTAACACTGCAATTACGAAAGTCAAAAATCATATGCTAGGTTTCATAACATCTGATAAAGTATGCAATATCTCAATTTATTAAGCTATCATTAACATCTCACTTGTCTGTCTCTAAGGATAGACGCATGCAGGATGAATGCTAACTTTAATCCAAGGCTATGGAGGAATGTCTGCGCTACAACATGAATTTGGAAAATTCTTTAAAATAAAACTGTCCTTGAATTTCACTTACATTCAAATTGGGTTGCAATTATAATGGGGTAAGGGGGAGGCTTCTTTTCCTTTCAGCACTACCAGCTTCAGGATAAACTGAATATTGTAATTTTGGATAAACATATCATGCTGAATACCAGTTCATGGTATGCTGCATTTCTGGTATTTCTGCTTAGGAATTCCCTCACAAAGTCATTACTTATTTGCTATGTAATATTTTGCCCTGGGGGCAACAATTTTAGTTCCTTATTTTTAATGAAGGCACAAATTCCCTGGAAATGACACATGTAAATAGCTTGCTTCATGCATTTTACAAGCACAGAGAAAATTGCATTTCAGAGACAGTACGCATCCAATTATAAGAAAATGAGTTACAACAAGATGGCAATAAGCACTGGCGTAATAAAGACAACCTCAGTGAAAAGTCACAGCGAGAAAGATACACTATAATATACATTAATAGCTTTTTCAAAACCTAAACAGAGTAGAATGGATGATACAGAAAGTTACTGTTACTGTATATGGAAACAAATGAATCACTGTTTCTAACATGCAAAGCCTAGATCAATGGCATCAGAGAACTAACAATAAGAAGCAAATACAATTCATATCAGCTTTACAAATGGCTATTAAAAAAAACCAATCCTTTTAAATCTTATATGATTTCAAGTAATCTCTCTTTTTTAAAGGCATTGCAGCATTTTTAAAAAGAAATGTTTAAGGTTTGTTTTGAAGGACGCTCTTAACCTTTAACTTGACAGATAAGGAGAAAAAATAAACTGGAAAACAACATTCCATGTTTGACTCTTTATTGGTACTGTATTGTATACTGTGAGTAGTCGCTTACCATGGTCCTATTGAATCAATGGGTATTTGGTAAATCAACTCCTCTGTAAGTTCCATCGATTCAAACGGTCCTATGCTAGCTGTGACTTTAGCACAGTAAGTTGTATCTACAGTTGGCCCATATAATCAATGGAATTTACAGTGGAGTAGACTCACCAAATCCCCACTGACTCAATAGGCTTATGCTAAGCAAATAATCAGCAGGATTCCAGCCACTGACTCTATAAGAGACTCATACGATGTTGTCCTCAAGGACGTTTAGTTATTGTTTCATTCACCAAGCTATCAATAAGGTAAAGGTTTCCCTTGCTCAAAAGCCAGTCGTATTTGACTCTAGGGTTCAGCGCTCATCTCTGTTTCAAAGCCGAAGAGCTAGCATTGTCTGCTTCTGCAGACGTTTCCGTGGTCATGTGGCAGGCATGACTAGACACCAGAGTGCACAGGCGCTGTTACCTTCCCACCAAAGTGGTTGCTATTTATGTACTTGCAATTTCTTGCTTTCGAACTGCTAGGTTGGCAGGAGCTCATTTTGTCCTGCAGTACTTGGGACTCGAACTGTTGGCCTTCCACCTCCCAGTCAGCATCTAGCCACTTGAGCCACTGCAGTCCCAAGCTATCAATAATTACTACTTATTAGCTATCAACAGCTCCTATTCATTATTTCTACTCTTACATACAAAAATGTCTCTAAATCATACTTGTCAAGTGTGGCTCTTGGAAATATGGTAACTGCTCCGGCCCGGGTGCACATGCGCCGCAACTCATCTGCACATGCACAAAACCCCTCTGCAGGCACGTGGGCACAGTAACTCATTTCCCCACCATTCAAATACTAGATGGCGCCGGGAAAGGGAAGGAACCAGTGGAGAAATACAGGAAATCCCGGCCAATCCGGGATACTTGACAGGTATGCTCTAAATGCTAGTTGTTCTGGAACAAATGCAAGAGACACAAGTGCTAGAGGTGTGCAGCTTTCCATTCTAGACTACAGCTCCCAGTATGTGCCAGGCAGCTTGGGAAATAAATGACTGCTGCTTGAGGAGTTCTAGGAGCTATAGTACAAAAAACCCTAAGCCAGTGATGGCAAACCTTGGCACTCCAGGTGTTCTAGAACTTCAATTACCAGAAGCCCTGATCAGCAGGAGTGCTGACTTGGGCTTCTGATAATTGAAGTCTAAGAAAACCTGGAGTGCCAAGGTTCACCATCATTGCCCTAAGCTGTATTCCTCTATTTACAACTCCAGCTCCATCTTTATGGCCTTGCCATTGGCCTTTGTCTGGTCACTTTGGGAACAAAATAATGCTTAAACTAGGCCTCTAGTCTCATCTAGCACAGTTATTCTTATGTTTTGAATTAATTTGGTCAGAATCAAAGAACCATCTTTTGACCCTCATTCAAGCAGAGGGAACATTGTCATTCTAACACAGTGTTCCCTAAAATATGGTTTTTGGACTTCAATTCCCAGAAGCCTAAGTCAATTTCCCAAAGCACTGATCATCCAATGTACAGACTTAGACTTCAGGAAATTGAAGTCCCCCTTTGGAGTGTGTTTCTCAAATGCCCTTGGGGGTGGGGTGGGGGTCCACATGAAATGATGCCATGGGCTGGATCCGGCCCATGGGCCTTAGGTTGGGAAGCCCTGCTATATACATTGGCCTGGCTTTCTTCCTACACATAGTCAATCACACTGATGTGTATTAGAAACAGAAAAATGGCAGAAGAAAAGAGAGGCAATGCTGGTAACCAACTGACATGGTTTCATGGCTGCGGATTCCCCATGCCCATCTGGCATGGAAACGGCCCTTGCAGAGGCCGCTTGGTGAGAAGGCTCCCAGCCGTGGTTTCTGCGGGTAGAGAAATTAAGGGGGGTGGATTAATGATAGGGTTTGATTCACCCAATTCCTTGACCTGACCGGCGGTTCTGCTGAGAGGGCGAATATCTAACTCCGTCACCCATTAAGGTAATCACTCATCTCCAAGGAAAGCGTAATCCCCAGTGCAAATAGGGGCCATATTTACCCTGGTCTTATCCCTAAACAATGGTGTTTTCCCCTGTCAGTGTTTGCCCAAGTTAATTAACTTCCCCAAGAAAGATTTCCCATTAACCCGGGTGGATGGGTGATGTGATTTTCTGTCAGATGACGGTTTTGCCACCGTTGCGCTTTTACTCCTATATATGATGAAGTTTTCCCTCAATAAACTACTGATCTGATCTCGCTCCATACTGCCTCGTATCGTTTCTTGATCAGTCTCCTCCGGGACCTCCGGCCCTTAGCGGCCCCGATTCCTACATCTGGTGACCCCGACGTGATCTACTCGTGAGTAAGCGACCCCCGAGCGGTCTACCTCAGAGTAAGCGATCACACGGTCTGGTTCTGCGCTTGAACCGCGTCCGATCATCCCGGAGGACTGCGCGGCAGCTCGGCCGGTAAACCAGCCGGTCGGGAAGGCGGCCTAAGCGGCGAGGCATTACCGAGAGGCTTCCTACAGTTTGCTCCCGACTTTCGCGGCGGCTTGCAGGTTACGGAAAAACGCGTTCCGCAGGGTCAGCTGTGAATCCCTGACAGCGCAGAGGCCACCGAGGGCCCGTGGTAGGGGACCACGCTCCGAGCTCTACCCAGAGAATCGTCGCCAGAACCTATTTCTTGCCCAAAGACGCGTCGACCCATCCCGAGGAGGAAAGTTTGGAGGACCCTTCGCAGGTAATATGGTGACCTGTCCTCAGTGACAGCGTCCGTCCGCTAGCCAAAGAACTCGTGAAGAGGAGTTCAGAATCCTGGCCAGGATATTTCAGTTAAGATTTCACAGCAGAGAGCTACCGAGACTTTTGGCGTACCTAAGGGAACACTGCCTGCTTTACCCAGAAGTAGGTACGTTAACCCTTGAGCTTTGGGATCAGATAGGAGACTGCATTCAGCAACCCCCGAAAGCTCCAGGAGGCGTAATTCGCACATGGAGTAAGTGTAGGAAACTTTTAGCGGAGATAGAACCAGTCCGGGTAGAGGCCAAAGAACCCCCACATCTGCCAGTCACGCCAGCCGAGCCATCGGTGCCTACGGCGCTCTATCCGTCATTGCAGTTTAGGCAGAGTAGCGTAGGGAACTTTCCCTCGGTGACAGCTGCAGACGTCACCGACGGAATGCAAGGAATGGGGAGCGCAGGCGCTTCTCTGACAGTTCCAGGTTCCCAGGTTACCAAGAGTGCCCTTCAGCGCACAGTGGAGGAAGAGATCAGGAAGGGGGAATTGCCAGCGGAAGAACTAGCTGAGCTTAGTCAGATTTGTCCAATTCGCTTAGAAATGGACGCCCTCACGGGGGCCCAGAAGATAGTTCATTCACCAGTCCCGTATAAGCTTCTCATGGCTATACGGAAGGCCATTTCAGAGACCGGGCTCCAAAGCCGGTTTACCAGGGGCACGCTTCAGCAAGTGTGCGAGAATACCATGTTCATTCCACATGACTGGAAAGCCGTCATGTGGATGATGCTCAACCCTAGCCAGTACCTGATTTGGGACAGCGAGTTTCGCCTTGAAGCTCAAACTAGGGCTGCCAGGATGGGAGGCGCAGTAATTCCTGACCAGTTATATGGTTCAGGCGCCTTCGAATCCATCGATGCGCAGATCAACTTGCCACTCGCTACCCTTCAGATGTCGGCAGAGGCTGCCTTTAGGGCTTTTTTCAAGGTCCCTGCGACCGGCAAGGCGGCTAAGAATTATACCGCAGTCAAGCAGGGAGCTCAGGAGCCCTACATGGACTTCATCAATCGCTTAGAGGAAGCGATCAGTAGGCAGATCGATAATGAGGAAGCCCAGCAAGAGCTCATGATGAAGTTAGCCAAGGACAATGCCAATTTAGACTGCCGTAAAATCTTGCAGTCACTGGGCAATCGTCCCAACTTGACTCTCACGGACATGATTAGAGCTTGCGCCGACGTTGGCACAGAATCCTACAAGATGGGTTTGCTAGCGGCAGCGGTGCAAGGGGGTAGAAGACCTAAGGGTAAGACCCAAGGGGCATGTCACAATTGTGGCAAGGTCGGTCACTTCGCTAGGGAGTGCCGATCCAAGGGAGGCGGACAAAATTCCGGCCGCTCCAAGTCTCCAAACACCCTGTGTCCGAAGTGCAAGAAAGGCTACCATTGGGCCAGAAACTGTCCGAGTTCGGGAAACCGGCACGCGGGCACGTCTCTGGCCCCAGTCCAAACAGAGACTTCCCAGATTCAAGGCTCGCCAGAGCTAGACTAGATTCAGGTCATATTCCAGGCACTGCGAGGGTGCAGGCCAGCCCCAAGGGTAGCACAGGGCTAGATTTGACTTGTCAGGCAGACGTTACATGCGACCTGCCAGGCACGGTCTATCTGGTGGATTCCCAGTACATGGGTCCACTGCCCAAGGGCTTTATAGGTTTAGTTTTGCCCCGCAGTGTAGCTGGAGCACGCGGAATTCTTGTAATTCCAGGCGTCGTTGACTCCAATTTTTCAGGCGTTCTCCAAGTTCAGCTTTGGACGCACCTGCCCCAAACAATTCACAAAGGAGACACGTTAGCGCAACTGATCATGGTTCCTTGTCACTCGCCAGCAGACAGCCAGGGAAGGCTCAGGGACAGCTCAGAGTCCCGGTCAGAGGACCGCTCGAGCGCCAGTGAGGCAGTGCAAGGATACCAGGTCTTAGCGACAGTGGAGACCAACATTGAGTGGAAGCAGCGCCCAGTTATTGAGGTATTTCTGAATAATAGATCATTCTCAGGCCTGTTAGATACCGGAGCTGATGTGTCAGTGATAAGCAGAATCCAGTGGCCAAGGGAGTGGGCCATTGAGCCGGTCTCCGATGTGTGGGGGGTAGGCGGCATTCAGGAAGCGTTTAGGAGCCGGGAGTGGGTGACAGTCACGATTCCAAGGGCTGATGGCACAGCGGTAATTCGGCCGCACATTCTTGACATGCACATCAACCTTTGGGGGCGAGATATTTTGCAGCAGTACGGTGCTACGCTTACCTTTGGGTAATGGAGTTGCCACTTAAATGGCTCACCGATACGCCGGTCTGGGTAGAACAATGGCCAGTGGTGGGAGAGAAATTAGTCGCCCTGAAACAGCTAGTCAAAGAACAGCTAGACGCAGGACACATAGAGCAGTCCACCAGTCCCTGGAATTCGCCAATTTTTGTCATTAAAAAGAAGTCGGGGAAGTGGCGACTCCTCCACGATCTCAGGGAGATCAATAAATGTATACAGCCAATGGGTCCGCTTCAATGCGGCATCCCAAATCCTAATATGATTCCCGAGGGGTGGGAGATCCTAGTCGTAGATCTCAAGGATTGTTTTTACACGATTCCCTTAGACTCCAGGGACCGGGAAAGGTTTGCCTTTACGGTGCCGGTTGTGAACCACAGTGAGCCTACGCAGCGTTACGCGTGGAAATTTTTGCCACAGGGCATGCTCAATTCGCCCACCCTATGCCAAATTTATGTTCACAACACACTGGCAAAGTTTCGAAACCTTTACCCAAAAGCATTAGTTTGTCACTTCATGGACGACATCTTGGTCACGGTGCCGCAACTCGGCAGCGAAATGTTTTCTGACCTCCAGACCAGTCTGGGGGAGAAAGGTTTACTCATTGCCCCAGAGAAAGTGCAGAGAACCGAGCCCTTCACATACTTGGGTCATCGGCTTCTCCGCTCTTTCGCAGCACCAGTTTTGCCCCAAATCAACTTACAGGATTCAGTCACCTTAGTGGAATTGCAGCAGGTTTTAGGGAACATTAATTGGGCCAGACCGTATTTTCGATTGGATACGGATCTTTTGAAACCGCTCTTCTCGCTGCTCACATTAGCAGCCAGCAGACCGGATACAAATTTCTCGAGAAGCGCGCTTGACTCTCGAGAAGGTCAACCAAGTTCTCAGCCAGAGGTGGGTAGATAGGATCACCCCAGGGCCATATGCTCCTTTCCTGAACTTGTACATCGTTCGAGCAGGATCCATGTTCACCGGAGCTCTAGGAGTAGACTCCGAGAAAGGAGCGAGTATCGTGGAATGGGTGTACTTGCCGAACACCTCTTCCCGGAACATCGTTCCTCCCCAAGAGTTGGTTTCCGCGGTGGTCTACCGCGGGAGGCTGAGAGCTAGGGACATCTCAGGGCACGACTTAGCCAAAATCGTAGTCCCGTTCACCAAGGAACAAATTCAGCAATTGATGCAGCTCGGTGATTCGCTTCCAATTGCGTTGGAAGGGTTCACCGGATGCTTGGCGTACCACTTGCCAAAGGACCCCAGACTTGTCTCACTTCAAACGCAGACAGTCAGCTTGTTCGAATTGCTCTCGCTGGTTCCGCTTCAGGGGGCCAGGACAGTTTTTACCGATGGAGGTTGCACATATGGTGTCTTGGCTTGGCAGGAAGGCCAGGCTTGGCGCATGCTGTTAACTCTTCCACAAAAGTCCGCGCAGCGGGCAGAGTTGGCAGCGGTGAACCTTGCTTTGCGCACCTTCACCAAAGAGCGCCTAAACATCATTACTGACAGTCAGTATGTTAGGAACTTGCTTCACAGTCTACCGGGAGCATACATTACTCCCGCGATAGACAAAAATTTGCTTAGTCTGTTTCTCACTGCTCAATTTCATTTGCGAAACCGCACAGAGCCGCTCTATATTGCCCACATCCGAAGTCACCAAGACCTACTGGGTCCGATTTCCGCGGGCAATAGCAGAGCGGATGCGGCGGCAAAGGAAATTCAGCAACGTTCAGTGTTAGGTGTTTTTACTACGCCAATTCAGAGTCATGCATTCTTTCACCAAAATGCCAAAGCGCTAGCCAGACAGTTCAATCTGCCACTTTCTCAAGCCCAAGGCATAGTTCGTTCTTGCCAGCATTGCGCAGGGGCCCCGGGGGGCCCTCGTGGGGGGTCAACCCACGAGGGACAGAGGCTAACCAGGTGTGGCAGATGGATGTCACGCATGTTCCGCAGTTTGGCAGATGGCAGTACATGCACGTTTGCATTGACACTTTTTCTCAATTCGTTTGGGCAACGGCGCAGAAAGGGGAAACTGCTTCCCATGTGGAGCAGCACCTCCTTTCCTGCATTGCGGCAATGGGCAAGCCGCGGCACATTAAAACCGATAACGCCCCGTCCTACAGCTCCAGGCAGCTGGCGGCCTTCATGGCCACCTGGGACATTAAGCATACTTTTGGTGTTCCTTACAATCCGCAAGGGCAAGCGATTGTGGAACGAGTCAATCGGACGCTCAAGTCCTATATTGACAAACAAACAGAAAGGGGGGAGCCACCAGCCCTCCCCAAGTCACAGGCTCAGGCTCAGCATTGTCTGAATAAGGTATTGTTCACGTACAATCACCTTAATGTTTTTTCGGATTGCACGCCGCAGGAGAAGCACTTCCGCCGTTCGGAAGCTCTCCCGCGACCAATGGTCCAATACCGGGTGCCACCGGACCCTTCATGGAGGGGCCCGGCGCCGCTCATAACCTGGGGAAGAGGGTATGCTGCAGTTATGTCTCCTACAGGTGTCATTTGGATCCCAGCTCGGTGTGTCAAGCCTCACTTGGAACCACATGGCGTGGACTCAGGCCGGCCCGAGTCCGATCCCGGAGATGGAGAACCTCACCCTGACCGAGAGGACCCGTTGGGAGAGACAGCAGTCGCAGATGACAGCGCCGAAGATCACCTGGGGGATGGTCAAGGGCCTTTGCCATGAGGCCCAGGATGCCATCCAGCGCGAGGAGAAGGAGCCGACACCGGAGAACCTCGTGGCTGCAGTCTTTGCCCAGATTCATGCCAACTCCATGGCAGTCACCATCATCCTGATCCTCTCCCTACTTGCGGGGGGAGGCGTTCAGGCTGCCTCATTTAAGGCCAGTGATTTGATGCCAGGCGGAGATCTCTCTGCCTGGATGCACTACAACATATGGGAAAGGTTGGCGGGTCTCGTCAACCAGTCCGATTTTTGTCTGAAGCAGGACATTGGTTCTGCCTCAATCTTGAGCACCTGCCTCATCCCCGTGTGCCGCACTCCAGGCGCACACCCCAGGGATGGGGACTGGCTCGTGAAACGGATTTTCAGCCCATACAACCCAGCGGCTTCTACAGAATACGCCCGTTGGGAAATGCGGCTCACCATGACTTTGCCGGCTGATGCAGCCACTCTCCACACTCCTCGAGTGGCGGTCAGCCCGAACTCTACTTGTGCTCGAATGTCCGGCTGCTCTGCAGTCGGTCGAACTCGGCGTCGCTGCCTCGACGTTGGCAGCGGCAACTGGACTTGCAATCACCCGCAGAGACTTGGTTCAATGCATGCTCATGTTACGTTACCATCTGGTTGGTTCTTTACATGTAATCAGTACACGTGGAACTACATTCCTGCAAATGTATCAGATGCTATATGTTGTATCAGTCGCTTGACATTGTTACTCCCTACTAAGGATATGGTCACCCCAAGCACAAATGTTTCAAATGTTTCAAATGTCTCGGTCCCCATACGGCACACTCGCACTACCCAGTTAGACAGCTCATGTGAGAGCAGCTTTAGAGTTATGAGTCCAGCCGAATATGTTTCATTGGCAGTCAGCATAATTGGCGTGCCGGGCTTAGCCGTCGGCAACGCTCGGAGGATTAGCCGACTGGCTTGCGGGTTGGCCAAAGCCATCAATCACACCTCCTCTGCGATAGCGCTGCTCAACAAGGAGCAGGCAGAGCTCCACCATGCCATTCTCGACAATCGAGCGGCTATAGACTATCTCTTATTGCGACATCATTTGGGTTGCGAATCTTTTCATGGTATGTGCTGCTTCAATCTTACTGATAACTCCCACAAGGTACAGAGTCAGCTCTCAGCCCTCCACACCATAGTCGAGGGCATCAGAGAGGGTTCTGCATGGGGAACTTGGTGGAGTTCATTGTGGAATTGGATGTGGTCGTGGATTCCGTGGGGCTCAAGGTGGTTGTGGGGGTGATTATACTAGGCATAGCAATCTGCTGCTTTGCGCAATGTATTCCCTCACTGATCTCGAAGTGCCGCCCCAAGAAGGAACCCCGAAGCGTCATTCCCGCTCAGCAGCTGATGCCTCTCTTGCGCAGTTTTGCCAGTCAGGCTCTTAAATAAAACAGAAAGGGGAGATGCGGATTCCCCATGCCCATCTGGCATGGAAACGGCCCTTGCAGAGGCCGCTTTGGTGAGAAGGCTCCCAGCCGTGGTTTCTGCGGGTAGAGAAATTAAGGGGGGTGGATTAATGATAGGGTTTGATTCACCCAATTCCTTGACCTGACCGGTAGTTCTGCTGAGAGGGCGAATATCTAACTCCGTCACCCATTAAGGTAATCACTCATCTCCAAGGAAAGCGTAATCCCCGGTGCAAATAGGGGCCATATTTACCCTGGTCTTATCCCTAAACAATGGTGTTTTCCCCTGTCAGTGTTTGCCCAAGTTAATTAACTTCCCCAAGAAAGATTTCCTAATAACCCGGGTGGATGGGTGATGTGATTTTCTGTCAGATGACGGTTTTGCCACCTTTGCGCTTTTATTCCTATATATGATGAAGTTTTCCCTCAATAAACTACTGATCTGATCTCGCTCCATACTGCCTCGTATCGTTTCTTGATCAGTCTCCTCCGGGACCTCCGGCCCTTAGCGGCCCCGATTCCTACACATGGCAACTGATGAAAACAAGACAGAGCAGCTCAGCTTCCTTGCAATGGCAATTTTCTAATGAAGCTACAAAAACCTCATCAGCACATATAGGAGTCTAATCATTTCTAGTATTGGTCATTTTGACATGAATAATGTTACTCCATCAAAGAGAATGATGGGTAATAGAATGTCCCCTATTCTAATTACTAAAGAATTTGGATCAGGGCTGCTGTTTCTAAGTCATTACAGCTATTATCAGTTCATTCTTTCTGCAATTTTCCCACTGTCCTGTGGGTGGTCTTTGGTACTGAGAAGAAATTTAAATACAAACTTGCTCAATGAACTATGAAACTTAATGATGAATGCAGGTCACATTTAATAGCTACACTCTATTCCCTTTGTTTGGAAGCAATGTCATTTTTAACTTCTCTTATAGCAGGGAATCTGAAGACAATGAAAATTGATGATTGAAAGATTAGGTCATAGTCACTCTTTGATGTATATGGAAATTGTGATGTTGCATTGCCATTTGCGGGGGGGGGGGGGGGTCTGCAACAGTGACAATTATGATCAGCTTTCCTTGGTTTCCCAGATGTGTAAGGCTCATTTTATTTTTTTCAAAGAAGTAAATGTGCAGGAAAAACCATCAATACTCTGGTCACTTTCAGCATTAACAAACTTTCACGGACTACAGCCGACTTCTTCTTTCATGTTCCTGCTTACTTTATTGTCAAGAGCACAATGTTTAATCAACACTGAAGAATATTCTATGCCAGCAGTTCATAAAGTATTTCGCATCACACTCCTTTTTGATTTGTGAAAAATCCTCACACTTCCACATCACTCTTTCCTCCACCATTCAGATCTATAAGCAAAATATATATTTTTTAAAAATAACCAGTCTGCAATTTATAACAGAAGTGAGCAAAATTATTTTGAAAATTAGCACAATTTGTCTTTCTTATGACAATAATTTGCTCTAAAATATGCCAGCAACAAAACAAATCTAGTGTGAGGGATGCTGTTGCACCTTAGAGTCACATGCTTCCTCTAAAAAAAAATTTCATCCCCTCTAAGGAAGTGTACCTCTTTTGCCCTCTACTAATGTAAGAATCAGGTATTGTTTTTAAGTGACAATTAAAAAGTATGACTAAGAACTCAATCATGCATACTTATTCTGAACTTAATCCCAGTTTCCTCAGCGGGCTGTGCTACTTGGCTTATTCTCAGGTAAGGGCGCATAGGACAGGAGCAAAAGAGTTGAAGATGTTTCAGTGAATTTAGTTGAACTACATCAATTAGTTAATGAACAGTCACTTAAAATTTCAGGTGCAAGCTGAAGACAATTGTATTCTTCTGAACTTTATATGAAATGCTTTTATTTTTTTAATTGCAGGTTTGTAGTACTTCTAACATATTGACCTAATTGACTTGTGGATGAGAGTGTGCTTGTTTTAACATTTGTTGTTATTAATACTGGAAATTACATAATGAAAAGTGGGAATTTTTTTAATATATGCAAAAAATAATGAAGTGATGGCAATGTTTCCACAAATAGATCTTTATGCCTTGCAATAATAAATCATGTGTGCAGGCTATTAGGGCAAAAAAAAAAACACCAGTAAAGCAGTACATAATTTTAGCTCATTTCGCATGGAATTCATATAAGAATCAAGATTTCTGATGAATTATTGTGGATCCTAACAGCTACACTAAAAGAGAGAAAAGATAAGGCTAATTTACTGGATGGGACAACAATCTGCATGTTTGTTTAGACAACAGAAGGAAAAAAAGTTATAATGAAGGTTAAGAATAATTTTGTTGTTGTTCAGTCGCACAGTCGACTCCGACCCTTTGCGACCCCATGGACCATTTTCCTCCAGGCGCCTCTGTCCTCCACCATCCCCTTCAGCCCTCCCAGCTCTGTGCCCATTGTGTCTACAATGCCATCTAGCCATCTCATCCTTGGCCTCCCCCTTCTTCTTTTGCCCTCCACCTTTCCCAACATCAATGCCTTCTCAAGTGAATCCTCCCTTCTCATTTGATGTCCAAAGTACTTTAGCTTCATCTTTACTATTTGACCTTCCAATGAGCAGTCAGGGTTAATTTCTTCTAAGATTGACCTATTTGTTCTTCTCGCTGTCCAGGGGACTCTCAAAACCCTCCTCCAACACCACATTTCAAAGGCATCTATTCTTCTACGTTCAGCCTTCCTAGTTGTCCAGCTCTCACATCCATACATTACTACTGGGAAAACCATTGCTTTGACTATTCTAATTTTTGTTTGCAATGTGATGTCTCTGCTTTTCACTATGTTCCCCAGGTTTCTCATCGCTTGTCTCCCAAGAATCAGTCGCCTTTTTATTTCATGGCTACAATCCCCATCTGCAGTGATCTTTGATCCTAAGAAAGTAAAATCTGTCACTGCTTCTACTTCTTCCCCGTCTATTTTCCAGGAACTGATTGGGCCTAATACACTGACACAATCCATCCCAATCAAGAATATATATTAATATTCTTCATCATTGAACTGCAGTTAGAAGAAACCCTATCGATCAGTGTAGACAAACCTATGACACACGTGCCAGAGGTGGTACACGGTGCTCTCTCTGTGGGTAAGTGTACTGTTGTGGGAAAGCCCCACACCGTACCACACCACTGGCACCAATGGCAATGCCACTCCCCCACCCATCTCACTCCCTGTCAAAGGGGAGGCTGAAATCCCACCTGGGAGGTGGGGGTGGGGATGAGGTGAGGTGGCCAGACACCTCACACACCCCTCCTAGGAGGAAGTGGCAATGCATAGGCAGGTGTGGGATTTCAGCCTCCCCTTTGGCAGAGGGAGAAAGGTGGATGAGTAAGTAGCACTGCCATTGGTGCTGGTGGTGTGGTGTGGGGCAGAGATTGCCCACAACAGTGTGCACTGATGGCGCCAATGGCAGCACCACTTCCCCACCTACCCCCTCCCTCCACCAAAGGGGAGGCAAGCGGAGAGGCTGAAATCCTGCCCAGGAGGCAGCGGCATGACATCACCAGTGCACCTCAAGCAGTACATGCACCCATGTGACACTGCCAGAGGTGGTGCTTCCTGTGCACCACTTCCATCTCCTTGGGCACTCAGTCTCTAAAAGGTTCACCATCACTGCTATAGATCATTAAGTCTAGCTTTGTCAAGGAGGCACAGTGGACAATCAAATTCACAGTCTCAGGGTCTGCAGCCAGATACCTAAACCAATGAGCTATCCAGCAGTTCTATACTGTATGTTAGTATCCTTTGTGAACACAGACAATATATTTTATCCACATTTAAAAAGCAGCTTTGCAAAGCATTTTAATTTTAGATATTATGAAAATCATTGTTCTATCAGACTTGAAAAAGTAGTGATTAGAAACATTATTTGCTATTAGACAATTTCCCCCCACTCTGCTATTAAGTAATGCTTGCAAAATCCAATTTAGTGTTCACAAACACCCTCTGCTGGTAAAAACTGGAAATATGCTATCAAGAAAAAATAAGGGCAGTCATATCTGGTTTTTTTTTAATAAACAGAACAAGGTAAAGGAGGTAAAACTGTTGTTTCTTTGCTAAGGAATCTAAGTCAACATGTGAAGCTAAAAACAATTAAAATCCAGCAAGTATGTATTATAGCTAAACAGATCTTCCTGGTAATATATTATACATGTTATGGTAAAATGTAACTATTTAACACAATGCTGCATTACAAAAATGCTGGGTGTGATAATTTTCCAAGAAGTTCTGCAGACATGCAACCTCAGAGATCATTTTAATGGCACACTTACACATCAGTGGTCATGCATGAGACAGACATCTCTTCAGTTTTTGCATCCCTTCAACACAATTTTTATTATTAAAGAGAGTAATGACATAAATAATGAAAGAACCATGAGTACTGCGCTGAATGTTATTTTAAATATTTATGACTATCTATTTTGAAAAAAAGAAAAGAAAATTGCCATTTGCCTTTTATTTCAAAGCTCTTTAAAAACATATGCATGGGTGAACTTGAATCTCAGCAAGACAATTATAAAAATGGGGTACATGGAAGGAACCTTCTCCAAGAGAGCAAAGAATTCTGAGTATGCTTGTGCGTCCCCGAGGCAACAGGATAAAGCCAGGCAATCCAATCCAGAAGCTCTGCACTGTAAACCTCCTGCCAAGCAAAATGACTTTCTAGTATTGAGCTTTCAGGCAATCCATCACACTTTATATTTGCTTTGCACACTGATACGGGGAGATTGGAAGGGTCGGCATTTAAAAACCATAGTCATTGTCTGTTTTGGATCAAAATAGCCAATCAGCAGGCTAAACGTTTCTTGCGTCCAAAATATAACTGTTTTTCCACTCTCAGCTCTCTATGTGTTGTTTTTATGCCCCTGCTACTGGTTTACCTTAATCTGTCTAGTTCATGCCACAAAGGTGTCTGCTAGCTGTCCTTTGTTCTGGAAATGCAGATTAGTTAAGTGGGGTTGGGTACTTGGACAATACATCTGGCCAGTGCGTTGCTCTAACATAGCCAACTTCAACATGAGCCCAGGCAGCTGTGTCATCATATTTAAAATGTCTAAATGACCATTGAAACATGGGCCTCAGTTCCCCGCGGGCCATTGGGCCATGCGGGGAACTCTATTGCCATCTACCTGGCAACGTTATTTGAACACAAGCCTTGTAAATAAACATACTTTCCCCATCTGATAAAATTGTGCCTGAGCATTTATAGTATAGGAATTAAGAAGAAAGTAAAAGGGAACTGAGGAGGATTTGCCTTTCAAAATATTCATCCTTCATCCTTTGGAACATACTAGTTGCACTGCTTTGCAAAGATTATCCAACAGTTTGTGTGGCCCACAAAGCCAGTATTTAATCAAAAATTAATGAGAGGATTAAAAAGGAAAAGCTATTTGAAAGACAAATATTCTTTTTCAGAAGACTATTTATTTTATTTATGCCCCGTCCATCTAGGAGATTTTCCTATTCTAGGACGCTAACAACAGAAAGCTCATACAGAACATTAAAAACAGTCACACATTTTTTTTAAAAAAAATATAGTACATAAAATATACCAGGAACAAAAAACCTACAAATGACAATAATTTTTTATTAATATAGAGCAGAGGTTTCCAACGTTTACCCACCAGGGGCCAGTCCCTGCCACTGCACTCAGCTGTGAGGGCTAGAGGTGCAGCTGCATCCACAACTTATGTTTTCGTTGTCATTGTCATTATTGGCAGGAATTGCCATTTCATGCACAGCCACTGCTGCTTCCCAGGTTTGGAAATTTTTTGAGGCTCCCCCGCTGTGCTTCGGCAGCTGGAGAGCAGCAGTGGACAACTTCCTGGTTCAGTGCTGGAATCCCAGGCGCCTGGCACCAGTAGTCGCCCACCACTGCTTTCCATCTGCGAAGGCTCAGAGGAATTACCAAACTGGAGCGAACATGCTCCCAAAAGGCTCCCACTGCCCTGGGAAATGGTGGAAGCTGTGCACAAAGCGGCAAAAACCGTACAATTCCCGCCACCACTGCAGCCACTGTGGTAAGTGATTTTTTCAACTTCTGGCAGTGGGGGGCAGTTATAGAGGTGCCTGGGTGTCCACTGCAGATTGGATTAATGATATGTGTGAGCTGGATTAGGTCTGTGGGCTGACGGTTGGGATCCCCTGATATAGAGGCATCTCTTCACCTAAAGATGAACTCTTAGATTCATTTGCCTGTGAACAAAATGTAATGTCCTTTGTGTCCAAGAAACTCACAAAGGAACTATCTAAGTATCTGAGATGTACTTAGTTGCTGAGAAGTCCCACAAACTGGGAAGATGATTTAAAAAAAAAAAACGGAAATAAAATGGAGAGCTTTTTGGAAATGGAGAATAATGAGAACACTGTCAGTCAGAGTTAAGGAACACAATTACAAAATGATGTGGAGGTGGTACCTGACCCCGGTGAGATTGAACCAGATGGATAGGATTAGAAATAATTTGTGCTGGAGATGTAATAAAAGTGTGGGAACCTATAAACATATGTGGTGGAACTGTAAGGAAATAGAAGATTTTTGGAAAGAAATTGAAAAAGAGATAGTAGGAATGTTAGGGCGAAAAGATTAAGATTGGACCGAGTGCCGCCATGCTCACAGACTTAGACAGTTTAAAGTTAGATAAGGAGGAATAAGAATTAGTTGCAATAATTATGTCCACGGGAAGACAGTGTATAGCAAAAAATTGGAAGGACCCAAGGAAAATAAAATTGGATGAATGGTATAGGGTAACGTGGCAGTTGGCCCTAAATGATAAACTGACATGGGAATTAAATGAAAAGAAAGGGATTATTAGAGAAAACAATTTTGGAAAAATCTGGAAATCATATCTTGAATATACATTAAAGAAAAGAGGAGGTTCCATGTCAGTACCGAATCAAATGAATTTTTGGATATAATGATGAGAGACAGGCCGCACTTCCCCTTTGGCAATGTAATATAGCACAAGGTGATCTATTTTGTATTACTATGTGTAGTAATTTTTGAGAAAGAGAATTTTAGAGGATTGGATGCTAATTAATATTAAAATTTAATCATTAATTATGATATTAATTATATCATTATCAGTATGTAGATATGTAGATATTTCTTCATAAATGTAAGGAATTTAATTCTCGATTTTTTTCTACATTCTTTCCTCCCTGATTTTCTCTTTTTGTAAGAAGTTGTTTAATGTATTTTTTGGGTTTTTTTGTAGTTAATGTATATTTTTTGTTTTTGTATATTATTGAAAACTAATTTTAAAAAATTAAAAAAGAAGTCCCACCAACAATGTGGAAGTGCCAGATAGTGCCAGACTAGATATTTTGGTCTTCTCAACAGAAGACTAAAGAGGACAACATAGAGATATAGATGGTTTAACTGTGTTAATATCTGGAAATTTCTCAATACAGCATTTATGTGCATACAATTTATTCTTCAACAAATGTATACAAGAAAATCTAATAAAAGGCTGAAATAATGCCGACTTCTGGTCAAAAATGATCTAAATGATCAATACAGTACTATGATATAAGAAGTAGAATTTATTTGTTTAGCAATTAATGGATTTAATTGGCTTGCTGAAAGAAAGCAATAAGACAGGTCACGGTGCCCTTTTGTAGATAACTCGCGGTATTGATCTGCCATAATTAACATGTGTGTGTGTGTGTGTGCGCGCGCGCGCGATTGTTTTTAATGTGTAAGTTTTCTGTTGTTAGCCACCCAGAGTAGGAAAATCTCCTAGATGGGGTATAAATATAATAAATAATAATTAGTACATCTCTTAATGAGGGGCAAAGAGCCAAGAAGGATGGGACAGCTGTTTTGCTGAGAGTATATAAAAAGAGAAGTTTAGCTCTCAGACTGTGGAACTCTTTATACATCAGAAGCATAAGGAGCGCCCCTGCTACCTACTCTGAGGATTCCCTCTGTACCTAAAGAAGGAACAGAGGGAATCCATGCTAGGTACGCACTGTTGGCTTGTGTTCTTGCTTTTGTTTCTTGTTCTGATTTAGTTATGTTTTGCTTAGAGAACTGTTTAAAAAAGCTTTGCTTCTTCAACCACTGAGTGCTTATTTTCTCTGAGACCCTAAGAGAACCTGAGCCCATCAGGCTTAACTAGCCTGCGTGGCAAGACTATCTTTCTCCAGATTTAAGCACCAGAACCTGGCATGTTTTAACATAATCTAGTTTGGGTTGTTTTCCCAAACAATGCCTAAACCAGCTTATATATTTCCCACATTAGTAATATATAGTACTTGTGGCAGTAAAGTCCCCGACACTGAGCTAGTGTGATGGTTCAGAATTTTTAGCTGCTTAGGGACTAAAGCAGTTTGTAGCAACTTCTGCGTCAAAAACGGAAAGTTGTCAGTTCAGCTGGGATTAAAATCAAAAACTGCAAGGGGAAATCTGATCACTGGTAAGCAGTTAAGGGACATTCATTCCAGAGGCGACTAAAGTTTACAGAGTAGTTTGTGTGACAGAAGTGAAAACTGTGAATCCATCTGAGATTAAAATTTCACACGTGGAAGGGACAGCTGAAAACTGAACTAGTTAAGGAACACAAGGCATACTAAGTTATTTAAGAAATAGGCACTGGTTGAAACAATGTGGCCTCAGCCTAAATAATGCTTAGGCCCAGTGGTGGGATTCAGCTGGTTCACCCTAGTTCGCCAGAACCGGTAGCAGAAATTTCGGCTGGCCCGTCCATCTAAGTTTTGAAATAAAGTAGTGTAATTCGGGTGCAATACAAGGGCTTTCCCCCTGGCCCTGCCCACCGTACCATGCCCAGAGAGTTAGTAGTAAAAAAAATTGAATCCCACCACTGCTTAGGCCCTGAAGGAAGGAAACTGAATTGAGAAAAGTCTAATTTCAGTGGTGGTAGTTCAAGTAAAAGTGAAGAAAAATTGTATCCTGTTAGGGAAGTGTTGTGTATACATGCAGTTCAGCTGCTCGCCATTAGCGCAACTGATGGAGTTCACGTGGCTCCAATTCACCCAATGAGTAAACACTGCGGGAAACCTTCCCACCACAGGTGGACTATGTCAGGTATGCAGTACGTCAGAAGGACGTCACTGATACTATAACCAATAGGCGCCTTCGGGCGAGATTCAAATGTACCATATACAAGGGGGCAAGGCTCCGCCATTGCCTCATGTACAGATTGACCATGTTGCAATAAAATAGTGTTTAGCCCGCCTGCCGGCTCGTGTGCAATCAATCTGCCTACATCAAAGGAAGCAATAAAGGAATTCTGCTGATGACAGGGTGATTAAGAGGGCAGCATGATTAACAAAGTAGAAAGACAGGAGCCATTTAGGTTTGGGTCAAAGCTTCAGACAGGGCCTAGGCAAGGCTCAAGTCAATACTGTTGGCAAGAAGAAAATAGAAGGGCAAGGGCAAGAGCAACAGACATAGAAACAAGCAGGTTCAGAGCATGAGAGCAGATTTCACCCACTGTTGCTTCTGCTTTTAGTATAGCATTCCCACCTGCAGTCTTAAAAAGACTGTGATAATGAAGAAGCAAGCAGAAGATGAAATTCATGTACTGTACTGATTTGAAGTAACCTTCAGTTCATTGGTTCTTCAAATCTAATATTTTATTGCCTAGAAAAAGCATACAGAGACATAGACTGCTTCACTTCCCCGGTAACAGTAACAAATGCAACTGCTTCTTCAATATCCAAACACAATACTATTGTATTATGAAGTTCTAAAAGGCACTTTCACTTATATATGTGTTAAAGATAACTCATCGTTAGAAGCTTACATCTTTTAGTGTTCCAAGATTGTTATTCATGTAGACCTACAGGTACATGACTGAACAATCAAATTTTCAAATTAAGCCTTTCTTCAGCTTCCAAAAACCAATCAAAAATAAAGCAAGCAAACCATTAGAATTGTAAAAACATTGTAAAAGCTAGTAATAGAGGGATATAGAGTGCAGCTGCTAGTACAATGTATTAGTAATGTACAGGTATTGTCAGCATTCATATTAGGTTCCACACTATGAATTTCAAGCCAATTTAGCTAGGGGTGTGTGCAGTGGTGGGCTCCAAAAAAATTACTACCACACTGTGAGTGTAGTATGGTGGGCACGGCCAGGGGAAAAGCTGTGCATTGCACCCAAATTATAACACAAGAAGCGAGATGATCAATTTTATAAGCACCTCGCTTAGAGACTAACTCGCTTAAAGAGCAGAATTTTCTCTGAATGGTCGCCTCGCTTAACAACTAAAACCAACCAAAAACTCACTTAACAACTAAATCAGGGTTTGCAATCCCCCTGCCAGAAGCCACAATTGGTCACTTACAATGTTGTTTTGCTTAAAGAGCAAACTCGCTTAAAGAGCAATCATGTGGAATGCATAATGCCTTTTAAGCGAGGTACCACTGTATATCCTGCTCTCAGAAAAGCAATTGTGTTAGCTTGTTTACAATATCAACACGTGTACAAAATAAGATCTAATAAATTGCTGAGATAATACTGTTGAAGTAGCCTTCTTCTGATCAACATTTTTTCTATATTTTACACACACACACAAACACACACACACACACTTTTTAAACTATGCAACACTCTGATATGAATAAAGAAAGGAAGGAATAATAAAAAAGAATCTTTTTCCTGAGCTTCCGTACCTTGTCTAGGGTTCCTTGCAGGAACTAATTACAGTCTAAGTTTATAGTTCTGGAATACGTAAGAAGAAAGGGGGAGGCAAACATACTTAGCAGGGCAGTTTAATAAATGGGACACGTCGTCGGCCGCAACTCGATCTGACTATATGTTTTTTCCTCTGCCACAGGGTGCCGGGAGGCCTGGTCTTGGAGGCCAGCTGGTTCTGGGCTGCCTTCTCCCTCTGAGGCAATCAGGAAAAATGCCACTGGTGTGAATTAGTTTAAGGTGGATCCTAGCTTGCCATAAAGTGATCCACACACTATGATCTTGGAGCCATCTCCTGTGGCACATATGAAATAAGACATGCAGGATTTAATACCAGGGCTGCAGTGGACTTCCACATCCTTGAGGATATGGTCAAGGTGTGCCTTCACAGCCAGTCCATCTGGCATGGCCTCTTCTACCTCCATGACCATTGGGAATCAGAGTTTCTCCTCTGCTCATTTTGCCATTGGGTGTAATGTTACAGCCATATTCTTGTAACATAATTGTCACAAAGAATGTTCTTTCTTTACTTGTATCAGAGTGTTGGAGAATTTAAAGTTATGGATGTACCTGTATATGAAATATAGAAAAAAAACTGAACTGAATTAAAATGGGACATATAGACATTCACCTGAAACAACAGGGGGAAACTTAAAAGCCAAGAAACATGTTTTTACATTTTTGTAGACAGAGGGCAGCATGCTCAAACCAACAGAGTCAGCACACCTCCCTGGCAGATTTAATTAAAAACTTAGTCTCTCATCCTGCAAGAGAAATTCATTTTTGTGAGTTAGTACTATGAACTCTTTTAATGCTCACTGTTTTAAAAACAAGTAAACTGCTAGGAGATGTCCAAATTATCTGTCTAATACAGCAACCCTGGGCTAGCTTTTCTTGGGAGTACATCACATTGAACTCAGTGGGATTTACTTGAGTAGATACATCTGAGGCTTGTAGTAAAATTGCTACTTATTCTCAGAAACATGTCAACAGGAGTTACATCAAAAAATTATGCCCACTTTCTAAAGGAAAGCAATGAAAGTTATCGGGTAAGAGAAAATAAGGAGGTGTCACTATTGACAAGTCAAATAAAGAGATCATGACATCCACTTCACTGATATTAATAGAACTAAAGAAAGAATGAAGACTACAATTTTAAATAGCTCTTTTACTACAATAGATTCTAGTAGCCTGTCTTTGTGAACTCAGTATTTAATTTAAATAATGTTATTCATTTATAACCACACACTTTCATTTTAAAATGTTAATGGATATTAATCTTATGTGGTTTATTAATCTACTGTAAACAATTCACGTTCTTAAAGAATACAGTGTTGATCTCAACATATAGAGAAGCTGTGCCAATGACAAAGAAAATATATTGCTTTTAAAAATGAATAATTATTTCTGTCCTATTAGCATAAATCTAACAAGGCATGGTAAAAAAACAAAAAAACAACCCTATAAATAGTAGTTTCTGGGTTATTTTACTAAGAGTCTTATCCTGAGTCCTCAGTCTGAAAGAAAGCCAGAGTCCTATATATATAGTATATCTGTATCTGGAGGGGGAATCAAAAAAATTGCTCTCCATATGTATTTTAAGATCAACATGGATACTGAACTGTTGTGATTTATTACTATACGTAGTCATCTTGACATGCAACAGCCAGGGACATTCTTTATGTCTGTTCTCTTCTGATTTTTATACTGGACAAGTATGGGTGGAGGATGGAACTATGAACAGCAATTCTTTGCCACCTAACATGAGTTTGCTGTATATAAATTTAATATATGTTCACAGAGTACATTTGCTAGGGTTGCCCCTACCTCTATTTTCATCTATCTTCTTTCCAGTGATGCACTGCATTTTTTTTTACTATCTACTCTGTGGGCTGGCCAAATTTGTGGGTGGGGCCAAATCTGTGGGTGGGGCCAAAGAGCCTGCATTATGGGCTATGGAGGTGGTCGTGGCCAACCAAGTGGGCGTGGCCTGGGTGAGTTTCTGCTACCAGGTCTGCAGAACCTGCTGCAGTGCATCACTGCTTCTTTCCCTTTCTCATTATATTGTCACTTATTGTAAGCTCTGGAGCAGAATGTTAGTCACAATTCATGACTTAGTAAAGCTAACAGAATTCACAGCTTGAATTTGTGTTTCTAAATGCTTGAGGAAAATCACATCTTAATTGTTTCAGATTTATGATGAATCTGAATGAGCAGAATTTGACTTTTTCATTAGTGTTGTGACTTCCTTTAGCACCTGCCATTAGTTGGCTTTACAAATCAGACTTAAGTAAAGAATGAAGGCCATCTGTGCACATTTACTTTCCTCCTCTTCTGTGGTTGTTGCATGATTCAGCCTCATCTTCACAACTCTTGGCAGGATGAAGGTACCAAACTAAGATGCTAGGTTTATCTATACAGTATGTGGTTTCTCCCTGATTACACAATCTATTCCTAGAATCGGAGATAAGATGGAAATCCAGGTTGGATTCATTCAAAAAATATTCAGAGAACCCAATAATGTTGCTACTTGCTTCTCATGGCAAGGAATATTCCTAATACCAGACTACCAGTATGTCCTAGAACAATGATGGTGAACATTGGCACTCCAGATGTTCTTGAACTTTAATTCCCAGAAGTCCTGATCAGCAAGAGTGCTGACTTGGGCTTCTGGGAATTGAAGTCCAAGAACAGCTGGAGTGCCAAGGTTCACCATCACTGTCCTAGAATTTGTTATTTAAACAGGTCTTGCTATAGAAAATTGTGTATATTAAATAAGAGGTGCACAATATCAGGCTTTGCCTTACATATGGAATCATACCACTTGCACTGGCCAATAATATCAGTTGTTGTTGTTGTTGTTGTTGTTGTTCAGTCGCACAGTCGATTCCGACCCTTTGCGACCCTATGGACCATCGTTCTCCAGGCGCCTCTGTCCTCCACCATCCCCCTCAGTCCTCCCAGCTCTGTGCCCATTGTGTCTACAATACCATCTATCCATCTCATCCTTGGCCTCCCCCTTCTTCTTTTGCCCTCCACCTTTCCCAACATCACGGCCTTCTCAAGTGAATCCTCCCTTCTCATTTGATGCCCAAAGTACTTTAGCCTCATCTTTACTATTTGACCTTCCAATGAGCAGTCAGTGTTGATTTCTTCTAAGATTGACCTATTTGTTCTCCTTGCTGTCCAAGGTACCCTCAAAACTCTCCTCCAACACCACATTTCAAAGGCATCTATTCTTCTGCGTTCAGCTTTCCTAATTGTCCAGCTCTCACATCCGTACATTACCACTGGGAATACCATTGCTTCGACTATTCTAATTTTTGTTTTCAAGGTGATGTCTCTGCTTTTCACTATGTTCCCCTTACTGATACAATATCAGTAAGGGCTACCTTCTAGACGTACCATGAGTCAACATCGTTAGTACTAATGCCTGGCTGTGTCATAAACACCATCTATTAAGTCTTATAAATGATCAAAATCAATGGTCTAAATCAGTGGTTCACAACCTATGGCCCGCAGGCCGGATCCAGTCCATTGCACCAAATAATATGGCCCCCGACTTCACTCCAGCTACCACCGGAATCGGCTGCAGACTCATTTACGGCTGCATAAATGCATTCACGCATCCATAAATGAGTCTGCGACCATTGTAAACGTGTTTACTACAGCCGTAAATGAGTCCACGGCCATCATAAACACATTTACTACAGCCACGAATGCATTTTCCGGCACCAGTCCGGCCCGCTCAACTGTCTGATGGGATGTGGCCCAGCCCATGGCTGGAAAATGTTGAAGTTCCCTGGTCTAAATAAACCGATAAATAAATCCACAGGTCATCTCCCTCTTAATACATGGAGAACAAGCACCTGCCAATCTTAGTAACATCCATCTGCTGTCCTGGTTTGCATCATTTCCATCTGGGATAGAAATATTAATGCCTTACTCGCAGCTTGTACTTCCAACAGCATTTATTAGCTTTCCATGAACTCCCACCCTATTCTGCTGATGACCAAACTGCTGAAACATGGCATTGGAGCTCTGCAACAAGATGTCTGCCATCTCCATTTGGAGTCTTCCATCGTCTTGTAGCATTAAGTACCTTTGGATCCTCTAGGACAGTGATGGTGAACCTTGGCACTCCACGTGTTCTTGGACTTCAATTACCAGAAGCCCAAGTCAGCATTCCTGCAGATCAGGACTTCTGGGAATTGAAGTTAAAGAACAGCTAGAGTGCGAAGGTTCACCATCACTGTCCTAGAGGAAGTAAGGGTACTTTCAGAGAGAGAGAGAGAGAAATCAAAGCCAAGTTCTTATATTTGTTACATGGAGTGTTGAGGGGCACAAAATGCCCACAAGAAACCACGTGACCGTAATTTACCACCATCCCACCTAATTTAAAAAGTGTGATTCTTTTAAGAACCAATGGAATAACACTTTGTGTGAGTTGTGTATGATTATATTTGTGTATTTTATTTTATTTTTGGCAGCAGACCTATCTACTGTTCCTGTCACAAACTGCTGCTAATAGGTAGGAGAGACGGCTGGGGTGTTGTAACAGTAAAGGGGGAAGCGACACTCCCAATAGTTCAGTGGTAAAATTCAAAGTGATTTAATAAAGGAATAATTCTCATATATGTCCTATGTTGAGGTGAATCAAGCAAGATATATATTGGTGAGTCACAGAGCGCAGAGAATATATACAGTTCAGTATACCAAAAGGGTACTAATAATAAAAATAATAACAGTTTTTCAATGCACGAAGGAATACTCAAACCAATAACATAATAAATGAACCTCAACATACATGCATCACATGCTAGGACCCCCGAGAGTGAACCATGTACCCGTGGCACACTAGGAGAGAAACACAAGTAGAGGTGCGATACGCGCAGGTTATTTTCTTACAGACACTTGAGGAAGAGATTCGAAATGTCCATATACCGGAAGGGCATCGTTGTTGTTTGTCTACGCCATCTTACTTACCATCGCGTCTGATGCTCGCCATCTGGGAACCCTCGTTTATAACTATATTCGACCGCTCCTGACGCCAGCTTTATAGCCGAGTAGAACTTTTCTGACCACGGACTTCCAGAGACTGTATCTCATCATTGTTACGTATATTATCCTCTTGGTTTGGTCAGACTTTATTGGTCTATAGCAGTGCCACGGGTACATGGTTCACTCTCGGGGGTCCTAGCATGTGATGCATGTATGTTGAGGTTCATTTATTATGTTATTGGTTTGAGTATTCCTTCGTGCATTGAAAAACTGTTATTATTTTTATTATTAGTACCCTTTTGGTATACTGAACTGTATATATTCTCTGCGCTCTGTGACTCACCAATATATATCTTGCTTGATTCACCTCAACATAGGACATATATGAGAATTATTCCTTTATTAAATCACTTTGAATTTTACCACTGAACTATTGGGAGTGTCGCTTCCCCCTTTACAAACTGCTGCTAAGCAAGATGTTCAACTCCCACATGACCGTAAGTGGGTATGGAATCTCCAAACAGCATATGTGTTTTCGTTCTAAAGAAGCTTGTAATGTTTTCAAATATGAGACAGGATTCTATTTTGGCTTTTTCAACAAAATTATAGGAAGGCAAAAAGATTAACATATTGAAAATTAGTTGCAGAGGGGCTTTTGAAACATGCCATTATGAGGTTATCTTCACAAACAAACTAAATGCAACTACAGACCTGTTTCCAACCACCCATTTTTGGGGAAAGTATTGGAAAAGGCAGTTGCAGGGGGTACTGGATGAAGCGGAATATCTGGACCCCTTCCAGTCAGGATTCAGACCTGGATATGGTACTGAGACTGCATTGGTCGCGCTGATTGATGATCTCTGGCGAGAGCGGGATGGCGGTCATCCGTCCGTCCTTGCTCTTCTTGACCTCTCAACGGCTTTTGATACCGTTGACCACGGTATCCTTTTGGAATGGCTCCGAGGATTGGGAATCCAGGGCACTGTGTGGTCCTGGTTTTCCTCATTTCTGAGGGGCCGGACCCAGTCGGTGTGGTTGGAGAGCGAGAAGTCCAGTCCAGTCCTAGGTCCCTAAAATATGGGGTGCCTCAGGGCTCGGTACTCTCTCCTCTCCTATTTAACATCTACATGAAGCCGCTGGGTGAGATCATCCGTTCCCGCGGTACCATCAGTACGCGGATGATACACAGTTGTACATCTCGGCCCGTGGGGACCCCAGTGATGCAGTCAAAGTCCTTTCCAGTTGTCTGGAGGCGGTTGGGGTCTGGATGGGGGCAAATGGGTTACAGCTGAATCCTAGTAAGACTGAGTGGCTGTGGATGGGGGGGGGGGTCCTGTGCTATCCCGGGAGCTACCATCTTTGGTTTTGGATGGGGCTATTTTGCCCCAGACCGACCCGGTGCGCAACTTGGGGGTCCTCCTGGATTCGCGGCTGCTGCTAGAAGAACAGGTGGCGGCTGTGGCCAGGAGGGCCTTCGCCCAACTTCGGGTGATTCGCCAGTTGCGCACGCTCCTGGACCGGGACTCTTTGCTCATGGTCACTCATGCTCTGGTGACCTCCAGACTAGATTATTGTAATGTGCTCTACATGGGGCTGCCCTTGATGACCATTCAGAGGCTGCAGCTGGTCCAGAATGCGGCAGCTCGGGTGGTGATGGGGTGTGGACGTTATGCCCATGCCTCACCACTGCTGCGGGAGCTGCACTGGTTACCCGTTTGCCTCTGAGTGCAATTCAAGTTGCTGGTTTTGACCTTTAAAGCCCTATATGGTAGTGGGCCAGGTTACCTTAGAGACAGCATCGCCCTAAGGATGTCTGTCCGTCCAACCAGGGCAGACCGGAGGGGATCTCTAATAGTGCCATCGGCCAGGAGGGCTCGCCTCTCTGGCACAAGGAGGAGAGCCTTCTCTGTGTCTGCACCTGCCCTTTGGAACCTCCTGCCTGTGGAACTGTGTCTCCAGATGGAGTTGTTGCCCTTTAGAAAAGAACTAAAAACCTGGCTGGAGGGCCAAGTTTGGGGTGCAGGTGGAGGGGTGGCTTCCGTTGGGTGGTTAATATAGGGGAGGATGCCTGCCCCATGGTTTCTTCAGTTCCTGCACCCCTCTCTTTTTAGGGGTGGGTTCTTACTGCTGGTTTTTAATCTGTTTTATTTGTTTTTATCTGTTTTTACCCACTGTTGTGAACCACCCAGAGTCGGCTTTGGCTGAGTGGGCGGTATAAAAATTTAACAATAAATAAATAAATAAATAATACCTTTTCCATAAATTAAATACTAGCACAGGTGCCTGACTTTGATGCGGTTTTTTTTTTGGGGGGGGGGCTCAACCCGTGGAGTTGGGGGTGGCTTGGGGAGGTTTTTTTTCCTTTTTGCCTCCCCCCACTCCATTTGTGATGTCCCCTGGCTCTCAGTAAAGAAACCTGGGCAGACTCACCCCAGCGTGATGATGAGGGAGAGATGGTAGATATTGAGAGGGAATTTTAGGAGGAAAGGAAGAAGGGAGGGTAAGAATGAGGGAGGGAAGGAAAGAAGGAAGGGGAGAAGAATGGCTGCAGGTAGGGAAGGAAGGATGAGAGGTGGAAGGGAGAGGGAGGGAGAGAAAGGAAGGAGAGAATGAAGGGGTTGTGGGAGGAAGGAGGGAGAGAAAGAGAGGAAGGGGAAGTGAGGGAAGGAGGGGATGAGTTCTGAAGGAGGGTCCTAAGGAAGGCGGGAGGGAAGGTAGGATGTTAGAGGGCAAGGAGAAAGGGAGTGCAAGAAGAAGGGAAAGAATGAATTGAGGGTTGAAGGAGGAAGTTAGGGAAAGAAGGAGGGAGGGACTCGCGACATACCTCTCTCTCTCTCCCCCCCCCCCCACCTGGTGTGGGGTGTGAAGGCCAGGGTTGCTTTTTTTCCCCTTGTCAAGGTTGAGTTTTTCCTGGGAGTGGTGGTGGGTTTTGTGGGGGGGCCCTGCTGCAGTCCCTGGCTCCTCTTTTATTTTTTCTCTTTTTTTCTCCTCTCTCTCCAAGTTTCCTCTGTCAGCCTGTCCCCTGCGCAAGGCAGGCGCAAGGGTTTGGGCACTTTTGAGCCCGGCTTCTTTGGCTTGCGAAGGGGAGGGGGTGATGCGATCACATTTTCCTCTCTCCCCCTGGCAAGGCAGGCGCCCGGGTTTGGGGGCTTCTCAGGCCCACTCCCTGCCTTGTGACGGGTTGGGGGAGATGTTTTTGAAGGAAAAAAAACCTGCAAGAAAGGCACCCGGGTTTGGGCGGCTCTGAGGCCGGCTCCTTGCTGGTTCATTCACCCCGTTGGCAGTGGTTGTCTTGGTTCGTGCGCAGTGGAGTCCGCGCGTGTGACTGTTGCGTGCGGGCAGCTGGTTTTTTTGGCACAAGGCCGTTGCCTCGGCCGTTTCACACGAGCGCTGGCCACTCGGATTGGCTGGTGCTTGGCGCATTGGTCGCTGGGAATTGTAGTATTCCCTTTTTTGGCCATTTTGTGGGGCACAGGCCCCACCTTCGACCTCCAGACCTTCACACAAACCATGGCTGTCAGGGAAGGAAGATGTGTGCGAAGCAATACAGGATGGTCTCCAGGGATGTGGCCACGATTGAGGCACACATATGTCTATTTTCCTTCCTTATAGGTATAGATGGAAAGGCTAAATGTAGAGTCACCTAGACTGCTGGAACACAGAGCTGCAATCTCAAAAATTAAAGTAGAATTTGCATTCACTTGGTTCTATACATCATATACTGGGCTCTGTCATCAAAATTACTGTGTTCACAACCCGTGCAACTAAGTTACCTTTCCTCCTATTAAGCTCTTAATTTCAGAATCCAAACCTAAATGAATTAGTTTACTATATGGAAAACAGAAGTCAGAGACGCAATAATAGGTTTTGCCCACTAACTGTGCTTCAAAAGAAGCTTAACTATGACAAATGCAAATTTCAAAGAAACTGCTACCTAAGGCAAAAAATTTTTTTACCAAAATGATAAACTTATGTGCCTAAGGGCTTTGTTAAAGGTTACATTTCTAGCTTGGCTGGGAGTAAGTATGACTGAACCTATCAGAACCTCCTATATAACAGGCATACAGAATGCTGAACTGTTACTCAATTGTCATTCATCTTGTTCAGGCTCCCCAAATTTGGGGACCATTTTGAATGTTTTGAACTTCTGGTCTTTTATTGCCTTACTATGGGCCATGTTAGCAGTGGGTTATCCTTTGTCCAAAATATCCACAAAATAAACTGAAGCTATTCTCCCAAAAAGTAGTGAGTGGATTTTTATAAATTAGT
Organism: Bradypodion ventrale; assembly: GCA_035047345.1. NCBI lineage: Eukaryota > Metazoa > Chordata > Lepidosauria > Squamata > Chamaeleonidae > Bradypodion > Bradypodion ventrale. The sequence goes on from JAWDJE010000005.1 coordinate 191,750,479, forward strand.
AATTTGGTACCTTCAGAACTAAATTACACACAACTATCTACAGTACTTTCTTTCTCAGTGACACACAAGTTTGAGGATAAAGCCATGTAATTCATTTAGATTTGAATTCTGAAACTAAGAGCTCAGTAGGAGAAAGGGCATGATAATAAAGAAATTAAATACAGTATCAACATTTTGAATAAATTCAAAGTGGCATTAGATATTCTCAGGTCCTTAGAATAATAAACTATACTCAGCTAAGAACATTTATAATGAATAGCTGGGGGAGGAAAAAGTCCAATGGATGGCTTTTATGTATTCATTACTTTCCCAACACAAGTTGCTAATGTTTTAGATCTTCTCAACTTGACATTTTGTGAAATGGGAACTAGCAGCCAAATAAACAGTATGTAAAATTTTTCCAGTTTATCTCCTGCACTGAGGAATAAAAGCCTGCATGTCTTTTACTACAAAGTGCACTGCATTAATACACCTGAATGACTTATAAACAGTTTAGGCTGAAATATAAAATGAAGAATCCTTAGCTTTAGATTTTTAAATTGCATTTTCAGTGTTTAGAAAATGTCATTTTAAATCTAAATGAGTACTAGTTATCAGGGATGGGACTATCATATTTTTGGACTGCAGCGCTCAGACATCTGCCAGAATTTCCACAGCTAGAATTCCTGGGACTTAAGCCAAAATCAAAGTTATCTCCCGCACTGAGGAATAAAAGCCCCATTTCTGACATAGTAAATATCTAAGAATACGGAGGTAGATAGAGGAAATGGCTAAATGGGGCTAGGTTCTGTGGCCAATGCAAAGCACGAGGCATCTGGCAGTTTGCCTGCCAACCACCACCTCCTCCACCTCCACCACCACCTTCTTTAGGTCAAAACTGAGTAGAAGCAATATCATAAAGGCAATTAATACCTAGCAGTTCGAAAGCAAGAAATTGCAAGTAGATAAATAGGGACCACTTCGGTGGGAAGGTAACAGCCGACTTTGTAATGAAAAGGATGAAACAGTAGATCATCTGATCAGCAGATGCAGCAAAAATTCACAGACTGATTATTTGCAATGCCATGGTAGGGTTGCAAAAATTATTCATTGGAAACTTTGCCAGAAGTTTGGATTTGAATGCAGTAAAATCATTGGGAACATCAGGTACAGAAAGTTTTGGAAAATGAGAGCATCAGGATCCTGTGGGATTTCAAATTTTTGACTCACAACACATCTGATATAAATGTTGTGGAAAAGAAGACCTGCTTTATTCTGTAAATACAATCCCCTTTCAAAGTAGATCCAGTTTTATGACCAATGCACCCATCACAGTTATGAGAAAGGCATATGATACAACATGTGAGGTAAGCATCCTGTTAATAAAGTTGAGACAAAAAAAAACAACAAACCATGACAACCATGACAATCAAATCTACCTCGACGCAATAGAAAATAATGTTCAATATATGGAGGGATGATAGTGAACCTCTAAAGACAACTGATAAATAGTTGCAAGAAGTGGGAATTAACAAGTATGATAGCCTGTGCCAACTCAAATCTAATTAGTCAGTTGCTAAGAAGCCAAAGTGAGCCTATACAGACACTGAAGACCTTGAACTGGCATTGTACTGTGTTTTCTGCTTCCCTGCCCTAGCATCGTCTGAAAATGCAGGTACTACTTTGCTAATTTGCAGAACCCCCTTTGCCCATAACTACAATTTAAAACAGGACAAATCAATGTCGAGTCCTAAACTGGAATTTTTATGAGCTATTCTCAGAAGACTGAGTATGCACCACCAGACCTGTCAAAACAGAAACTACAAGGAGGACATCTGTTTTACTGTATTATGTAATGATAAAAACTCCAACACTGATTGGTGGAACTAATATGGAAGGACAGAAAGCTCAGCTCTTGAGGGAACTAATTTTGGAATTTCAAATTCTTATATTGGAAAGGAAAATTATTAGTTTGGATAGTGGTAAATCTTCAAATACAGTAAATGGATGAGTAGGATTGGGAAGTGAATACAGGAAAGTTAAGGCAGCAAGTCCAGGAGCTAAAGAGACAAAAGGAAGACTGATTCAGAATGAAAAATCTGAGAAAACCACTGATGCAGAATGGCGTTTGAGAAAAAGGACAAAAGAGACAAGAAGTTGCTTTAAAAATTGAAAAATAGATTCTCAGAAGAGATCTCATAGCAAATTGTTAGAGGGGGGTGATATATTGTGCAAAGGAAGACACTGGACAAAATAAAGCTAAAATAACTCACTGCTCCTGCTAGTTTTAGAGTTTAAGTCCATGACTGTTGTTTCTGTGTATCTACAACACCGTGAGCTGGATCATAAATCTTCAAATGTTTCCCTAAAACAGCCTTTTGGGGAACAGAAGGGAAAAATATAATCTTGATTTCCCACTGCAAGCTGCCAGCCCCACTATATTCACCAAGCTCCAGAACCCTGTAGTTAATACATTTCTGACCAATTAAACACAGCATGAAAATCCTATTTAGCTTTTGGATGACTTCTTGGGCTTGGCATTATGAAAACTATGTTACCTCTTTTATATTATATTTCATATCTTCCAGAAATTAAGTGGGAAAATTACACAAGACAAAACTTGGAGATTTTCTGGTTGAAATTAATGATTTAAAACATGACTTCAGACAAAATCAAAATTTTAGTTCACTTCCTGAGCTTATGTACATAAAATCAATGGCAATCATAATGCAAACTTTTAAGTTTCTAGTATGTTTCAAAAATGTTGATCATAGAGGTGCACAGGTCTTTCACATTATGGAATTGTGTATGGTTACAAAAGCGTGTGAGCATGGCTACACATGGTGAAATTGACAGATTTTTGTTTGACACATAGGATACACATGATGATAAAATTATTTGCTTGAATTAATTGCCTAGTACTTTCAAGAAGTATGGGTTTTGTCTTACTGGACAGAACATGGATACTTCATAAGAACAGCCTTGCTGGAACAGGCCACAGCCCATCCAGTCCAGCATTCTGTCTCACACAGTGGCTCACCATTTCCTTCAGGGTATTCCCAAGGAGATGCCTTCACCTGCTTAGGATTCCCTGGAAATGGCATTGAGAGATATCCTGCCTATCTCTCCAGCCCGGAGGTTGTCCTTAAGTATCCATAATTATAGCCATTGATACCCTTGTCCTCCATGAACTTGTCTATCCTTTCTTAAACCTGTCAAGACTGACAGCTGTCACCATTTCTTCTGGCAGGGAGTTCCATAGACCAGTAATCCTCTGGGTGAAAAAGTACTTTCTCTTATTTGTTTGAGAACTAGTACCCAAAAGTTTCATGGAGTGTCCCCTAGTTCTAGTGTAATGCGATAGGGAAAAGTTTTTCCTTATCTACTTTGTCCACACCGTGCATGATTTTATAAACTTCAATCAGGTCACCTCTTAGACGCCGTCGTTCAAGAATGAAAAGGCCCAACCGTTGCAGCCTCAGATGGTAAGGAAGGTGTTCCAGTCCCCTAATCATTCTGGTTGCCCTCCTCTGTACTTTCTCCAACTCCATAATATCCTTCTGGAGGTATGGCGACCAGAACTGTACACAATATTCCAGATGGGGCCTCACCATAGATTTATAAAGAGGCAAAATGACACTTGCTGACTTATTTTCTATACCCTTCCTAATGATCCCTAACATTGAGTTTGCTTTTTTCACTGCTGAGGCGCACTGGGTTGACATCTTCATTGAGCTGTCCACCAGGACACCAAGGTCCCTTTCCTGGTTTGTCGCAGAGAGTTCAGACCCCATCAGTTTATAAATGTAATTGGGGTTTTTTGCCCCAACATGCATCACTCTGCACTTACTGATGTTGAAGCTCATTTGCCACTGTTTTGCCCACTCCCCCAGTGTCAAGAGATCCCTCTGGAGCTAGTACCCAATCTCTCACAGTTTTCACTACCCTGTATAATTTAGTGTCGTCAGCAAATTTGGCTACCTTGCTTTTTACTCCTATCTCTAGATCATTTATGAAGAGGTTGAAAAGCAGGGGTCCCAGTACTGAACCTTGGGGGACCCCACTCTTTACTTCCCTCCACTTGGAGAAGTGTCCATTTAGTGCTACCCTCTGTTTCCTGTCCCTTAGCCAGTTGCTGATCCAGGACAAGACCTGTCCCTTTATTCCATGACTGGTAAGTTTATTCAAGAGCCTTTGGTGTGGGACCTTGTCAAAAGCCTTCTGAAAGTCCAGCTAAACAATGTCAACTGGATCCCCCTTATCCACATGCTTGTTGACACTCTCAAAAATTCCAACAGATTAGTGAGGCATGATTTGCCCTTGTAAAAGCCATGTTGGCTCTCCTTTAGCAGCGCCTTCTCTTCTATGTACCTATTAATTCTATCTTTTAGGATGGTTTCCATCACTTTACCTGGGACACATGTCAAACTGACAGGTCCATAATTTCCTGGATCACCCCTGGATCCTTTTTTGAAAATTGGTGTTACATTCGCTACCTTCCAGTCATCGGGCACAAAGCCTGATTTGAGGGAAATATTATATATTTTGGCTAGGAGATCAGCAATTTCATCTTTAAGTTCCCTGAGAACTCGTGGATGGATGCCATCTGGTCCTGGGGATTTGTTAGTGTTTAGCTTAACAAGACATGCAAGGACCTCCTCCCTGGTTATTTCTATTTTGCTTAATTCTTCGGTTTCCCTCCCTACGAAGATAGGCTCTGTTTTGGGCATGTGGTCTCTGTCTTCTTCAGTGAATACTGAAGCAAAGAATTCATTGAGTCTCTCTGCAATCTCTGTTTCCTCTTTAATAACCCCTTGCCTTCCATTGTCATCTAATGGTCCAATGGCCTTCCTAGTTGGGTTCTTACTTCTAATGTACTTAAAGAAGTCTTTGTTATTTCTCTGAGTATTTTTAGCTATACGCTCCTCAAAGTCTTGCTTTGCTTTCCTGATTGTTGCCTTGCATTTGTTCTGCCAGAATTTATGTTTCTGCCTGCTGTCCTCATTTGGACAAGCCTTCCATCTTCTAAATGAGCTTTTCTTGCTCTTGATCACTTCCTGAACAGCTCCTGTAAGCCACATCGGAGTCCTCTTGGACCTGGCAGTGCCCTTTTTCCTTTTGGGTATGCATTCCACTTGGGCCTCTGTTATTGTTTTTGTAAACAACCTCCATGCCTCTTGGAGTGTTTGGACTCTCTCAATTTTCCCTTTCAGTTTCTTTTTTACTAGTTTCCTCATCTTTGGGAAATTTCCTTTTTGAAAATTTAAGGTCTCTGTGTTAGATTTTATCAGTGACTTGCGGTCTATGATCAAGTTAAACATAATTGAGTTGTGGTCACTGTTCCCTATTGGATCAGTCACATTAACATCTTGCACCAGATCCTGAGTATTATTCAGGATCAAGTCAAGGATTCTTATACCTCTAGTTGGGTCTTCAACCATCTGTCCCAGGGAACAATCATTTAGCATATCTAGGGACTTTATCTCTTTATCATGTGCTGAACAACAGTTCACCCAGTCTATGTGAGGGTAATTGAAGTCCCCCATTATAACCAGGCTTCCCTTCTTGGATGCCTCCTTTACAACATTCTCCAACTGCCAGTCTCCCTCAAGAGTTTGGGTCGGAGGCTGATAGTATATGCCTACTGTTAGACCATCCTTGTGGCCTGGTACTCTTACCCACAGAGCTTCTAATGGTGACTCTAAATCACCTAGATATTCCAATTCATACGATTTTATCACTTCTTTGACATACAAGGCTACACCACCTCCTGTTTGCCCCTTCCTATCCTTCCTGTACAGTTTGTAGCCTGGGATAACTGTATCCCATTGGTTATCATCCGTCCACCAGGTTTCAGTGATACCAATAATATCAATATTCTTATCTATTGCTAAGTATTCCAGCTCCCCTATTTTGTTCCGGAGGCTTCTGGCATTTGTATACAAGCATTTATATATGCTTTCCTGATACAGTCTTTTGAATCCAGTTGCATTGTTAGACTGCCTCTTGCATCCTTCTGCTAGAGTGCTGGTGACTAGCTCCTTGCTCTGCTCAGTAATTTTTGCATCCTCCTCACTACTCAAGTACACACTTTCCCGAACCGGATGCTGCCCAGCTCCTGTCAGCTTTCCCCCAGTCATCAGTTTAAAAGCTGCTCTGCAGCCTTTTTGATGTTGAGTGCCAGCAATCTGGTCCCATCATGGTTGAATTAATTGCCTAGTACTTTCAAGAAGTATGGGTTTTGTCTTACTGGACAGAACATGGATACTTCATGAGACACAAAGTAAGCATATATGCTATTTAGATGGTAAAGTGATATGCTGTATATATTTATAATTTGAGAACACAGTTTAACTGAAGCAACTGAAGAGAATACATCATCAATAGACTGGACTACTGTAATGCACTCTACATGGGGCTGCCCTTGATGACCATCTGGAGGTTGCAGCTGCTCCAGAATGCAACCGCCTGCATGATGATGGGGTATGGACAGTATGCCCGTGCCTCACCCTTATTGTGGGAGCTGCACTGATTACTGGTATGCCTCCGGGTGCAATTTAAGGTGCTGGTTATCACCTTTAAAACCCTACATTGTAGTGGACCAGGCTACCTAAGAGACTGCATCGCCCCGCGGTTATCTGCCCGTCCCACGAGAGTGGGCCAGAGGGGCTCTCCAAAGGTACCATCCAGAGAGGTTCACCTCTCCAGTAGGAGACAGAGGGCCTTCTTGGTATCGGCTCCGGCCTTTTGGAACCTCCTGACAATGGACCTTTGTCTTCAGCCAGGGCTGTTAACTTTCAGGAAAGGGCTGAAGACATGGCTGGCTCAGCAGGTGTGGAGATCTGATAGAGGAACAGTCGCCCCACCCCCCACCCCCCGCTGGCTGATATAAACATGCTAATTGCCACCCAGATTTATAGGTTTTATCTGTCTACAGTATTTGTCTATTTGCTGTGAAGATTTTATAATAAATTTTATAATATGTTTTATGTAAGGTTTTTAATGGCATGTCAGGTCTTTTCTGAATTGTGAGTTGCCCAGAGTCACTTTGGTGAGTGGGTGGCCATACAAATTTAAATAAATAAATACATAAATAATGTGAAGATAATCTTGATGAGAGGTCCTCTACCACTGACTGGCCTCTGTGACAACTGCTTTAGTCCAACAGAAATCCCACAACAGTAAATTCAGCTGCTATCACTGCCACTATTACAATGCTACACCAAAAGATTTGTAGGCACTCTACAAAAATTGAATCCAATGTAGTTGCTGCCTTCAAATATAACAGAAACAATGCAAAACTGAAGGGGCCTAACAGAAGAAATACAAAAATAGACAATATTCAGGCACTGTTGCATAAAGACAGGACATAGGTGATAACAGATCTAAAAAAGCCAAATTGTATTTTAAGAACAATTCAATATTTTTTTCATTTACATTTATCTATTTTTTGTGCCTTGGCATCTCCTTTGCTAGTGGAAGAATCAACCAGGTCATCACGGAAATGTACAATAGCTATTTATAAATAACCGTTGGACTGTGGCAAATTAGATATTCAGGGAACAGGAAGTCTTCCAACGCAGGCCTCAGTGGAGACCGACCTTGCTTCTAGATATGAAATTAAGACTAGTATAACAAAGACAAATGTTTCATATACCCTGGATTCTTTAACATCAGTTTAGAAACAATTTATCAATCTCTATCGAATCTGCTGTGGCACTGATTATTCTTCAAAGATTCACATGTTATGGACATACTTTATGGTTGCCTCCTTCTGGTTTTGATATTGGTATTAATTATCCTAGAAAATTCATTTAAATTTATGGATGTTCACATAGCCTAAAAAATTAACTAAAAGTATAAGTAGGAATATTTTATATTTGCATACTGCTTTTTACCAGCTCAAATTCAGCACAATAAATATAAATGAAAATAAGGTGATATAAAGTGCTAAAGAAAATAACTGACTTATTAGAGTAAGAAATAAAACTACTGACATATGATACAATCAGTCAGTACAAGGTTGTAACGGGTATATACATCAAATGTAGGTCAGGCTAATATACCTTTCCTAGTGTTCTTGCTGGAACAAAAGGGATTTAACTGCACAATAATTCTTCACTCCCTTCATTAGTGACAAAGGACTGAATGACATTCCACTTTACTAATACAATGTAGTGGTTAAGAAGCTAGTCTTGTTAGCTGGAAGGCTAGCAAATCAACAGTTCAAGACCTGGGTATTACATGACAGATTGAGCACCCGTCTCTGTCCATCTCCTGCCAACCCAGCAGACCAAAAGCAAGAAATTGCAAGTGGATAAATAGGGACCACTTTTGGTGGGGGAAAATCTTGGGGGCATGAAAGGAGCCTCATTTGGGCATCCCCTGAGTGGAGTTTCTCCAGCAAAAATCCTTTCAACACAGTACAATTACACAGCAAACTTGCATTCAACACCCTCAGATTCTTGATGACAGGGATGGATGAGGTAGTTGGTCTGTAGCTAATAGTTAAGCCACCGCTGATCTTCTTTTTGCTATCAGAGAGTAAACAAACAAAAAAAAAGACAAAAAAGAGCTGTTGCACCTTAAAGACTAACTCCTGTATTTTAACGTTAGCTAACATTTAAATACAGGAGTTAGTCTTTTAAGTGCAACAGCTCTTTTTTGTCATTTTTTTTAAACTCTCTGACATGCTTGCACAGACAAACACTGCTACCACTTCAAAAATTCCTTTTCCTATGTTAGGCACAAAAAGGTTCAACCTCCCAGTGCCCCTTGCTTTTCTAAGTTGTGACAGCAGTGCCCTTCACATCTCAGGCTAAAGAACAAGTTTAGACTTCAGTCTGCATTTATTACATTTTATTTTAAAAATATTCTTAGTTTTAAAAAGATCAATTTTTGCAACATTTTTAAAACTGCCATGTGGTTTCTAAGCATCAATTTTTAAAATTATTTTAGGTTCTTTTTTTTTAATCCACCTTTTTTTTTAGACACATACTCCTTTATAAGCAAGACTTCTGCCATTTTCCATTGTCACTCTGGTCACATGGAATTTAGATGAAAAGGCCATGAGTCCCCACTTACAAACAGTTGGCTGAATCCTCTCTTTTTGGCTTTCATTTAGATTCTAAAATGAACTGACATTTAAAGACTATCAGAAAAGCAGCCCTAAGCAAGTTTTCCCTACAGATCAACCACTATTCTATGGGACCTGGCTCACATCATTATCCGATACAACATGAAACCTTCAGAAAGAATAGCTATGGCTCTACCATGGGGAAGGATCTTGGGACCTTTTTGCACAATTTCTTCCTGCACGAATACTCATGCAAATCAGTATTCATCCTTTTGTTCTTCTTCTTCCTATTTTAGGAGCCACTGCATTCTTACTGTACAAACCACTGCACAGAATTTTGCAACCTTGGCAGTGGTTTCACCTGAAGAATCAGAGACAAAAATAGAATGCAATATTTGTCAGTTCTGCCTGGATAAAGTTTTAAAATTGGGGAAGTAAGTAGATTGTGGGAATCCTTATCAAATCCTTAAAACAACTGGACATCTTCCACAGTTTCCACTATGCCAGACTGGCTGGGGTAAAAATGTTGGCCATCTTCCCTCTAAAAAAGCTGAAGGCGAGCACTAAAATGGGCCAGGGTAAAAGCTCTCAGGTGTCTTACAAATCCTAAATTTGCTGGATATCTTGCTGTGATTCCCAACCCCTGAGCAATTCGGGACTCCAAGGGTTCTTAATGTCAAAAATAAATGGTTTTGTTTATATTAGACCAGATATAGGAAGTCCATTCAAAAGTCCTCCCATCAACTTAAAAGGGTTTTTCAATAAGCCCTTCCATACATGGGAGAAAGTAAATGCTAATGCCACAGAAACTGAATATGGCATGTTTAAATCACATCTGAAAAGGCGCCTCGTTGCCACAGAAGGCAATACATGAGTCAAAGAGGATTAAAATGAACTCACTCTCTCCGTCTTCCCTTTGGTCACAGGTGTTAAAGGCAAAGCACAAGAGACAGCCAGTAATAAAACAGGCATGTCTCTAGAGATTTGAGAGAATGAAGAGAGGGTACTCTGACTGCACAGCTGACATCACTTTCTTCTGCTTTACTAATGTTATTCTGGCTTGTGCCTCTCAGAGGAATCCTTCCTGCTGAACATATTTTCCTGCCTGCTGCTGCTGTTCATCAGTATCCTGCCATCTGCCTGCCACTTTCTAATGATCTACAGTTATTTCTTAAACAGCATGGGGAATGTTTGGAATAGGAGCAGAAACTGTGTGGGCAAAAATTAATATTGCAGGAAGAATATCTCTTTTAAAACCTATTGGTAGCTCATGAAAAATGGAAACAAAATATATTCAGACAGGATATAATTTTTAATAGTTGTATGCCCTGTGATGTACCACTGGATACATTTATTAACGACGACAAGGACGAGGAAAAGTGACTCTGTGTTACTGAAAAAGTGGGTTGTCATCTACAAAATCTCAAACAAACACATTTATTAAATCTTAGAAGGCCCTCGATACTTCTGCATCTGTTTTGTTTGTGTTGATATTGTTGCTGAAACAGGCTAATGCAGTTACCTCTCTGAGAACAGGATACTATTAGATTTGGTAATCTCACTGCTTGTGTTACTATTCCTATCATTTTTTAGTAGTGACAATGCAATATTATCAACATTGGGGTGAGTAAAATTTGGATGAGCAACAGTGGCTCTCAGTATGTTGTCAACTTCCACCAGCCTTAGCCAGTATAACCAATGGTGAAGGATGCCAGTCCTGCAGTTCAACAATACCTGGAAGGCCACAAGTTGACTTCTCCTGACTTAGAAGCTTCGTCACACTACAATAAACCTAGACTTCATTTCTCTGCAAGAAAACCCTAAAATGTCTAGTTCTGAAGGTTCTCCATGGTAAATATTCATGAAAATTAAACTGCTTTACATTTGATTGTGTGTAATCTAATATGTATGATACAAGAAAAACATACTACTATAGTGGACTAGCAGCTGCACTGTATATTTGAGATATCCTGTCATTAAAAGAGAACATTCCCCAACCACTAGCTTTTAGGAATTTTTCTTAGCTCTCATGTTTTGCAAATAAAAATACTACTGTATTACATTTGAAGGATCAACAAACTGATGGTTACTTCAAATCAATACATGAAATTCAGCTTCTGCTTGCTTCTTGACTATCACATTCTTTTTAAGGCTACAGGTGAGAATTCTATACTAAAAGCAGAAGCCACAGTGGGTGAATTCTGCGCTCAAGGTTTCAACCTGCCTGTTTCTATGTCTGCTGGTCTTGCCCTCCCCCTTTGGCTTCCTTCTTGGCAAAAGTACAGAGCCTTGCCTGTCTCTGGGCCCTGTTTGAAGCTTTGACTCAAACCTAGATGGCTCCTGTGTTTCTACTTTGTTAATCATGCTGCCCTCAGTAGAATTTATTTATTACCTCACTAACAGCATACAATTCTTCTTCACTTTTGGAATTTTTGGACTTCCTTCACTGAAAGTACTTTTATCATTTCAGTTTCCTTCTTTCTTCTTGCATTTAGGCCTAAGCATCATCATCATCATCATCATCATCATCATCATCATCATCATCATTATTGAATACAAATCAAGAATTTGATTCACAGTTCAGGACTGGAATAAAATTAACATTTCAAGCCTAACCAAGGACCTAAGAACTGTTAAGGTAACGTCTGAGTATGCTGTATATGTAGTTTCTAATAGAGCTGTTTTTTGGAGAGTTAGGATGTTCAAGTCTGATAAGTCCAAAATTTCCAAATATCTAAGGAGGCCTTTAGGTATTTCTCTATTATTATTATTATTATTATTATTATTATTATTATTATTATTATTATTATTATTATTATTATTATTATTATTATTATTATTATTGGAGGGCACTACAGACTTGTAACAACTCCCTGACACCACATCCTTTCAACCAATGCCTGTTTTTCACTAAAAAATTTATGCAGCACCCTTTGTTCAGTCTCTTTGACCGTTGTTCCTTAACTTCTTGTCAGTCTTCAACTGTACCCTGCATTTGTTGTTGTTCAGTCGCACAGTTGATTCCGACCCTTTGCGACCCCATGGACCATTTTCCTCCAGGCACCTCTGTCTTCCACCATTCTCCTCAGCCTGCCAAGCTCTGTGCTCATTGTGTCCACAATACAATCTATCCATCTCATCTTTGGACGCCCCCTTCTTTTCTTGCCCTCCACCTTTCCCAGCATCAAGGCCTTCTCAACTGAGTCCTCCCTCCTCATTTGATGTCCAAAGTACTTTAGCTTCATCTTCACTATTTGTCCCTCCAACAGTCAGGGTTGATTTCTTCCATTATTGACCTATTTGTTCTCTTTGCTGTCCAAGGGACTCTCAGGACTCTCCTCCAACACCACATCTCAAAGGCATCTATTTTTCTGTGCTCAGATGGATTGACAGTTTTTGCTTCTGTCACAGAATCTACTCTGCAAACTTCTCTTGCCTCTGGAATGCATGTCCCTTAATTGCTTTCTAGTGTTAAGATATCCTCTTGCTGTATTTGATTTTAATCCCAGCTGAACTGACAACTTTCCTTTTTGTTGTCACAGAAGCTTCTCTGCAAACTGCTTTAGTCCCTAAGCAGCTAAATATTCTGAACCATCACACTTAGCTCAGCTAATCAGTGTCAGGGACTTTACTTCCAAAAATACTAATGTGGGAAATATATAAGCTGATTTAGACATTGTTTGGGAAAACAACCTAGACTAAATTTTTCTGAAAACATGTAGTAATAAACCAAGTTCTGGTGATTATAATCTAGACAAAATAACTTCCAGAGGACGTAAGGGATAACATGTGACAATGCTACAAAAATGAATTAATAATGTATGCTATCTATGCCTAGCAGCTCAAGAGCAAAAAAACAACAACACCCTTTTGTTGTGTACAATTAAAAGCTGACAGCTAAATATAACCATGAGAAATACATAGGCTGAAATCCTATTACTTTATTATGAAGGCAGAAGGCAAATCCTGTAACATTTACTTGCTTCAATCCAGCAATTTAAGAGTTGCTGATGTGACTGTCAGAGCCACCCACAACTGCTGGATTGGCATACTCACAAAAATCATAGCAGGGACTCTTTAACTGCTATCTTGAAGAGACAGACCCAGTGCACAACTTGGGGGTCCTTCTGGACTCGCAGCTGCTGCTAGAAGAACAGGTAGCGGCTGTGGCTAGGAGGGCTTTTGCCCAACTTCGGGTGATTCGCCAGTTGCACACGCTCTTGGACTGGGGCTCCTTGCTTATGGTCACCCATGCTCTGGTCACTTCCCAACTAGCTGGTCCAGAATGCGGCAGCCCGAGTGGTGATGGGATGCGGACGATATGCCCGCGCCTCACCGCTACTTCGGGAGCTGCACTGGTTACCAGTTTGTCTCCGGGTGCAATTCAAGGTGCTGGTTTTGACCTTTAAAGCCCTATATGGCAGTGGGCCAGGATACCTTAGAGACCGCATCGTCCCAAGAGTGTCTGCCCGTCCAACCAGAGCGGACCGGAGAGGCTCTCTAATAGTGCCATCAGCTAGGGGTGCACATCTATCCAGCACCTGAAGAAGGGCCTTCTCCGTGTCTGCACCAACCCTCTGGAACCTCCTGCCAACAGATCTAAGACTTCAAAGAGAATTGCTGCCCTTCAGGAAAGGATTGAAGACCTGGCTGGCAGGTCAGGTGTGGGGCCCGAATGGGAACACGGTCCCTGCCTGCTGGCTTATGTAAACAATTAAGAACTCTCTCTTCTTCTTCTTTTTATAGTGGGTGGGATGGGTGGGTGGGATATGGGTCTTTTAAAGTGGGTGGGATATGGATCTTTTAAAGTGTTTTTATGTGTTTTTAGAACTTGTTGTAATGCCGCCATGAGTCGGGTTCTGCCTGAGTGGGCGGCATATATAAATATGTCTATTAAATTAAATTAAAATTAATTAAATGAGTTACAGTTTGCTTTTTATTTGCATAAGAAAGCAATAAGATTCACAACTGACCACGTAGCTGGGCTCCTCTCAAATGTACAATCACTAGTTTAAGTTAATACATTAAGTTTATCTGTACATCAACTGAGATTACCAAAAACAAATAAAACAAATAAATAGTGCAAGAAATGCTAATCTTGCTCTCACACTTATGACAACAAATGAGAACTGCTAGTACTAGTCTCCCCGCCCTCCGAGCCCTGCCTGCTGAGAGGGTTCAAAAGGAGATGCCGCCGGAGCCCCACCACCGCCGCCGCATTGCCTCTTCCTGGGGCCCTCGCTACTCAGCCCGGGAATGTGAGGCAGGTGTGTCTCCCCGCCCTCCGAGCCCTGCCTGCCGAGAGGGCTCAAAAGGAGATGCCGCCGGAGCCCCGCCACCGCTGCCCCGCCACCGCCACCCCGCCACCGCCGCCGCATTGCCTCTTCCTGGGGACACTGGTTGCATGGACATTGACCCTTGGTCCCTTTTGCGGCATTGAGTTCTGGACTTTTTGGGGAGCGTGACCTGCACTCTTAATTCCTGTTTGTACTGGGTTATTGTTATTGCTATTATAGGTTTAATTTATTATTTTATATTGTGAGTCAGCTTTGGCCGAGAAAGTGCGGGATATAAATTAAATTTTTTATTATTATTATTATTATTATTATTATTATTATTATTATTATTATTATTATTATTATTATTATTATTATTATTATTATTATTTACATTGTTTTCAGAGGAGATGCAAACTAATTTCATCAGGGGTATTTGTACCCTTTTTGTTTTGGCCAACAACAGGCTAGAGCAACACACCCCTCCCTATCTCTCCATGAGATGAGCCAGTCACCTGGCAGATCATCCAGGTTTGTTGTTGGTAATGGGATTAAAACGGTGATACAAGGAGGAAGGGCCACAAGAGAAACAGATCAATAGCTCAACCATCAATGAAGTCCTACCCTAGTGCTTTCCTGTGCAATCCAATAGCTGAGGTAAGGGATCAGAGTGCGGTCACCTATATCTATATTTCCCTCATAGTTGTTTGAGTGACCACTTACCATTTTGGGAGAGTGGAGAAGATACTTGTAAGCTAGCCATTGTTTTGAAATGCTCCTTTTTCACATATTAACCAACATGCTTGTCCTTTTGTGTGTGTGTGTGGTGTCTGATTAATCTGTTACTTCTTCTGAGGTCTTTGACTGGACAGGGTAATTCATCTCCCTTTTCTACTAGTTCCCTTTTTTCTTTCTCCCTCTTTGTGCATCATTAAGAAATGCCATTGATTTGTATTCTGCTGCAGCATAAGAAAGTTTTATTCAGGTAAAATCAGCTTTTTTGGAAGCTAGGTTACTGACATGTAGTATCACCTCCATCTCTGGATTATCACCTCTCCATCTCTGGATTATTTGTCAAGCCCCTTGGCCATGTAATGCAAGCGCGGCGCCAAAATGGCCGCCGCGCCCTTTGCGGGCCCCCCCCACAGGACAGAGAATCCGGGTAGTTAGGGGCGTGGCCAGCTCCCTGATAAAAGGGGTGGCCACGAGGCAGCCGAGCTGCCATTTTACCTCAGCGACGGAGCGGAGAAGTTTTTTCCCCTGTGTCTCCGTCGCTCTTTAACTTACCAGGAAGCCTTTGGCGGCGATTTTTTCCTTTTTGGCTTCCCTTTACTCCGGTGGAGATGCCTTCGAAGAAGAAGGCAGCTTCGAGTGCGGCTCGCGCTGTCAGGAGGCGCAACCCAGGTCGGAGGACCGCGGTGCCGCCTCCTCAGCAGCCGCCTTTGCCCCTGCCGGGATCGGCGGAATGGGGTCTATTGCCCCTTGGCCCGGAGCGGGCGAACAGAGTGCGGGCGCGGTAGGGGATCCGGCATCTGCCCACCAGGTTGGGCCTGCTGCTCTTGGGTCGCCACCTCCCCCGGGGCCCTCTAGCCTTGGGGGGTGGTGCGGCCCCCTGCCTTGGCAGGTTTCTCCACCGACCCTGCCGGGCTTCGGTATTGGCCAATGGCCATATTCGGGTCCTGGGGTACAGGGACCTGTACCCACGTCTGGACCGTGCGGGCCGGCCTGCCCTTGGCCCCAGGTCACCGTGGAAGCCTTACTGGCCCGCCTTGCGGCCCTTGAAGCGTCGTTGGCTCGGGCCAGTCAGGCGCCCCCCCCCCCCTTTTGGGGTTCCTTTCGAGGCGCTGTCGGCAGGAGGACAACAGCCGACAGGGAGGGTTGAGCTGCTGCAGGCGCGTGGCGCGGTTTCGGCCACTGCCTCGCAGCTCCCCAGCCAGCAGCCAGGTGCGGGTCAAGCCCCGGTGATGAGCTCTACGTCGGTCGTGAGCTCCGACGCCCCCAGTGGGCCGGAACCCCCGGTGGGGGCGGCCCGCGGGGGTGCAGCATGTGAGTATACGGTGTAAGCGAGTACATCCACACACATCCCCGGGGCCCCGTGGTGGGGGGTGTTCCCTACCCTGAGGGGCATGTTTGGGGTGGCCGGGTTGGTCTAAGCTCCTATTCCTTACTGCTAGTGACCACTTGGCACAGGCCGCCAGGGAGTAGATTTGGCGGGGGGAGTATGTGGATATCTTCTCACTCCTAAACAAGGTGCCCACCAAGGAGAGATGGAGGGGCGGAATGAAAAGGATAGTGGCAGGCACGTTGTCGCAAGCCACCAAGTATGTGGGCCAAATGGTCGCCGGCCTGCATCATATGCATGGCGGCGTACCTTAGGGCCCGGCCGGATCTGGCAATTCCGATGGTCCTGTATTTGGACAACATCTACCGGGCGATGGTTTACTTTCCGGGCCCAGCGTGGTTGGCTTGTGACAAGGAATGCCGTAGGCGGATTCCCCCACACCCTGGGGATTAGGCGGGATGAGCCAGGCCCGAGCCTGCGGCTTTTGTACTTTACGCCCACGCGCCCTGTGCCCGGGGAGATATACCATTGTGGGCATGCGGTTCAGCGGGCGGCCCCAGCATAGGTCACCTGCCATGGGGCGGGGCGGGGGGTTCCAGCCCGCCTGCCGTGCTGGACTTTCTTGTCCAATGGCTCCTCTAATGGGAGGACTTGTATATACAGACAGGAATGTCCCACCTGTGTTGGCCCCCATGCGGCCTCTGCCTGTCCCAGGCATAGAAGGATGCGGGGCAGAGGGTGGGGCAGACAGGGGGCTTGCAAGACTGCCGCAGATGGATCTAGTTCACCGAAGGGCTCCCTCCCCATTTGAGGTGGACATGTTGGAGCGTTGGCTCACATGGTACCTGAAGGGAGAGGATGCGGGTTATCTCCTTCAGGGTTTTAGGCAGGGGTTCCGGATCCTTTTCATGGGTAACGGGTCCCCTCAGGATGCCCCCAATCTTTTATCCCTTAAGGGGAGGGAGGAGGTGGCTGCTACCAGCTTTGACAAAATGGTCTATGCGGGCAGGGTCGTGGCACTGTCCCTGCACCCCCGTCCCGGGGAGCATATTATTTCAATGATGCCATGCCTTTTGACTATTCCATTGGGGCTCGGTATTCGAGCGTTTCACCATTTTACTAGATTGCGCTTTTGTCCGCAGGTCAGGGTCCCGGTCTGTAGCCCATTCCCTGGATGGTTTTATTCGGGGCTGAACGGGGCTGGGACACGTACACACGTCTCCTCAACACATTTCAGACGCTAATGGAGGAACTTGGTGTCCCTTTAGCGCCCGAAAAGACCGAGGGCCCATCTCCACAGCTAGTATTCCTGGGGTGGAGAGCAACACGATAGCGCAGGATTCTAGGTTGCAACGGGATAAGGTGTCAAGGCTAGTGGCCCTTGTCGCGGTCTTGCTGGCAGAGTGCATGGCATCACTGAGGGAACTTCTGGTGCTACATGGTCACCCCAGTTTCGCTGGCAGGGTCGTCGCACCGGGCAGGGCATTTGCTCTGCGCTGGTGCGACGCTATGGCGGGATTATCCAGGCCCCACCACAGGCTCAGATTTACCCGGGGTATCGGGGCAGACGTGCTTGTCTGGCCATAGATCCAGAGGTAGTTCAACGGGGTGTCATTTTGGGGTCTGATTTCCTGGCTCCCCCTTGCTTTTAGATGCAGTCCGATGCCTCAGGATTCCTGGGTTTCTGGGATGTACTTCAATTGGAAGTGGGCCTATGGTGGGTGGCCACCATCCTGGGCAGGCAAGGGTCGCCTGCATGGTCTCACGTATTTGGAATGTTTCCCTATCCTGGGTGCTTTGATGCTATGGGGCAAGGGGTGGGCCAACTCGGTTGTGCAACTTTGGCATGGCAACGCGGCTGTTTTCCGCATCGTCACTGCACAGAATTCCAAATCGCCCGGGGTTATGGAGCTAGTTAGTTGGTTTGTGTTATGCAACCTGTGCCTCAACGTTCCCTTCAGGGCCAGGCATGTCCCAAGGGTTGATAATGATATTGCTGCTGCTTTGTCCCGCCTGCAGATCTCCCGGTTCCGTGCCTCGGCCCCCGGATGCGGAGGAATTTCCCTCGCCACTCCCGGATGTGAGATGGACCGTTGGCAAGGAGAGGTGAACCGGGCGATTGGCCTGTCACTAGCGCCATGCATGAGTAAGGCGTATCACCACGCATTTAGTTCCTTTAGAGTATTATGTACCCGATTCCGACTGCCAGGAACCTGGCCTTTTCCAGTAGCCCATGTTCTGCGGTTCACGATTTACCTGTATCCCCAGGGCCTTGCACCACGCACCATAGCATCTCAGCTGTCGGGTTGGCTTTTAGGGCCAAAGTGGGAGGTCATGTGGACAGCACCAATGACTTCCGGGTGAGACATGTTGGGAGGGGTGGGTGCGCGTGCCCGGGCGTTTCCTGGGCGACCGCCACCCCATTTACCCAGGGGGTTTATGACCCAGTTGGCCCGGGGCTGGCCTGGCCTCTGTTTTGATAGATGAGGCAGCCCACTTCATGCGGCTACAACGGTGGCCTTTTTGGAGCCCTCCGCGTCGGCGAGCTTGAGATGCTGAGTAAGGCGGATGCAAGAGTTTCCCAGGGTTTTTACCCAATTGGCCCGGGGCTGGCCTGGCCTCAGTTTTGATAAATGAGGCAGCCCACTTTATGCGGCTACAACGGTGGCCTTTTTGGAGCCCTCCGCATCGGCGAGCTTGAGATGCTGAGTAAGGCGGATGCAAGATTTTCCCAGGGTTTTTACCCAATTGGCCCGGGGCTGGCCTGGCCTCTGTTTTGGAAATGAGGCAGCCCACTTCATGCGGCTACAACGGTGGCCTTTTTGGAGCGCTCCGCGACAGCGAGCTTGAGATGCTGTATAAGGCGGATGCAAGTGTAGGGCACTGGAACTCGAGGATGTCTATGTTGCCAAAGACTGGGCCCAGTTGAGGATACGCTCCTCTAAGACAGATCAGCATGGCGTAGGCAGTGGTGTAAGACTGCTACGGTGTTCTTTGGCAGACATCTGTCCGGTTGGTGCCCTACAGGAATTCCTGGCACTGCGTGGCAGGCACCACGGCCCGTTTTTCTGTCACCAAGATGGGTCTCCCCTTACTAAATTTCAGTTTTGGAAGGTGACAGCCAGAGCCCTCACCAGGGTGGGCCTACCAGGTGCCCGTTTTGGCACACATTCATTCCGTATTGGTGCAGCCTCTACAGCAGCTGCTTTTGGGTACTCTGGGGCTGACATACGCAGCATGGGGAGGTGGGGCTCGCAATGTTTTCAGTTTTATGTGCGCCCACTCCCGCCATGAGTACCAATCCAGTCACCTTACCGTCTTTTTCTCAATTTTTCTCAATTTTCTTACAGACCCTGGGTGTTGTATTACACCGGTGACAGTATGGCTGGTGGGCCACAGCTATGTGCACAGGGCAGCGCGTTACGCTGCGGCGACAGAGTGGGGACCCCGACTGGGACTGGGTGAACACGCCAGTCTCACATGGCATGGTAAGCCTGGGATGTTATGGCGGGAGCTGCGGCCTTTCCTTTTTTCTGGCCTGAGTGCTGACCCGCCTGACATTCTCATCATCCACCTGGGGGGCAATGATTTGGGCCAGGTCACCGGCTTATCGCTCAAGCATGCGAATTGCGGGGACCTCGCCTACTTGCATTATGTCTGGCCTGCCACAACCCTGGTTTGGTCGGACATTATCCCGCGCCTTTCTTATAGAGGGGGCGTTCACCTCCTGGCCCTTGACCGCGCTAGGCGCACGGTCAACAGGGTGGTGGCGCGGTTTCTTGCCAACGGGGCTTGGGGACGGGTCAGTCATCACCCCGATATTAGCCTACAAAATTATGACTTGTATGCAAGGGATGGGGTCCACCTGTCGCGAGGAGGTATGGACCTCCTGTTGGGTGATTGGCGAGCAGGCCTGTCGACCGAGCTGACGGTCTGGGTGGGGGCGTCAGGTCTTCTTTGAAGCCCCTCCGTGTGGCGGGTAGCACTGGTAAGGTAAACAGTATGACCCACAGGTATCCGGCAGGTTCGCAATTGACTGGACAACACTAGACAGGAATAAATTAGTTAAACGTTGTCCGGTCAACGACGAACCAGGCGACGGGGTGATGACGATTGCTAACCAGCATGCATCACCCCTGTGATTTCACGGATACGCGTCAGAGGGTGGGGTCATGAGTTAGTTATTGACTACGGTCAACAATTTGTTTGTTGTCAACAAACAAATTGATACAAATTGATACATTGTAACCAATTGCCGTTGGCAATTTTGGGGTGGTACCTTACCAGTGTTACTTCGGCCTGCTTGCCTTATGAATTATGATTGGTCGTTTTACCAATACAAATTTATAATTCGGACTAGGGCATTGAATCAATAAATGTGGCCCGATGCTGTTATCCACTTTCAATGTTGTCTGTGTCCGTTATTGGGGGGGTGCGCCTGCAATGCAAGCGCGGCGCCAAAATGGCCGCCGCGCCCTTTGCGGGCCCCCCCCCACAGGACAGAGAATCCGGGTAGTTAGGGGCGTGGCCAGCTCCCTGATAAAAGGGGTGGCCACGAGGCAGCCGAGCTGCCATTTTACCTCAGCGACGGAGCGGAGAAGTTTTTTCCCCTCCACCCCCTCCCTAGTTAACAGTGTGATATTTTGGTCGCTTCGGGGCCGGGTGGGAATTTTTGGCTGGGACCCATATTGGCTTCCGGGTCCTGGCTTTTTTGCCCATCCCACACTGTTGCTATGGTTTGATATAGGGGTCTTTCTATGTTCCTAACGTTGACTTTGGTCACATTGGCGGGTAGCACTGGTAAGGTAAACAGTATGACCCACAGGTATCCGGCAGGTTCGCAATTGACTGGACAACACTAGACAGGAATAAATTAGTTAAACGTTGTCCGGTCAACGACGAACCAGGCGACGGGGTGATGACGATTGCTAGCCAGCATGCATCACCCCTGTGATTTCACGGATACGCGTCAGAGGGTGGGGTCATGAGTTAGTTATTGACTACGGTCAACAATTTGTTTGTTGTCAACAAACAAATTGATACAAATTGATACATTGTAACCAATTGCCGTTGGCAATTTTGGGGTGGTACCTTACCAGTGTTACTTCGGCCTGCTTGCCTTATGAATTATGATTGGTCGTTTTACCAATACAAATTTATAATTCGGACTAGGGCATTGAATCAATAAATGTGGCCCGATGCTGTTATCCACTTTCAATGTTGTCTGTGTCCGTTATTGGGGGGGTGCGCCTGCAAAATGACTTGGCATGTTACTCCTTTCCTGGTGCAAAATGCTACTTTGGATGCAACTCTGCCTCACTCCTGAAAAAAAGCACATGACTGTCTGAAAAATAAGCATGTGGAATCCTCTGTTTAAGGTTTCCCACATCCCTAAAATACATGGCAAGCCCAAATCCAAAATAAAAGTCCTTTCTGTTCCTCATTTGGTTTAAAAGAAATTAATTCAAAAACATACAAACAGCTCATAAATCTGAGAACAAATCTCTTCAGGTAATCTCTGAAACACCTTGGAGATAGTTGGTCCTGATCTATATACTGAATGTATGGATACAGACTGAGCCATAAAGTACTTGCAATGTACAAGAACATAAGAACATAAGAACAGCCTTGCTGGAACAGGCCACAGCCCATCCAGTCCAGCATTCTGTCTCACACAGTGGCTCACCATTTCCTTCAGGGTATTCCCAAGCAGATGCCTTCACCTGCTTAGGATTCCCTGGAAATGGCATTGAGAGATATCCTGCCTATCTCTCCAACCCGGAGGTTGTCCTTAAGTATCCATAATTATAGCCATTGATACTCTTGTCCTCCATGAACTTGTCTAATCCTTTCTTAAAGCTGTGAAGACTGACAGCTGTCACCACTTCTTCTGGCAGGGAGTTCCATAGACCAGTAATCCTCTGGGTGAAAAAGTACTTTCTCTTATTTGTTTGAGAACTAGTACCCAAAAGTTTCATGGAGTGTCCCCTAGTTCTAGTGTTGTGCGATAGGGAAAACAGTTTTTCCTTATCTACTTTGTCCACACCGTGCATGATTTTATAAACTTCAATCAGGTCACCTCTTAGACGCTGTCGTTCAAGAGTGAAAAGGCCCAACCGTTGCAGCCTCAGATGGTAAGGAAGTTGTTCCAGTCCCCTAATCATTCTGGTTGCCCTCCTCTGCACTTTCTCCAACTCCATATTGCAGGCGCACCCCCCCAATAATGGACTCAGACACAAATGAAAGTGGATAACGGCATTGGGCCACATTTATTGATTCATGCCCTAGTCCGAATTATAAATTTCTATTGGTAAAACGACCAATCATAATTCTTAAGGCAAGCAGGCCGAAGTAACACTGGTAAGGTACCACCCAAAACTGCCAACGGCAATTGTTACAATGCATCTATTTGTATCAATTTGTTTGTTGACAACAAACAAATTGTTGACCGTAGTCAATATCTAACTAATGACCCCACCCTCTGACGTGTATCCGTAAAATCAGGGGGTGATGCCAGCTGTCTAGTTGTAACCATCACCCCCTCGCCTGGTTCGTCGTTGACCGGACAACGTTTAAACAACTTATGCCTATCTAGTGTTGTCCAGTCAATTGCGAACCTGCCGGATACCTGTGGGTCATAAATGTTTACCTTACCAGTGCTACCCGCCACACGGGGAGGCTTCCCAAAAGGTTCACCGCCCCCCCCCAGACCGTCAGCTCGGTCAACAGGCCTGCTCGCCAGTCTACTAACAAGAGGTCCATACCTCCCTGCGACAGATGGGCCCCATCCCCTGAATAAAGCTCATAATTTTGCAGACTGATGGTGGGGAGGCGAATGACGCGTCCCCAACCCTTGTCAAAAAGGAACCGGGCAATAGCCCTGGAGCGACGAGCCCGGTCAAGCGCCTGGAGGCCAAACGCTCCCCTGTAAGCGTACTGCGGTATCATGTCCGACCAAATGAGGGGTGTGGCAGGCCACACATAATGTGAGTAGGCCAGGTGACTGCAAATCGCAAGCTTCCGCGATAGGCCAGTGACCTGTCCGAAACCATTGCCCCCAAGGTGAATAACCAGGACATCAGGCGAGTCAGCATCCCTGATGTAGAAAAGGAATGGCAATAGTTCCCGCCATAACATGCCGCACTTACCACACCACCTGAGACGTGCGGGTGCACCCAGTCCCAGTCGGGGTCCCACTCTGTCGCTGCAGCGTAACGCGCTGCCCTGTGCAGCGTAACGCGCTGCCCTGTGCAGCGTAACGCGCTGCCCTGTGCACGTGGCAACGGCCCACCAGCCATACTGTCACCGGTGTAAAACGACACCCAGGGTCTGTCAAGGAAAAAAAGGGGGGTGAGAAACATTGCAGTGACTAAACTGGTACTCACGGTTGAAGAGGGTGAACACAAAAACTGAAAACAATGTGATCCCCACCTTCCCATGCGGCGTATTTCAGCCCCAGAGTACCGAAAAGCAGCTGCAGTAGAAACCGCCCCCATCCTGCAGGAATGGATGCCGAAACAAGCCCCCGGGAGGCCCCACTGGCTAGGGCTTTCCCATTCACCTTCCGAACTGAAATTTAGTGAGGGGAGACCCACCCTGGTGACAGAAAAACGGGCCATGGTGCGTGCCACACAGTGCAAGAAACTCCTGTAGGGCACCAACCGGACAGATGTCTTCCAAGGAACATCGTAGCAGTATTACTCAACTGCCTACGCCGTGCTGATCTGTTTTAGAGGAGCGTATCCTCAACTGAGCCCAATCATTGCAAACATAGACATCTTCGAGTTCCAGTGCCCTACGACTTGCATCCGCCTTAGACAACATCACAAGCTCGCTGATGCGGAGCGCTCCAAAAAGGCCACCGTTGTAGCCACATGAAACAGGGCTGCCTCATACCCATCGAAACATAGGTCATGCCAGCCCCGTGCCAGTTGGGTAAGAACCCCAGGGGAAATTGGGTGGCGGTCGTCCAGGCTACGCCCACGTTCCCGCACCCACCCCTCCAAAACGTGTCTCACACGGAAATCAGTGGTACTGTCCGCATGACCTCCCACCTTGGCCATGAAAGCCAGCGCTGATAGCCTAGATGCTATGGTGCGGGGTGCAAGGCCCTGGGCGTGCAGGTAAACCATGAAACGAAGGAGGTGGGCCACTGGGACCGGCCAGGTATCTGGCAGTCGAGATTGGGTACAGAAAGTCTGAAAGGAAACCAACGCGTGGTGATACGCCTTACGCGTGCGTGGCGCCAGCGACATGCCGATCGCCCGGTTCACCTCTCCTTGCCAAAGGTCCATATCTCCTCCGGGAGTGGCGAGGGAAATTCCTCCGCATCCGGGGCCAAGGCACGGAACCGGGAGATCTCCAGGCGGGACAAAGCGTCAGCAATATCATTATTCACCCCCGGGACATGCCTGGCCCTGAACAGTACATTGAGGCGCAGGCTGCGCAATACAAACTGGCGCACGAGGTCCATGACCCTGGGAGATTTAGAGGTCTGTGAGTTGACAATGCGGACAACGGCCGCATTGTCACACCAGAAATGCACCACAGAGTTGGCCCACTCCTCACCCCATAGCATCAAAGCCCCCAGTATGGGAAAAATTCCAAATATGTGAGATCCCTCAGGCGACCCGTGCCTGACCAGGCTGGTGGCCATCCACCATAGGCCCATTTCCCATTGAAGTACATCCCATAACCAAGGGATCCCAAGGCATCAGACTGAATCTGAAAGTGAGGTGAAGCCAGGAGGTCGGACCTCCAAAATGAGACCCCATTGAACTCCCTCAGGAACTGGAGCCATATGTGCATATCTGCCCTGATACCCCGTGTCAATCTCACCCTATGATGGGGCCTGGATAAGCCTGCCATGGCGTCGCACAAGCACCGAGCAAATGCCCTGCCAGGTGCGACCACCCTGCAAGCGAAATTAAGGTGTCCATGTAGCACCTGCAGTTCCCGAAGGGATGCCTTGCGCTTAGCCAGCAAGTCCGATATAAGGGCCACTATCCTTGACACCTTGTCTCCCGGCAACCTAGACGCCTGCGCTACCGTGTCAATCTCCACCCCCCGGAATACTAACTTATTAGACGGGCCTTCGGTCTTTTCGGGCGCTAAAGGGACACCAAGTTCCTCCATTAGCGTCTGAAATGTAATGAGGAGACGTGTGCACGTGTCCCAGCCCCGTTCACCCCCGAACAAAAAGTCATCCAGGTAATGGGCTACAGACCGAGACCCTGACCTACGGACAAATGCCCACTGCAGGAATGTACTGAAACGCTCGAAAGCCGAGCAGGATATGGAACAGCCGAATGGCATGGCTTTGTCAAAATAATATTCACCCCGGAATTTGAAACCCAGCAACTCAAAGTCACCCGGGTGCACCGGCAGGAGATGAAAAGCCGACTTAATGTCACACTTAGCCAATAGTGCACCCGGGCCACAAGAGCGCACCATGCGCAATGCCTGGTCAAAGGATGTATACCTGACCGAACAAAGGTCATCAGGGATAGCATCATTGACCGAGTGACCGGCTGGGTAGGACAAGTGATGAATCAGGCGGAACTCGCCCGGGGACTTCTTGGGCACTAGTCCTAGAGGAGACACTTTAAGGTTTGGGAACGGGGGCGCGGGGAAAGGGCCAGCGACCCTGCCCGCATCAATCTCCTTATTAATGCTGGCGGCAGCCACCTCCTCCCTTCCTCTAAGTGACAAAAGGTTGGGTGCGTCTTGCGGTGACCTATCCCCCGTGAAAGGAATACGAAACCCCAGTTGAAAACCCTGAAGGAGGTACACTGCATCTGCTCTCTTCGGGTACAATGCGAGCCAACGCTCCAGCATGTCAACATTAATTGGGGAGGGGGCCTTTTGGTGGACCCACTCCCTCCGCGGCAGTCCTACCTGCCCCTTGTCCGCCCCTACCCCTGCCCCTGAATCCTCCCGGCCTGGGACAGGCGGAGGCAGCATGGGGGCCAGAACAAGAGGGGCACTCATGCTTGTACTTGCAATTTTTCCTGTTGCAAGAACCATTGGACGAGAAGGTCCAGCACAGCAGGCGGGCTGGAACCCCCTGCCCCGCCACTTGGCGGGGAACCTGCACCGGGACCGCACGTTGGACCGCATGTCCACAATGGTATCTCTCCCCAGGCGCCGGGCGCGTGGGGGTCATATACAGAAGCCACAGCTTCTGGCAGGGCTCATCCCACCTCATCTCTGGGTGCAGTGGAATCCTCATGCGGAATTCTTCGTCGTAAGCCAGCCACGACGGACCCGGGAAGTCAACCATAGCCCGGTAAATGTTGTCCAGATACTGGACCATAGGGATGGCCAAATCCGGCCTAGCTCTGAGGTAAACGGCCATGTAAATTAGGTACGCTGGCAACCAATTTGCCCACGTGCGTGGCGGCTTACGATGACGTGCCTGCTCCTTCTCCTTCTCGTCCAGCCCTTCCCTCTCTTCCTTGGTTGGCTCCCTATTAAGAAGGGAGAAGATGTCTACGTACTTGCCCCTCCAGATCTTTTCCTTGGTGGACTGGGCCAGATGGTCCCCCAGGGGCAAGGAACACCCTGCTGTCGGCAATGCCGACACCGGCACAGAGGGAACTGCGGGCAAAGCAAAGGGGGCCTGCACCAGCCCGGGGATCCCCAACACATTCCCTACCGGATAGGGGGCGCCACCCCAACCCGGGCCCTGGGTCAGGGATGAAGTCGCCGGGTGGGCCGGGGGCAATTGGACCGCCGGGCCACCCGTGCGAGGACATGGCCACTGGAAAGCCCCCCCCCCCCCAGGGAAGTCAGTTGTGTGGGTGCACTAGCTTGAACTGCATACTCACCCGATGCACCCCCACGGGCCGCCCCCACTGGGGGTTCCGGCCCGCTGGGGGCGTCGGAGCTCACGACCGAAGCTGAGCTCGTCGGCGGGGCCAGACCAGCACCAGACTGCTGCACCTGTTGAGTGGGGAGCTGCGAGGCAGTGGCCGCCACCGGCCCGCGCACCTCAGGGAGCTCAACCCGACCCGTCGGCAGCCGCTGTTCGGCAGCCAAAGGGTCAACCTGGAATCCGAGAGACGCCCCCGCTTGATTGGCCCTCGCCAAGGATGCCTCAAGGGCCGCTACACGGGCCAGAAGGGCCTCCACGTTAACATAGGCCCCAGCCCCGACAGGGGGCAAATGGGCAGCCGGCCCATAAGTCATGGGTACCTGTCCATATCCCTGGGCCCCAGGGGCCAGATAAGGCCAAGAGCCCATGCTCGGCCCCTGTGGAGCCGTGGGCACGCCCTGCCAAGGCAGGGAACCTAACCACCCCCCGTGGCTCGCTCCCCCCATGGGGAACTGTGCGCCCGGGCAAGAGGGCCCAGCCGCACGGACCATGCCGGGGGCAGTGGTCGCCGTTTGCGGGCCAAGGGCCGAGGCCCCGTCCGGGGCAGCCTGCGCGCACCACGCAGCGGGCCAAGGGGCCACCGATCCCATCCCACCGGTCCCGGTGGGCTCCGCTAAAGGTGGCTGCTGGGCGGGCGCAGTCGCGGTCCTCCGACCCGGCTGACGCCTCCGCGCCGATCGAGCCACGTTCGCAGCTGCCTTCTTCTTAGAGGGCATAGCTGAGTAGCTAGGAAGCCGAAGAAAAGAAAAAAGCTGCCCGAAAAGGCTTCCCCTGGAAGGAGACGAGCGACGGAGGTAAGAGGAAAAAACTTCTCCGCTCCGTCGCTTCGCCAAAATGGCAGCACGGCTGCCTCGTGGCCAGCCCTTTTATTAGGTTGCTGGCCACGCCCCTAACTACCCGGATGGCTTCGTCCGGTGGGGGGGGCCCCCGCAAAGAGCGCGGTGGCCATTTTGGCGCCACGCTTCCAATATCCTTCTGGAGGTATGGCGACCATAACTGTACACAGTATTCCAGATGGGGCCTCACCATAGATTTATAAAGAGGCAAAATGACACTTGCTGACTTATTTTCTATACCCTTCCTAATGATCCCTAGCATTGAGTTTGCTTTTTTCACTGCTGAGGCACACTGGGTTGACACCTTCATTGAGTTGTCCACCAGGACACCAAGGTCCCTTTCCTGGTTTGTCGCAGAGAGTTCAGACCCCAAGAAATTTATTTAGTACATATAATGCTATTGTCAAAACTTGTTGCAGTAAGACAGGGGTACCCAAACTACGGCCCGTTAGCCAGATCCAGCCTCGATGCCAATTCATCCGGCCTGTGCCGCCCTTGTCACTCTCGGAAGTGGAAGTAAAACATGTCACTTCCAGGAGAGATGAGG
Source organism: Bradypodion ventrale (assembly GCA_035047345.1). Classification (NCBI taxonomy): domain Eukaryota; kingdom Metazoa; phylum Chordata; class Lepidosauria; order Squamata; family Chamaeleonidae; genus Bradypodion; species Bradypodion ventrale. The sequence goes on from JAWDJE010000005.1 coordinate 191,779,131, forward strand.
GTGGTGCAGGCTGGATGAATTGGCATCAGGGGCCAGATCCAACCCACGGGCCATAGTTTGGACACCCCTAGTTTAAGTAGAGAAAATGGCAGCTTAAAATCTCATCCTGTTGCAAAACAGATTACAAGGCGCATTTTACTTCCACTTCCAGTGGGAGGAACCACGTGACTGGCCAGCCAAACCACGTGGCCGGCCCGCAGCCTGAAATGTTTGGGCACCCTGCAGTAAGAAATAATGCAGAATTTTGAGTTCATGGGAACAGAAGGGCACTGCAATGGCTCAAGTGGCTAAAACGCTGACTGGAAGGCAGCAGGTCAGCAGTTCAATTCCCGAGTACTGCAGGACGGAATGAGCTTCTGTCTTTGTCCCAGCTCCTGCCAACCTAGCAGTTCGAAAGCAAGAAATCGCAAGTAGATAAATAGGAACCACTTCAGTGGGAAGGTAAACAGCATTCTGTGCGCTCCGGTGTCTAGTCATACCTGCCACATGACCATGGAAACGTCTAAAGAAGCAGACAGCACTGGCTCTTCGGCTTTGAAACAGAGATGAGTACTGAACCCTAGAGTTGGATACAACTGGCTTTCGAGCAAGGAAACCTTTACCTTTACTAGGAACAGAAGAATCCAGTAACACCAAGTTTTTCTACAGTTATCATTGTGACTAAGCTCAGTTTGGTAGATATAACCTTCAAAACTATTGGATGGATCTATCCTATCTATGAGAGCTATATGTCTAACTTCTTTTGCTCACTATATCCATCTTGCTGCATATCCAGCTCATTCATATTATATAAATTATAATAGAGATTATCTAGGATGACAAAGGAGAACTGGTAATTGAAGTCAAAACACTTACACTAAACATAAATATCAATAAGAAAAATTAATCAAATCTTTCTAAACACTTCACCATGTGTCGGATAGTGCACAGACATCTATAAAAGGATTTTTTTTTAAAAAAATGTATAGCTAGTAAGAGTTATTTGGTGATTGTGAATAATTGTCCATTATAATTTGCATACCATTTTCAAACATTTCAGTTATCATAAATTTAAATTTTCTTGTCTGAGGGATTAAATAAAATGGGTCACTGTATATAAAAGACCCTGAAACGTAAGTTAAAAATATCACATCAATTTACACACACACCACAACTCAGTAAAGTAATCTGTCTGAAGCTGAACTAGACTTTCTTTCTTAACAGCAATTTAACTCTTCAAAGTAACTAAGCTCTTTCTTCATCATACAATTCAATACTAGATTGATAGTATGATTAAGAAATAATTTTTCAAAATAAACAAATAATATACATGTTCCCAGTTTTTCTCTTGTTGTTGTTCAGTCGCACAGTAAATTCCGACCCTTGGCGACCCTATGGACCATTGACCTCCAGGCACTTCTGTCCTCCACCATCCTCCTCAGCCCACCCAACTCTGTGCCCACTGCATCTACAACACCATCTAACCATCTCATCTTTGGCCACCCCCTTCTTCTTTTGCCCTCCACGCTTCCCAGCATCAAGGCCTTCTCAAGTGAATCCTCTCTTCTCATTTGATGTCCAAAGTGCTTCAGCTTCATCTTTACTATTTCTCTAGATAAAGCAAAGTCTTTAGTTTATAGTAATCCATGACTTTAAACACTTTTCAACATGTAGATCAGCAGTGCGTCAGAAAATACATAGAGAATGTCAACCTCCATACTATCTCATGAGCAATTAAGGCTAGAAAGTGCAATATTCCTACTGTATTAAATGAGCTCTACGATCCAGATAAGAAATACAAAGCAACTGGGTTGCTTCATTTCTCTCAAGCCTACAAGGGGGAAGTGTACTATTGGGAGAGGAATTAACAAAAAATGTAATTCACAGAGTCTATAAAATAAAATAACTATACTGTAACTCTCATGTACTATGGAGTGATGCATATGATAGGAACTGTAATTCCTGGCATAATAAAACGTGCCCTCTACATCTCCCACTACTATTGCATATCATTATTAGGTTGTGTTAGCATTTCAATTTTATATGCCCATTACACCTTTATTCTGAAGTTTATCTTGGTGTTGTTTTTACTGGCAGCTCATAAATACTCAGCTATGTCTCTTCATAGGATAAAATAGTGTTAAAATGTCATGTGTAGGGTTCCAACCTGGTCAAAAAAGTATTTGTTTTTGGAAATAGGAATATGTATATTGAATTCAAAATGGAAAATTGAGTACTATGGAATAGAAGAGAAGGCCCCGAGGGTGGAGGGTGCACATGTCAAAAGTTCATGTAATTATTGTTTAATTGCTTTATCATAAATAGTGATGAAAAATTAACATAAATGTTATATTAAGGAAATATAGGTGTATTTCATTTTTAAGTATGTTGATTTTTGCATATGATTATCTTTTTGTATATGTGTATTATTTGTGTTTTCTAAATGATAAAATAAAAAATAAAATAAAAAGGTCACGTGTTTAGCTTAAATTCACCAGTTCCCCTGCAATTAATCTATAACCAGAAAACCTAACAGCATACTTGTTGATATGGGTTCTTCTATGTGATTAATGCTAATCAAAACAAGCACAGTAAAATTTGGAAATTACACTAATCATGCAAAACATGGGACACACCACAGAATCTGACTATAAACGCACTCTTTTTCTAAAGTATAGAAGTTACATTTCCAAAGGAACCCATTGTGTAATTTGTTGCAAAACCTTTCAAATGAAATTTGTTAACCATGTCCCTTGCCCTTTTTGAAAAAGTCCCTTTTAGGAAAGAAAGCTTGCTGTGGGCTATTCATTACTTCACTGTGATTTGGGGGTTGGGGTGGGGTGTTTCTATAAAAATCTACTCAGAATTGTCCTAACCTGTCTAAAAATATCATTAAAATAAGCATAAAATGTTACTTCTTACAGCAAAGCAACTTGTTATTTTACTTTTGAAATAGAATTTCCTCTGCTTCTCCCACCTTATAGGGAACTATGTGTGCAGCTGGATGGCAAAACAGGATCACATTGTATCTTGCTGGAAAAGGTTACCATATTTCACTACCATAACCTGACTTCCATTCTAAGTGGGAAACTACTTTGAGAGTAGCTGGGCCTGGTTCTTGGTGTCATAATGTTTTTTTTTTAAGCAAATCAAAATTAAGGACAGTTCTCGAGTCTTCCAGAGAAAACACAGTCTATGTGAAATGAATTAGGCAAGATTTCTTTTAGCCAAGATGTACTGCTTAATACATGCATCCATTTTCTGTCTCACATATTCTCCTGTGCTCCCAGGAAGATGCAAGTCATTTGCCAGGTAATTATTACTGGGAAATGACAGCTCAATCTCTCCTCTTGCTATTAATATTTCTGTAGCTCACCTTACTCTCCTCTACTGCTTTATTATCTGTTAGGTAAAAGGTTACCCTTGCTCGAAAGCCAGTCGTATCTCTGTTTATAGCCAGCACTGTCTGCATCTGCAGATGTTTCCATGTGGCAGGCATGCCTCAAAACTGGAGTGCATGGAATGCTGTTTACTTTCCCACCGAAGTGGTTCCTATTAATCTACTTGCAATTTCTTGCTTTCAAACTGCTACGTTGGCAGGAGCTGGGACAGAGATGGGAGCTCACTCCATCATGCAGTACCCGGGAATTGAACTCCAACCTTCCAGTCAGTGAATCCAGTGTCTTAACCACTTGAGTCACTGCAGTCCTTTATTATCTGTTACGAAGTGCTTATATTATTCCTCACCTCACAACACTGAAGATTTGATGTTGCCAGAATATTCACATGTGAGAACAGCCTCTGTGCATATCTAAAGCCAGAAAATTGAATATATCAAGGCAATATAAAGTCCTCAGATAGATTGTTGAAAATGGCTTCATATTCCAGCAGATAACATCTTTGCCATGTCTGACAACACCAGTGGAATTCCTTGCTGTTTGTTTGAGAAACGGACTGCTGGTTCATCAAATGTTCAGTCTGACCAATGTCTAATGTGATATGCAGTGGCTGCCCTCAACAGAGATATATTTAATGGGTTTATCACCAGATATCATTGAAAACACTTCTACACAAAAATTCAAATCGAGTCCTTAACATCACCAAATATAGCTGGGTAAGACTTTCTATTAAAATGCTGAAAAGAGATTGCCAATAAGTGTTGCTCATAAATAGGCAGGCATTATATCCTCAACCTGAGGCTAATAGGCTGCATGAAGCCCATGGAATCTGTCTGTGCAGCTTTCCAACCTGCTATATTTTTTAAAAAAAATTATTTATATTTTATTCATAAAGTACAAAATGTAAAATGAACATAACATAACAACATAACACTATAACAACACAATAACATACCTCATATCAAAAAGGAAATAAAATAAGTGTGCACCCTTAACCTGAAGACTAATACATTTTAATCCAATGTTAGTAGTTTTTCATTCTCCGTCATTCCCATTTCCAAAAACCAGCTGATTCTTGACCAACTTTTACCCCTTTCCCTTTAACCCAGCTATCACTCTTAAGAAATTTCCCCTCAGTCCCACACTGTTCTTCCTGCCTCATGTAGTACCATTGACTGCTGGTTTTCCTGTCCCTTTCTTACAAAAGACATTGTAATGTTGTATTTTCTTCTGGTCTCCATGGTGCCCTCTGTCAGCCACTTCTTGGTCTTATCCTCTATGGCATTTTGGCCTTTCTGGGTGCTTGGCTAGCCAGCAGAGCTCAGATACCCGTAGCTTTAATATTTCTTAATTGACTGCTAAATGTTTACTTTTGATCTAAATCAGTAGAGTAATAATTTTGTTACATTTTTGATTTAAGATGTGGCCCTTTTTAGGCATTGAGCACTTTAATGTGGCCTCCATGATAGGTTGGAGACCACTGGTCTAGAAGATCTATAGGTGATTTGTAGTAAACTGACAAGAATTTCTGATTCCTAATATGGAACTCTATAAGTGTCCATGGTCAAACAGGAGGGTGGATGGATTTTTAAGTGGCAGGGTGAGGCATTTTTCTTGCTCGGACTATAGGACTCCAGTGTCTAATCTTGTGGTAAGCATGATTGGATATTTGTGAGAAAGGAATTTTGTTTTGCAACTCCCCACTTTTAAGATTAAAAAGGGGACATTTAAGATAATCTGAAAAACAAACCAGAGATCTTCTGCTATTGCTAGCTGTATGGAGCTGTATTGATATGCATGCTTATCTGTCATTCTGCTTGATTACTCTTTACCTCTTTACCTCTTTACCTTGTAACCTCTTTACCTCATTACCTTTACCTCTTTACCTCTGTATCTGGTATATATAAACCATGCCTGAAAATTCACCCCTATGTCTGAAGAAGTAGACTTGATCCACGAAAGGTCACAGTAAAAATATAGCAGTTAGTCTTTAAAGTGTCGCAGTGTTTGTTTTTTGTTTTCTGACATTTTGTTTTTATTTTTATTTACTCCTGCCCAGGTGTCCTTCTTTTAAGGAGATGGGGGGGGTTATGGATGTTTTAGAGAGTTTTATAGTATTTGGTTTTAACTGGTATTGGGTATGGGTTTTAATTGATGTTGTGAGCCGCCTTGGGTCGCTTAGGCGAAAAAGGCGGTTATATAAATCAAATAAATAAATGAATGAATTTTCATAATACAAGTTGATGTCTTTTGCATTCATTTGGAATGTGTAGTAAAAAGAAATCAAATGTTCCAACCTGGCCAGTGGCTGACTTGGGACAAAGTTATGTTCCTTCTGACAGTCTGATGTTATTGCCAGTGTAATACTACATGTCTTAAAAATGTTTTTGATTACAGTACTTATTTTCTGCAAACAATCAAAATGAGAGTAAATAATTATTTGTGATGGACTTTGAAAACACAGCACTTTTCTCTTGACAGCAGGCAAAATTTTCATATTCAGTGAAACAAAATCTAACAATTAAGAACAAAAAGGGGGGGAAAGGTGAATCTGATTTCACTGCAGAGATGTTTGACCAACCTAAATGTCTCCTTGATTTACCATTTCACTGAAGACTATAGTTACAGCTGCTGTATTTTTTTACTAGTCTAGGTTGCAGATTCTGATCAGTGATGGCCATTGTTTGGAAACCTGTCTCACTCATTTCTGAAACATCACTCAGATGAACTACAAGAAATGCTTTTTCTTATGAAAGCTGTGATTCATACAGCAAACACTAACTATTTGAGCTTACCAAACTCTAATAAGTCTAATAAAACACCATAGCTGTTATAAAAACCAGATAGCTGTCACAGATCGAAGACATGAGAATAGTAGTACAATGACTATATCCAGGGGGCAAAATTAACTCCCATAATGTCTGGACTCATATCTGACTCAGTCTACACCCTCTATAATATATAGTATATACATTCCAGCTATGCTTAGCGCTAATTCATACTTCCCCCGTTCTTGACTGAAGCAGTCGCAAAGTATGAATGTAGTCATGTATGATACAAAAATTGGCACACTGTTGCCAGAAAAAGCCTCATGATTGCAGTAGCTGGCAAATTATAATTTTTTCCAGATCATAGAAATTGCTGCCAACCATATCTGCAATCCTCTAGTCCAAAATAGAGGGCTAAAGTAATAATAATAATTAAGAAAACCCCAAAATTACTGCAACTATGATTGAGTTGAGAAAGCCGGGGTTCATGGAAAATAAAAGCAAGACCAATATTCACATATTTTTCGTCTGAACCGCATTATTAAAATATGGGAAATATATTACACTGCAATCTGTTTCATGCTGTTTCATTACAAATTAGGTTAAGGAAGTTGTGATGCTTCATTTTTATTTAATTATACTATCATTGATTCCTAGGTCGCCAGAAGTTGTTGGAATGACAGGATTCTTGACTATTGACCATGCTGGCTAAGGTTTTCGAGAGAGGAAGAGTAATAAATGCAGACCTACATTTGGAATCTGCTGTAATAAATCATCACAGATGACTATTCAAACACACCAAGTACCTTTTTTCTCAATTAAAACCAATGGACATTTTGCCATTGACTTCTATTTGGGTTGCACCCATTGTGTGATGTATCACCCCACTCTCCACTATTAAGAGAAACATATTATGCTGTTAAATGCTATTTAAATTAATCATTGTTCACTATAAAAAGTCCTGTGGGTATACTAATACAATTAAAATGCAATAATGAATAATTAGTAAAAGAATAAACAGATAGCAGAGAACATAAAACACTCTGTAGCCTGATTTATAAAAAGTGTATTAATAGTATATTACTAAAGTCATAATAAGAGATAGTGGTTTTTATCAGGAATGTCTTTCATCTTTATAACTTTTTAATTGAATTACTTTGCTCTTGGACTGTTCTTTCATATGCCCCAAATACTAAATTGCTATTTTATTCTCTGTGATGATGAACCATATGCAATTAACTGACAGTAATACAAATTAATGTATACATTTTAAAATTAGAATGAAGAGAGAATCAATTGTAAATAATGCACAGTAGTGTAAAATAATGCATTCATTTTAAAAATAGAACAAATAAAATATCCTATATTTATTCTATTATTCAGTCATTCAGCAATGGCCGGGGATGGGAGGGGGTAGATTCACTTGAAATGTGGTATTGGAGAAGAGCTTTATGGATACTGTCGATTGCCAGAAAGACAAATAAGTAGGCTTTGCATCAAATGAAGCTTGAACTCTCATTAGAAACAAAAATGACTTCCACTGAAGCTATTGTATTTTGGTATACAGTATCATGAAAAGACAAGACCTGCTAGAAAATAAAACAATGCTGTGGAAAGCTAAAGACCATAGAAAAATAGGAAGACATAATAAAGGAAGTAAAGGAAGCTGTGGCCCTTAGCCTGCAAGATCTGTTAAGGACAGGAACTTTTGGAAATTATTAATTTGTAAGGTCACCATGAGTTGGAAGCAACCTTATAAATTAATAATTAACTGGTAAAATTTGTTTGAGGAATATAACACCATATTTTACTGATTTTTTTTGTTACATAATGTACACAAAGTCATAAATGGTATATGTACTGTATCTAAAACACCATCTTATTGTCACATTATATGTCAGAGATTGTCTACTTGAACTGAAAATTAAGAACTATTAGTGGGAAAAGATTTTAAAGATCTGTAATATAGACAAAAGTGGATTTGGTCTTTTTGCTCTCATGCAGAGATTCTCTTTCTCTCTCTCTCTCACATACACACACACACACACACAAACAAACACACAATTGTAATTACAGCAGAAAATTGTCATAAATCGTAACCATATTTTAAAAAATAAAAATGTTTGAAATAATAGACAGAATCCTATCAGTAAATTATGGCAGTGTAAGGTATATAACATTGCTGGCAGCAACAAATTGCCAATAATTAAAGAGTTCCTGCTTCACTCCTAGAGCTCACCTACCTGACTCGTCTGCAACTTTCTTGCAGGCAAGTTCCGAGATCGAAGCAGGAACTCATTAATTACTGGCAATCTGCTTCTGCAAGTAACATCATCACCCTCAGGCAAGCCTACTTTACTGAAGATGATTTTTGTTGTTTAGTGTGTTGCTCAAGTAGGGGTACAAAGAACTCTGGTTTGTTTCTCTACCTACAAACCAGAGAAGAAATTCATAATTTGTTTTAACTTGGTATCTCTTGCTTGTTGGGTAAGAGTCAAACCAAAGAGCTGAATATGTTTGGGTGACATAATGCAAACCACAAACAAAGTTTTGTACAGTACATGTACTAGTGTGATGCTCATAACAGATAACTCAGGGTTCCTGCCAACCTCTGTCCACTGTTTGAGTATTGGAAGTCCTGCATAATTGTATAAGTTAAGTAGTTAAATGTTCCTTTCAGGGGCCAAATCACAGAAAAAGGAGTAAAATTCATGTTGTCCTAGCACAGTGATGGTGAACCTATGGCTCACGTGCCAGAGGTGGCACTTGGAGCCCTCTCTGTGGGCACCCATGCAGTCACCCCAGCAGTTTTCCCCACCCCTCTGACCAGCAGCCCAATAGGAGCACTTCCTCCCTCCCCCAGCACAGAATTAACCCTGCCCCTCTGCCCACCAGCATTTCCTTCCTCCCCTGGCACTTTGCAATAAATAAGTGGGTTTTGGGTTGCAGTTGGGCACTCGGTCTCTAAAAGGTTCACCATCACTGCCCTAGCAGAAGTCACATATTACTTGAATATAGAGAAGATATCACATTGTCTAAAGCCTCTTGGAAGAAAACAAGACATAACCATACACGCAGTAAACCCATTTGTGTGGATTCACAGGAACTTGGGCTTCTGGGAATTGAAGTCTAAGAGCAGCTGGAGTGTCAAGGTTCACCATCATGGCCCTCTATTTTTCATTACTTCTTCCTTCTAGTCTGGCATCTTCTTCCTCTAGCATCTTTTCTTATCTAGCTTTGATGAAGTAAAACTCAATGTGTCCAGTCATGCTTCCACTTTTTGTTCTTCCAGCTCTATGCTCTTTTGTTCTTTGATGCTGCTCCCATTCTGAATTCCTTGTTCCTCACTCATGTTACTCTTTGACATTTAATGTTTGCTAAACAGCCCCATTGCTGAGCTATGTCTCTTTTCCTTTTTGTTTCTTTCGCCAAACTTTTATTGTGTTTTGGCTTTATTTGCCACCATCTGCTACCAGATAGCAGTGAACCCTAAAGAGCCCTGTCCAGAAAAGCACTACTGCCTTTTTGTACATAGATGCCAACAATGCATTTTTTTGCATATGTCAGTGGATTGAGAATCATAGTGGTGCATGAAGTTAAAATTATGCTGTTAGGCAGACTAACCTTTGAGAACACAATAATGGTCATATAATCTGATCTATGTAACTTAATTGACACTCTCATGCTTTTCGGTAATTGAATCTGGAAAGGTCAATGAGTTATACGTAACAACTACTATGCCACATGGAAAAGGGGGTGGGGTTTAGAACCACAAGGAGTCTATTAGATTATGAAACTTGATATGCCCCTATTTGACTCTGGATTAGAAATTCAACAAATTTGATAACTACTTGCTTTGTTGATAAAAAGCGCCACACATTTTAGGTGGAAGGAAATCTAAAGACTGTATGTTCTTCATTTATTCATTTTCTAAAAGAACTTGGAACTACATGAAAAGCCTCGTAGAAAACACAAAATGCAACACCAATAAGCACGACAGCACAATAAAACCTATGAGAACAGCCCCACTATTAATGCTTCAAGACTAAAACACAAATTAATGTCACTAAAGCACATGTCACAAGAGATAATGGTGATGTGTACAAATGAAGCTCAGCATCATGAGCAAAAAACATCACATACCACCTCTAAAACAAGATAATAATTATACACAAATCAGAAACAACACCATCTGCTAAGCATGCATTGCATCTTCTCAACATCAAAGGGTTTGTTCTGCTTTCTCCCAAAACTTGCTAGGAGTCTCCTCTTTCTGCTCAAATGACATAAATTATAAAGCAGCATAGCAAGCACTTACATTGCCTAAACAAGGACTGTGCTGGCTTGCTCCAAAGGCACTCTGCCTAAATAATGCTTCCTCAAACTAGCCATTATGTTAAGATGAAGAGGCAGATGATCACTGGGAGATGGAAAAGGGGGAAATGCAATGTTTCATACTGAAACACAGTGCACTGACAGATTGAGAAGCATTCATCTAGGCTTACCTTTTCAAAAGCATTTGTGTTCATTAAAAATATCATTACAAATTCCATTCAATGGCCAATAATTCAAAACATTACAAGAATGATGCTACTGAAGTATTCCATTTTGATGTTTCTAAGAAACAGAAGGTATGTATTCATTTCAAACTCCAATTTTATTTCTATCAGGACAGACAAATAAACAAACAAATTTTTTTTTATTATTTGCTATGAACATATGCACAAAGGAACTTTCTAACCAGAGCTACAAAATTCCACTACTTTCTATTTGACAGGACACTGCTCTTACTGTTCTTCCATAATGGGGGCTAAATTATGCAATACAGATACAGTAAAACCTCTACATACGATTTTTTTCCCATTCCATGAGGTTATTTGTATGTCGAACAATTTGTATGTCAAAAACACATTGCATTACCAGAAGAGGCCACTAGATATCACCATGTATTTTTTTGTATGTCAAACTTTTGCTATTAAAATGTGTATGTCAATTTTTTTAGCCTGGATTTCTATTTGTATGTAGAATTTTTTGTAATTCCGTTTTGTAAAACCGTTTGTAAGTCGGGGTTCCACTGTAATTCATAATTAGAACTGGAATCACTTTAATGTCCCAGATATGATTTAGCAAGACCTTTTTGTTTTACAGTTGTAAGCTGTTGTGATGCAGCCCTCCTCTGACTCCAAAGAGGACCTGGATCAGGGGACACTCCTTATGCCCAGCCCAGTTCTGCCTGCATCCAAGACCGAGGATGCCCTGAGCCAGGGATCTCAGCCTACGCCTGGCCCAAGTCTGTTTTCCCCGGCAGCTTTCCTGTCAGATCAGGAGTCTGGCTCTGACAGTGATCAGCCCTCAGTCAGGGAGAGGTCCAGGAAACAGCTACACCAGAGACGCAGGCAGGCTAGAGCAAAGCACCAAAGAAGGCTCCCAGCTGATACCGATTAGGTGGGAGGCTTACAAACAAGCTTCTTGCAGCCTTCCAGTTTCGGTACAACTCTTGTGCGAAGAACGACATCCTGCTTGACTCCAGACTGCCTGCTGTGACCCTGACTTGCCTGCTATGACCCATACCTCTCTGCCAACTCTGATGATGCCCCTGGACACCCTTTGGATTAGACTACTGACTTGGACTACCAGTAAACAGACCTCAGCTTGCCTTTTGGACTTTGATATCTGGACTATCCTCGAACAAGACTCTCTGTGTAGCGCCACTGTGTGGCGACCCATGCCTACCCATGTGGGTGGGTTAGCACATAAGCTAAACTGATGTTTAACTTCCAAAGACCAACTTCAAAACGAGGCAAGCTAATTTGCAAAGTATGTGAGGTGAGAAAATCTCTGACGGTGACAATCACATACAGTACACACTTAAGGAATTTCCTTTTTAACAGACACATTATCTGTAACATATAGTTCAGTATTTTGTGGGATTGAATCTGGCCTTTGTCTGGTTAATTGCAAATGTCTTGATTTATCTTTGAGGCTCCCTCTCCTTTCTCTGCCCACCCCCACCCCCCAATAAGTGCACCTGAGGATAATGACCTACAGTATACAGTATGTTTTCATTACAGGGTTACTGCTTTTCATCAGCCTGTCTGGGATTTTCCTACACCTCTACTGTGACATTTCTTAGACATGCTCTTTGGGTCTCATTATGACCCAGACAGTGATCTACTTTGCATCCTTCAGATTCAGGGAATGCACCCCTGTTAAATAGGCTTACTGCCACTCATAATAATAACAAATTTGCGTCAGAGATTACTCTGGGTTGAAAGGATTTCTGCTGGAAAAACTCTGTTCAGTGGATGCCTGAAAGAGGTTACTTTCATGTCCCCAAGTGCAGCTCTCAGGGATCAAAACCCGACCTTCCAGTCTTCAGTTCAGCATCTTAACCACTAAGCCACTGGGGGAGCTGCTACTCTGGAAGATATATAGCCTTTCCTCGGCCTATTGCAGTAGCAGTATACAGTGAACCTCCGCTTTACGGACAGCTCATTTACCAGAAAACTCACTTTAGGAAAAGAAATCCATAGGGAATGACGGTTCACTTCAAGAGAAAAAATTGCTATACAGACAGGCTTTCTGGGGGTTTTCTGACAGTGGACTCAAATGTGGTTGCTCCCATTGCTTGGTGGATGCATTTGCACCATTTTCCCAGCTTTTTGCTTCTTTTCGGCATCTTAGAAGCGGCAGGGTGGTGATTGGGGGGGGGGGGGGAGAGAACAGCTGACCACAAGAGGGCGCAGTGCGATTTCCCATAGGGATGTATTGAAAACCAATTTAATGTTCCCAAGTTCAGAAACAAGCCAAAGAAACCAATTTTTTCTGTTCAAAAGTCATTATAAAGTGCACTTTGGATTTTTTCACCATGTTTATACAGAGTTTTGAGCAGATAAAATACTTTTTTAAAAAAATCTGGGCTCCGGAATGCAAGATTTGGTTTTCAATGCATTCCTAAGGGAAACCGTACTGCGCTTTAAGGAAAAATCGCTATAAGGAAAACCCCATGGAACAGATTCCTTAAAGTGGGGGTTCACTGTATACTGTTTTCTGACAGGGTTTTGATAGCTGTAAACCCCCCACACACACACACACACACCCCTCTGGTACATATAGGGATGTGCAGGGGGAAAACTTCTGGTTTGCTTTTATTTCAGGTTTTCATGGATCTATTTCATTATTATTTTTTGGGGGTGCCTGTGCTTTTCAAAATATGTGATTCTTTCATTTTTGTTCATTTTGTTTTTTCCTACTGGGGTCTCTACTCCAAGAAATAAAAGTTCAAGCAACACACAGCCATCTACTCCAGATACAGTGATACCTCGCTTACAGAGCACAATGCATTCCACAAGATTGCTATTTAAGTGAGTTTGCTCTTTAAGCGAAACACCATTGTAAGTGACCAATTGGGACTTCTGGTGGGAGGGATTGCAAATCCCGATTTAGTTGTTAAGCGAGTTTTTGGTGGGTTTTAGTTATTAAGCGAGGTGACCATTCAGAGAAAATTCTGCTCTTTAAGCGAGTTAGTCTCTAAGCGAGGCGCTCTTTATGTGAGGTTTTACTGTGCTATCACTACAACAGAAACAAATCTCATAATTAAACATATACAACAGGTATTATAAATCACATCACATCCAAGTCAGCAACAGCAGGAGAAAACAGTATAGATGAGGAAGACAAGCATCATCACATTTGTCAGAACTCACTGTCACCACCCACTAGACATATGACCTTCTGAATGGAGAAATCCAAAATAAAATACAAGATTTTTTTTTTGTTACCCTTCAGAATCCATCATATTTCAGAGGCTATCTATCATAGAGCTGTAAAAATCCCTGAAAACAAAATAAAGTTCAGCTTTTGTGTTCTTTTCTATTCTGGTTAACTCACAAGACCCGTCCCTAGTTTCATACCCCAGCCCAGCATTACTGCACATTACATGTGGTGGTGAGAAGGATTGAGCTTTCTTTTTCATTTTTCATGAATGTTTTGTAAAAAAAAAGAAAAGAAAAAAAAGAAACATCTACATTTCCCTGAGAAGATCCCATCAGAAGTTTAAATGTGTGTATAACTCTTCCTTTGCAGACCCACTCCTCAGTACATTCTATATTGCAAGAAGCATTCTCAATTTGGAAAATTTAAATTTAATTGAGGGTTGGGGGCTGTGAGGCTTATTCATACAAAGTTACATTTTGAATTAGTAAACACGATATGGTAAGCTAGCTGGAAATAAAGATGACATGCAAGTTGATATAACTCTAAATCAAGGCAGAAATTCTTTGATTAGCAGAAATCCACCCATGTTGCTATGTGAAATTCCAACCGTTCAAAAGTGAAAATGGTCTTCAATAGTTCAAATGAAATTCTTTATTGTAATGTAAAAATAAAAATTCATTGATTCATGTTCATAAGCTCTCAAATAAAAGTATCATTAATTCATGTTCATTGTCCTTCAAGGTTCACAAAATAAGTATCATTAGTCCATGTTCAATATTCAAGTAATCCAAAATTCTCAATATTTGTATCCTTGTAAATTAAACTGCAATCCAAAGCCCTTCTGGTAAATTCTTTGGCTTTTCAAAATAATATTTTCATCAGGGATCTATTAAAATAATAAATGATACATTATAAAATGAAATCTGCATTCACACAATTCATATACAAAGCAAAGACAGAACTGGGAAACATTGCTCATAATAAAATACCTCTAATCCAAAGAAGAACATATTTTTTTACGTGCATCATGAGCCTCAATTGCGTTTCCTCTTTTTTGCTCCTAGATGTCAATGAGTTCTTCAAACAAAGTAAACTTTATACTGTAAACCTGCATGTAATGCCCCACCCCAATGATTACTACAGTAAATCGGTCTTAAAGAAAACACGAGAGTTCTAACTCCATGTTAAGCCCTCGAGGATGTACCGTATCAAATTTATGCATAAAATACACTTCCTGCTGCAGTAATCTTTTCTCAACATCAACTCTCATGGACGGTAACGGTTGAATTGTCTCTAACACTACAAACTCGAGATCATTTTCTGATTGCTGAGACTCAACAAAGTGTGTTGAGTGGTGCTTGCATATTAAGTGAGCAGATCTTTGAGCGGTGCTCCCCTACCCGGATTTTAATAGATCTTCTCGTCATTCCGATGTATCCACCCATGTTGCTGGCATACCTTCTGCTGTGCTGGCAATGGACCTGCTCAACAAGATATTGGCTTGAAAATATATGTTATTTATCTGCCTTCTTTATTCTATATAAATCAGGCCCGCCATAGATTGTGTATCCAGTGGCTAAAGGCCATTAGATTAAATATCCTGAAGTTTGAAAGCAAGAAATTGAAAGGAGTAAGTAGGTAAACAATTAGTAAACAAGATATATAAACAGGAAATGAAAGATGACAGATTTATCAAACTTTTCTTGACACCTTATGAGGGTAAAAGAAGAAGCAAAGAAGAAGAAGAAAGAAAATATTTCCCACTGCTTTGATGGGAAAGATAATAACATTCAGCATCTAGTCATGCCTGCCACATGACCATGGAAATGTCTACAGACACAGGCAGCACTGGCTCTTTGGTTGAAAGCGGAGATGAGCGCTGAACCCTAGAGTCAGATACGACTGGGTTTGAGCACGGGAAACCTTTACCTTACTCTTTTATCCCCTCCTTGTTTTACCCACATATGGTTTTCAAGCCTTCACATTTTCTTGGAAATTATTTTAAAAAAGGTTTCACTTCTGTGCTATGGTTCAAAAGTGATAACATTTTAAAAAACATTTTAAAAAATTAGAATGCAAGAGCAGTTGATATCTGAGGAAAACATGGAGCTGCAGTACTGCAGACTGACCTCTGCCTCAAACCAGAATTGCTTAGGTTTCCCTTGCTCGAAAGCCAGTCGTATCCGACTCTAGGGTTAAATGCTCATCTCTGTTTCAAAGCCGAAGAGCCAGCACTGTCTGCTTCTGCAGATTATGTGGCAGACATGACTAGACACCAGAGCCACACGGAATGCTGTTACCTTCCCACCAAAGTAGTCCCTATTTATCTACTTGCAATTTCTTGCTTTCGAACTGCTAGGTTGGCAGGAGCTGGGACAAAGATGGGAGCTCATTCCGTCCTGCAGTACTCGGGAATCGAACTGCTGACCTTCCGCCTTCCAGTCAGCATCTTAGCCACTTGAGCCACTGCAACATCTTGAGCCAGAAAAGGCTTAAAGACCTGGCTGGCCCAGCAGGTGTGGGGTGCTGCGGAGCAGCCACCACCACTACCACTGGCTCATTTGACTATTCTAAATAACCCGCCATTTGGGGATTTTAGTTTAACCATTTAAAGATGTTTTAACAAGGTGTATTTTAGCTGCTTAAGTATACTGATTTTAGTCATAGTACTGTGATTCAATTTTATATTGTGACTGTTGCTACTGACTGTAAGCTGTTCTGCGTCGCCACGGCAAGCCGGTGGCGATATATGTCCAGATAACTAACTAACTAACTAACTAACTAACTAACTAGATAGATAGATAGATAGATAGATAGATAGATAGATAGATAGATAGATAGATAGATAGATAGATAGATAAAGTATTGTTGGGTTGAGGCTGACCAGCAGAAACAGAGTTATAAGGAAACATCATTAAATTATACCCACTCCTAATCAACAGAGTACTGAAACCCACATGAGCAGATCCTGTAGCACAGCAAATTGGAACAAAAGCAGAACAAATATACATTACCACCTAGAGGTAGTTGGTGAGACTCCCCAGAGGGAAAGAATCTTGTTTTGGTCCCACTTTGACTCTAGTCTATTGACACCAGTTTCAGCCCTGCATTGTGTGGAACCCAGGTTATAATACTGTATCATGGATTTAAGGAAAGTTAAGCAAATGTTCAGGGATGGGCTCTAAGTTTCTCAGTTAGTATTCGGATGCTTAAGAGCCACAACGAGCAAAAGCAATTTAAATTGAGTTTGAACTTTTAAAGGTGGAATGCTTCAAATAAAATTTGTTTCATGAATATATTTCAGTAGAATCAGAATAATCTTGTTATCCTCCTATTTCTTATTATGGGACTGCTGAGGAAAAATATTTTTAAATTTTAAATTACAATCTGACTTTTCAAGAGCTGCACAAACATTTACCAGTGACAATTGATACAGTTGATAAGGTAGCAATAATGTCTTTGCATTGCATGGAGTGATAAAAATCAAAGAATAAAATTAAATTATGAGAAAAGAGATATACACTATTTATATCAACAGAGAGGCTGCTGGATATGTTTGAAATTCATTTCCCCCAAGCTTTTGCACATGAAGGACATACTGCACCCCAATCAGCTGAGCACAAGCACAATGAATGTTAAAACCTTACCCATAATTTGGAGTATACTGTCACTCCTTCATGATAAAGTACAAATGAAATAAACATAACATGCTTTTCAGAAAACACTCCAGTTAAGTGGTAAAGGTGGAAAATAATAATCAGAAAACATTTCTGCAAAACATTCAGATTTAATTCCATTGCTGTCCAGAGCAACAATCCAGTTATATGAGCGGGAAACAAATAATCAATCAAAAAAGAAAAACATTGAATAGGCAAAGTGCTGCTATAAGACTTCACAGTGCTGCAAGATCTTAATCTTGGCTCATTAAGATATCTATTCAAACTAAATATTTATTTAGGGTTCTTAATGGTAAAAAAGATCTAATTTTTCAGTATATTCTTGCAACAGATAGGTGAATTTTTGGTCTTTCTCTTCTGCAAGTGAGACAAAACATTTCCTTTCTGCTGATTGAAATTATGACATTTTGTTTGTCCTCTTTGTTTCCATTTCTCTCTTTTTTAACATTTGGGGACTTTTCTACAAAATATAATAGAACTTTTTATTCACAAAAAGCTTATTCTGCACAAAAATGTATCCATTTTGCACCTAATACAGGATGTTTGGGTCAAAACTACAGTTTTTGCGCAAAATGTAGTAGCTTTTGCTAATGCTGACAAAAACAACAACAACCCTGCTAGTTTTTTCCTTCTTGGGCAGCAAGAAAAAAAATCTGGAAATGTTAACAGTTTTTCAAAGAGAGTATTTTGATGTGTGTGTTTTTGTCAAGAATGAGAAAATTAGTGAATAAATGCTATATTAGAAACAGCAGTTTTATCCCTGAGTAAACATCGATAAGCTTGGTACTTTAGGTAAAGGTAAAGGTTTTCCTTGCTCGAAAGCCAGTTGTATCCGACTCTAGGGTTCAGTGCTCATCTCTGTTTCAAAGCCGAAGAGCCAGTGCTGTCTGCTTCTGCAGATATTTCCATGGTTATATGGCAGGCATGACTAGACACCGGAGCGCACGGAACGCTGTTACCTTCCCACTGAAGTGGTCCCTATTTATCTACTTGCAATGTCTTGCTTTCGAACTGCTAGGTTGGCAGGAGCTGGGACAAAGATGGGAGCTCGTTCTATCCTGCAGTACTCAGGAATTGAACTGCTGATCTTCCGCCTCCCAGTCAGCATTTTAGCCACTTGAGCCACTTTAAGTTACATCAAACATGGCCCAGAATGCAATGATTCATTGCTGCTTGTCTGTATTTCTTCCACCAGAATCAATTATGCCCAGTGTTGAGCTGCTCCAGGTGCCCAGGCACTGGTAGCGGAAATTCCTCCAGGCCACACCCACTTGGCCGGCAACGCCTACCTACCTCCCCCAGTCCTTGGCAGGGAGGCTAAGTGGGTGTGGCCCACAGTTAGCCATGCCCACATAGTTAGCCACACCCATGATGGGGGTAGTAAATCTTTTTGCAGCACATCACTGATTATGTCCCCTCACATCTACAGTCTTCTGCTCTAAAATCCTGCTCTAGAGGACTCAAACCCACAGAAATACCATGTTTTTTGTGAGCAGGGTAGAGCTAAGCAGGTGAGGGCAAAGAGCAAAAGTTCAAATGCTGATATAATCTGATTAATGGTTTCCTAAAAGACTTTCCTGAGAGGTTTCATCTATGCCTAGTTACGTTCTTAAAGAAGAGTATTTTACTGGGCTGGCACTTCCACTTCAATTTGACTGACCATTTCCTTTTATACCTTTAATTAACATTTTCTAATAAAAATACCATTTCATTAAGTCAATAAGACTGTAGTCATCCAAGTTACAGTATTCTGAATTGCTTCCTTAAATTCAAACACATTTTAAACTATGTCCCAGGCTGGGACCATTTTAGAATTAATTATGTATACATTGATCAAGAAATATGTTTATTTGCCTCACATAATAAACAACATAATAATGTTCCCCAAATTCATCACATTAAGCACTTTACTTTAAGCCTCTGAATTTAGGGAATACTTGTATATATCAATTTGTTTTGCTTTTAAAAACATTCTCCTGTTCAGTTAAAATGATGAGTCTATTTATATTTATCAAATACGTTTTCCAGTACCAACCCTCTAGCAAAGAACCCTCCATTAATTCCAGTAGTTTCATTTGATTTGCTTTTAACTGCTTATCCCTCCCCACTCCTCCAAAGAAATCTTTCTAGTCATCCACGGAGTTGGTTTTCTGGTGTGGAAAACTTGGCACTTTGATTCAATTAACTCACATACCTAGGAATCAAATCAAACTATAGCATTTCCATAGTCCTGGCTTTCATTATATCTGTTGTACATTTTTTTCCCATGGCCCTTAAAGATCACACACAATGTGATAAATGTTATGAGCAAACACAACTCTAGCACTTTTCATTCAGTTATAATTGCTCTCATTCCTCTGTCTTTACAATCACTCTCTCCCCTTGTAGGCAATTTCCCCCCAAAATTCTTCAACCACAGCCTTTCTTTCCAAGTGATTACTGCAACCCTATTAAGCAGTCATTTCGCTTTTGCTAGTGCTTTTATCAAGGATCAGAAAGAAAGTGCTGTCTTTCAGAAATGGAAACATTGATAACTGCTTTGATAAAACACATGCTACCTGAACAATGGCCAGATTACCCATACACCACTTGAACACTGCAGTAGTAGAAACATTTTTAACGTGAGAGCCTACACTATTTATTGAATCAATCCATATTCATTACTCAAGTACATGACTGGGGGATATGGACTTCAGTCAATATGCCCAATAGTTGGGGTTAAAGGGAACTGTAACTCAACGACATCTGAAGACCAACAGATTTCCAACACTATGTTGGAACAATCAGTAATGATTAGAGAATTGCTAGAATAAAGATATCTCATGCTTCTGCAACAACAATAATAATACTTGACTTGTTTTTGGTAATGACATACCTGATGTTAAATGTAACATTAAAGTTCCTCAAGTAAGCAATTAGACAACTTGATTCCTTAATCATTGTTCTTACAGTTCATATATACATCTGATTGTTCTTTATCACTCCAGTGAAAAAGAAGTGGTTCCAATAATGTTTGAATGCCTATATTTGGTACCATGAATAATTTAAATACAGTAAAAAACCCTACTTACAAAAAAAAGTCAGTTCCATAGGCTTTTGTTTAAATCATTTTTTTATGTAACTCGAAGCAAACCCATAGGAAAAATTATTTTTTACGTAGCTCAAAGCAAACTCATAGGAAAAATGAAATTTTTATGTAAATCAAAGAAAACTCATAGGGAAATGAATTTTTATGTAACTTGAAGCAAACCCATAGGAAATCGTGTAAATTGGGACATGGTTTTAGCACAAAATCATTGTTGTTGTTGTTCAGTCGCGCAGTCGATTCCGACCCTTTGCGACCCTATAGACCATTTTTCTCCAGGCGCCTCTGTCCTCCACCATCCCCCTCAGCACTCCCAGTTCTGTACCCATTGTGTCTACAATCCCATCTAGCCATCTCATCTTTGGCCTCCCCCTTCTTCTTTTGCCCTCCACCTTTCCCAACATCAAGGCCTTCTCAAGCGAATCCTCCCTTCTCATTTGATGTCCAAAGTACTTCAGCTTCGTCTTTACTATTAGACCTTCCAATGAGCAGTCAGGGTTGATTTCTTCTAAGATTGACCTATTTGTTCTCCTCGCTGTCCAGGGTACCCTCAAAACTCTCCTCCAACACCACATTTCAAAGGCATCTATTCTTCTGCGCTCAGCCTTCCTAATGGTCCAGCTCTCACACCCATACATTACCACTGGGAATACCATTGCTTTGACTATTCTAATTTTTGTTTGCAATGTGATATCTCTGCTTTTCACTATGTTCCCCAGGTTTCTCATGGCTTGTCTCCCAAGAATCAGTCGCCTTTTTATTTCATGGCTGCAATCCCCATCTGCAGTGATCTTTGATCCAAGGAATGTAAAATCTGTCACTGCTTCTACTTCTTCCCCATCTATTTTCCAGGAACTGATCTCCAGGAACTGGTCTGGTCTCCTTGTTTTCCCTATTTTCTTTAGTCTTAACCTGAATTTTGCGATCAGTAGGTTGTGATCTGAGCCACAGTCTGCTCCGGGTCTTGTTTTTGCTGACTGTATGGAGGTTCTCCATCTTTGGCTGCAGAGTATGTAGTCAATCTGGTTTCGGTGTTGGCCATCTGGTGATGTCCATGTGTAAAGTCGCCTCTTGTGTTGCTGGAAGAGAGTGTTTGCTATGACCAGTGCGTTCTCTTGGCAGAACTCTATCAATCTTTGCCCTGCTTCATTCTGTGTTCCAAGACCAAATTTGCCTGTTATTCCCTCCACTTTTTGATTTCCTACTTTGGCATTCCAGTCTCCTAATATAATTTGGACATCATTTCTTGGTGTCTGTTCTATGAGGTGTTCTAGGTCCTCATAGAACTGGTCCATTGTGGCTTCATCTGCACCAGTGGTTGGTGCGTATATTTGAATCACAGTGACATTGAAGGGTTTGCCTTGAATTCTGACTGACATCATTCTGTCATTTTTGAGATTGTATCCCATTACTGCTTTTCTCACTCTTTTATTGACAATTATGGCTACTCCATTTCTTCTAAGGTTTTCTTGTCCACAATAGTAGATATGATGGTTTCCAGAGCTGAATTCACCCATCCCTGTCCATTTGAGCTCACTGATGCCCAAGATGTCAATGCTTATTCTTTCCATCTCATTTTTTACCACTTCCAGTTTACCTTGGTTCATTGATCTCACATTCCATGTCCCTATGCAGTATTGTTCCTTGCAACATTGCATTTCTCCCCCCCCTTTCCTGTCCCTCCCCTTCCTCCACTCTGTGGTGCTAAGCATCCTGTATCACCTAGCCTGCCCCTTTGTTTTGCCTTTTGTTTTGGTCAATAGGGTTCTCTTGGCAAGCTTTGTGGCGTGGTTTGCCGGTGTCTACGCCATTTCCCCCCCTCATACAGTTTATCACAGTTTTAAAAAGTGTAGAACATTTTAAACAACATATTATCATGCATATTATTACACTTTAAACACAGTCTCTATGTCAGTTGCTATATTAAGTCGGCATAAAGTCTTTAGGTGAGTTATTATATTAAGTCATCAAAATTTTTCATATCAGCTACTTATCCTTTGCATGGGTCTCTGAGTCTCGCCCCCTGGTTTTCCTCCTCTGCCTTCTTCTGTCAATTGGCGCTCGGTTGTTGCCAGGAGGCTGGAGATGGTGGCTCCCGGGCTCGGAAGGGCTCTCGGTGGGGCGAATGGCTGGCCTCCTCCCCCCGCCCGGCTGATCTTCCTCCTCTTCCCTGGCCCGGCTGGAGATGGTGGCTCCCGGGCTCGGAAGGGCTCGCGGTGGGGCGAATGGCTGGCCTCCTCCCCCCGCCCGGCTGATCTTCCTCCTCTTCCCTGGCCCGGCTGGAGATGGTGGCTCCCGGGCTTGGAAGGGCTCTCGTTGGGGCGAATGGCTGGCCTCCTCCCCCTGCCCGGCTGATCTTCCTCCTCTTCCCTGGCCCGGCTGGAGATGGTGGCTCCCGGGCTCGGAAGGGCTCTCGGTGGGGCGAATGGCTGGCCTCCTCCCCCCGCCCGGCTGATCTTCCTCCTCTTCCCTGGCCCGGCTGGAGATGGTGGCTCCCGGGCTCGGAAGGGCTCGCGGTGGGGCGAATGGCTGGCCTCCTCCCCCCGCCCGGCTGATCTTCCTCCTCTTCCCTGGCCCGGCTGGAGATGGTGGCTCCCGGGCTCGGAAGGGCTCGCGGTGGGGCGAATGGCTGGCCACCTCCCCCCGCCCGGCTGATCTTCCTCCTCTTCCCTGGCCCGGCTGGAGATGGTGGCTCCCGGGCTTGGAAGGGCTCTCGTTGGGGCGAGACATTTGTAACTCGAGACATTTGTAAATCGGGGTTTTACTGTAATTCCATAATCTCTATAGTGCTTGGGAGATATTAAATACAAATACTATAATTCTAAAAATTTGGATAAATAACATATTCATGTTGTCTAGTCTTTAGACCTAATGTTCAAACCATCCTTGTATAAAAGAAGATTGAACTTTGTCTTGTTTATAGTTATACAAAGGTCTGTTTGGTGGAGTTGTTTCTCCCAGGCTACAAAGACTTTTGGGGAAATTACTGGAAAATAGGTCAGGTATGACAATTACAAGCCGTCATTGTTGCTTAAGGCAGGAAAAGGGAGCCGTACAAGAGGAAATTCAACTCTTCCAGGCATGGGCAAATTGAAACCTTGGCAGCTGTTATGTATTCACAGCCCAAAATCCTTTCCAAAGGCTATAGAAATAAGCCTTGTTAGTGCAGTGGTATCCATCTGGGATATTTTCTTTAAGACATTTATAATATTTGTTAAGTTAGACAGTTCATGGGTGCCTTGTAGCTGACTCTTCTACATCCTGCTTCCTTCTTCACTTCATGCATTAACTCTATACCAGATTATACCTTTTAGAGACCAAGTGCCCAAACAGAGGAGTTGGGGTAACTCTGTGCTGGGGGAGGAAGGAAGCGCTCCCATTGGCTTCTGGGCAGAGGGGCATGATGAACTCTGCGCTGGGGCGATGGTGCACATGCCAACAGAGTGGGGTCTGAGTGCCCCTTCTGGCATGCCTGCCATAGGTTCGCCTCCACTGCTCTATTACCTATCCTTTTAGTTACAATCATAAAGGATGTTGCAATGTGCAGCTACAAAGGACAATATCCAACCCCAGAATTTTGCCGGCAGGGCAGCACAGCCCAGCACAAGTGGGACAATCTCCACCTTCCTATAGCAGCACTTCTATGTTCTCTCCTTTGGAGCCAGATCTTTCCAGAGCTCTGAAGGTCATAATGTTCTGTCACTTAGTTCTACAACACCAGCATGTTTTAGGTTAAGGTATTTAGTTTAAAAATGGTGTGTGAATGGTATTGACACATTTTGTCTACTTAACAATAAAACACATGTTATTCCAAAACCAAGAATTTCACTGAAATCTTGGGAAGAGGAGGAGGAGATAATCAACAATTTGGCTATTTCCAACTACAGGTGGAAAAGAATGGCATTTTTCATGAAACAATATCAGACAGTAAACAAAACAAAAATACAAAAAACATTGTGCCACTTTAAAGACTAACTGTTGTATTTATCAAGTCCACTTCATCGGACACAGTAGTTAGTCTTTAAAGTGCCACAACTTTTTGTCTTTTTGTTTTGTTTTCTTTACTCTTTGATATGCTTGAAACGCAGACTAACATGGCTGCCATTTCAAAAATTAAGGAAAATGTCACATTTCTTACCTTACTCATTTTTTGCTGCTATTAATTAGTCATTTGTTCTAACATGCAACCTTCTCATCAGTGAACCCCTGCTCAAAATTCAAGTGCAAATAGTTTGCTAAAACAGAATAAATCCAGGCATAGCACTCCTTATTGGAAAAAACCAAAACTCAGAACATTACTTTGCGATGAACTATCCTGAGGCCAGTTCAGAGATGGAGCAGAGAAGAACACCATCACATATGTTTTCACTTCATGTGATCTTTGAGCTAAATTGGCAAGGCAGGGAAAGAGGATGGCCTTAGAAGTTCTGGCTCTGCTGCCACTATAGATAAGTGTTGTTTGCATATAGATAATCTCCCATCCCTTTTACCCTATTGGTGAAAACTACTTCTTTATGTAGCTACAACAGTTGATATCGGCCCTACACTCACCACTAGTGAAGGGCTTTAACATGTTGTACAGATCCTAAGGACTGTGGTGGCTCAGGTGGTTAAGATGCTGAACTTGATGACTGGAAGGTCGGCAGGTCAGCAGTTTGAGACCCGAGTCCTGCAAGACAGAATGAGCTCCCATCTGTCTCTCAGTTCCTGCCAACATAGCAGTTCAAAAGCAAGACATCGCAAGTAGATAAATAGGTACCACTTCAGTGGGAAGGTAAACAGTGTTATGTGCACTCCAGTGTTGAGGGATGCCTACCACATGTCCATGGAAACATCTGCAGATGCAGACAGCACTGGCTCTTTGGCTGTAAACAGAGATGAACACTGAACCCTAGAGTCAGATACGACTGAGCAAGGGTGACCTTTACCTTTACAGATCACGAAGAGAATTATATTTCCAGATCATCTATGAAGAGGTTTGTTTCTCAAGAAAGAAACCATTCTTCTGGATCTTAAGTCAACACAGAATGAGGGCTGACATTCAAAGAGCTTCATTTCTCCCTCAAAGAAGCCCTCTTTTCAAAAGTGATATTCTTTTTGATCTATGGACCAGTTCTCACTGGAATACATTTATGTCTTTCAGCACTTTTTGGTACACTTTGGATTCTTCATTACCTCATTAATCATCCTATCATGTATATTATCTTCAGACAGCAAGCTGAAAGGACAGCAAAATCTGTTAACATTTTTGCTAACATGACAAAAATTTAATCTGGATTTTTTAAAATGGCCAACACAACTACATTTGCTCATTGTGTCATTTAAATAGCATTGAGAATCAGCTGGACTCAAGCGACTCAAAGAAAAAAGAGTGATGCAAATTCAGAGCTTTGCTGAACAACCATATTACCTCGAAAATGGAATA
Organism: Bradypodion ventrale; assembly: GCA_035047345.1. NCBI lineage: Eukaryota > Metazoa > Chordata > Lepidosauria > Squamata > Chamaeleonidae > Bradypodion > Bradypodion ventrale. The sequence goes on from JAWDJE010000005.1 coordinate 191,805,179, forward strand.
TGTGTCTTCTTTACAGAAAAGGTCCATGGCTCAATCTCTACCATTACCAGCTCAAAGTATCTCTAGATAATAGCTCTTAGCCTGGGATGCTGGAAATTGTACAGGCTTCTACAACCTGATGCCAAGACTTGGAAAAGTTGCTTTTTGGATTGTAGCTCCTGTAATTCTCCCAGCCAGACTGGCCACTGGTCATGTAAGATGGAGGAACTTGAATGTTGTAGATAAAGTCACATTTCTCAATTCTGCCTAATGCCTTCCAGACAAAAACTCTCATTATTCTCTGCCAGCATGCTCATTCGCCATAGTAGACGCAGAAAATGAGCACTACAGGCCAAAACATTTGGAGGGCACAAAGTTGGGGGAAAGCTGGAGTAGATCATTTCAGATAGATGCATACATTTAAGCAAGCTTTATTTTCTGCATAAATGGGCATACATACCCACCCTCCTATTGACGTATGTATGTTCTCCATAGCACACTTTTCATTTGATTTTACAATATCCATACTCAATCAGTTGAGTTTCCACTTTAACCAGTGACTCTAAAAAAATCTCCTTTAAACAAATATTTATAGATATATTTTATTTCTACTTGCATTTAAATGTATATTTTAATGCATCTAAGCTGTTGAGAATTGTATCACAATGTGGAGATATGTGACAACCACATATTTGCATATTAGACTAGAATAATATTTGCATATTAGACTAGAAATGAGGATCGGGCCCTCTCATGTAGGAATAAGCTATGGCTCCAAATTCTTAAGCATGCATACCTGAAGCTCCCCTTTCATGCAGGATGGAATAGAGAAGCAAATATTTCATTGTCAAGCAGACGGCAACACACGCTCTCTCTTAAACCATAGGGATGGCCTTTGTAAAAATCACTTCTCAGTCATTATTGTAATAGGTTATGACCTGCCTAGGAGCAATCTAAGAGGTTCTCATTATAGTTATTTAATGAAGATGTGGCTGGAAAAGTTAGAGCTAGTTATGAAGCACTTTCAGCCGCACAACATTTTCTCTTGGTTTTCAGAAGAATATCACATTTGTCCTGGGAAATTGTGAAGAAAAAATACTAGTCACACATGTAAGAAGTGACTCAATTTTCCTTTGCTCTGAAGCTTCAAAGTTTTTTTTAAATAAAACTTTGCATGTTGCTAAAGCAGCAAAACACACATACACCACAGCTGTTACCATCTATCATAGGGGTCCCCAAACTATGGCCTGCAGGCTGGATCCAGTCAGTGGCACCAAATCATTCAGGCTGTGCCCTCACTCCATCCACCACTTCCACTGCCTCAATCCTTGTCCCCTCCACTTGGCTTGGCATGTCCCTGCCTGCACCCTGTAGCATGGTGGATGTTGTAAGGCTTACAACATCCGCCCTGCTATGGAGTGCTGTGGTGGTGGGGGATTGGGGCTGGGCTAGAGGGGAGCTCAGGGTGGTCACCATTGTCACCTTCAGCAGCAGTGATGGAGGCACCACCAGTCCGGACCCTCAATAGTCTGACGGGGTGTGAAATGGCCCCTGGCTTTAAAAGTTTGGGGACCCCTGATCTATCAGATGATGAAGACAAAAACTGACATTCTCAAGGTCTTCTATAGAATACATGCAGCTTCCCTATATATTGGTATGGATTTCCTTTGTGGTGGATCAGTGGTTACGAAGCTTGCCTTATTAGCTGGAAGGCCGGCAAGTCAGCAGTTCAAGATCCAGGTACTGCATTGACGGATTGAGCACCCGTCTCTGTCCCAGCTCCTGCCAACCTAGCAAATAGAAAGTAAGAAATTGCAAGTAGATAAATAGGGACCACTTCAGTGGGAAAAGATCTTGGGGACATGAAAGGAGCATCAATCAGGCATCCCCTGAGCAGAGTTCCTCCAGCAAAAATCCTTTCAACCCAGAATAATATCTGACATGAAATTATTATTATTATAGTGAGATGTCAGGAAATCATGGCCTTGTTCCTCAATTGCAAATATACATTGAAGTTGAAATGGAATCAGCAAATTAAGTGTTGACTCAGCAGTCCTGCCAACATTCAAAAATGTCAGAGGTTGTACACTGGTCTACAAAGCACAACTGGGGAAAGCTTTTGTCACTAATCATTTCTGGGAATGAGATGCAGTCTGTTGCATGATTGTATCACTTGAAATACTTGAAGCAGAAGTATAGAAAATAACCCATCTTCAAAATTTACAGTTGATTTTTGAAAGAAAGCATATACAAAACAAATACTTCCCATTAACCAAGGACAGAGACACAGGACCGTAGCCAGGGGGGACCAGCGGGGCAAAAACCCTCCTGAGCTAACAGCCCCCCTACCATCCCATTCCTTGGTGCCAATGTTATATATGTGAGTATGACATTGTTGCCCCCCCCCCTATTTTTTTTTACCCCTACTGAAACCCCCCTCCCTCCCCAATCTAGAATCCTGGCTATGGCCCTGCAGAGACATGAAAGTTTTAAGTGCTTTGTATTATTCTGTTTCATCTAACTTTTCACTCCTTGTCTGTTAAATCACTCTAAAAATTTCATCCAACACACTCGTGCGCACACGCACGCACGCACACACACACACACACGCACGCACACACACACGCACGCACGCACGCACGTACGCACGCACGCACACACGCACGCACGCACACACACGCACACACACAGAGAGAGAAACCTGTCTTTAAAAATGGTTAATTCCGTAATTTACTATGCATATAATTTGTTAAGGGTCTATACTGTGGTGGGAGAATGAGTTTTTTGTTTGGTGGTGGTGGCTTCTGTTGTTGCCTGCTTTTAGAATAGATTGATTCTGTGCTGCCTTGCTTAGCTTCCCTTGCTTTTTGGAGCAGTTTTAAGGATTCTATAGGGCTAAACTTGGTAGGGAAATTTTAAATAAAATAAAATAACCCAAAAGACCTAGTCTGGCCAGGTTATCCTACTGTGGTAATAGAGACCATACTGCCAGGGACTCAACGCTGGGTTTGGGCAGCAGTTAACTAACCTGACAACCGTGAGGACTAATGGTCTTGGGTGCCAAAGTCCACAGGGAAAGGTCATGGTCCCCAAGTGGATTAAATCTCACTTGAATCCATCTTGATGGAGGGCATCAGCTTCATCAATACTGCCCTGGGGTTGATGAGGACTTTGCGTGCCAAAAGGGCTCAGGAATCAGAAAATGACTCAGGGAACTGGATCAGTGGTATGTGGGTCATGCTGCATTGTGGAAGGCAGATGAAAGGCCACTGCATTATATTATCAGGACAGTTTTCATGGCTGATCGCCATGAGTATCACCAATATTTGGATATGGCTGAAGAAGAACCCAAAAGAGGTGGCCCCTTTAACAAAATGACTAACACATGAAAAAAATGAAAATTGAAGAGTTTTCTCAAAAGAATCTAAAAAATATATTAAAGCATGCATATATCTTATTGTCCAACAAACTAATAGACAGAATCTAGTAAAACACCCATCTGATGGAACTCATGCATATGGGCAGGTGACCTGTAATGCAATTTTAGAACCACCATGTAAGAACCATGATGAGGCCTCAAATATCTGCGTTTTGTCAGATGTTTATCTTAAAAGAGATGTGTACAGGTAAACTTATATTCACTTTATAGGATTAAATTGCCTTCTGCTCCTGCCTGCTGTCTTCTAATATTATAAAATCAAAAAGTTAACTAAATAGATTATTTTCTTTTTATGTCCAATTTATGTTTCTGCCTTTGAACTATGAATATTTATGTTGGATATGCTTCTCTTATTTCTAACATGGGAGAAGGAAAGGGCAAAGGTTTGGGTTACCTTATCTGTCAGTTGTAAGTGTGTGATCGGTTACTTCTTAACCTTACTTAATATACAAAATGTGTGTCTGAGAAAAAGTAATTAGAAATTAGAACAATGGTCTACTTAACCCTTTCCTATAATGATACAGGCAAGGCTGTTACACACTTCATTTATGCTGGATGAATAAAAAAGCTCCATCTTTGCCAAGAAAACAAACAAGAGACACTGATAATGAGTATAAGAAATTATTCAGCTTGGTCAGGAGTCTTCTGCAATTGCTACTGCTAGAAATAACTTACCTGTTATTAGTATAACTAAATATGATGCCATTTATTTCTAAACTAGCAAACATACCAAGGGTTGTCCAGGTTTATTAATCCATTTGCTTGCAGCCCCATCATCAATGCCTTACTTCTCTTCTTCCCATGCCCTATTTTCTCCCTCTCTCTTCCAAGGCTGGTCTTTTTCTCTCTCTCCAACCCATTAGTCACTCGGTCCAGTATTCACTTCCACTCACACGGAAACAGAGCTTCTTATTTATAAGTCTGGGGATAATGATTTCCAAATTAATTTAATCTAATTATTATAATTAAAAATGACAGGATTTCAGGCTATATTGTGTGAAAGATTTTGTATGTAAGGTTTGTTTGTTTGCATCACATTATAGTCAACTTTTTTGACATTAGAATACACATTGGTGCGTGATGGAACAGAATTTAGTGAATAAACAACATTTTAGTAGACAACAAAAAAAATACTCAGCACATACCTAGAGGGAAAGAATCTTTTAGTTGTAGTTAACATGTCATGTTTAACAAAAGATTCTGCCAAATGCTTATGACTAAATGTTGATACAGTAGACCCTCACATAACAACATTACTTGGTTCCCCAAGTAGCAGCGTTATGCAGAAAACATTGTTATGCGGTTTCCTATGGGAGATCTCCCGCAGAACGACAAAAAGACGTGGGGTGCGTCGGTAGCATCGTTAATTGAAAATGACACTATTCGAATGCGTCGTTAGTCGGGGGTTCACTGTAAAAGCTAATAACCCATGGGTCTCATTTGAGTTTTTGGGGAACTGACCTGAAGATTAAAATAATCTTAATAATAAAATAAAATGCTGAGCAATCTATCAAAATTTATCAGTATCTATCTGCTTCCATGTTGGAGATCTTATTTAAAATATCTGTTTAGTTCATCTTGCAACTAATGTTTATCTGACACATTTAAAAGGATAGCAAAATTGGATCTAGAGTTAGCATGGGCTATTGCTGTCATCAAGATCTAGGCCAGGCTACTATTACGCTGCTGCTTCCATGGCCCTAGTAGCAGGCTGAGCTATTTGTATCAGATGTGCTATGCTTGTTCATTAACCAAATCATTTAATCTGGTTCTACCTCCTCCTTGGAATCCTGTGGTAGAGATAGCTTTGAACATCACACACAAGAAAAACAGCTAGCAGGATTCCTCTGTTGGCCAGGGCATGAGTGGATGAGAAGGTGATAAGCAGCGAAAATGCCCCCTTCCTGACAGATGCAGGAAGGAACATCTGCTTCAATGCCTCCAGCTAACTGTGCCTACAGTGATTATTACTCAGAAAGTGGGGGTGTATTTTCCTTTTTATAAACCCCTAACTCAAATCTACTTCTTCCACACAAACAGTATCGCCACCACCAGTGTACATGGTCCAATTGAACTATAAGTGACCACAACTCAATTATGTTTAACTTGATCATAGACTGCAAGTCACTGATAAAATCTAACACAGAGACCTTAAATTTTCAAAAAGGAAATTTCCCAAAGATGAGGAAACTAGTAAAAAAAGAAACTGAAAGGGAAAATTGAGAGAGTCCAAACACTCCAAGAGGCATGGAGGCTGTTTACAAAAACAATAACAGAGGCCCAAGTGGAATGCATACCCAAAAGGAAAAAGGGCACTGCCAGGTCCAAGAGGACTCCGATGTGGCTTACAGGAGCTGTTCGGGAAGTGATCAAGAGCAAGAAAAGCTCATTTAGAAGATGGAAGGCTTGTCCAAATGAGGACAGCAGGCAGAAACATAAATTCTGGCAGAACAAATGCAAGGCAACAATCAGGAAAGCAAAGCAAGACTTTGAGGAGCGTATAGCTAAAAATACTCAGAGAAATAACAAAGATTTCTTTAAGTACATTAGAAGTAAGAACCCAACTAGGAAGGCCATTGGACCATTAGATGACAATGGAAGGCAAGGGGTTATCAAAAAGGAAACAGAGATTGCAGAGAGACTCAATGAATTCTTTGCTTCAGTATTCACTGAAGAAGACAGAGACCACATGCCCAAAATAGAGCCTATCTTCGTGGGGAGGGAAACCGAAAAATTAAGCAAGATAGAAATAACCAGGGAGGAGGTCCTTGCATGTCTTGTTAAGCTAAACACTAACAAATCACCAGGACCAGATGGCATCCATCCACGAGTTCTCAGGGAACTTAAAGATGAAATTGCTGATCTCCTAGCCAAAATATATAATATTTCGCTCAAATCAGGCTTTGTGCCTGATACTGGAAGGTAGCGAATGTAACACCAATTTTCCAAAAAGGATCCAGGGGTGATCCAGGAAATTACCGACCTGTCAGTTTGACATGTGTGCCAGGTAAAGTGAGGGAAATCATCCTAAAAGATAGAATTAATAGGCACATAGAAGAGAAGGAGCTGCTAAAGGAGAGCCAACGTGGCTTTTACAAGGGCAAATCATGCCTCACTAATCTGTTTTTTTTTTGAGAGTGTCAACAAGCATGTGGATAAGGGGGATCCAGTTGACATTGTTTATCTGGACTTTCAGAAGGCTTTTGACAAGGTCCCACACCAAAGGCTCTTGAATAAACTTACCAGTCATGGAATAAAGGGACAGGTCTTGTCCTGGATCAGCAACTGGCTAAGGGACAGGAAACAGAGGGTAGCACTAAATGGACACTTCTCCAAGTGGAGGGAAGTAAAGAGTGGGGTCCCCCAAGGTTCAGTACTGGGACCCCTGCTTTTCAACCTCTTCATAAATGATCTAGAGGTAGGAGTAAAAAGCAAGGTAGCCAAATTTGCTGACGACACTAAATTATACAGGGTAGTGAAAACTGTGAGAGATTGTGAGGAGCTCCAGAGGGATCTCTTGACACTGGGGGAGTGGGCAAAACAGTGGCAAATGAGCTTCAACATTAGTAAGTGCAGAGTGATGCATGTTGGGGCAAAAAAACCCAATTACATTTATAAACTGATGGGGTCTGAACTGTCTGCGACAAACCAGGAAAGGGACCTTGGTGTCCTGGTGGACAACTCAATGAAGGTGTCAACCCAGTGTGCCTCAGCAGTGAAAAAAACAAACTCAATGCTAGGGATCATTAGGAAGGGTATAGAAAATAAGTCAGCAAGTGTCATTTTGCCTCTTTATAAATCTATGGTGAGACCCCATCTGGAATACTGTGTACAGTTCTGGTCGCCATACCTCCAGAAGGATATTATGGAGTTGGAGAAAGTGCAGAGGAGGGCAACCAGAATGATTAGGGGACTGGAACACCTTCCTTACCATCTGAGGCTGCAACGGTTGGGCCTTTTCACTCTTGAACGACAGCGTCTAAGAGGTGACCTGATTGAAGTTTATAAAATCATGCACGGTGTGGACAAAGTAGATAAGGAAAAACTGTTTTCCCTATTGCACAACACTAGAACTAGGGGACACTCGATGAAACTTTTGGGTACTAGTTCTCAAACAAATAAGAGAAAGTACTTTTTCACCCAGAGGATTACTGGTCTATGGAACTCCCTGCCAGAAGAAGTGGTGACAGCTGTCAGTCTTGACAGCTTTAAGAAAGGATTAGACAAGTTCATGGAGGACAAGGGTATCAATGGCTATAATTATGGATACTTAAGGACAACCTCTGGGTTGGAGAGATAGGCAGGATATCTCTCAATGCCATTTCCAGGGAATCCTAAGCAGGTGAAGGCATCTGCTTGGGAATACCCTGAAGGAAATGGTGAGCCACTGTGTGAGACAGAATGTTGGACTGGATGGGCTGTGGCCTGTTCCAGCAAGGCTGTTCTTATGTTCTTAAGATGTTTATTGAAATTGTGAGTATTTTCCTTTCAAAAGAAAAATGGAAAACAAAACAGGTTTTCATTTTTTTAGAAGTACAATATATACAGTGTCTATTGATCAGTAATATGATAAACATTTAGGGATTTTGAAGCTATTTACAGTAAGTGGCTGTTAGTGTTGCCTGGAATAGATTGATAGGTAGTTGTTTCCTTTTATTTATTTATTTATTTTTTAGATTTATATTGCCGCTCACAGAAAATAAAACCAATCACATTTTAAAAACCAATAAAAAACCCATTAAAACTGCCACCAAAAATTACTCTGACCCCTACAGATTAAAAGAGATTAAAAGAGGGAGAGAGTATTCTTACCTTTATTACTATACTAGCAGAGGTGCCCGGCCTTCTTCCGGGCGGGACTGACGCTGGGCTGGGCAGAAAGTTGCCCCCCCTCTCCCGTGCTGAGATTACCTTGTGTGTTGGGGTTGAGAGATGTTTTTACTGGCGGTGTCCGGGCCTGGTGCCTCAGTCTGGATGGCGCGTGAGGGTTGGTGCATGGCCGAAGGTGTGAGGCAGTGGAGGCATCAGGTCGCGGCCTGAAGAGGTGGCCAGCAGCTGTTGGTGTCACCGGGCACATGGTGGTGGCGCTCACGTGCTGTCACGCACACATGCCCCTTCCCATCATGACTGGGAAGGGGGCCGGAGCAGGCGCCCATGACTGCCATCTGGCCAGTCCTGCTTGTTTGTTGCGCGAGTGCCAGTTTACCGCACATGAGCGACATTGTTAGGCAGCCATTTGTGACGCTGGTCATCTGGCACGGAGTTGTGATGCCCGCATGCTTGCATGTGCAGGTGCACCAGCGGCACCAGCGGGATGCCTGCGGGTGGGGCTTATGCCCCACCCATGGCCCTTGGACCCCTTTTTGACCTCTTGGATGTGGAAGGTAGGTTTGAGATGATTGTCGAGTGGGGGTTGGCAAGGGGGGCAAGCAGGACATAACAATGTGTGTCTTTGCTTTAGCTATATAGATAAAGGCTTTGTTGATCATACACTTGTTTTCAGGTTTTATTTTTTAAAAATTATCAGAATCTCAGATCAAACAAAGCAAGGTTCTAAGCTTTTATTTGGTTTCCAGATATAGTGCTAACTGCTCACATGTGTAACATTGCATGTTTTAAGAACACACTATCCTGACTGTGTTTGAAGAGACTGACCCCATTTCAGAGGGACTAAACTAATTTTCACCATGCTGTTCTAGGATAAGTGCTTCCTTGAATTTGATTCAGGAAGCAGGGATGTCAGTAGGTTAAGGAAATCCATATTTCAAATATTATCATTCCCAGCATTTACAAAACCTCTGAATTTTACTCTATAAAATCCAATAACACCTCTTCATTAAAAATTGTTAGTTTAAAATTATAAAAATATAATAAATGTCACTTTCACCATTGATGCCATAATACAGGCGACCCAATTTGTTTGGGTCAAAATAGATGTTTTACCTAACATTTACATTATAGTGTTCTAAAATGTTGATTTCTAAAGGATGGTCTCATGCATAAATATGTGTTCACAAGAGTAATTTTCTTTTGAAAGAAGAGAAATCAACAATAAACTGTATTCGACTGAATAATCAATGTTTATTGAAGTTTGTGCTGCAGGCTAGAGTTTCTGTAAACAAAGGTCCTTCAAATCCAGGTTTTTACTTCAGGTTTAATGAACAAGACTGAAATAATAAATCTAAACAAAATGTGGAAAAATATATTTTTTTCCTTTTGATGATCTTGTAGGAAAAGTGTCCTAGCAAGTCCAGTCACAGAGTCTACTGTATTCCAGCCCATAAACATTTTAAATACTTCTGTGTATACTACCTGCATATTCTTCATTTTCCTGGCAAATATTAAACATTAAAATCTATCCAGAGTAAACAATAATGCTTTAAAAACTTACAGACTTACATTGTAATCATAACTATAAGATGTGATTTCTAACTGATTACAGCTATGCCTGCCAGATCTAAGTAAGCCCTAGGTAACTGCTGCTTCCCACCTATTTAGGGAAGAAGAGAAAGTATTGATTTTCTGAAATTATGTTGAAGCCCAAACACCCACCACCACTGGCACCGGGGCGGGTTGCCACATGTCCCGGTTTTCCAGGATTCAAGCTGTCCCAGGCAGTTGAAGAAAAAACATGTAAAAGTCCCGGATTTTTAAATTTGAACAAAGGAAGCAAGATCACCCCTCACCAAGGGATTTTTGCAAAGTGTTAATTCACTGCCTCTCTGCCTTTCTTTCAATTATCCTGCTTGAAAGCAGTGAAGGCAAAACAGCACCCTGAGAAGTCTGCCGGGGAGAGGAGACACTTGCAAGCGAGATAATTGAAAGAAAGGCACAGAGGGCAGTGAAATAACTCTTTGCAAAAATCCTTTGGCTTACCTTGAATTTTGGGTGACAAGGAGTCATCCTCAGCCCTTTTCCTCGAAAGCCGGGAGGGAGCAAGAAATACCCATGTCTAAGGAGCTAAACCTCCACCATACACTGGGATGGAGGATTCTTTCTTCACGTGACTGCAAAGGGTTAATTGCATAGGGTTAGTATCCTCTGTCTACCCTGGACAGGGATTCTGTGGGGATTCAGGGATTCAGTCTCCCTGACAGTCCCGTCCAACGCATACACAGTTTGAAGAATACAATGGCTGTCCCGGTTTGGTGGGAGAGAATTATGGCAACTCTAACCAGGGCTCAATGGATCTGCATTACATTGTTTGTACCTGTGTTGCACTTGCACTATACCAGCTCACCAAAAGGCCAGGATCAAAGAGAAGGCACTAGGGAAAGAGCCTTGGCATGGCCTATCCAGCCATTCAAGTAAGCAGAGTACCAGTGATGCAATGCATAACCTTTCTTGCGGCACAAGAGCAGAACCTTCGGAAAACACTCCTCATAGTGTGGAAAGCAAACTTTCACAAACTACCACAGGAGGGAAATATTTGAAAAACTCATGTGGGCATGTGACTTTGTGGGATGCGAGCCTTAGGAAAAATGGCCATAATTCCTGCAGCTACAGGGTAAATTTTAGTATCTATGTGGTTGCTGACAGATGGGATTCCTCTCCCTTGGTTATGTGCTACCATTTTACTTGGTTAGCTGGGTGTTACATAGGTTCTTTTTGTGCCTGGTTCTGCATTATCAGCTGGTTCAGCAGCAGTTCCAACATGCCTGCTAAAGCTTGGCTGCAGTATCTCTATGACATCCCTGGAATCGAAAGTTGTTCCCTGAAGAAAAGGTGACAGGAAAGGGCATGGAGACTGATCCTTCCTTTTTCCTTTACAAACCAGCACCTTTTCACTTTGGTGGCAAGCCAATAGTGATGTGTCACTTACCATTTTTTAAAATCTAGCTTTCACCTGGAGACAGGAGAGTATATGGGAACATGGAGGCTGTGAGGGAGAAATAGGTTTAAAACAGAGTCCTTTGAAGTGTGGTGTGGGTTCTCTTCCCCAAACCACATCAACCTTGAACATGGATGCAAATCTCAGACCACACATTCAAGTGACCCTGATCCAGCCAGGGATAACTTCACTGTCTAATCACATCCAAAGTTAAGATATTTTCCAGTCATCGTAATATACTTAAATCTGTATCTTTGAAGGAAATCACATCTTATGTTTCTCCAATTTTTTGCAAATTGCCCTCATTCCTCCCCATTTTTTCATCACAAGACAGCATGATATTCATGTGTGGTTCCTGTGGCATTCTTTTAGATTTGCAGACAGCTTTTTGCACCTATGAAAAAGGAATTTTAATTTAATTTTAATAATTTAATTTAATATTTGAACTTGTATTGCCGCACACTCGCCAGGGCAGGTCACAGATATAAAACATCGTACACTTCAAAAATTACAGAACCTTAAAACATTAAAAACCATTAAAACCACTAAACAAAACTTCCCAGCCCATGTAATTTAAAATTATAGCTAGAAGTGCCTTCGGAAGGTAAACAAATTCAGCCCATCTCTTGAAACTATCACAGGATTGTTTTATTTCAGGATTTTTTTTTTAAGGACAGCAATCTCTAGACTTCCCTTCTCACAGAACTGGATTGCAACTCTCAGAATTCTTCAAAAGTTCCTCACACAGATTTTTTTGGGAATAGCAGTTCCCAAATAGCAGTGTGAGTTACACACCTCAGATTTCAAGGGAGGACTAAGAACATCCCCAAAAGCAGAAATGTCAGTTCTTTTTTGTCTTCCCCTTCTTCCAGGTAGAGGGGATGCTATTTGTGGCTATGCACATGAAGTCTGTTAGTGGCATGGCAGCACAGTTGCAAGTGCCGATGTCATTAGAGAATAACCTCTGTGAGAGAACAAGAGTGCACTTGCAAAGCTGCAGAGAGGAAGGGAGGAGGGGAGGGAACACACTCAGAATGGCAATTGTTTCTGCTCTGCTGTAAAACCAGAAAATGTCTTCCCTCCCCTCACACAGACACACCTCAGTTGCTGCTCTTCTCCTTGACTTTGCCAGTGTGCTGATAAAACTCAATATAACATATGTGTCCTTGTTATGTACATCTGAATTTGTGTGTTGTGCAACCTGCCTCCTGGCTGTTGTCACAGGATGCTCCTTTTGTGGAATGGATAGTAAAGGTTTCCCTTGCTCGAAAGCCAGTCGTATCCGACTCTAGGGTTCAGTGCTCATCTCTGTTTCAAAGCCGAAGTGCAAGCGCTGTCTGCTTCTGTAGACATTTCTGTGGTCATGTGGCAAGCATGACTAGATACCGGAGCGCACAGAACGCTGTTACCTTCCCACCAAAGTGGTCCCCTATTTATATACTTGCAATTTCTTGCTTTCAAACTGCTAGGTTGGCAGGAGATGGAATGGATACAAGTCCACAAAATCCCATTTCCAGTTTTGCAATAGCTCCTTATTGTCTTCTGCCAGGTATATGATCATACGAGAGACTGATGTATCCCTTTATTGTTTTAGCTACCCTTTTACACCTTGAAAGTGTGGCATTCCACTTTTTGGAAGTCCTGTAAATTGAGAATACAGTAGTAGCTAAGCTATTCCGTGTAACAACAACAGCACTACACTATAGGGTTTTATAGGACAAAAATGCTCACCTAAAGGGGAAGGAGGGAAACTTGCATGCAGTCTTAGAAGCAGTGTGCCATTAGGATAATCCTCTAAAATTATCTACATTCTTTGATTAGACAAGATGTCTGTATTTAAAAAGTAAAACTTCATTTTCATTTGGAAATGCAATAAAGAAACTATTAGAGGTTGCATGTTTTAGAGAAAAACTCTGCAGGTCAGAAGTCTGTTTGAATTTTGCATCCTACATAGGTTCTTTGTAAAGTGATTTGTTTTTCCTTGAGCTTTATATTGTCCAGTTGGTCTTCTTCATATATGACAGGTGGTTAAGTCTCAACCTTTATGCTATACTACCCCATTTTTATCCTTAGAGAGATCCCTATAACTAAGGCATAATAAAATACAAAATGTAATAATCCAGTGTGCCTACTCCTGGCTCAGCCAGCCATAGGCTCCAGATCTCTGGTATGAAAAGGCACAAGGCTTATTGCTTGCCGACTTGGAGATAATAAGGTAGAAGTTATGTCATTGCAGGCGCACCCCCCCCCAATAACGGACACAGACAACATTGAAAGTGGATAACAGCATCGGGCCACATTTATTGATTCAATGCCCTAGTCCGAATTATAAATTTGTATTGGTAAAACGACCAATCATAATTCATAAGGCAAGCAGGCCGAAGTAACACTGGTAAGGTACCACCCCAAAATTGCCAACGGCAATTGGTTACAATGTATCAATTTGTATCAATTTGTTTGTTGACAACAAACAAATTGTTGACCGTAGTCAATATCTAACTCATGACCCCACCCTCTGACGTGTATCCGTGAAATCACAGGGGTGATGCATGCTGGTTAGCAATCGTCATCACCCCATCGCCTGGTTCGTCGTTGACCGGACAACGTTTAACTAATTTATTCCTGTCTAGTGTTGTCCAGTCAACTGCGAACCTGCCGGATACTTGTGGGTCATACTGTTTACCTTACCAGTGCTACCCGCCAATGTGACCAAAGTCAACATTAGGAACACAGAAAGACCCCTATATCAAACCATAGCAACAGTGTGGGATGGGCAAAAAAGCCAGGACCCGGAAGCCAATATGGGTCCCAGTCAAAAATTCCCACCCGGCCCCGAAGCGACCAAAATATCACACTGTTAACTAGGGAGGGGGTGGAGGGGAAAAGACTTCTCCGCTCCGTCGCTGAGGTAAAATGGCAGCTCGGCTGCCTCGTGGCCACCCCTTTTATAAGGGAGCTGGCCACGCCCCTAACTACCCGGATTCTCTGTCCTGTGGGGGGGGGCCGCAAAGGGCGCGGCGGCCATTTTGGCGCCGCGCTTGCATTGCAGGCACACCCCCCCAATAACGGACACAGACAACATTGAAAGTGGATAACAGCATCGGGCCACATTTATTGATTCAATGCCCTAGTCCGAATTATAAATTTGTATTGGTAAAACGACCAATCATAATTCATAAGGCAAGCAGGCCGAAGTAACACTGGTAAGGTACCACCCCAAAATTGCCAACGGCAATTGGTTACAATGTATCAATTTGTATCAATTTGTTTGTTGACAACAAACAAATTGTTGACCGTAGTCAATATCTAACTCATGACCCCACCCTCTGACGCGTATCCGTGAAATCACAGGGGTGATGCATGCTGGTTAGCAATCGTCATCACCCCATCGCCTGGTTCGTCGTTGACCGGACAACGTTTAACTAATTTATTCCTGTCTAGTGTTGTCCAGTCAATTGCGAACCTGCTGGATACTTGTGGGTCATACTGTTTACCTTACCAGTGCTACCCGCCACACGGAGGGGCTTCAAAGAAGACCTGACGCCCCCCCCCCAGACCGTCAGCTCGGTCAACAGGCCTGCTCGCCAATCACCCAACAGGAGGTCCATACCTCCTCACGACAGATGGACCCCATCCCCTGCGTACAAGTCATAATTTTGTAGGCTAACAGCGGGGTAATGACTGACCCGTCCCCAAGCCCTGTCGGCAAGAAACCGCGCCACCGCCCTATTGACCGTGCGCCTAGCGCAGTCAAGGGCCAGGAGGTTAACGCCCCCTCTATAGGAATAGCGCGGGACAATGTCCGCAAAACCAGGGTTGTGGCAGGCCAGCCATAATGCAAGTAGGCGAGGTCCTTGCAAATCGCATGCTTAAGCTATAAGCCGGTGACCTGGCCCAAATCATTGCCCCCCAGGTGGATGATGAGAATGTCAGGCGGGTCAGCACCCAGGCCAGAAAAAAGGAAAGGCCGCAGCTCCCGCCATAACATCCCAGGCTTACCATGCCATGTGAGACTGGCGTGTTCACCCAGTCCCAGTCGGGGTCCCACTCTGTCGCCGCAGCGTAACGCGCTGCCCTGTGCACATAGCTGTGGCCCACCAGCCATACTGTCACCGGTGTAATACGACACCCAGGGTCTGTAAGAAAATTGAGAAAAATTGAGAAAAAGACGGGAAGGTGACTGGATTGGTACTCATGGCGGAAGTGGGCGCACATAAAACTGAAAACATTGCAAGCCCCACCTCCCCATGCTGCGTATGCCAGCCCCAGAGTACCCAAAAGCAGCTGCTGTAGAGGCTGCACCATTACGGAATGAATGTGTGCCATAACGGGCACCTGTGAGGGCACTCCCTGTCACCTTCCAAAACTGAAATTTAGTAAGGGGAGACCCATCTTGGTGACAGAAAAACGGGCCGTGGTGCATGCCACGCAGTGCCAGGAACTCCTGTAGGGCACCAACCGGACAGATGTCTGCCAAAGAACACCGTAGCAGTCTTACACCACTGCCTACGCCATGCTGATCTGTATTAGAGGAGCGTATCCTCAACTGGGCCCAGTCTTTGGCAACATAGACATCCTCGAGTTCCAGTGCCCTACAACTTGCAGCCGCCTTATACAGCATCTCAAGCTCGCTGTCGCGGAGCGCTCCAAAAAAGGCCACCGTTGTAGCCGCATGAAGTGGGCTGCCTCATTTCCAAAACAGAGGCCAGGCCAGCCCCGGGCCAATTGGGTAAAACCCTGGGTAAATATTGCATCCGCCTTACTCAGCATCTCAAGCTCGCCGATGCGGAGGGCTCCAAAAAGGCCACCGTTGTAGCCGCATGAAGTGGGCTGCCTCATTTATCGAAACTGAGGCCAGGCCAGCCCCGGGCCAATTGGGTAAAAACCTTGGGAAAATCTTGCATCCGCCTTACTCAGCATCTCAAGCTCGCCGATGCGGAGGGCTCCAAAAAGGCCACCGTTGTAGCCGCATGAAGTGGGCTGCCTCATCTATCAAAACAGAGGCCAGGCCAGCCCCGGGCCAACTGGGTAAAAAACCCCTGGTAAATGGGGTGGCGGTCGGCCGGGAAACGCCCGCGCACGCGCACCCACCCCTCCCAAACATGTCTCACCCGGAAGTCATTGGTGCCGTCCACACGACCTCCCCCTTTGGCCACAAAAGCCAACCCGACAGCTGAGATGCTATGGTGCGTGGTGCAAGGCCCTAGGCATACAGGTAAACCATGAACCGCAGAACATGGGCTACTGGGATCGGCCAGGTTCCTGGCAGTCGGAATCGGGTACATAATACTCTGAAGGAACTAAATGCGTGGTGATACGCCTTACTCATGCATGGCGCTAGTGACAGGCCAATCGCCCGGTTCACCTCTCCTCGCCAACGTTCCATCTCTCGTCCAGGAGTGGCGAGGGAAATTCCTCCGCATCCGGGGGCCGAGGCACGGAACCGGGAGATCTGCAGGCGGGACAAAGCAGCAGCAATATCATTATCAACCCTTGGGACATGCCTGGCCCTGCAGGGAACGTTGAGGCACAGGTTGCATAACACAAACCAACACACTAGCCCCATAACCCCGGGCGATTTGGAAATCTGTGCAGTGACGATGCGGACAACAGCCACGTTGCCATGCCAAAATTGCACAATCGAGTTGGCCCACTCCTTGCCCCATAGCATCAAAGCACCCAGGATAGGGAAACATTCCAGATACGTGAGACCATGCAGGCGACCCTTGCCTGCCCAGTATGGTGGCCACCCACCATAGGCCCTCTTCCCATTGAAGTACATCCCGTAAACCCGGGAATCCTGAGGCATCGGACTGCATCTGAAAGCAAGTGGGAGCCAGGAGATCAGACCCCAAAATGACACCCCGGTGAACCACCTCTGGATCTATGGCCAGACAAGCACGTCTGCCCCGATACCCCGGGTAAATCTGAGCCTGTGGTGGGGCCTGGAGAATCCCGCCATGGCATCGCACCAGCGCAGAGCAAATGCCCTGCCCGGTGCTACGACCCTGCCAGCTAAACTGGGGTGACCACGTAGCACCAAAAGTTCCCTCAGTGATGCCATGCGCTCGGCCAGCCAGACCGAGACAAGGGCCGCTAGCCTTGGGACCTTATCCCACTGCAACCTAGAATCCTGCGCTACCGTGTTACTCTCCACCCCAGGAATACTAGCTGTGGAGATGGGCCCTCGGTCTTTTCGGGCGCTAAAGGGACACCCAGTTCCTCCATTAGCGTCTGAAATGTGTTGAGGAGACGTGTGTACGTGTCCCAGCCCCGTTCAGCCCCGAATAAAACCATCCAGGGAATGGGCTATAGACCGGGACCCTGACCTGCGGACAAAAGCGCAATCTAGGAAAGTGGTGAAACGCTCGAATACCGAGCCCCAATGGAATAGCCAAAAGGCATGGCATCATTGAAATAATATGCTCCCCGGGACGGGGGTGCAGGGACAGGGCCATCGACCCTGCCCGCATAGACCCTATTGTCAAAGCTAGCAGCAGCCACCTCCTCCCTCCCCTTAAGGGATAAAAGATTGGGGGCATCCTGAGGGGACCTATTACCCATGAAAGGGATCCGGAACCCCTGCCTAGAACCCTGAGGGAGAGAATCCGCATCCTCTCCCTTCGGGTACCATGTGAGCCACACTCCAACATGTCCACCTTAACTGGGGAGGGAGCCCTTTGGTGAACTAGATCCATCTGCGGCAGTCTTGCCAGCCCCCTGTCTGCCCCACCCTCTGCCCCGCATCCTTCTAGGCCTGGGACAGGCAGAGGCCGCATGGGGGCCAACACAGTTGGGATACTTCTGTCTGTATTGCAAGTCTTCCCCTCAGAGGGGCCATTGGACAAGAAAGTCCAGCACAGCAGGCGGGCTGGAAACCCCCCGCCCCGCCCCCTGGCAGGTGACCTATGCTGGGGCCGCCTGCTGAACCGCATGCCCACAATGATATATCTCCCTGGGCGCAGGGCGCGTGGGCGTCACGTACAAAAGCCGGAGCCCCTGGCCTGGCTAATCCCGCCTAATCTCGGGGTGTGGGGAAATCCGCCTACGGCATTCCTCGTCACAAGCCAACCACGCTGGGCCCGGAAAGTAAACCATCGCCCGGTAGACGTTGTCCAAATACTGGACCATCGGAATTGCCAGATCCGGCCGGGCCCTAAGGTACACCGCCATGCATATGATGCAGGCCGGCAACCATTTGGCCCACATACTTGGTGGCTTGCGAAAACGTGCCTGCCACTATCCTTCTCATTCTGCCCCTCCCTCTCTCCTTGAAGGGCACCTTGTTTAGGAGCGCGAAGATATCCACGCACTCCCCCCGCCAAATTTACTCTCTGGCGGCCTGTGCCAAGCGGTAACTCAGCGGTAAGGAATAGGGGCTTGGACCAACCCGGCCACCCAAAACATTCCCCTCAGGGTAGGGAACACCCCCCACCACGGGGCCCTGGGTGTTAGCTGTCATCGCCGGGTGAGGCGTCAGCAGGTACACCGCCGCACCACCCGCGCGAGGCCAAGGCCATTGAAAAGCCCCCCCCATATTGGGAATGTGTGTGGATGTACTTGCTTACACCGTATACTCACATGCTGCACCCCCGCGGGCCGCCCCCACCGGGGGTTCCGGCCCACTGGGGGCGTCGGAGCTCACGACCGACGTAGAGCTCATCACCGGGGCCTGACCTGCACCTGGCTGCTGGCTGGGGAGCTGCGAGGCAGTGGGCGAAACCGCGCCACGCGCCTGAAGCAGCTCAACCCTCCCTGTCGGCTGTTGTCCTCCCGCCGGCAGCGCCTCAAAAGGAACCCCAAAGGGAGGGCCCCCGCCTGACTGGCCCGAGCCAACGACGCTTCAAGGGTCGCCAGGCGGGCCAGTAAGGCTTCCACGTTGACCTGGGGCCAAGGGCCGGCCGGCCCGCACGGTCCAAGGCGTGGGTACAGGTCGCTGTCCCCCAGGACCCGAATATGGCCATTGGCCAACACCGAAGCCCGGCAGGGTCGGTGGAGAAACCTGCCAAGGCAGGGGGCCGCACCACCCCCTAAGGCTAGAGGGCCCCGGGAGAGGCTGCGACCCAAGAGCAGCAGGCCCAACCTGGTGGGCGGGTGCAGGAGCGGTGTCCACCGCTCGCGGGCCGCGGGCCGGAGCCCCTACCGCGCCCGCAAACTGTTCGCCCGCTCCGGGCCAAGGGGCGATAGACCCCATTCCGCCGGTCCCGGCAGGGGCCTGCAAAGGCGGCTGCTGGGGAGGCGGCACCGCGGTCCTCCGACCCGGGTTGCGCCTCCTAACAGCGCGAGCCGCACTCAAAGCTGCCTTCTTCTTCGAAGGCATCTCCACCGAAGCAAAGGGAAGCCGAAAAGGAAGAATCGCTACCAAAAGGCTTCCCGGTAAGCTAAAGAGCGACGGAGACACAAGGGAAAAGACTTCTCCGCTCCGTCGCTGAGGTAAAATGGCAGCTCGGCTGCCTCGTGGCCACCCCTTTTATAAGGGAGCTGGCCACGCCCCTAACTACCCGGATTCTCTGTCCTGTGGGGGGGGGCCCGCAAAGGGCGCGGCGGCCATTTTGGCGCCGCGCTTGCATTCTCCTCATGGGTTGATAGCCTGCTGGGGTCTCATTTTCTGGAACTACCTCTTCTTTCACAGTCTCTCCCATCCATCTCCAAGTTAACTCCTTTGGAGAAGCTGGAAAGCCCCAGCTTGCAAATCCATGCAGATGACATTCCATGGCACATTCTGACTTTGCTTGGAATCACCACTGTTTCCTTTTCTGGTATTTTTGATGCCAATACAAGCACTGGGGCAGAGTCAGGGCAGCAGGACCCTTTCGTTTCCTGTGGACAAATATGGGAGCACCACTAATTGACCCTTGCCCTATAGCCGTGGTGAACCTTGGCATTCCAGATGTTCTTGGACTTCAATTCCCAGAAGCCCAAGCCCCCTGTGAATCCACACAGATGGTTTTATTGCAGGCACGTTTTACTTCCACTTCCGGGAGCGATGAGGGTAGTGTGGGCCAGATGAATCACAGTAAAACCATTTGTGTGGATTCACAGGGGGCTTGGGCTTCTGGGAGTTGAAGTCCAAGAACATCTAGAGTGCCTAGGTTCACCAGCATGGCCCTATAGCTACCACTATCCCTCCCAAGAAGAGGGCTCACCATGGCTTAGTGGTTAAGATGCTGAGCTTGATGACCAGAAGGTTGGCAAGTCAGCCGTTCGAGCCCCAAATACTGTGCAACAGAGTGAGCTCCCATCACCTGTCCCAGCTCCTGCCAACCCAGTAGTTCCAAAGCAAGAAATTCCAAGTAGATAAATAGGTACTGCTTCAGCAGGAAAGGTAACAGCATTCCATGCGCTCTGGCATCTAATCATGCCTGCCACATGACGATGGAAATGTCTGCAGACACAGATAACTTAGATCTTGAGCAAGGGAGACCTTTACCTTTACTACATCTCCCAAGACACCTACCAAAGGGTCTTCCTCCAGCTGGTAGTTGACGTCTTACTTGCCTCAAAATTACAGAAAATAAAATAAATTCCTTGTTAACAATATATGGTCAACAATTGGGCCTGTTATTATGTTGCACTGCTTGTTCTTGATGGACAATAAAGTTCTATTAGACTTACAAAAGCCATCCTACTTATGGTAAAAATGAAAATGGTAGAACATAGTTTTCTCTCAGTACAGCTGCTTTTGGAATTTCCTTGGCAGATGATGATGTGAACTTTCACGATGAATGCCTGTGCTTCAGAAATTATCATCACACCACTGTCTACGTCTATTTACTTGCTGGAATGTAGTCTTGAACAGCAGGCATTGCATATCATGACATGTAAGAAATGTCAAACTTAAATACACTTTAAGATACAGTTTGCTGTGTTACCATTCCAATTGGGGGGGGGGGGAGACTTCAACAGCTACTGCCCTCTTTTTCTTTCCCTGTTGTGTTCAATGTTCTTAGTTCTTGTACACCTCAGCTATAACCTATACGTGTGTACAGCTCAACTGTAACCTCTGTGTGTGTGTGTGTGTGTGTGTGTGTGCAAAATTCATTTTAATGAGCCACACACATATGTATTCATGAAATCAAAAAGATTATACTATGGAAAGAACAACTGGGTCAACTAAACCCACAGGGCTGAGTGCAAAATTTAAAAATTGTAAAGTCACAGACGATTACTGCATAGCACATCACATCGGTACCGTGACATACAGTGAGATGAATTTAGCTGAGTCTTGCATAGAAATGCTTCTGAATTATTCTTTACCTCAAAATTTTTCCTCCTGCTTGTGAAGCACTGGATTTGACTTACGATGGGTTTTAGTTTTGAATGCTGCAGAGATTTCTAGCATAGAAGATAAGAACTGATAAAAGAAGGTTAACAAGTTGACAAATCTCTCCTAAAAATCCCATTATTTCTTGCCATTTGATATTTACATAATGCAGAAGGATCATGACTTAAATAAATTGCTATAAGACTTGATGGTCAACAAGAAAATATTATGGAATTTTTGGGAATAGTAGCTGTGTTAGTATGTGGTTCAGGCATATCAGAAAACAAAAACAAATAATAATAATAAAACAAAAACACTGCAGCGCTTTAAAGACTATCTGCTATATTTTACTGTTAGCTTTCATGGATCAAGTCCACTTCTTCAGACAAGGAGTAAAACATCCAGACATGGTTTATATACACCAGATGCAGGGGTCACAAGGTAAAAGGATCACAAAGCAATGAGGTAAAGAGTAATACAGCAGAATGACAGATAAGCATGCATATCAATACAGCTTCCCACAGCTAGCAGTAACAATAGATTATTCAGATTGGTTTTAAATGTCCTCCTTTTAATCTGAAAAGTATGAAGTTGTCAAGCAAAGGATATGCTAATGAATTTAACCTCATATTAAAAATTAAAATATTAATACATTTTTATATTCAAGGTGAAATATAGTCAATTGAATCTTGGAAGTTTTAGCAGGTGTGCCATCCTATCAAGAACAGAATAAACAACTAAAGGTAGGTTACCAGATTTCCCAACCAACCATATTTCTGTCTGATCTGGATTAATTTTCAATTTCATTTGTTCACCTTCATTCAATAAAAAAAAACCACCTCGAGTCTCTGGTCCAACATTCCTGCTACCTCTCAGAATCAGAGATTAGCAACAAAAATGCATCTGTAAGCCATTGTATTGGTAAAATGCTAGTCTAAATCACTGCATGAAAATAATGCATGGAAGTGATGGGGAAATGTGTATCTATGTATGTTTTTGGACAACAGCTCCCAGAATCGCAGCCAGCATGGACTGAATTGGGGGAGCTGTAATTTCAAAGAAACAAAACAAAACAAAAACGAAAAACAAAACACCAAGATATCTTTCTCATCTGTAAACCAACTAAACCAACTAAACTCAAACATAGTTCCACAATTACAACTGACAAAATAAACAACCACTACTCAACTTGCATGGATAATACATGTGTCAAAAAGCAATGTATTTCTCAATATATCTCATGCAAAAGATAGTACCTGTATGTATAACATGGCAATTTAATGTAAAAATGTAAACCTAACTCTCAACTGGAAGGCAGTGTATATATAAATATTAATCTCTCATGAATGGCTGTGTATGACAGTTAATCCAAACTGTGCCCATTTTCAATCTTTGTCAGATAGCACTGCAATCTAAAAAGAAGAAATCAGCCTTGGTTCCTGACAGAATTACAGGCTTGCTCTGAACTGAAAATAATTATATGTATACAGTTATAAAGAAAGAGAACTAATTATTCTAAATATGCACTGAGAAATTGAAAGTTTTCCCCCTGACTAACCCCTTTTAGAAGCTCCCAAATGCTAAACAATATTACTATGGATAAGAAATATAGACCACTACTTATAAATATATCCACTAAAACTGATGAATGAGAAGCAATAATAAGCGAACAAAACCTTACCAACAAATCTGTGACTGCGTTTGTTTTCATGGGTCAATTGTCCTGCTGCTTGTGAACACCCACCTAACTGCATGCTTGTATTTATGTTAAGAACAGGGACTGTGGTGGCTTAGTGGTTAAGATGCTGAACTTGAGGACTGGAAGGTCAGCAGTTTGAGACTTGAGTGCTGCATGATGTAGTGAGCTTCCATCTCTGTCCCAGCTCCTGCCAACCTAGCAGTCTGAAAGCAAGAAATTCCAAGTACTGTAGATAAATAGGTACCTCTTCGGTAGGAAGGTAAAGAGCATTCCGTGCACTCTGGTGTTTAGTAATGCCTGCCACATGTCCACAGAAATGTCTGCAGATGCAAACAGTGTTGGCTCTTTGGCTATAAACAGAGATGAGCACTGATCCCTGGAGTCGGATACAACTGGCTTTTGAGCAAGGTAAACCTTTACCCGTCTGTGTTATGAACAAATTCAGGTGAAAAGGAAAATTAAGGAAACCATAACAACTAGGCCCAATACGGCCTGTCCTGTGACCCATTTGCTTCCTTGGAATCTTCCTCCAAGTTAGTACAATTCAGGTGTATGTCTGGCAGGTGGAACTGCTAGAATGGAGAATTCAAGGATTTAGAATTAAAAAAAAAAAAAACCAAACGAATGTACAGTACATGCTATGACTAAAAACGTCTATGGAGAGTTCTTAACTTACGGAATTCACTTTAAAAAGCTATGTGCAACAAGTTCTTTCCTCCATAGATTGTGCATGCCAAGCCTATTTTCCCAGCTAAATTCTACTGCCACACATGTCTGTGCAATGCACCTTGTGGTGAACAGCTACTGGTGCTGGCCCAACCCAAAGATGACAGCCATGGGGTGGAACACACAAGTGAATAGGCACTGGGTAATCACAGGGCCTGAAGCTCACATTGAGATATACAGGTAACAAGGCCCATTTGTGCCCTGGTTTACACACACACACACACACACACACACACACACACACACACACACACACACACACACACACACACACACACACACACACACACAAAATCATAGCCAGGCCTTTCTCTACTCAACAACCTGTTTGACATTAATTCAGAATTCATGATATGAAAATGCTCCCAGAGAAGGATAGTAGTTACTTTTGCAGTACAGAAAGTACTGGAAAACATAAGTGGTGCATCAGGGAATCACAATTCAGCTTGTTTTATATAATAGGACATTCCCTCCATTTTTCTTCCATTAGTGGTGGTAAAAATCATGTGAATTAGATTAGTCATTCTCAAGACATTGATGAAAACCTTATACATCATCCTGATTGTACTGAGCCAATTGTGATAGTAAATAATGAATTTCAGGAAGCAAAACTGTAATCTGTGATCATTGAAACCAACGAGAATGCAAGTATCTATATAAATAAAACAGAAAGGTGCACCCGAATGTGTTTCCATGCTTCTGGACAGAGCCCCCTGAAAGCATGCACACACCTACCCTTGGCGTCACAGATTGCATAGCCGGAGTCTGGGGGCCACAGGTGGAGACACCAAGCTAGTGAAATTCCAAAACTTGAGTCTTTTTGGGGGGTGAGGTGGGGAGGTGTCAGTCAACCACTTCTCACCCAAAAGCAAAGCAATTATCAGGACTATTTTCCAACATGTTCTCTAGATATTTATTGCTCGGAGGCACAAAGTAATAAAAAAATTGCTGCTCTACCATCAAGATGAATGGGGCAACAAATATTATAAATTCTCCACTCAGCTCCTCCTTAAACCCAGAATGTATGAATCATTGCCTTATGTTTTAAAATTGGCAGCATTCAAATTAAGAAACAAGAGCAGCAGCAAAGATCAAATTCAGCAGGTACTGTATCATGTTTCAGCTAAGAAAAAGGTTCCTGATGCACAAGAGAAGAAAAAAGACCAACATCCTCTGGATCTGCAAATGTTCTGAAATGTGAAATCAAAGCCACTTCTTTTCATACACACCTGCAATCAACTCAATGGCCAGTTCATTTACGAGTGTGACTGACCATCCAGAAAAATACGCCACCGTCAATTAAGGTAAAGGTCACCCTTGCTTGAAAATCAGTAGTATCCGACTCTAGGGTTCAGTGCTCATCTCTGTTTATAGCCAAAGAGCCAGAGCTGTCTGCACCTGCAGACATTTCCGTGGACAAGTGACAGGCATGACTAAACACCAGAGTGCACGGAACGCTGTTTACCTTCCCACTGAAGTGGTACCTATTTATCTACAGTACTTGCAATTTCTTGCTTTCAGACTTCTAGGTTGGCAGGAGCTGGGACAGAGATGGGAGCTCACTCAGTCGTGCAGTACTTGGGAACCTCGACCTTCCAGTCTTCAAGTTCAGTGTCTTAACCACTAAGCCACCACAGTCTCTCCATGTCAATTATTCCCCTTCAAAGAAGAAGTTGCAATACAGCACTTGACGATCATCCATGTTTTCCAAGCAAAAGATACCTAGAGTACTTGTTGAAAGACTGATGTTTTTTAAAATTAATTTCCTGACTTTTAAAAACTCTTCTCATGTAGAAATTACCTAGTGCTAGAGAATAGCAGAAAATGGCCACATGATCTCTATTATGGTACTGCCGGAGAGCAGAACCAAGAATAGGTGGGATGTGGCTGCAATCTCTCTTTGCTAAAATGGACTGGAAAAGACAATATTTCTGGGAAAGGAGGGGGAAAGTAGGAAGAGAGGAAGATCTCAATAAAAGATGCCAGAGCAGACTATATTGCTATGAAGGAGAAGGGTCATAGGAAGAGATAACAACCTAACATGAGATGCTGCTGATTTTCAAGATCTGAGTAGATCTGTTAGTGAAGGATATTTTGGAGGTCACTAATTCATATAATCAACACACTTCTGAAGTGACGTTTGGGCACATAGCACTTTGGTGTCGCCCCCACCCCCAACTACTGAATAATTTTCTAGTGAAAAGACAGGTGGAAGTCATGAAAACTGTGCTAACATGAAGCAAAACTATCCCCAGTGAAAAGTAATTTCACAGCTTAAACAAGTGAGCTTTGTGTGTGTGTGTGTGTGTGTGTGTGTATTTTCTCTACACTTTTCAAAATACCTCCTAAAATATTTTTACAACCAGAAACAGAATCCCTTTTAATGCCTGTTTGGCCAAGAAGGAATTAGAAAGTTTCTCCCCTAAAAGTCAGGTTCAAAATCCCAGACTGCCCCATGTAGAGCCAATTAGCGATGATGTGGCCTTAGCTGTAGCTTTTCTTCTGTACTATGCATGATTAGTCTTGTAAAAAATTGCTTTTTCTCCCATTTGAAAACCCTTTTCATCTCCTACAGCCTGGATTCTTTCCAATAAAGAAAGGTTGGTGGGGACAACAATTCACTTTCAAGACAACCAAGACTGGTCTTCTCAATTTATGTGAGCTATTTTAAATCTGTGGTAGCATGGAGTTGTCCAATTCTGAACCAGAGGGTGGGGGCGGGTGATGCAGTTTTACTTTTTAACAAAAATCATAACTTGAAACCGCTTTGTCTAAATGTCTCTTAATTTGGCACACAGCAAGAGCAGAACATCTGCCAAATTTGATGCTGATCTGGAGCCCAGTTTAAAAATCATAATTTTTGTTTGGGTTGTTTCCATTTTTGGAATTGCCTTGTAGAATGTTAATTTGCTTCCACATACAAGATCATTTGCTGCACTCTTGTGCAGCTACCATCAGATGTCATGGCTAATATTACACAGGAACAATCATCACTGTTTTGTCATTCAAAGAAAAGGATATATAACATTTCTGCTTTGGTAACACATAAAAGAAGTTAAAGAATGAATAAAATTAACCTGTAAGTAGAAAAGAACCACACTTGCCCTGTTTCACACAGTTTGACTGGAATTATACACTGTCTTAAATTTTAACAATTAAACAATGAGCTGTTTTGAGAAGAATTGTGGTTAAAGATGTTGGGCCTTGGTGGCTTAGTGGTTAAGATGCTGAGCTTAAGGACCAGCAAGTCAGCAGTTTGAGACCCAAGTGCTAACAATGGAGTGAGCGCACCCATCATCTGTCCCAGCTCCTGCCAACCTAGCAGTTTGAAAGCAAGAAATTATAAGTAGATAATTACCGCTTTTGCAGGAAAGTAACAGCATTCTGTGCACTCTGGCATCTAGTCCAGTGATGGGCTCAAAAAAAATTACTACCTCACTGTGGGTGTGTTATGGTGGGCATGGCCAGGGGAAAGCCCTGTTTTGCACACGAATTAGGACTACTTTATTTCAAAACTTGGATGGGAGGGGCCAGCCAAAATTTCAGCTACTGGTTCTGGAGAACTGGTGTGAACCTGCTGATGCCCACCACTGGTCTAGTCAACTTTGGTATGAACATCTGATGGACTGTGTACACCTTTGAGAATAGTAATAATAATATGCTGTAAAGTCAATTCTGAATTATGGCAACCCTTTCCAGGGTTTTCTAGGTAGAGAATACTTGGAAGTGGTTTACCATTCTCTTTTTCTAGGGGGTGTAGCTTGCCCATGACTATACAGGTTGGCATTCCTCCTGAGAGCATACCTGTCAAGCGCAGCTCTGGAAAATACGGGAACTGCTCCGGCCTGGGTGCGCATGTGCAGCAACAACTCCTTTGCGCATGCGCAGAACCCTTTGTGCATACACAGAGGTAGAGCCCATTTGCAATGGGTATGCATGCACAGTAACCCCTTTCCCTGGATAATCCAGGATATTTGACAGGTATGCCTGAGAGGCATAGTGAGGAATCAAACTCCAAATACAGTTTCTGGCTCTACATCCAGATACCTAAACCACTGAGTTTTACAGCCAGTCACCGTCAAGGTTTTTCACTTTGATTTGCCAAGGTTAATAGAAGCTAACTAGCTTGCCATAAACTATGTGTGGGAATGGCTTTGTTTATCATCAGTGCTATTTACTTTTAGAAAGCTAAGATGGAACAGTAAACCATTTTTTCACCCTACTCACTGATGGAAAATCAGAGATGGGGTAAATTTGTAATAGGTCAACACTTGATGTCAGTAGAATGCTCAACCTGGTAGTAAGAGGAAACCTCCATGGAACAATACATTGATGTCATACTGTCAAACAATTTTTATTTGTTGTCTTGGTTAGGAGAAGGCAAGATTTAACTTTTACCTCTTGATATATTTTAGTACCCTCATTTTAACTTATGTTCCCTTTGCTGTTCTGTGCTGGTCTTGAACAGTAATAAAGAATTGATTTGATGATGTTTATTTGGACTGTTTATATAACCAGATGTATTCAAGAGCTTACATTCAGGTCAACTCCATGCTTTTCCTCTACACAATAGAATGAGCAGAATAAAGATGATAACAGACCTACTCAAGAGAGATTCATGATTCTCACATTAGGATGTTGTGAATATGCATTAAAGCACTCTGATTAGTATAGTAGAACATCCTCTTTCAAATCTCTTAGTTCTGTGGATTTATTCATTCTGTGCTTTCTCTGTACTAATTCAACTTATCTCCACCCTTAGAATTCTACACATTGTAGAGATAGCCTAGTCTACTCCGAGAGACAATGGTACACAGAAAACAAACTATTCACTAGATCCAACTAACAATTATTAGTGTACTTGAATTTAAAGTATGGTAAAAGATCCACCATTGATGGGAACAGGAAGGTATTACTCATCATACACTTAAAACTGTGGTAAAGAACCACTGCCCACCAAAAATCACAATCTCCCTCAAGAGAAGTAAACATCAATATAGAAAAACAACTAAAATAACAAATTGCAAATTAATAAATTACAAATAATATCCCTACTAACTAGAAGCAGCAATTCAGCACAAAGGTTTTTTAAAAAAAACTAAACTAAAAAAATCATGGTAAAAATACTTAAGATGAAACCTCCCTTCTGAAGAGGATATCTAGCCTCTCTGTAAATCAAGGTTCTCAGCTGTTTTAAGAAAACCTGTAGAGAAGGGCACTGTTTTATCTTGATGGGGAGGGCATTCCAGAGTGAGGAGACCACTGAGAAAGGTATTTTCCTGGTATCATTTTCTTTACTTCACTTGGGCTGACCACCCTCAACAGGGAGGCTTCAGAGGATCTTGTATTCCAGGTAGAATTTCTTTAGAAGAGTAACTTCGTCAGGTAGCAAGGCCTTAAACCAGGGGTTCCCAACCTAAGACCTGTGGGCTGGATCTGGCCCATGTCACCATTTCATGTGGCCCCCACCCATCCAAGGCCATTTGAGAAACAAAATGGCCACCCCTTTGAAGCTGTTGGGACAGAATGGCTGCCCCCATCTTGCAGGCAGGGCAAAATGGCTCTCCGGCCCTTGAAGCTGACTGAGTGTGACCTGGCCCCTGGCTTGAAAAAGTTGGGAACCCCCATCTTAAACCATGTAGGGCTTTGTGTTAAAGTATCAAGACCTTGAATCTATCATGGAATGCAGTAGGTAATCAATGCAGCTGGGGCGGGTTCAATCCCACAAGTAAACAATATGCAGTGTGTGTTGGGTACCTGCACCCAACTGGTCCTGCGGTGCTGGCAGAGGTGAGTCACCTAAAAATAACTTCTTGGGTTCTGAGTCACTTTCTTTGTTTGGGACAACTTTTATTAAAGGCAGCAGCAGCAGCAGCTCTTCTTCCTGCCCCCCGCCAAGTCTCAGAGGTTTGAGTTACAGTCACTAGCCCCTAGGGGGCCCTCTGGCAGTTTGGGGTCCCAGTTAGCCTCACTGGAGACAAGTGGTGATAGGTGGGTGTTATGCTGGAGAGTGCTGTTTACAGAGAGGGTTTGTCCAGTTTGGAGGAAAGATGCAAACTCTGTAGCTCCTCTCTTTCCAGCTCCTCTCTTTACTTGCTTCTCTTGCAGTTGTGTTCAGTACCCATGTGAATCCTTGACAGATTATACCCAATCTTTTGCCTTAGAGCAACTGTTGAGATACACTTTGAGTAATAAGATAAATCAGCAGAAAGAATGAACAGCCTTTGGGGAGGGAGGGGCTACTTCAGGCCACTTTTAATATTTAATAGCAAGGCCCTAGACCAGGAGTTCCCAACGATGGCCTGTGGACTGGCCCTGACCTGTGGCATCATTTCATGTGCATACATGTCAAGTATCCCGGATTGGCTGGGATTTTCCGTATTTCTCCGCTCGTTCTTTCTCTTTCCTGCCACCGTCCCATATTTGAACGGTGGGGAAAGGGGTTACTGTGCATGCACACCCATCGCAAATGGGCTCTGTGCATGCGCAGATGAATTGTTGAGGCACATGCACATCCAGACTGGAGCAGTTTCCAAATTTTCAGGAGCTGCACTTTACGGGTATGCATGTGACCCGCCATTGCCGCTGCCACACCCGGAAGTGGGAGTGGGCACATTTATGATAGCTGTGAAATGTACCCGTGCATGCATAAATGCGGTTACATCAGCCATAAATGCACCCACAGCTGTTATAAATGTGGAAGCAGGTGCATTTACTGGTCCGACCCGCTCAGCTGTCCAGGGAGCGTGGTCAGGCTTTGTATGAAAGTACCAAGAACACAACAGGTAACCCATGTAGCTGGGACTGGTCAATCCCATGGTTAAACATAAAGATGGAGTTCTTGGCTTCTGTCATCTACTGTAAGCAGACACTCTAGATGGGAAAAAGAAGCCTTGTGTTTCTTCTTTCTCCATCTCTGCACTTGCATAAAAAATAGGATCCCAGCCATTTCCTGTGTCCCCCTCTCTTGCAGTAAGTGACAATGATGACCCCGTAAGTTTCCTCCCTCCTCCAGCTGTTTCCCATCAGGCAGTTGTCTCCTGTCCATCTGTGCCAGGACACTCTTGCTAGTTTAGGAGTTAGGAGTTCAACCCCTCTGAATCCTCTCTGAATCCTTGGGCTGGGGCCAAATGGTCTGTCAAGGATGCACATGGGCATGCATACATCCACACCCTCACTGTAACACACCAGTATATGGAAGGGAGTAAAAGAAACAAAAATTAGAAATATATACAACAACCAGTAGGGTAGTCATGCCAGGGCTCATTGCTACAAAGTCCCAGGACTTTCAGATTAGAAGGGACTATGACAGTGATGGCAAACCTTTAAGAGACTGAGTGCCCAAACAGAGAGCCAAGGCGAACTCTGTGCTGGGGGGAGGGAGGAAGTGCTCCCATTGGGCTTCTGGGCAGAGGAGTGGGGTGACCTCTGTGCTGGGCCAACGGCATGCATGCCAACAGAGAGGACGCTGAGTGCCCCCTCTGGCACATTTCCATATGTTTGCCATCAGTGGACTATGACATAACGTGCCACCTTTTTCTCCTATTCTGTTTCCTTTGTATTTAGTGGCTATGTGGGGGGGATTTCCTCAGGAAATATATTATTGCAAGCTATTTCTGTTGTAATATTAGATAGCAATTTGGTCTTGAATGAGAAATTAAGAGCCAGAACAATACAAACGACCTACTATCTATTTGCTGACATGGACCAATCTAGCTGACTGCATTTCCTTTTTTACTCTTTTGAGTGGAAGGTTGGCTATAGAGACTGTCATAATGAACACTTGCTCTTCTAAATTTACTATAACACCATGTCAGCCACTAACTCAATTTTAGTTCAAGTTTGAATACGGACTTTTCACTGCTCTCAATAAATGGACATGGTGATATATCTAATTTATTATCTAATATATCATCATGTGCATTTATTATTGAGAGCAGTGAAAAGACAGTACTGTATTCAAAGTTGAATTAAAAACTGGAGTAAGGATTGACTACATTGGGGACAGGAAAATTGCAGAGGAACTAAATACTCTGCATACTTCACTTTCCTCACTTTGATCTAAAAGGGAGGCTGATTAAATCAAGACAATATCAGTGTTTAATGAATGGGCTGGGAAGGAGAAATTTTTGCTCCCAGGCAGCCACAGGGATGCCAAGGCAGTTTACAACAAGTAAAATCATACAATGATAAGAAGTATCTGAAACTAAGGCTATATAGAGTTGTCATGTCAGTGAAGATGTATTTTTTTAAAATATGAATATATAATATATTATTTCTGATAATAATATATTCTTCTGGAGTAAGAATAATCCAAGATCAGTACCTCTTCCTGACCTATTCCACTCCATATGCACAGCACTGCTTCATAGAGCGTCCTTCTATCTAGTTAGTTAGGTAAAGGTAAAGGTTTCCCTTGCTTGAAAGCCAGTCGTATCCGACTCTAGGGTTCAGTGCTCATCTCTGTTTCAAAGCTGAAGAGCCAGCGCTGTCTGCTTCTGCAGACGTTTCCATGGTCATGTGGCAGGCATGACCAGACACGGAAGCGCACGGCATGCTGTTTACCTTCCCACCGAAGTGGTTCCTATTTATGTACTTGCAATTTCCTGCATTCTAACTGCTAGGTTGGCAGGAGCTGGAACAGAAATGGAGTTTCATTCCATCCTGCAGTACTCGGGAATCGAAATGCTGACCTCCCACCTTCCAGCCAGCATCTTAGCCACTTGAGCCACTGCAGTCCCTCTATCTAGTTACATACCAGATATTAAGGATATAACAACACAATGATACAAAACACTTTAACTTAACCACCACCTTAAACTTTTTGTTGTTGTAGAGTAGCTCTCAAATTATATTTACCTTTTCCTATATGATCCATGTTCAGTTTCCCCAAAAGTTAAAGACAACAGATACTGCATTAGAAGCAGACCAGACTAGTTCAGACTAGGATTATGGTGTAACTACATTAACAGGGAATGTTCTGGGATTGGGGTGGTCTTGTTATGTTCCTTCAAGTTGGCTTCCAAGGGAAGTAAGATATTTGGGGCATAGTTTTACCAGTTCTGTTCCAACACTGATTTTCCATGGCTGAGTGAGTAATCAAACCCAATCCTGAGTCCAAGTACATTATTTTACTCATGACATGCAATGCGAATCATTTCATTGACTATATAATGTACAAGTCAGTGAGAATCAGCCTGGAATCTCTCTCTCTCTCCCCCCCCCCATTTATTTATTCCTCAGTTGTTGAGGTTTTTACTTTTATGGAATCGAATACCCCCGCTAGGTGAGAGCCTTGTCAGCGTGTGGGGGCTTGCACGATCTAATTAGGCAGTGTTGCCCATCTTTGTCAATGATATTAGGGCAGGACTAAAACTCACCAAAGCATCCTCCATCGGATCCCTTGGGCACATGCCATGGTCTTCCTAGCCTAGTGACATGATATCCAAATGGCTAAAAAAAAAAAAAAAAAACGCATGCAGGTGGACTTGATTTCTCAAGTCCATTTGCATGTGTGGAATGTCATCACGGAAACGTCTACCAATGTGCGGAGTCCTCACTGAATAATGACTCGAATCCATTTGTAGCTTCTCAGACAATGTGAATGCTTGAGCTAATGTGGAGGGATTTGTATCCATTGTATTTAAATGCACTGTAGCTGCCAGAGAGAGTCAGGGCAGTGAGGAAACTGGCTGCTGTTGGAACCCGACCCCCTTCTCACACCTGGCACCTGCATCTGTTTTCATCTTTACCTTGTGGTTCAATTTCTTTCTCTCTCTCCTCCCCTTCAAGGGCTTGCTTTTCTTTCTTTATTCGTCAGATGCACCCACCAGCATATAATAACATACAAAGCTAAAATTAACACATCTAAAAACAAAATAGTATTAAAAGGACTAGACATCCGCCCAATATTGGGCCACTTCAACAGCAATTCTTCTTGCCAACATATGAGGGACATCATGTGCATTGTATCATATGGGAATTAATTTGTATTTCTCCGCAATCAGACAGGCTGTCACCTACAGGGAATCCCCACTTTCTCAAATTACCCCTTGATCTTCCTACCCCTGCACGCAGTCTAACCTAGCAGGAGGGAAGCTAGACAACCTAAGGGAAAAAAGATTGCAAACTCAGAAGAGAAAGAATGAAAGCGCGGTGCCAAAATGGCCGCCGCGCTCTTTGCGCCCCCCCCCACCCGAACTCAGACATCCGGGTGAGTTAGGGGGCGTGGCCACCCCTCTATAAAAGGGGTGGCCACGAGGCAGTCGAGCTGCCATTTTAAAATAGCGACGGAGAGAAGTTTTCTCCGTCGCTGTTTGCTGTCTCTTCAGCTATTTAGCCCTTGAGCCTCCCTGATCGGAAGGGAGGATCGCACAGAGCCTTTTCACTCTGGTGGCTCTGTGCTTTTGGCGCTGATTTCGATCCCTGGAAAGGGATCCTGCTCTTCTGACGGAATGCCTCCCAAGCGAAAGGCCCCGGCGCTGAAGCCGCGGCCAAGAGGGAGGACTTTGGTGGGCCCTGCGCAGGGCGGGGGACAGCCCTCGGGTCGGAGGGCCAGGGCTGCGCCCCTGCAGCAGGGCACGACACTGGTTTTACCCACCGATACCGGTGGAGAGGGGCAGGCTGGAGTATGGCCCTCGGCTCCCCAGCCTCAGGCCGGCCCTTCGGGGGCTCCGGCCCTCGGCCCGCTGTTGCCGGCCATGGGTCGGGACAATGGGGGAGGGTCTGGTGCTGGCACACAGCACGGTTTACCTCCGGCCCCTCATGGGCCGGAGTTTGGTAATGGCAGTATTCTGGCCTGGGCTCTCAAATTAGGGATCCTGGTCTAATGCCTAGCGGGCCGTCCGGCCCACCTGGCCCACTTTATACTGGGGGTTCCATGGCAGTGGATGCTTTGTTAGCACGTTTAACGGTGCTGGAGGCATCCTTGGGGATTACACACAACCCCGTGGCAGGGGGCCCTTCCCTATATACTGGGGGCCCTTCGTGCCCGCCGGCTACCTCGACGGCCGCCACACTTCAACAGGCGGCCAGCCGGCTCGAGCTGCTTGAGACACTTCGGACGGTGCCTGCCGCTGTCTCGCAGCTCCCTGTTCGTCCTGAGCTACAGCCGGGGAGTGGTCAGATGTGGCCCCAGAGCTCGATTCCTGGTCGCGAGCTCCGACGCACGCCGCGGGCCGGAACCCCCAGTGGGGGCAGCTCACGGGGGTGCACCTAGTGAGTATGGTTCAAGTTAATGCACCCACATCACAGTCCACTTCCAGCGGCGGGGTTCAGTGGCCATGGCCTTGCCAATTTGAGGCGAGTGGGCATCAGTTGCCAGCCTATCCCAGTGCCCCTTGGTTGCATACTGGCACGACATTGGGGGTGGGGGTTTCCGCCCCCAGGGCAGTGCCGGGCATCGCAGGGGCTGTCCAGGTCCCGCTGCGTATGCCCCGTGTACCTCATGTGCCGGTGACGGCCTTGCCGACGGCTGATTATTCATTGCCCCTTGGTGATCAGTTGTCCCAGGTCACGAGGGAAAAGATTTGGCGGGGGAGTACATGGATATATTCTCCCTATGAACCGAGAGCCCACTAAGGAGGGGAGAGACGGACAGGATGACAGAGACATAGAGCTGTCCCGCCGGAGTAAGCCACCACGCAGGGGGGTGTACGCCCCCGGGACAGTGCCGAGCATTGTAGGGGCGGTCCGGGTCCTCCTGCATATGCCCTTTATACAGAATGTGCCGTCGATGGCTTTGCCGACGGCTGGTAATTACTTGCTCCTGGATGATTACTTGCCGCAGGTCATGAGGGGTAAGGGCTGGAGGGGGACATGTGGATATTCTCCCTATTGAACTGTGAGCCCACTGAGGAGGAGAGAGAGGGACAGGACGACTGAGACAAAGAGCTGTCCCATCGTCGTGAACCACCGTGCACCTTGGGCCAACTGGTTGGCGGCATACCTTGTATATATGGTGGTATGCCGCAGGGCCCGGCCTGATTGGGACATCCTGATGGTTCCATCCATCGCTAAGATTTACAGGGCGATGGTTGACTGTATGGGCCCATAGCAGTTGGCTTACGGTGAGGAATGCGGATGAGGGTGGCTCTATACCCTGAGAGGAGGTGGGATGAGCACTGTCAGCAGTTGTGCTCGTGTACATCACTCCTACGTGACTGGTGCCTGGTGATAGGTACCATGGTGGTCATGCTGAGCAGCGGGCTGCTCAGACACAGGCTCCACGCAAACTGGTCGGGCAGGAGGTTCCAGCCTGCCTGCTGTGTTCGACCTGCTCAGCTGGCGATGTGTGTGCTAAGCGCCAGTGTCGTTACCGACTTGGTGTCACCTTTTGCGCTGGCCCTTAAGCCGCCTCCGTGTGCACGCGGGTTGGTTGGTTACGGGGCAGAGGTAGGGGTGCACAGGGGCGATCAGAGCTCCGTTTAAAGAACTAGCCTTGACAAAGCTCCCCCCTCCCCAATTGGTGTACTCAGGCGGGAGAGATGGCAATCAGCTCATCCAAGAGGGGATGGGGCGGGGTACCTGCTGGAGGGTTTTCCATGGGGCTTTTTGTATTCCATTCTGGGGTGTTAGAGGTCCCAGGATGCTACTAATCTGGTTCCCTTGAAGGGTAACGAAGAGGGGGCTCCACCGTGCACAGCTGAGGGAGTTGGGGCTATGAGAGTAGCGGGGCCCTTCTTGGAACCACCTTTCCTAAGTTGACTGTCTCCCCTATGAGGCTCGTACCGAGCTAGGACCGGGGTGAATGTCATTTAATCCTCCATTTAGCTTACACTGTGGGTTATCCATTCCGGGAAGCCATTCCTGATGACCTCGCTCAGTCAGGTACTCGTAGTAGGTTCGGCCTCTATGGGTGGCACGCTCACCCAGTCCTGGTGCTGTTCGGGCACAGTGCGATATGCACTCGGATTTCAGATTATTGCCAGTGCACCCAATGGATGTGCAGCTATTGGGTTTTTAGGTCCCGAGGGGAATTTTACTTAGATAAGGCCAACCCCTTCTGACTGAGTTAATACATGTTCAGCACTCGAACGATTCGGGATTTTCATTCAGTGGGCCTTTCCTCACAGGAAGGGGTCTCGGTCACTAGCCCATTACCTCGACGACTTTTGGTTCGGGGGTGAACGGGGCTTGGACATGTGCACGCGTCTCCTCATTACATTTCAGACACTCTGGTGGGAACTGGGTGTCCCCTTGGTGCCTGAATAGACCGAGGGCCCAGCTACTAAGCTCACATTTCTAATTGGCTCTGTCGTG
Source organism: Bradypodion ventrale (assembly GCA_035047345.1). Classification (NCBI taxonomy): domain Eukaryota; kingdom Metazoa; phylum Chordata; class Lepidosauria; order Squamata; family Chamaeleonidae; genus Bradypodion; species Bradypodion ventrale. The sequence continues at coordinate 191,842,377 of JAWDJE010000005.1, forward strand.
CGGGCATCCGGGTTAACCATGAATAAGGTGGCTTGGATCTCCGCGGCGATTTTGGCATTGATTGCCAAACATAAAGTGTCCCCTTGTGAGCTGCAGTTACTTCATGGCCACCTTACTTTTGCCTGCAGGGTGGTTCCGTCCGGCAGAGCATTGGCCAGGCGCCTGTGTGACGCCATGGCTGGCCTGTTACAACGTCGACACAGGGTCCGGCTGATCAGGGGCATACGGGTGGACCCTCTGGTCTGGCTCAAATTACTCCTGGGTTTTAACGGGGTCTCTTCCTGGAGATCAGACCTGATGGTCTGCCCTAGATTTCAAGTACGGTCGGATACCTCCAGCTCCCTGACTTATGGGGGTTTACTCTGGGGGTGGGTGCACGGATCGCCTCCGCGATCTTATCTTCCTTGCGTTTCTCCCCATTTGGGGAGCACTGATGCTATGGGGCGATGAGTGGGCCTACTCAGTGGTCCATTTTTGGTGTGACAATGCGGCAGTGGTGCATATTGTCAACACCCAGACATGCAAATCCCCCAGGGTTGTGACATTAGTTTGTCTATTCCTTTTGAGAAGCCTACGCCTAAATGTGCTGCTCTGAGCCAGACATGTTCCAGGTATTAATAACGACATTGCTGCTGCTTTCTCCCGCCCGCAGATCCCCTGGTTCCGGGCCTTCCTCCGGAAGCAGAGGAGTTCGACTCGCCACTCCCGGCCGATTTCGGACGTTTGGCGAGGAGAGGCGAACCGGGCATGTCATTGGCATCTCGCACGCGTAAGGCGTATCACCATGCGTTCGTGCATCGTGTTTGGGAGGGCCGGGCACGGGAACGTGTCCGCCGCCCGTACACGCGTCACCCTAGTTCCCAGGTTTTTTGACCCACCTTGCACGAGGCTGGTATTACTTATGTTCAGATAGGTGTGAGGTGGCTCTTGGCCACGCAGCTACCACGGTAGCCTTTTTGGCGCGCTCCGCATCTGTGTGTGGGTGCCAGAGTTGGTACCACCTGTGTAAGGCGGATGTGTCTCGTAGGGCACTGGAACTCAACGATGTCTCTGTCACACATGAGTGGGCTCAAGTGGGGATACGGTCCTCACAGGTTGTTCAGCACGGCGTAGGCAGTGGAGTTAGACTGCTACGAAGTTTTATTGGAGACATCTGTCCGGTTGGTGCCCTACATGAATTTTCGACAGTGCCTGCTGCGCGCCCCAGCCTGTTTTTCTGCCACCAGGATAGGTCTACCCTTGCCGAAGTAATGTTACGGAGGGTGACCGGTGCCGCGCTTCGCGGTGTGGGGGCCCGTTTTGGCACCCATTTATTTAGGATAGGCGTCGCATTGATCGCGGCTACGTTTGGAGTACTCGGAGGCCGACATGCGTGTACGCGCAATTTCTTATATGTACGTGCCCTCACTGTACGAGTACCTAGTTATGACCTTAACCTCTTCTCCTCTTTTACAGATCCTGTGTGTCTCTACACACCGGTGGCAGTGGGGCTGGTGGGCCGCAGCTATGTACACTGGGCAGCAGTATATGCTGCGGCGACAGAGAGTGGACCGCGACTTGGGCTGTGTGCATCCGCACGTATGCGATGGTATGGTATGTGCGGCACAAGGGGGTGGGAACTGTTGCCGTTCCTGATGTCTGTCGGGGATGCTGGACCGCCCGATGTTCTTAATAGGCACCTCGGTAGCAACGATCTTATATGGATCACTGCTGTTACTAAACTGTCGAGGGGCTGTGACCTGGCGTTTTATATCACGTATGGCTTACACACGGTCGCTATGGTCTAACATCGTGCCGAGACACCAATTTAGGGGAGACATGGATCTCCGTGGTTCGGACTGTTCCGGCTGCCAGTGGACAAGGCTGTTGCTCAGTCCCTTGCTGAGCATGGCTGGGAGACAGCCATTGGACACCTGAGGATAGGCTTACAAAAATTTTGCCGGAAGGCAGGGGAAAGGGTCCACCTGTCGGCTGGAGGTATGTACCTCTTTCTGGGTGTGGTGCAAGCAGGCCTGGTGACCGAGCTGACGGTCTTGGGGGGGGGGCGGTGAGTCATCATGGACGCCTCCCCGTGTGGCGGGTAGCACTGGTAAGGTAAATATTTATGACCCATAGGTATCCGGCAGGTTCTCAATTGACTGGCCAACACTTAGACAGGTACAGGTGTAATAACGTTGACCGGTCAACGACGAACCAGGCAAGGGGTGATGGCAGGAGCTTTTCAGCATGCATCACCCCGTGATTTGACGGATACACATCAGAGGGTGGGGTCAGTAGATAGTTTATTGACTACGGTCAACAATTTGTTTGTGTCAACAAACAAATAGATACAAATGGATACATTGTAGCCAATTGCCGTTGGCAATTTTGGGAGGAACCTTACCAGTGTTACTGCGGCCTGCTTGCCTTAAGAATTATAATTGGATGAGTACCAATTGAAAGTTATAATTCGGACTAGGGCATTATTCAATAAAAGTGGCCCAATGCCTTTATCCATATACCGGTGTCTGAGTCTTTCTTTGGGGGGGTGCGCCTGCAAAGCACATTTTAAGGTAGTTCTCTAATCAGGCCTCCTGCAAAATCTGGAGGGTCAGAGCAGAACTACCTTAAAACTTCCTTCTGTGCCTCTGACAAGTCCCTGCCCTTTTTTTCCTTTTAGTATCAATTGATGCCATGAAGTCTCGCTCTTAGGAAGTGGACTTGATCCACAAAAGCTAACATCCTGCAGTTAATCTTTAAGGTGCCACAATGTTTTTTGTCATTTACTCTCTGATATACCTTCCTCCTGTCTCTACTGATTTTTCACTTTCCCACTCTCTCTTTGGTCATCCAGTTGTCCTAGCACTAGCATAGCTAAAAGGAAGAAAGAAACAAATAAAGAAACTGAACAGGAAGGAAAAAGGGAAGCAAGCAAAGCCAGGCACCAAGTGTGGAGAGGAGTGGATTCAAACCATTAAGGATCTGCAAATAAAGTTGATTTCCTCCCCTCTCTCTGCTAACTGTGTGGCTGGCTGAACCAAATTAACCTGGGGAAAGTTGACTTCCCAGGCACAACTTCACAGGAGATATATTTGCATTTCTCCTGCTGTGTAAATGATCTGTTACTTACAGCTCACTTCATACAGGAATTAGGCCAGAAATTTGAGGATGTCGAATCCTAGCTACTAGTATACAACACTTTCATCCTACAGACTGGCTTCCATTCCTGCAATGCAACTATTCTTCCTACTGTAAATGGAATCTGAATGACTTTTAACCATTTAAACAGGAACACGAATGTGCCAGTGTGATTTGCTTAGTCTGCTAAATTATGCTGTAAAGAAACGAAACTGTTTCTACCTGTTATTGTTTAAAATTCCTGAAAAGGATGGCATCATGGCAAGTTTAAACAGAGCCTCTAGGGACTCACATAGTTATTAGGAGGAGAATTTACCCAGAGACACCTCACGCAGGTTCACACACCTTGACCCCAAGGGTTCACTCACCCATGAGTAGGGCTAGCTATACTTAGAAATATAGCGGTTTTTGTTTCCCAGTTAAAGTGCTAGGTAGGATATTGTGCTTAGGAACAGGATAGCAATGGAGAGAGATTTAGAAGCTCGATAGCTTAGATTTTACGAAGGAATGGGATATTTTAGTTTGGTTTTGCCGGACCAGATGTTATTCTTAAGTTTTGCTATACTTTGCTTTTTGGAGCAGTATTTTGCCTTATGGACAAATGTATTGTATTGTATTGTTTATTTATACCCCTCTTTTCTAGTGTAAAACACTACTCAGAGTGGCTTCCAATAGTAAACAATATACAATAATAAGCAGAATAAAATATACATAAATAAAATACAACGCAAAACATAAGCAATACGCAGCGAAACATAATAAAGATAAATACAGTACTAATGCTGTGGATATATAGCTCACACAGCATTATACGAAAAAGTTATACAGTAAAATCAAAAATACTCAATACATCAATCTACCACACTAGGGACACCCAGCAGTCTCGATATCCCAATGTCTCAGCTGCAAGCTATTAACAGGAATAACATCGGTGATGTCTCTTGTGCACCGACTGCAAGAAGGGCATTAGAAATGCACGTATTTCCCAAGGCCGGCCAGGCCAGAGAATGAGCCAAGGCAGCGTCGGCGGAGGCTGAATTGCTGGCAGCTCTTGTCGCCCTGCGGACCCCTGCAGACTGAAGTGTCAGTCGCACCCCGGCCTGGTCCAAGGCTCTGGTGGTGGCAGGGAAGCGGCTTTTGGGGCCGTAGAAATGACCCCAGGTGCCACAGATGACTCTCCCCGCCTCCTCCTCTCCCGGCCGAAATGCCAGGCAAACCTCCGCCCGGACCATGGCGTGGGCAGCTCTGGCGGCAGCGGGGAAGTGGCTTTTGGGGCCATGGAAACAACCCCAGGTGCCGCAGATGACTCTCCCTGCCTCCTCCTCTCCCTGCCTCCTCCTCTCCCAGCCGAAATGCCAGGTGAACCTCCACTCAGACCATGGCGTGGGCGGCTCTGCTTTGCCTATTATTCAAATAAACACATAAGACCATCCTAGGTCTTATTTCCAAGGAATTTGGACTTTGCTTACCAATGAGCCAACTAACCACCATTTTACTTCTAAAAAGCTACCACACTCAAACCTTCCATGGCTCATTGTTTGCACATCGGGACTGGAAGGGAAGAGAGGCCAACCCAGGGGTAGCGCACTAGCTACAGGGCTGGAGTATCAGAGCTGTGGGAGTCAAAATGCCCTCATGCCTCATCCTGGGGGAAATGAATTTCAGCAGGTGCTGACAGCAAACTTTGTCTCCCCCTCCCATGGTTGTGACACCTACCACCAAAATTCTAGTTGTCCCCACCCCCACCCCCCAATTCTCCAGCTACTTTAACACACAAAAACCCATAGGACATAATACAAAGGGAAGATAATAGCAGTCCGAAAGTGTCTTCCATATTCACTCATCATCAGCCACCAATGATCTTAAGTGGGTAATGATTTTACATATTTTACACAAACTTGGCTGCTCTGGTCAATTGTTGTTTGATATTTAGATTCAGCATTTTTTAAAAAATATACTTATATCCCACTGTCTTTTCAAAGCATTTGTTGGACCTCACAATCAGCCTTTGGCACACATGAAGTTTCAGGGATGCAAATAATTCCAAACCATCCCATGAGCTTCTTCACATATCAGGAATGTGAACTTGTGCTTCCCACCTCACAAATGATACTCTCTAGCCATCATTCCACACAGGATCAGGTTTAGATTACATTCCTTTTGGAAGCGGTAGACAACTGTGCAAGATAATACAAATGGAACTTACAATTACATTTTAATTTGGAATAGACATCAGTTTAGCTGCTCCCCCGATGTCAGGAATGAAATAGTAATTAACATCACTGGGAGTCAATTTGAGCTACTATCAGTACGTAAAAAGCAGCACTAGCAAATGTTCAGATTTTAGAGAACCTTTTATTACCTGAACAATTCAAGCGCAAACTGCTGCCCTCACAAATCCTCCCTTTCCTGCATGTACAGTTTTTTAAATAATATAGCATCTCTTTAGTTTTTAAATGCATTTTAAAACTGTTCTAAAGTTTGTCTTAATGTTTGGTGTGTTGATTTGCAATACAGTACAATTAAATTTTACTTTTGAGTGTAATCAAGTATCTTTGAAAGGAAAAGGCAAGGAAGGAGAAGGCGTTTTCAACAAGTGACTTATGACTTCCATTATGATGAGCACTTACTATTTCAGCAAACCTTTATGTTCCATAACAAAACTTAGAAAGAAATCAGTGATTTAAAAAATTGATCATGAGAAGGAATTTCCATCACTCAAGTTATGAATGGATTGATTCTTGTGTATTCTGGTGGAAAAACTGAAAATGTAACAAGAATTTATAGAAACTGAGATCACACTCTTCACATATTTCCCATTTTTCATTTAGATGTCATTTGTTCTTTCTGAGTATTTTATCCTTAGCAAAACTTTCAAGATTCTAAATAAGTTTTTCATCCTGAAAAATAAAAGGGAATTCTCATTTAGACTTTTCAGTCCCTGTAATTCTCTGCATTATATGTATATTTTTCCCTTGATGGGGAAATGGGATAATATTACGTCTAAGTGATAAGGACTGTGTGAGTCAGCGTATCGTTATAAAAAAACACTTTACTGAAACAAAAACAGTTGGAAAAAATTTCTTTTCAGAAGTGTCTTAATGTATAGGCCTCTGGAGCTCAAGTACTTTAACAAGTGAAAGAGTTTAAACAGGCCTAATGCTGTAAGGAGGGAAAGGAGGAATAAAACCTTTACTGTGATAAATAAGGAGGTTGGCAGTGAAAAGTGTAGCCAATCTCACAAAACACAGGCTCTGGAATGGAGGGCAGGTATATATTGTTGGTTTTTAAAGTCTAGGTCCAAAATGGTATGACCAAATGTCATGGATCAAGTTTACTGACAAAGGATACAGTATAATTACCATTACTTTACTATTATCATTCTAAAACCATATGTCAAATTGTGTCCAGCACAGAGGAAGGAAGGAAAGGAAAAATCACTAGATGAGCTAGTCTGGTTTCCAAAATTTTAGGATACAGTACCAGTAGTATACTGCTCCAGCTTCCCACCAGATCTCTGGAACCGGTAGCGGAAATTTCCCCAGGCTACGCCCACTTAGCCAGCCACGCCCACCTCCCTACCCCAGGCCATGGTGTGGCCAGCCAAGTGGGCATGGCCCACAGAGTTAGCTATGCCCACAGAGTTAGCTATGCCCAGGGTGGGGGTAGTAATTTTTTTTTTTGCAGTGCATCACCTGTGTTGAAGCAATTTGCAAAATCATGAAAGCCGCACCAGAAATCTGTGTAGTATAGAACAGCAAAATGGAAAGGACATATAAAATAGAACAATCCACTATAGCATCTAGCATCTCATGAAGGTAACAGATAATTGCCATTTGCAACACAAAATCATGAACTGTTGGAAAGCAGTGCATACTGAGTAAGTGAGAAATGTGGCACACATATCACACACTCTCATTCTATACACTTTCTCTGTTGAGTTTAAAAAAAAAAAAACATTTTAGCACCTTCTGTAACTCTACTGTCTTCCACTTGGTCCACTAATGATTGCTGCTCAGCTGTACTCATCCATGTTTCATTTTTACGGAGACATTCTTCCTTTCCCATTACACAATTGAAACCATCTTATTTTCTTCCTCACTTTTCTCCTATTTAATTCCTCTCTCTATACCAGGGATATGTTCACTATCACAATCACTTTTATCCATTAGTCTTGAGGGTCACCTATGTTTAATGATGATAACATTTATATTAAAGGGTAAATACAATTGCAGGAGACAGTTGAGCACAACTCAACCTCAACATCTTATAATAGATACAAAATGTAGTCTCGGGACCTCCACACATGCAAATATAAAACACAACTTCAAGATTTTTAAAGTGCAAAATAGGCCAAGTTTTCAAAATGACCACTAACAGTTTATAATTCCCCAATGTCCTATGCTTCTCCCCAAGAGGCTGTTTTCTATCTGAAATAAAAATTTTCTATAAGGAATCATTTATTTGTGGGAGAGCCTACCAGCACCCTGAAATTGTATGACCCACAAGCACATTTTGTTTCTCTTCTGTTCTGAGTAAAGAATATTAGTTTATGTGCTTTCTTCACATAGGACAATAGGCTGGTTGACCTCCTCTTTATAAGACCTTGGGAACTGATGTGGCCTGGCTGCTGCAAGAAGAAAATTTTATGCATGACCTGAACTGAATCTTAGACACAGCTGCTTGGACTGCCGTCTGGTATATGGAACAATATGGCCTACATGCTGCTGTGTCATAAAAAAAACTCTGTACACCACCTACCAGCTCCCTCTGCCATTTTTTCAAACTAGGTTACTGTTTCTTCTCACAGCTTCCGTTTGACCCCATTGCTTCTCCTAGTGATTTCTAGATTTCCAAATTGTAGGAATACCTTTGCAGAGAGTAATATTTAGTCACGTGAGCTGCACCGTGCAGTGTGAAATGGTACAACCCAGAATGAGCATGGTTAAATATGAATTGTCAAAAGATAAAACAGGCAAATAAAAAAGAGAGGATAAAAGATGGCAAAAGATTTGCATAAAATATAGATGTGCATAAAATACACATGTATAGTGTATTTTGTATAGAAATGGCTATGTTGCAAATAAAACAAAATATTTCGGTAAGAAGGCATGCCTGTTCAGCCAGCTGTTAAGGTGCTCCTCATTAATGGGTAACGTCTTAAGTTCTTTTTATTCTTTAGCATTAAATCAGACCTATACTATACAGAGGGACTGTGGTGGCTCAAGTGGTTAAGGCACTGACTGGAAGGTGGCAGATGAGCAGTTCAAAACCCGAATAGTGCACGACGGAATGAGCTCCTGTCTCTGCCCCTGCTCCTGCCAACCTAGAAGTTCAAAAGCAAGAAATTGCAAGTAGATAAATAGGTACCACTTGGGTGGGAACGTAAATAGCGTTTCATGCACTCTGGTGTCTAGGCATGCCTGCCAAATGTCCACAGAAATGTCTGCAAATGCAGATAGCACTGGCTCTTTAGTTATAAACAGCGATGAGCACTGAACCCTAGAGTTGGATACGACTGGCTTTTGAGCAAGAGCGACCTTTACCTTCATACTGCACAGGTTTCTGCACCCTGATCTTTAGCAACCAAAGCTACATTTTAGAACTAAATCCAAAAGTCAGCAAGGTAACTAGCCAAGTTGGCTGAGGGATTCTTGGACCTTTGGTCAAAAAAATTAATTTTTCAAATTCTGCTAAGAGAGTCTACTTTGTACATAGGTCACATGGTCACCTTAAACAAGTTTAATATCTCAGTGAGAATAGGCCCTGATATAGTTTTTGAGTATTTTCTGACTACTGAGTATTTTCTTTTCTCTGAGCAGAAATTTTTCTGTTAACTGATTATCAAAGTCTATTCTTTTTACAAAAATTATCATCCTGGGTAATAGAACAAACTATATTAACTCTCTCACCTTAAAGAGTTGGATAAGTGTCCCCATTGATTCCTGTACACATATCAGCTTAGCCATTTCTGTCTGAACCAAATGTAAATGCTTGATAGCTAAGTTTGGGCAAACATGCTCATATCAGTAGTCAGATATTGCCAGGAAATGATGTGAAGGAAAAGTGAAGACTGAACTTTTAACAACTATAAATGTGTCAAGATATTACAATAGCACTTTCTTTGTGAAATATAGGAATCATGCCTCAAATACAATGAAAGCTCTATGAGACACTTTAGTTCTTCTTCAGGGTTTTCATGACTCAAACACATGGGCTTTCATGCCTGTGCCAAAACTCGAAATTCAGTTTTCTGAATTCAGAGATAACCACTTGAAGAACAATTTGTTTTTCTTCTCTGTGATTTTCATGAATAATACACAATTTGGGTTCAGGCTTTGTCCAGAAATCCAATTGTGTAATTTACAAATAAGCACTAAAAAAAAAAACCCTACAGATACAGATAAGCAAATTGTTCTTTCTGACATCATATTATCAATAAAACATATCTCAAATAATTTTGTTAACTGCCCAAGGATCCTTCATGTTAATATATGGTACCTGTCCTGTACCATATAAGTGACAGGAAATTACAACCGAGATTCCATCCTGATTAATATCATGTCCCTTTGCCTTTCAGTTAATGCTGTTCTTTTCTTGCAAAATGGAAGCACTAAGCAGCTACAGCAGAGGATTCACATGGCCTCTGCGCTTCAAGTGCATGGAGCTTCCACAAACATAAGTGTTGAAAAGTAAAGGTAACTCTTTCACACCCTTCCCACAATTCTTTTCTGTGGCCAATTGCTTCAGTTACATAGCTAGGACAAAACATGCTTATTTAGTTCAATTGAGCCAACCCAAACTAAATAGCACACCCACTCATCTATTCCTTTTCTATTACTCCAGGTTCCGGAAACACCCCTTCTGTTTAAGGCTGTGTTTGTGTGTCAACACAAGATTAAATTATCCTACCAGATTAATTTCCAAAATGCACAGTAATCAATGGATGTTATTCTTTTCTAGATGCACAGATTTCAGCATTACATTAGTTTAAGGCAGCAATCCTTTACCCACTAATCTGGAAGCCATGTCAAATTCAATGAGGCTTACTTCTGAGTAGACATGTATGTATGTAAAATTGTCTTCAGAGACATGCTCTCTCTATGATTATCAATAAACCTCTGATTCATCCAAATTATTTCCTTTTTACTCTCAATGCAAAAGATATCCTTATTTATATCATTTCTTGAATATGGAGCATGCCGAGTGTAATTGGACCACGCTTAGCATAAATTATCCCACAGGACTGTTGTAAAGGTTAAGGTAGGACAATCTTTTCTATTTATCAGAAACTGGACATAACCTGAATCGGCCCATAACAGGAGAGCTGTATTGGACCTTCATGAGTTTCACTGAGAAATGGTTTAGAGGAGCCACAGATGATGACTGTTCAGAAAACAAAGTACAGTACAGTACTGTATTCCAATTAGACATGGGTTTGTTACCTCCATTTTCAGGGACACACCACCCTAATTTTATTCCTCTTTATTTTCCATGCTTACTCTTTTTATTCCTTCAAGAAAGTTATCTAATTTACTATTTTTTAGTTGCCACCCATTTCTAGGTTTCTGTCTTGCACCAAGCATTACTCTAACACACCTCCATTCACATACTTATGGGCATAACTGCAAGCCTCCCCCGCTTCACTGGTCTTCTCAGTCATCTTTTAGATATGTCAATTTCCTCAAGCTATAAAGGAAAACTGCCAGTTAACCGTGCCCACACATAACCCCTACTTTCATGAATAGAACTCTGTATATGGTCAGGAACCTCACAATTATCGCAAGGCTGTCAAAGTAAAGCAGTGCTTGCTCCAGGATGCAGCAAAAATGATTATTTGGTGTAAATAAAAATGCGGATAAAAATGCATAAAATGCCAGGGCCTTATTAAATAATATAAATTTGATATCTAACATTCTCTCTTCTATGTCTCAAAGCAGGAGTCAAAATTAACACCCAAAGCCCTCCAGTTACACAGGAAAAACCTCAATTACCCTACCTATTGTTATCTCTCACCCTTGGAAGTTCAGAAATTCCATCTCAATCTCCTGTTTTCCTGTCACTTATTGTGCTTACTATCACCTGCATACTTTGATATAATGGAGGAAGGCAGCCCAGAGGTCAATCGGAATTGGGACATGGGGGAAGTCTGCATATCCATTGATACTGAAATTTCTTTTGTGATTATCCTAGATAGTGCTTGGGATGAGACAGGATGAAGTAATTGCTGGGTGGGAATTAATTGTGCCTAGCCCTGCCATCCTTCCACACACCTATTGGTCAATTCTCAACCTGGATTCAAAATCTGGACTTCTGATTTGTGCCAAATCACAATCCTGCCGCCCATTGGATGTCTCCTGAATGATGTCACAACCTGCATTTGCTGAACTATGAACTCTGTCATTTCCAGGGCAATTGCTCTACCCATCGCCTTTTGTTCTATGTAATTGACCTGTTTTGTCTCTATATGATTGACCTTTTAATGTAACTAAAGAGTCTGGTGCTGGGGTTTTGTTCACCATTGTAAATCTTTTATTTTGTAAAATTGTTAGCTAGCAGTAGAATTAGTTGAGTTCCCTTGGGTGGAGGGTATAAAAATCTCCTGATAGAAAATGTCAGGAGCACTCTCAGCACATTTGCACGCAAGACATCGGAACCAAAAAGAGCTGCTCACTTAAGGGACTTTAATAGGCAAAAGGTTGAGAATAGGGCTTTTCCCGGCACCCGGCCAGTGACGCTTAAACCCCTTTTCAATAAACCAATTTTAATTTTGCCTAAATTAAACGCCTCCTCGTTCTTGGGAGAAGGGCTCCACCAGCGACTCGAACCGAAGTTGTAACTGTATCCAGTATCCATTTTTCTGGTAACAGGTTGTTGTTTTTTTGTAAAACTAAGGTGAACCGCCCAGAGAGTGCACTAACCACTATGGGGTAGTACATAGGTATAATTGTTAAAGAGTCCATAATCCTCCATTTTGATAGTTCTATATGACAGACACACTTAAATGTGGCTCAGCTGAGAGAAAGACCTTAGGTAGAGAGCTTTATGGCCTGGCTAGGCCTAGCTTCCTGAACCAAATGGAAACTGCCCTGTTGCTGGCTAGGAGCTTTCTTTTTCAACAGGAAGCTAGGTGGAGTTAGGCCACTATTATGTCTGGCCCTTATAAGCACCAGTCCAGACAACGATGAACAAAACAGCAACAAGTCTTTATTCAACAGTCTTTTAGAGATGAGCTTACAAGATATTTCTGGACACGGAGATAGCTATACAATCCCAATGGAGTCAGTCCCTCCGGACTCTTGCCGTAGCATGACAATACACTAGCTAGCTTGGGAGCATAGCATAATGGAGGAGACCCAGGGTAAGCACGTATCTGACTACCTGTATGGAGTGGGAAGTATAGTCTGGTCCGGCCCCACCCTTGTTTACTCATGGGGTTTATATAGTGTCTCTTCGGCAGTGGCTTCCTGATACAAAGTAGCGACCCGCCGGATAACTGTAACTAACCAATCATTACAGAGTATATATGTATTTAACCAATGGAGAACAGGATCCAAAACTGTATCCAATCACAGGGCTTGGATTAGCATAATGAGTGTGCGAGTTTTTGTGCCACTTTAGGTTTCTAATTTGGATGGCGGGAAACTGCCATTTTCCTATTGCAAGGCGCTGCCTGAGCTACTTGCAATTATGCCTCAATACACAACTGCCACATAGCTTTCTACCTTAGGCCTTTATCCCAGTGAACTAAATTTAGACATCTGTCTGTCAGGTGGAATCCCCAGAGTGGAAAATAATGGGAATCCAAAATCCCATACCCACTCTCCTGAATTGTAAAGTACTGTTATATGTCATCAGCATAGACTATATCAGCCAGTACTAGACCATGAATGCCTTTACACATTGCTTATACATTGTATATCTGAAAACCATTAAGACACATTTCAGGTGTTAACATTCTCCTCCTCCTCTTTACTCTTATGAGTATGTTTAAAGGAGGAACACAGGATGTGATCTGCTGCATACATATTATTCATTACTAAGTCTTACTCTGATTACTGGGGGAAACCTGCAGCTTACTCTGTTGACTAAGAAAATCAAAGTTGTCTATCTATAATATACAAAATATTCTTTACTGTATTTGGTTTCCAAGTCAATGTCATTGTACCAATACACCTGTATTTCAAATAGAACTGGAAAAGTTATTCTCCTTTCTCTCAGTTACATGAACTTGATAAAGTTGATACACTATAGCACAAGGTGTAAAGGGTTGGAGATGTCAATTTAGCACAACAGAAGCAACAAAATATATCCTCTCTGTATTTTGTCATATAGGTATGGTCTTATATTTTTATTTTTTGAAAATTTATCTTTTAGTTAAAACTAAGATACTTAAGATTCTAGGTGGTGGGTTCTGTGCCTGATTCTCCACTTGCAAATACACACATTCCTGGAGATAGATATTTTAAAATTACATCTACCTTTTAATGAAGATTGCAAGGCATATACTCCATTATTTTAATTAAAACAATTATCTTGTTTTTATCTGTTTGTTTCTCTTTTAGTATGTCATTTAATTAACTTTCCACATTTCTTTCTCGTCACATCTCTTGTATTACCCTTATAGCATGGTTAATGCCTGAAAATTACTTTAAGCAGATATAAAATAGAAAATTAATTAAGAAAAAGTAAAAGATAATTTAATATAGATTCCTGACCACACAAAGGTCACAGGGCACGCATATATATATACTGTTATTTTGCTGTATGTAGAAAAATGTATCCACCAGACTGAAATTACGGTGAAACTTTTGAGTTGAGAGCTTTTGAAGAAGATATTGTCATTTAATTCTGAATGGCTAGTGAGCAATTGTTTCAAGACACTTCTATTACTTCTATGCCATTCCCTCCTGTGTTGTGTCTGACTCCCTTTGCTTTTTATTAAAATGTGCCCTTCACGAACTTAGTAACCTTACTTGATTAGCTTAGATTAGAAATATGAACAAGGAAAACAAAGTGTGAGTTGTCAATTTAATCATTTTCACATTCTGTAGGACTGTGTAGATTAGTTTATGGTTACTTAGGGGTTTAGTTTTATTATCCCAAACCCAGAATGACATCCTTCCCTTAAAAGTATGGAGCAGTGGACTGGGCATATGATGAAACAAAACAAGGATGAAACTATTGATTTAATTGTCTGATCTGTGGACTTTGCTTTTATGAACAGATCCACTGCTGCAAAATAATTTTAATAGAAAACTACCCACTACAAAACACAGATACCACAAACCGAAGTAATGACCATAAAAGTGAAAATTATAACATTTTAATTAACAAAATTAGGAAGTTGCATTTCTTTTAACACATGCATCAATGTAAGAAGATCCCACCAAAGCACTTTCGCCAAAATTGAAACTTAACTCCTATACACACACTTGGAAAAGGTGATATGTCAAGCACACAGAGTAAACTACAGTACCTTAGTTAATAAACAGTTTTCTTTAGTGCATTTAAAAGGGTTATTGACAATATTAAGCATTTTGTACAAAAGTAAACATTCACGTTAAAAAGCAGAATAGAAACTATTAATTGTAATGTTTACAAACCATTCAAATCATTTGTTCATGAACAAACTGCTTATGCTGTCAACACCAACAGTTTAAAAGCATGGCATGATGAACTCAACAATGCCTGGGTGACAACTCTCCTATCCATTGTTCCTTTAGGTATATCTGAGGACTTCCAATGTACCGGGAAAGGTGCAAGACAAAGCATGAGTTCAGAGAACAAACAACCACTGATAAATATTGTGAATATGCATGTTTTCAAATTCTAGGGTTTCACATTTTGCAAATACATTTTTGTTGCCTTTTTTTAAAAAAAAATGCAGCTGCAGACACTAGTGGAGTAGTAAAATAGCAGAAAAAATAGTTAATCTTGCAATAATTAAAAAATATAACAAAGAAAATGCAGTGAAAATATATCTGTAACGAGTTGGCTTATATTTATCAATCTTTATATGTAATTTAAGCTACCATTTACGCATGGCAGATTATCTTTTACATTGTGGTTTGAAGCAGCAGTTATGTGTGTGTATTGTAAAGGGGAGAAAGAAAAGAGGGGAGGTTGAATTATACGCAAAGGCACACACGTGCATTATTATAAAAGGTCTGCAATATCAGTTTACAGCATAAAGTGCTGTAGAGATCAATTAACTGCACCTGAAATATTAACCGTGCCTTTGAGCTCTGCCATTCTTTAATCCAAGAATATCTTAATAGCTTACAAAATTCTCCCTCTGCACATCTAGACGGAAAAATAAGTAGTGCTTCCAAAATGCTTTAATACCTACAAGAGGTATAATAGTATTTGGTCAGCATTGCCATTTTATGTTTCAAAAAAATAGTAAACATTTGTTACATCAATAATAAACATATTCATACAGTGCTTACTTGGAAAGTGCTCTGAGGCATAGTAATAGACATCCTCATAACCCTCATGATAATCTTCCTCCGGCCGGTACTTTTTGCCTTTTCTTCTCCTCGATCGTCTTATCTGCTTCACAAAGCCCAAGAAACGCTCCATCTCGTGTACCAGCCCACAATATCAGGTCTGTCTACCTTTTGCTGGTGTCACCCAACAGCTGCACTTAACAAAAACCAGTGTGAGCATGAATGAGCAGCCAATATATATAAAGAGAACTGGCCCTTCCGACCAGGCAGCTTGGTACCATTCAAAAATCAGTTACAGCTCTGACAATAAAGGATACTCATTTACCTTTACCAGACCCTGAATTAAAAGAATTGAGGAAATTAATTTCAACCAAAAAACAAATATTCTCAAAGAGATAACTGTATGCCAAAAGGGTGCACTCTTCATGTCAAGCACACTTTAATGAACAAAGCAAAGTTCAAAAGATGTCTATAAGAGCAAGAGGAATCCCAGCACTAGAATTTCACTATCCTCTCTCTCCATCATTTGAAGAGGGGCCAGAGGGGCGGAGATAAACATTACTCAATGGACTCAACCACATCTGAAAGCACAGGGTGTCTTCTTCAGTCTAGTAATCGCCAGCTAGCTATTTCCAGTTGTACACCTTTAAGACCGGTGTGTTTCCTTTCATACTCTTTCTTTTCCGTCAATTGCAGAATAGTAAACAACGTAGACATAATTTCTATTATCATACAATGCAGTCTGAACAAGCAGCAAAGTGGTTTAGCCCACATACACAGAGCACTCACTGGCAAGTGTGTACTGAATGTGTTAATTGGAGCAGCAGGGGAAAAGGTTGGCAGCTGCTTTTAAATGACACATTTACCCACTGGGCACTGATACATTTCAATCATTATCTGAACTAAATATTACAATACACAGAAGGATCCCTTATAGACTCGGCAGCAATACTTGCATCAACAAAGAAATGTAGGAATGTACAATTTAAACATTTCATCTGAGCTAGTAATCTCAAAAGCCTTCTCTGTGTTTTTAAACTTAAGAGAACATTGGAACTCCACATGATATTCTTTGGCTTTTTTTCCAGAGCCTGAAAGAATTCTCACTGTTTTCTACTTGTATGCTATTGCACAAGCATTCATTAAGATAAGAAAGGAATTTATAACATAGAACCTGTTTTTGAAGGGAGAAAAGGCAAGTTGATTTAACTACAGTCAGAATACTGATGATAACTGATTTTGCAAACCCTATCCTGTAAAATTAGGAAGACAGACAATCCTTTATCATTAGATTACCTTGATAATGAGAGGTAATTAATTCAAGAAGTACTTTCCCCCACATCATCTAAAACTAAAAAAAAAAAAAACACTACAAAGAGATGACACTGTGATCACCATTTTGAATGGTTGTATAAAGGTACGGTAAAGGTCACCTTTATCAAAGAAAACAAATAACACATAAACAATAAAAATAAGAGGGAAACCAACTGGTGCCCATTCAGTAATCTAGACAGTTCCCCCATAAAGGGGCTAACTCTGATGTTTCTTTACCCTGAATTTGCTTGTTGGAATAAAATGTTTTCAGGAATTTACGAAAACCAATAAAGTGGGGATGATTTTTCAGTGATTCATTATTTCCAAGAAACATCAGGACACAAAGGCAAAACTCACAGCTAATAGAATCTTGGTCATCACTTACTAACTATTGACAGAATTTGAATCAGCTCTCAGAAGGTATCTGACCAGGTTCCTGCTTTTAGTTCCAGAACGCAACTCCACATCCTGTTCAACTGGATCTTTAAACCTACACTTTGGTATTTCCTGCTGTCACATCATAGTAGTATTTTCTCCATCATTGCTTTTCTCCATCACTGCTACTACTCATACAGGAATATAGCTAGAATCTTCCTAACTTGCAAGGATCATTTGCTTACTAAAAATAGAAGGGAATTCAGAACCCCATACACACTCGGAAACTATGCTCAATGCAAAGAACACAGTTGTACAAGAATACAAATGTGAAAAAGCAGCAGAGCGCACTGAGAATTCTGTAAAACATGGCCAAAGGCATAAGCAAAACCTCCAAAGTTCATTTCTCTTGGTGGGAAGACTTAGATGTGTTGATGCTGTTTGGATAATCTGACCTTAACCCACTGGTGTATCCCAAGTTACATTAAGAAAAGTAGAGAGAGAGATGCTCTTACTTTTCCTAGGCATGTCCTTAGAATGGGAACATAAAAGTATATATGCATTTGGGTTCGAAATTATTTACAATGTGGTATGCTTTAATTACACTGCTGTTCTGCCAAGCACAGGCTTGGGATCATAATTTCCCTGAAAAAGCCAGACCCTCTGGTAGCTCAGATGAGGTCTGAGACATTTTACACTGTGAAGCTTCCTTACTATGTGAGGAGAAGGGCACAAAAAATAATGGAAGAATTATGTTGTGAAGACATAGATCCCAGGGGTAGTGAGGGAGATCCTTTATGGCTCTTGGCAGCATGGCTTCTAGGCAACCAAATTACTTATGAGCTGCCCATGCACTTAAGTCAGAGGAAAAGCTCTCCACCCCCCACCACACCTTTCTCCTCTTCACCAAGAGTATGTTTTTCAGAAAAGGAAGGACAAGTTTGGCTAGATCTTAATGCACCTGCCCCTTCTTTTGGTAGTTGACCTGAGCTACTGCTGTTTCCCATCTGCAGCCAAACAACTGAGAACCAAACAACTGGACTCGGCGCTTACTGAAATTGGCATGAAACAAAAAAAACTTTTTAAAAACAAAGCAAAACAGAACAGAAAAACAATGCTTGAATGGGTGACAAACACAGCCAAAAGAGAGGAACCTATACCCATGCATGGGTGGGAAACATAGCTTTGTCAAAAACAAATCCTGATAGTGACAGACTAATCTGATTTCATTTTTCAATCAGGTAATTTCCAGGGTGGACAGAGGGAATGCTAGACTTCAGCCTTTGACAAAGTGCCCCATAATATTCTCCTATCTTGCAAGATAACCGAGTGTGGCATGGATAGCACAAGTGTCAGGAAGATATAGAGTTGGTTACAAAATCGTAAGAATTATTAATGGCTCCTTCTCAAAATGGGAGGTGGTAACATGGTTCAGTACTGGGCCCTGTGGTCTTCAACATTTTCATTAATTACTTGGATGAGGGAATTCTTTTCAAATCTGCAGATGACACAAAACTGGGTGGAATAGCTAATACGAGTACTAGTATAGGTTCCTCTGGGTGGAATAGCTAATACTAGCAAGTACTTTGGAAGACAGGAGCAGAATTCAAAAATATCTCGATAGGCTTGAACACTGGGCTGAAACCCAATGAAATTTAACAGGGAGGGAAGAAATAGATGCACAGTTACAAGATGGAGATACAGTACTTGGCTCAGTAATGCTACAAGCAAGAAGGGTCTTGGAATTGTTGTAGATCAACAGGCTAAATATGAGTTAACAGTGCGATGAAGCTACAAAGAAAGCCAACACTGTTTTAGGCTGCAATAGCAGGAATATAGTCTCAAAACCCTGTGAAGTACTAGTCCCCCTCTATTCAGCACTAGTTAGACAGGGGGTGCCCAAACCTTTTAGGCTGTGGGCCAGTCACGTGGTTCAGGGGGCTGGTCACTATGTCTTGAGGACCAGATCCGGCCCCCAATGCCAATTCATTCAGCCCACAAAGTTCTCATTGCTCCCCGAAGCGGAAGTAAAACACGCCTGTATGGGAGCAATGAGGGCTTCATGGACTGGATGAATTGGTGTTTGGGGCCAGATCTAGTCCTCAGGCCATAGTTTGGGCACCCCTGAGTTAGACCATATCTTCTGTGACCAATTCTGGGTGCTGCACTTTAAGAAATATGCAAACAAACTAGAGCAGGAATGACCCTGCTGTCCTTCCCCTTGTAGATCCTATAGCTCTTCCTGGCAGGTGCCATGCCTACAGTCTAAGCTACTGATTTCCCTTATTAACACTGTGCATGTTCCCTGGGAAGAGAGGTCCTAGACCTAGACAGACTGGTGTGTCTAAAAAACCTGAGAGACCGGTGTGGAATGTCCATGGAAGAACTGCATAAAAGGAGTTAAGAACAGGAAGACTATCGCCATGATGATAGCCAATATCCGAAACGGATATGGCACTTGAAAAAGAATGTCACAGAAATAGTAATTCTTCTTTATTAGCTGATACAAGGTGGCCGTTGCCCGGGGTATGCCTGATTGTGGTGGATGCTCTTTCTGTGTACCTCAGAAACAGTGCTAGGAAAAGGTTAATGAAAGTAGGAGTAGAGTTAAAAGAGCAACAGGCTACCCTAAAGTGATTAACTTCAAAAGCTTTTTCCCAGTTCATAGTTCTGACAAAAGTGAATCTTTCCATGAAAAAGCCTTCTGGGTAGGAAGAGAGAAAGAGAGAGAAATCTTATAAAGAAAGAGGGACAGAAAAGGAGACTGTCTTAGCTACATTTATTCCTGTGAAACCCAACATCAGCACATGAGCATTGACAGATTTCCCACAAGAAATTCTAACCTATGACACTGTTCCCTTTCCTAGGACAAAAGCCAGTAGTTTGGTAGTTTGATGATGGCAGAGAATATAAACACACAACGAATACCGGTAGTTCTTTTTTGGACAACAATTCTCCGAATACTCCAAGCAGTTAGGTCATGTCCATACTGGCTGGTGAGAAGGTCGAGAACTGAAACTGTTCCAGTCTCTGGTATTCACTGCAGGATTGGCCAATGCTCCCAAAATGACTGATGAGCTACATGCTATAATCCCACATCAGACATAATTTCCAACATTTTACAAAGCTCCTTTTCTCATTGATTACTTATCCCAGGCCACCATGCTTTCCCCTCTCAACAGCCAGCCAGTATCTTCAGCAGATTTGCACGAAAAATGCTATAAGTCATTATTTTCATTGTGGAATATTTAGTTCCACCTTTTTAAACGTTATACAGTGGAACCTCATACAATAATTGCCCCGTATAGCAACGAAATCACATAACAATTAGTTTTTTGGGGGGAAATGGTGTCCCGCATAACAATTTTCCTTATGGAAAAAAATCATACAATTTTTCAATGGGAAAAACCACTTAGCAAAAAAAATCGTTGTATGATGCATTCCATAGGGGAAATCGCTATACGATGCAGGTATCCTATAGCAATTGTTTTGTACACAATGAGCCCCGTGGAATGGATTAAAATTGTTGTATGAGGTACCACTGTATATATAATTCTATCCTCTTGTTTGTACTGTACTGCTTCTTATGAGCAAAACATTTGACTCCAGTTGGCCTTCAATGTGAAGGAAGGGGAACAAATATATAATAATAATAATAATAATAATAATAATAATAATAATAATAATAATAATAATAATAATAATAATAATAATAATAATAATAATAATAATAATAATTATTATTATTATTATTATTATTATTATTATTATTATTATTATTATATGTCAGAATATGGTAAGAGAAAACTGCTTGAATCGAGATTTGGAAACATAAAATTTATAGTCTCCCAAGAGATCATTGCTACACAATATTTAGTCTTAGGTATGAAAGTTAATTAGGTATGAAAGTCACATCTTATGATGTGAATATCACACTTATTTTTAATAAGTTTTTATTAAGATTTTTAAGTTTAAAACACAATACAAAACACTTATTTTCTGTAACATAAGTTCTTCTGAAAATGATGGCTCCTTGAAAGTAGAAAGCACAGCTAATTATGCATGTTCTAAACCAGGGGTCTCAACCCTTTCATGTCACGGGCCGGACCACTCCCCCTTAGACAGCTGAGCAGGCCAGACACATGGTTCTCCCCATTATAAACACTGCCGTAAACCGTGGTGAGTGTGTTTGCATGTGGGCGGGGGCATTTATGGCTATCATAAACGTGTCCGCTTCCACTTCCGCTTCTGGAGTCATCACTGCAGGCCAGATGATTTGCCTTCAGGGAGCCCGGGCCGGGTCATGGTGAACCCCTGTTCTAAATCAAACAGATGTGACTACTGCAACACTGTATACATAGGAAGATCTAAGGAGAACTCTCAAGTAAAACCACTTAAAGGCAATAGTGAATAAGTTATCCAGTGGTGGGCTCCAAATTTTTTTACTAACACACTGTGGGCGTGGCCTACTCTGTGGGCGTGGCCTACTCTGTGGGCATGGCCATGTGACTGGGTGGGCAATCTAGTCATGCCTGCCCAGTGGTGGGATTCAAATGTTTTAATATCTACTCTATTGTTGGCGTGGCCAGGGGGAAAGCTCTGCTTTGCACCCGAATTAGGACTACTTTATTTCAAAACTTGGATGGGCAGGGCCAGCCAGAATTTCTGCTACCAGTTCTGGCAAACTGGTGCAAACCTGCTGATGCCCACCACTAAAGTTATCCATCCTGTAACATGCACTATATAATTATTGTCTTCTCACTCAATGCCTATAATAGGTTCCTGTGTTTATCAGTACATAGTATTACATTCCTTTGTGTGTACTAGCATAGGTGCCCGTCTTCGATGGTTTTTTTTTTTGGGGGGGTGCGCAACCCATGAGGTGGGGGTGGCTTGGGGAGGTTTTTTTTCCTTTTTGCCTCCCACCCACACCGTTTGTGATGCCCCCTGGCTCTCAGTAAAGGAACCTGGGCAGACTCACCCCGGCGCGATGATGAGGGAGGGATGGTAGGTATTGAGGGGGAAATTTAGGAGGAAAGGAAAACGGGAGGGTAAGATTGAGGGAGGGAAGGAAAGAAGGAAGGAAGGGGAGAAGAATGGCTGGAGGTAGCCAGGGGGTATTTGTTGTATGTTTAGGTGTTTCAGACCCTGATACACCCCAACACAGAGAGACACACTCACTCACTCACTCTATCTATCTATCTCATTCAGGCACACACACACACACACACAAGTGACTGATCCGGAACCCACTGTCTTGTGCATTGTCTTGCACACACACACAGACACACAGTCCCTGTCTCTCTCTGTCTCTCACTCACACAGCATTGATGTACATTGAAAGTGTCTCGTTCCAGGGCTGTAGTGGCTTAAATGGAATGGGTTTGTTCCATCCGCATCAGGACCTTTTCCCATCAGTCATTCACTCTCAAGTTCAGCCTATTGTAGTTCAACATACAAATCAGCTCTCTCCAACATTCTGTTTCCAGGGCTGGCTAGATTCTCTCCGGAATTCCAGGACCTTTGCCTGTCATTCTTTGCCTGTCATTCTTAACCAATCACAGTCCAACATGCAAATCAGCTCTCTCCAACATTCTGTTTCCAGGCCTGGCTGTTAAACTGCCGTTTTTCTCCCATGGCTCCATGGGAGTTGTAGTTTCCATTCTTTTCTCCATTTTGTGGGGCTTAGGCCCCACTCTCGGCATCCGGACCTTCGTGGTCTCAGTTGGGCAAGGTATGTGTGCACGGTGCATTACGGGATAGGCTGCACGGGTGTGGACATGCATTCTGCACACGCACGACCACATCCCTTCCTTATAGGTTAAGATTTCCTTGTTTTGAAATATAGCTTAGCAAACTGTCTGATGATAAAAGATACATCTGTAAGGAGCTGGTGATAATACCTAGATATGAGACTTTGTTTTGAATATTCTGAAGAAAAGTCATTACATAAATGTAAAGTCTCAATCATTATCCCAGTAGCATTCTAGTTAATAAGCAGATGAGGAATCAATAGGGGCATGCAGGCTCACCCAAAGCTTAGGCAAGCACCCAACTGAGCCAACCATCCTTCTGAGTTACATAAGAGGCACAAGAGTGTTTATAAGGGAACTGCAGTCTATCAGCATTTTACATACTCTTGGTCACCATAATCTCAAGGCCCTATATACCAACTTTCCCAATGAAGAAATCTATAAAGATGGACTGGCCTAGAATCAATCAGGAATATCATCCCACGTGAATTATAGCATATGTAGCCACTAAATTCTCCAACATCATTTTAATCTGCAGGTATTCTAGATTTGGTGGGAACATATACAGTAATTAAAGAACATTAGCATGTCATAGGTACAGATAGAGATGTAAAATTTCTGGAAATTTTGATGCCATGGGGATTTTTTTTACAAATTGAAAGTCACTCTGTTACTATAGGAACATAAAATATAACCACAATTTGATTTGGTATAAAACTAACACAATTGGTATATTAACCGCCCTGAGTCGGGTTCTGCCTGAGTGGGCGGTATATATAAATATGACTATTAAATTAAATTAAAATACAGTGTATTCAAATAATTGTTACAAACAGAATTTACATTTTTTAAAAAAATATTTGTAATTGTAACAATCTCCTGAGTTGTACAGACAGAATCTTTTTGGTTTTGCTAGTTTATGTCACGCAGGCAAAAAAGAAGAAGAAATGATCACCATTAATAACAAAGCAAATTATTTTTATTTCCTCTCCATAGTAACAAATAGACATAAAGCACCCATTCCCATTAAAAGAATTGAGGGAGAAGGGAGTGTGTGTAGATTCAATAAACATGTCTTAAATATTTTATTCATCGTGCTAAAATAAGAATAATCAAGTTTCTTCCTTTTTTCATTTTTTTGGAAAAAATATATAAAGGCTTCAGGAAAAAATAAAAAACAACACAGTTTCCCCCTGCAGACTTAAGGCATATATCCGTTCAGAAAATGTCAAGGGTCATTCTCTTGCACAATTCTCTCAGCATCTCTACTTATCTTAGGTGGAGCAGTGTCACTACAAATTCTTAATAATGACAAGCCTCTAAAAATACTTAATTCAGGAATAAGAAAAAGTAGTCAGAGTGTTGCTTGTAGAAGAAAATAGAAACCAATTTATTGTATCTTGCATGCAAAATGGTGACTTCTAGTTAAGGAGGGACTCTTACTGTATGCCAGTGTACATCTTATATACTGACTAGCATTTTTTGCCCGGCCCTGCTGGGCAGGTATAACTTGTGTGTTGGTGGTTGGGGTGGTTTTGGGGGGTACATACACACAACCCAACCACACACGCAACACAACCACATACACACACATATACACAACACAAGCACACACACACACACACATACACACACAATACACAGAGAGAGGGGGGAGAGGGGGGAAGAGAGAGAGGTGAGAGAGTGGGGGGGGGGGGAGAGGAGGCTGCAGGTGTGGAGGCTGCACCCTGGTGAGTAGGGAGGGAAGGGGGGAGGTGGAAGCATTTATTTCCCCCTTTCCCTGCCTTGGGGGGGGGGAGCAAGGAAAGGTGGGAGGCGGAAGTTTTCCATTTCCCCCTTTCCCTGCATGGGGTGGGGTGGGGTAAGCAGGGAAGGGCAGGAGGCAGAAGCTTTCCATTTCCCCCTTTCCCTGTCGTGGGGGGTGGGAAGCCTTTTTTCCCCCTCAACTGTTTCAATGGGATTTTTTGTGTAAGGCAGCGTTTCGTGAGGGGAGGCGCTCTCCCTGGTGGATCGCTGACTGCCGCCTTTCTAGTACCCCCACTATTGTTTCGGGTCAGCTCTTGAAACAGCTGTGGGGGTAATACAAAGGTGGCAGCCAGCGATCGAGCAGGGAGAGCATATCCCCTGATGAATCGCTGGCTGCTGTCTTTGTTTTTTCCCCTCAACATACCCTAGGGCGGCGAAGTGCTGCGTCCGCCTTCGGCGTCCTTGTGCTCTCGCTGTGTGATTTTTTTTGCATGCACCAGCTTTCCCAGCCTCCTCCGCGCTCACGTCCTTCAGCCTGATTGGCTGAGGGGTGGCGTGGCGCAGAGGATGCTGGGATGTGTAGTTTTTTTGTTCATGTTTCTGGGGCGTTTGCCCCAGTCACTGTTTTGGGACCCTTGTGGCGATGCTTTTTGGGTCTTAAGGTAAGTGTGGGCAGCTTGGTACAAGATAGTTGGGCTGGGTATTGGCGCTAATGCCTGACACTCACCACCCATCCACCTTCTTATAGATATAGATGAACAAACAACCTATGCTGTTACAAACAACATTCGCAATGGCTTCTCCCATTATTATATTCCCAAAAATATGATAAATGTTGCACACACTAAATACAGTATATGAATTTCTAAAGAAGAAATACTAGAATATTAAACTTTATTAAATATTAAACTTTCATGTCAGACTTGGCCTAAGTTCTTCCAAAGGGGTTTACTTGTAAACAAGTGGTCAAGACTATGTCTCCTTATGCTGTCAGAACATCTGTTAGAATCCAGATAAGAAAGGGTGTGGATCTTCAGTTAGCTTACTTTGAAAAACAACTTTTGTAATTTAGAAATGAATTTCTTCATTTCAAAATGGTTCTGGTTCTGCTAGAAGTCACAGCAGTACCAACAAAAGGATATATTTTCTCAACTTTCTTATTTCATCTTCTTCCTTCCTCATCCTACACGCCTGGTATCAGACAAGGTTTCCTGTTTGTCTAATCATAGTTTCCCCTAATGTTTGAAACTTGTTACTGTGGTTTGAGCTCTCCCTATACATCACAATTACATGGAGCTCTTCAGTTACAGTTGGCTGGTTCTAACAAACTGAGACTCTTCCTTAGCATCCAGACATACAGAAAAGAAGAACAGCTTTAAGACATTATTTATTCTTATTCCAAGAAGGCATAATTTATTAGATGGGTCCAGTATGTTTGAATCATGCCTATGTCAGGAGGAAAAGTCATTATCAGCATTTTCTGTCTCATTAAAAAGAAAAACTATTCCATTCTATGTCAACATTTCAGAACTAAAATACACAAACTAAGAGCTAGTCAATTAATGCACCAATTAATCTGACTGTTGCAGCTCAAGTGTGAATATCTGCAAAGTTATGAAATATTCAGCTGTAGAAATGTTGTGTTGGTATGAAATCCCAAAAGAATTGTCAGTGAAGTTTGCAAAACTAGCTTACCTGACAGAAACCTGAAAAACTACAGATTTAGTCTCAAGCACATGTTCTTGTCTCAAAAATATCAGCTCTAAAAATAGTTAAATCATTGTGAAAAAAATCCTGTGATTATAGAAATAAGTAAGAAAATGCTGTCTCTTCCTAATACTTACAAGTCTTGAATCAGAGCACCTTTTGGAAAACCTAGAAATAGGCTTTTTACTTGCCCTTGATTCTGAACACTTAAAGTAAACAGCAACCAATTTTTAGTGCTTCACTACACAACCAAGCAGCCTACGAATGAACGTTCTCCTTGTCTTCAGTTTAAAGATCATGTTAATACAATGCATCCAATATTATTTTCTGACACAAAAAGTTTAAATACAGATGCTGAAATATCAGTGTTATGGTCAACAAGATGGTTGCTATGTTTCAGTTATAATTTTCTATAAATAATACATCAGGAAAAAATGTTAGTGAAGAGGAAGTTACCTCATTTTTTTTTATAAAGAAAGCCCTCTCTGTACAATACTGTACAAGTTTTTTTTTTTGGGGAAACTAAAGGTGCTTGTTTGACATTTTATATCCCAAGAAGTCAAAATAACCACATTAAATTTACAAACGTAAATGCCACATTGCTACATTTCATTTCACGTTCACTAAGCAAACATTACCAAATTGTCATCCTCAGTCTTTCTAGCTAGAAATCTTACTGCTAATAAAGATTTGACCTTGATATATTTCACAGATGGATAAATTGGCTTAGCTGCTAGTCATACTTTTATGGAATCTGCTGGCTAGCAAGGCAAGTTTACATTTACCATTGTAACATCACTTGTGACATTTTGTGTAGAGCAGAGGTTCTCAACCTACAGCCCATGGGTTGGATTTGACTCATGGCACCATTTCATATGACCTGCACTGCCACTGGAAGCAGAAGCATTTAAGACAGCTATAAATGCACACAGCCATGAACACGTTTTATGGCCACCAGTCTGCCCCTCTGGGCTGTCTGAGGGGGTGTGGTCTGACCCACAGCTTGAAAAAGTTGAGAACCCCTGGTGTAGAGCCTAACTTTATCATTCAGACAAATTTCTCTTTCGGACCCACCTCTCATTTACACATATAAAGAAAAGACAAGACGTTTTATGAGAAAGGATCATTAACCATTGCAGCTCCCTATTCATCAATTTTTTGCTTGGAATGCATCTACTCATCAAAAAGGAAAATTGCCTGCCTTATTTACTCAAGGGATGTTTATGCCTTCTTAGTAAATCTTGCAATTCATTTGGAATACTGCATCCTAGCAGCAATGCAAGTTTAAAAAGCAAACACACAAGAAATAATCATTTACTTTTTACATGGCTGTTTAATAAAGTCTAATCTCATACGATTTCAAGATAAAGTACGATAGTGCAATTCATTTTTATTTGCATTTCCTCACTAAACAAAGACATGGAATAAATCTACTTGTATATTATATACTTACACTAGCTATTTTGACCGGTCTTGCCGGGCAAGTATTGATTGTGTGTTGGTGGTGGGGTGGTTTTGGGGGGTGGCTTATTTGGGAAGAGACAATTCACTTGAGTAAGCCTTGATGCTGGGGAAGGTTGAGGGCAAAGGAAGAAAGGGACAGCCAAAGACATGGTAAGGGCGAGAGGCAGGAATCCATCAGGTGTGGTGCCTACCCTGGCGGATTCCTGCCTCTCACCCTACCATTTCCCCTCCGCTGTTTCGAGGGCTGTCTTCGAAACAGCAGAGGGGAAATGGCAGGGCGAGAGGCAGGAGTCTGTCAGGGTAGGCACCTCCCCTGATGGATTCCTGTCTCTCACCCTTGCCATTCTCTCTCCGCTGTTTCAGGCAGTGTGGCTGAGGGCAGAAGGGGCGGCAGGGTAGAGGCAGTGCCTATGGTGCCACCTCACCTGGCCGCGTCGGCTCCTCAGCTGTAGTGTGCATGTGCGCGAAGTGGCCATTGGGTTCAGCGTTCACCATACCTGTCAACCCGCGGCTCCGGAAAAACGGGACCTGCGCACATCGCTTGTGTGCAGGTTGCTTTCCACGCATGTGTGGAAGGGTTTTACCCCTTCCACGCATGTGTGAAAGTGCTACGCCGCTTGCGCAGCCCCTATGTAGGGGATGCACAAGCGGCATAGCACTTCCACGCATGCGCGGAAAGCGTTTTCCACCGCTGCCAAATTACGGGGTTTTGGCAGCACGGGGCGGGTTATGACGTCAATGGACGTCAAATTACGGGGGTTTCCCGGCCAAATCGGGATGGTTGACAGGTATGGCGTTCACACGCTGGCTGTCCCACCTCCACTGCACTCACATTCTCCTGCCTGATTTGCTGAGGCATGATGCGGCATGGAGGACGCTGGGACACGTAGTCTGCTCTATAACGGCAACGGTGGCTACTTGTATCCAAGTATACATTTTTCCTGGATGACCAGGAAAAATGCTATTGACGTGAATTTGTTTAAGGTGGATTGCAGCTTGCCATGAAGTGACCCACACACTGTGATCATGGAGCCATCTCCTGAGGAACATATGAAATGAGACATGCAGGATTTAACACCGTGACTGCAATGGACTGCTGCAGCCTTGAGGATGTTAACAAGGTGTACCTTCACAGCCAGTCCATCTGGCATGGTCTTTTCCACCTCCATGGCTATAAGGAATCAGAATAGTGAAGTGGTTCTTCCTCCACTCATTTTGCCATTGTGCCCAATCTGATGGTTTCCAGTGGCATTTCCTCTACTGTGGGAACCATCACCCCACCTAAAGGGGCTCATCCGCCCATAGCCATTGGCCCCTTTACGGAGTCAGATTATTTACCACTGCCCAATACTCAACACTGAGTCACTGGCTGTACGGTCTACTCCATTACCATAGCTGGATGTCTGGCCAGACAGGAACACTATATAACAAGGCATGCTTATAGTCATTGGTGACTAGAATGCAAAAGTTGGAAACATTGCAGAACAAAATATTGTTGGAAAATTTGGTCTAGAGAATTGAAACAAAGGAAGAGAATAACTCTGAGTTCTGTGAAGCCAACAATCTGTTTGTTATATATGCTTCAAGCAACCAAAAAGATGAGTGCACATGTGGATATAATAAATCTTTATTTAGATGATAAATCTAAATATTGAATAGAGAATTGGTAGCAGAAGATTGAGAAGCTATATTCTCTCTGTGAAAACAAGACTCAAAGCAGATTGTGGTACCAACCACAAATTGTTAATATCCAGCATTAGAGTAAAGCTAAAAAAGAACATTAAAAGAATCACAGTGCCAAAATATAATTTAAACATTCCAGATGAATTTAAGTCCACATAAAGAATGGATTTGCATTACTAAACTATACTGACTATGAACCAGAAGAACTGTGGATTAATACGAGATAATATTATTAGGGGAGAATGCAAAAAGACAATTCCTGTAGCAAAAAGAAAAACTAGGATGATGAAAGAAACCTCTTAGATTAAGGATAGTCAAGAAACAAGAGTAAAAAGTGGCAGAAATATGGTCAGAACCCTAAATACAGCTTTTTAGCAACTGTCATAGAGATGAAGAGAACTAGAAATAGAAAAGAACAGCAAAAGGGAAAACCCCCAAAAGATTTCTTTCAGAAGATCCAAGAAATCAAAGGGAAATTTAAGTCTTGACTAGGAACGCTGAATCTTACCATGAGAAAATAAGGAAAAGGTGGCAAGACCTATAAAGAAGAAATAAATGGATGATGTAATCCTTTGAAGAAAAATCCTGTCATGAAGAACCTACAGTTCTAGAAAATGAAGTGAAAGCTACTCTGTAAGCATTGGGGAGGGATAAATCACCACTGATAGATGGAATACAGATAGAACTATTTCAAGCCAGAGGCTGAATTTCCCATGAAAACAAAATGATGCTTGAAGTGTTGTAACAAAGGTTTTTACCTTACATGGAGCAATAAATGCCTGATATTCAGGTTGGATTCCAAAAGGAAGAGGCAATTGAGATCATACAGTATATCTACTAGCTACTGGAGCACATCAAAGGATATAGTAAAATTAAAACTTGCAGTTAAATATCCTGTGAGGCAGGAAAGAAAATCCAAAATGACCCACGCAGAAATATTTCCTGTCCTTACCTTGATTGCTGGAAGTTGGAATCTGGCATAGCCATGTTTTTATCAAAAACACAGCTTTTATAATTGAATTTCAATTGCTTACCTTTTAGGATAGCTTCATAGAGTATATGACGATAAAATGAAAATCATTATCAAACTACAGCCAATGAAGCTTTAGAACCATACCAGCATTAAAAGCACTGAAGAGACACAGACAGACATGCAAACATCCCCTTAGTCTAGTACAAAGGTCCTTAACATTTTAAAGATGGGGGCTGGGTCACACACCCTTAGACTGTTGAGGGGACAGACTGGTGGTCCCACCACCACCACAGGCAGTGGTAGTGACAACCCCAAGCCCACAACACCGCAAAAAAGCCCCCACCCCCACCCCCCACCACTTCTCTGCTTACGAGCCTGGAGGAGCTGTGTTATGTGGGTGAAGGAAACACGCCTGTGGCTGCTAGAAATGCCCCCACAGCTGCTGGGAACATGCCCGCACCCGCTTCTGCTTCCACCACCTCAATCATTGTCTCCCCTGCTTGGTTTGGTGTATCCCTAATGGTGTTCTGTAGCAGGGTGGATGTTGTAAGTGTTATAGGTGGCGGGAGCTGGAGCAAGGGCGGGGGCCAGATGATTTTGTGCTGCAAGCCTGATCTGACCCATGGGCCATAGGTTGAGGATCCCTGGTCTAGTACCTAATTCTCATAAAAATGGCATCCGATAAGCAATTTGAGACAAAGTACTATATTTGCCGGCGTATAAGATGCACCAGAGTAAAAGACACAGCCCGTTATTACCAAAATAGCCCACTATATACAGTACAAGACACACTCCATTTTTCCAGTGTATTTTAAGCAGGGGGAAGTGGGTCTTATACACCAGCAAATATGGTAGTTCAACATCTCAAAAAAAGAGAACCTCTTTGCTGTAAAAGTATTATACAACTGAGTCATAACACAACATGCTTAGATATGCTTTGGCTCAGTGAAATCAACTGATAATATGTATTGTTTTGTAGAGAGAAACAGCAGTAGCCTACTACAATCATGACTCAAAAGAGAGAGGTGAGTCTATAGAGATGATATAGTCAACTATATTAGTAATGCAAGCTATTTATCCTGACTCCGGTGGGTACAGATTTGCTTTACAGCAACAACTCTCTCATCATGTAGCAACAGATCCACCCATCCACCTCATCTTATTTTATCACATAGCAACTAAATGTATGATGTTATATCACCAGATAGCAAGCAGCTAATGAGGTATTGTTGATGTGAAAAGACCTTAAGATAACTCAGAGCTCAGCAAGTTGCCCATCTCTGAGTCTGACCTATCTAGCCCAGGCTGCCATCCCCAGGAATATTTCCTAGAACTCTCTGGAGATCCAAATGATTTCACCATTCAAATACGGACTGTGCTTAGTTTCTGAAGTCAGAGAATGATTACTTTCACAGTGGTATAGTAGCTTTCTATTACACATCATATCACATATTTTGTTTTCTTATACACTTCAAAAGAGAAAAAGGCATGTGTCTATTGCTTGAGGTGTCATTCACATGTTAACCATGGTAACTGTGGCTAATAATAGGATT
The DNA here is from genome assembly GCA_035047345.1 of Bradypodion ventrale. Classification (NCBI taxonomy): domain Eukaryota; kingdom Metazoa; phylum Chordata; class Lepidosauria; order Squamata; family Chamaeleonidae; genus Bradypodion; species Bradypodion ventrale. The sequence continues at coordinate 191,874,514 of JAWDJE010000005.1, forward strand.
TTGAATTAGAAAATCAACTTGAAGAGAAAGCATGTGGCACTTCCTCCACAAGACAAGCCAGGGTTGGTCTACAATCAACCTTATCCTCCTAAAGGCTCAAAGGACTGGGGATCCAGGGCACTGTGCTGTCCTGGTTTTCCTCTTTTCTGGAGGGCCGTACCCAGTCGGTGTGGTTGGAGAGTGAGAGGTCCAGCCCTAGGCTTCTCAAGTATGGGTTGCCTCAAGGTTCGGTGCTCTCTCCTCTCCTATTTAACATCTACATGAAGCCACTGGGTGAGATCATTTGTTCCCACAGGGTGCGGTACCATCAGGAGGCGGATGACACTCAGTTGTACATCTCGGCCCGTGGGGACCCCAGTGATTCCGTTGAAATCCTATCTGGATGCCTGGAGGCCATTGGGGTCTGGATGGGGGCAAATGGGTTTCGGCTGAATCCCAGCAAGACAGAGTGGCTATGGATGTGGCTATGTGTTATCCAGGGAGCTACCATCTTTGGTACTGGATGGGGCTGTTTTGCCCCAGACAGACCCGGTGCGCAATCTGGGGGTCCTTCTGGACTTGCGGCTGCTGCTAGAAGAACAGGTAGTGGCTGTGGCCAGGAGGGCTTTTGCCCAACTTCGGGTGATTCGCCAGTTGCCCACGCTCCTGGACCGGGACTCCTTGCTTATGGTCACTCATGCTCTGGTCACTTCCTGACTAGATTACTGTAACGCGCTCTACATGGGGCTGCCCTTGACAACCATTCAGAGGCTGCAGCTGGTCCAGAATGCGGCGGCCAGGGTGGTGATGGGGTGCGGACGATATCCCTGTGCCTCACCACTACTTCGGGAGCTGAACTGGTTACCAGTTTGTCTCTGGGTGCAATTCAAGGTGCTGGTTTTGACCTTTAAAGCCCTATATGGCAATGGGCCAGGATACCTTAGAGACCGCATCGTTCCAAGAGTGCCTGCCTATCCAACCAGAGTAGACCAGAGGGGCTCACTAATAGTGCCATCACCTAGGGGTGCACATCTTTCCAGCACCCAAAGGAGGGCCTTCTCCGTGTCCGCACCAACTCTCTGGAACCTCCTGCCAACAGATCTAAGACTTCAAAGAGAATTGCTGCCCTTCCGGAAAGGATTGAAGACCTGGCTGCCAGGGCAGGTGTGGGGCCCGAATGGGAACACGGTCCCCACCTGCTGGCTTATGTAAACAATTAAAACTCTCTCTTCTTCTTCTTTTTATAGTGGGTGGGATGGGTGGGTATTTTAAAATGGGTGGGATATGTTTTTTTTTAAGTGTTTTTATCTGTTTTAGAACTTGTTGTAATGCCGCCCTGAGTCGGGTACTACCTGAGTGGGCGGCATATATAAATAAATGAATGAATGAATGAATGAATGAATGAATGAATAAATAAATAAATAAATAAAGGGAAAGAATTAGTTGATGCCATTTAGACCTACAGCTGTTAAATCCAAAATAAGCAATATGGTGCACATGAAAAGTGTAATGGGGAGTATTTCTTTTTTTCTTAAAGAGATCCAATAGAACAACATCAGAGAATCCATACTCCAGAAGAAACCAACCCATTCAGTTCCCTGAAATTATTTATGTAGGGTACTAGCTTGAGTGCAACAGCAAATAGAATTTCCACTGATTCATGCATCAAAGTGGACTGACTGAATTTAAGATAGTTATACATAATAAATGGTTTTATATAGTTACGTGGAATGTTTTTATGTAGTTATATAGAAAATTGGTAAATAATTTTCCCCTGAAGAACTCTACAACCTGAAACACAGTCAGATATTGAATATTTAACCTGGTTCAATAAATCTTCCATGCACCTTCTAAAATTCTCTTTGCAGTATTGCTTGAGGCTAGTCACAAATGTACTTCTTGAATGCGAAGGATGGAAATCAGCTGTGGTTACATCATTCAGGAAACTAAAAATAGCTGGAAAGGGAAAGGTTTAATTACATATGCAACCTTTGTTAACCACATTTGCTTAAAAATGCCTTTCATTACATTACATGAAAAATAGCATTTGGCTTTGTTAGACTCCTGGTCCCACAATAGTGCTCTATCTTCCTTCTTCCTTCCTTGCCCCATTTTTTCTCATGTTGGTCCCTGCACCTCAATGCTCACTCAGCTCCATATTTACTCAATACAAATGTACATGCAAGTACAGTACTTGCTTCCCCATGCAAAGTAATATAGGGTCCTTATTTGGAAGTTTAGGGATATCAATTTCACAACTACATTCATTCACTTACAACATTGAAAATAAAATTGTTTTGAGCCCATATTGTTTATAAGTTCTGTTTGTGTCATAGTTTACTGTATCTTCATCCAGGGACTGCAGTGGCTCAAGTGGCTAAGATGCTGACTGGAAGGTGGCAGGTCAGCAGTTTGATACCCGAGTACTGCAGGATGGAACATGTTCCCATCTTTGCCCCAGCTCCTGCCAACCTAGCAGTTCGAAAGAAAAAAATTGCAAGCAAATAAATAAGTTGCAAGCTGGGACCACTTTGGTGGGAAGGTAAACAGCGTTCCGTGTTATAACTATTCCCCAGGCCAAACCTGCTTTTTCTCAAGTAGTAGTTCTGATTAATTTTCAAATGAACACATACAATGTTGGTTACCATATTTAGGCTAATGACATAAAGAAATAAAAATTAAGAAGTTAGAAATGTTTTAATTAACAAATGATGAGAATCACAATTTTTAACTTTCAAGGGAAACATCTTCAAGGGACACTGAGGATAGGATGAGTGGGAAAATCCCATTTCTACTCCATAATAAGGGATTTAATTTCCATGTGTAAATGTATAAAGCCCTCTTCCATATTATTGTCACTGGCAATGATTATATACACATAGCGTTATTTGCATGCACCATTTGAGAGATGAAATAAGATTCAGACTTATGCTATGGTGCTAGAAATCTAGTGTCACCTGCTTTGCAGGCGCACCCCCCAAAGAAAGACTCAGACACCGGTATATGGATAAAGGCATTGGGCCACTTTTATAGAATAATGCCCTAGTCCGAATTATAACTTTCAATTGGTGTATCCATCCAATTGTAATTCTTAAGGCAAGCAGGCCGCAGTAACACTGGTAAGGTTCCTCCCAAAATTGCCAATGGCAATTGGTTACAATGTATCCATTTGTATCAATTTGTTTGTTGACACAAATAAATTGTTGACCGGAGTCAATAAACTATCTACTGACCCCACCCTATGACGTGTATCCATCAAATCACGGGGTGATGCATGCTGAAAAGCTCCTGCCATCACCCCTTGCCTGGTTCGTCGTTGACCGGTCAAAGCTATTACACCTGTACCTGTCTAAGTGTTGGCCAGTCAATTGTGAACCTGCCGGATACCTATGGGTCATAAATCTTTACCTTACCAGTGATACCCGCCACACGGGGAGGCTTCAATGAAGACTCACCGCCCCCCCCCCCCCGACCGTCAGCTCGGTCAACAGGCCTGCTTGCAAATCTTCCAAAAAGAGGTTCATACCTCTAGCCGACAGGTGGACCCCATCCCCTGCATAAAGATCATAATTTTGTAAACTAATGGTGGGGTGTCGGATGACCATCCCCAAACCCTTGTCTGCCAAGAACCGGGCAACAGGAATTTAAGTCAAACCAAAAGGTCAGCTCGCATGCCCCTGGTCAGTCGGACCCTGTGGTGGCGCTTTAACAGGCCGGACATGGCGTCACATAGGCGCCGCGCAAATGCTCTGTCGGGCGTCACCACCCTGCAGGCGAAGTTAAGATGGCCATGAAGTACCTGAAGCTCACGAAGTGACACCTTACGTTTGGCCAGCAAGGCCAAAATCATCGCGGAGATCCGGGTGACCTTGTCAATGGGTAACCGGGATGCCTGTGCGACCGTGTCAATTTCAATACCCAGAAATGTGAGCGTAGTGGATGGGCCCTCGGTCTTTTCGGGCACTAAAGGGACACCCAGTTCCCGCATTAGCGTCTGAAATGTAGTGAGGAGACACGTGCGCGTGTCCGAGCCCCGTTCACCCCCGAATAAAAAGTCATCGAGGTAATGGGCTACAGACCGAGACCCGGACCTGCGAACAAAAGCCCACTGAAGGAAAGTGCTAAAACGTTTGAATGCTGAACATGAAATAGAGCAGCCAAAAGGCATGGCCTTGTCTACATAGAACTTCCCTTGGAATCTAAAACCCAATAGCTCAAAGTTCCCCGGGTGCACTGGCAGTAATCGGAATGCCGATTTAATGTCACATTTTGCCAGGAGGGCACCAGGACCACAAGAGTGCACCATCCGTAGGGCTTGGTCAAACGACGTATACCTGACCGAACAAAGGTCATCAGGAATAGCATCATTGACAGAGTAACCCGCCGGGTACGATAGATGGTGGATTAAACGGAATTCACCCGGGGTCTTTTTAGGTACTAGCCCCAGAGGGGAGACCTTCAGGTTAGGGAAGGGTGGTTCGGAAAAGGGGCCCGCCACCCTCTTGGCCTCTACTTCTTTGGCAATACTCAGGGCAGCTATCTCCTCCTTACCCTTCAGGGAAAGTAAATTGGGGGCATCTTGGGGTCCCTGCACCCCTTTGAATGGGATACGAAAGCCCCACTGGAAACCCTCCAGGAGGTACCTCGCGTCCTCCCTTCTTGGATAAGTTGAGAGCCATCGCTCCAACATATACACATTAACTGGGGAGGAGGCCTTTTGACTGGCTAGCTCCATCCGCAGAAGCTCTGCCCGCTCCCTGTCCACCTCTACCTCTGTCCCGTGACCCACCAGCCTGCGGGCACGCGGCGGTGGCGTGGGGGCCAGCGCAAGAGGGACACTCGTGCTTATATCAGCACTGTCGCTTATTGCACACACCATTAGCCGAGAAGCTCCAACACAGCAAGCGGGCTGGAACCCCCTGCCCCGCCGCCTGGCAGGGAGCCTGTGTTGGAGCAGCTCGCTGCATGGCATGGCCACGATGGTACCTATCCCCAGGCGCAGGACGCGTGGGGGTCATGTACAAGAGCCACAATTTTTGACAGAGCTCATCCCATCTCATCTCCGGGTGTAGGGGCACCCTCACTCTAAATTCCTCATCGTAAGCCAACCACGATGGGCCAGGGAAATCCACCATCGCCCTGTAAATATTGTCCAAGTATTGGACCATAGGAATGGCCAGATCAGGCCGGGCCCTAAGGTATACCGCCATATAAATAAGATATGCCGGCAACCAGTTGGCCCAGGTGCGCGGTGGCTTACGACGACGAGACAACTCCTTGTCTCTGTCATCCTGTCCCTCTCTCTCTTCCTTGGTGGGCTCACGGTTCAGTAGGGAGAATATATCCACGTACTCCCCCCGCCAAATCTTCTCCCTCGTGACCTGGGACAAATGATCACCAAGGGGCAAGGAATAACCAGCCGTCGGCAAAGCCGTCACCGGCACATTATGTGTAGGGGGCATATGCAGCGGGACCTGGATAGCCCCTGCGATGCCCGGCACTGCCCCGGGGGCGGAAACCCCCGCCCTCAATGAGGTGCCATTTTGAAACCAAGGGGCACTGGGATAGTCTGGTAACTGATGCCCACTCGCCTCAACTTGACGAGGCCAGGGCCACTGAACCCCACCACTGGAAGTGGGCTGTGATGTAGGTGCACTAATTTGAACCTGATACTCACTAGGTGCACCCCCGTGAGCCGCCCCCACCGGAGGTTCCGGCCCACGGCGGGCGTCGGAGCTCGCAACCAGAATCGAGCTCTGGGGCCACACCTGATTGCTCCCCGTCTGCAGCTCTGGACGAACAGGGAGCTGCAAGACACCGGCAGGCACAGGCCGGAGCGTCTCAAGCAGCTCAACCCGGCTGGCCACCTGGTGCAGCGTGGCGGCCGTCGAGGTAGCCGGTGGACACGAAGGGGCCCCGGCAGAAAGAGAAGCATCCCCTCCCACAGGAGGCTGTGCAATCCCCAAGGATGCCTCCAGCACTGCTAAACGTGCTAGTAAAGCATCCACTGCCACAGAGCCCCCAGCATAAGGCGGGCCGGGTTGGCCGGAAGACCCACTAGGCAGTTGGAATGGGACACCGAAATGAGAGCCAGGGCCAGAATAGGGCCATGCCCAAAACTCCAGCCCATGAGGGGCCGGAGGAGGGCCGGAGGAGGAACGGGTTGTGCGCCCGCACCAGGCCCTCCCCCATTGCCCTGACCCATGGCCAGTAAAGGCGGGCCGAGGGCCGAAGCCCCTGAGGGGCCGGCCTGTGGCCGGCCAGCCAAGCCCGGCTGCCAAGTGCCAGCCTGAATCGCCCCACCGGTATCGGTGGGCAAGGCTGGCATAGTGCCCTGCGGCGGGGGCGCAGCCCTGGTCCTCCGACCCGATGGCTGTCCCCCATCCTGCGCAGGGCCAGGGAAAGTCCTCCCCCGTGGCTGCGGCTTCATCGCCGGTGCCTTCCGTTTGGGAGGCATGTCTTAGAGCAAAAGTAGAATCCCTTTCGAGGGATCAAAAACCTAGCGCCAAAGCACGCAGTAGCCAAGGGAACCAAGGCTCTGCGTGCACGAATCCTCCTTTCCCAGCCGGGAAAGGCTCAAGGGCTAAATAGCCGAAGACTGGAAAACAAACAGCGATGGAGAAAACTTCTCCTCTCCATCGCTATTTCTAAAATGGCAGCTCGTCTGCCTCGTGGCCACCCCTTTTATAGAGGGGTGGCCATGCCCCCTAACTCACCCGGATGTCTGAGTCCAGGTGGGGGTGGGGCCTGCAAAGAGCACGGCGGCCATTTTGGCGCTGCGCTTTCATTCCAATTGCGTACTTTTCCTCTAAACAGAAAGGCAGCTATTGCATGAGACTTTGAACTGAGGTCAGAAATGTTGCTTTTTGGAGAAAAATTCCCAGAACCAGCCAGGCTAAGTAGGAGATTTTAGAAGATATAGTTTTCTAAACTGTAGTCTTGGACAGAGTACAAGGCAAGGATTTAGGAGTACTAGATTAGAACTTCTGGATATAATTCACCACATTACTATATTTCACATTCAGTTCCCAAACATAAAAACATTTGTGACTCATTTCACTCCTTGTTTTCAAAGCAAAATGCAAGGAATGCAAAACACTTCATGCTTTTAAAAAGAACTAGTGCAGAGAAGCTGATGAAAGATCATGCAAATCAAATCAAATCAATCTTATTCACATTTCCAAGACTACATAGTACAGCAAAAGATAGAAGTTAAGTTGAGGGTACTTAAAAATAATTTAAGAGGAGCATATCTGCTCAGAATTAAAGGAGTGATAAAATTAGTATTTAAGATTAGTGTTTCTACAACTACAATTATGTTGATCACTCATATTGTGGTCTAAAACAGAAAGTATTGATTTTAAAAAGTAATAAGAATTCAATAGCTCGTTGAGGTCAAACAATGCTGAGTTGGAGCCAAGGTTCAAAAACCGTGCAAAGAAGAAGTAAGAGACTCAAGGCAGTAATCAGTTGTAGTCTATGTACATATTGGTTTATGTATATACCAATATGACAGGGCCAAGAAGGAGCAGACAGGAACATGTCTACAAAAATCCAAACTCCAAAAACCCAAGGCTGACACGATACAACATAGAAGACTATGAATACAAACTGCCAGCAATTTGGGTTTCATTGGGCCCATTGATTCACCTTGGCTTGAGCCCCTTCCAAACTGCCTAAAAACTCAACTCTGTGCTTTTCATTTGAACAACCATGAGGCATCAAGAAGGTGGCAGGTGACTTGGAATGGCCCCAGGCTCAAACATTGCATCACCTATGGGTACCTGGGAGTTACCCTGGATCAAACTCTCACTTTCAAGACACACTGCCTTAATACCAAACTGAAGGTTTTTGCCACGAACAATATTCTGAGGAAAATAACCACAAGTTGGGGTGCCCAACCACATACATAAGAGCTTCTGCGCTAGCTTTATGTTACTCTGCAGGAGAGTATGCTAGTTCAGTGGGGTGCAGATCAAAACAAAACATGCAGGGCAGGTGGATGTGGCCTTAAATGAAACAGCAAGATTGGTCACAGGATGCCTAAAACCAACTCTGATACAAAAAGTGCATTACTTAGCTGGCATCCCTCCATCAAAATTCCATGGAGAAAGTGATGCTCAGAAAGAGTGGGTCAAAGCAAGTTCCTCAGAAACACACCTGCTGTTTGATCACCAACCACCAAAGCAGAGACTGAAATCAAGGAACAGCTTCCTCACAACGTCTGCCCCTCCAAACAACCAGCCCCGACACACCGCCTTAGAACTATGGAAGGCAAGCAAGGAGCTACCAGATAACTGGGCAGAACCACATGACTCTCTATCACCTGGCCAAGAACAACCACGGCCAGTGTGGAAAGCTTTAAACAGGCTGCATGCAGGGGTAGGAAGATCAAGGGCTAATCAGGGAAAGTGGGGTTTCCCTGTAGATGATAGCCTGTGTGAATGCGGAGAAGTACAAACTATCTCCCATATGATACAACGCACATGGTGCTGCTCAACATGCCCTGAGGAGGATCTTATGTTGGCAAGAGGAAATGCTGTTGATGTGGACTGATATTGGGCAGATGTCATCTAGCCCTTTTTAAATCTATTTTGTTTTTAGATGTGTTAATTTTATCTTTGTATGTTATTATATGCTGGTGGTGCATTCTGGCACGAATAAAGACCCTTCCCTTCTTAAGCCGGCTCTAATTAGTTATTTATTTCTGGTGCATGACCTTGATAATGCCCACACTATCTTCCCCATTTTCTCTATCCTAGCAGCTGAAGTTGCTGACATTTCCATGAGGTTCTTCATTAAGCAAACTGTTGTCATTTCCTGGAAGGACTGAGTTCTCCTTGGTAAGGTAAAGCACGTCTTCACTCTCCTGTCATCTAGGAGTGGACTCCCATCTGAGGCTTCTACATCTGGCCCTGCTCCCACTGCTAAGACGGGTTGTCCTTGACTTCACTTGAAGAGAATTCAGCTAGACAGGATATGACAAGTCAGCTTCTTTTTATTTCTAAACAATATATGATTGTTCTCTTCAACTATGCAGTTGGTTATGCAAAAAGACACTTTGTATTACTCATATAGTAATCACTGCCTTCTTACTAAAGAGTTAATCTGCTAATTGAACCTTGTGAACCACCCAGACTGCTTCAAGTGCTATGGAGTAATATAGGAGTATAATTACTATTGCTTGCTATTGCTACATAAACTGTTTATCGATTGGCAGGAGTAAATACACCTACAGCACGCAGAGGCACCTGAATTGTCTCTGATAGAGATTCCTCTTGTGGCCCTTAAACCACATCTGATATGCTGAAGAATTCCCAAGGAAATGGAGCTCCATGTCTTTGGCTGAAAAAACCCACCTTCTTCTTTTCTAGAAAAACGTATGGCTACTAGAATCCCAAAGCACTAACTGCAATAGCTTGCATGTGTGAATGTGTTTGTTCCCCTTCCTGGCAGGAACCCCGTGTGCTCTTCAAAAATACCATCTCCAAATGACTCAGTGCTTTCTAGAATACTATTCCATGAAATATGAAGTATTGAAATAGGAGAGAAAGCCATCATCGTCCCATTAGTGTATGTGAAAATACAGAATGTGCACCTATTAATTATACTGCAGTGGCTTAGTGGTTAAGATGCTAAGCTTGGAGACTGGAAGGTTGGGTTTCGATAACTGAGTGCTGCATTATGGATCCTGGGGACATGAGTCTCATTTGGGCATCCCGAGTGGAGTTTCTCCAGCACAAATTCTTTCACCCCAGAGTAATTTCTGACATGAAATTTATTATCGTGAATCTTGACCTTTGACTTAGTACTGGTACACATGCTTTCCTTGCATTACACTATGTTTTTATTACTTGTACAGTGATATCTCATACAACATCCAAACTTGGTTCCACAAGTTTGGACTTTATACGGATTTGGACTTTGTATGAGGCATGCAAAATCCTAGCCGTAATGCCTCATACAACATCCAAATCCTTGCCGCGATGCCTCATACAACATTGTTTCCATAGAGATACATTGTACTGTAACAGCACAGACTTCAGGGCAAAGTCAAGGAAACAGACAGGAAACTGACAGAACTTTAAAAAATCATTGTCTAAAGGCTAAATACATTACAAAAACATGTCAAACAACCCTGATTGTCCAAGAACCTGAAGAATGCTGCAAAAATCCCAGGAATGCTTCTAAAAATTCTGATGAAAAAATTCAAAAAATCCAAAATCGTGCTCAAAACCACTCCTAAACACTCTTCGCCTCATACAAAACCCACAAGAGCAATGCACGCATGTGTCCTGCCTTTTATACTGCCCAGGCACAATGCAACCTGGGAAAACTCCAATGCCTCATACAACATCACACGACTTTGTATGAGGCAACTTTTTTCAAGGAATTAGGTGATGTTGTATGAATCTGATGTTGTATGAAGTGGACTTTGTATGAGGTATTAATGTACATCATATGTAACCTAAGCTAGAGATTATTTATGATAAGAAGAAAAGAAAAAGCTTGTCTCATCTTTACAAAGGGACTGGGGGTAGAAGAGTTTACAAATGCAAGGATTTCTTAACAAAACAGAAGTTCCATTTGCCCAGAGCAATCAAGGAAGAGGAGACCTGAACAGACAAAAATCAAAGGCTGGGTTAGAAGTCCAGGAGGGTTCTGCATGCATCCATGCAAAGGGAAAAGTCACCTTAAAAATATAAGTCAGTTGATTTGATTAGGAGATACAGGGAATCACTGCCTTTTTCAGACATAGGAAATGAAATGTGGAAAGGCCAAGGTAATTTTTTTATTCATAAGTGCTGCCAACAATTTTGGGTTGATAATTCAGACAGAATTAGATAAATGAAACTTTGTGCTATGGTAGTAAGGATGCTGAGAAGGGACGGGAGCTATATTCTATATAATAACGTGTAAGGGAAAATATGTATATTTCTCTTTAAAAATTGAGCAGAAAAATAGAAAGGCATATTATCACTGTTGAAAGTGACAGCCATTGTCCCACACAACACGAAACAGCATCCTTGTACACAAGGCTAAGATGAATAAAATGTGACTTTGATAAGAAATGTGAAATTTTACCATTAGTTATCATGGTGTTTTTATATAAGCTATTAAATACTTTATCAAGTCTTTAACTAATGTACTCTACAGAGAAATTTGATAGGGTGGTGTGAACACAGGATAGAGCAGTTAATATTAGAGCCAATACAGTACTTCTATATTATGAAGGTTAAAACAGTATTGGATTTGCAGTCTCTATGCAAGGTGCCCTTTATCATGTCCCCAGAGTCATGGACTCCACATAGCAGAAGGCTTACCTGGTGCTTATGGTTCAACCGAGGAAACTGCTCAATAATTAAATTTCTAACAATATCCAGAGAAAGACAATATTCAGTAATCCAGGCCATCATGGGAAATTCAGAGAATTCAGGCAATTTCCTAGATACTATTTTGCTTCATGATAAGCAGCTGAAGGAACAGGTGGGTGGAAGAGCTAACACAGACATTAACATCCCATCAGTCTTCATGGGTCTTTGCAACCATTCAGGGGATGCCATGGGCCAACACTGGCTCTCCTATCCAGTTCATCTATGACAAGGGTTCCCAACCTTTTCAAGCCAGGGGCCGGGTCATGCTTTCTCAGTCAGCTTTGAGAGCCAAATGGCCATTTTGCCCTGCCTGCAAGATGGGAGTGGCAATTTTGTCTCAACAGTTTCAAAAGGGTGGCCATTTTGTTTCTCAAATGCCCCTGGAGGGGTGGGGGGCCACATGAAATGGCACTGGAGGCCAGATATGGCCTATAGACCTTAGGTTGAGAACTCCTGATCTATGCAATAAAGACAGTTATAATGGCTGCCAATGTGTTCAGAGAAATAGAAATACACGACTGATTGTGACAAAATAGAAATCCATGATTTTAAAAAAGAAATCCTATTGCCAATATAATTCAGGGGATTAAAAATGGTCATTTAGAAATTATACCAAATGAAGTTTCATTCCAAAGTAGAAAATATTGGTTACCATAAGAACAGAATTAAAATAGAACATGGCCTTCTAAAAAGTGGCAGACAAGAAACTGTCTGCAACTTGTAAAAGATATACACTCTAAATCCCTTAAGGGTCAGCCTTATCTTTCTCTTTTAATTATTCCAGCATTAAGTCACAGAAAGTGCACGCTTTAGTCCCCCTCCCCCTCTGGAAGGACTGTGCTAGGTATATTTTTATATTGTTACTTTGTGATGATTTGTATTTGACTTTTTGAATTTTTTATATTGTGTACTTTTCTGATGCAATTGATGTTTATATATTATCTTATAATTATGATTTTGTATTTTGTTTGAATTTGATTTGTATACTGTTTCTGTATTTTGGATATTGTATTTTACATGCTGTAAACTGCTTTGAGTTCCCTTAGGGGAAGTAAAGCAGTATAGAAATGTAATAAATAAATAAATAAATAAATAATATCACAATTAATCTTTAATTCATTCATTCATTCATACAAGTTTTATTTATACCTCGCCTTTCTCTACCCAATGGGTGACTCAAGGCGGCCAATAACAAAGCAAATATACAATATAATACAAGCAAAACAATATCAGCAAAGCAATACATAAATGCAGCATAGATTAAACAATAATGGAGAAACAGAGCAATACAAGATACAAAATAATGAATACAATCAGATATAAGCGGCACAGCAGCTTATACAATAGATACAATATTACTGTCCCCCGCTATAGCGCCGGCCACTACGCGCGCTCTCACCTCCCATGGCCTGCCAGGCCACATAAGAAGCCAGGACGAAGCTGGTTGGCAGAGCAATGGGAAAAGTTGGTACTCCGCATATAGTGGCAGGGAGAGTCCGATAAAAACCAATGCCTGGGCCCTCGCCCTTTGTAGCTCCCGTCCTGCCGCAGGTGGAAGTCTTTGGTGGCGGGGCAATATATATATAAAATTTAAGAAGGTTTTTTCTTCCTCATTGCAATTAATTAATTAAGGTGCTGCCACTCTAAAAGATCATGTGGTGCTTGAGTCAGTGTGCGCATCCATTGTGAAATCTGTAGGATTAATACATGGGACTACACTGACTTATTAAACCACGGCATTTTAAATATACACTTTAGAATTTCAGTTGAGGTTTTCTCCCCTCCTAGGGTTACCATAATTCCCTCTCACAAAAACGGGACAGCAGTAAAGTTTACCCTTCCTCAAAAGCCAGTCGTATCTGACTCTAGGGTTAAATGCTCATCTCTGTTTCAAAGCCAAAGAGCCAGTGCTGTCTGCTTCTGCAGATGTTTCTGTGGTCATATGGCAAGCATGACTAGACACTGGAGCATTGGAGAAATGTAATTGCTAATTGCCAAGCAAAGATTGCTTTCTGGGGGGGGGGGGAGAGAGAGAGAGCGAGGAAAACCAGGTCCTTTGGTTCGGTGTCCAAATTTGAGAGCGCACGCATGGAGTGGGGGAGGGGCGTGCTCCGCACCACCATTCCCCCTCCCCCATCTCCCCCCACTCCCAGCAGCAGGAGCTTTGTATGCAAAGGGACAGGGAGGGAGATGGGGAGGAGGAAAAAACCCCAGCACCAAGCATGACTAGACACCGGAGTGCATGGAACACTGTTTACCTTCCAACCGAACTTGGCCCCTATATATCTGCTTGCCATTTCTTGCTTTCAAACTGCTAGGTTTGCAGGTGCTGGGACAAAGATGGGAGCTCCAGTATTCCATCAACACCACAAGATAGAAAAAGCTCAAGCTTGTCTCCCCCCCCCACCACCACACACACACACTCCTTGTTCACCAAGCTGCTGCCATCTGCTGGTCGTTCCGATAGAAGTGCAGGAAAAAAAATTCTTCCAAATCAAGTTGTTTGGAAACCATGAATTTTCAATGTTTTGTAAGGAACCATGTGGGGCAGTTACAAAACATGAATTTCACGGTTTTCCGTGGCATATGGCAACTCTATTCCCTTCTGCTGCTGAGACAGCCGATGAAGTCCTCGCTACAATATTTGCCCTTGGAGGGATTTTCTTTCAACAAACCATGGTTTAGATTCATTTTTCTGCAGTTAACCTTAAACGTCTGACATTCCTAGGCCTTTGCTGTGTGGCTTCTTCATGGAGCACCTTCCCATTGCCTCTCCCCGTTTTGATTTTTAAAACATATACTGTATATCTCTTTGAAATGGCATAGTGCTGAAATAGAAAGATGTCACTCCACATTTTGCAGGGTTTAGTAGTAGCAGCAGCAGCAGCAGCAGCAGAAGAAGAAGAAGAAGAAGAAGAAAGAGGCAGGGGTGCAGAAAGGAAAGGAGGAAGGAAAGGGGGGGAAGCCCAATGTCTGATGTACAAAACTGAAAGCGTGCTTCGTGATAGTATGAACACCAAGACCAAGAGGGGGAAAACATATCTTTAATTAGGCACCCTGAACAGGCATTAGCAGTGGACGGAAGGGAACTGGCAGTTTTTCAATGGCAATGCTCAATGTAAAGAAGGAGGAATTATTGGTCAATGATTCATCAGTTAACACACAATTGGCAGGTCAAACAATGTTAATTTTAATCAGTTTATTTTCTTTTCATGGTTTTGTAAACTGCCTAGAGTGGGAACACATCCCTGATGGGTAGTATATAAATAAAATACAATAAATAAAATAAGAGAAAGCTTTAAAACCAATAAAGGTAAAGGTCATCCTTGCTTGAAAGCCAGTCATATCCGACTCTAGGGTTTAGTGCTCATCTCTGTTTATAGCCAAAGAGCCAGCGCTGTTTGCGTCTGCTGACATTTCCATGGACACGTGGCAGACATGACTCAACACCCGAGTGCATAGCATGTGCTTAATTCTACAATTTTTTGAACATCTGAATCTAGCCCTGTTTACTTAGGGAACATTTCATCAGAATTAGCTTCCAGAAAGGGTCCTTAACCATTTCACACAGTATCCACGTGACTAAGGTAGGGAAACAAAGCTGCAAAACTGTATCCCCCTGGTTCCATGACAAAAATATGGCCCTCTACATGCATGTTAGTTCTGAGTATGGTGGAATTGTATGTGATACGACTTCTTTTATACAGATGCTTGAGTACTGTTTGAGGTGGACCAGCCATGAGATACTTAGAAGGGGAATTACTGCACTGCACTTGTTTTCATGAAGACAGGTTCACAGTGCATTCATGCTAGTGCATTAAATCAGACAGTGAATACACAATCTTAGAGAAAATCATCCAAGCAGTAATTCCAGAGGTATGTGTAGTGGAATCTGTCCATTTTAATACACATTAATATTATATATCTTTACTTGTAAGTTCATTCTATTCAATTTCTATAGTCTACAAAATTTTAAAAACAAGTGGAGTTATTCATTTATAGGGACTGTGGTGCCTCAGTGGTTAAGAAGTTTGCTTTGTTAGCTGGAAGGCCAGCAAGTCTGCAGTATGAAACCCAGGTACTGCATGATGGATTAAGCTCCTGTCTCTGTCCCAGTTCTTGGGGACATGAAAGGAGCCTCATTCGGGCAACCCCTGAGTGGAGTTTCTCCAGCCAAAATCCTTTCAACCCAGAATAATTTCTGACATGAAATTATTTATTATTCATTTATTTCTGAGACTTTCTCTAATATCCACCACTCCTGTAAACAGTTTTTAAAGCTGAGATGTGTATCACAAGATAGAGAGTAATGCATAATCTGAAGAAGCACCATATTTCAATGCATTTAACAATTTAGAGAGTGTGAGCTAATTTGTCTTTAAAATGTAGCTCATACAAAATTGTCTCTTATTCCTAATCAGAGATAAGGAAAATAAAAATCATTCTGACTTTAAAGAAAATGACATAACAAACCTAACCAAACAAATGCTTTTTGATGATTCAGTCAGATTTATTATTGTTATATTTTTTGTAAACAATGGTGAAAAAGATTACAAAACACAATCCCAGTATTCACTTTACAGAAGAGTGACTTAGAAATCTTACAATTAATCAAGCCATGGAGGTAACAAAACCTTGCTCATCAAGCTGTGTTTTAAAAATTACATACACAATCTTGATCTGACACCTGCCTCTGGATTAATAATTTTATTCCTGTAATTTCAATGATATATTCTACTCAGCACTAAGATGAATACTTCATTCACATCTATTTTACATAATTATTTTGCACTATAAAAATGAAACTCAAGGTTTTTTTTTTAATTTGCTGGATCTACTTAGAGGTGAAATGTAGTGACGACAAATTTAGCACAAATGTCACTAACTGATTGCCAAGTCACATTTTGTCATCAATGACAAGTCACATGACAATGTTAAAAAACATTGCTGCCACATTCAACATTCCTTCCAGCTCCAAGGTGAACTATCTCCTGCTCTTAACACTATAAGGAAGATGTCAACCTAAGCAGCCAAAATCAGAAATAAATGGAACTCTGAAAACCATCTTATTGATAAAGAAAATAATGCTCATTTATTGAAGAAAGGTTATGAGTTGCTTTGGAGAAAAGGAATTCGTATGAGTAATTCTGAAGCGCTCAAGTCAAATCTAGTCAACTTTGAAAGGATTACTGTATGTCAAAATTGACTTGATGATATGTAATTTATTAATATTAATCTTCAGGCATTCTGTCAATAATTTCATTGAATTGAGTCAGTATTCACTTTGAAACCAACTTACAGCAAAGCTAATAGGGCTTTCAAGGTAAGTAACCTCACATGTTATGAAAAAGAAACATCAAAGGGTTACTTCTTCGATGGATTTTCTTCTTTATGAAATACAGCCAGAATACAAATTGTAGATTGTCACATTGGTTTTCAAAGGTTTATTTTATGGCACATAATGCTAGAATGCCTTAATATCTGCAGAAAATAGGAGAATGAAGTGCACCGTGTTTCATCCATGTAACACTTTTGTCCATGGATTTCCTGCTGGAGAATGTACTGGATAAATACAACAAAAATTAAAGCAAAAATAGTGCACAGTGTAATGTTTGGTGGTTTTCTCTTGCGATACATGTTAATAATTTCATGTCAGAAATTATTCTGGGTTGAAAGGATTTTTGCTAGAGAAACTCCACTCAACGGATGCCCAAATGAGGCTCCTTTCAAGTACCCAAGATTTTTTCTCACCAAAGTGGTCCCTATTTATCTGCTTGCAAATTCTTGCTTTTGAACTGCTATGTTGGCAGGAGCTGGGACAGAGACAGACACTCAATCTGTCATGCAGTACCTGGGTTTTGAACTGCTGACTTGCTGGCCTTCTGGCTAACAAGGTGAGCTTCTTAACCACTGAGCCACCACAGTGATACATGTTGAACTCTTTGAAAACTGCTAGAGAATACAGACCAAACATTGCCCTTGGAATCCGAGGACAAGTCCCCACAACTTGAACAAGAGCTCATTAAAACTACAACCAGCTTTTTCCAAGAAGTAAGGCCAACTATAACACATGCCTCCTCATCTTATATAACCTTTAGCTGGTTTTAGTTGTGGTGGCTTAGTGGTTAAGAAGCTTACCTTGTTAGCTGGAAGGCTAGCAAGCCAGCAGTTTGAGACCTGGGTACTGCATGATGGATTGAGCGCCAATCTCTGTCCCAGTTCTTGGGGACATGAAAGGAGCCTCATTTGGGCATTCCCTGAGTGGTTTCTTCCGCAAAAATCCTTTCAACCCAGAATAATTTCTGACACAAAATTATTATTATAGTTCTCTTCTACAATTGCAATAGGGAGCAATTTATGTGCACAGATCTGTCCATGGTGCTGACTGCTCTTTTAAAAAAAGGATTAAACCAAGGCATGACAAGACTTTGACAATTTCCCCTGCAAATCTGGAACAGAATAAGTGCAGCATACTGTATTTAAAAAGCAAACATATGAACCATGGTCAGCAAAGGCTTTCCTCAAATGCATATTATAAAGGTGGGTTTGTTATTGCCATTGTTGTTGAGACTTTGCTTTGCTGTGAAGCCAACACTCTCTAGCACTAATTAACTGCTGTGTCATAATAAAAAAACTAATGAGGATAGTTTAGGCAATCATTTCTACCAACATAACATATTATATGGGTGCTTCGAATTTAAGCTTGTATTCATGGTTGTCTGATCTGCAATGTTTACACCTTTTCTGGAAGGAGATTTACATAATTACTTATGAAGGAATACAACAAGTTCAAGCCTTATTGGACCAGCAAAACTCATATTTAAGCATGGAAACAAGGGAGGTGCCTGTTCTGCTCCTCCACTTCATGAAGCTTTGGGTGGCCAGAGACAATTGGAACCAGTGAGGGTTTTTTATCCTTTCAATCTAAGACTGAATTTAAAGGGACTGTTTGCTCATCATAAATGTAGATCTTCAAGTAGTCACACATTAGGCCTTTCCCACACTTGCAAAGATGGTCTCAGAGCTGTAATTAGAGAGAGGTTCATATCCTCCATCATGCATACACCCATTCCTAACAATTCTCTTCAGTTCCCAACCATCCACTGCTGGCAAAGCAAGCGAGGGCCATGACAGAAGGAACATAAGCAAGTTATGTGAATTCATAGCTGACTGCACAGAGAACTATAGTTACAGTGAGTAGCCAGTTCTTCTTCACACATTAGGTCAATTAGCAAATTATTTTACCAAGATGTTGGGGTTACAGCATCAGGGAAGAAGAGATAGCACAACCCATTCTCGTCTGCATCTTATCCCAGACAGGCTGATTAGTGCTTAATGAATGTTCTCAGTTGAGACCAAGTTGCAGCCCAGCATACATTCTGAAAAGGGATGCCCTGTTAGAAAAGCCATTGAATAGCTCTACTGGAGAATACATGTACCTAGGGGTGGAATAAATGGTTTCACCATAGTAACATAGTACAATGGTGCTGGTGATCATACAAATATGAACAAATAAATAAGTACATCTATACCTATAAATCCAAGGGTTAACCATTGGAACTTGCTATACGTTTCTGCACCCGTCCATCCTATCCCATACCGAGCCTCCTGCACTCGCCCGAACCCGGTACGGAAGTTACCACAGGGTTGAGAAACGCGCCAGTGGGGCAAGAGCCCCATGAACGTGAACAAAGGGAAACAACTTCAATTCCCAACATTCTCAGGCTGAGAGGCACGAGCAAAAAGAACGTTGGGAAATGCGGCGCGGCCAATAAAAATTGAGCTGCAGAAAAAAACCCGCTGCACGAACACAAACCACAAATGCAAAACTACAAGTCCCAGCATCCTGCACACCATGAGTAAAGTAAACACAAAAAACAAACACCAAAATTAATAAAAAATAATTAAACAAAAATAAATCAATAACTAAAAAAACCATTAATAAACAAAAAGTAAACAACAAAATACACAAACAAAAACATCCACAATACCACAAAACCACATACAAAACACCTAACTACAACACGAAAACCCCCACAAATTACACAAATAAGCAACAACTAATTACACAAATAAACAACAATGAAATAAGAAAAATTAAATAAAACCAGAAATAACCAAACCAATTAAACAAACCTAAAGCCCAGCCAAAACAAAAAAGAACAAAAAAAGAGAGGAGGAGTGGATTCATTGTCAAGGTGGAGAGATGATTTCGGTAAAGTATCAAGAGTGCTTTTCAATTAGAGGTTCACCATCTTGAGACTTCTGCAATTGCAGTTGGTCCCCAAAGTGACAGCTGACCTAGGGGAAAATCAGAGAAAAGCTGGTTGCATGTTGCCCTGAGCCTCAGGCTGGAATGCCTACGAGGTAAGCCAACCTGACAGCTGAAAGGGTATCTGATGAGATGGTGCTGCAACAGTTGTAGAGCTTGGAATGTGGTGTATTTTTGCTTTCTTGTTTCCTTGATTGGGGACAGACATTCTTGAATGATCACTTCATTGAGCCGAGAGTTTTGGAAAGTTTTGAGAAGTTGAGAAGAGCTGCATGTTGCATCTGCGATTTCTTATGAATAGCATGTGACCATTGGGGAGACTGACTGAACTGTTCAAAAGAGTGTACATCTTTGTCTTTGGAGACCAACTCAAGGCAGACAAGTTCAGTTTCTGCTGAACACAGGAGCCAGTGAACCAGGCAAGTAGCACTGTGGTTCTGAGGCTTGAGAGAAGACTTGGTTTCAATTTTTTTGGAGTGTGGACTTAGGTCTTTCTCCTTCTTTCTCTTCTTCGAAACCAATTGTTGCTTTTGAGAAGTGAAACCTGTAAAGTTGCTGCCAGGGCATGGTCAGCATGTCTAGGTGTGGAACTGGCAGTCTCTGTATTCTGGGGATAGCCTCCATCGGACTTAGCAAACAGCAGAGCAGATTTTGTTGATAATCCTGAAGAGATGTCACCCAGAGGTGGGATTTCGAAAAAGTCTGGAAAGTCTATTTTTAAAGTGAGGTTTGAAAAGTTTTGGCAGTGAGTGCAAAGCTACTAACCAGTGCCACTTCTTTGCCACCATTATAAGGGACTGTAAGGGACTATAAGGGACGATTCACAATCGTATTTCCAAATTTATTGATGGAAAGATCATGAAGGAGAAAGCAGGTGTGGTCAAATTCTTAACTTTACATTGAGGATTGCTTCTAAAGAAAGCTAATTACAGGAGTGGCTTTCAGTGACCTGAAAAATTTGATGAGGTAGCTGGAAAAAAATTATTGGAGTACTGAAGAATTAGTACAGTATTACAACATCAACCATTTGAAGCCTAACCCAAGCAAGACTCAAGTGTGTGCTTTCCATGTTCAAAACTGAGAGGCAAGGGTTGGGTTGGATGTTGTGTAGAAAAGGAACCAATTACATTATTGTTCAACACCAAAATACCTCGGTGTAGTGCTTGAAATGACTCTCTTTTCAGCAGTACTGGCTGAATATCAAAGCCAAAATTAGTACAGGAACAACATCATCAGGAAACTCACAAACTATAAATGGGGAACTCAACCATCCACCCTGTGCACATCAGCTTTGGCCCTGAGCATCTCCACAGCAGGGTATGCTGCTCTAGTATGGAGGGTATCCACACACGCAAAACAAGTTGACATCACTGTTAATGAAGCCATGCATATAGTGACAGGATGCCTCAAACCTACACCATATGAGAAAATATACCCTCTTGTTGGTATCGTTCCACATAAGGTCAGGAGAGAAGTAGCAGTGGACACTGAGAGAACTAGGCAAAAGAATGACCCTTGACATCTTCTGAACAGATGTGAGCCTCAAGTTCACCAGCTCAGATCCCAGGAAGAGCTTTATGGCAAGAACAATAATTCATAAGATGGTTTTCAGAATTTCATTTTTTCCTCCTGATTTTGGTTGATTAGGTTGACAGCTTCCCTATAATGGTAAGAGCAGAAGAGAAACAGAATACTTTACCTTGGAGCTGGAAGAAATGTTGAATCTGACAGAAATGTATTTTAGCCTCAGGCAAAACAAAATTAGAAGATGGAGGAAGGAGCTCACTGGACAAGAAACAACATTAAAGGAGAATATAGCTGAGGAACCTAATTTCCCCTATGTCACTTGGAGGACCCTGAATTGGTTGAGGGTCGGAGTCCCTAAATGCAAGATCAACATGCTCAAGTGGGGACTTCTGGTGGACAACATGCTGTGTGAATGTGGACAGAATCCAGCTCATTTATTGGTCTGTCAATTACTGCCAGAAACATGCACCAATGAGGACCTAAGTTTGGCCAATGACAAAGTCAAGAAAGTGGCTTCATTTTGCCAGTCCAGGGTTTGACTGGGACATGAAAGAAAAAGTGAGTGCACAAATGAGCCTGATGTCACTCTTCCAGACCAAAAAATAATAATGACACTTTGGATACCTTTTTGAGAGAAGGATTTTATTTGAGCAGGAGATTTATTGTTTGGATGTGCTAGTAGAAGCCATAAAATAGTGGGAAAGAGGTAATGACAAAAAAAATATTTGTTTTTTTAGGCTCCTGAAGGGATGTTCAGCAAAATGTAGGTGAAGTGAGGAGAGATGACAGGAATTACAAAGGAAAGGAAAATGGAAGAGATGAAAACTTCAAAGGTTTTATAGCTCCGTGATCATGAGGCTCTCACAACAGCAGTAGAAAGGGAAATGAGGAGAATCATTAGGCGTGTGTGCATGTGTGGCAGGGCCCAGGGCCCCCCTGTTGGACTAATTCCTATGTAATTACAGCTGAAACTTCCAAGGCAATTCTAATGAGTAGATTCACAGAGACCACAAAAAAAAGAACTAAAGTACTGTGTTAAGAAGGAATGTCATCCTGCTTGCAGATACAAAAAGGCTGTTTACTAGATACTCCATGTCTGCCTTGATTCAAGACCTGACGGCATAATGTGCATATCGAAAACTTTAAATACTTAGAGGAAATTTGCCTTAATAGGGCTCTGCTAAATAGATATAGGGAAGTTGTAAAACAGTTTCTCACGAGGCTCCAGAAAAATTAACATTGTACAACAAATGGTATTCATTTAAGGATCTCACTCAATTACCGTATATGTTTCACTCCCTGGAGTGGAAGAGTTAGTTCAGGTATTGGTATGCATTCTTGCTCTTCCCAAAAAAAACACTTCAAAAAGGACATTGATAAATTCACCTTAACAAGTACTTCAATCCATAGCAGAGTAATTGCTAAGAATGGCTGATACCATTAAAGTTGGTTCTCTTTATTAAGGTTAGTGTATTTTGTCTTCTTAATTATTAATATATCTTAATCACTTCACTTGCTGACACTTACAAATTGTTCAGGGTGCAATGGCATTTTTTGAGAAACATCATTCAGAGTTTAACTTCTATGGAAAGTCATCCTTAGTCCAAATGCTAAATAATAATTTAGCAGGCAGATATCAATGAGTTTGTTCATTTATTCAGAAAAAGCAGTGGAACAATCTATAACAGGGCAATAGCAGTACAGAAGCATAAGAACAGGATAAAGATATATACAATTTCAAAAATACAGAGCTCTCCCCAGCAGATGTAAGCACAAAGTGGATTTGCTCATGGATTCTTGCCCCTCACCATGTTTCTGAAAACAGACATTTCAATTTCCTTTCACTTTCTGAGGTCTAAATGTGGAATGTTGTTGTTGTTGTTTATTGTAAAGCTGTTTAGTTGGAGCAGCTAGAGTAGTAGGATGCAAGAAAACCAACAAAGAACCATATAGTACCATACAAAGCAGCAAGCTTAAACTTTGATGCCTCAGCCCACTTCATCAGATGCATGGAGTGTGGCTTCAGATAGCAAGCATTTATAAATGGGAGATGTTTTGTTCTGCTGGGAGAACAGTAAACACTTTTTAGTTTAGTTTCCCCACTGAGAAATCAATTGAGAGATATGTTTTAAAAACAGTCTCTAAACCTATTAACTATATCTTGGCATCTTTTAGATTTTCCATTAGCAAAGCCAGGAGAGCTTTTGCTCAAGTTCAAGTGATTCACCAGTTATGCCCGCTCCTTGAGCAGGACTCCTTGCTCATGGTCACTCATACACTGGTCCCCTCCCGGTTAGATTACTGTAACACACTCTACATGGGGCTGCCCTTGATGACCATTTGTAGGCTGCAACTGGTGCAAAATGTGGAGACCTGCACAGTGATGGGGCGTGGTCATTACGATAGTGCCGCACCCTTGTTGTGGGAGCTGCATTGGTTGCCAGTGTGCCTCCGGGTGCAATTCAAGGTGCTGGTTATGACCTTCAAAGCCCTACATAGTAGTGAGCCAGGTTAGTTAAGAGACTGCATCACCCCAAGAACATCTTCCCGCCCCACTAGAGCAGACTGGAGGGGCTCTCTATACATACCAACGGCTGGAGAGGATCGCATCTCCAGCACTAGACGGAGGGCCTTTTCGGTATCTGCTCCGGCCCTTTGGAACCTCCTGCCAACTAACCTCTGCCTCCAATCAGAATTCTTGGCCTTTAGATGAGATTTAAAGACATGCTTGGCCCAGCAGGTGTGCGGTGCTTCTACTGGAAACGCCCCCCCCCCCCTTGGCTCATATGATTATCAGTCAAATCTACCATCTGGTTTTTAGATTTTTAGATTTGAGATCTTAAGATTTTTAGATTTTATAGTTTTATGATGTTTTATTTATGTGTAATGTGTGTTGGAGTGTTTTTGTGTCATTGTGGTTTCTTACATTGCAAACCGCCCGGAGTCGCCTTGGTTAGGGGGTGGTTAAATAAGTTGAAATAAATAAATACTCTGCATTAGTCTTTATTTTATTTGTGCAGCTAACGCTCCTGGGGGGGAAAAACATTGACCAGTCCTGCAACAGACTAGTCAGGTGATGGCCAACCAAGGCACTCCAGCTGTTCTTGGACTTCAATTCCCAGAAGCCCAAGTCAGTACACCTGCTGATCAGGTGTTCTGGGAATTGAAGTTCAAGAAGATTGGCCATCACTGGACTAGGCCATTTAATTTATGTTCGCAAAATTCAACAAGAGACAAAATGTTTAGTTACAGATTACAGGCAGGCATTTGTTTGGTTTTTTAAAAAAATCCCCACAACAATTTGCCATGCTGGAAACCTACCACCTGGCAAATTAACAGAAGGAATCAATGAAGTAAAGGCAATGTATTCATTTCCTGCAATATTTAAATCAACCAACTAGTTTGCGTGAACTGGAGTGGGCAAATCATGGAAAGGAAACTTAAACATTTATAAACTACACAGAAGTAAGTAGCAGTATTAAATTAATCAGAAAGCACACGAAAATCTCCTCCTCCTTAAAATATTGGCTGCAATCCAGTAACTAGAGTAGACCAATGAATCAATGGAATTTACAGAGGAGCTGTCTTAACAAATCCCCACTGATTCAGGGGACCTACTCCAGTTACAACTTACTACTGGATTTCAGCCATGAATGTCTTACTTGACCTTTTAGAGATTTAGCATTTATCTGAAGTCATAGTTTATACAGTATATATAAAAAGGAAGATATGCACATCTTTAAAATGGTAAGGCTAGGGAAAAGACAACCATTTATAGTCAGAGATTACTTCTTCCCTGAGAGGCTGAATGCTAAGCTTCTGACATATAGCTATATATGCACATAGCACTAGCGACCTTTAGCAGATCTTCCATGCATTATTCTTTGGGAAACAATTTACCCTGAAGACATAGCATATGTCTCCGAGGAGGCTGTAAAATTTCCAGCATCTGCAGGGACAGCTGGCTTGGCGGTTAGAGCATCTGCCTCATTTCCATTATGACACTGTATATTGCCTAGAAAAACTGTATCATTCTGAGAGGAAATACTAAGAAAAACTGGGATGTGATTGTTTATGGCGTTTGAATGAGCGGCTTACATTATTAACAGTAGCTTATTAGTCAGAGTTCCTATTTATAACTATAAAGGTAAGCAAGATCAATTTATTTCATCCCTATACTTGTCAAGAAAATATATAATATATATATAAAAGAATGTGTACACAGAGGAGATGGCTTAAAAGAGGAGCTCCCAACCTTTTCAAGCCGGGGGCCGGGTCATGCCCTCTCAGTCAGCTTCAAGGGCCAGATGGCTATTTTGCCTTGCCTGCATAATGGGGGTGGCCATTTTGTCCCAACAGGTTCAAAGGGGTGGCCATTTTGTTTCTTGAATGCACTTGGAGGGGTAGGGGGCCACATGAAATGGCTCTGCGGGTTGGGAACCCCTGGTTTAAAATAATGTTATGCTAAAATTTAATTTTAAATTACAATTACTATGCAAAAGCAGATTTCGAATGTGAACACCAAGAAATGAGGTCATGAACATAATATCAGATTCCCATTTCTTATTTCTGCTATTTTCTTACTGAATCAGTTGACTCATGAAACAAAAGGTGTTTAGTCCATCTGGTGATCTGTTAGGGTTGAGGCAGTGTCACAATACATGATATAAAACTCAACCAGAACAAAATGGCCTGGAGCCTTTGCCAAGTTCCAGAACTGATTTGGAGAATGGCAGGAAGTCAAATAACTACCCCCATCATATCCTATTTTTTAAAGGATGGGGAGAACGAGGGCAAACATAAGAAGCTTATGAAAGCCATTTGTATCTGACTCTAGGGTGCAGTGCTCATCTCCATTTATAGCCAAAGAGCCAGTGCTGCCTGTCTCTGCAGATGCTTCAGTGCACATGTGGCAGGCATGACTAGGCACCAGAGTGCACGGAATGTTGTTTCCCTTCTCAACGAAGGGGTACACATTTATCTACTTGCAGTTTCTTGCTTTTGAACTGCCAGGTTGGCTGGAGCTGGGACAGAAACAGAAGCTCAGTCTGTTGTGCAGCATTTGGGTCTTGACCTGCCGACCTTCCAGTAACCAATTTCAGCATCTTAACCACTAAGCCACCACAGTCCCTTTACCCTATGTGGAGGGAAAAGACCATCAGACTAAACTCCAAGTAAATCCATAGAGAAACTCATCCCACAGGAGAAAAACCAAGGAGAAAGACAAACTTCCCCAGTAAGAATTCAGCGTAGGTACTTGACCTGTTGGAACAAAAAGTTGCCAATTGGCCATCTACTCATCCTTTCTGTTGCCTTGGTATAGCAGGGAGATATTTCTGTGCATCTTGAACTGCTGCCTTACTGTCTACCAAGAACTATGACCCTGGTAGTAGTAGTCTTCTCATAACCTACTCTTGTTCTAATCCACTGATCAGCCTCCTTCCCATCTGACAGAACACCCATTTTTATAAATTCTGCAGATTAAAGGCAAATATATATTTAACATTATATTTATTTTGCTTCTGTATGAATAAGTCCACCAGAACAATATCAAAGTGCATTAATTTAACCATCACAAATATTGGGGGAGTTCCCAAAACAAAGGAGATGAAGGCATTTTCATTTATCACAAAAGAAAACTACAGAGAATGTCAGACAATGTCAAAATTAAAGAAATTAAACACAACAATCATGTTATGACACTTTAAAGGTTACCTACTATATTTTAATGTGAGCTTTCATGGATCAAGTCCACTCTCTCAGACATAAGAGCGAGACTCCCTCATGTTTGAGGAAATGGACTTGATCCACAAAAGCTCATATCGAAAGATAGAAGTTAGTTTTTAAGAGGCCATAGCATTTTGTGTTTTATGTTTTTACTTTTGTTTTACGTATTTCTTTTTCTGAAATGCCTGCACAGACAAAGTGGCTACCACTTTGAAAATTCCACAGAATGTCTGCATTTTTAGGTACACAGTGTGTGTGTGCGCGCACATTTTTTTAGCAGAATAGAGTTTCACTATCCAATGAACAGAAAGGCCATGAACTAATTCGGCAAATCTTTTTCAGAAATGATGTTGAATGTACTAAGAAATTTGCAGAAAATAACATAATCTGTGATTTATTGATAATTATCTTCAGGTGTATGCCATGGAATCTATAATGCCTGGAGAAGCAGAGCAAAATAAACTGGAAACTGTGCACAGAAATACAGATTCAGAAAAAAAAATGACTGAGTAGATCTTGTGACTGGAATATGAATACTGGCCAACGGTCAGTTGTTTGATTCTCCACTGTGCTTCATAAGAATTCAGGTATGCAGCCTCGAAAAGCTGCACGATTCCAGAATATCCCCAGAAGAAATGATAGACCATTTCTAAATAGTTTAATCCTAGAAAAGCCTGGAAATAGTCAACAGAAGCAAGAATTGACTTGAAAGGGTGTTATTATTATTAAGATGAAAGAAAAGAACAGGCAACAAGCCTGCTAGAAAAAAAGTGGGGGGAAATGCAAATGAATTTCCATTCTCAATCAAAAAACAGAGATGATGACAAAAAATGATAAGCCATGTACCATTCATTAGCAATCACCTAGATTGCTTTCTAGAAGTAAAATGCTGTCACAGGGGCCAGCCCTTCATTGCCCATGACTCTAGGCCAGTCTTTCCCAACCTTTGGTTTTTGGACTTCAATTCCCAGAAATTCCCCAAAGCACTGATCAGTCAATGTACTGACTTAGGCTTCTGAGAATTAAAGTCCACCAGTGGGGCGTGGGCCCTTCCTCTCACTTATAGCCCTAAACATGAAACTCCCTACATACAAGTTTTCCCCAAATACAAATAGAAGATATTGGCAAAGGGTGGGGACGTTCAGTAACACAGTGGAAGACAAAGGAACAAAATTCCCTATCCTACCCCTGCACAGGGATTCTGGTGTGAACTGATTTCCTCACTTTTCCTTCCATTTGTACTTTAAAGGCTCTTCACATAATTGCTTGTTGTGTGTAACATCCTGTCAATCCTTGTTCTAACAGAATTGCAATCTAAAACACAAATACATATTCAAGATTGAATCCTATTTGGCACACATCTGAACAGACATGCTTAAAATTATTCTATGAAAGAGTTTATTTTTTCATCTCCTTTCCTTGAAAAAGCCATAAGGATACAATGGTAGCATTAAAGTTGCTCATGCGCAGGCATGAAACAATTTTACTGCTAACAGCTATTCATACTACTGACTGAATTGTCAGAGGCCCATGGGAAACTTTTGTTTTCCCTAGGCCACCCAATGTACCGCTTTGCTGTGAAATGAAAGTGAGAACCTCAAAAAAAGTATCAGAAAATACAGGGAAGCCTAATAAAAGAAAATCACTTGCCCAATATATTACAGTAGAAACCTTTCTCGGGGTACTGAAAAAAATGTGATATATAAACCATACCATTAAAGAGAATTGAATCACTGGATTAAAGAGCAGCAGAAGAAAAATGGGTCAAATGGAAAATTGACGAAATTTGAGAAAGTTATTGATTATAGGGAGAAGGAAGAGAGAAACCCCTGTGCTAGAAAGATCACTTCTTGCTAGCTCTCCATTAGTATTACAAATATCCTCCTCCTCCTTCTGCTACCATTAGTCCTCAAGATTGTCAGGTTAGTTAGCTGCCGCCTGACACTCAGCATTGAGTCACTGGCAGTATGGTCTGTTCTGTTACCATAGCAGGATAATCTGGCCAGACTAGGAAATATCTATCTGGTTTTTCAAATTAACAGAGAACAGATATTTATCTCTCTGACAGATGGCACTTGGGTGAGACATTATACATTAATTTGTCTTTCACCTCTCTTCTGAGCATTTACAGAGTACTATGCCACGTCCCCCATGACCAACTCAGTAACCATTGAATTTCTTGACTACACCTCAATGTGCCAATATCTGAATGGGAAAGAGTTCTGATACATGGCCTTGATTTCTGTGCAGTCACACAGTCTGGCTCTCATTGGGGTTCAAACTCCCAACCTCTGGCTCTGCAGCCAGATATCTAAATTATACTATTTAAAAAAACAAATCAGAGGCACACACATCAATATCAGTAATAGTTGCATAAAAACAATAATTTGATCCAAAAATTGGTCTAGAATTAATCAACATTACTGTGTTAATTAAATCATCACCACCCTTAGAAATAAGGCAGCTTCAGAATGTACACTAGACTTTGTGATTATATATCCTGCTTTAAAAATATTTATTCTTATACCTCCACAGTTCTGTATTTTAATAGTTTTTGCAATCATCTATAAACTTGCTGAGCTCAGGACATGATTTCCAGACAAACATCACTGTATGGTTACAGAAGGGTGCCATCTGCTGTTCATTTATTGCTATTCAACTCTCACAATTTTTTCCAGGGAAGGTAATATGCAAATTCCTGGCTTCCTGTTTTTGGACTGTAAAAAAATATAGCCTTATTAAGCAAATATTAAGCAAATCAACCTGGCTTGAACATCATGTCATGAAAGTCTGCCTGATGAAGTGATCTTTGAGTCATGAAAGCTTGCAATGTTTTTTTTTTTAAAAAAGTGAACCCATAAAAGGTATCGCCTTCCTTCTGCATTTGTTTGATTTTACAGATAGGTCACACAGCTTATTTCTGCTTACTGAAATTTTTCAAGCAAAATCTTGTTCTCTGTAAAAGCCAAAAACAAAGGACACGGAAACTAACATGGGAGCAGAGGACTCCACCTCTTAAAAACCTTTCCTTTTAAAAAGTATTAATATTTATTGGCTCTTTTCAATGTACAGTTTAAATGTCTGCAAGTTACAGAAGTACTGTATAAGAAACACATTTTACGTATTCTTTATCTTTTCTATATACAAAGTATATGCAACATATGGGTGATGTGGAATGCAGAAATGAAATGAGGTTTTCAGAGAAATATTGCTTCTTTCCTCAATTAGGAGAAAAAGAGATTTTGTATCTTCTTAGGATTCCAGATCACTGCAGTTGGTGACTGCAACCATGAAATAAAAACACGATTAATTCTTGGGAGGCAAGCTATGAGAAACCTAGGGAACAAAAGTCTGCATAGTCAAAGCAATTGTATTCCCAGTAGTAATGTATGATTGCGAGAGCTGGACCATAAGGAAGGTTGAGTGCAGAAGAATAGATGCCTTTGAAATGTGGTGCTGGAGGAGAATTTTGAGAGTACCCTGGGCAGCAAAATAGATCAAATAAGTCGATCCTGAAGGAAAATCAACCCTGACTACTCCTTGGAAGGACAAATAGTGAAGACGAAGCTAAAGTACTTTGGACAGCAAATCAGAAGAGAAAGTTCACTTGAGAAGGCCTTGATGCTGGGAAAGCTCTAAGGCAAAAGGAGAAGGGGACAGCAGAAGATGAGATGGCTAGATGACATTGCTGATGCAGTGGGTGTAGAGGTGAACGGGCTGCGGAGGATGGTGGAGGAAGGGGTGCCTGGTGTGCAGTGGTCCATGGGGTTGCAAAGGGTCAGCCTCAACTATGCGACTGAACAACAACAAGTACCACAAATGCAGGGTATATTTGTATTGCCTATCCTTTTTGCAGTTCTCTATTGCCACTTGAAACTTAGACTGATTTCAACACATAAGAATATAAGAACAGCCTTGCTGGAACAGGCCACAGCCCATCCAGTCCAGCATTCTGTCTCACACAGTGGCTCACCATTTCCTTCAGGGTATTCCCAAGCAGATGCCTTCGCCTGCTTAGGATTTCCTGGAAATGATATTGAGAGATATCCTGCCTATCTCTCCAAACTGGAGGTTGTCCTTAAGTATCCATAATTATAGCCATTGATACTCTTGTCCTCCATGAAATTGTCTAATCCTTTCTTAAAGCTGTCAAGACTGACAGCTGTCACCACTTCTTCTGGCAGGGAGTTCCATAGACCAGTAATCCTCTGGGTGAAAAAGTACTTTCTCTTATTTGTTTGAGAACTAGTACCCAAAAGTTTCATCGAGTGTCCCCTAGTTCTAGTGTTGTGCGATAGGGAAAACAGTTTTTCCTTATCTACTTTGTCCACACCGTGCATGATTTTATAAACTTCAATCAGGTCACCTCTTAGATGTCGTCGTTCAAGAGTGAAGAGGCCCAACCGTTGCAGCCTCAGATGGTAAGGAAGGTGTTCCAGTCCCCTAATCATTCGGGTTGCCCTCCTCTGCACTTTTTCCAGCCCCATAATATCCTTCTGGAGGTATGGCGACCAGAACTGTACACAGTATTCCAGATGGGGCCTCACCATAGATTTATAAAGAGGCAAAATGACACTTGCTGACTTATTTTCTATACCCTTCCTAATGATCCCTAGCATTGAGTTTGCTTTTTTCACTGCTGAGGCACACTGGGTTGACACCTTCATTGAGCTGTCCACCAGGACACCAAGGTCCCTTTCCTGGTTTGTCGCAGAGAGTTCAGACCCCATCAGTTTATAAATGTAATTGGGGTTCTTTGCCCCAACATGCATCACTCTGCACTTACTAATGTTGAAACTCATTTGCCACTGTTTTGCCCACTCCCCCAGTGTCGAGAGATCCCTCTGGAGCTCCTCACAATCTCTCACAGTTTTCACTACCCTGTATAATTTAGTGTTGTCAGCAAATTTGGCTACCTTGCTTTTTACTCCTACCTCTAGATCATTTATGAAGAGGTTGAAAAGCAGGGGTCCCAGTACTGAACCTTGGGGGACCCCTCCACTTCCCTCCACTTGGAGAAGTGTCCATTTAGTGCTACCCTCTGTTTCCTCTCCCTTAGCCAGTTGCTGATCCAGGACAAGACCTGTCCCTTTATTCCATGACTGGTAAGTTTATTCAAGAGCCTTTGGTGTGGGACCTTGTCAAAAGCCTTCTGAAAGTCCAGATAAACAATGTCAACTGGATCCCCCTTATCCACATGCTTGTTGACACTCTCAAAAAATTCCAACAGATTAGTGAGGCATGATTTGCCCTTGCAAAAGCCATGTTGGCTCTCCTTCAGCAGCGCCTTCTCTTCTATGTGCCTATTAATTCTATCTTTTAGTATGGTTTCCATCACTTTACCTGGGACACATGTCAAACTGACAGGTCGGTAATTTCCTGGATCACCCCTGGATCCTTTTTTGAAAATTGGTGTTACATTCGCTACCTTCCAGTCATCAGGCACAAAGCCTGATTTGAGGGAAATATTATATATTTTGGCTAGGAGATCAGCAATTTCATCTTTAAGTTCCCTGAGAACTCGTGGATGGATGCCATCTGGTCCTGGTGATTTGTTAGTGTTTAGTTTAACAAGACATGCAAGGACCTCTTCCCTGGTTATTTCTATCTGGCTTAATTCTTCGGTTTCCCTCCCTACGAAGATAGGCTCTGTTTTGAGCATGTGGCCTCTGTCTTCTTCAGTGAATACTGAAGCAAAGAATTCATTGAGTCTCTCTGCAATCTCTGTTTCCTCTTTAATAACCCCTTGCCTTCCATTGTCATCTAATGGTCCAATGGCCTTCCTAGTTGGGTTCTTACTTCTAATGTACTTAAAGAAGTCTTTGTTATTTCTCTGAGTATTTTTAGCTATATGCTCCTCAAAGTCTTGCTTTGCTTTCCTGATTGTTGCCTTGCATTTGTTCTGCCAGAATTTATGTTTCTGCCTGCTGTCCTCATTTGGACAAGCCTTCCATCTTCTAAATGAGCTTTTCTTGCTCTTGATCACTTCCCGAACAGCTCCTGTAAGCCACATTGGCCTTTTTCCTTTTGGGTATACATTCCAATTGAGCCTCTGTTATTGTTTTTGTAAACAACCTCCATGCCTCTTGGAGTGTTTGGACTCTCTCAATTTTCCCTTTCAGCTTCTTTTTTACTAGTTTCCTGAACTTTGGGAAATTTCCTTTTTGAAAATTTAAGGTCTCTGTGTTAGATTTTATCAGTGACTTGCGGTCTATGATCAAGTTAAACATAATTGAGTTGTGGTCACTGTTCCCTATTGGATCAGTCACATTAACATCTTGCACCAGATCTTGAGTATTATTCAGGATCAAGTCAAAGATTCTTGTACCTCTAGTTGGGTCTTCAACCATCTGTCCCAGGGAACAATCATTTAGCATATCTAGGAACTTTATCTCTTTATCATGTGCTGAACAACAGTTCACCCAGTCTATGTGAGGGTAATTGAAGTCCCCCATTATAACCAGGCTTCCCTTCTTGGATGCCTCCTTTACAACATTCTCCAACTGCCAGTCTCCCTCAAGAGTTTGGGTCGGAGGCCGATAGTATATGCCTACTGTTAGACCATCCTTGTGGCCTGGTACTCTTACCCACAGAGCTTCTAATGGTGACTCCAAATCACCTAGATATTCCAATTCATACGATTTTATCACTTCTTTGACATACAAGGCCACACCACCTCCCATTTGCCCCTTCCTATCCTTCCTGTACAGTTTGTAGCCTGGGATAACTGTATCCCATTGGTTATCATCCGTCCACCAGGTTTCAGTGATACCAATAATATCAATATTCTTATCTATTGCTAAGTATTCCAGCTCCCCTATTTTGTTCCGGAGGCTTCTAGCATTTGTATACAAGCATTTATATATGCTTTTCTGACACAGTCTTTTGTGTCCAGTTGCATTGTTAGACTGCCTCTTGCATCCTTCTGCTAGAGTGCTGGTGACGAGCTCCTCGCTCTGCTCAGTAATTTTTGCATCCTCCTCACTACACACTTTCCTGAACCGGATGCTGCCCAGCTCCTGTCAGCTTTCCCCCAGTTATCAGTTTAAAAGCTGCTCTGCAGCCTTTTTGATGTTGAGTGCCAGCAATCTGGTCCCATCATGGTTCAAATGCAACCCATCCCTCCTGAACAGATTTGGCTTGTCCCAAAATGTTCTCCAATTCCTGACAAATCTGAAACCCTCCTCTCGACACCACCGCCTCATCCACGCATTGAGGCTTCTGAGCTCTGCCTGTCTGGTAGGTCCTGCGCGAGGGACAGGCAGCACTTCTGAAAATGCTACCTTGGAAGTCCGGGACTTCAATCTTCTTCCTAACAACCTGAATTTGGCTTCCAGGACAGACCGCTTGGCCTTCCCAACATCATTGGTACCAACGTGTACCATGACAACTGGCTCGTTCCCAGTTCTCTCTAACAATCTATCTAGATTTCTTGTGATGTCTGCAACTTTTGCACCTGGCAGGCAAGTCACCATACGGTTATCATGTGCATCACAAATCCATTTCTCTGTATTTCTAATTATTGAATCGCCTAGTACAAGGAGCCTCTCTCCTGCAATCTGTTCATCTACATGCACCTCATCAACCATATTAAGGGAGAGAACCTCAGTTTGTTCCTGTTGTTTATCTTCCTGGATCTCATCAAGTGTGATGAAAGAGAGATTATCAGGTGGAACCAGTTGTTCCTCTGTGTGTTCCTCATCAGGTGTGATGAGGGAAAGAGCCTCAAATTTATTCTGTAATTTCAGACTCTCAGAGTGATCCCCTACTCTTCTCCTCCTTTGAGTCACATTCCTCCAAACATCTCCCGCCTGAGTTAGTGAAGGGCCTTCTCCCTCAGAACTGTGCCCTGTCTCTTCTTTGTCCAGCATAGTCTGTTCCACTCTGTCCAAGAACAGCTCAAGCTCCTTAATTTGTTGATGGTTAGATATGCGGGCCTCTAGCTGCTGGACCTTCTCTTCTAGTAGTGCAACCAGCTTGCACTTGCTGCAAGTGTAGTTCTCAGGAACTACACAGGAACTGAATATGCCAAAGGTCCTGCACAAACTTCACAATGTTCAACATTTCTTTAATGGTAGTGGAATATTTCAAGGCATGTACCTGAGCAGAAAGTAACACTTAGTTAACCCATCACATAGAAAACACATAGAAAATAACAGCACCTTCTGAATCATGCAGAAAAGCAGAAGTGAGGGTTTTAATCTGTTTTGTTATATTTTACTGTATTTTATCTGTTTTTACCGTTGTGCGCTGCCCTGAATCGGGTTTCCCCGAGTGGGTGGCATAAAAATCTAAGAATAAATAAAAAAAGTCACCTATAACCAACAAGAGTGGCCAATCTGGTTCAGACAGAGATTCCCACACTGGTGTCCATACTCCAACCCAAATATCATCAAGATACATTTACAAGAGAAAATTTTCACCAATGTAGTTCTTGGTTTGGGTTAACATATATTACATTTTCCAGGATTAACATTATATGTAAAAGATGCTTGTGTGGCATGAGTGGAAAAGGTCCATTAGCTCCTTGAAGGCTGCCAATTAAATGGAAGATGATTAATAAAAGACAACACATGCTCCTTAGTGATAGTTGTGGAGAAGAGGCTATTTCTTCTCTTTCTGTGTCGTAAACTAACAGGCTGTGATAAAGCAATAGAAAGGTCGGTAAAAGAATAATGACAGCTGTTGAAAATTTATGTACAACACAACTTCTACCAGTCATCTTGTACTGTGGGTTTATCACACTTGTTAGAATGAATCTGGGTATACTTATCACCATTGTTGTTCAGTTGCACAGTCGAGCAACCCTTTGTGACCCCATGAACCATCTCATCTAGCCATCTCATCCTTTACATCTTCCTTCTCCTTTTGCCTTCAATCTTTCCTAGCATCAGGGTCTTCTCTAGTGAGTCCTCTCTTCTCATTTGATGGTCAAATTACTTAAGCTTCAGCTTCAGTATTTGTGCTTCCATGGAGCAGTCAGGGTAGATTTCCGTTAGGATCTTCTTGCAATCCAGGGGAACATAAGAACATAAGAAAAGCCTTGCTGGAACAGGCCACAGCCCATCCAGTCCAGCATTCTGTCTCACACAGTGGCTCACCATTTCCTTCAGGGTATTCCCAAGCAGATGCCTGTTTAGGATTCCCTGGAAATGATATTGAGAGATATCCTGCCTATCTCTCCAACCCAGAGGTTGTCCTTAAGTATCCATAATTATAGCCATTGATACTCTTGTCCTCCATGAACTTGTCTAATCCTTTCTTAAGACCCTCAAAGTCTTCTTCAGCATCACAGTAAAGAAAGATGGCTGTAAGGAAATGCTTTATTTGCAGAGGTTCCATGTTCAATTCCTGCATCTCCAGGTAGGGCTGAAAAACATTGCTTTAAAAATAGTCAGTGGAGGCAATACTGAATTAAATGACCCAATATTTGGCTTGGCATGGAGAAGCTTCTCCTACAAGCCCACCCAAAGGGCAATGACATGTTCACTCAAGAAAGTGATTAAAATAAATAACCAATTATATTTAACTGGAAAAAACATCTCAGAGTTTCATAGACTTCAGAGAAATCTTTAAAAGTGTAGCCCCAACATTTCTATAAAAGATGGTAATTTTGATAAATCTATACCAAAAGATAAAAATATTGAAACAGAGTACTATTTATGTCTCTTTTGTACTGAAACAGTATGAACTCATAGGCACAATACAGCTGGGGAGGGCCGGTGCCTGTTTAAAAATTGCTTGCTCTGGGCTCTGGCCCCTCACCCACCTGGCCTGAGGAAGGAGGAACAGCTGGGGAGGGCTGGTGGCTGATTCAGGAGATGATGGTCCCTTTGCCACAGTTGTCATTGTATGTGTTGGTCTTTTACGTTTTATTGCACTGTTACATTTTATTGTATTGTTATTTTTATTGCATTGTTATTTTATTGCATTGTTACATTTGATTGTATTGTTATACTTTATTGTACTGTAATGTTTTATATGTTGTGATTTTTGTGAGCCGCCCTGAGTCGGCGTATGCTGAGTGGGCAGCATGCAAATCGAATCAATCAATCAATCAATACATTTTTTACACCAGGTCTGAACCACATGAGTTGTTAATGCTCCCTAGCAGCATAAATAAATAACCATATACTAGAACAATAATTATTTGTAGCCAGCTATATGCATGAACATGAGACCATTTTCCATGATATAATGGAATCTCATGAATTAGCATAAAGCAAATAATCTAGCTAACCAGAGTTTTCCATACCATATTTATACTGATGTTATATCATTAAGATTAATATGGAGTGTCTGATCTAAAGATTAATTCCTTTCATGAGGGCTGATGTAAAGATAATGCAGACAAGATGGTCAGGTGGAAGACAGGTGGGGAAAGACAAGTAGGGATGGGTGAAAGGAAAACTGAAAAACAGGAATTCATGTAACAAACCATAAAGCAAACATTTTAAACTCCTGGGTCGGGGGGAGGGGGAATCTAGATAGGTGACTTTGCTGAATAACTAAGTTTAATTCCTTAGACAACAAGCTACTTCAATAAGGATCCTGTAATGCATAATGGCTAGAATTCCCCTTGTGAGATTGGTGTCTCCATTTGAATAATTGTGTTAGACACCACTGACTATATCGCTGAGGCTACTAGGCAGTTAGGGGATAGTGCCCCATGATCCTACGGCACACATATCCAATATAATTAAAACAGTTTTGTATGAAGGTGTTAACTTGGGATATATCACGGACAAAACCATGAGGTTCTTATTTAATGAGCATCCGAGAACTCCCATATTCCATCTAATTCCTAAAATTCACAAACCTAGAACAGAGGGTATGCCCACCCCCGCGAGACCTATCGTATCCGGCACAAATTCGGTTCTCGAGCCCCTCGCGAGATATGTGGACTTCCACATCAATAAATTCGCTAGGGACACACCTTCCTTTATAAAAGATACCACACATTTTATATCTATGGTGGAAGGCGTTGTGGTACCAAAAGATAGCATTCTACTAACATTGGACATAGAAGCACTTTACACCAACATCCCACTAGAGGAAGCATGAAGCATTGTACTTGACAAATTGGATTTCAGGGAGTCCCATATTCCACCTACGCATTTCCTTATGGATTTATTAGACGTGGTTTTTGAACATAACTATTTCAGGTTTGGCGACAGCTACTATATGCAAATTAGGGGGCATGGCCATGGGGAGCCCGCTGGCCCCCAGTGTAGCGAACATATATATGAGCCACTTCGAGAAAGGACATATTTACAACAAACATATCAATCCCTTCTTGCCACATGTCATTTTCTATGGCAGGTTTATAGATGATCTGTTTTTCATCTTGGATTCTAAAGATATTTTGAACAGTTTTGTGCTGTGGATTAACTCCTTGGATACTAAGCTCCATTTCACTCCTCATGCAGATCCTGTTTCCATTCCATTTCTAGATGTTGAAGTTTACATTGCAGAATCAGGAAAAATAGCAGTAAGGCTGTACAGAAAACCTACTGATAGGAACCCGTATCTTAAGTATACGTCTCACCACCCTCCTTATGTAAAAAATAACATTCCATTTGGTTTGTTTGCCAGAGCTAAGAGGAACTCTACTAATGTGGCTGACTTTGCACACTCTGCACGCACCATTAAACAGAAACTCTCACGAAGAGGGTATCCCAGGCACATTACAGATAGACCCCTTCAAAGAGTTAAGGACATACCTAGGAAGGCATTGTTTGTAAGAAAACAATGGTTGAGTGACAATAATTTACGATATTCTTTTGAGTTTTCGTCAGCAGCAACAGAAATTAAGAAAATCATACATAGACACTGTCATTTAGTCAGTGAGCTTCTTGGCTGTGACATCAAGCCTTTAATTGGCTTTAGAAAGACCAAATCCATTAGTAATATGGTTATACGTTCTGATCACACAGCCAGAGCACTCATGACCCAGCAAAAGAGATTCCCAATGGGGCATTACAAATGTTGTTCCTGTGTAGTATGCCGGTTCTGCTGGGAGACCAAAGACATCTTCATCCCAGAGAAGAACTATTTGTTCTCTTTAAAATCACTCACCAATTGTGCCAGTAAAAATGTCATTTATCTATGGGAATGCCCATGTGGTAAACGTTATGTCAGACTCACCAGTCGTCCTCTGAAAGTGCGGGTATCGGAACATCGCAGTAAGATTAGGGGGCAGGTTTTAGAAGCCCCTTTAGTCAGTCATTACATGGAACAAGCGCACACAGAAAGGGACTTTAAATTTGTAGCCTTAGAACTCATTAGACCAAGTCCACATGAAAAGATGGACATAAATAAGAAACTGAGACAACGAGAGGCATTTTACATTCATTTGTTTGATACTATGCAGCCCAAGGGGTTAAATCAGGAATTTAAATTGGCTTCTTTTTTGTAAGCAATTCTTGCAAGCTATTTCTGGCAGCAGCTGCCCTAGTTCTAGTCATCAAGGTCGAGAGATTCGGTGCTTACAACATTAAATACATCTGAGCAGCCTCCTTATCAGTATAAAGGAAGACTTTTCATTTTGATAGTTAACGTCCACACGCACCTAGAAAAAAATATGTGGAGGCG
This sequence comes from Bradypodion ventrale, assembly GCA_035047345.1. Lineage (NCBI taxonomy): Eukaryota > Metazoa > Chordata > Lepidosauria > Squamata > Chamaeleonidae > Bradypodion > Bradypodion ventrale. Next base: position 191,913,988 of record JAWDJE010000005.1, read on the forward strand.
AGGATGCGACAAAATAACCACTTCCATACAATAAATAGGTAAGCTACTGTATCACATTTAATGAGGCTCTGGAGCTAATACATAGGATTTTTCAGTGAATAAGATTTTTCTGTGAACAAGATAATTCTGTGTAAAAAGACTTAGTGTAATGGAATATATTGTATTAGTGCCTGCATGATGTTTATTATATACATTCTCTTATTCTTTCATGTAGATTTCCTGAAGAAGGAACAATAAGTTCGGAAAAGTCGTATTAACTAGTATCGACTTAGAAAGATTTTTGGCCACAGCTGACTAGTGATTGTATTATACTTTACCCATAGAGTAATTATTTTCATTACATATTTCCAGCCTTGTGTTACCAGTTGAATGAGAACTTTTTACGCATGGAGGAATTATTTACATTGTAACCTTTTGATGAACAATATATAAAGCATCATATTTTTGTGAATACATTTTCTGGAGAATTTACTCTACTGAACGGTTCCCTCTTTCTCTTTGTGTCTACACCATTCGCGCCTGTTTCCACGTTTAAATTCACGATCAGCCATATGAAGCTCGATTACTTTGGACTAGACCAGTGGTTCCCAATGTGGAGCACATGCCCCACAGGGGGGTTTCAATTCCCAGAAGCCTAGGTGAGTACATTGGCTGATCAGTGCTCTGGGGAATTGACTTAGGCTTCTGGGGATTGAAATCCAAAAAACCAAAGGATGGGAAACACTGGACTAGACTCTCTTCTCCAGCCTAAATTACTTTTTTTAAAAATTTTATTGACTTTATTGAAACTTATAAAACACAAAAAAAAGATTGAAGTGAAGAGAATCAGAAAGAAATGAAAAGTGCAACTAAACTACAACATTATAATAGACATCAGTACAAAACATTACATAGAACGTAAAACAAGACTCTCATTATTTCCACATTGATTAGGTGGTTACATTAATATATTATTCTTACATAATCTGTTTTTTAGTACACATACACACTTTAATAATTTTCTATCCAGTACGCCAATTGATCAGGTGGTGGCTTGTTTCCCTTTTCTTTCTCTATAGTATACTCAATAAAAGATTTCCATATCTTATAAAAGTTCTTCTTTGTTATACCTTTTTAAATGTTTAATTCAAATGTGAGCTTATCATTAAGTGCAATCATCCACATTTGTTTGTACCAATCTTCAATTTTCAATGAATCATTTTCTTTCCATTGAGTAGCAATGCATATTCTAGCAGTAGCTATAATAATTGATAATAAATCTTCCTCATATGTATTTAAGGACAAATTATTATATTCATACACTAATACAGTTGGTGGATCAAATTTGATATCAATTCCCAATATTTCTGTTGCTTCTTTTCTACCTTTGTCGAAAATTGTTTTATTATTTCGCAATTCCACCACATATGGATATACGTTCGCTTCTCCTTTCTGCATCTCCAACACTTATTAGATTTATTTAAATAAAATTGATTCAATCTGACTGGTGTTAGATACCACTTCCATAATACCTTGTAGTTATGCTCTTTGATTCTTATTGATAAATTTCGCATAATTCTCTTTTCCATTTTTTATTCCACGCTGCTTCGTTAATATTTATGCTTAAATCATTTCCCCAAATTTCTTTTGTAATGTCTTTCTTTTGTTCCAACTCATTTAATATTTTATGTAATTTACCAATTAAACCTTGTAATTCTATTTTTCCAGATCTTATTTTTATGATTAAATTCTCAAATTCTGTTACATTCCTATTTAAGCTCACATCTGAAACAAATTTGCTATTCCATTTATTAATTGCAGCTATTTGAAGCCAATTTAATTTCATTTGTGTAAAAATATATGATTTTCTTTCTGCATTTTTACATATTTCTAGCCAGTCTTTTAACAATAGTGACTTATTATGTTCGAGTATCCCCTCTAATTCACTTGTCAAATTTAATGGAAAGGTTTTAAAATCCTTTAATTCAATTATTGGTGAGATACCAGGAGCCATTTTACTTTTCACCACATGCCAAGTATCTAGTAATACTTTTAATACTACATTGTTTTGCTTACTTTTGACCTTATTTTTATCTAAGAAAATCACTTTTCCAATTTTATTTAAATCATGCATACCAGTATTTTCCACCATAGTATCAGATCCAATTAAGATCTTAATAATATTTTTAACTGATACGCAATGTAATACTTCCTGATACCTGGTAATCCCAATCCCTCCTTTTTCTGATCCCTGTACCATAATATCTTCATAATTCTTGGTCTCTTTCCACCATTACAATTTCCGTTTAATATGGTTTGTAGTCTCTTTAAGTCTTTTTCCTTGATTTGAATTGGGAGAGTCTCAAAAATAAAATTAATTTTTGGTATAAGCTTAATCTTAATTAGAGCTATTCTTCCGAACCATGATAATCTCAATTTTTTATACCGAACTAGTGTTTCTTTTATATCATTTACAAGTGTACCATAATTTAACTGTTTTAATTTATCATATTGTTTTGATGTTTAATATTTTGCATTATTTTTAATTCTAATATTATTTAGATGTAATATCTTTCCATTTCTCCTTAGCTATGTTGAAGAGTATTGATTCTGACTTATTCCAATTTATTTCAAAGCCAGTTGCTAACTGAAAGTTTTTGAGATGTGTTTGTACTTTGGCTAAAGCTCTTTGTGGGTCCCTAAGTATCAATAGGATGTCATCAGCATACAGGTTGATTTTATTGTTATTTATTCCTTTTATCTCTTTGTCTTCTCTAATTGCATTTGCAAAGAGTTCAATTACCATTATAAAAAGCATTGAAGATAGGGGATCGCCCTGTTTCGTTTCTGCTTTTATCATTATGTTTTGGGTAAGGACATCATTTACTTTTATTCGTGCACTACTTTGCTGGTATAATTTATCAATTACCCTCATAAATTTAGATCCAAATCCATACTCTTTAATGGTTTCTTTAATAGTCTGCCAGTGTAATGAGTCAAATACTTTGTATATATCCAATAGTAATATTCCAATTTTATCTTTACTTTGTTCTCTATATTCATTATTGCAACTATCCTCCTTGTTAAGTCATCTAGATGTCTTCCCTTCATGAAGCCTGTCTGATCAGGTTTTATATATTTCTCCGTAATGCTATTAAGTCTGTTTGCTAATATGGCTGTAAATATTTTTAAATCTTGATTAAGTAGTGATATGGGTCTATAAGACTCAATTCTTTCTTCATATTTCCCAGGCTTTGGAATCAGTATAATGATTGATTTATACCATGAATCCGGCATTTTGCCCCCCTCAACACATTGTTAAATATTCTTCTAATTTTTGGGATTATCATTTTTTTGAATTCTTTGTAGAATTCAGCTGGAATTCCATCTTCACCTGGTGTCTTTCCCAATTTCAATCTATCTATAACCATTTTTATCTCCTTTTCTGATATGGGTTCTTCCATCAATAACCTATGTTCTTGGGTAATCTTAGCTTTAGACCAATTTTTAATATAATTTATCATTTCTTCTGTTTTGATCTCTTTTTCTGAATATAATTTTTGATAAAATTGTTTTACTATTTCTGATTTTTCCTTAATCTTATTACACCTGTTTCCACAATTATCAATTAATACTCTTATTTCTCTTTTTTCCCTGGCTGCCTTTGCCAGCAGTTTAGAATTTCTATTGCTGTACTCAAAATAATTTCTTTTTTAAAAAATCAGATTTTTTAAAACTGTTTCTATGTCCTTCTCAGTTAATTCTATTTTTAATCTTTGTAATTTATCAAACACATCTTTATCATTAGTTCTTGCATGTGCTTCCTGAAGTTGTTTAATCTCCTTCTCAAAATGTTTCTGTTTCTGTTTCTCCTTAAACTGTTTATTTTTAATACCTGTTAATTTAATGCTTTCACCCCTAAAAATCAATTTCATTGTGTCCCAAAGGATGTTGTCTGTTACATCTCCTGTGTCATTTAACAGCCAACATTCCTCCCATTTTTTATTATTGTTTCTTTGTCTTCCTTATTTTTGTAAATTTTCGGATCATATCTCCATTTATTACCTTTATTTTCCTTATTTGCGGTTGTTTTTAAATCTACCAATAATTTGGCATGGTCCGATTCCCTAAATATTCCTACCTCAGCATTTTCTAATAAGTTAACCAAATTATATGATATCATAACAAAATCAATTCTCGAATACGTGTTATGCACATGTGAATAATATGTGTATGCAAGTTCACTACCTTTCAAGTTAGACCATGCATCATGTAGTCCTAATTGTTGCATCCATAAATCCAAAACTTTTTTCCTGTTTTTTGCCTTAATATATTTGTTGAATCTGTATGTAATCTTGTTAAATTAAAATCACCTGCCACTATTAAATTACTCATATTTTTAGGGGTTAAAGCATTAAATTAACAGGTATTAAAAATAAACAGTTTAAGGAGAAACAGAAACATTTGGAGAAGGAGAGTAAACAACTTCAGGAAGCACATGGTAGAACTAATGATAAAGATGTGTTTGTTAAATTAAAATCACCTGCCACTATTAAATTACTCATATTTTCTCTTGAAATAATTTGGAGAATTGTTTCCAAAAATTCTTCCTGTTTCTGGTTGGGGGCGTAAATATTGACCAATAAGAATTCTTCATTATTTATTAATCCTTTTAAAATTATATATCTTCGGTATTGATAACACTATTCACTTTTATAAATCCTAATTTTTTTGAGGTTAATATTGCCACCCCTCTTGCTTTAGAGGAACCAAAAGCTTTTTCATAATTGTCTGTCCAATTTAAAAATAGATTATTGACTTTGTCACAGTTCTGATGCGTCTCTTGTAAAAATATTAAATCTGGTTTATCCTTCCTAATAGCAGCTTGAATTCTTTTTCTCTTAATTTGGGATCCCAAGCCTTTCACATTCCATGTTACTATTCTAACCATATTGATATTTATCGAAATTTCTCCATTTCATGCCACTTTTGAATTCCAGAGAATTTTCGTAGTTGTAAAAGTATAACACCTGTTTATTTCAGCCTAAATTACTACCAGGGTGTTTGATGATACACGTGGCATGGATAAAAAAGCATACATCCCATGGAAGAAATGTAGGGGGGGGGGGGGTGGCGGAGAGAGAGAGAGAAAATAAGCAAACAAAAAAGTCTGTCAGCAGACCAAGAAAGAGTTAGACTTGTTATTTCAGCCTGCAACCGTGCTATTTTTATTTTTGAGACAGTAAATAAAATCTCACTTTCCTAATCCATGTTAAGGGGATGTACTGGCGCAAATCTGTGAGTGAGTGAGAAATTCTGGAGGCAATCTGGAATTATGGAAGAAAAAATAATATGAGCCAGAGGTGATACTAAACTTGCTATGAATTTTAGCCATTTAGCTCAATATTATATAATACATAATTAGCATATCATCTTTTGTGTGTAACATAAAAAGAAAAGGACTGTTTGAATGCAATTATGATCATTACACTATAGCTTTTAAAATAAAAATGCAACCACCCAAAAATATACTTAGAATATGCAACAGGTGAAGAAATTGCCAAGTCCTGCTCCCATTGTAATATATATATACCTATATTACTTTCAATATCTCTAGCAAAAATGGCCAATTTGTTACCCGTACACTTCCCACTTGTGACAAAACTGATGCTAGACTTTGCCTGTGGAAATCTATTACTACGAGGGCCATCAACCATGCAGACTCTGATTTCATGTCATGTCATGGAATCATCACAATTAGACATTTCTTTAACATTCTTCTTTTCCTGAGGACACGTTTGTTAGCAGATGCAAGTAGAGCATACATTAAAACAGAAGAGAATATCCTGAGGACACAGTGTCAAAACTCCTTATCTTTATTTGACATTTCCAAAAAATAAAGAGAGGAAAAATTCTCAATATAGGCAAAAGAAACTGTAGAATGAACTTACCAAAAGGTGGCTTCATTTTGGCAGTTTCACATGGAAGAAGAAGAACTCATAGAAAAGCAATATCAGCTTAAACAAGTAAACTCTCTCTCTCAGTTGCCTTCTTGCTCTTTCATGCACCTATGGAGTGAAAATATATATATGATGAATGGGCTGCAGCGTTGCATACTCAAGTGTCATTATGACTTGACAATCATGATTAAAACTGGGCAAAGTCAGTTGACAAAATAACTGACTTTGCTAGCACAGTTTTTAGATTCAATTAAGATGACTGTAGTTACAATCTGTTAGAAATGAAAGTATGGAGCCTATCCAGTTAGTTATTATTTAGGACTGGTCAAGAGAGACAATCTCCTGGCCTTCAGACATGGAGGGGTCAGCTCTTGGTTGGCAAACAGTGCATACCAAGTCAGAAGGCACAAGTAAACAGAAAGGTAACCTCAAATGAAATGTTAACTCCGGTAAACTTGACCTGGCCAGATATCCCGCTACAGTAATGAAGTAGACTGTATAGGCAGCGACTCATCGCCGAGTGTTGGGTGGCAGTAAATAACCTGACTCCCTAAAGGGACCAATGCCTATTCTGATTCCCAATAGTCTTGGAGGCTGAAGAGGCCATGCCAGATGGTCTGGCTTTGAAGGCACACCTTGTTAATATCCTCAAGGTTGCAGAAGCCCATTGCAGTCCCAGGGTTAAATCCTGCATGTCTCATTTCATTCGTGCCACAGGAAATGGCTCTGTTATCACAGTGTGTGGGTCACTTCATGGCAAGCTGGGATCCACCTTAAATGAATTCATGCCAGTGGCCTTTTCCTGTTTGTCATTCTTCTTTACACATTGTGGATGTGGAAGCACTTGGTCTTCATGATTATTGGGATATCATTATTGAGTCACTAGAGACACATCCATCAACTGTGAAAACGATTTCCAGGAAAAAATGTATACGTGGATATGAGTAGCAGATCTACTCTTACTGCAAACTGTCGTACCCAGTGTCTGGAGGCTAAACAAAGAGCCCCATACTCATAGAATGCATATGTAAGAGGATGTGAATGCACTGAATTTGGAAAAGAAACTTGTGCAGGAAGAGATTGTTTATTTGTACAGTTCATCTTTGGAGAATGAAATTGAATGTTTAGGAGAAATCTAGCCTGAATGTTAATTTGCAAGTTAACTCCCGCATTAAAATATGTTTTAAAGCTACAAGGAGATTTCCTAGCCAATTTCTGATTATCTTCTACATATTCTCTCCTATAAATATAGAATGAACACCTAGCACCAAGTGACACATTATGAATGAATTACACACATCACTATGAGTATGTGACATTAGTAACATTTTGGACAGGATGAATTTTGGATGGAGATTGAGCAGATAAATACGATTCTGACACAGTGGCTCACATACTGCTAAGTGCTTAATTAGACTATAGCACTGTGGTCTAAGTGGGAGTGTTCTTGTGCTGGGATGGAAATAGCAACAGTACACAGTGCAGCAGTTAGGATGCTCAGTAGAGCAATTAACTGTGCACATACTTAAAGAATAGCTCTGGCTTGCTAGTTGATACTAAAGGTTTTGTGTTTGACATACAAATACCTAAACACCTTATAACAAGGATACCTACCAGCCTATCTTTGCCTGTATGTGTCAAAGCATACTCTAGTCTACAATATTACTGATTGCTTTGCAACCAAAACAATCTTTATTTATTTGTATCAGACTATTAGACAATTTTAAAATCATAGACAGTATATGAAATTTAGGTAAATTTCTAAATAAATTAAAATGTTTAAATAATTAGGCCATTTTTGACTAGAAGCAGGCTACTTCAATAGTATTGTCTCAGTCATGTATTGGTTTCTTCCGCAAAAATCCTTTCAACCCAGAATAATTTCTGACACAAAATTATTAGTATTATTTTATCTTCCTACTTCACTACAAAGTTTATTAAGTGATTTCCAGATGATCCAGCCAGAATCTTGTCCCGATGAAAGACACTCTTCAGCTGTCATCCAAATGGCATGGTATGTTTTTTTGCCCTCCATAAACTTAGCCTAACCTCTTCTGGTTTAATATTTAGAGCTTGAAAGGTATGCAGAAAACCTTTCCACAATTTTAGCTACCATATAGGGGTGTTCATGAAAAGGGTGGATTTGGTGCTGTACCACTTTATTCTGTTCATTATTTACTAGCCCCTCTCAAATTATTTCCAGAGGGATAATGCTAACCAAAAAAGAAGGTTTTTCAGTGGGGGGTAGCCAGTAATCATCCTGCATGATTCATTAAGAGTGACGTCCATTTGTTTGGCATGTGCTGATTTATACCATATGTCAGTAGCAGGTTCTACTAAGGAGTAGCACATGGACAGAGTTGTTTGTGGCTGGGCATCCCAATCTGAATCAACCAGTTTCCTAAGCATGTTATTTCTGATGGTCACTGTTGGTTGGTTGGTTTGGTAATTAGATGATGATTTCTGTAAATCAGTGCCTAATCCAGAGTGCTACCTAAATACTTTGGAGTATGGCAATCTTCCAAAATCTTGCCTTCCCACCTAACTTGAAAATTCCTCTCTGCTTCTTTGCTTCTCTAATTTTTAAGTTGAAAACACAGACCTGTATTTTCAAAGGGCCTGTTTTTAGCTGATTATTTTTATAAAACAGTACACCATCCCAATCCATGGGGTATATGTTCCAAGATCTTCCACAGATGCCCCAAATATCTATCTGATATTCTTTATATCATAATAAAAAAATATCTTTTCATGTAAGTGGTTTTTAAAATGGATTTCTGTATTACAATATAGTCTTGCCATCGAACTGATGATATACAATTGGATTTGACAAAGTCATGAAAACTCATATTAAATTTCTATTAAACTCAATACTTTATGACAGATTTGTCAGTTTTAATTTATTACTCAAGGCATATTTTTGTTCAGTAGTATCAATATGAGATCTCATGGTATGACTTCTATGGAGAATCAATATATGCAATTCTGCACCCTATCATTCATACTTTGTCTGCTAGCTTTTCCTTGCTTTCCAAATAAAGATATACTGAATACTCTTTACAACAGATTACAAATTAAACCCAATTTTTATTCTCACCTAGTCCATAGGATTTACATTAGTGTTGACTAACCAACCTCCATTCATTGAGTGAGGACCAATGAATTAAGACTAATAAAGGGATCTGTCCTGCATGTTCTAGACAAAAGAGGCCAGTCTCATGTGTATTCATCATATATTCAATAATTCTTACTGTAACAGTTCATCCTTCATTTTTTAAAAAATATGACTATCTCAATCACATTCATCTCGATCACATTTATGGGGAAAGAAGAAGTGAACAGTTAAAATTGATCAATAGCACAATGATGGACACATAAGTGAAAAACTATCTGATACATGCCCAGAAGATACACAAAAAGTGGAACAAGTTAGCTGATCCTGGACATTTTGTTTCAAATTCTTTAGCCACTTGTTCTGACAACATTTTGCCTGCTATTTTGATTTTGAGTGAGAGCTTCCCAGTTGACATGATCCATATTAAAATCTTTGAATGATGTCTTCAGGGTATTCACTTATTTTGTTCTTCATGCAATCAAACACCTACTACAAGCCATCCATGGAAAATACATTTTGAGAGACAATTATCGAATATCTTGATGATAAGGCCAGCCCACTTAAACTGCCATTGTTTCAAGACTGTAAGTATACTTGTCATCTATCTATATTTGCCTCACAACAAAACACTAACTTCATGATTGAGCTTTCTTGCAAACCATCTTAAGCTATAAAACCAAGGGTTAACCATTGGAAGTTCGTAAAGGTTCCTAAGCCTGGCCCTACTAACCCGCACCCACCATTCGTGCACATGGGCGAACTGGGTCCACAGGTCAACGAAGGATTGAGAAATGCGCCAGTGGGGCAACAGCCCCACAAACGTGAAAAAAGGGAACCAACTTCATTTCCCAACGTTCTTTGCGCCGCGCCGCAGCCAATCAGGCTGAGAGGCACAACCACAAAGAACATTGAGAAACGCGCCGCGACCAATCAAAATCGAGCTGCAGGAAAAAACGCACCACAACCACAAATCACAAACCCATAACTACAAGCCCCAGAGTCCTGCGCGACATGAGCGCGTAGAACGCTGAGGAAGCCAGCGCCTGAAAAATTAAAAAAAACTCACCGCCTCACAGCCACGCAAACACCAACCGCCCTTCTTTCCCTCACCAACAGCACCTGAAGGTCCCGATTGGAGTTTCCCCTTTAATATCAGTAAGTGGGGTGGCGATCCCCCTCTCCACTGGCTCACCTGGGGTTGGGAGGTTTGTGGGGACAAAAGGGATCTGTCCCCCCCCCCCCAAACCCTTCTGGACCCAGGAGACCAGGGAGAGGAGATCGATTCCCCCCCTCCTAAAGAAAACCTCCGTCTTTAAAGAGAAGAAACCAAGCGGTTTCTTCTCTTTAAAAATGGAGGTTTTTTTAGGAGAGTGGGGAAATCAATCCACTCTCCCTGGTCTCCTGGGTCCAGAAGGGTTGGGGGGGGGACATACCCCTTTTGTCCCCCCCCAACCCTCATGGACCCACGAGAGGATATCGATTCCAACCCAACCACCTGATATTAAAAGGGAAAATCCAATCGGAGTTTCCCCTTTAATATCAGTAAGTGGGGGGTGGCGATCCCCCTCTCCGCTGGCTCACCTGGGGTTGGGAGGTTTGTGGGGACAAAAGGGACCTGTCCCCCCAACCCTTCTGGACCCAGTAGACCAGGGAGAGTGGATCGAATCCACCCCCCAAAAAAATTCCGTCTTTAAAGAGAAGAAACCAAGGAGGGGTTTTTTAGGAGGGGGGAAATTGATCCACTCTCCCTGGTCTCCTGGGTCCAGAAGGGTTGGGGGGACATACCCCTTTTGTCCCCACAAACCTCCCAACCCCCAGGGAACCAGCAGAGAGGGGGATCGCAACCCCCCACCCACTGATATTAAAGGGGAAACCTTGATCTACTTTCACAACTCCACACAATCAAAGCACCATAAGACAATAAAGCCCCCCACCCCAACGCCCACGGTCTGGCCAGCGAAGCCAGCCCGTGGAAATAACCCCCAATGCCGCATAAAGCGGTACTGGAATTCCCATGGTCTGGCCAGCCAGGCTGGCCTGCGGAAATAAACCAACCCCCCCAAAGCCACAACAACAACAAAAATTATAAAAATAAATAAATAAATAATTTACAAAAAATACCTTAATACACAATCAAAAACATCAAAAAATACACAAAAACAACACAAAAAATACAAAGCAAACAAAAACACAATAAAAAACAAAACAAACAGTCAAAAAATATAAAACCCAAAAAAACCCCACAAAATAAAGAAGACAAGCCAACTCACCAGCACATGTCCTACCTGCACGACGACCAGAAACGAAATGAATAAAGAAAGAGACTACTTACCGGAAGAAGCTCCACCCAGAGGCCAGGAGAGAAAAAACAGTCAAAATACAAGAAAACCCCTACCAGCACCACCTGCTGGCCACAATAGTAAAAACAATTCAAAAGACACAACAGCCCCAAACAATAGGCCACAACAGTAAAAACAAATCAAAACAATAACACAAAATCACAATTTTACACAAAAGGTCACAATAATAACAAGTCAAAAAAATTACACGAAAACACAATTTAACACAAATCACAAACATATGTCAATAAAATAAAATAAAAAATTTATTAAAATCCTGTGCTGAGTTCTAACTCAAATAAAAACCCAAAACAACTAAACACATTTTAAAAACATTGAATTTAAAAAACATTTACTTTCACATTATTGAAATCATTACCTATGGTACAACTATTTAAAAAAAACCAACTAAAACATTATTCAGTTACATAAAACAGCCAGCCAAACCAAAAAAAATTTGTATAAATAAACATTTTAAAAATTACAGACTAAGCAATTTTTAACAAGCATTAACACAACTTAACCTCCCAACACAATTTAAAACAGCAAAGCAACGCTGGGCAACCTCTGCTAGTAGAAAATAAAACAGCTTTGTTCATCTTGACAGAAAGACTGATTCCACAAAGAGAACTGAAGTCTTCTGAAGGCTGTGATGGCTTCATAGAGATTTATAAGATCAAGTGTAGCCAAAATATTATATATGAACTTAATAATTGCAGAAAACATGTATAACATCAGAACTGGTTCCTCATAAGGTAAACCTGAAGCATGTGGATAAATCACCATTATCTTACCTGTATCCATCTTCAAAAGTTTGGCAGGTAACAGAAAATGGGTCAAGACTTCTTTGCACACCCACATGCATGGTTGCATTCTGTGTAAAATAAGACTGAGCAGCATCCCATCACTGAAATATCAAAGGTCAACACCAGTGCTTTCTTCCCTGCAAGCATCTTAGATTATCACAGAAAAACATAAGAGTGAAAAGAACTGAAACAAGAACATAGCCTAATTTCACATACTTAATTTGTAATGGGAAAAGGGATCAGAGAAGATACCACTGTCAAGGGCATAAGATTGCATACTGACATAGAATTCTTGAATGATACATGTGAATTTTCCAAGTTATCCAAATATCTTCATGATTTTCCACAAATTTTCTATGCATACCATATCAGAAGCTTTAATCAAATTGATAAATGTTGTATAGAGGTTGATGTGTGGCTCTTTATTTTTAACAAAAAACAAAAACAAAAAATACCTAAAATACACATAAAGCCTTACAAATACTATTATAAGACTCATATTAATCATCTCAAACCAAACTACATTTTTGTGCTGATCTCGCCTAATCATCTGGGCCTACTCAATCAAATTTTATTCCATTAACTCCATTCCATTAATTCACATACCTCCTATCTTCCAAAAAACAACAACCCACTGTTTCCACAACTGACCTTCATCCTTTCCCTTTTATTAATAGAAACTTCATAAAAATAACCACAAATCTCTTCATCAAACTTTTTAAAACTTTAATCTCACCTGTCAACTTATTGCTAATTGCTATATTTCAACATTTTAAGTTATCGAAGATGTGCCGCTCTTGACACTTTTTTAAATGTTAGATTATCTCAACAGTCCCTTGTTCGACCCAGAAGTAGGGTTGTGGGATGGTATCCTAAAGGAGGACATGTCCTCCTTTTCTATAATTTGTCCTCCCGTCCTCCCTTGCCTACTGTATGTCCATATGTACATACAATAGGTAATGGAGGACGGGAGGACAAATTATAGAAAAGGAGGACATGTCCTCCTTTAGGATACTATCTGGCAACCCTACCCAGAAGCCACATTGAGTTTCTGGTAAGATGTCTCTCTTCAAGAAGGCAATTCAGAAGGATTCTTGCCATTTTCCTGGCAGTGTTTAGCAGTGAGATGCCTCCATGACTGTCACAGAGTTGACGGTTACCTCTCCTTTTATAATGGTGGACATTTGTTGCATCTTTAAAGTCCAGACAATTTTGCCTTGTGTTTATACCTTCTTGAAATACTGTAAGTGTGTCAGTTGCTAGAGAAATTTATCTCTGTTTTGTATACATTTCTGTTCTGGCTGTATTTGCGCCTGGGGCTTTTCCATTGGAGGGTTGGTTAATGATCTAAGGTGCTTGGAAATATAACTCTTGAATTTTAAACATGACCAAGCTCTGAGCAAGAGATAGTTAAAGATATATTTCAAAGTGACAATAAGAGCAAGCTGACAGGCTTTATGTCACTGGACTCTTCAAGATCCATCTTAAATATGTGCAGATCCTGTCTGTTACGTTCTGGGATAGAACATTAATTCTACAAATACTGTGAATTAAAGGAAAAGTCTAGCCAATTATATGAAGTAAGATTTAAATGTGGGTTCTGCATCTTCCACATATTCCCAAATATGCATTATTCCCAAATATGCAGTATAAAGGAGCAGGGGGATGAGGGATGACTTTTTTCATACTTGTAAAAAGAACAGTTCAGGCTGTTGCAAGCTGCTTATTGTCCCTGGCATGAAACTCCCTTTGGGAGGTCACAGAGCATAGCAGCAGACATAAGTAACATCCTTAAAACAATAACACCAGATTTTTTAAACTGTAATTTTTTTAAAAAAAAATAGTTCTAGAGTTTGCAACAGATGCCCCTTTTTTTCTTCATATATAAAGCAGCTGCCTTGCTTTAGCATATAAAAATAAGACAAGGACTATTTTACTTTTTAAGGAAGCTCATAAAAACTAGAATGGAAAGATCACTGGATAGAGATATACCGTAATACATTCAAATTTGGAAACAGAAATCTATATGTTAAGACACTGAAACTGATTGATCTATATCCTAAGTTATCAATCACAACCAAAGCCCAAGCCTGCTGAACTACTGATATATCCTCCCTACATCCCCAAGTGATAGAAAGTTCTCAAACCAGATTTGGATGAATACTGTACTTTCCAATCTGCTTTTGACTTCCAAATTGAGCAAAATAGTCTTATACCACATCTGGAGTTCAAAACTTCACAGAAAAACATCCCAGCTATGCTAGCTTTATTTTCCCATTTAGATTTATTTTCATTAAAGCTTGGAAATGATCCAGCAAGGCTGTTGGTGATGCTAACTGTTTTGAGAAATATAGTATGAAAAATTAACTTTTCTAAGACCTGACTTTCATGTAGAGATGCAAATATAACATTACTTTCACTGTCATTTATGGCAAATGAATCAAAAGAAATATTTTAAAAAGGAGTACCAAAGGTCAAGAATGTACTATGGTAAGAACTGGGTAACTACAGGCTGTCCCAAAAGTCACCATACCTAACAACAGGTATCTTGGAACGTGTTCGCCATGAGCGGGAGAGAAGACTTTGTCTGTGTCTCTGTGTGTAGAAAGTGGTGGCTAACATGTGGAGAATATTTTACAAAGATTTTGCAGTGAATATTTTGTTAATAAAGATACATTTAGCTACAATTTTCCATTTTTCCTGTGTATTGTGGCTTTTGGGATACTCTTGATTGATTTGCCATAATCCTCCACGTGTTGGCCACCACTTTAGCGAATGTTATCCAATGCATTCCATAGGATTTTAACATTATGCAATGCAATTTTTTTTCAGATTGCTTAACATTATGCGTTTTTAGCGTTATCTGATGCAAACGTTATCCGAGGTATTATTGTAATTAATTAATTAATTAGTTTAATTTATATCCCGCCCTCCTTGTGAGAAACACCACTTAGGGTGGCTAACAACAAAAGAGGAAAGAGGAAAGGGAAAACAAAAATAAAAATAGAATACAATATAAAACAATTAAAAACATTCACAGCTAAAAAACCCAGCTAAAATCCACATTAAAACACATAAAACCTACGTAAACATTCAAAAAACAACCCTCACCACCCACCACCCACAATAAAAACTGAGATTCAAGACAGGACAGGTCCGTCTCCCTGGCTAGACAAGCCAACAGGCCTGAGAGGTGGGGGCACTCATGCCCCACCCATGCTGAAACAACCATGTCTTCAGCATCTTCCTAAAGGGGAATAGTTCTGTCTGGAGGTACACCTCAGGTGGAAGGAGTTTTCACAGGGCTGGGGCAGACACGGAGAAGGCTCTCTTCCTGGCCCCAATCAATCAGATGTACCTCTCTCATTGATGGGACCACCACTGAGCCCCTCCTGTCTGCCCTGGTAAGACGGGCTGAATTTCTTGTGACAATGCAGTCTCTTAAGTAGCCTGGTCCAATACCATGAAGGGCTTTAAAGGTCAAAACCAGCCTTGAATTGCACCCGGAGACACACTGGCAACCAGTGCAGCTCCCAGAGCAGTGGTGAGGCACGGGCATAATGCCTGCGCCCCATCAGTACCCGGGGAGCCGCATTCTGGACCAGCTGAAGTCTCCGAATGGTCGCCAAGGGCAGCCCCATGTAGAGCATGTTACAATAATCTAATCTGGAGGTGACCAGAGTGTGAGTGACCGTGAGCAAGGAGTCCCGGTCCAGGAATGGGCACAATTGGTAGATTATACGAAGCTGTGCAAAGGCCCTCCTAGCCACAGCTGCCACCTGCTCTTCGAGCAGTAGCCGTGAGTCTAGGAGGACCCCCAAATTATGCACCGGATCTGACTGGGGCAAAGATGCCCCAGCCAGGACCAAAGATGGTAGCTCCCGGGATAACACGGGGCCCCGCACCCAAAGCCACTCAGTCTTGCAAGGATTCAGCTGAAGCCCGTTGTACCCCATCCAGACCCAGACAGCCTCCAGACACCTGGTTAGGACTTTGACAGCATCAGTCAGGTCCCCACCGGCCGAGATGTACAGCTGGGTATCATCTGCATATTGATGATACCTCACCCCGTGGGAACGAATTATCTTGCCCAGCGGTTTCATGTAGATATTAAACAATAGAGGTGAGAGTACCGAGCCCTGAGGCACCGCACATGAGAGCAACCTAGGGCTGGACAACCCACTCTCTAAAGACACCGACTGAGTCCAGCCCGTCAGAAATGAGGAAACCCAGGACAACACCGTGCCCTGGGCTCCCAATCCTCGGAGCCGGCACAGATTAAAACAATCTGAATTATTAAGTAAATACAAATATTGCAGAAAAATGTAGGGCTAATGAATCAGTAGGAATTTATTAAGATAATTGCTCTGTAAGCTCCATTGATTTAAATGGGTCTACTCTAGTTGTGACTTGCTATGTTAAAGTAAGTTGCAACTAGAATAGGCCTGTTTAGCACACCAAATCTCCACTGATTCCATGGACCTAGTCAAGTTCAACTAATTACACCAAGCAATAGAATTTCATCCATTAATGCTTACCTACTTCAACGTAGCTATCACCATGTTCTATATATAGAAAATTGTCAACTAAGCCAGATATAAAAGCATAGTTCTCTTGAAAAAGTAAAATATTAACAACAAACATTTTCTGGTAATGAATAAAATAGGTGTATGACTTGTTCATGCAGAAAAAAGAATTATCTTTGGAGGGGAATATAACTAACTCTTACAACAAATATAAATATTTATAGGATATATTAAATTGGAATATACAGATTGTCCATTATCTAATCGAAGCTAGGAATCGTTAAACAAACTTGATTTTAGTGGTCCGGTTTAAACATATTTAAAATCTTCCCCAGTAAAATCAAAGTAACTGGAAAGTGAATACAGTGGAACCTCATACAACAATTGCCCTGTATAGCAATGAAATTGTATAACAATTAGGTTTTGGGGGGAAATGGTGTCCCGTATAACAATTTTCCCTATGGATAAAATCGTACAACAATTTTTCAATGGGAAAAACCACTTAGCAAAAAAAAATTCGTTGTATGATGCATCCCATAGGGAAAATCGCTATATGGTGCATGTATCATATAGCAATTGTTTCATACAACAATGTGCCCCGTGGAATGGTTTTAAATCATTGTATGAGGTACCACTGTAACTTTAGCCAAAGTGTTCCTGCCATAATGCACTAAGAAACA
Source organism: Bradypodion ventrale (assembly GCA_035047345.1). Taxonomy (NCBI): domain Eukaryota; kingdom Metazoa; phylum Chordata; class Lepidosauria; order Squamata; family Chamaeleonidae; genus Bradypodion; species Bradypodion ventrale. Next base: position 191,931,393 of record JAWDJE010000005.1, read on the forward strand.
GGTTTTTATATTGTTTTTAAAAAATCAAGCAGTCTTGACAATATTCTTTATCATTCGCATACAATGCTGAAGAATTAATTCTGTATCAAGCTGTACAGAATGTCATAATGTGTCCTCAATATGCCAGAAAATATTGCTGAGCTGTGGGAATGGTTCTATAGTCAAGGCAGAGTGACTTTTCAGCATCCTTTGACCATAAAGCATGAAAATTCTATTCCATGTAAAGTTGTATTATATGTCCTAGCAATTTACCATTTGTCACCCAATGAACTTTATTTATAGGGTGACACATAAATGTTTTCAACAAGCAAACAAATACAGACATATCTTGTATGTGAATGATACATAATTTATCTGGAAAATTTATATCCTGTACTTGTGCTCGCTCTACCAATCTCTCTTCCCCTCCCTCCTCAGATTTACATAAAGTGTTAAAAGCTGAAATTCTGTTCCTTAGCACAGTAAATCACGATCTAATTGGCCCATTGAACCAATAGGCAAATCAACTGCTTTGTAAGTTCCATTGATTCAAACAATCGATTCTAGCACAGTAAGTCAGATTCCCTTAAAAATCTGGAAAAATTAGAAAGATTTTTGTTTGCAACCTCAAGAATGACAAAATAAGAGCTTATACAGCTTATTCATTACATATCTAAACCAGAATAGGTACCCAAGAAATACACACACACTTATACACAGGGACCTTTGGAAAGATTTATTTGGCTAATGCATTTATCACATTTACAATGCAAAAGCACTGCAATAAGGGTTATACTTATTTACAGTTTACAGGATACGAAGAGTATACCTGTGTTTTACACTTTTTTAAAAGAATAATTATATTCTGTTCATAGGTGATTTTTCTAGCTTTCAAAACAATAAAAAAAACTTTAAATAGCTGTTGGTCCTCACTTGTAATATCAGGATAGTAAACACCATTTTATGGGATGAGTAGTTTTTAATTGCTTTTATGATGAGTGTTTTTAATGCTTTATAATTGGTCATTTATGTTTTATCTGCTGATTTATTCTATGATTGTGAGCCGCCCTAAGTCAGCCTAGGTTGAGTGGACGGCATAGAAATTGAATAAAATAAATAAATAAATAAATAAATAAATTTACTAGAGAACATATATGGGAGGAGGGTGCTGTTGTGTAGGTGTCCTGCACATGTCTACCAACACAGCCCAAAACATAAGAAGAATATATATTTTCTAGGCTTTCCCTATCCTCCTTCCAATAAGATGATTTACTCAGATACAGAAGCCTCACCCATCAGACTTGCAAATTAAGTACATCAATTCCTTTCAAACACCATCTAGTTTGAGTTGGCTTTTATGCAAAATAATAATAATAATAAAATGTTTGACTAGGAACGCTGGTCTGACCCAGAACAGCACTTTGCATGATTTTCAGCCTTCTTATTTATTTTTATTTATTACTCAAATTTCTACCACCGACCCCTCACAGAGGCAACTCCAGGCAGTTTACAACAACTAAAAACTTACAAAAACATTAAAAATAGTATTAAAATTGAATATTTTAAATTAAAAAATTTAATTTTTTAAAAAAATGCCCTCCCAATGCTGCATAGTAAAACTGACAGCCCAGGCAATAGTTAAACAAGCCAGCCCAGGGTGGCTATCTCCCCAGCCGCAGCCGCTCCCCCCCCCCCCCCAGACACACATACTCACTGCACCAGCCAGGTCTTAAGACTCTTGCAAAAGGATAAAAGCTCTGCCTGGAGAAGTTCGATTGACAGGAGGTTCCACAAGGCTGGAGCAGACACAGAGTGTCAAATAATCCTTTATGTTAGGACCTAGACAACATGTATTAAGGGGCTAGTTGCAGTTTATAGAAATCATTTTGCTTAAAGGTTGAGAATCCAGCATTTTCTAACAGTTGGCATAAGCCTTCATACACTGTACTTGGCAAGTAACCTGAAATAATTAAATTAGTTGAACTTTTCATCTCAGACTCACAGTTAGGAGGGGGGAAGCGAGAAGCAATGTATGTGTGACCTCCTTCGGCCAGTCGGGCCAGAGGGGAGAGATTCTACCTGCCTGAGGGTGGTGGGCACCTTCAAAAGCCTGCACCACCATGGCTCTGAGACTCCCCCTCCCCCCTCCTTCGGCCAGTCGGGCCAGAGGGGAGTGATTCCACCTGCGGGAGGGCGGCAGGTGCCTTCAAAAGCCTGCATCACCATGGCTCCGAGACTCCCCCCCCCCTCCTTCAGCCAGTCGGGCCAGAGGGGAGTGATTCCACCTGCAGGAGGGCGGCGGGCGCCTTCAAAAGACTGCACCACCATGGCTCCGAGACTCCCCCTCCCCCTCCTTCGGGCAGTCGGGCCAGAGGGGAGTGATTCCACCTGCGGGAGGGCGGCAGGTGCCTTCAAAAGCCTGCACCATCATGGCTCCAAGACTCCCCCTCCCCACTCCTTCGGCCAGTCGAGCCAGAGGGGAGTGATTCCACCTGTGGGAGGGCGGCGGGTGCCTTCAAAAGCCTGCACCACCATGGCTCCGAGACTCCCCCTCCCCCCTCCTTCGGCCAGTCGAGCCAGAGGGGAGTGATTCCACCTGTGGGAGGGCGGCGGGTGCCTTCAAAAGCCTGCACCACCATGGCTCCGAGACTCACCCTCCCCACTCCTTCGGCCAGTCAGGCCAGAGGGGAGTGATTCCACCTGCGGGAGGGCAGCGGGTGCCTTCAAAAGCCTGCACCACCATGGCTCCGAGACTCACCCTCCCCCCTCCTTCGGCCAGTCGGGCCAGAGGGGAGTGATTCCACCTGCGGGAGGGCGGCAGGTGCCTTCAAAAGCCTGCACCACCATGGCTCCAAGACTCCCCCTCCCCACTCCTTCGGCCAGTCGAGCCAGAGGGGAGTGATTCCACCTGCGGGAGGGCAGCGGGTGCCTTCAAAAGCCTGCACCACCATGGCTCCGAGACTCACCCTCCCCACTCCTTCGGCCAGTCAGGCCAGAGGGGAGTGATTCCACCTGCGGGAGGGCAGCGGGTGCCTTCAAAAGACTGCACCACCATGGCTCCGAGACTCCCCCTCCCCCTCCTTTGGCCAGTTGGGCCAGAGGGGAGTGATTCCACCTGTGGGAGGGCGGTGGGCGCCTTCCAAAGCCTGCACCACCATGGCTCCGGGACTCGCCCTCCCCTCTCCTTCAGCCAGTTGGGCCAGAGGGGAGTGATTCCACCTCGGGAGGGCGGTGGGCACCTTCAAAAGACTGCACTGCCACGGCTCTGGGACTCCCGCTTCCCCCTCCTTTGGCCAGTCGGGCCAGAGGCGGGGCTCTCGACCGGTGGGTGGCCGGCAACGAACGAGCGGCACCTGGAGGGCTCGTCTCCGCCCTCAAAACCCACTCCAGCCACCACCGACCCCGGCGGGGCTCTCGACCAGTGGCCGGCCGGCAATGAACGAATTAACCCCCCTTTTTGTCTCGGCTGGAGCTGATGCTGTCCTTAAGGCTCTTGCCTGTGTCTTTGCAGCTGTTGCAGCCCTTGGGACAATCTGAACTGCCGTGGCTGCCTTTGCTGCCAGGGGGAGTGGTAGCTCCTGTGACTTTCTCCAGCGGACATGGGGTTTTTCCATGCTGGGTTTGTTGTTGTATTATACTGTTTTCTTTAATGTAATTATGTAGTTTTTGTATTTTGATACCATGCTTACTTGTTTTGCTCGCTATTGTAAATTTATTGTATCTCTGTATTATTATTTTGTTGCTATTTGTATATGCTGTTAGCCGCCTTGAGTTGGCCTTTGGCCGAGAAAGGCGGGATATAAATTAAACTGATTGATTGATTGATTGATCCACTAGATGGGAGGGGGAGTTCAACGTACACTTGCCTTAGGGCATCCATGCATTGATATGTACCATATTTGGCCCAAATGCCAAATTTCTATAGATTGTTGAGTACATTAACTGTAAGATAAATGACGTACTTAGTCTAGTGGAGAATCTTATAAAATACACAAGCAGCTGACAGGCCATAGATAGCTGGGGGGAGGAGAAAGCTGAGAAGCTCACAGCTCCGATGAGGAGTGGCTTCATCAAAATGCCAATGACTTGATGCCAAATGGAAACTTCATGGGGGTGTCAGGCCCAATCCAAGAAGCCAATTAGCCAGAGAAAACAGGTAGCTATGAAAGCTGAATTTATTATGTTTCTTTCTTGCACTCATTGAATGCTCAGAGAGGAGAGAGACAGTATTTTAAGAAGCAAGTTTTTAAATTTTGTTCAAATGCCTATTTTATAAAAAATAGCTCCTTTGCTAATAAAAAGATCCTATGCTGCTGAAGCGTGTGTTTCTTCAAAGCAAATAGGAAATTGAGAGTGGAAGGTGAGATAAGAAATTTAACAAGCTCTAAACAAAGAGACTATTCCTTTAATTTCCAAATACTTGGAAACCAGAAGTCCTAAGAAGAAGAGTAGCTGGGCCTGCCTTCGCCCTTTAAGAGAAAGTGGACAAAGTGAAGGGGGAAACTTCAAAGAAGGCACAGGGCCACAACTTGGCACCCAAGTATCTCAGAAGGACATACTCATTCACCTTCTATTCTTCCCAGTGCAGCAAGGTGATAGGGAAGTGGCACTTACTTACAGGAGTCAAAGGAAACTGACTTCATTTATAGAGCCACCCTTTACCCAGCTAATAAAGAGAAGCAAGGGAGCTACTTCTCTCACCCAATAATCTACTACAGGCCAAGGCAGAAGCTACCAAAGCAAGGCCAATGCACTGGGCATTTTGAAAGCTCCACCATTCCCCTAACTGATGAGACCCAGGGTGGCTAGCAGAAAATTAATCAAGGGTAAATCAGGTTAGCGTGTCAGCACATGGTCACACCACTTGGGACGGCGCAGGCAGAGCGGTGCCGACACAGAGAAGGCCATCCTTCTTGTGCTAGAGAGGCAAGCCTCTCTAGCAGATGGAACTATCAGGGAGCCCCTCCAGTCTGCTCTAGTGGGATGGGCAGATGATCTTGGGGTGACGCGGTCTCTTAAGTACCCTGGTTCACTACCATGTAGGGTTTTAAAGGTAATCACCAGCACCTTGAATTGCACCTAGAGGCAACCAGTGCAGCTCCCGCAGCAGTGGTGAGGCATGGGCATAATGCCCGCACCCCATCACCACCCGAGCAGCCGCATTCTGGACCAGTTGCAGCCTCCAAATGGACATCAAGGGCAGCCCCATGTAGAGTGCATTGCAATAGTGAAATCTGGAGGTGACCAGAATGTGTGTGACCATGAACAAGGAGTCCAGGTCCATGAGCGGGCATAACTGGCAAATCACAGGAAGATGTGCGAAAGCCCTCCTGGCCGCGACTTCCACTACCCACTTGAGACATTTTGCTGCCCAAGGCAAAAGTCATAGTTTCTCACATTCCCAGAAGTCAATAAGATTAGCAGTTAAATGTTATTCTAATACTGCACTTTTACGACATCCTCCATCAGACAAGGGTGGGAAATTGTTAACCTGGTGATTAAGAATTTTGAAGAAATGGTGCAAAGAGCTTACTCTTCTCCATAATGTTTTGAACCTGATGTCTTGTGCATTCAGGACATGAGAATTATTAAAATCATGAAAATGATGGTATTCGCTGTGATGAATATGAATGGAAGAAAAGGTGTCCTGCAGGTTGTCCTAATAACTGTGGATCAATATTTTTTTCATTCACATACTGTACAGCTAATTTGTTCAGTGAGTCAGATACCTGGCTGTAAAGCCAGAAATGTCAAGATTTAGAATACACACTGTGATTCTAAGTAGCAGAGCCAGATTATACAGCCTTGTGAAAGTTTCATGGTTCCAGAATGTTCCCAAATAGTAAACTAGTTCCGAGTTCTCCATACCTAGAAAACCAGGAAAAGAGTTGCCAAAATTTGGAATCAATGTAATAGCAAGCAATTATTATTTATTACATCAAACTGCATAGTCCAGGAGTTCTCAACCTTTTTAAGATGGGGTCCAGGTCACACACCCTCAGACAGCTTTGGGGGCTGGATGGCCATTTTGCCTTTCCTCCCCCACATGGCACTTATTGGTGTGGTGGAGGTGGTGGGGGCCACATGAAATGGTGCTGTGGGCCACATCCGGCCCACAGGCCACAGGTTGAGAATCCCTGTCATAGTTTATGGAAGGCAGAGTGAGTTATCTGGCTCTCTATGCAAAGAAAAGTTCCCACCCAGGCTCCCTGGAGTTGAATAAGCAATCAGACAGAGTACCAACAATTCTCACTTGAGAAAGGATTTTTTAAACCTTTATGATTTCCTTCAAGAGATCAGTCCTCAAATATAGACACCAGGAGACTTGCATTTTTAAAAGACTACTTAAGATGAAACATGGAATGGAAAGTCAACCCTTTGGTGACCCTCCATCTCATGAAGTATTTAGTGCAGCAGCTGTGAACCTATAATTGCAACCTGTTTGTTTGTAATTATTTGATATTTAAATAGACTATATACTGTTAGCATTATATGGGCCATACATGAGGCCTGCAGCAATGCTAGTGACCAGTGGGGAGCCTGTTGTTTCTCTGTTTTCTTTCAGGGAGCTTGACTGACATGAATGTGACCACTGCAGTTCAACCCACCAGAGAGAAGCAGTGATGGGAGAAGAGAAATCTGTTGCTCCTGTCAGCCGTGCAGCTTTCAAAATCACAGTGGTCTTGCAGGAGGATACAAACAAAAACCCAGCAACCTCTTTCACAAGAAATAAGCCCCCTTGTTAGATAAAATCAAAAGTATCATGTTTATTATACATCATGTGCAGAAAGTAGATAGAAGTTTTCCTTTTTCACTCATAATGCTAAATACCTGGAATATTCACTCAGACTGTATAGTAGGAGATCCAAGATAAAAAAAATAAGTATTTTTCATACCATTCTGTGTAGTTAAATTGTGGAATCATAAAACATAAGATAATTAAGGCTGCTAACTTGAATAAGATGCAAAGGGGATTAGGAAACGGCCATTAATGGCTACTTGTTAAGAAGGATTGACATCTATCACCTCCAGTTTCAGAGGCAACAAGCCTCTACAAATCAGCTGTTGATAAACATAAGAAAGATGGTGCAGTTAATGTCCTGGTGCACCCTCACAAGCTGCAATACAGTATAGTCCCCCACCCTGGTACCCTTCAGAAGAAGGGAACGGTAAACCACTTCTGAGTACTTTCTATCTGGAAAATTCAAGAGTGCCTTAATCAGTGACCATCCAGAGCATACAAACAATTGAACAAATTGTAAACATCCAATATTGGCACTTCCAAGATCATACATAGGACTAAAAAGAAACATGGCCAAAATGGCAGGACGTGGTAAAGATAACTTTAAGACAACTCCTACATAGTGAAAATAATGTGTGTAGGTAGGTGGGTGTTTTTAAATTAGAGTATTTGAATATGTATTAAAAAAGAGGACAATAATGATGTTGATGGGGGTGATGATAGGGCTTGGATTACATTACTCAAGGGAAGCCTTCCAATGTTACAGTTCTGAGATTCTGATTGATATTGACAATGATCATAATGATGATGTGATGGTGATTATTTTTATTTATTTATTGAATTCATTCCCTAAAAATGTGTTTCTTCAAAACAGAGTTAATTATACCCTTATTTCATAGTCCTCCCAAATAAAAATTAAGTTGAATATTGATTAAACTGATGGCACATTGTAGTCTTAGATCTACCAGCAAATCTATTGAATTCCCAAAAAAGCAGTTGTTATTTGTACCATCTGCACAATCAGAGCAAACAATAGGGGCCATTCAACAATTACGTGATCCGTTGGGGGGGGAATTGACACCCCCCATGTAATCCAACTGTAATTTCCGCTTCACCCCCCCTAAATCCAGAGCTTTTGTATCTGAACTATAATTTTTAGAGCTTCTGTATCTAAACTCTAATTTTTAGAACTATTCACTATTGGTGAGTAATGTAGAACGTATCTGTGAGGATTCTTGATGCATCACATCCTTTGTGAAGAGATATTTTTTTTTTGCAAGGAGGAATGAGGATGTCAGGTAAGTTCCGATAGTGTTCTTCTACTATCTTCTTTATAAGGATTAACATTTTATTGATAGTTTGAACGTTAATGACACAATGAAACGGTCGAGTGAACCTTGATTCATGGGAATTTTAACTCAGTCTATGGAGCAGGTATTATTTATTTTTCTTCTGTCCAAGGGCATGCAATCCAATTAAGAATATTCTTGATTAAATGGATCAGCGGAGTGTCATTATCAGAGTCATTATCATCTCCTGCCGGGGGTACATCAAGATTATCTTCCCAAATCAGATCAAAATTCCCAGATGTCATTTTTAAACCTTAAAAAGTACCATGTTTCGAAACCACAACAGCTCCGAATGGATTATGTAATCTTTGACCCCCGCCCCCATGTAATTTTCCATAATTCAGATGGCAGACCCCTTCCCCCCTCGAGGATCACGTAATTGTTGAATGGCCCCATGGTGTAAAAAATTAAGAATGTATACTTCAAATTCAATTTCTATCCTAAACAATGTGCATTGTCAATTATATCAATGGGGTGCAGCATGTTTTTAAATAACATAGAAATGAAACAATAAAATTTTTGGAAGTTTGCTGAGCGCATGTGCCTAAACATAAATATTCACATTTGTATTAATTCTGCAATCAAACAATTGCATTCAAGTTAATAGTAACTGTCTTTGTGATTGTGAAATAAATTATTTTTCCATCTCCATTAAATTCCATGTCGGTAATATGATGAAAGCCACCAGAACTAAATATTACACTTTGCCAGTGGTGTCAGAGAAACCATAAATCTAAAAATCATTACTGAAAATAAAACACCTTCCTTTTAAACCAGTGGTTCCCAATGTATGGGCCACACCACACAGGAGGAATTCAATTATCAGAAGCCTAAGTCAGTATATTGGCTGATCAGTGCTTTGGGGAATTGAAGTCCAAAAACCAAAGGTTTGGAAACCCTGCTTTAAACATTACAGTAATACCTCATACAAAGTCCGCTTCATACAACATCGGATTCATACAAAATCGCCTAATTCCTTGAAAAAAGTTGCCTCATACAAAGTCGTGCAACTTTGTATGAGGCATTGGGTTTTTTCCCAGGTTGCATTGTGCCTGGGCAGTATAAAAGGCAGGACACATGTATGCATTGCTCTTGTGGGTTTTGCATGAGGCGAAGAGTGTTTAGGAGTGGTTTTGAGCATGATTTTGGATTTGAATTTTTTCGTCAGAATTTTGAGAAGCATTCCTGGGATTTTTGCAGCATTCTTCAGGTTCTTGGACAATCAGGGTTGTTTGACATGTTTTTGTAATGTTTTTAGCCTTTAGAGTAGACAATGATTTCTTAAAATTCTGTCAGTTTCCTGTCTGTTTCCTTGACTTTGCCCTGAAGTCTGTGCTGTTACAATACAATGTATCTCTATGGAAACGACATTGTATGAGGCATCGCGGCAAGGATTTGGACGTTGTATGAGGCATCGCGGCTAGGATTTTGCATGCCTCATACAAAGTCCAAATCCGTATAAAGTCCAAACTTGTGGAACCAAGTTTGGACGTTGTATAAGGTATCACTGTACCTGAGTAAGAAGCATATTCAAACATTTGTTCTAATGCAATAGTGAATCCCACTTTACTTTTTCATGAATATGAGTTCTTTTTAATAAAGGATCATGACAGAAATAATCTCTCTGAACACAAATGTTTGAATTTTTCATTATTAAACAATGTTATAATATTAATGTAGATGGAAACATCCTAATTTTAACATAATGGAATTTGTTTTAAATGGGTCACCATATGAAGGACTAGAATGAATAAATTCCAAGCTGTTATTTGAAATGTCTCAGCAGCATGTTGACATCTCAAGCAACAAACAGGATAAATCAACCTAAACTGAAATGACTCCATGAGATGCAGCCCATAATTTCACATCCACAAAATGCAGATTCTACACAATTCTAATGTTGCACTGTAACTCACATGTAAAGAGCAGTTTGTCTAGAACGGGGGCAGCCAACCTTGGTGCCCCAGCTGTTCTTGGACTTCAAATCACAGGAGCCCTGATCAGCAGTTGGGCTTACTTGGGCTTCTGGTAATTGAAGTCCAAGAACACCTGGGGCACCAAGGTTAGCCACTTCTGGTCCAGAACAAAAACATAAAACAAGCATTTCCAAAATCAAGAACAATGAAGCCTGTAAGTAAGTATTAAATATTGAAATACAAAATAATGGACTCTTCAAGATAGGATGCCTTACTCTTGAGGAAGCCCTATCATTTTTCTTTTTTTAAAAAATAATTTTTATTAAATTTTTTAACAAATAAAATACAAAACACAATACAAGAGAAAAAAACGACATCATACTAAAGAAACAAATAAATCAATATACACAAACAATGAAAAAAAGAAAAATATATACACACCTATCCTAGTACATTTTTATACCTATCTTTTTTAAATCAAAATCTTAACACCATCCTAAAAAAAAATCTCTTAAATTATGACTTAATGGTTATTCTCTAACATTAGCTAATGCTCCAATACTCATTTCCCCAAAAAGTCATAATATGCAAATATGGATAGGATGGGGAAAACAAAGGAAAAAATACAATAATACAATTATAAATAGTCATCACCAAGTGTTTATTTACATTGCCCTGGAGAGCTCAGAATATCTCATTATTTTATTTCCAAAATTCACTTTGTTCAGGTACAGGTCTGTTTCTGTCCTCCCCCATAAGGGAGTGATCCACAAAAGGTTTCCAAATATTCCAAAATCTATTCACTTTTAAATTATCCCTTTTTTTCTTAATCTCCCAAGTCAATTTATCGTTCAATGCTAAATTCCACATTTCTTTATACCATTCTTCAGTTTGTATAGTTACATCATTTTTCCAATTTCTAGCAATACATTGTCTAGCCGTCATAAGCATAATTTCTAATAATTCTTTCTCATCCTTATTTAAATTAATACCATCCACATTTGTTAACAGAGTGGTACCCGGATCCAGTTTAATTGTCTTACCCAATATTTCTCCAATCTCTTTTTCAATTCTTTTCCAAAAATCTTTTACCACGTTACAACCCCACCGCATGTGCTCATACGTTCCAATTGTGTCCTTGCATCTCCAACACATTTTATCTTTTTTATTATCCATTTGGTACAACCTCACTGGAGTCAGATACCATCTCCATAACATTTTATAATTGTGTTCTTTTATTCTAACCGACATAGTTCTCATAATCCTCTTTTTCCATTTATTACTCCATGTATCCTTTTCTATCTTTATATTCAACTCTTGCTCTCACCTTAATTTCAAATCCTCTCGTGGATCACCTTCCCTATTTAATATTATGTACAATTTACTGACTAATCCCTTAGTATTTTTATCTCCCTTTCTAATTTTTAGAATCGGATCTTCAAATTCCGTCTTTTATCTTTCCAAATCATATTCTCTCAAATATTTGCTATTCCATTATTAATCCTCAGTCTCTGAAACCAATTCATTTTTAATTGCTCAAACAAATTTATCCTATTAATCTCATCACTACAGATCCGTAACCAGTCTTTCAATAGGAAAACCTCATTCTTGTCCAATACTTTCTTTACCTCATCATCTATATTAATTGGAAAGCTTGCCATATCCAAATTTTCCTATATTGGAGAAACATCCGGGGCCAGATCTTTCTTTACTCTCTTCCATACGTTCATTTATCCTTTCATCATAGTATTTTTAGTTACTGTCTTTCCCAAATTACTTCCTAAAAAAACCATTTTACCTACCGTATTTATTCGTGTATAACGCGCAAAATTTTATACCAAAAAAAGAAATCAAAGTTTGGGTGCGCGTTATAAACGAGGACTGGTGTCCCACCCCCGTCGCGAGCCTCTTTTACTTCCTTTTTAGAATTGGGTCGGCTGTCTATTGAAGGGGAGGCGGGGGTGTGGCTTTGAAGAAATTGACGGGATCTGATTGGGTGGCGCGGGAGACGAGGCGTGGCCCGGAGGTAGCTCGCAGTTCGAGCGAGGCTCCTGGGGGTCGGAAGTGCTCGTTTCGGATTGCATTTTCTTTACCCTGCAACAGGTGGGTCTGATTATTCCCCCCCTCCCTCAATGTTTTAAGGCGTGCTCTTATGAACAACGTTTTTTTGTCAATTACAATGCGTGGTGTGAAACAAAATTTTATACCGAGGTTTCATGGAAAATTAGGGGTGCGCGTTATACACGAGTGCACGTTATACATGAATAAATACGGTATATGTCTATAGTCCCTCATCTCAATTTCCTCCCATATTACCTTTTCCCTTGCCAAGATCTTCACAACATTCTTAATTTGAAATGCTCGATAATATGCCACAAATTCGGCATTCCCAATCCACCTTCTTTCTGTGATAAATACCATAGCTTTTTTGGTAACCTGGATTTCTTTCCACCATTACAAAAATTATTAAACAAATTTTGAAACTCCGTAACTTCCTTATCCTTCAATTGAATTGCTAACGCCTCAAATAAAAAATTTATTCTAGGTAATAACATCATTTCTGTGAGTGCAATTCTTCCAAACCATGACAGTTTCAACTTTTGAAAACTTTGTATCTTATTTTTAATTTCAATTTTCAAACTATCATGGTTCAGTCTTTTAAGCTCTTCCAATCTGTTTGATATAATTATTCCCAAATATTTCAATTTATTTTTAATCTGAATATTAACTATTCGCTTTATCTTCTTCTGGTCTTCATCACCCATGTTACAAAGCATCATTTCCGATTTGTCCCAATTTATCGTCAGCCCAGTAATATCTTCAAAGTCCTTTAATTGTACTCTAATTCTGTCCATTACTTTCTCAGGTTGTTTTACAATTATTAAAGTGTCATCGGCATACATACGTATCTTATTTTCCATAATCCCCACTATTTTTCCATCATCTCTTACAGCTTTTGCTAATAACTCCATTGCCATAATGAACAATATTGGAGATAAAGGACAGCCCTGTCTAGTGCCAGCCTCTAACTTTACCTCATCCGTAACCTCATCATTCACTCTGACAGTAGCTGTTCCTTGCTGATATAATTGACCTATTACCCTTCTAAATTTTACGCCGAATTCATAGAATTTAATTATCTCCTTAATTGGGATCCATTGTAGAGAGTCAAAAGCCTTAAATATATCCAAAGATATTAAACCCACTTTTTCTTTTGTTTGACTCACAGTATCAATTAAATCTACTACTCTTCTAGTCAAATCTGCCATGTGTCTCCCTTTCAAAAAACCCACTTGATCTACATTTATATATTCCCCCATAAAATTATTAAGGCGATTAGCCAATATTGCTGTGAAGATCTTGGCATCTTGGTTTATCAATGAGATTGGTCTATAAGATTCTACTTTTTCTAAATTCTTTCCAGGTTTTGGTAACAGTACAATTGAGGTCCTATACCATGAAGTCGGAATTTGCCCTCCATCTAATATGTAATTATATAATTTTACCAACTTTGGTACCACAATGTCTCTAAATTCCTTGTAAAAATCAACAGGTAAACCATCTTCCCCAGGAGCTTTTCCCAACTTCAGACCAGCAACTACCTCTTTCACTTCTTTCTCAGTCACTAATTCTTCCATTCTATCCCTATGTTCCTGTTTTATTCCACTAATTATTTGCTTCTCTAGTTGCTTCTTAAGTTTCTCCTCATCTATTTCTTTTCTTGCATAAAGGGCTTGATAAAATTCTTTCACAATTTTACATTTATCCTTTATCTTATTGCATCTTATCCCTTGTTCATTAATCAAAACACCAATTTCCCTTTTTTCCCTTTTATCTTTTGCTGCTTTTGCTAATAATTTTGAATTCTTATTACTAAATTCAAAATATTCTCTTTTTAAATAAACCAAATCTTTTTTCACCTTTTCTATATCTTTACCTACCAATTCAGTCTTTAATCTTTGTAAATTGGCAAAAACCTTTTTATTCTTTGTCTTTGAATGTTCCTCCTGTAACTGCTTTATCTCATTTTCAAGATTGTCCTGTGCTAACTTATAATTTTTGTACCTATTACTTGCCAACTTTATACACTCCCCTCTAAAGACCGACTTCATGGCATCCCAGACCATGTTATACCCCACCTCACCATTATCGTTCCATTGCCAACTTTCCCTCCAACTCTTCATAATTTGTTCTTTACACTTTTGATCTCTAAATAAGTTAACATCATACCTCCAAATCCTTCTTGATCTAATTTCATTCCGTAATTTCAATTCCAATATCACCTTAGCATGATCCGATTCCTTAAATATTCCAACTTCCATTTCCTCCATATTTTTAACCAAATTTTCAGTTGCAAATATATAATCTATTCTGGAGTAAGAATTATGAATCTGTGAAAAATATGTGTATACTCTTTCTGGACCCTTAAGTTTTCTCCAGGAATCTTTCAAACCTTAGGCAGCCATCCAATTGTCCAACATCCGCCCTTTAATCCCTTTTCCACATCTTAATATATTTGTACAATCCAAATTTGATCTCACTAAATTAAAATCTTCATTGTTTTTTATTTTACCAAAATCTTGCGCATTTTTTCTAAAAATTCCACTTGGTAATCATTAGGGGCATATATATTCACCAGCATTATTTCATCATCGTCTATTTTGCCTTTCACAATCAAAAATCTCCCTTCAGGATCCGAGATAGTATTTATTATCTCAAAATCCAATCTAGCCAAAATCAATATTGCAACTTCTCTTGCTTTTGATGTACCATATGATTTTTCATAGTGCTGCATCCAACTTTTAAAAAATTTGTTTGTATCCTGGGATTTTTGATGAGTTTCCTGAAGAAAGACTATGTCCGGTCTATCTTTCCTCAGAGCTGATTCTATCCTTCTCCTCTTAATCTGAGAACCTGTACCTTTTACATTCCACATTAATACTTTATTCGCTCTCATAATTTAGTTTAATTTGTCTCCCTCTTCCACCACTTCCGAGTTCTCCATTGGGCGTGTTACCTCTTATCCCAAAACATAAAATGAACATAAAACTTAACCAACATTAACCAAAAAAAACAACAACAACAACAAAACATTTTAACTCTCCCCACTTACTATAAAAGTGGCCTCCAAAAATCAAAGGGGAGAGAGGGGGAAAGCGCATCAAAAATGGTGTGACCACTATGGACTCCCCACAGATCCCAGGTTACATTCCTCCTTCAGCACTCTTGGGCATATCTTCTTCTTCTTCCATAGTTCTTCCAAAGTACAACCCTCCTGAAATTATGAAACCCTCCTTTAAAGCCTCCCATTCCTTAGTACCATTCTCCAATAGCTTTGCATCCACCAAAATATCCAAGACATTAAGACATTCTCGCACTGAAAATCTTCTCCCCAAATTCCAGAACAGTAATTGCCTTGGAAACTTCCAGTTATACTTAATACCCTTGCCAATCAAATGTTTTGTTGCCGGTTTCATCGCTTGTCACCACATTCTCTACTCCACCACAATATCATTATAGATCTCAATGTCAGCACCCTCTATCTTCAAAACCGTTGGTCCAGCTTGTTTAATATGTACCATTAATCTTGTCTTGTCAGCCACATTTGCAAACTTCACCAACACGTTCCATGGTCCGTTTCTACCTCTCTTCTGTCCAAGACGATATATACTTGCAATTTCCTCCGGAACAAAACTATATTCCATCTCAAGAGAATTAAGCCACCCCAAAAATCTGTCTTTTAATGAATCCGGTGTATTCTCAGGAAAGTTTCGAATTACTATATTCGGGCGTCTTAATTGTTCTTCCAATATTTCAACTCTTTTTTCCAATGAACCCACCTTAACATCTTTCCTTCTCTTTTTCTTTCATCTTTTTCACCTCAACTTTAAGTTCTTTCTGTTCTTTTTTAATTTCATCCCGTTCTTTTTTTTAATTCAACTTGCCCTTTCTTTAATTCATCAAATCCTTTATTTGAATCTCTTGACATATCTGCAATCTTATCCTGTAGAATTATTTGACCTGCAGTCAATTTAGCTTCCATCTTTTCAAAACATTCAAACATTCTTTCAAAGTCACTTAGGACCCGGCACTTGGTGCTTCGAAGTTAAAGTTGCAATTGGATCTGTCACTAATGTTGGGGTTAGTGCTACTGTTGATACCGTTGATGTTTTTGGAATTACTGTGCTTGATGTTTTCAGTGAAGTTATTATTATCTGTGTTTTCGATGTTGCTGTGGTTGGTATTTTTGATGTTGGTGTTGTAATCATTGTTATTGGCAATGCTGCAATTGTAGTTATTACTACTGTTGTCTCTGCTGTTATTATTGTTGTTGCTATTGTTATTAGGGTCGTAGCTGGTGATTTAGCAATAGTTGTGGTTGTTGTTGTTACTGCTGTCGTCATTAATGCTGTTGTTGTTGGAGTTATTACTGTTGTTTTAGCAATGGCTCCTTGTAACTGAGTTACATTTTTCTGAGTTACAGCTCGCTGGCTGAACAACCCAGGCATCTAGATATGTGTAGATAAGGTAGTGTTGAGCCAAGTAATCACTCCAAGTTTCTTCAGGTATTTTAAAAGTATATTGAAATCAAGCATAATAAAGAATACAGTCCATCAAAAGCTCAGGAAGCATTTCCAAATTTATATCTATAAAACAGAGGTTTGGGTTTGTATGTGCTCAAAAGGCTCCCACACCCCTGGACCAATCACGCTGAAACTTGGCACATACGTACCTTGGGCTGGCGAGATCAGCACTGCGGGCTTCACAAGCCCCAGGGGGGCAAATGCCGCCCCCCCAAAAAAATTGGGATGCAATTGATCTATACAATGTGTGTGTTTCCCAGGGAAGTAACTGGCTGATGTCATAGTTCCAGGTAGGTTGAGATTGTGATATCATCTGACTAGCTCAGCTGTAGCCCTCTGAGCTCAGCTGTAGTTTTTACAGTAGGTGGAAGGCAAATGGCCATGCGAGATCAACACTGTGGGGGTCACAGTCACCACCGAGCTCTGGAGCCGAAGAGGCGGTGGAGGCAGAGGCCACAGTGGGTGAAGCCGAGGAGGGAGGAAAGGTCCGAGGGCTCCTCAATGGCTGTATGGCACACTCTCACCAGGTGGCTGGACACATGTATGAGAAGGATAAGGGCAGTCAATGACCATCGACAGAGAAGCGCAGTCAATGACCGTTGACAGAGAAGCGGGACAGGTGAGGAAAGAGAGAGGTGGAGGAAGGGAGGCAGGAGTGACCCACATACACCCCACAAGGTTTCCAAGAGGGAAAGGCTGGCCTACATGAAAGAAAAGAAAAACCCAAGCGAAGCCGGATAATCAGCTAGTAAAGAAATAAAGCAAGCTGCTTGTTTAAGGGATAGCCAATGGCCTCCCTTCTGGCTAAGTAGGCTACACAATTGCAATTCAAAAGCACAGCATTCCAGAGAGTGTCTCCGTGTGTGTGCATGAGTCTCTGGGTTATATCTCCTCCCAAATGGTCCACCTTGTGGCCTTCCTCCTTAGGGATTCCAACCAATTATCTTACAGTATGACATGCCTATCACACATTAGTTTCATTTCTCTAAAGCTACAAGGCAACTCATGAGGCAAGTATGTTTACATTCCATTCTCTCTCCCCCTGATCTGAAATTGTCCAGGCTAAAGCAAGGGTAATTAGATGGACAAAAAGATCATGAAAAAAGCACAGTTTAAAACAGGGCTTATTTCATGACAGGAGTCAATAAGCAGAACACCCTGAGATAAATATGCAAGACAAATAAATCTCATAATTGTTTACCAGCTTCCTTGTCTGTTGGCCCCCTGGGGGCTGTAGAGCTTGCCCGAGGCTACAAAGATTTTTTCTTTTCCTGAGATGCATAGCAAGGTATCTCAACCCCTGGCTCTGCAGCCAGATACCTAACTCAAGGAGCTATCCAGCCAGTTAAGAAGGCATTATTGTGAGGCTACACCATGTAGCAAAAAATGATAACACCAATCAAGCATATCAGCATTCCTCAACATTATTTGACATTACATCTGCCACAAAATCCAAATCTTTAAGATGTTACAGAACAAATGGTAGGAGACTGTCTGCCTATTGTCCCATCATATCCAAAATCTTTTCAGACTGCTGCAGCCAAAGCAGCAGCAAGGAACAATAAAAACTTTATGTTTTAACTACTACCACTCCATCCTATTCCCCCTGTCTCTTCTCCCACTGACTCAAATGGGATAGAGTAAGCCAGTAGTTCCCTACCTTTTTTTGGCCACACCCCAGCTAAGTATCCCTAAAAACCTGATTCCCCCCTCCCCACGGTGACATTTAATTTTTATTATTAATAAGGTGAACTCCTATTCATGTGGAGGAAATCTAAAAGGCCATTAACTTAGTCTAAATCATTCTTGAATTGCCCCCTTTAAAAATAAAATTGTCCCCTTGTGGGGCAGGTGTGGGTGGCTGGGCAGGTGTAGGGCCTTAGAACATAAGAACAGCCTTGCTGGAACAGGCCACAGCCCATCCAGTCCAACATTTTGTCTCACACAGTGGCTCACCATTTGCTTCAGGGTATTGCCAAGCAGATGCCTTCACTTGCTTAGGATTCCCTGGAAATGGCATTGAGAGATATCCTGCCTATCTTTCCAACCCGGAGGTTGTCCTTAGGTATCCATAATTATAGCCATTGATACCCTTGTCCTCCATGAACTTGTCTAATCCTTTCTTAAAGCTGTCAAGACTGACAGCTGTCACCACTTCTTCTGACAGGGAGTTCCATAGACCAGTGATCTTCTGGAAGAAAAAATATTTTCTCTTATTTGTTTGAGAACTAGTACCGAAAAGTTTCATGGAGTGCCCCCTAGTTCTAGTGTTATGCGATAGGGAAAACAGTTTTTCCTTATCTACTTTGTCCACAACATGCATGATTTTATAAACTTCAACCAGGTCACCTCTTAGATGCCATTGTTCAAGAGTGAAGAGGCCCAACCATTGCAGGCTCAGATGGTAAGGAAGGTGTTCCAGTCCCCTAATCATTCTGGTTGCCCTCCTCTGCACTTTTTCCAGCTTCATAATATCCTTCTGGAGGCATGGCGACCAGAGCTGGCCTTGATGGAAATGTGCCCCTGCCTGCTGGCTTGTATGATATTCAAGACACTCCATCTTTTTTATGGATGGGGGATGGTATGAAGATTAAATTAAATTAAATTAAATGTGCCCCATGTTGGGAACCATGGGAGTAAACTAAGCAAGCTTCAGGGAGTGATTAGTGTTTTCCAGAAAGGGGCTACATCTCACCCCCTGGTCCAGGAGTAAGGCATCCATCAGCTTGATACAACCTGGGGCTTTTTCTGCTCTTCTCCCTTGCACATATTCAACTCCTATGGGAATTTTTTTCAAGTCTAACAACTACAGAGGCATGAGGGGTGAAAGAAATCACAACTGCATTAGGAAGGGGTAACTTTCACCTTCCCATGTACAGTGGAACCTTTGTTAACAAACGGCTCGCATAACAAAAGGAAATCCATAGAAAATAGTGGTTCGGTTTACAGATTTTTTTGGAACAAATTAATTAGTTTTCAATGCATTCCTATGGGAAACTGCATTTCTGTTAAAGCATTTTGGTTTTCAATGGATTCTTATGGGAAATTTCATTCAATGCATTCCTATGGGAAATTTGGTTAAAGCAATTTTCACTGTAAGAAATGTCCCAGAAAATGCATTAATTATGTTAACCGAGGTTCCGCTGTATTACTTTCCAAAATCATGCCCCATGCAATAATCCAGCTTTGAAAAAGGACTTTAACTGAACATTGCAGCATATCAAAGTTGTTGTTGTTGTTTTGCGGGGGAGGGGGAGCTAATAGAAAGGCAGGGTAAATTAGGGAGTGATTCACAACAAAAGAGGGAGACTAATCTCTATTTCTGTCTTTGCATGATCTCTTTCAGCAATTGTGTTTAAAACCTTCCCTTGGAAGAAGCTAGACTTGGCATTTTCCTCAACCAAATGGCTAAGCAGATGGACAACTTTTGTGTGGCATACATGGGAGTTTGTCTTTGACTTTGTGGCTTGTATGTGCACATTATGTGTGAGAACTTTTTTTAATGTGTGGATGTAGGGGGAGGGATGTGTGAGTACTGTATATTTAAAAGGGTGGAATGTTATACTTATCTAACGTTCACTCCACTTGCAGTTTTACGGTTTCCAAACTGTTAAAGGTACTACATTCTTAAATTATTAAGTGCTAACCAGGTCAGGTTGGCATGAGCTGTCACGTCCTGTTCAAATAGGGCCTTCTTATACTTTAACCTGGTCTTTAAGAGGAATGCAATATTATGTACAGTAAACCCAGAAATTACCTCCTCTGTTTTCAGAAGTACAGTGATACCTCATACAACGTCCAAACTTGGTTCCACAAGTTTGGACTTTATACGGATTTGGACTTTGTATGAGGAATGCAAAATCCTAGCCGCAATGCCTCATACAACGTCCAAATCCTTGCTGCGATGCCTCATACAATGTCATTTCCATAGAGATACATTGTACTGTAACAGCACAGACTTCAGGGCAAAGTCAAGGAAACAGTCAGGAAACTGACAGAACTTTAAGAAATCATTGTCTGAAGGCTAAAAACATTACAAAAACATGTCAAACAACCCTGATTGTCCAAGAACCTGAAGAATGCTGAAAAAATCCCAGGAATGCTTCTAAAAATTCTGACAAAAAAATCCAAAATCGTGCTCAAAACCACTCCTAAACACTCTTCGCCTCATGTAAAACCCACAAGAGCAATGCACGCATGTGTCCTGCCTTTTATACTGCCCAGGCACAATGCAACCTGGGAAAAACCCCAATGCCTCATACAAAGTTGCACGACTTTGTATGAGGCAACTTTTTTCAAGGAATTAGGCGATGTTGTATGAATCCGATGTTGTATGAAGCGGACTTTGTATGAGGTATTACTGTATACATATGACCACATCCCTTCCCTTAACATAAAGTAGGTAAAGCCATCACAGAACAAACACTAGCTGGCTGAAAAGGATTGGTATGCATATTTCTAGAGGGA
Organism: Bradypodion ventrale; assembly: GCA_035047345.1. Classification (NCBI taxonomy): domain Eukaryota; kingdom Metazoa; phylum Chordata; class Lepidosauria; order Squamata; family Chamaeleonidae; genus Bradypodion; species Bradypodion ventrale. The sequence continues at coordinate 191,952,430 of JAWDJE010000005.1, forward strand.
GAATATATACATGCAGTACGTTTGGGCACATAATGTTCTTTGATGTTGGGTGTAATAGATTTTCTCACCACTGTTCCATCATATTGCCTTAGTGTTGATGGTCAGTGCTAAATGCAGAAGAAAAAGTTGATAGTTCTCAGCTCTGTCTTGGAGGCATGTCTGTCAACTCTAAAGTGTGAAACTATGCTGCAATTTTACAGAAAGAGATAAACATGATGTTCAACAATAACTCCTTTCTTTCTAATGCTAAAATTAAGAACAGATTCTGGGGGACTGGTTAGGAAATTAGAGAGAACTGATTCACTCATGTATGTTCCTAACCAGATTATAATATCAAGTGTTGTCTTAAATATGTGAATCTGGCTTCACAAATTTAGCGAAGGAATTTTATATGTACTCACAAACTATATTTTTTCAATACTGCAATTTGACGTAAGAGATGAAGAAAATAACATCGTTAGCAAAGGATGAACTAGGAAGTATTCTACACACGCCAGTTAAGTTAAAGACAAACTTCAGATTCTTCAACTCAAATGAAGCACCTGATCCATGAAAACTAACATTAAAATACAACAGTCAGGCTTCAAAGTGCCACAGCATTTTTGTTTTTGTTTTGTTTATTCTCTAATAAGCTGAAATGAAGTTGGTACCAAATTCTTTGGTATTTAACAAAACTACAAAAGAAAAAAATGAATGATATTAATGTCCTGATATTTCACAGTACCGCTGAAGAATTTTAGAAATCATTGACACAATGTGTAGTCTGTTTAACCATACACATAGGGGAGGGGAAGGAGAGAAAGATAGATGGAGGAGATCAGCTGAAACAGAAATATGCTGGAAATAGCTAGACATGGCTATATAACTGTTGCAGGTTAGTCACTCTAAACTAAAGGTAATCTCTCACCAGAATGAGATTCAGGATGGACCATCTGCAAATCACTAATAGATTTCAAAGCAAAGCAGAGAGATCAAAGAGTAATCAAATGGAGAACAGATTTTCTGTGAATGTGAAAAATTACAAACAACACTGCATTTATGTGCATGCAATTCTGTGCATGCAATTTATTTATAAGCATACAATTCTTAGCAAAGTATGCTTTACTATGTATACAACAGAAGATCATGGGTGAGGCCCGGGGGAGAGGCGGCAGGCATCCTCAGCCAAACAGCGGGTCGTCTTCTGCCACAGGGAGCCAGCGTGGCTTTTCAACCCCTGGGCATGGGTGGGGCCGGGGGAGGAGTGGCAGGCATCCTCAGATGAATGGTGGGTCGTCTTCTGCCACAAGGAGCTGGCATGGCTTTTCAACCCCCGGGGTTTTCAACCCTTGGGCATGGGTGAGGCCCAGGAGAGGGGCAGCAGGCATCCTCAGCCGAATGGCAGGTCATCTTCTGCCGCAGGGAGCTGGTGTGGCTTTTCAACCCCCAGGCATAGGTGGGGCCCGGGAGAGGGGTGGCAGGCATCCTCAGCCAAATGGCGTGTTGTCTTCTGCTGCAGGGAGCTGGCACGGCTTTTCAACCCTTGGACATGGGTGGGGCCCAGGGGAGGGGCAGCAGGCATCCTCAGCTGAACAGCAGGTCGTCTTCTGCCACAAGGAACCAGTGCCGCTTTTCAACCACCGATAATGGGTGAGGCCCCAAGGGAGGGGCGGCGTCCTCAGTGAACAGCAGTGAATTAGCTGTGAACTCTGGAGAAAACATGAAAGTGTATCTTGCTTGTCCTTTCATTCATGCCTCTACACAATTCCTCAGAGAACTACTTCTCATTTCTTCACTTATGTGAAGAAAGGCTCCCCCGAGAGCTAAAAAGCTCGACTTTTTATACCTTTTTGCCCACTTAGGAATGTGAAAGATGTAAGACTTACTGATTGTTTTGACTATTGTCATGTTTATTGAGACATTCAGGTATTGTTTTGTTGCAATGTACTAATTATCGGGATTTCCCTTTTGATTGACATGCCATTTTTCAATCACATGCTAATGAGCGAAGTGTGATGAGTGTGGATTGGAATGCTAATGATGTAATTGCCTCTCTCTTTGAGAATTAGCCTTTCTCAACCTTAAAGAGAATATAAACTACAGTGTAACTTAAATGAATATGAAGTGATTTAAAGAAAAGTAACCACCCCTAAGGATTTTCATGATATTTTCATTATTTTTTAAAGATGTGCAAGAATTCTTTCTAAGCATCATTATTTTTTATTTGGAAAAATGAATTGACCTACGGTGCATCCTGGTGGGTGGCAGTTCAAAGGGTATTCACCATGATGGTGACCAAGTGGCAGCTGCTTGTATAGTGGTATTATGGAACTATTAAAGTCCTAGGTCAGTTTGAGGGAACTCTTTGTTGTTGTAGTCATAGATCCCATGTAAATGGTTACTACCTGTAGGTAAGCACATTTTTTCATAAAAGAAGTTTGCTTGTAGCACCTCAATGTTCTGAACACAATGTTATTCAGAAATAATATTAAATTATTTTACCATCCCACAGTAATTTTACCATCCCACAGTGTTCTAGAGTTAATTAAATATTAACTCTAGAACAATGTAATTCAATACTGGCTCTAGAAGGGTAGTCATATTACAATCAAATTAGATATGGCATAAGACATCATTAATGAGGTATATGTTCCGATGTCACAATGTGGCTATATTTGGTACCAGAAACAGTTTTTTTGCTTGTTTGTGTGAAACATTTTAGAACTATTTTCAGGAACTATTCCACTGGTTTTGAAACCAGAAATAATGAAAAGAAGCACACTGGTTCTATATAACATGAAAGTGTAGCTTCTCACAATGAAGAAGAAACCAGCAACATGAACAAAACAATTTAATGATGTCTACCGCTACCAACAAAAAATGTTTGAAAATGTAATTTTCAAAAGGGTAGTTTCTTCATCGCTTTGAAAATACATGCCATTTATACTTCTGAACTTGTAGTGTGTCATACACATGTATCTAAGAAATATATCCCTGCTTAGAACTTGATAACTATGTATATATTATAGGAAAAGCTATGATATCCTGTGACAGTCAGATGGAAATAATTCTCTCATTTGTAGGATACACTGGACTACCAATTACATGGAGCCTAAACCACAACCTGGTACTCCGAGAAACAGGACAATGCTATGCAATGGACAGAGCCATTTTTTTCCTCTTCAATACCCCAAGCATACTTAAGCTTTGGTGCTAGAGTGTAGAAACTAAACATGAGGTTATACAGATTGACCCATGAATAGAAAGCAAGCAAGGCTGCAACCACAGGTATTGACATGAAAACTGAAATTTCCTGTTCTATAACCTTCTCTGTGATATTATGATTGCCAGATGAGAGTTTTTTCTGCATTCAATCTATATACAGAACAAGCATATTAGGTAAAGGTAAAGGTCACCCTTGCTCGAAAACCAGTAGTATCCGACTCTAGGGTTCAGTGTTCATCTCAGTATTACACATGTACAAAAGCTAGGGCTTTTCTTTAAACAGTAATTCAACTTTGGAATACTCGACCAAACTTACATTTGCTACTAAAACAATTTCCTTTCAATACCAGATTAAAAACATTTTACAGTATTTCCCAACTATTTTCAATTATTGTACAGTATTTACAATAGAATAAATAGTCCTCCAAATGTTGTCTTTGTTTTATTGTATTATATACATTTTAAAATGTATTCTGCCCTGAAATCTGTTGTGGATGAAGCTGTAGTGTACAAATTCTTAAAATAAATAAATTATTTTAGGCTAAATAAAACCATAATCAATTTGTGTACCAATTTAGACTTTATTTAAATAATATCAAGGATATGATTTTCAGCTTCTTATTTTTTAAATAAGCTACCAGAGTTAAACATTTACTGATGACAAAACCTTCTGCATTATACTATTTAAATATTGTAATATTCTTCAAGTGAATTGACCTACATTGGTAATAAGTCTAATTGCATACATTGTGCTGAATTAATGAATCATTCCATCCTTGAGACTGGGTCAATCTCTAGAAGTGATATATGGTTCCTCTCAGGAGATGTAAAATGGAGCTTATCGATGTGAAAGTCCCAGGCTATGCTTTTAAAAGGCACAGCACTTAGATTGCATTCTTATATATATATTGTGGACACAATTTTAGTTTCAGAGAAAGAATGAGAAAGAATTAATGTTAATATTGAAAACTTTCAATCCAAGATGCTCTTGCCATCTGAAGTCTTTACCGATACAAAGCATAGCAAGCAAACAATGACAACCACACTTACAGGAGTTGGGTTTTAAAAAACATAAAAGCCAGGGTACCAATTGCTGATGTCAATTTAAGCTCTACACCAGGTGTTCTCAACCTATGGACCGATGGCCTGTGGCACCATTCCATCCGGCCCTCGTTCCCTCCGCCACTGCCATCCTTGTCCCTTCCACCTGGCTTCGCATGTCCCTAATGCCGCTCCATAGCAGGGTGGATGTTATAAGAAGGCTTACATTCAACATCCGCCCTGCATTGGAATGGCATTAGGGACATGCCAAGCCAGGCATAGGGGACAAGGATGGTGGTGATGGCGGTGGAAACGGAAGTGGCAGGCACACACGAACACCTGCATCTTTCCCGGGGGCTGCTCTGGCCAAGCATGGGCAAGGACAGTCAGAACCCCTCTTTCACCCATGGTAGACCAGCATCAGTGGAAGCAGCATCAGTGGCACTGTGGAGGGGGGAGTGTTGGTGGGCCAGACTGGTGGCGTGGCTGGGAGTGGTGGCAGAGGTGGCGGTGGCAGGGTGGAGTGTTGGTAGTGGCAGTGGAGGGAGTGGTGGCCACCACCTTCAGCAGTGGCAGCAGGGGGGACACCAGTCCAGCCCACAAACAGTCTGATTGGTGTGATCCGGCCCCTGGCTTTAAAAGGGTGAGAATCCCTGCTCTAAACTATCTGGATGACAGGAAAATTACTAGTATTACAATTGCAAAATTTGATACATATAGTTGATAAAGTGATCCTTCTGGGAGAAATCTTATTCTTTTATTGTTGCAAGAGCATAATTCGGTGTGTTTCTTATTAAAATTCTTGATGAAATAAAGCATATGCTTTGACTGACAAACTACATATAAATTAATATTAAACCAGCTTCAGATGAGTGAAGCAATTATCCAAAATTATAGTAAAACATTTGAAACCTATCAGGAAAAGGAAAGCTGCCTAAGATGTACTGTACTAGCATTGTTATTAAGCAGTAGCATCACTCCTTGGGTCCCAAGAGCATTCATCACCAAGGCTGTAAAGAACTCAAAGGTAGAAATGTCGATCACATATTATTTGTGCATGTAAGTGTTGTCAGGGGGAAGACTGCTTGGACTTTATTGGGGTTGCGCACACTGCCCAAATTCACCGCCGTTTCCTTCCTTCCCTCTGATGCTTCGTGGCCCAGGCTGAGGTACTCCACTCTCTGTGCGTTTTACCGCCAGCACGGACCTCTGACCCAGTGAAGCTAGAGTCTATTGGGAAGTTGGCCCACCCGTTTTCTAGCTGGGACGGTGGTAGTAAATTAACATGGCAAAGTAAAAGTCCTATTTATATGTTTTTGCCAACTCCCAAAACAAACCACGCTAAGCACTCAAAAAGGGTCTGGCCCTGGGAAAATGAGGTGGCATAAAAATGTAACATTTACGTCAAAGATGGAATGTCCACTGATAAACTTTCCCAGGCTCAAATAGAAATGAAAGTAACTCCCTAAGGATCACAGTTGCAATCCCTTATCTTTAATTTAATGTCCCCTTTGAGCCTTCTTGCTCTTCCAAGGTTATGTGATGTGAAATTGCTCAGCCTTATTCCTGGCTTGCATCTGTTATCAGTGATGTGGCATGACTCCTTTCTTCAGACTTGAGTCCGTTCTTGCATTTTGAAGATTTATTAATGCATAATAAAATCCATACTATGAAGGATAAGCATGCGGAGAACTAATCTAATTTCTACTCAAACTTAGAATCTAGTAAAATAATAAAGAGAAAAATAGCTAATCTCATAGCTGGTAAAATACGGGCTTTTGCCCTCATTTGAGACTTACGATTTCATGGCCTCGATAGAGAGAATGACAAGGGCTCTCACTTATGTGAAGAAAGGCTCCCCCGAGAGCTAAAAAGCTCGACTTTTTATACCTTTTTGCCCACTTTAGAATGTGAAAGATGTAAGACTTACTGATTGTTTTGACTATTGTCATGTTTATTGAGACATTCAGGTATTGTTTTGTTGCAATGTACTAATTATCGGGATTTCCCTTTTGATTGACATGCCATTTCTCAATCACATGCTAATGAGCGAAGTGCGATGAGTGTGGATTGGAATGCTAATGATGTAATTGCCTCTCTCTTTGAGAATTAGCCTTTCTCAACCTTAAAGAGAATATAAACTACAGTGTAACTTAAATGAATATGAAGTGATTTTAAAAAAAGTAACCACCCCTAAGGATTTTCATGACAAGTGTTAGTTATATAAACTGCATCAACCATTTTATTATGACATTTTGATGGTCTTCTTTAAGCCGTTGTGATGCTTTTAATTTAAGATTTGTTTGTTAGAGGTTTTAATTTGACTGTTTTGTTCAGCAGCTGTAGATTTTGATATGAAGATAATTTTTTTAGCTGGCTTAACAATTCTAAACTTCCTGTATTTCTATACCTCTGGATTATTGTAGTTCAGAACGCACATCTTATTCTTTAATGTTATTTCCCATTGTCATAGGTCTACAGGGTTCAGTTTTGATCTCTTCTCAAAGAATTCCCAAGTGATATACAGTACTAACTTCTGTACAGGGGAGTGATCATTATTCACAGTTTCATGTGGTAAGATGGCATGATATTAAATGCTTTTTTTTTAGTTGAAAAATCTGACAAGATTTTCTTCACTTGTTTTACCAGAGAACATCTTCCTTGGCCCTTTTTTGAAGAGAAGCCTGTTTTTATTTATTACTAGCTATAATGCCCAGCCTTGCTGGGCGGGTATGGATTTTGTGTTGGTGGCAAGTTTCCGTCAGGGAAGGTAGTCTTCCCCAACACACAATATACACAAACACAACATACATACACACACACGACACACACACGACTCACAACCCACACCCACCACAGCCACACACATCAACACGACACAACACACACAATACCCCCACACAATACACACACTCCCACACATAACACACACTCAACACACAGCCCACACCCATCACAGCCACACACATCGCACACGACACAGCAAACCCACACAACACACACCGACACAATATACCTATAACACACCCACACAATATACCTCACACACAATATATATGTACACACACACAACAACATACACACCACACCAGACACAACATACTAGACACAATGCACTCACGCAACAGCCCCCCGATTGAGGTCTCTCTGGTGGCCCTAAAAAGACGCCTCCCTGCCACCATTCCCACCACGCCCCCCCCCTGTGGAGTTCGACCGGCAGGTTGGCCGGGGAAGGAGGCGGGGAGGAGAGACCCTCAACATGAAGGGTCTCTCCAGGGGCCCTAAAAAGCCACCTCCCCCTGCCGCCACCGTTTCTGCCGCTGCCGCACCAGCAGAGTTATCCCGGCAGGTCGGCTGGGGGAGAAGGAGGCGGGGAGGAGAGAACCACAACACGAAGGGCTGCCGGAGAGACCCTTCATGTTGCAGTTCTCTCCTCCCTGCCTCCTTCTCCCCAGCTGACCTGCTGGGCGAATTTCTGCTGGGGCGGCGGCAGCGGGAACGGTGGCAGTGGCAGGGAGGTGGCTTTTTAGGGCCACCGGAGAGACCCTTCGTGTTGAGGTCTCTCTTCCCCGCCTCCTTTTTTCCCAGCTGACCTGCCGGGCAAACTCTGCTGGGGCGGTGGTGGTGGGGATGTGGCTTTTTCAGGCTGTCGGAGAGACCCTTCATGTTGAGGGACTCTCCACCCCACCTCCTTTTTTCCCAGCCGACCTGTCAGGCAAATTCCGTTGGGGCTGGGGCAAGGGCGGTGGCAGCAGGGGGAGGTGTTTTTTTCAGGCCACCAGAGAGACCTTTCATGTTGAGGGTCTCTCCTCCCTGCCTCCTTCTTTCCCAGCTGACATGCTGGGCGAACTCTGCTGGGGGGCAGTGGTGAGAACGGCGGTGGGGAGGCAGCATTTTAGGGCCGCCGGAGAGCAGCTGATGTGGTGGAAAAGGCGCACGAGTTGGCAGTTTTTTATCTGTTGCACGTGCCAACTGTCTCTACTCCTCTGCACTCATGTCCTCATGCCTGATTGGTTGAGGCGTGCCGTGGTGCAGAGGATGTTGGTTTTTGTAGTTTTTTCCCCGATCGTAGGGTGTTGTCCCCACTCTCGGCTTCTGGACCCTTGTGGGAGTGGTTTTCGGGAGGTAAGGTAAGTCTACACAGTGCATTACAGGATTGGCTGGACGTGTGCGGACACGCATTCCGGACATGCACAAACACATCCCATTCTTATAGGTAAAGATGCATCTATTAACATATAAAATATAGACAAGTGGTTTAAGACAAAGCTAATAAGCTAATTATGAGGACTGTGGTGGCTCAAGTGGTTAAGATGCTTAATTTGACAACTGGAAGGTCAGCAGGTCAGCAGTTTGAGCCCTGCGTACTGCAAGACAGAATGAGCTCCCGTCTCTGCCCAAGCTCCTGCCAACCTAGCAGTTCGAAAGCAAGAAATTGCAAGTAGATAAATAAGTAGCACTTAGGTGGGAAGGTAAATAGCATTCCGTGCACTCCAGTGGCTAGTCATGCCTGCCACATGTCCACGGAAATATCTGCAGATCCAGACATCGCTAGCTCTTTGGCTTTAAACAAAGATGAGCAATGAACCCTGGAGTCAGATACGACTGACTTTTGAGCAAATGCAACCTTTACCTAATAATCTAATACTGTACATCATAGTTAAAACAAAACACAATTCACAATACAATTAGTGTCTATGAGTGAAAAATAAAAGTTATGTATCTTATGCAAAAGTAAAGAGAAACATTTTTCAACATGCACTAAAACTGCAACAAAATCAGCTTTATTACTAGCTGCTATGACTTCCAGTATTTTCTATCTTACCAGTGATCCCATTATGGTTTTTGCTGCTATAACAATGCTGCAATTCTTGCTCTGAATGTTTCTAACCAAACCTAATAATGGATACAATTTTAAACTGATGTGATTTTGAAGAAATGGCATTTGTCAACCTAAAATGCTAAGTGAGAGAGGCAACAATTTACAGAAAATCATTTTCAAAAAAAGCTGCAATTAGCCAGTTAATCTTAGACAGGGTTTTCTTATAGTTCCTAGAACACAAAAGACTTGTGTTTTGAGAAATAGCAATTTGTGTTTCTGAAGTAGTTTGAGGTTCCTAGAAGTATGTTAGAGACCCCTGAGATATAAAACTCCATCAAAAGTCATTTGGCCTTTTTTATTCCCACAGCAAAGCCACAGCAAAGCCACAGATGTCTAGAGAGAGGCAAAAACACAGTACTGGTTCTCAGGATAAATCATGAAGTATTTCCCCATTTATTCCTGAGGGGAACAGAACTTTAGCAGATATCTTCTTCAGAAAATAAAATACATAAATGGTTTTGTAAAAATTAAGCATTCATGCTTCGTTTAAAGAAAACTAATGTACTTTAATTAATTTTCTTGAGACTGATTGAAGAGGAAATACTTTAGCAAAATAAAGGTGATACTGTACCTTTATTAAGACCACTTTTTAAAAAACCATCCACAAGCTTTCGTGATTCAAGATCACTTTTTCACACCTTATAGCAGTCATAGGAAGTGTAGAAATCTATACCTATAAAATGGTGCGTTAACCGTTGGAATGTGACAAAGGATGTTGCACCAGGCCCCACTAGCCCTGTCCAAGCCTCCGTACACTCGACCGACTGGGGTTCGCAGGTAACTGTCGAGTTGAAATTTGCGCCAGGGGGGCAGGACCCCTCCGGACACAAACAAAAAAAAGGGAACTTCAATTCCCAACGTTTCTTGTGCGGCAAAAGGAACGTTCGGAAACGCGCTGCGGCCAATCAAAAATAAGCCGCAGGAAAAAAACTGCTGTAGTAACCAAAATCGTGCACGCAAACAAGCCCCAGCGTTCTGCGTGCCATGAGCATGCAGAACGCTGAGGCAGCCGGCGCGCGAGAAATAAAAGAAAAAACTCCGCTGCCACTGCCCTTACTTTCCACGGGCCAGCCATCGAGCCTGGCCCGTGAAAAAAAAGACAGCCCCCCCACGCCCTTTCCTTTCCACGAGCCAGGGATCGAGCCTGGCCCATGAAAAAAAGACCACCCCCGCCCTTTTCTTTCCACGGGCCAGGGATCGAGCCTGGCCCATGAAAAAAAAGACCACCCCCCGCCCTTTTCTTTCCACGGGCCAGGGATCGAGCCTGGCCCGTGAAAAAAAAAACACCACCACCCGCCCTTTTCTTTCCACGGGCCAGGGATTGAGCCTGGCCTGCGGGGGAAAAAAGACACCCCCCCCAAAAAAAGTACACACAAAACCATCCAAAAACAGCCAAAAACAGTAAAAAATAAACACAAAAACATCCAAAAGTAAACACAAAAACATTACACAGACCCCCCCCCCAAAAAAAAAAACTGCCCAAAAAAATAAAACCAGAGAGCTTACCAGGAGATGTCTTCACTCCATGACAACCGGAACACAACTGAGAAAATAAAAAAACTTACCAGAAGAAGAAGCGACACCCAGAGGACAGTAGAGAAAAATTGTAGAGTAGAAGAAAAGCTCACCAGCCCCACCCAGTGGCCACAAGAGAAAAAACATTCAAAAATATTAAAAATAATAAATACTTCCAAAATTAATGAAATAAGCAATCAAATCATTCAAAAATAGTCACACTAATCACAAAAAATTCAAAAATAAATAAATAAGTTTTCACCCAAAAAAATCAAAACAAAACATCTAAACACAGTATGGAAACATTGATTAAAAAACATATTCTTACACATTTTAAAAATTATTATCCAAGGCACAACTATTTAAAAAAATTCACATAGTAACACATTATTTGGTTAAATACAATAATTATAAAAAAATTATATCATCCTTTCCTCTTTTTAAAAACCAAAAACAAAAAATTAAAAAACAGTTTCTAACAGCCCGTGCGTAAAAATTAAAAAAACACAATTAAAAACTAACCTCATTTGCTAAAAAATAAAACAACACCCTTCCAAAACCATTTTAAAGAGCCCGGCACTGAGGAAGCCAGCGCGCAAAAAATAAAAATAAACAACACACTGGGAGCGCAAGTCTGCAGCAGGCGGACGCAGCGCCTCAAAGCCACAAATTCACAAAACCTTTCAACACCATTTAAAACAGCCCGGCACCATTTGTTCAAGAAGAAAAAAATGAAACCCTTTACTATCCAACACAATTTTAAAAAGCCCGGCACCGCCGGGCAAAATATGCTAGTATTAATATAAATGAGAGACCCCAAAGTCATGGCAGATGGCTTTTTCTTTTCTTTTCGCCAGGGCATGCTGCATTGGAGGTATGGTCTTCAAATTACGCCCTTGATAGTTGTTGGCTGGATTTTTCTTCCGACCTTCTGCAACAAAAGCCTACTAAAATTATTACTGTAACAGTTTATTACACAGTATTCTTTTAAAAAACAAAGTAGCTAAATATAATATTTGCTGTAGGAATAAAGCAAATTAAGACAGCAAAATTACTCCAACATCCTCATTCAATGAAGTTTACATGCAGAATATAGTCTGTGTTACAGAACTCTGTAATACTGAAAAGAGCATCAGGAAAACAGGGAGACCAAATATGAGATGGATTGACTCTGTAAAGAAATGTGTGGGATTGATGAGCAGAGCTGTTGAGGACAGGACGTTTTTGAGATCTCTTGTTCATAGGGTCATCATAGGTTGGAGATGACTTGTCGACACATATGGCAACAATTACAGAGCTTAGCTCAAGTGGCTAAAACGCTGACTGGGAGGCGGAAAGTCAGCAGTTCGATTCCAGAGTACTGCAGGATGGAATGAGCTCCCGTCTTTGTCCCAGCTCCTGCCACCCTAGCAGTTTGAAAGCAAGAAATTGCAAGTAGATAAATAGGGACCACTTCTGTGGGAAGGTAACAGCATTCTGTGCGCTCCGGTGTCTAGTCATGCCTGCCACATGACCACGGAAACATCTGCAGAAGCAGACAGCACTGGCTCTTCAGCTTTGAAACAGAGATGAGCTCTGCACCCTAGAGTCGGATACGACTGGCTTTCGAGCAAGGGAAACCTTTACCTTTACCTTTATTTTTTTCCTATTTAAAAACTTATTTCAAATAGCAGAAGAGGTGACTCAGAAGCTGCAACTCTGCCTTTCAAGAGCTGATAAAGACAACAGGTTCTTGATCTACAGTATATAGATTTTGTTTGTTTCACATAAATGAATCTTAAGAGCACAAAGTAAGAAAGATGGATTTCTTTCTGGATACGTTTGAAGAGATAATGGAGGAAAATACTTGATTTATAGCAACAAATAACTTAGCATCAAAATAATCCTGATTTTTCTTTGAACAGAAATTTCCTCTGAATAGAATTGCCTGGATATATTTATTTATTTTATTTATTTATTTAGTGCATTTATATCCCGACCACCTGGTGGGTACACCATTCAGGGCGGCTAACAACAAAAAGGGAAAGGGAAGAGGGAGAAAATATAATAAGTAAAAATTACAATATAAAACAGTTTAACAACAACAGCTAAAAACAAGATCCAACAACCCCAGCTAAAACCAGCATTAAAACACAAACAAACAAATCATCATAAAAAAACAACCCTCCCCACCCTACCCATGTTAAAACAGCCACATTTGGATACCAAAATCTTAAATTATTAAGACCAAATATGAATGAACTTTACATGACAAAAATATGGTTAATGATTTCACAACAAACCAGGAGATTAATTGTACTTGCTCAGACCATGGTTTCATACCCTGATCTGCCCTTAGCCATTCAGCATAGTTACCAAGGGTCAAGACATTACCCAGAATCTGGTTGTGCAGCTCCATGTATGCAAAGGTGATGATGTCATCAACAGTGGAAAAGGGCTTGCTTTGATAATTTCATAATACATGCAACTTTGTTGCATTGTGTATTATGGATGTATATCCTTAAATCACTTTTTATCAATGGTTATATGTTTTTCTTCAGCGGTGACTTGCCCACTGGTGATGATGTCATTCCCATTGCACATGCAGAGCGGGGCAACAGGATTTCAGCCAAAATGTTTAGGATGCTGTTAGATAAAATGCTGCCTCAAGTGGAAAAAGACATCTGTTTGGCTTAACATACCTAATTTTTGTCACATATGTATCTTACATCCATACCTGTCAAGTTTTGGATTTGGAAATAAGGGAAATTTCCCGGCAAATAAGGGATACTTGACAGCTATGCTTATCCTGTGCTGCCCTCCAATGCCGGCAATAGGGCATTGCAGTCTAATTAATAAGGGATGATGGCAGGAAAGAGGGTAAAATAAGGGGTTTTTTCGGCCAATAAGGGATACTTGACAGCTATGCTTACATCAGCACAAATCTTTAAAGAAATCCCTTTATAAGAAAGATGGTTAATCACAGAGAATACCAGAGACAGGTATTATCTCAAAATTTTGCTAATTTCCTGAAATTTTTACTACACTTTAACTTGATATGCTCAGCTGACTAATCAATTAATAAAGGAATGGTATGGAAGGTATTATTGTATTACAACCAGTTAAGCTGGACATTTTCTAATGCAATTGAACAATTTAATTAGCTGGCTTTTTGCTTCAATGTTTCTCCAGTGATAAGTTAGTCAGATATGGGAAAGAAAGCTTTTCCAGGCAACAGGATCATCAATTAACTACACAATGAAAACCCTGGTTCTTTTCCACTCCAGGGTCTGCACTACCCAGCCTGATGAATGGTCTTAAAGTCAGTTTTATAACCAAGAGAGAGAAAGGGAGATAGTAAGCGGAAGGTTTTTGATTGGAGAAGTAAGAAATAGGTTTTTCACATATTCTTGGACCTATTTCCTTTTCCCAGAACAGGAACAGGGGATAAATAAAATCAGGGATGACTATTTTCACCTCTATTCTGGTAAGTCTTGTAATGTTAGATGTCAATTTAAACATCTGCTTTTCAATATAAATGTAATTAGTTTTTTAGTTGAGTCGTGATTAACTTAATTTGTGACAATTTTTAAAATAACTTTGAAATCCCTAGAGAATACATATTCCATTAGTCTGGTCCTTAATCTGCCAGAATGAGGAAACTATAATCAATTAAAGAATTAATGATTTGCTCTCTCCCACCATAGAGTAATGAGCCATGGGGCATCTTATATAAAAGATACATGATTGCAACAAAGCAGCCCATTGCAGAGCAAACATTTGATGTAATTATTTAGACACTACAGATGTACTTAATTTAAAATATATATGTAGACACAAAACTGTATCTGGTTTCCTTATAAAGCTGTATCCCGTCAGGGTAAAAGCAAAGGTTCAACAGCATGAGAGGCAGCTTAACAGATTCTGAATGACATTTATATTCCCTCCACGTGTTTGGAGGGAATAGGAAGGTTGTCAGATAGACAGCCAGTTTCTCCTCTAGGGAACTCTCTTGAGTTTCGCATGTCTGCTTGCACTTCAGTAAACTGTGAAAGAGCATGAACTATTCCTTGACATGTGACTGGGGAAAGTGTTAACACAGCTATGACACTTCAGCATTCTTCTACACTCAGTAGGTTTTAACATTGATTTAGTGAAAAGAGCCTAATCTAAGTACTTTATTGATATCAGGAAATCAAGCTTCTTCTCTCTTTTAAAGGCATTTAAAAATGTCACTGATTTTATTTAGGAAAAGCAATAATAATAATAATTTCATGTTAGAGATTACTCTGGGTTGAAAGGATTTTTAAGGGACGCCTTTCATGTCCTCAGGTAGTGAAACCCGACCTTCCAGTCTCCAGCTCAGTGTTTAACCATTAAGCCACCGGGGGAGCTGCAGGAAAAACAATAATAGCTAGACAAATGCAATATGTTCTCATCTTATATCGTGGTATTTTAATGAATTTATTCTGACCTGAACCAGATTTCACAGACCTATTAAAACTATCGGTATATCCCACTGTAAAACACAGCAACAAACAAATAGAAAGGATATGGAAACAGAGGAAGCTCCCATATAATTGTAAATACAGTGTTACCTCGCTTAAAGAGCATAATGCGTTCCATGGGATTGCTCTTTAAGCGAGTTTGCTCTTTAAGCGAAACACCATTGTAAGTGACCAATTGTGAGGGGGACTGCAAACCCCAATTTAGTTGTTAAGCGAGTTTTTGGTTTGTTTTAGTTGTTAAGCGAGGCGACCATTCAGAGAAAAGTCTGCTCTTTAGGCGAGTTAGTCTGTAAGTGAGGCACTCTTTATGTGAGGTTTTACTGTAAAAGCATTCAAGAAGATCTGCTTTCTTGGTTCTTCACAGTGATGAAAACATGTCAAACTCATATGGCAAGGAAAGCTCAGCAGGGGTTTACCATTGTAATCAGCTTTACAGTACTAACAAAAGTTAGAATGTATGTCGCCACCATTGTCTTCTTTGCCAGTGTCACTTTCAGCTGCTATGCTGCCCAGTAACTGTCACCACCACCAATATCCTCTTGCCCTGTCCTCTTGGATACTGTCGTGTCTGCTGTCTCCCAACATACATTCCCCAGCCCTAAACGGTTCTAATGGTTGCTCCCTGACTACTTCTATTATACTCCCTCCCATTAACCACATCTCTAGACCAAAACCCAAGTTTACAATTTATCCTCAGGTACTTGAAAATACCTTGAGCTAGTAAAGGTAAGGTCATCCTTGCTCATAAGCCAGTCATATCCGACTCTAGGGTTCAGTGCTCATCTCTGTTTATAGCCAAAGAGTCAGCACTGTCTGTGTCTGCAGATGTTTCCATGGACATATGGCAGGCATGACTAGACACGAGAGTGCATGGAACACTGTTACTCTTCCACCAACGTGGTACCTATTTGTCTACTTGCAATTTCTTGCTTTTGAACTGTTAGGTTGGCAGGAGCTGGGGCAGAGACAGGAGCTCATTCCGTCGTGTAGTACTCGAGTCTCGAACTGCTGTCCTTCTGACCTTCCACTCATCAAGTTCAGTGTCTTAATCACTAAGCCACCTGGAGCTAACTCCTCACATTTTCTTCCCCTTCTGTGAGAATCATGAGAGGCATACATTAGCTCTCCATCTTGTTTAAAACAAAGCATTACAAACAGTGATAGAGAAAGAATACAACTTCTAGGTCCAGTCTTAGCAGGGCTAGGAAACTTTTAAATATGGAGACTCCTAGACAACTTTGTATCCAGGGCTTACCCTTTTGTTCTTGCCCTTTGATGGTTTTTGTTTTTGGGTTTTGTTTTTCTTCAGCAGATTATACCAAAGGTAAGCCAACTACTACACAACACTGGTGAGCAGTTGTAAAGTTACTATTTAATTACTTTAATTTAATTTAATAGATTTATATACCGCCCTATCCAATGGACTTTGAGCAGTGTACATAAGTTAAAACCAATATAAAACAATTTAAAACCCTTAAAAACATAGCAATATTACCCTCATTTACTATCTAAAAACAAATATAAAATCTACAAAACCTTAACTTAAAAAAATTATTTACAGGGTGGGGGGAGCCTCAGACAAGCCAGAAAGGATTGCTTGCCAGGTTTTCCCTTTTGTCACTGCCTACTGCCAATCCCGATCTATTGTGACATCAGCACAGAGTCTCCCACATCCAGAGACCAGAAGTTACTCTCAAGAAGAATCAATATAATAATACACACTGAATTCATTCATAATTGAGCGATGGCAGAATGATGCTCTCGGTCATGCTCATTGTATCATGCTAGTTGGCAACAATTGATGGATAGCAGTAAGAGGTAGGAATAATATAGTAGAGGTATTGGGAGGAAACTGATTCAGCTTGACCCATGTTCACATGCAAGAATGCAAGATGGAAGTTCAGAATAACTTGGGCACCAATACAAACATCCAGTCATATGTTGGGTTCAGTTGGGGTGACAATGTATTAATAATGAGTAGTTGGAAAATAGGATTAAGTTTCACTCTGCATTTCTACTTGCTGAAGTAATAAAAAATATCTGATTGTCCTCATACGAGCTTCATTCACCACAACACTGCAAATCAGCATTCTTTGTTTTGTGATTGGCCATCTGGAGGTAAACACAGGCTTCACTTGCAAGTCTGGTTGCTCAGGTACCAAGGGCATTCCTGCATGAAAAACTGTGCTTCTAGTTATGAATACAATATATCATATAACTTCAGAAAGCCACTTTACTTTTGACGATGGATTTTTCTATCTATTCCAATATAATTCCCCTTGATGGGCAACAACTCTCCTAAAAAGCAGGCAGAGATCTTCAACAACAGCTGTGTGTTTGTGTGCATGCGTGTATGTGCGCATGTGTGTGCATGCTTGCACGTGTGTGTGTGTGTTTTGATAGAAAGGAAAAGAGAGATATCTATGGTATCTATGATATAATTTTCATTTTTACTTTTACTTTTTACTTTACTGTCAATAGAATATCAGGTGGAAATATTAACCAGTCAAAGCTGTCTTACTTTATACAAAGTAAAATATTGTACAGCTTTTGCTGACATCTCTCCCAAAAAACTTTCACTATCCCTAACTGCACAGATAGTACTTGTGGTAAAGGATGGTTATATCCATCTCCAGCTGTTCCATCAACTACAAGTAGTTTTCAAAGTAATAGCTGTGCAAGTCTGTGCAATCATATCAGACACGAAACCAAAAAAAGCAAAAAAACCAAGAAGAAAAAGATCTTGTTGCACCTTAAGGACTAATTGTTATATATTTTTTAAAGTGCCACAACATTTTTGTCTTCTTTACTTTGTTGTTTTGCTTTTCTTTTGTTTCTTGTCTGTTATGTCAACTATAAGGCATTCCTTGGCAGGGTTCATCTGGCTTCAGCCATTTATACTTTAAATACCTCATGACTGAATTACTGCAATACACTATAATAGGGGCTATTTTTGACAACAGTTCACAAGTTGCAGCTGGTGCAGAGAGCAGCCGGCAGATTGTTAAGTAAGGCAGCTAAGTGGAATCACATGGCACTGATCCTCAAAGCTTTTGACTCTGCATGTGCTCTTAAGCAGAGCTGCTGCTGAGGAGAGCCAAACAAAGGAAGTGAGCACTGGTAAGTTTTGCAGTTGGAGTAGAGCTGCTTTAGAGGCCTCTACTAATTTAAATTGATAATTTAAACTGCTGAGAGCCACCTCTGTTCAAACAGAGGAAGCAGTTTGAAGCTTCCAGAAGCAGGGGGGCAGAGCCACACCAGGCCCTTTCCTGAACTGTGACTCATAGGGGCGGAGCCACACTAGCCTTTAAAAGCTCTCAGCTCTTTCAGGGTCAGCCCTTTTGACTCTGCATGTGCTCTTAAGCAGAGCTGCTGCTGAGGAGAGCCAAACAAAGGAAGTGAGCACTGGTAAGTTTTGCAGTTGGAGTAGAGCTGCTTTAGAGGCCTCTACTAATTTAAATTGATAATTTAAACTGCTGAGAGCCACCTCTGTTCAAACAGAGGAAGCAGTTTGAAGCTTCCAGAAGCAGGGGGGCAGAGCCACACCAGGCCCTTTCCTGAACTGTGACTCATAGGGGCGGAGCCGCACTAGCCTTTAAAAGCTCTCAGCTCTTTCAGGGTCAGCCCTTTTGACTCTGCATGTGCTCTTAAGCAGAGCTGCTGCTGAGGAGAGCCAAACAAAGGAAGTGAGCACTGGTAAGTTTTGCAGTTGGAGTAGAGCTGCTTTAGAGGCCTCTACTAATTTAAATTGATAATTTAAACTGCTGAGAGCCACCTCTGTTCAAACAGAGGAAGCAGTTTGAAGCTTCCAGAAGCAGGGGGGCAGAGCCACACCAGGCCCTTTCCTGAACTGTGACTCATAGGGGCGGAGCCACACTAGCCTTTAAAAGCTCTCAGCTCTTTCAGGGTCAGCCCTTTTGACTCTGCATGTGCTCTTAAGCAGAGCTGCTGCTGAGGAGAGCCAAACAAAGGAAGTGAGCACTGGTAAGTTTTGCAGTTGGAGTAGAGCTGCTTTAGAGGCCTCTACTAATTTAAATTGATAATTTAAACTGCTGAGAGCCACCTCTGTTCAAACAGAGGAAGCAGTTTGAAGCTTCCAGAAGCAGGGGGGCAGAGCCACACCAGGCCCTTTCCTGAACTGTGACTCATAGGGGCGGAGCCACACTAGCCTTTAAAAGCTCTCAGCTCTTTCAGGGTCAGCCCTTTTGACTCTGCATGTGCTCTTAAGCAGAGCTGCTGCTGAGGAGAGCCAAACAAAGGAAGTGAGCACTGGTAAGTTTTGCAGTTGGAGTAGAGCTGCTTTAGAGGCCTCTACTAATTTAAATTGATAATTTAAACTGCTGAGAGCCACCTCTGTTCAAACAGAGGAAGCAGTTTGAAGCTTCCAGAAGCAGGGGGGCAGAGCCACACCAGGCCCTTTCCTGAACTGTGACTCATAGGGGCGGAGCCGCACTAGCCTTTAAAAGCTCTCAGCTCTTTCAGGGTCAGCCCTTTTGACTCTGCATGTGCTCTTAAGCAGAGCTGCTGCTGAGGAGAGCCAAACAAAGGAAGTGAGCACTGGTAAGTTTTGCAGTTGGAGTAGAGCTGCTTTAGAGGCCTCTACTAATTTAAATTGATAATTTAAACTGCTGAGAGCCACCTCTGTTCAAACAGAGGAAGCAGTTTGAAGCTTCCAGAAGCAGGGGGGCAGAGCCACACCAGGCCCTTTCCTGAACTGTGACTCATAGGGGCGGAGCCACACTAGCCTTTAAAAGCTCTCAGCTCTTTCAGGGTCAGCCCTTTTGACTCTGCATGTGCTCTTAAGCAGAGCTGCTGCTGAGGAGAGCCAAACAAAGGAAGTGAGCACTGGTAAGTTTTGCAGTTGGAGTAGAGCTGCTTTAGAGGCCTCTACTAATTTAAATTGATAATTTAAACTGCTGAGAGCCACCTCTGTTCAAACAGAGGAAGCAGTTTGAAGCTTCCAGAAGCAGGGGGGCAGAGCCACACCAGGCCCTTTCCTGAACTGTGACTCATAGGGGCGGAGCCACACTAGCCTTTAAAAGCTCTCAGCTCTTTCAGGGTCAGCCCTTTTGACTCTGCATGTGCTCTTAAGCAGAGCTGCTGCTGAGGAGAGCCAAACAAAGGAAGTGAGCACTGGTAAGTTTTGCAGTTGGAGTAGAGCTGCTTTAGAGGCCCGCGCGCCTAACGGCGTGCGAGATTGCAAACTAGTAACAAAGGTAGTAAACATGTACATTTTTGAGGCCCAGAATACTGCACTTGTTAAAATGGATTCTGAGGGAACAGCTGTAGTTACCTGCAATTCTTGTGCTATGTTTGTGTTCTTGCCAAAGCATATGGAGAACTACACTTGCAGCAAGTGCAAGCTGGTTGCACTACTAGAAGAGAAGGTCCAGCAGCTAGAGGCCCACATATCTAACCACCAACAAATTAAGGAGCTTGAGCTGTTCTTGGACAGAGCGGAGCAGACTATGCTGGACAAAGAAGAGACAGGGCACAGTTCTGAAGGAGAAGGCCCTTCACTAACTCAGGAGGGAGATGGTTGGAGGAATGTTACTCAAAGGAGGAGGAGAGTAGGGGATCACTCTGAGAGTCTGAAATTACAGAATAAATTTGAGGCTCTTTCCCTTATCACACCTGATGAGGAACACACAGAGGAACAACTGGTTCCACCTGATGATCTCTCCTTCATCATACTTGATGAGATCCAGGAAGATGAACAACAGGAACAAACTGAGGTTCTCTCCCTTAATATGGTTGATGAGGTGCATGTAGATGAACAGATTGCAGGAGAGAGGCTCCTTGTACTAGGCGATTCAATAATTAGAAATACAGAGAAATGGATTTGTGATGCACATGATAACCGTATGGTGACTTGCCTGCCAGGTGCAAAAGTTGCAGACATCACAAGAAATCTAGATAGATTGTTAGAGAGAACTGGGAACGAGCCAGTTGTCATGGTACACGTTGGTACCAATGATGTTGGGAAGGCCAAGCGGTCTGTCCTGGAAGCCAAATTTAGGTTGTTAGGAAGAAGATTGAAGTCCCGGACTTCCAAGGTAGCATTTTCAGAAGTGCTGCCTGTCCCTCGCGCAGGACCTACCAGGCAGGCAGAGCTCAGAAGCCTCAATGCGTGGATGAGGTGGTGGTGTCGAGAGGAGGGCTTCAGATTTGTCAGGAACTGGAGAACATTTTGGGACAAGCCAAATCTGTTCAGGAGGGATGGGTTGCATTTAAACCATGATGGGACCAGATTGCTGGCACTCAACATCAAAAAGGCTGCAGAGCAGCTTTTAAACTGATAACTGGGGGAAAGCCGACAGGAGCTGGGCAGCATCCGGTTCGGGAAAGTGTGTACTTGAGTAGTGAGGAGGATGCAAAAATTACTGAGCAGAGCAAGGAGCTAGTCACCAGCACTCTAGCAGAAGGATGCAAGAGGCAGTCTAACAATGCAACTGGATTCAAAAGACTGTATCAGGAAAGCATATATAAATGCTTGTATACAAATGCCAGAAGCCTCCGGAACAAAATAGGGGAGCTGGAATACTTAGCAATAGATAAGAATATTGATATTATTGGTATCACTGAAACCTGGTGGACGGATGATAACCAATGGGATACAGTTATCCCAGGCTACAAACTGTACAGGAAGGATAGGAAGGGGCAAACAGGAGGTGGTGTAGCCTTGTATGTCAAAGAAGTGATAAAATTGTATGAATTGGAATATCTAGGTGATTTAGAGTCACCATTAGAAGCTCTGTGGGTAAGACTACCAGGCCACAAGGATGGTCTAACAGTAGGCATATACTATCGGCCTCCGACCCAAACTCTTGAGGGAGACTGGCAGTTGGAGAATGTTGTAAAGGAGGCATCCAGGAAGGGAAGCCTGGTTATAATGGGGGACTTCAATTACCCTCACATAGACTGGGTAAACTGTTGTTCAGCACATGATAAAGAGATAAAGTTCCTAGATATGCTAAATGATTGTTCCCTGGGACAGATGGTTGAAGACCCAACTAGAGGTACAAGAATCCTTGACTTGATCCTGAGTAATAATCAGGATCTGGTGCAAGATGTTAATGTGGCTGATCCAATAGGGAACAGTGACCACAACTCAATTATGTTTAACTTGATCATAGACTGCAAGTCATTGATAAAATCTAAAACAGAGACCTTAAATTTTCAAAAAGGAAATTTCCCAAAGATGAGGAAACTAGTAAAAAAGAAACTGAAAGGGAAAATTGAGAGAGTCCAAACACTCCAAGAGGCATGGAGGTTGTTTACAAAAACAATAACAGAGGCCCAATTGGAATGCATACCCAAAAGGAAAAAGGGCACTGCCAGGTCCAAGAGGACTCCGATGTGGCTTACAGGAGCTGTTCGGGAAGTGATCAAGAGCAAGAAAAGCTCAT
The DNA here is from genome assembly GCA_035047345.1 of Bradypodion ventrale. Lineage (NCBI taxonomy): Eukaryota > Metazoa > Chordata > Lepidosauria > Squamata > Chamaeleonidae > Bradypodion > Bradypodion ventrale. The sequence goes on from JAWDJE010000005.1 coordinate 191,974,968, forward strand.
TTAGAAGATGGAAGGCTTGTCCGAATGAGGACAGCAGGCAGAAACATAAATTCTGGCAGAACAAATGCAAGGCAACAATCAGGAAAGCAAAGCAAGACTTTGAGGAGCGTATAGCTAAAAATACTCAGAGAAATAACAAAGATTTCTTTAAGTACATTAGAAGTAAGAACCCAACTAGGAAGGCCATTGGACCATTAGATGACAATGGAAGGCAAGGGGTTATTAAAGAGGAAACAGAGATTGCAGAGAGACTCAATGAATTCTTTGCTTCAGTATTCACTGAAGAAGACAGAGCCCACATGCCCAAAACAGAGCCTATCTTCGTAGGGAAGGAAAGCGAAGAATTAAGCAAGATAGAAATAACCAGGGAGGAGGTCCTTGCATGTCTTGTTAAGCTAAACACTAACAAATCACCAGAACCAGATGGCATCCATCCACGAGTTCTCAGGGAACTTAAAGATGAAATTGCTGATCTCCTAGCCAAAATATATAATATTTCCCTCAAATCAGGCTTTGTGCCTGATGACTGGAAGGTAGCGAATGTAACACCAATTTTCAAAAAAGGATCCAGGGGTGATCCAGGAAATTACCGACCTGTCAGTTTGACATGTGTCCCAGGTAAAGTGATGGAAACCATCCTAAAAGATAGAATTAATAGGTACATAGAAGAGAAGGCGCTGCTAAAGGAGAGCCAACATGGCTTTTACAAGGGCAAATCATGCCTCACTAATCTGTTGGAATTTTTTGAGAGTGTCAACAAGCATGTGGATAAGGGGGATCCAGTTGACATTGTTTATCTGGACTTTCAGAAGGCTTTTGACAAGGTCCCACACCAAAGGCTCTTGAATAAACTTACCAGTCATGGAATAAAGGGACAGGTCTTGTCCTGGATCAGCAACTGGCTAAGGGACAGGAAACAGAGGGTAGCACTAAATGGACACTTCTCCAAGTGGAGGGAAGTAAAGAGTGGGGTCCCCCAAGGTTCAGTACTGGGACCCCTGCTTTTCAACCTCTTCATAAATGATCTAGAGGTAGGAGTAAAAAGCAAGGTAGCCAAATTTGCTGACGACACTAAATTATACAGGGTAGTGAAAACTGTGAGAGATTGTGAAGAGCTCCAGAGGGATCTCTTGACACTGGGGGAGTGGGCAAAACAGTGGCAAATGAGCTTCAACATCAGTAAGTGCAGAGTGATGCATGTTGGGGCAAAAAACCCCAATTACATTTATAAACTGATGGGGTCTGAACTCTCTGCGACAAACCAGGAAAGGGACCTTGGTGTCCTGGTGGACAGCTCAATGAAGATGTCAACCCAGTGTGCCTCAGCAGTGAAAAAAGCAAACTCAATGTTAGGGATCATTAGGAAGGGTATAGAAAATAAGTCAGCAAGTGTCATTTTGCCTCTTTATAAATCTATGGTGAGGCCCCATCTGGAATATTGTGTACAGTTCTGGTCGCCATACCTCCAGAAGGATATTATGGAGTTGGAGAAAGTACAGAGGAGGGCAACCAGAATGATTAGGGGACTGGAACACCTTCCTTACCATCTGAGGCTGCAACGGTTGGGCCTTTTCACTCTTGAACGACGGCGTCTAAGAGGTGACCTGATTGAAGTTTATAAAATCATGCACGGTGTGGACAAAGTAGATAAGGAAAAACTGTTTTCCCTATCGCACAACACTAGAACTAGGGGACACTCCATGAAACTTTTGGGTACTAGTTCTCAAACAAATAAGAGAAAGTACTTTTTCACCCAGAGGATTACTGGTCTATGGAACTCCCTGCCAGAAGAAGTGGTGACAGCTGTCAGACTTGACAGCTTTAAGAAAGGATTAGACAAGTTCATGGAGGACAAGTGTATCAATGGCTATAATTATGGCTACCTAAGGACAACCTCCGGGTTGGAGAGATAGGCAGGATATCTCTCAATGCCATTTCCAGGGAATCCTAAGCAGGTGAAGGCATCTCCTTGGGAATACCCTGAAGGAAATGGTGAGCCACTGTGTGAGACAGAATGCTGGACTGGATGGGCTGTGGCCTGTTCCAGCAAGGCTGTTCTTATGTTCTTATGTTAAAGTACTGCACTGATTGGCTTTGAACTACTGGGCCCAATTCAAGATCTATCATATTTGCACACAGCGCCCCAAATATCTGTGGACCCAAGAATCTAGAAGAGCAGAAATGCCAGCCAGTACATGTTTTAAGATTTAGGATTCCTTGCTTACTACAAATATTACAGTGCATTACTATAGAAAACTGTGTTTCGAGATACATTTTTTTGAGAATTAATTGTTGCAACACATTTGCAAATATCTAGAGAACTTTATTACCAATTACAGTGGTACCTCGTACAACAATTTTAATCTGTTCCATGGGGCTCGTTGTTGTACGAAACAATTGCTATAGGATGCATGCATCATACTACAATTATTTTGGCTAAGTGTTTTTTCCCATTGAAAATTTGTTGTACAATTTTTTTCCATAGGGAAAATCCTTATGCCAGATGCCATTTCCCCACAAAACCTAATTGTTATGCGATTTCATTGCTATACGGGGCAATTGTCGTATGAGGTTCCACTGTACTTCCTATATGTTATTCATAATGTCAGTGATAAGAACATAAGAACAGCTTTGCTGGAACAGGCCACAGCCCATCCAGTCCAGCATTCTGTCTCACACAGTGGCTCACCATTTGGGTATTCCCAAGCAGATGCCTTCCCCTGCTTAGGATTCCCTGGAAATGGCATTGAGAGATATCCTGTCTATCTCTCCAACCCGGAGGTCATCCTTAGGTATCCATAATTATAGCCATTGATACCCTTGTCCTCCATGAACTCGTCTAATCCTTTCTAAAAGCTGTCAAGAACACATCAAAGGCCTCAGGGATGTCTACATGTAGGTATTCAATTAAGACATTTCTCAGAGGCACTGGTCAAACTCCAAAATATCTGTTGATGAGACACAGAACATTTGCATCTCACTTATGAAACTTCTTCTCACTGTTCATTTGTCTCAGATCTTCTTTGATAACTTCTAGGTGGCTACCATCTACATGGGCTTTATATGGTAGTTTCTTTAGGAGGATATTCTGCTGCTTTTTTGAAAAATGTGATAGAGATGTTTTAAGTAATAACAATTCCACTTATATACTGCCCTACAGCACTTATAGGAATCTCTGAGCTGTTCACAATTTAATTAGCATTTTGCCCCCAACACACCGGGTATTCATTTTACCAGCCTTTTGTTTTTGCCACCACCTTTATTTTAAAAATGTTTTTTTAACACTTCAGTTTGCTACTTACGTTGTTTGGCTTTAATTATGCTGTATAGCACCTTGAAAATTACAGCCAGGAAGCAACATATAAATAATTCAAGTAAATAAAATGGCTTCAGTCACTTCCACATGAGCATACTAGAAAACTGTGACCTAGATAGTGAACTAGCAAATTTTCCCAGCCTTTGGTTTAGTGCTAGAGATGTCATTTCTAGGCACTAATTTCAAACAGATGTTTATTTACAAAGATGTAAATAAATCAGGAGACACCCCCTCCCCTTAGTAATTCCTTCCTCAAGAGATCAGGAGCAGAGTTGGCAGAATTAGATGGTTTCAGGGAAGCAAAAGAGAAGTACTGTATGTGTGATACCTACCAGGAAGTAAATATACAAGGGGGAGGGGAGGCTGCAAAGAAAGTCTGCATGTAGTGATCTGAAATAGAGATAAGGGGAATAAAGGCATGGAGAAAGCACCTGGATGGTATGCCAACAACTAGGTACATGCTTCTCCTCCTCCTACCAAAAATGCAGGAGTTCTAAATCAGGGGTTATCAACCTACAGCCCATTGGCCGGATGCGGCCCATGGTGCCAAATAATCCGGCCTCCCACCCTCGCTCCAGCTGCCGCCACTGCCACCACCGGAATTGTAAATGTGTTTACAACAGCCATAAATGAGTCCATGGCTGATCCCGGCAGTGGCAGCAGTGGTGGTGGCTGGACCACCAGTCCAGACTGCCAACTGTTTAAGGGAGTGTGATCCTGCCCCCGATGGTATCAGAAGCATCTTTGTATGCTTCTGACACCATAAAAATTGTTCGTTTTTGAATCAGGGATCCCAAACTTATCTATGAGCTAGATGCAGTTTTCAGAGTCCCCCTCAGCCTCAACGTAATGCGATTAAGGTGTTTTTTTAAGTCTCTATTGATACCAATACATGCTTTCTGAAGCCTGATTTTTCACATGTGGAGAAATACAGCTCATACCAATGAACCAATCCATCCACACTTCCACCCATTCACACTTCCACCCATTAAAAAAAACTGCTAAATGGTGAGGCAGATAAGTGAAGAGAGGAGAGAAGATAGAGGAAGTAGAGAGAGAGAAAGATGCCAAAAAGGACAGAGAGAGAAAAGAAAGGAGAGTGCATGAATGAGAAAGAATGGATCGTCCTGGCCCTGTTTAGTTTTTCTCCATGCCATTCACTCCTGGCATACAACCCCTGAAAGAGTCAGAGTGACAGATATCATAACCAAAAGGCAGGGGTGTTGTGACACCTTTAAAACTACCTCATTTGTTTTGACATGTTTCTCTGGATAATTCACTTCTTCCTTAATCTACAAAGGAATGAGGCCCTTAAGCTGGAAAAATGTCCTGTACTTGCATTAAAGCAAAGACTCTTAGGCATTTTTTTTTTGAAATAATGATGATGACACTGGCCATTTATTCTGCAATCTGCATCAGATTAGGCAAACCTAGTATGAAAAGAGACAGTTACTTACTGGGCTTCCCCATACTGAATTATGATCTAGGGAAACATATAAAGGTTAAGGTTTCCCTTGCTTGAAAGCCAGTTGTATCCAACTCTAGGGTTCAGTGCTCATCTCGGTTTCAAAGCTGAAGAGCCAGTACTGTCTGCTTCTGCAGACGTTTCCATGGTCATGTGGCAGGCATGACTAGATACTGGAGCACACAGAATGCTTTTACCTTCCCACCAAACTGGTTCCTATTTTTATACTTGCAATTTCTTGCTTTCAAACTGCTAGGTTTGGCAGGAGCTGGGACGAAGACGGGAGCTCATTCTGCAGTACTCGAGAATCAAACTGCTGAATTCCACCTCCCAGTCAGCATCTTAGCTACTTGAGCCACTGCAGTCCCTTCAGGTATATAACATATACAGGTATATAATTCCTCACTGAAAAAAAGACAGTTACATGCTAGGCTTCCCATACTGAGTTTTACATCATGCCTAATTGGCCAGTAAAACCTCTCTTTTCTGTATTTTGTGCCCAGTGTGATCACCAGATACAACCGAGTATGTTGTTTCCAAACAGTGTTTTTGTCTCCTTTACCCCCTTCAAAAGGCTTTCTAAATTTAGCACTGCTACTGATTATTGCCAAGTCTCTTTGGAAAAATATTTTTAAGGTGAAAGGAAGGGTAGGTCCTGATGGCAGTTTCCAATTGGCACCTTGGCAAATCAAAGGCAGCTGCTGATGTTGGAACTCCATGCAAACACAGCTACCTCTGCATCTACTCCTGCTGATGCCTAAAACATGGTAAGATAATTGTTTCTCATTGTTTGTCATCTGGTCAGTTACAGCAATTTCATTTGCAGAAACCAATTCAAAAAACCAACGGCAGTGGAGCAAAGCATATTTTCCCTGCACCCTCTCTCTATTGAGAAATGACACTTCTTTAACACATTATAATGTCCTTATAAAGAATGTTTTTAATGGCACACTGAAATACCTCAGCAACAGTAAAATGATGGTTTGGGTTAAAACATTATCATATACTACTTGATTATGGATGTTATTCCATGACAGAAGCAATCCAACCATGTCATTAAAGTTATAACTTTCTAAACTCTGGCTTCATTTTGCCAACTCATCTACTTTCTTTGGGGAATCAGTGCAAAGATTATGTGAAGAAGGAAAACTGAGGGGTGGGGGGAGCAAACGACATAAATCTATGATCTTATTCTAATGGTAGAAATATGACTATTTATTCTAACTCACTACCATCCTATCGCATAGTCACAAGAATATATACAAACAAACATTGTGATAATTACCTACTGCTTAACATTAAACACTCCTGCTTACTGTTAAGCACCTGCCAAAACAAAAGCACCTTAACATCCTTTCAGAATAAGCAATAATGTAAAAAAGTGCTTAATGCCAATATCTCATTTGAAGCTAATATACATTTCTTTCCCTCAACACATCCTTTTTTCTGTGTCGGCAGACATATTTCAGTAGTTGCAAGAACAACAGGACATTCTTTCCAATCCCAAAGGAAGAAATTTGTACAGAAAACCTTAATATTCAGGCCAGGTTTGGCATTTTAGTGATGTACTTGTATATAAAACCCCTCTCATTCAAGATGCTTATCCACTTTGAATGTAGTCTCTGGGCTCCTCCACATGGTGGTGTATGAACAATTTCTTCAATGATTTTTTTAATGAATTTAATTTGATTCTGTGTTTACTAATGGATCTTCCTGCTCTTTGCATCCAAAAATGGTAAAATCACTGTATGTGATGCCCCAGTATATCCAAAACATATCAATCATCATTTGTTCCTTCTATCTCACCTCACCACATCATGCTCTCCCCTTTCATCTACTTTTCCCATCCAAATTCTATCCCAACAGTATAGTTTTAGTGCTGAACTCATGTAAAATGTAAGTAAAAACTATGATCCCCACTGCATAGAACAGTGGTGGTGAACCTATGGCACGCGTTCCATACAGGGCACTCCCAACCCTGAGTTCACCCCAGTCCTCTGCCCAGCATCCCAATGGGAGCGCTTCCTCCCTCCCCCAGCACAGAGTTCACCCCACCCTGCTGCCCAGCAGCCCAATGGGAGTGCTTCCTCCCTCCCCCAGCACAGTGTTTACCCCATCCCTCTGCCCAGCAGCCCAATGGGAGTGCTTCCTCTCTCCCTCAGTACAGAGTTCCCTTCACCCTTCTTCTATTTGGGCACTCAGTCCTTAAAAGGTTTGCCATCACTGGCAGAGAACATTATAACAGAAAGGAGGAAATGTGAAATAGCCTGAACAGATGAGAGGCAAGGGAGGATGGAATGACACACTCCCCTCAAGCTGTACAGATCAACCTAATATAAGGATCCATACCAGAAGAATGAAGTGCAATTTTACCAGAACAAAGCAGTATTAAGTGGGAAGATATATAAACATTTCAGTGGTTCACCCAAATTCACATCGTCATCATCAGCTGCTACTCATATCCTAGTATACATTTTCCCTGGAAGTCATTTTCACAGTTGATGTATGTGTCTCTGGTGAGTCAATAAACCAATCCTGTCATGAAACATGTGACCACACACCTTACACTGAATAGATGGTGGAATGGAAGGCCTTGTTGGTCTTGACCAGTGGTTCCCAAAGTGGGCTCCACGCCCCACAGGGGACTTCAATTCCCAGAAGCCTAAGTCAGTATATTGGCTGATCAGTGCTTTGAGGAATTGACTTAGGCTTCTGGGAAATGGAGTCCAAAAACCAAAGTTTGGGAAACACTGGTCTTGACGAAGCTTCCATACTTCCACATAATCATGACAAAAGACACTGTTGATATTAAAACAAGAAGAATAAACTAATGCCATGCAGGTAAGATCACTCTGGGGGGCATTAAAGAAGAACAAATACTCCTTTGCCCTGCATATTAATTGTATTTGGTCTGCATGCATTGGAGAACCTGGCTTTGTAAAATAATTTAGCATATAGCCACCCTATGAAACTATTTTGTTGCTAGGAAGTTTTTCCTTTTCTTATCTACTACTTTTTCTCCCCTGCATGCAGAGAAATAACATACAAACTATCAAATTCTCTTACTGTATCATAATGTATCTCAGATTACTGTATCAGTTTTACAAAATCTGTGTTCTGCTTATGGGTAATAGATAAGTGAAAACTCTCAATAAGCATCACAGTACAGGATTTTAAACAAAAATATTTACCATATTTTTCTTAAGGTAACAAATCGTGTGAAACCCACATAATTTGTTACCTTAAGAAAAATGTGGTAAATATTTTGAAATGTTGTTTAAAAAGAAAACTCATGCAAATTTTTTTTTGTGAATCAGGATCGAAGGAAAAGCATGCTGTGATAGACTGACGTAAATAGAAGTGAACATAATAAATATGTCAACAAATCAGAGCATATTCTATTACAGCTCCAATCATGTAATCCCTAATGATCTATTATGGAAATGACAGAACTGCTTCCAAGGCAATAGCACAGAATAAGAAATGCCCTTCAACAGTTCATTTCAAATCAGCCAGTAAACCTAGAAGAATTTGACATTACAAAGAAGACTATCGGCCATTTGTACTTTCCCTCTACCAGATGGAGAGGGTGCGTTCCAACCAATTAAAGCCTATTTATCAGCAATTCAGCTTCCCAAAAAGGAATGGATGAAATAGATGGAGTAATATCACTTTCACTAAGAAAAATATTCATAGAATACATTGAATAAATGACTTAATATATTTTGCTGGGAGAGCAATTTGTTTACTGTAATTTGAAAAAGGGCTTTGTTTATCACGTTTGTACAATGATCACCTGCTTGTTTTGTAATGTAAAAGCTGTGGACGTCTTCCCTTCCTTCCATGTTGGCCATGTGCCACAGTCTCTGTAGCTACACACACTGATATTTCACCACATTAAGGAAGGTGGCAGTCACGGAATACAACTAACTAGGCATCTTTATTCCCTCAGAGTAGAGTAAGGCCACTATCCATTTCTACAATGGCGATATTGAAAGTAGAGACCTTCATGAGTCTTTTGCCAGCACTTGTTTGAAATCATCTGTCCTCACAAAAGGGAGCAGTTACCATCATTTGGTGGTGGTGGGTGGGTTACACTTATAGTGTTGCTAAGGTAGACCAATGGGGATGGTTACTGAGGCTGATGCACTTGTTCTGGTATGCTAGTTGAAAGCACCATCCTGTCCACATTCATCTTAGGCTTTGTTTAATACAACAGAAGAGATTCAACAAATGCTTACAGAGCTGGACAGAGAAGACACAAAAATAAGCCTCAAGGTCAACAAAACTAAAACCAAGTTTATGAAATTGAAAGAGCTGCCTTGTGATGGAATAAAACTTGGGGAAGAACAAATAGAAGAAGTGGAAAGCTATGTTTATTTGAGTCAAGCATTCAGGATGGACAATGATTTAAAAGAAGAAATCTCTAGAAGACAGAGAGCTGTGTAAGGTAAATTCAGAGAAATATCAGCCAAAGTCAAAAGCTAAACCAGAAACAAAGGCAAATTTGTTCACTTCTGAGATCTTGAAAACAATGACATATGGCAGTAAAACATGGACTTTAACAGCTGTGGAAGGAAAATGTCTACAAGAAACACAATGAGCAATGGAGAGATCAATGCTCAGAATTTCACTTCGCAATAAAGTAAAAATTGAGGATATTACTGCTAAAAGATGTAATAACAGATGAACAAATTAAGGTGGGATGCCCATGTTGAATGCACAAGTGACAATAGATGGAGCACCAGAATAATGAATTGATATCCGAGAGATCGCAAAAGTCCCCAGGAAAGTCCACTTCGCAGATGGGAATTTTCTCAAAAAAAAAAAGAGTGTTGGACATGGAGAAGAACTGCCAGTGACAGATCATTGTGAATGGAGGTGGTGCAGAACGTCATCATGGAGCTGTCTACTCTTGGAGGGACTCCGTGCTGAATAACGACTCCAAGGTATCGAAGGTAAGGTAAAGGCTTCTTTAAAATTTAAAATTATAGAGTCAGTTTTGATTCTGTTTATTGTTTTCTGCCTCTGCTTTTACTTCTTGGTTCACAAACAAAACTTCTTAATTCAGACTAAAAATGGACCAGCTCAAGCATTTGTTTCCACAGTCATTATTTAAAAAGTCACTTTAAATAGGAAGGTTGTTTTACTTCCCACTTTCTACTTTCAGTACAGTCAATGTACATTTGGGGTGTAATGTTCAAAAATGGAGGATCAACCCCCACACTTTCTTTTCTCTCCCTTGTTTTCTGAATTTTTAAATTAAAAAAATCTTATATTTATGAGACTAACACTAGATCATCCTATTGCCTTGTCTCTGGGTTATCGTTATTATTATTTCCTGTATTTAATCCTCCATAAAAATTTGGGCAGAGAAGGAAGCAGAGAAATGAAGGATTGACAGAGGAAGGACCAGAGAAAGGAAGGAAAGGTGGCCAGGATTTTGACTTGCTTTGCATCCAGTCCAAACAGTGAACTCCTGAATCAATTCACAGCCTCTCTATGAGCACTTATTGTGATTTTGAACATAATACACGCTGTGAAGCAAATCACACAAAGTCAAATCATTCAGATTCGGCTTTCCGATGTTGTCACTCTTTGATGGTGGTTCTGAGAAATATTTCTGGCACACAAATCCTTAAAGTAAATTCTTGGGAGACAAGCGATGAGAAACCTGGGGAACATAGTGAAAAGCAGAGACATTACATTGCAAACAAAAATTAGAATAGTCAAAGCAATGGTTTTCCCAGTAGTAATGTACGGATGTGAGAGCTGGACAATTAGGAAGGCTGAACGCAGAAGAATAGATGCCTTTGAAATGTGGTGTTGGAGGAGGGTTTTGAGAGTCCCCTGGACAGCGAGGAGAACAAATAGGTCAATCTTAGAAGAAATTAACCCTGACTGCTCATTGGAAGGTCAAATAGTAAAGATGAAGCTAAAATACTTTGGACATCAAATGAGAAGGGAGGATTCACTTGAGAAGGCATTGATGTTGGGAAAGGTGGAGGGCAAAAGAAGAAGGGGGAGGCCAAGGATGAGATGGCTAGATGGTATTATAGACACAATGGGCACAGAACTGGGAGGGCTGAGGGGGATGGTAGAGGACAGAGGCGCCTGGAGGAAAATGGTCCATGGGGTCGCAAAGGGTCGGAGTCGACTGTGTGACTGAACAACAACAAAATCGCAAGAAGGGGCTCTCTCATCTTCTTAAGACATACAAGATTAAAAACACCAACTAAATCAGGAGTTCTCAACCTTTTTAAGCCGGGGGCCATGTCACACTCCCTCAGACAGCTTTGGGGGGGCCAGACAGTCATTTTGCCCTTCCTCCACCACATGGTACTTCCTGGTGTAGTGGAGGCAAGGGGGAAGGGGTGCACATGAAATGGTGCCATGGGCCACATCCAGCCCATGGGCCACAGGTTGAGAATCCCTGAACTAAATGGACAATTCAGATGGGGACTCAGACCACAGACTAAGAAATACAATGTATCGCAGCAATAAAAGTATCATGATACCAATCCCAACTATAAATTGTTCTAGTATAAACCAAATTCTAACCTAACCATAGCTTTTCAGGGGTACTTTTTCCCAAGAGGTTCCTTCCCTACACTTAGAAAATGTAATTCTAATTTGAAATTTTCCACATGAAGAGCATGGTCCATTTTAGAATAGGTACAGATACATGTGAAATTCAGCTCCATAAGGGAGTATTCATAAAGGAAACCTGTCACTGTTTCTGGGTCACATGTGCTTTAAAAGATTCTCTACATTAAAGTTTTCAATGTGCATGCTTTTATGTTCTGTCTTAAATTGTCCCACTTGGGATGTTTTGTCAGTGCAATAAGATGGCTTCTTAGCATTAGAGTGGGAAAGCCGCTGTTTTCATTTTTGCAAAACAGCCATAAACACAACAGAAAAGTGGGTCCTGGTTGAAATAAGACATCCCTGGCTGCTATATATTTTCTATAGTGTCTGACACATGACAGCACAGGATGTGAATGGCTTGGCAGGACTATAGAGGGAAAGGATTTCATTCATTCATTCATTCATTCATTCATTCAAATTTGAATTGCCGCCCCACTCGCAAGCGACTCTAGACAGCTCACAGATAACAGACATCATTCACAAAAAATTACATTACAACATTAAAACTATTAAAACCATTAAAAATCACCACCCAACTCTACTGATTAAAATATAATTAGGTTTCATTGTTGATCACATATTAAAGATAAGCTAACTGCACAATGTAGGTGCATATAAAAGCTAAAGTATTGTTAGCTAAATCAACAGAAAGATAATATCTGTATAGTAAGTTGGGCAAATATGGGAGAGAGGTGCATTGCACTTCCTGCGAACCGACAAGGAGACATAGCCTCCCGCTGTTTTTGTTTCCCCAGCCACTAATCAAACCTTATCAATTCTCCTAGGAAGCATGGTGTGCATGTTTTGCTGGTAAGTGTGACACTCCCACAATTTCTCCAAAAGAAATGTTGGAATTTTGGCGGTGGCAGCAATTAGACATGGGCAAACATATGGCTGGGGATCACAGTCTGCAAGTCACACACTATTCATCTTGGAAAAGGAACAGCTTTATTCTGTTCTGTACTAGTTACATTATTTCTACGATAATGTGTCTAGTTCATGTTACAACATTTTTTAAAAGGATCAAAACTGACAGTATGTTTAGCAGAACATTTTTACTGGAAGTGTTTCATGAAGAGGCCAATGGCATCTGTTTGTTACAGCATAAATATCCTCAACTGTGTATCTTGCGTTTACTATGTTGTTGTTTTTCTGTGACTGAACATTAGAAAGTAATCAGTGGTTTAATTCTACATGTCTGATTTGCTTAGGCACTCTGATGAAATCCTGTTGTAGATGGGAAATCAGTTCATTAGAGGAAATATACATTCTTCCTAAAGTTTGTTACGTTATGTATTATGTGCTGCTAACTTAGATTCAATGTACAGTACTGGATGTCTACTCTAATAGGGCTTTCAAGATGAGATATCGAAGTAATAATTTTACCAGCGAGTTTCCATAAATAAGCAGATTTAGATCTATATTTCCTAAATCCTAGTCCATTACTGTATCCACTACATATAAAGGTATGACTCTTAATATCTACTTTAATCCAAAAATAGTGACAAATCAAAATGTATTGAAAAGAAAGTAACCAGCATGGCAAGGGATATGAAAATAAAGTCATATTTTGAGAAATAATTCAAATGGATAAAGAGATTTAGTCAATAAAAGAGGAGATGAAGGGCTAGCTTCTTAATTGAGGTCTTCAATTACATAATAATAATAATTTTGTGTCAAAAATTATTGTGGGCTGAAAGGATTTTTGCTAGAGAAACTCAGCTCAGAGGATGCCCGACTGAGGCTCCTTTCATGTCTCCAAGATCTTTTCCCACTGAAGTGGTCCCTATTTATCTACTTGCAATGTCTTGCTTTCAAATTGTTAGGTTGGCAAGAGCTGGGATAGAGATAGGTGCTCAAACTGTCATGCAGTACCCAGGTCTCGAACTGCCAACTTGCCGGCCTTCCAACTAACAAGGCAAGCTTCTTAACCACTGAACCACCACAGCCCCTTCAAATATATGAAGGACTATCACACAGCGTTCTGTGCGCTCCGGTGTCTAGTCATGCCTGCCACATGACCATGGAAACATCTGCAGCAGCAGACAGCACTGGCTCTTCGGCTTTGAAACAGAGATGAGCACTGCACCCTCGAGTCAGATACAACTGGCTTTTGAGCAAGGGAAACTTTTACCTTTACCTATCACACTAAAGACAAAGCAGAGTTCTCAATTGCTTTGGTGAACAGTATTAAAATAAAGCAGAATTCACCTAAACATTAGGAGAAACATCAGCAGTGGAACAGACAACCTTGGGAGATGACTGACAGTCTCCTTTAGCAAGACAAACTACGTTATCTCTAGCATACAACTTCATTATTATTTTTGACATTTACAAGGACTTAGGTCCTCCAAGATGTAAAGATTCATACAGAAAAATCAGTATGTGACTGGGAGACAGAAGGTCAGCAGTTCGATTCCCGAGTACTGCAGGACGGAATGAGCTCCCATCTTTGTCCCAGCTCCTGCCAACCTAGCAGTTCGAAAGCAAGAAATTGCAAGTAGATAAATAGGGACCACTTCGGTGGGAAGGTAACAGTGTTCCATGTCTAGACATGCCTGCCACATGACTACGGAAACAACTGCAGAAGCAGACAGCGCTGGCTCTTCAGCTTTGAAACAGAGATGAGCACTGAACCCTAGAGTCGGATACGACTGGCTTTTGAGCAAGGGAAACTTTTACCTTTACCTTTATTACAGTTCTAAAAGCTATAATACTTCCCTCAAATAAATCCACATTCTTACAGAGATGATAGACACCTCATTCTAAGGTGTTTGTAGTTTAACAAGTTTGTTATTCTCTCACAAAGTCCTTAATTCTTTCAGGGTTTATTTAAATTCCATTATTTAAATATATTCTATTATTAAAATTAGAAGTGCTGGCTGTTTCAGCTGTTTCAGCTGCTTCACAGTTGCAGTTCGCAAGAATTTTCTGGTCATACTTGCCAATTAGAACAAGGAGAATCATTCCAGTCTTCAGTAAAACTCTCACAACAAAAAATTGATGTTGTATATCCATTCCTATCCATTCCCAACCGAGGTTGGGGAAACCACTGAAAGACTTTCTTTCTGGAATGTAAAAACAACATCTAAAAATGATAATGCTCTTGTCATGACTAAGCTATTTTACCTTCAATTTGTATTAACATGGATAGAAAGCTGCAGTCAAATCAAGCACAAGCCTGTCTCCTGTGGTTTTCCTGATTACTCTTCTCAAGTAGATGATACCATGGAAGCCTGCTCTGGATGACAGATATTCCCTTAACAGAACCAGCAGTAATAAAGATGATTCTTAAAGACACTCCCAATTTAAAGACAGTAGATTTTTTTAAAAAAAATATTTCTAGACCACAGTTTGAGTAAGCAACTTCAAAAATTGAATTAATTAACAAATCAAGTAACATTTGTCAGAACTGAAGACATACATTCCCTATCAGGTGGCAGCTGTGGCCAGGAGGGCCTTTGCACAACTTTGGGTGATCCACCAGTTGCGTCTGCTCCTAGACTGGGACTCCTTGCTCATAGTCACTCATGCTCTGGTCACCCCTAGACTAGATTATTGCAATGCACTCTACATGGGGCTGCCCTTGTTGACCATTCGGAGGCTACAGTTGGTCCAGAATGAAGCTGCCCAGGTGGTGTTGGGGTGCCGGCATTATGCCCGAGCCTCACCACTGCTTCGGGAGTTGCACTGGTTGCCAATTTGCCTCCGGGTGCAATTCAAGGTGCTGGTCATTACCTTTAAAGCCCTACATGGTAGTGGGCCAGAATACCTAAAAGACTGCATCATCCCAAGATCTACTGCCCGTCCAACCAGAGCGGACCGGAGGGGCTCTCTACTTGTACCATCTGCTAGGGAGGCTTGCCTCTCTAGCACAAGGAGGGCCTTTTCTGTGTCCGCTCTGGCCCTATGGAACCTCCTGCCAGTGGAACTGAGGCTACAGACAGAATTGCTGCCCTTCAGGAGGGAACTAAAAACATGGCTGGTGGGGCAGGTGTGGGATGTCGGTGGAAGAGTGACCCCCGCCTGCTGGCTGATTAAGTAAGAGTCACCCTCTCTCTTTTAGCACACACAGGTGGGTTTTTAACAGGGTTTAAGAGAGTTGTTGTTGTAATGGGGTTTTTATCTGTTGGAGGGGGGTGTATTGTGGAGGGGCGGCGGGGACTTTAAATTCTGCCCCAAAAACGCGGATGCCACCACAGCTCCTTCTCCCGGTCAGACATTGGTCAGGCATTTTCTATATATTTTGTATTTTATATGTATTTGTTTTGCATTTCATATTTTGTATGTAAACCCTTTGTGTATATGTTGTATATGTTGTGTATATGTTGTATATGTATATGTTGTTAGCCACCCTGAGTCGGCCTGTGCTGAATAGGGCGGGATATAAATTGAATAAACATAAACATAAACATTGTAAGCTGCCCAGAGTCATTATGAGTAGGGCGGCTGTATAAATATGAGAAATTAAATTAAATTAATATTAATATTAACCAAAATTATTCCCTCACTCACTTGGTTATGATCTGTGTATTCCCAAATCTATCTTCTGTTTCACAGTTTAGTTTAGTTTACCATCTAGGTTTACATCACAGTTGGATGACCATGCATAAGGTTGCACATACTGGATATTCTTGTAAAAGTTTCATAGCATTGTGTTGCTCACTCCACTCCATGATGGTGACACATGCTCATGTAAATGGCCTTTTTCTGTACTGCCATGCCATATACCCCTGGTGGTTAACCTTGGCACTCTAGCTGTTCTTGGACTTCAATTACCAGAAGCCCAAGTCAGCACTCCTGCTGATCAGGGCTTCTGGGAATTGAAGTTCTATAACAGCTGGAGTGCCAAGGTTAGCCATCACTGCCATATACAATCAGAGAAACAGAGGGAACACCAAAGTGACACAAGCTATTCACACATGCTTTCAACATCCAAAATAAGTTGTTTGAACCAAATCATTTTCTTTCCAAATTGTCTTCAAACATGTAATAAAGGAGGCAAATGTCTTCTAATGCCAAAAAAGAACAGATGAGTTTAATATGGTATCAGATTATTCCTACTTACAGTCAGGGATCTCACTGGAGGCACATTTACGATGGCATAAAGAAACTACACAAGACAGCAAGTGATCTTGAGAGATGAGAAAAATTACTGTTCTGGTCTTCAGCTCTACCCATACTTTACCTAAAATAACCATTGGCCATTCTGGCAGAGATACTCTTGGTGTTGCAGTTAAAAAAACAAACAAGTAACATCTACGCTCTCTGCTGGAATTATTACTCCCACACCATCAATACCTAATTCTGAAAGCTGATACTAGTACAGTACTGCAATAATGGTTTTGGGAATCAATGCCATCTGAAGGACCATATCTGGACTATAACATCGAGTATGACAGCACTTTATCCAAAATAACCACTGGCCAGTGTTAGTTTGTCTACAATGACACTATCATCTCTGATCTGTATACTGCCTCAAAACTATGATACTTTTATTTTCTTCTCTTTCCTTCTCTTATAGCAATTGTTGTTTTCCAGCAGGGAAATGGGAAAAGAGGCAGCAGAGACCAGTTCTACTATCATTGTGAAAGTTTCTACTTTGCACAGAAGTTTGAAGAAAATAAGCTGCAATTTTAAAAAAAAACCTGATAATTGTCAGGGTCAATAAAACATTCACTACAGATAGAGGAAAATGTATTACATGTTCATGTCAATGCTTCCTCAATCTTTAAACATTTAAAGGGAAAAGTCCCCAATGCAACCATTGCTAGATCCTTATCTGCAGGTTGAAAATACAACTTTGAGATAAGGAAAAAAAATTCAGAATGACACTTGGATTAAATTAGAAAAAGGTATAACAGCTGCTGGCTATAGTTTACAAATGAAATTTAATTGTCCATTCATATGTAGGTCTAAAAATGCCTAAAATGCACATAAGTGTTAAATTTAGGCATATCTAACTACACATACTACCAGACTACATGTTGCTTAGTGCAAATTCTATAGCCAACTAATGAGTAGTTTAATAATAAAAAGGATGCTAACATTCATAAAGATTTAGAAGTGATATAAGCTTTATAGTTAACATTTTTAAATGGATAGATTCTTAATTCTAAACATTGCATTTGTAATGCCACTTTAATTTCAAACCATAAATAAACAAAACTCATTGTTTGCTACAGTTCTGTCAAAACTAATTATCTGTAAAGCTGACACAGGAGACCCATAAAATGATTTTGCTTAACTTGAGTGGAAGAAATGCTGAAGAGCATTTAGCCCCTCCCATACTTTCCTTTATTCTTCCTTCTTTCAGATGTCATCTCAAAAGAGTTTTTGGTGGCTTATAACTGGATTTGGTTTAGCAGCTTAAGCGGAAAATATGACCTGAATTTTAATGATATGTCATATTACACTGCAGGATTTGTATGTATCATTTCTGAAGTGACATGGCTTTACTTCAACAGCTACAATGCAATCTTATTAGTCAACAGGCATAACTCAGGCATGTTATCAGAATAATCACAAATGTAATCTTAGCTGTACAAACTGAAAAATACATTTCAATATGCCTTTTAAACTAACAAATTAGTACTATATAAACTGCACATGAAATCTATAACACTAATATGCCAATTGTTTGATGAAGTCTGTGATTCTAAGCATTTGTATTGAGCAAAGTTAATAAAGCTCATCCATTCATATATGCACAACCCCATGGATAGCCTTTGTATGGACCTTCTTATGCACTTTAAGTGACTTTAACCAACATCCTAAAAAAGAAGCAGTTGTAATCACACACTTAAAATTATATCCAAAAGAAGCCCCTCATTATTAAGGTATTAAGACTTAATAAAATACGCTATTAAAAAGAGCAGCACCAAATGTCAGATGACTATTAGACCTGCCAAATTAGGGTTCAAGCCATCCAAACATCATGAGCAGACTTTAGCAGGTGTTTAGCCCCAGGAAAGCCTTGACCTGCATACTATCAAGCTGTTCAATTACTTCCTAGAAAACCTGTATAGAATTACAGCCTGAGAAGGCAGTTTCCATGAAAGAAGTATAACTATCAGATGGTACCCAGTGTGGTGTAGAGGACAGAGTGGCAGAATAGAATTTAGGAGACCTAGGTTTGATTCCCAGCTTTGATAGATACTCACTAGGGGTGAGGTTCTCAACCTATGGGTTCTCAGCCCACGACACCATTTCATGTGGTCCACCACCACCTTTGCCACACCAGCAAGTGCCACATGTGGCAGGCAGGGCAGAATGGCTGTCTGGCCCCCAAAGCTGTCTGAGGGAGCATGACCCGACCCTCTGCTTGAAAAGGTTGAGAACCCCTGCGCTAGGGGATGGAAATAGGTAAGAGGTGGAAATTAGGAACCCTGGTGACAAAAACTGCCATATCTCTAATGAACTGTTGTACTTCTCTTTAGAAATAAAAATGTCCTATTTTCTCAAACTCCCAAAGTGTAAATTTTATGTTGATTTTTCAAAGAAAAGAAGAGATACACAGTTATAGATAATGGAAGTAACTGACTCAGGCGAAAGTCCAATGAAATCCAACACAGTTGTTTAATTATTTAAGGCACTTTCTAATGTGTTTCGGCTAGAAATGCAATACTTAATCCAGTTGAACGAGTTTGTTGTGTTGGTAGAAGACATCATCTTTTTCAGAAACACCCTTCACATGACATCCGGACTTTCCATTATTAAACCACTGCTAATTGACATGTAGAAACATTTCACAAAATCTAGACATGTATATATTTGGAAAAAGGGGTTAGCAATACAGTACTTTGAAAGTAAAAGACCATTTCAAAAATATAGAGGAAATGATGATGGCTTGATTTTTGTAACTGCACTTCAAAAATATATATATTACCTACTAACAGCAGAGGGAGATAGAAGCAAACTGGCTCTGAATAGGAATTTAACTGCATTTGGAACTGCTATGCCAACATCAAACTCAATACAAAAGATGTATCTTTATATCACTGCAACATTTTTGTAAGTTTAAAAGAGGGGTTCTCAACCTACGATCCATGAGCCGTATCCAGACCATGGTGCCAAATAATCTGCTCCCCACCCCACCCGCCCTCACTCCAGCCACCACTGGAATTGGCTGCAGACTCATTTACGGCCATCATAAACACGTGTATAACAGCTGTAAATGAGTATGTGGCTGATTCCGGCAGCAGCTGAAGCACCAATCCAGCCTGCCAACTGTTTGAGGATGTGATCCGGCCCCCAACTTGAAAAGGTTGAGAACCCCTAGTTTAAAAGGTTTATCTAGTCTTCTTTTCCTATTCTAATTCAACACCATTTGCTTATTTTGATCTATTTATGGTTTCCCTATTTCAAAAACAAAAGAGAAATAATTAAATTTGAAGAAGCAGTGAAGTTTTGCTAAACTGATTAGCTGTGCCTGACCAATATAAAATGAACTCTACCTCAGAATCCCAAACTGCTTTTTTCTATTTACACCAAGAGAAGGAAAATAAGAGTGGGACAATGATATGTAAAAACAGGTTCACTGAACCCTATTATGAAAATAAGCAGACTACACATATTAAATAAACAACCATGAGAATTGTTTACAATGCATTGTATCTGCAGTGGTGAAGAAATCCAAAGGGAAATTGTTCAACTAGACATTCCTCCCCCATTAAGCATAAAGCAAATAAGTATTCCTGATTCTGATTTTTTTTACACAGAAACTATCACATCACTACAGAGATTAAATTATTTTTGTTTTGTGCATGAAAAAATTGAGCTAACTGACATCCTGACAATACTGCCATCTGCTTTATTCTTCCACAATATGAAAGAGTATTCAAGTACAGTACTCTGTGTGTGTGTGTGTGTGTGTGTGTGTGTGTGTGTGTATAGATAGATAGATAGATAGATAGATAGATATAGATAGATAGATAGATAGATGGATAGATAGATAGATAGATAGATAGATAGATAGATAGATAGATAGAGTTATGGTTTATTATACTATAATAATAGAGGAATCATGTAAATTATCTATTACTTTTAAACAAACTTCTGAATCCAATCAGAACATTTCTTTCTTTGAATATATAATGAACATGCAGGATCAAAGCATTCTGTTCATCTTCTCAGTATGTATTCAAATTAAAAATCTGAAAAGCGACACTGTCACATATTAGCCAATTTGATAAAACAAAGACATTCCTTACTTTTTAAGAAATAGGCAAACAGGTATATTACATTGTCCAGTAATATATAAAAGGTCCACAAATTCTTGTATTTACAACCTGTACGTAATACACCTTCAAATAAATGCATGGTACACAAATATACCAATTGCACAGAACATGGTAAAGGTAAGCCCATTAACAGAACTTACTTCTAAACACATTAAAATGTGAACACACAATATATTCAAAGCTTATTCTGAAAAGTAGCCAGACAGCTTCATGTACTGTGTGTTTTAGAATATAGTAGGATCTAACAAAAACTAAAGAACTGTAAAACAATGTATCAGTCCATCTTGTTTTCAAATTCTGACCCACCACCTCCATGTCATTAGAAACACAAAGTATTTCAGATACCATTTACTTTCAAGTAATATGGTAAATCATAGGAGTTTTTTCTCAAATTCCATACTTTTCGCGTTTATGATTTCTTTTTAAAATGAGTC
This sequence comes from Bradypodion ventrale, assembly GCA_035047345.1. NCBI lineage: Eukaryota > Metazoa > Chordata > Lepidosauria > Squamata > Chamaeleonidae > Bradypodion > Bradypodion ventrale. Next base: position 191,996,073 of record JAWDJE010000005.1, read on the forward strand.
CTTATGCTATCTGGATATTTACAGATTGCTGCCCAGTAATCAGTCACATTACTGTGCTGAAATCTCTAAGTGGTTTCTGTGAGTGCTGACATTATAAATGTATTTAAGACAACCATGTATCAAATACCGTTTTTGACAATTCTTGGTGAATTCCTTCCTGAATTAGAGTTTTAAAGCTGGATGAAGTACAAGTCACAAAAATAACAGCAATCATGGAATGAACACTCTGCGAGGCTTCCCCACAAATAAAGTTTGGGACCTAGAATAAATGCATGGACTGACACAGTGGAAGGAAAGTTTACAGTCTAATGCAGTGATAGCAAAACTTTTAGAGATCAAGTGCCCAAGGAAGAGGAGGTGGCATGCGGGCAAAGTCACGTGGGTGCATGCACACACGCCGCTTGCTTGAGGTGTGCCGGTGACACCACATGTGCACCTGCCCCACCCTGTAGGTGCTCCCCACCCCATAGGTGTTCCCCCATGAGTACTCTCATCCCCCACCCCCATGAGTGCTCCCCAAAACCCCTGCGGGGCCTGTCCACTCACCCCCATGAGTGATCCCCACCTGACCTCACCCTGCCACAGCCTCCTGGCCAGGATTTCAACCTCCCCTCTCGCCAACCCTTTGGCAGAATGAGAGGTGGTGGTGAGGAAGCAGGGTGGGGCTTCCCTTCTGTGGTTCACATGCCAGAAGATAAGCCTTTGTATGTCACTTCTGGCACGCATGCCATAGGTTCACCACCAGAGGTCTAATGTGATTGTGTTTTGACTCTAACTTGATGGTAAAGTTCTTTTCCCATCTCTGGCATTTAAAGTAAGCCTTCACTCTCTCTTCTGTTTGTTTTCTTGCTTCCATTGTTTTTGTTGATAGTCTCTTCTTTTTCTGACCTTTGATCATGCAGCAACAAATAGTAACTATAAACCAAGATACCTTTTTTCCTGCTTTAAATACTTCCAGAGTATTTTTATCAGGGGTGGGCAGGGGCTGAGACTAGGCTGAACCCTCCACAGTTCAGTCCTGTTGTTGTTTTTCTACCCCATACCCTGCTAACTTAGAGAGATAACTAAAATTCCCCAATACTCACTAAGAATTACACAGATGCCGAACAGGGAAATATCATAATTGCATGATTTTATTATCACCCAATTCCCACAAGATCCCTTAAAACACAGAAACATGGTTCTACTAAGGAACATGATGAAATTTGCAAAAACAATAAAATACTTAACATACTAAACTTATGCTATAAAAACCAACTGTTATGTGATCTATTGTTACTATTGTTAAATTAGTAATCTGCCTACAGTATTGTCAAATTAGTTCTGACTTAGGACAACTGCAACAGTTTTCAAGGTATGTGAGATATTTAAGGAGTGGATTTAACAGTGCCACCCTTCCCCAGTAAATTTCTAAAGCCGAATGGGGATCCAAATCCAACTCTTATTAATGCTAGTTCAACCCTTTTCCAACCACACCACACTGAATCCCTTGTTATGTGAACTACATACCTGTAAATACAACAAACTCTTGCCTTAAGTTACACAAATCCTTCCTAACTCTGGAGCATACTGAACAAGGGCCAGCACTTTTACCAGTGGACCATACATTGTTAGGTGGGTGCTACTTTGCCTTTAAACCTGGCTCACAGAAACTCAACCCAAAACTCTCCCTCTGCTTTCTGTTCTGTCTACCCTCTAGCCACACATGGTTGTCACAGCCTGTCATGTCAACTGTTATGAGGTGGTTGTATGTTATCCCTACATTTTGTCTGGTGCGCGCGCTCTATATTTGAACACCAATCTCCCCTGCCAAGGAATACGACAAAATTAAACAAAGTTGCATGGCCATGTCCAGGCTTTACTCCCTGGCGTGTCACCTACAAGTAAAACTTAAAAATTCAGTTCATCTCCACAACCCATATTCCCTTCCTTGCTCAACTAATATGTATGCACTAAAGGGACTTTCTACCGGCAGAACAAACTAAAAACTGGGGCTTTAAACTTTGCCAAGTGTGTAGTTCCCAAGCACATAGGGAGTCCTGTTAATCTGTTTTCACATGCGTTAGTAAAATAGAATCAAACATCTTTTTAAAAGGACTGTGGCCTTTAAAAAAACCAAACAATAATAAAAACAAAAGTAAGGTGGGTCCTCAAAGACTACAAGTGGAAGCCCACATTTAAACAAGCCTTTCAGACACAAAACAAAATTATATGGCTCCTTCAAAACTAAAGGCTATTTTTTTACTGTTAAAGAGTTTTATTTATTTTGTATTATCCAAACTCCAACATCAACAATAACATTCACAAAAACTGCTATATTGTGAATGTGAGCTTTCCTGGCCCAAGTACACTTCCTCGGATATATGAGTGAGACTATAAGGTGGGGGGGTGGCCAAACTACGCCCCGGGGGCTGGATCTGGCCCCCAACACCAATTCATCCAGCCCATGAAGCGCTCATCGCTCCTGGAAGCAGAAGTAAAACGTGCCCGTACATCTGCTTCCAGGAGCGATGAGGGCTTAGTTGTCCGGATGAATTGACGTGGGGGGGGGGGGCAGATCCGGCCCCTTCTCCATAGTGGCCAGCTCCCTGAACCACGTGACTGGCCTGCAGCCCAAAAGGTTTGGGGACACCTGCTATAAGGCCTTCTTTTTATACACCGTCCCCAGATAAGAGACACATGTCCGCAAATTGTGTGAGTCAATGTGCCATTGCACACCTGCTAATGACTGAAGAACCTGGTAAGCCAATCAAATCTTTAAGGTGCCACAGTACTTTTTATAACAATATTGTGTGTCTTTTTGGATCAAACCCCCACCCCAATCGTTTCTTGTTATACCTGGTTGTTTGCACCCCAGCGATGTAAAACACAAGCCAGGAAACGACCTAAAGAGCAGAACCAGCGACCCGCACCCTTTTCCGGGGCAGCCAAAGCCATCAAGCCAAGCTCTTCTCTTAAGAAGGGAAAAAGTTAACTCATGGCCACCCCCATCCATCCACCCACCGACACACACACACACACACACACACACACACACACACACACACACACACACACACACACACACACACACACACACACACACACTTTACTAGCCCGTAGGTGCCTTTAGTCCAGACACTTCACACACCCCCACACACACACACTTTACTAGCCCATAGGTGCCTTTAGTCCAGACACTTCCCCACACACACACACACACACACACACTTTACTAGCCTGTAGGTGCCTCTTTAGTCCAGACACTTACACACACACACACAGACACACACACACAAACACACACACTTTACTAGCCCGTAGGTGCCTCTTTAGTCCAGACACTTACACACACACACACACACACACACACACACTTTACTAGCCCGTAGGTGCCTTTAGTCCAGACACTTCCCCACCACACACACACACACACTTTACTAGCCTGTAGGTGCGTCTTTAGTCCACACACTTACACACACACACACACACACACACACACACACACACACACACATTTAAGTGGACAGCCTTCCCACTTTCCCGCCTTCTGACTGGAGCAGAAAGAGGGCTCGGCGCCACTGAGAGAGGCAGAGCAGCGCGCCCGCGCCCGAATGAGTACCTGAGGCGATGGGGGGGGGGGGGGGAGGGCAGGGCGCGTTGAGGGTGGGTGGGTGGGTGGGTGCGGAAGAAGGTAACCGAACCCCCCCCCTTTCCCTGCTGTGGCACCGCCAAAGCCCCCACCCCCACCCCCGCGCGGCGCCTCTCTCTCGGTCTCGCGCTCTCTCCACTGACTCACCTCGCTCCTGCTCGGCTTGCAGGCAGACGGGGATGGTCTTCTTCCAGCCCGGCATGGCTCCTTCACTTCTTCAGGGCTGCGGCTGCGGCAGAAGGAACAGCGACGGAGGAGCGCTCATTGCAGTCCAAGGCGGCCGTAGCACGACCACCACCACCACCACCTCCTCTTCCTCCTCCTCCTCCTCCTGCTGCTGCTGCTGCTGTGTCCAATGCTGCACCCCTGGAGAAAGGCGGCGGGCGGCGGCTCCTCAGGGCAGCGGCAGGGACTGTGAGGGCGGCTCTTGGGTAGACCCTCCCCGCCGCCTCGGTGCAAGCAGGGCGCGCAGGAGGGAAAGCGACTGACTGAGAGGCAAGAACGGCGGCACCGTGTACCGTTCCTCAGGGAGAAGAGGACGGCTTGAGCCAAGGGTTCTCTCCCCGGTTCAGCTGGGGACATATACGAATACGCTCGCAGTGAGGAGGAGGAGGAGGAGGGTGAATGGAGGAGGAGGAGGAGGAGGACTGGAAGAGGGGGCGTTGCTTGCTTCGCTTCGCCGCCGCCGCCAGCAGGTGGGTTGCACAATAGAGCGAAGGAGGGAGGGAGGGAGGGAGGGCGAGCGAGCGAGTGGCGCTGTGGTTGCCGCCGAGCTGGGCTCTCTTTTCCCCTGAGGGCCCCTTCAAGAAGACTCCCAGCAGGGAGGGAAGGAGAGAGGCGGGAAAGTGTGCAAGCCGGGGCCAGCCAGGCAGCTCGCGCGCATAGTGCTCCGAGGAGGAGGCGCAGGGACGCCAGCCCTGGGCTGAAGGAGGCGGAGGACGGGAGGAGGAATGCGGCTCCCCCGCGGGCGCGCTGCCTCCCTCAGACACTGGCGCGCGCACACACACACACACTCGCACCCTCCTGCCCGGGGCCAGAAGCAGAAGAGAGGCACCCCACCCCTTCCCTCCCTCTGCTTCCCTTTAGAGGCGCGCATCACCCGAAATGCGCGCCCAACGCCCACCCACACACGCTGGCCAAAGGAGAAGTTGTCCCCACCTAATCAACTTGGGGTTCTTCTTCGACGACTTCTCCCTCCCGCATTTCGGGGGAGAAAAGGACCCTTGGATGGATGGATGGATGGCTCCTCTCGGGTGGACCAAGCAGGGTTCCTGTGAGGGGAAAAAACTTCCTCCTCACTCAGCAACTCGACTTCTCTCTCTCTCTCTCTCTCTCGACCGAAGCGATACTCTTGAGTTGTGGCCCGCCTGCGTGGGGGTTGGAGCTGCAGGAGGGGCGACGGGGGCTGTACTAAAAAGCAGAGAGCCGATGCTATTTGGGAAGATCATAGATAGATAGATAGATAGATAGATAGATAGATCTTTATTGTCATTGTCCTGCACAGAACAATGAGATTGGGGGGGGACACTGATCAGCCCAACAAAACAAACAAAATACTACTATACAAAATTATCAACATACTCCCACCCCACATATACACATTTAACCCCTAAAAAGCTCTACAACTCTAAGGCTCTAAAAACTATATACAGAAACTCCCTCATAGACTGCATTGCACTGCATTCAAAGCCAGAACCGCTTTGGTTCCCATGGTGGAGGCAAAACCCTGTCAAATAGTTTTCGAAAGGTCTCCAGGATTTTATGTGCCTCTGGTCACACATGCTCTTTCCCACCCACCCTGTCTAAACTGCCTCCCTTTTAGCATATTCTGGCCTTTTCTTGAAATGGAAAGAAAAACAAACAAACCAGGCTAAACATCCCCCAGGAGATTCATGGTGGTTTTCTTCTCTAATTAGTTATAATTTATCTTAAGAGACTTGGTGACATAGTGTTTTTATTTTGTTTGTTTTGTTTTCTCTGTTTTGTTAAATATTTACCCTGGAGAAAATATCATGGATTTTTCAGCAGTGGAATATAACATTTAAAAAAGGAATGGAGTGGTTGAAATTGTTACAAATTAGTAAAAGAAAATCATTAAGGACACAATAATTATGCATTATGGTCATCCAGCTGTAATGTCTGACCTTGCACAAAAGTCAAATGTGTACCATTCTCTTAAGCATTTCTTTAGCATGCCTGTTTTTATGTTTTTGTTTCTTTAACTGCAAATGAAGCTGCTGTTGTCAGTTACTTAACTGTGACAGTCACATATGTTTCTAAGTCATTCTTTGGTAGTAAAGAAATGGTAGCTACAGTGGACCTTCGAATAACGACATTACTTGGTTCCCCAAGTAGCATCGCTATTCAAATAACGTCATTATTCGAATAACGACAAAAATGTTGTTATTCGAATAATTGTAGGAATGCATCTGGATTCTGTCTTGCCTGTCTCTGACACTTTTTGTAAACAAAAGCCCCTTTGCTTGCTAGTCTCCTTATCTCTCTTTCTTTGGGTTCTGACACTTCTGATTGGTTGTTTGGCCTTAGGTTTTGTCTCTGTTAGGTTTCGTTTATGGTATTCTCTGTCAGCCTGAGTTTCGTTTTCTGATATATACTCTGCCTGAATAAAGAAGTTAGTAGCGTTTGACCAGCCAAAGAGAGCAATCGTGTCTGCTTTTGTCTGCCTCTGTTTCTCCCTACAAAAAGCCTAATGAAGCAGGACTTCATGGGACTGATTGCTATCTTAAAGATCTGAGGATATAAGCTGCTGCTAATGAGGCTGGCTGAATAAAGAAGATATCTTTACATGAAGCAGAATTCCATCAAGTGGCGCTCCGTGTGACGCTTTGAACTACAATGAGAGAGCCTGCTTTGAACTCTGCTTCAGCATTTAGCAGCAATTAACACCTCATAATCGACCGGGGAAGGTCTCACTCACCTACGACCAGGCAAAAGGTCAGACCGGAGGAAAGGTCTAATCGAGCGCTCGAGAATTACAACAGGGTGAGTGGAAAATGGGATGTTTATTTTCTTCAGAAATGCAGGAACTTTGTAAAGATATCTCAGATCTTTTGCATGAGAATGGGCGAAAGGTAGATGAGAAGAAGATACAGCAGCTGGTTAAAGTTATAGCAAAATTCTGTCCTTGGTTTAAATATGAAGGTCTGGACTTAAAATAGTGGAAACAGATTGGGAGAGAAATGCAGAAGCATAATGGAATTTCTGTGTCAATATTATTTACTTGGGAGGAAGTGAGAGACTGCCTTCAGAGACTTACTCCAAAAAATATTTTATTGTCTCAAAGACTTGATGGCCATCCCCTCCCACAGCTTTTGCCTTCAGAGAAAGGGGGGGCCATGGCAACCATGGCAGCCATGGCAACTGCTCCTCCATCATATGAGAAACAACAGACTCCTGATGGAGGTGGAAATGGAGATGGGACTTTATATCCTGCCTTGCAATTATGTCCTGACTTGCAACAATCAAGTCCTTTTAGCCCTACAAAAGACCTGTTCTCTGCTGCAATATTGCCAGCCGAGCATAAAAAACAGCTAGTGCCGGCTGATGGGGAACAAATGGCGGGGAACTCATCACAGATTGAAGTTGTTGATGCATGCAGAGTGGCAGAAAGCAAGGACTGTGTTTCAAAGAGCAGCATAGGGGATCTCAGCCCCCCCCGTGAATCAACCTTCATCACAAAAGCAGGAGAAGCTGAGTAGTAAATTTGATACCTCACGTTTGGGCAGGAAGATCCTACAGAAATGGAAGGATGGCCCAAAGGAGGAACGCACAAAACTCAAGACAAAAAATGGGTGCAAGTACAAACTAACAGATGCAGGTTGTCATAAGGTTGAGAATCATATGCTGGAGATGAAAGAAATACAGAGAAAGAGGGGGGTGAATATTTCCTGTATGGATAGCAGGCTGTGGCAAAAATACAAGGAGGAAGAAGACATACAGTTTTTTGCTGATTTTGAACTGCCCAACCCACAAACAAAGAGATCAGAGTGGGCTGTCTCAAGTTTCCAGCATCAGGATGGCAGGGAAAGCAACGGGAAATTCCCTGTACTATTCTTCTGTGTGGAAGCTGCTTGCAAATTCTGGAGAAGTTCTTTGTGCCTTCATACCTCCTCGGCCTGCCTTACTGCAGATGGGTGTGGCTGGAGCATGAAGGAATGTGTGTCTGCCTGAAAAGCTGAAAAAAGGGGGGTTGTGGGGGATTGCCTTGTGAAGTCAGTGAGACTTAATTTATGGCTTAATTTCAACTTGCCATGCCAAGAAATGTGCTGGAGAGATAGTGTTTCAGAGAGCTTCAATCAAGATTGGGACTTTTTAATTCGGACATTTTAATTGGACTAGAAAGAACAAAAGTTTGTGTGGATTTTAAAGAAGAATTATAAAACCTGACAACCTTTTTAAGAAATTGTCTACCTGCTCATGCTAATGAGATTTGTACTGTATTTGATTTACCATGCTATGCTAGTAAAAGTTATTAATGCCTCTCTCACTATTACACCAGTGAGAGAAGAAAAAATATAATGCCTCTTTCACTTTACATCCAGTGGGAGAAGAAGAAGTTTAATGCCTTACTCATGTAATTGGGAAGTAAGAATTGCTTTCTAGAATGCTATAGAGGCCTCCTTCATGTAAGGAAGAAAAAAAATGTTCATGTCTTGTTTATGCTTAAATGTTTTGCTTATTCTTTTGCAGGAGAAAGATCTGTCTTTGCTTATGTTATGTATTGTCTTATGAAACTGCATACCTTCAGAAGCACATGGCAGAGTTTCCAGTACTCTACACATGTAAATGGGTTTGTGATATTGCATTTGTGTTATATGTCACTCATGTTTCATGTTTAGTTATATGGTACTAGTAATAACAGGGCATGCTCCTGTTTCTTAGGGGAGTGTCTTCTTAAGCCATTGGTCATCTATTGGCAACAAGGGGATCCTGAGTGGAAGGATTCCTGCTGGAGCGATCCGCCCATGGAGAGAGAAGAAGGTTATTCAGCTCCAGGATGGTGGTTCACCAGTAAACTAAATGTGCTGACATTTGTTCTTTTCTTTCTTACTGTGCTTCCAGCTGTAAGAACAATGCCTCATGGGGGCAACCCCAACTTTTGGATTCGTCATGCTAACTATATGTTTGAAGTTCATGGTAAGAATGCAACGTTATACTATGAGCATCCACTAGCAGTGTCGCAAATGGCTTTTCTTCCGGCATTGTTCAACACGCCAGAGTTGGTTATTGGACATTTGCAACATCTTGATAGATCTACACTCTTCTCTAATCCTCCAGAACAATTTAACAACGCCCGTTGGCGAAGCATGACATTCAAGAAATACACTAAAGGACCTTGTTTCTGCTGTCATAGTTCTGGAGTCTGGAATAGTAAATGGAAATACTGGACTCAAGCAAAAAGGGTTTTGCAGAATGTAGGCAAGTATACGGGTTGTGATGATTATTTTTGGTTATGGGGTAGTTATAACAGTTCTTATAAGCTTAATTATACCTTGTTTAACACTACTATTGAAGATATATATGATGTTTTTCCTATGTTTACTCCTGATTATTCTGCTATAGATAGTGGTTCAATTTGCAATGGATGGCAAATCAAGGATCCCAACATGTGGTTCTTTTTTAATGGAGTTGCCACGAATTTCCATCCAGGTCAATATCAATGTGCAGCATTGGGTTATTTCACCTTACCCGTACAAGTGCAAATGCCGCCTCAGGCACATGCACGGCGCCGGAGAGCTGCTGCCGGCCCGATGGGTTCTGGTTGCAATGATGAAGTGATAATCGATGTTCAGCTGTCTGATGGTAGCTCCTGGGGGAGAGCTATAGGGAGTGCTATCACTGGAGCACTCACCTTGGGATCATACCCAGGTGTCATTTCCCAGGAGAATAGAAGGTCCATTTTGGGACTCACCTGTAGGCTGGAGAAATCAATCAATGCCACAGGGAGGGTCATACGGGATCTTCAAATGGAAATCACTGAACTTCATCAAGACCAAATGCAGGACAGACTGGCCATAGATTACCTGTTAGCAAAATCCGGAGGATTTTGTAAACTGGTCGGGAACCAGGGATGTCGGGTAAAATTCCAGGATCTGAATAATACTATTGAGAAAGAACTTCAGAATTTACAGGAGAGCATTACTAACAATGTACGCACTGATGTTAATCTCTTTGATTGGGTGACTTCTTGGTTGCCTGATTTATCTGTCCTTAGACAAGTTTTCTTTTATGGGTTTATTATTATTATCTGCTTTATACCTTTGTGTTTTTGTATTACTTGTATTCCTAATCTTATTTCTATGTGTAACACATGTCCATTGCGTAGAAGGGAGACATCGAGTTTTGCACGACGGCAATTGTACTCAATGAGGTATCTTCCTCCGGAACAAAGTACCATGAGTCAGGAGGGGTACGATGTCCAGGAGGACAGTGATGATGTATATGATGACATGCAGGGGTATGATTAGCCGTCCCTCTCTCAAATTTAAATGAAAAAGGAGGACATGTAGGAATGCATCTGGATTCTGTCTTGCCTGTCTCTGACACTTTTTGTAAACAAAAGCCCCTTTGCTTGCTAGTCTCCTTATCTCTCTTTCTTTGGGTTCTGACACTTCTGATTGGTTGTTTGGCCTTAGGTTTTGTCTCTGTTAGGTTTCGTTTATGGTATTCTCTGTCAGCCTGAGTTTCGTTTTCTGATATATACTCTGCCTGAATAAAGAAGTTAGTAGCGTTTGACCAGCCAAAGAGAGCAATCGTGTCTGCTTTTGTCTGCCTCTGTTTCTCCCTACAAAAAGCCTAATGAAGCAGGACTTCATGGGACTGATTGCTATCTTAAAGATCTGAGGATATAAGCTGCTGCTAATGAGGCTGGCTGAATAAAGAAGATATCTTTACATGAAGCAGAATTCCATCAAATAATGATGGTAAAAATACTGTCGTTATTCAAATAACAACAGTAAAATACCGTCGTTATTCAAATTAACGACGTTATTTGAACAATCACATTGGGAGCGTCGTAGCATCATTAATCGAAAATGACGCTATTCGAACGTGTCGTTAATCGAGGGTCCACTGTATACTGAAAGATGAACTTTTTGTCTTGTGTCCATCATCTAAACATTGTTACTATCTAGGGACAGATATCTTAGCACAGAACACTATATTGCTGTGGACTTTCTAAATTGCCATTGCCTTTGAAGCATTTATCCCAGAATGACAACCTTCTTTTCAGCCATTCACTCATCATTGGATCTTCATTTTCCAATGAAATTACCCATTATGGTTTATATTCAAAGTGCGTGTTCATGATTGCAAAAAGTTTCCATTGGTTTTTTATAGATCATTCTCGGGGAAATTGAAAAGGATAGGATCAAGAACTAACAACAAAATAAAGTAAATCTTGCTTCAAAAGTTAATATATTTCTGAGGGTTGCAATGCACAGGTGAAGAAAAATGTGCACAAAACTGCATTATTATTATTTTTAAAAGGTATATGATTAAAAATGTGTATAGCTGAAAAATGCTCGTAATTAAGATAAGGTCAGTGGGACAACATGAAATTCAACAATACAAAACTTTGCACCAGTTTATGTATGGGGTGGAGAAGAAGCCTCATAACCCAACATGGGACATAGATGAAACAAGGTGAGGCTTAGAGATGCAACAAAAATGAAATTGACAGATTTTCTCAATACTTTGGAGTGTTATTCAGCGAGGAGTAATATTAAACATATAATCACAACCATTTTCAGGCACCAGGCTATTGTCCAGGTACAGTACTATTATCTCCTTCTTCTGCCATATCTGAATCCGAACATTGACAATCATAGCAATCAGCCATGAAAACTGTCCTGAGAATATAATGCAGTGGCCTTTCATCTGCCTTCCACATCGTAGCATGACACTTGGACCACTGATTTAGCTCAATGAGTAACTTTCTGGTCCTGAGCCCTTTTGGCACACAAAGTCCTCCTCAACCCCAGGCCAGTATTGATGAAGCTGCTGCCCTCCATCAAGATGGATTCTAGTGGGATCTAATCCACTTGGGGACCATCATCCTTCCCTGTGGACTTCAGCACCCAAGGCTGCTGGTCCTTAGGGTTGTCAGGTTAGTTAACCGCCACCTGGCACTCCATGTTGAGTCACTGGCAGCATGTATTATAATCTGATCAATACTTTTAGTTTTAGCTGGATGCATGCGTATTGTCTATGTATACTATTGCTGGGATTTTGTTCAGCATATTGCAAGGTCTTGTAGGAGGTATAAAATCCCAGCTGTTCTTTTGAATTTGCTCTGGGGCTATTTTTAAAAGGATGGCAATTACTTTTAACCACAAACCAACTTTTTTGTCTATAAATGTGCACCTTGAATATTAAGCACTTGAATCGTCACATTGGCAGTTTAAAACATTACAATTTCTTGGTGACATGCATTTGAAAGTCAATGATGGGCCCTATCTGGTTAAGGAACAGAGGCATATAACTTGAAACTAAAGCAATTTAGTTAAAATCTTGTGCAGATTTTCTTAGGAATAAACATACTATGCTCAGTAGGATTAACATCTGAGAAATTATTTATCCCTGTTTAAGTTTACTGCATCTCTACTATGGAAAATGAGCCAATAGCAAAATAATCACCTTAGTTGTAGTGACTTTAATTATCAACGCATGACAAACCATTACAAACTGAGACAAGATTTGTTTCATACTAGCACTGCGCCATACCGATTCCAACTGTGGTGTTTTTCTACTAAGCAAATTGTCAAAACAGCAACCACTTCCAATTTTCCTGCTACTAGCTGGGGATTTTGAAAGCTGCAATCTGTCACATCTGGACAGCAGTAGAGTGCAGAAAATTCTCCTGAATTATCATAAATCAGGCATTAAAAAATTTATTTCCTCTTGGTTGTGATTTAACTTTTCCCCTACTTTTAAATATTTTGTCCTAAACATTTTCAAAAGTAAATGTAACAGTGAAACGTGTTCAATAACAAAATTAAAATTGAAGCCAAATAAAAAATAAGCAGGAAACCAAATCTGCAACAAAGACAATAAAATCACCATCATAAATGTAAATACAGGCAGGTATTAGAGCAGTGATATCAGAATACATAATGCAAGGTTCCACGGAGTCCTATAAAATGATATAGGACTCTGCCGCCCAGAGTCTTGGATGCCGCCCAGAGTCTTTGTGAGTTGGGCAGCTATATAAATATGAATATAAATAAAAATAAATAAATAAAGTGTCACTTCATGTGATAGAGATTCCCTGCTTTCTATTCCTATCCCTCTCCTGTTGGAGAAATAAAAACCTAGGAATGAGTTGCAATCTTCAATAGTATGTGGAAAAGTACAATTGTATGAGAATTCTGTCCCTGCTTCTCTATGTCCAAATATTTAGAATTGAAATTCCTGCAAAGTTGTCTTTTTAAAAAAAAAAAAAAACAAAGACAAGCAGAGGGAGTATAAAACAACTATCTCCAGGCAGACAATTTCTGGGATGATATCTATACCTATAAATCTGTGCATTAACCATTGAGATTTGACAAAGGATGTTTAGCCAGGCCCCACTAGCCCCGACCGAGCATTCGTGCACTCACCCGAACTGGGTACGGAGGTTACTGGGGGGTTGAGAAATGCGCCAGTGGGGCAGGAGCCCCCCCGGATGCAAACAAAAAAAATGGAACTTCAATTTCCAATGTTCCTTGCGCCGCACCAGAGCCAATCAGGCTGAGCGGCGTGAGCAAAAGGAATGTTCGGAAACGCGCCACGGCCAATCAAAAAGAAGCTGCAGGAAAAAAAACCACTGCACAAACTGAAATTAAACAGGGCAAACTACAAGCCCCAGCGTCCTGCACGCCATGAGCGTGCAGGACGCTAAGGAAGCCGGCACATGAAAAATAAAAATTAAAAACACAACTCCGGTGTAGCCGGACGCAGCGCCTGAAATCTACGAAAAAAAACCACCGGCCTTCTTGGATGGAGCAATGGGGAGGAGAGGGACTCCCCCTCCCCCATGCCACCCCGCTGAAGACACGGCAAGACCACCACCGGCCTCAACAAAAGTTGAGTCAGGGTGGAAAAAAACACAAAAGCAGAGGGGGTTCAAGGGGGGGAGGTATGGATGCCTTCACACACACCCCTCTTGAAAGCGAAACAATTCCTATTCCAGCCGCGCGAAAAATAAACAAAAAAATGCAGCTCATCACAGCCGCAAAAAATAAACAATTACCCCCCCCCCCCAACACTACACGAGCAACGGCCAGCAAGACCAAGCCACCGGAAAGAAAGCCAACTCCCCAATGCCTCCAAACAACAAAAAACGGCGTGGAGATTTTCGCGCTCCGGCCACCGAGGACGGGCCTTGGAAAAACCCCCCAAACAAGCCACCAAAATCACCATGAGGATTCCCACAGTCTGGCGACGTGGGCCACGGAAACCCCCCCATCCAAAAGCCACCAAACACTGCGTGGGGATTTCCACGGTCCAGCCACCGAGGATGGGCCACGGAACCCCCCACCCCAACAACAAGCCACCAAAATCACAATGAGGATTTCCGCAGTCCGGCGATGTGGGGATTCCAACGCGGCTGGCCTGCGAAACCCCCATACCAACCCACCAAAAATACCACCAAAAACATTCAAAATTATTCAAAACAAAAAAGTAAACAGAAAAACATCCTAAATACACCAAAAACAAACAAGAACACACACACAGAACCCCCCAAAAAACCCCACCCCCCAAAAAAATTAAACCAGAGAGCTTACCAGGAGACGTCTTCACTCCATGATGACCGGAACTCAAATGAGGAAAGAAAAAAACTACTTACCAGAAGAAGAAGCGACTCCCAGAGGCCAGTAGAGAAAAAACAGTCAAAATACAAAAATTACTCAACAGCCCCACCCAGAGGCCACAGGAGAAAAAACAGTGAAAAAAAGATAACAATTCAGCACACATTCACACATAAATCACAACATAATAAAATACATTCATTTCTAAAATCAAGTGTTCAGTTTTCACTCAAAAATAAAAACACAACATTTTAAAACATTATAAAAATATTACATTTGAAAAAACATATACTTACACAATTTTAAAAATATTATCCAAGGTACAACTATTATAAAAAATTAACATAGTAAAACATAATTTGGTTAATTAATTTTTTTAAAATAAATTATATCATCCTTTCCTCTTTTTTAATCCTAAAAAACAAACCACCAAACAAAAAATGATCACAGTTTATAACAGCCGAACAAAAAAAGTATATAAATAAACATTTTAAAAATTTCAAAAAGAGACTAACCTCTTCTTTACCAACATTAAGGAAAACAAACCCTTCCAGAACAATTTAAAACAGCCCGGCACCGCCAGGCAAAATCTGCTTGTAGCTATCTAAAAGAATCATTATTCCATTGCTCTACTACAAGGCAATGGAATTTACTGGTAAAATAATGCCATATTTAAGGCAAAGTACAGCCTAATTGTCAATGAAATTCCTGTTGCAGCTATTATTACTACTATTTTTCACTTTTACTGTGCAATCATCTTGCTGTGTTCTATCGATAATATTTCTCCTAGTACTCTTCAGCTGAAGAAATGGTGAAAGATCATGAAAGTTTGTACAGTACAGTGGTACCTCAGTTAACGTAATTAATGTGTTCTCTGGGATGTTTCTTACAGCGAAAATTACTTTAACTGAATTTTCCATAGTAATGCATTGAATGCAATTTCCCCTAGAAATGCATTGAAAAACCAAATACATTAACCGAAAAGAAGTTTCCCATAGGAATGCATTGAAAACCAGTTAATCCATTCTGAGGGAAAATCCATAAACTGAGCCACTATTTTCTATGGATTTTGTTTTGTTATGCAATTTTTATGTTAACTGAGCCGTTTGTTAACCGAGGTTCCACTGTATCAGTAAAAATTCTTAATTATTTAAAAAGTTAAAGGTTTCCCTTGCTTGAAAGCCAGTCATATCCAACTCTAGGGTGCAGTGCTCATCTCTGTTTCAAAGTCGAAAAGCCAGCACTGTCTGCTGCTGCAGATGTTTCTGTGGTCATGTGGCAGGCATGACTAGACACCAGAGCACACAGAATGCTGTTATCTTCCCACCGAATGTCTTGCTCTCGAACTGCTAGGTTGGCAGGAGCTGGGACAAAGATGAGAGCTCATTCCATCCTGCAGTACTCAGGAATAGAACTGCTGACCTTCCACCTCCCAGTCAGCGTTTTAGCCACTTGAGTCACTGCAGTTTAATTGTTTTAGGTGCTACAATACTCCTTGTTACTTTATTCCTGATCTTATAATTGCTGCCTCAACAAAATAGTGGAGGATCAGTACCAGGATACCTCAGAAGAAGGTAATGGTAAAACACTTTTGTGTAGTTTCTACCTAGAAAATCCTTAAAAGTCAGAACTGACTTGATGGCATGCAATAATTATTGAAACTCTGGGTTTGATATATTGTTAAAATAAAATAGGCTAATTAATCACTACAACATTTTCTGATATAGGAAATTAAGTACAGTATTTAAATTGCTTAACAATATGTGACTAACTTAATGAAAACATGTTATGAGAAAATGTGAAATCCAATTTTTCTGCCTTACTGTAGGTAGAGGTGAAATATAGCTTTAATTAGATTATTAAGTGGAAGAGGTTTGCATGCATGGATGGAAGAGATACAAAGATGTATAAAATAAAGTGCAGGAAGGTTAACAGCCTTCAGTATTTGTTTTTTCCAAAATGAACTTATTCATAAAGAAAAAAGATGAATAACTAAATATGAAGAAAATAAATTGTGATTTAGAAACCCACATTTCAGCTCTTGGGTCAACTATAAATCCATTAAATCCAACATAGAGGGAATGACAATGACAATGACAACATCCTGCATTTCAAGGTTAGTGGAAATATTATTCAGTTGTTTGTGTAATCTCTGTGGAGTAATCATTTTAGTCTAGATTCTAATGTTTTACTTGTTGGAAATATGGGACTTTATACTGAACTGTTCAGACAGGAATTTTTTTGAAAAAAATTGGGATGTAAAAACTTTGCATTTGGTAGCACTACATTCAGATTATTTGTGTGTATTTGTTTCAAATGCAATTCTTCAAAAAAAAATTCCTTTGCACTTTTCACTTTAAAAATTATTCCCATGGAATCAAAGAAAAGAGTTGTGGTTGTTATGTATCATCAATTTGCTTCTATCATACAGTAACCCTATGAATGAGTGCCACTGAGAATGTCCCTGCTTACCAAACTTTGGCTTCCCTTACGAAGTCATTTCATCTCATATTTGGTTTTCCTCTTTTCCTGTTTTTTTAAAACTTTTCCTAGCATTAATGTCTTTTTCAGTGAGTTTAGTCTTCTCATGGTGTACCCAAAGTCGGAAAATGTCAGTTTTGTCATTTTGAGAAAGTTCAAGCTTGATTTGAGAGTTCAAAGAGTCACTTGTTTGTCATTTTGGTAAATCATGGTATCCATAAAGCTCTTGTTCATATCATAATTCAAACTGATTTTTTCCTGTTAGTTTTTCCCACTGCTCAGATTTCCCATCTGTACATAGCAATTGGAATTACAAATGTGTTGATAATCTTTTCCCTTCTTTCCAGTGACACATCCTCAGACCTGATGTTCTTTAGTTCCTTTATAACTTTACTACCAAATTTCACCCTTCTAATTTCTTAGTTGCTGCCTCCATGTGGTGTGACATTTGAATAGAAGTATACAAAGTATTTAATAGTTTCATTTTCTTTATTGTCAACATTAAAATTATATAGTTTTTCTATTGCCATGATGTTTCTATAGTCATGATGTTGTGTTATTAAGATGGTATCATTTACATAACTTAACTTCTTGATGTTTCTTCCACCTGTTTTCACTCCTCCTTCATCTGAATCTAGTCTAGCTTTCCATATATGTTCTGCATACAGAGTTAGCAGGAAGATAAAATATATCTTCATCTGACACCTTTACCCATAGAAAAGCATTCTATCTCTCCATATTCAGTCCTAATGATAGCTTCTTGTCTAGAATACATGTTAGACATCAGACAATCAAGTATTTAGGTACCTCCATTTATTTTGTTACAATACATACCTTTTCATGAGCTTCCAAACTTTTTGAGCTGTGGGCCAGTCACGTGGTTGAGCGGGCTGGTCACGAGGTTGAGTGGGCCAGTCACGTGGTTCCTCCCACTGTAAAATTTGTCTGCAGCTGTTGTAAATCCATTTATGACAGCTGTGGGTGCATTTACGGCAGCGTTTTGTGCATGCGTGGACGCATTTGCACATGCGCACAGAGTGCATCCACTTCCGTTTCCAGCAGCAGCGAGGGCAGTGCAGGCTGGAAGATTGGGCTCTGTGGGCCGGGGCTGGCCCACAGGCTGTAGTTTGACCACCCCTGATCTACACAGACAAATGTTTTGCTATAGTCTATACAGCATATGTAATCTTCAGAAATTCTTTGGTATACTCTAGTAACAAATCTATATTTGCAATTTTATCTCTAGTGCCTCTTCTTTTTTGTAGTCCATCCTAAATATCAGGCTTTTTTTGCCCCAAGTAAGTTAAAAATCTATGTTGCAGCACTCTAAGCATCATTTTGCTTGCATGAGAAATTATGTAGTGGTCCTTTAGTTACGGTACTCCTTTTGATGAGCAACAAAAAGAATGACAGAAAAATCTTGCCCTCATATTAAATAATACATGTATCTCATCTCAACCTTTGGGTGGTGTATTGGCTTTTATTATTTTGTGGCCCAAAATATGGCACAAATGGAATATGAAAGTCAGGTTCCTCCTGTGGATTGTTGTGGTTCAGTTTGTATCAATCTGATCTGCCCTTTCTGTGTAATGTGATCCAAATGCCAAGTAAAAGAAATCACATTTACCTGAGTGTATTTTGCAGAAGCTTCACAATGCATATTGAGCTGTATTATGATTGTTGTACATTAAAATCTAATCCTCTTTGTGTTTAATTTTGACATGGAAGAACCATCCATATAGGAAGGCTGTAAAAGGATTGTAGTAGTGTGACCTGGTGAAAACTAAAACAAAGGTTCCCACTCTAACCCTTGAAGCTAATAACATAATTTAATGGTATGTGACCTGTATTCTGCATTTAAGTTGGCATAACATCTATGCATACATATAGACCATGGGTGCCCAAACGTTTCAGGCCATGGACAGCTGATCAGCCAGCCACGTGGCTCCTCCCACCAGAAGCGGAAGTAAAACGTGTATGCGTAGGATGCGTTTCACACTCACGCATGTGCAGAACACTGCCATAAATGACCCCACGGCTGTTGTAAATGCATCCAGCGCATGCACATTTTACTTCCACTTCCGGGAGTGGCAAGAGTGTCGGGGGCTGGATGAAATGGCTTCGGGGGCCGAGTCTGACCCACGGGTCATTGTTTGGGCACCCCTGATATAGACCAATTTTGTTATTCACTTTCTATATTTCTAACAGATTTGTATTTCTTAATAGTATCTTATATATATTTGTGTCCACACAAGGACAGAGGTGTGATTGCACACACACCTCTGATGCTCCCATCAGGTATTCAAGAGTCTCTGTTGTTGGTCCCTACTAATGGAATCTTTTGATAAAGCCTTTACCAGAAGCAGCTAGTTTGTCTTTCTACTAATTAATATTTAATTGCTGAAGATTAATCACAATAATGCATACTCTAAAAAATGGAGGGAGGCTCTTTCAGTGCAAGACTGACACTAAATTAGAAGAACAAAGGAAGAACTTGCTGTTTGGTGGCTCAATCTTTCTATTCCACTGCAGCACTGTTGCTGACCAACCCCAGAAATACAGTAATACTTCATACAAAGTCCGCTTCATACAACATCGGATTCATACAACATCGCCTAATTCCTTGAAAAAAGTTGCCTCAAACAAAGTTGTGCGACTTTGTATGAGGCATTGTGGTTTTCCCAGGTTGCATTGTGCCTGGGCAGTATAAAAGGCAGGACACATGCGTGCATTGCTCTTGTGGGTTTTGCATGAGGCGAAGAGTGTTTAGGAGTGGTTTTGAGCATGATTTTGGATTTTTTTGGATTTTTTCATCAGAATTTTTAGAAGCATTCTTGGGATTTTTGCAGCATTCTTCAGGTTCTTGGACAATCAGGGTTGTTTGACATGTTTTTGTAATGTTTTTAGCCTTTAGACAATGATTTCTTAAAGTTCTGTCAGTTTCCTGTCTGTCTCCTTGACTTTGCCCTGAAGTCTGTGCTTTTACAGTACAATTTATCTCTATGGAAACGACGTTGTATGAGGCATCGCGGCAAGGATTTGGACATTGTATGAGGCATATCAGCTAGGATTTTGCATGCCTCGTACAAAGCCCAAATCCGTATAAAGTCCCAACTTGTGGAACCAAGTTTGGACGTTGTATGAGGTATCACTGTACCTGTTTGTTTAGAACAGGGGTGCCCAAACTACGGCCCGGGGGCTGGATCCAGCCCCCAATGCCAATTCATCCGGCCTGTACAGGCATGTTTTACTTCCACTTCCAGGAGTGACAAGGGCTTCACAGGCTGGATGAATTGGTGTTGGGGGCAGATTTGGCCTCCAGGCCATAGTGACCAGCTCCCTGAAGCATGTGACCGGCCCACGGTCTGAAAAGTTTGGGCACCCTGGTTTAGAAGGAAAAATCAAGTTCTTTCTTCTGATGGTGCAGTCAGGTAGCATGTTTAATCATGTCACTAACATTTTCTAACACATGTATAAATGCATGACAAAAACAAAAAACATATATGGTATGCCTATGTGAGCGCATGCTGTAGGTTTTCTCTGACCTCTCCTTCCTAGAATATGGGATTATTAATGGCCTTCATGAAGCTTGCAATTCTGCACCCCAACATCAACAATAAAACAGCACTTATACTGTTTTTGTTTTGATTTCATAATAATTTTTGTACCATTTTGTTTTCTGATACCATATACCGTATGTAGGTATTATGTAAATTGTAGTCTTTATATCTAACTGTTAACTCTTTAAAAAACTTAATATATGTAAACAATATTAATACATTTGTGTCATTGTTATATGTCAATAATAAATTACTTTCCTGGTCAACTTCAAACAACTCAAAAGGAGAGAATGATTCTATTGTTACTTACTGGAATATAGAGGAAATGGATTTAGAGGAAATGAAGTCATGGTATGTGTGCTGTTTTACATAATAGTACCCTGTGCTTAAGGGACTGTGTTGCCTCGGTGGTTAAGATGCTGAAATTGACAACTGGAAGAATGGCAGGTCAGCAGTTCGAGACCTGAATACTGCACACCGGAGTGAGCTCCCGTCATCTGTCCCAGCTCCTGCCAACCTAGCAGTTCGGATGCAAGAAATTGCAACTAGATAAATAGGTACCACTTTGCTGGGAAGGTAAACAGCATTCCATGCACTCTGGTGTCTAGTCATGCCTGTCGCTTGTCCACAGAAATGTCTGATTATAAACAGATGAGCACTGAATCCTACCCTAGAGTCAGATACGACTGGCTTTCAAGCAAGGTCGACCTTTACCCTTACCCTCGTGCTTGTAGAATCCATGGGACATTTTATTTTTGTCCAGGAAATCACTATATTAGGTGTACCAGAATAAAGGTTTTCCAAACAAGTATAATTAGAATTGCAATTTACTCAAAGGAAGTCAGATTGGTTTAAATGGGAGTTGCTCTTAAGAAATATGCTTAAAGGCAGATGTAAGGCCAGCTCAATCATGGAAAGTGCCAAAGATAGAAAAAGGAAGGAAGAAACAGTGAAAACATCAGATTCTGTGCTTGGAAAGTCGTTTTTTTTTAAAAAAAATCATCTATAGTGGGCTACTCAAGCTTGGCATTGATTCTGTAATAAAAGCAACAAAATGCACACTAATTTCAGAGTTTGTCACACTTAATAAATTTGGCATCATCAAGTGCTAAGGATCCCAAATTCACAGCTGCCCTGAATTATGCATCAATGCTAATTGATTACAAAAATTTTGCATGGCTTCCAGCATTTCTCAACCCAACCCACCCCCACCCCACTCCCAAAAAATAAGAAATATACAATTCAGAGAAATGATAACTTGTACAGTACTACTTTTTTACTTGGACCATAGCAGGTATTTTTTATCTATAAATTTTGGAAATGGGTTTGATTCCATTTGTGAAACAACGGTGGCTTAGTTAAGTTAAGACACTGAACTTGATGACTGGAAGGGCGGCAGGTCAGCAGTTCGAGATCTGAGTGCTGCATAACGGAGTGAGCTCCCATCTCTTGCCAATCTAACAGTTTAAAAGCAAGAATTTGCTAGTAGAGAAATAGGTAGCACTTCAGTGTGAAGGTAAACGGCACCCAATGCACACCTGTGTCTAGTCATGCTTACCACATGTCCATGGAAACGTCTGCAAACACAGACAGTGCTGGCTTTTGGCTATAAACAGAGATGAGCACTGGACCCTAGAGTTGGATACGACTGGCTTTCGAACAAGGACAACCTTTACCTTGATCCTATTTGACTGATGCAATGTCACTATTGAGTAATCCCAGCTTCCCAATACCATTCAAATGAGTTTCTGAGTTGATAATTGCTCCAGTGCAGAAAGAAGCTAAGGGTCTTGGCAGCTTCAACTATCACCTTGGACATACCATGCCCTTGAGAGAGAGAAAAACCACCATCTCTACTGATGCTCCCCAGGACCAAAAGAAGAGAGTAGAAATGACTTTCCATTCTAAAAGGTGGTATTGATTGCCTTACAAGCCATCATGAGAGTGATCCTGCTCCCAAATAAAAAACATAAGCATCACATATCACTTTAAAATGTCCATGTTCCCTCCTGCATAGAAATACAGTATTTTCTCTGCTGAAAGATCACAGTGAAGATCATTCCTTCTTATAAGATGCTCCTGAATGGCCATTTTAGTTATGATACCCTTATAATTGTGTTAGTATTTATCCTCAACTATACATTGACTTTGAAACTTCAGCAATGTAGTTGTTAAAGGATACAGCAGTAAGTAAACTCTGCATCTATAATTCTAAATGTATCTGTTTGGGAAAGTGAAAATAATCTTCTAATTTAAAAAAAGGGTGGATGCTGAAGTGTTAATGTAAAGGTAGCCATTTGTTGAACCAAATTTTGATTTACATATCTCCAACCCTTTCCCCAAGAAAATTCTAAACGAACAAGCAGCATATAGATATTTAAGGAGTGGTTTTACCAGTTCCACATCTCTAGTGAGTTTTCATTGCTGAGCAAGGATTAGAACCCAGGCCTTCTGAGTCCTAGTCTGTTACTTTATCCACTACCAACCTGAGTACACAGAAAGATTAGCAATCTTTTACTCACTTGCAAAAGTAACATTTAATGCTTGGTTGGAGTTATTAATAAGTAACATAACAGCAGACAATATAATTACGTTGGTAAAAATTAACTGCATTAGGCTTCCCACTGAGATACTTTCCAGTAGCTTTATCATATCTCATTGCTTTAGGTTTTCAACCTATGGCCTTTGGCCTACAGCACCATTTCATGTGGCCCGCACCACAACCGCCTCCAGGAGCGGAAGTGAACATGTTAATGACATCTGCGGATGCCTTTTACAGCAGCATGTACGGGAGGGGGGGGGGAGAGACCACCAGCCCAGCCCGCTCAGCTGTCTGAGGTGGTGTGGTCTGGCCCATGGCTTGAAAAGGTTGAGAACCACTGCTTTACCTGTAGGGTATTCAGTAGAGGTAAGCTGTTGATATGGCTCTTTCATAATTAAATCCTTAGCATGATTTTCTAAGCAACTTGAAGCACTATTCTACCCCTCAGTTACAACTAATAGCGAAGAATAGAATAGCTAGTAAATTCCACTGAGCTGTTATAACAATATGGTAGATATATGCTGACTTAATATTGCTGTCGCAAAAGATACAGTATCCACAGACCAATATACTGGTGACACTGCCAGCACAAAAATTGTGGATGTGGCAGGTGAGGTACAAACTTTAACTGGAATCCTTTGCACAGAGTTTAGAGTCTCTCCAAAGATGGTATTTACAAGATGGTATCAGCAAAAAAAACCACCAACAATAAGCTAAAATGCTCCTGTTGTTATCAGTCGGTTGACTCAGTACCTCCCCCTGCCACAACAATTCCTTCAAGAGGTATATTTTTTTAGTCAACATATAAATAAACTAAGTATGTATCAGCTTCAGTGAATTGCCACAGTTAGTATATCACTATTTTCACCCATACTTAGAGAGGTAAACTGCATAAGAAGGGATTTCAGTGATGGAACTTTTGCTAAAAAGAGAAAATCTGTCAAAAGCAGGATGAACCAGGTCTGACGTAAAATACATGAGGGATCCAGACATTGCCACTCTTTAGATATTGTTGAATTGCACACCCTATCATCTCTTCTTATTAGCTATGGCTATGGTGATATAAACCTCACTAATGGAAATTAAGAATACCACCTGTGTGCTGTAGTTGACTGTCATTATGCCTCACTGTTTACGTACGGTAGTTACAATCCACCCACTTCTGAAGGGAAACACACCTTCATCCTGCAGTTCAGGAAGTGCAGATTATTAATATCCATTTGTCTCTTGTAATTACATCAATACCCACAAGAATGCCAGCTTTGCAGGAGCAACTGAAGCAAGAACAGTAATGTATTCCACCCAGGTAGGCAGCACATGGACCTCATTGCTGGCATTGACCTATTGAGACATACAATACCTGAAATCAGGAGTTAATACTTTCTAGAAAAGCATTAAAAGGGACATGTATTTATATTTTTTTATCGTGTCAGAAGCACACAAAGGTACTTTCTGAGTTGAAAGGATTTTTGCTGGAAGTATTCCGCTCAGGGAATGCCCGAATGAGGTTCCTTTCATGTCCCCAAGATCTTTTCCAACCAAAGTTGTCCCTATTTATCTACTTGCAATTTCTTGCTTTCAAACTGCTAGTTTGGCAGGAGCTGGGACAGAGATGGGCACTCATTCCATCATGCAGTACTCGGGTCTTGAACTGCCAACTTGCCTACCTTCAAGCTAACAAGGTGAGCTTCTCAATCATTGAGGCACTGCAGTCCCATGTATTTATAATAATGGCATACCAACTAAACAACATGGTCATCAACAGAGGAAGAAGTTATGTTATCATCTAGAGTAGAGAATATTTCGCCCATTCCTATGAAGTGATCTTGCAGTCTTGTATTTCAAGATGGCCTCTTCCAAAAAAGTTCTAATGACTTCCCTGGCACACTTATTCAACATTATAACCCAGGAGGGACAAGGGCTGAGCAGTGGTAAGATACTTTTCTTCATGCACCTTCTCCTTAAACTCAAGCCTCAATAACTGAAATTCATCTAAGAAAACCATACTTGAAAGTCCTCAGGTCACTTCTATAGCCTGAATTGCTGAACTAGCAGGCATTAAATCTAAGGTGAGGCATACGAAAGTCATTTGATCTGTAAAGAACTTCATAACAAATACCATAGCAGGCTTTCGAATGATTCTTCAACTCACCTTCTAGACCAAGTAGAAGATAATTTCGAAATATTGTATTTGATAACACTGCATGGACACAATAAAATAATTACAGTACTACCTCTGATAATGTTTGCATCAGATAACGCTAAAACTGCATACCATTAAGCAATCTGGAAAAAATTGCATGTTAAAATCCTATGGGATGCATTGGAAAACATTAGCTAAAGCCTGTGCCAGTTACAATGCATCTCTATGGAGTTTTAACGTTATCCAATGCATCCCATAGGATTTTAACATTATCCGATGCATGCATCGGATAACGTTAAAAATCGGATAACACTAAGACTTGTGGAACCAAGTTTTAGTGTTATCCGAGATTTTACTGTATATCTTTTGTCATCACTATCAACTAGGCTATGCAATGAATAGAGCCAACCCTACCCTTGGATGAAGGAGGGTGATCTTGGGCATTAGATGATGTAGGCAGCAGTGTCATCCCTCTAGGTGTCCTTTGGTTTCCACAGATTTTTCTCTCTGTGTAAAAAAAAAAAGAGCTGTGTGATGCCACTTGCTCTTTCCTGTCCTAAGATGTTTGAAATAACCTGATACTCAAGTATAGCAAAGGATGTCTTCCCTTAATCAGTGTTGTAGCAAGAGTCAGCTATAGGTCCAGTTGGCTTTTGTACATGGAAAATGAAAAGGGACACTACATCATCTCATGGGTGGCAAACTATCTTAGGTTGATCCTCACAAGGTCTCATTTGTATTCATTAATTCATTCAGGTTCATTTCAAGTTTTCCATTGCTTACTTTCCAAACACTATCCTTGTGACGATCGCCAAACAATTTTCCTAAGAAAATCTTGGTCTGAGATTGTACCAGACCAGGATGCTTTAACTGTGAAGTCTGGCCTGGATTTTTCTTAACACCAGTCAAGCCTTGGGATATTCAATAGCTCAATTCCAGCCTGCCTTGACAAACTAGCCTGCCCTCTCTCTAGAGTTAGCTAGTAACCAGTGTTTCAGACTAATCTTGGTAGTATTTACAAACACACTCGAAATTATCTTCTACTTGGTCTAGAAGGTGAGTTGAAGAATCATTGGAAAGCACAAGGGGTTGAATTTTTAAAAAGGTTTATTTAACACAACTGAGGTATTGAAAGCGCGGCGCCAAAATGGCCGCCGCGCTCTTTGCGGGGGCCCCCCCACCCGGACTCAGACATCCGGGTGAGTTAGGGGGCGTGGCCACCCCTCTATAAAAGGGGTGGCCACGAGGCAGCCGAGCTGCCATTTTGGAAAAGCGACGGAGAGGAGAAGTTTTCTCCGTCGCTCTTCGTCTCTTTCCGAGAGCCGCAGTTGGCTGCAGAGCCTTAGCGGGTATTTTGCTTCTCAATCTTCGGCTTTCCAGCCATCTGGTGCTGATCCCTGGAAAGGGATCGTGCTTTTTATTATGCCTCCCAAGAAGAAGGCTATGGCGACTCAGGCTCGCCCGAAAGGGAGACAGCAGTCGGGTCGGAGGACCGCGACTGCACCCCTGCAACAGGACCCATTATCGGAGGCACCCACTGGGACCGGTGGGATGGGGCAGCTTAGGCCATGGCCTGCGGCTCTCCAGCCTCAGACTGGCCCTACAGGGGCTTCGGCCCCCGGCCCGCAATTGCCGGCCATGGGCCTTGAGCATGGGGGAGGGCCTGGTGCGGTTGCACAGCAGGGCTTACCCCCGGCCCCTCATGGGCCGGAGTTTTGGGCATGGCCCCATTCGGGACCTGGCTCTCAAGTCGGGCCCTGGACCATTGCCCAGTGGGCTGTCCGGCCTGCCTGGCCCCCTTTATGCAGGGGGATCTGCGACAGTGGATGCATTACTGGCCCGCGTAGCTGCGCTAGAGGCATCCCTAGGGATCACCAATAACCCCATTGGGGGGGGCTTCACTGCCATCTGGGGCCCCCTTTTGCCTGCCTGCTACCACGACAGCCGCCACTCTCCAGCAGGCGGCCAGTCGGGTTGAGTTGCTCGAGGCGCGCAGGCCCGTGCCCGCCGCGGTCTCGCAGCTCCCCGTACATCATGAACTGCAGAGAGGTAGTGGTCGGATGTGTCCTCAGAGCTCGATTTCGGTCGCGAGCTCTGATGCCCGCCGTGGGCCGGAACCCCCAGTGGGGGCGGCTCACGGGGGTGCACCCAGTGAGTATCAGGTTCAAGCTAATGTCCCCACATCACACTCCACTTTCGGGGATAGGTTGCAGTGGCCATGGCCTCATAATGTCGGGGCGGGTGGGCACCAGTTCCCAGCTTACCCGGGTGCAGCTTGGTCCCATACTGGCATAACATTGGGCGGGGGGAGTTTCCGCCCCCGGGGCTACACTGGGCATCGCAGGGACGGTCCAGGCTCCTCTCCTGATACCCCGTGTTAATACTGTGCCGGTGTCGGCATTGCCGACGGCCGGGTATTCCTTGCCCCTCGGGGATCATTTGGCCCAGGCCACAAGGGAAAAGATTTGGCGGGGGGAGTATGTCGATATTTTCTCCCTATTGAACCGGGAACCCACCAAGGAGGAAAAAGAGGGGCAGGATGAGAAGGACAAAGAGCTGTCTCGCCGTCGCAAGCCACCACGCACCTGGGCCAACTGGTTACCCGCATATCTCATTTATATGGCGGTGTACCTCAGGGCTCGGCCTGACCTGGCCATTCCTATGGTCCAATATTTGGACAATATTTACAGGGCAATGGTGGATTTTCCTGGCCCATCGTGGTTGGCTTACGATGAGGAATTTAGAATGAGAGTGCCCTTACACCCGGAGATGAGGTGGGATGAGCCATGTCAGAAACTGTGGCTTTTATACATGACCCCCACGCGCCCAGCGCCTGGGGAGAGGTACCATTGTGGCCATGCGGTCCAGCGAGCTGCTCCAACACAGGCTCCCCGCCAGCTGGCGGGGCAGGGGGTTCCAGCCCGCTTGCTGTGTTGGAGTTTCTCGGCCAATGGTGTATGCAATAGAAAACAGTGCCGATACAAACATGAGTGTCCCTCTTGCGCTGGCCCCCACGCCGCCGCTGCGTGTCCGCAAGCCGGTGGGTCACGGGGCAGAGGTAGAGGTGGACAAGGAGTGGGCAGACCTGCCGCTGATGGAGCTGGTCACTCAAAAGGCCCCCTCCCCGGTTAACGTAGCTATGTTGGAGCAGTGGCTCTCAACTTACCCGAGGAGAGAGGATGCTAGGTATCTCCTCAAGGGTTTCCAGCGGGGCTTTCGCATCCCATTCAAAGGGGAGCGGTGCCCCCAAGATGCCCCTAATTTACTTTCCCTGAAGGGTAGGGAGGAGGTGGCTGCCCTAAGTATCGCTAAGGAGGTTAATGCAGGTAGGGTTGCTGGCCCCTTTCCTATGCCACCCTTTCCCAATCTGAAGGTTTCCCCTTTAGGGTTGGTGCCCAAAAAGACCCCTGGGGAGTTTCGTTTAATTCACCATCTGTCATACCCGGCGGGCCATTCGGTCAATGATGCTATTCCTGATGACCTTTGTTCTGTCAGGTATACATCATTTGACCAGGCCCTGCGCATGGTGCGCTCTTGTGGCCCGGGTGCACTTCTGGCAAAATGTGACATTAAATCGGCATTCCGTTTGTTGCCAGTGCACCCGGGTGACTTTGAATTATTGGGTTTTAAATTCCAAGGGAAATTTTATGTTGATAAAGCCATGCCTTTTGGCTGCTCTATTTCCTGTTCAGCATTTGAACGTTTTAGCACTTTCCTTCAGTGGGCCTTTGTTCGCAGGTCTGGGTCCCGGTCTGTAACCCACTACCTCGATGATTTCTTGTTCGGGGGTGAACGGGGCTGGGACACGTGTACGCGTCTCCTCAACACATTTCAGACGCTAATGCAGGAACTCGGTGTCCCTTTAGCGCCCGAAAAGACCGAGGGCCCATCAACTAAGCTCACATTTCTGGGTATCGAAATTGACACGGTCTCGCAGGCATCCAGGTTACCCATGGATAAGGTCACCCGGATCACTGCGTTGATTTTGGCCTTACTGGTCAAACGCAAGGTGTCGCTTCGTGAGCTCCAGGTTCTCCATGGTCCCCTTAACTTCGCCTGCAGGGTGGTCACGCCTGGCAGAGCTTTTGCTCGACGCTTATGCGACGCCATGACTGGCCTATCCAGGCGCTATCATAGGGTCCGACTGAACAAGGGCATGAGGGCTGACATGTTGGTTTGGCTTAAGTTCCTGAGGAACTTCAATGGGGTGTCATTTTGGAGATCTGACCTTTTGGTTTCCCCTAGGTTCCAGGTTCAGTCGGATGCCTCGGGATCCCTGGGATATGGGATTTACTTTGAGGGGAGGTGGGCCTACGGCCGATGGCCTCCAGCATGGCGGGGCACAGATCGTCTACGCGATCTTACATTCCTTGAGTTCTTCCCGATACTGGGAGCTTTGATGCTATGGGGTGAGGAGTGGGCCAATTCAGTGGTTCATTTCTGGTGTGACAATGCTGCGGTAGTGCACATTGTCAATTCCCAGACATCTAAATCGCCCAAGGTCATGGAGTTAGTTCGCCAGTTTGTGTTGCGCAGCCTACGCCTCAATGTGCTCTTCAGGGCCAGACATGTATCAGGTATTAATAACGATATTGCTGATGCTTTATCCCGCCTGCAGATCCCCCGGTTCTGCGCCTTGGCTCCGGACGCAGAGGCATTCCCCTCGCTGCTCCCGGACAAGATTTGGACATTTGGCAAGGAGAGGTGAACCGGGCGATCGGCATGTCGCTGGCGCCCCGCACGCGTAAGGCGTATCACCATGCATTCAGTCAATTTAAAAAAAATTGTGCGCAACTCCGGTTGCCCGAAGTCTGGCCCATTCCAGTTGAACACGTTCTTCAATTTATGGTTTACCTACACAGTCTGGGCCTAGCTCCCCGCACCATAGCATCCAGGCTGTCAGCACTGGCATTCATGGCCAAGGTGACGGGTTTTGCTGACAACATGACTGATTTTCGTATACGACATGTTTTGGAGGGGTGGACACGGGAACGTGGACGCCGCCCGGAAACTCGCCACCCTATTTCTCCAGGGGTTCTTACCCACCTTGCACGAGGCTGGCATGACCTGTGTTTTGACAGGTATGAGGCAGCTCTGTTTCATGCGGCTACCACGGTGGCCTTTTTTGGAGCGCTCCGCATCAGTGAGTTGGTGCTACTGTCTAAGGCGGATGCGGCTCGTAGGGCACTGGAACTCGAAGATGTCTATGTCTCCAATGAGTGGGCTCAGTTGAGGATACGGTCCTCTAAAGTTGATCAGCACGGTGTAGGCAGTGGTGTTAGACTGCTACGATGTTCCATTGCAGACATCTGTCCAGTTGGTGCCCTACAAGAGTTCCTTGCAGTGCGTGG
This sequence comes from Bradypodion ventrale, assembly GCA_035047345.1. Lineage (NCBI taxonomy): Eukaryota > Metazoa > Chordata > Lepidosauria > Squamata > Chamaeleonidae > Bradypodion > Bradypodion ventrale. The sequence goes on from JAWDJE010000005.1 coordinate 192,026,592, forward strand.
CACGCACCCTGGCCTGTTTTTCTGCCACCAAGATGGGTCTCCCCTTACTAAATTTCAATTTTGGAAGGTGACCGGTAAGGCACTGTCCAGTGTTGGCCTCCCCGGGGCTCGTTACGGCACCCATTCTTTTAGAATAGGAGCTGCTTCTACTGCGGCTGCATTTGGGTACTCTGAGGCTGATATACGCCGTATGGGGAGGTGGGGATCGAAGTGTTTTGAATTATATGTTCGCCCTCTTCAAGTATGAGTACCAGATAAGTCACTGTCCTGTCTTTTTTATCTTACAGACACTGTGTGTCCCCGCACACCGGTGGCAGTATGGCTGGTGGGCCATAGCTATGTGCACTGGGCAGCGCAGTACGCTGCGGCGACAGAGTGGGGACCCCATCTTGGACTACGTGCCTCCGCATGTATCAGGTGGTATGGTAAGCGCGGAATGTTATGGCGGGAACTGTTGCCATTCCTTTTCTCCATCAGGGATGCTGAACCGCCTGATGTCCTGGTGCTGCACCTCGGGGGCAATGACTTGGGCCAGGTCACTGGCCTTTCCTTAAAACATACGATCTGCAGTGACCTAGCTTATTTGCATTATGTGTGGCCTGCCACAATGCTGCTATGGTCGGACATCATACCGCGTCACGCTTACAGGGGGGGTATCAACCTCCAGGCCTTTGACCGCGCTCGTCGCTTGGTGAACAGGGCAGTGGCCCGGTTCTTTGCTGACAAGGGTTTGGGGCGGGTCATCCGACACCCCACCATTAGTCTCCAAAATTACGATCTTTACACAGGGGATGGGGTCCATCTGTCGCCCAGAGGTATGAACCTCTTTTTGGAAGATTTGCAAGCAGGCCTGTTGACCGAGCTGATGGTCGGGGGGGCGGCGGTGAGTCTTTATTAAGCCTCCCCGTGTGGTGGGTAGCACTGGTAAGGTAAATATTTATGACCTACAGGTATCCGGCAGGTTCGCAATTGACTGGCCAACACTAGATAGGTACAAGTTTGTTAACGTTGACCGGTCAACAACGAACCAGGCAATGGGGTGATGGCAGGAGCTCTTCAGCATGCATCACCCCATGATTTGACGGATACACGTCAGAGGGTGGGGTCAGTAGATAGTTTATTGACTACGGTCAACAATTTGTTTGTTGTAAACAAACAAATTGATACAAATGGATACATTGTAGCCAATTGCCATTGGCAATTTTGGGAGGAACCTTACCAGTGTTACTGCGGCCTGCTTGCCTTAAGAATTATAATTGGCTGAGTACCAATTGAAATTTATAATTCGGACTAGGGCATGAATCAATAAATGTGGCCCAATGCCGTTATCCATATATACCAGTGTCTGAGTCTTTTTTGGGGGGTGCGCCTGCAATTACAAACATCAACAGTCAGATTTCAAAAAGGGGAAAACATGAAAGGCAGCTTTATCAAATACTAAAAAAAACCACAAAAAACCCACTTCAGGCAAGGCAATTCCACACTTTACAAGGCAATTCCACACATTGGCAAAATAACAAACCTCTCTTACTATTTTAGGGAAACCTTCTTATCCCAACTCTGTTGGATGATTCCTGGACAGCAGCCAGTTCAAAAGTCCCTTTATTTTCTTCTCCTTTTATTTCTCCTCAGATGGATTATTTCTTCTTTGTGACCCCATTTCTTAATTCACCTCAGGGTTCTCTAGAAATTTCCCCATTAATCATTCACTCTCAAATAATCCCAGTCATTATGCAAATTAGCTCTTCTCAACGTTCTATCTCTACCCACTGCTGTTAATCTTCCCTGTCTTTACCTGTACTATTTTTACCAAGGCTACTTTCTATCCATTCTCACCCAGCACTCTGCACATGCTCTCATTCATCCATCTACTCTAAATACAATCATTCCTTACAATCCCTCTACTTGGTGATTATTTGTCCTGTAGTAAACCAAGGCCTGAATTAACTCTGATGAATGGGGGCAGGTACTTAGGAGTGATTGTGTCTGTTGTCTGAAGCTTCTCAGCCCAAAGGACAAGTGGTGTTTCAAACATGCCGAGTTCTTTCAGGTTTACAGTGAAGGAATTCGTTGTGTACCTTAATACCATCATAATCCTGGGTCAGACAGCTGGGTATTCAGAACTGGGCCCCTTCCAATTCTGCATCCATTGACTTCATTGGACATGTTCCTGTTCACTTGGCTTTTGGAAATCATGTTATTAAAGAACTTTACATACAAGTTTTTTACATGAATTATAGTGAATCAGTATTTGAAATTGCTTTGTTCCTTGTTTATTTTTCAGACTTTATTTGGGACCTTATTTCTCTGCTGTTTTAGTAACTATTTTTGAGTCTTTCTTAGTGTATTAATTATTTGGTTGGTTTTATGAGTATTACAAATTTAATTTTTACTAGCCACTTGGAACAAAATGTAAATCCATGGAGGGGAGCTCTGCCCCCATATTGTTTGCAGAGCAACTCATTCACTGGATCTAAATGCTAGTCAACTACTCAATTGTAGCCACACGTTAGTAACTAAATATGTTGAATGTTGTTAAAATAGGAAGATGGGATAAATGTGTTTATAATAAACAAATCCCTATGCAAGCACAAACAAATGTCATGAAAACTCTTCTTCCAGAGATAGGTGCAAATAATTAAAGAACATAAACATTCCGATTTCAAGACAGGAGGGAATATGCTCTGGAACTCAGTTCAGCAAAGATCACTCATAATGTTTCATCATACCGCAAAACTGCTGTAAAACAGAGGAAATAATTTATTCTACATATGGGAGATAATACGCCTGAGGGGAAGCAAATGGACTACATCGGTCAAATCTCTCATGAAGTATAGAATTATAATAACCACATATCTGCGCTGGGAGATGAAGCATTCTAGGAAATAGCAATTGAGTAGAAGAGACCAGGAGGAAGGATATGCTTGAATATTGAAAGGAGGCTTGCATAAAACAATTAACTTGAAACTGGCATGATGGTTAAAAGTGAATGTGATTACATCAGGGCTTTAAATATTTTGCATAGAGAAAGCAAACATCTGTGCCTAAAAATGACTGTGTTAAATAACTGGTGCACAAGCAAGATTAGAAACTTCATACATTTTGGGTCAATGTGAGATAAGTACTGTCGTAATGCTATATATAATTAAACATAGTGTGGCTCAAGTGCGGAGCAGATGCAGAAAAATACGTAACTCAGGTTTTTGCTTTTGAGAGTATGCAACTTTATCTTCAGACAAAGAGATGTTTCTGATTTAACACAAATCATGAGACTCTAAGTTACTTGTGTAGATATCCTTAAAGGATAATGTTACTACAGTATTTAGATAAGAGACTATTTGTGCTACATCACTTTTTGTTGTACAGCTATAAGTGTACAACTTTAAGTGTATAACTATACAGATATTTCTTTACCAACCAATTTAATAAAGAAAATATTTTAGTGTTTGATATGACATCTTGTAGGCTTTTCCAGCAGGATCTTCTACAGAAAGACCTCTCAAATACTTGGAAGTGCCTAGGGCGGTGATGGTGAACCTTGGCACTCCAGGTGTTCTTGGACTTCAATTACCAGAAGCCCAAGTCAGCACTCCTGCTGATCAGGGCTTCTGGAAATTGAAGTTCAAAAACACCTGGAGTGCCAAAGTTTACCATCATGTGCCTAGGAGCAGCTCTACAAAATTGAATATCTGTCTTATTTATATGAGGTAGGTAATAGAAGGGTCCTACAGGAGAAAGCAAAACCACACATCCTGCATCAGGTTACCAGGCAGCACCAATTTAATCTCACAGCTTTTATGCCACACATTTGCTTGTTGTCTGAAGTACTAGAACAGGGGTTCCCAACCTTTTCAAGCCAGGGACTGGGTCATGCTCTCTTAGTCAGTTTTTGAGGGCCGGATGGCCATTTTGCCCTGTCTGCATGATGGGAGTGGCCATTTTGTCCCAACAGCTTCAAAGGGGTGGTCATTTTGTTTCTTGAATGCCCTTGGAGGGGTGGGGGCACATGAAATGGTGCCATGGGCCTTAGGTTGGGAGCCCTTATACTATAAGGACATTTTAGCTTTGTCATTTTGCCTGAGGGAGTTAGTTTAGTTTGGGGCAGAACTTGTAAGGGCAACTGCCACTTATATCTTCAGAGGCTAGGACATGCCTGCATCAACACTCAGGGAAAACATGTTCAGTTGAGTTGATATGTTTCTTTCAAGTCAGATGTTGTTCTGTGTCTAGGGAGATTTTTTTTAAAAATAACTTAGAGACACCTTTGTGTAGTGCTATTTCCTATGTTCAAAACATAAGACATTTGAGCTGAACATCTCACAAAGTTCTGTGTCTAAACATAATATGCATGAAAACAGTTGTTCTGCATGAATGTTTGAAAACAATTAATCAGTGGCACAGGAAAGCTTCTGGCTCCAATAGCCTTAAAAACAGGAGTTTTCTAAAGCTTTTTTCCAATTTCTTCATCATTTCATACTAGTTGGCAGGTGTCAGCGCTGAAAGGCAGGAAAGAGACATTTCTAGCCCTCAATTTCTTTTGCCCTTTCATTGCCCAGTGCTTTGCCCTTTCTCAGTAATCAAGATGGCCAAACTCATAATAGTTGTGAAGATTCTTGTCAATACAATTTTTCAGCCTGACCTCAGAAGTACACTGTAAATGCAGGAAGTCAGTCAGAAACACAGACTTTACAACAATGTGTGAGATTCATACTACTTCAGTGATGGAGACAGCTGCATCTGAATGTTTTATATATGTGCAAATCTGTTGACACTGAAATTAGTGTAGAAGATATTTTGTACAGTGCTAAATTTCTGTGCTTATATTTACTAGTGTTCACTGCACAATTGTTTGAGGAACTGCTATGCTCAGATCTTGTAGTCCTTCCTTGTAATTTAGGTCTGAATTAGATTATGGATCCGTTTCAGTTATTTAGTAGAGAAAAGAAACACACTGACCATTACACAGATGTTCTTTCATAGAGTCACAAAGTCTAATTGCCAAGGCTGAATTTTTACACTGTAAGCAGATGCTGCAGCTGAGCCCTGAGGAATTGTGACAGCAGACAAACCCAGACATTCTACATGGAGTTTTGAATTAAAATGTTTCCCTCTGAAGTCTTCTGGTGCCTCCAGCAGGGTTTTGGGCTGTAAGTGGTCATTTTGGTGGAAGCACAGTGAAAAAGTTTCACTATTAGGAAAGAGAGGCCACCTCTTTGGAACTGCAAAACTACTTTCAGATTCTTCAAGAGGAGTCTGGAAGACAGCATAAGAAGAGAAACAGAAGGTCCTATGGGAGGATATGAAAGCAGAGACCCTGAACCTATACCTTACAAAAGGAAGAAAGTAAAGTAGTTGTAGTAGGAGATTCTTTACTATGTGGGATTAAAACTGAAATATGCTGGGAAGATCCTTGGAACTCACCAGTAGGCACATGTTTTGCATGTAAAAGCTTCTATATTCATTTCCTAACATTTCCAACTAGAGCTGAGATAGACTCCTTTCCAAAACCCCAGACACCTACTACTGCTCAGAAGAAGAAGAAAAATACATAGCTAGATGGACCAGCAGTCTCCTTTGATATACAGCAGGTGCATATTATGTTGTCTTCCTCTGTTTCCTTCAGAGCCTTGTTAACAGGATGGAATACAAAAAGGTGTTGCAGTCTGTTGACCCTATGCTTAATCATGGTTAATTGTGCCTTTACCTGATAAACAAGATTATAGTAGAAACCAGTAGCCCATGTGTGTACTTAAAGCTAAACTATCCACAGTAAAAACAGCAGTCCATGGTTAATCCTAAATATCAGCTGAAGGTAGCTTTGCTTTGTGCAGTTTGTTGTACACTCACTGGCACAGCCAGTTTTGTTGAACTGTGACCATTATAATAATTATTATCAGTTTCTAGAATCAACACAGCCCTCCTTTATCAAGAAATTTTGTTGACCAAAAAGAAAGTTAATTATGCAGAACCAAATCTATATTAAGGTTCCCCATAGGTGGAAACTCTTATCAATAAATTCCATTTATAAGGATTGCTAATTCTTGCTTTGGAGTTCCTCTCGGTAAAACCTACAGCAGAGTCTACAAACCAGTAGTGGCTCAGAAGGATCTCACCCTAAATCACAGCAGTTTCATGTAGGAGGCTTAAAGCACTTTTGAGTCAGTTTTCTGTAATTTGCATGGATGTGAGATTACTTTTAATATGGGTTAAAAAGAAGGCAAAGATGTTTGTAGGCAAAATGATTATTTTGAACAATATTTGTTTTTTCGTTTTCATTTAGAGCCAATTCAGGGAATAAATACAGAGAACTATCCAAATATGAGGGGGGGGAAGTTGGTAGGCTTTTACCATTGCTTTCAAACAACTGATGTGTTTTGATAAACACCCCATTGTTCCTGAGATTGCATTGGCAAACCTGCTAGTGATTTCTAAAATGTCTATTTCTTATCACATTTCTGCAATGGTGATCTACGACTGTGTTTCCTGATTAGATGGAGGGGGGAAAGTTTGCTTGATCTCTTCTGAGCATGTATATACTGTACAATGATCATGCTGTCAGGCATCTGTAATGTTTGGACTGAGATGTAATGCTGTCATTGCTATTTATTATAACAAGAAAAATCCTGGAAACTTTCAAAGCACCATCTTAGACAGTGGCTTAAATCCTGTTCCTTTAGCATAACTGTCACATAAAACTGATGATATCATCAGCCATGACAATTAATTTTTTTAAAAAAAAATACAATTCCACTGAAAAAGCTTCTGAGACTCTCTTGGGATCCCTTTCATCACGTGGAAGCCTTGGGGGGATGATTTTACCAGCAGCTGCAATTTGTGAAAATCAAAGCCTCCCCTTCCTTGTCCCATGGCTCTCATCAGCTTTCCCGTGACAAAAATAATCACAAGGGAGACTCAAGAAATACAACAGCAGCAGCAGCAGCAGCAGCAGCAACAACAACAACATATAAGAAGATTACAGTAATTTTTGTACTATATCCCTTTATTCTGCAATTAATGTGGTGCTAAATTCATTGCAGAATATTTTTTAAAACTAAAACATAAATCATTAGTGCAATTGTACTCACAATACAATAAAGGAGGGGAAGTCAGAAGGCATTAGACTCTCCCACTCCATGCCTAGTGGCTAAAAACAGCAATGATTTGAATCAACTCCTTATGAAAGTAGGAAAAAAGTAAAAAACAGGATTGCTGTTGAACAGAAAGACAAAAAATATGACTACAGAAGATGTATGTAACATTAATGTTGACAATGGGAAAAGTGAAAAAGTGGAAGTTTTTCTATATCTTGGTTCAATCATGAATCCAATTGGAGACGGCAGATAAGAAATCAGAAGAAGACAGGCTAAAAGGGCAGCATTGAAAACAAAATAAAAGATCTTAAAGTGTCAGGCTGTGTCACTGGAAAACATGGCCAAGGCAATCCACGCTGTTGTATCCCCAATTATTGTGTACAAATGTGAAAGCTGGACCGTGAAAAAAGCCAATAAGAAAATAAAACACTCATTGGAAATATGGTGCTGCAGGAGAGCTTTGTGGATACCATGGCCTGCCAAAATGACAAATAAAGTCCTCAAATCCTGACATCTCTCTAAAATCAAAGTTGACGAAGGTGAAGATATTGTATTTTGGGCTTATTAAAAAAAGAAAGCTTCCCTGAAAAAGACAGTAATGCTGTGAAAAGCAGGAAAAGATGAAAATCAAATGAATCGATCCATCTCTCATTTGGTTTTCAGCTTTGCACCTTAGGGACTGTTATTGACATGACCTTTTGTAATTAATTCATAGGATCAACAAAATTCTGAGGTGACTTGACAGCAATGAAGCAGCAGCAGCAGCCGTTGTCATCATCTTTGTGGAAATGTCACTATCCAAGTTTGGAAAACATTCCCAGCAATGGAAATGAAGAAAAGATACATTTCATGTCATGTCATTCTATTGCAGGAGTGAGCAGCCTATGGCCCATGGGCCAGCCCCAACCCATAGTATCAAATCATCTGGCCCACACGACCGCTGCTTCTGCTGGAAACAAATGGAAGTGCATTTGCGACAGTTGTAAATATGCCTGCGGCTGTCGAAAAAGCATTTATGACAGCTGCAGATGCATTTTACAGCAGCGTTTATGGCAGGGGGAACCACCAGTCTGGCCTGCTCAACTGTCTGAGGGAACGTGACCCAGCCCAAGACTTTAAAAGGTTGGCAAATCCTGCTCTATTTCAATGAAAGAGAAGTGCTTGAGAAACTGCCATTAAAAAAGGCACCATAGGCTAATGTTACTGGATATTCCATAATTTTCTGTTTTGGGAGTTCTAACTACAAATTCCTGAAAGTGATGCACCTGGGAGAAAGGCTTAAATTAGAAGACTTTAAGACTTAGCTGTGGCAAGCTCCAAGCTTCTTGCTGAGAAATAAAATTCCCATCTAGAACTGAGGAATCCCATTTCTGTTCACAACTAAAGATCTGATCTATTCAGCAGTTGCAAAAACATTGTCTGATTGAAGTGGTGGGGGGAGGAAAAAATAATAACCAGTGATGACAATGTTGAGTGAGTTAAGACGGACAGCAATAATAGGAGTTAAAATTAGCAGCAACAAGTACAATAGTACCTTGGATAAAGTCCAATTCGGATAAAGTCTGATTCGGATAAAGTTGCGGTTTTCATGCACACATGATGCATCGCATAAAGTACAAAGCCACTTTAAAAATCGACATTATCTGAGGTATTTGGTATAGGAACCTAGGATAATGTCCATTTTTGGATGTTATCCAATGCATCGCCCATTTGATTCAGATAAAGTCCAAAATCAGATAAAGTCCAAACTTGTGGAATGGAGTTTGGACTTTATCCGAGGTTCTACTGTATCCCACTTTGATCCATCCTTGTTCTAATAATTAGCAGTTTGCAAATAAATCACTCTTGAACTACTTCAGTAAAAGAAATATACATATGCTTTACTCACTACTCAGCAATCATCATAAATTCGAAGATTAAAAAATGAAAAGATATTAATTGTAGAAATCCGATTCATATAAAGATCTAATCAGCCTCAGGCAAGTTGTTTACAGCCCCAAATAAACAATGGAAGAGTTAAGAATTCTAACGGAGTCCAGCTTCATTAGGCATAGTAAGGAAGAGACAGAGAAATAGAGAGCAAACATACACACGACTGCAGTCTTAGCTTAACAAAGGAATAATAATGGCGTCTCTTTATTCAACAGAGTACATCAAAACAAAACTAAGGCACACACAACCAATCAGAATGTCAGAACCAAATAAGGAGAATGATTAAGCATTTTTCTCACTTTTCTACGCATGCCCATAATCAAGCGTTGTCTCTCATGTAAACAAAGGGGCCTTTGTTTACAAAATGTGTAGAAAGCAGGCAGACAGAAACCAGATAAATTCCCACATGTCCTCCTTTTTCATTTAAATTTGAGAGAGGGACGGCTAATCATACTCCTGCATGTCATCATACTCCATAACTACTCCTCCATATACATCATCACTGTCCTCCTGGACATCGTACCCCTCCTGACTCCTGGTACCTTGTTCCAGAGGATGATACCTCATTGAGAACTATGACAGCAGAAACAAAGCCCTTTAGTGTATTTCTTGAATGTCATGCTTCGCCAGCGGGTGTTGTTAAATTGTTCTGGGGGATTAGAGAAGAGTGTAGACCTGTCAATATGTTGCAAGTGTCCAATAACTAACTCAGGCATGTTGAACAATGCTGGAAGAAAGGCCATTTGAGACACTGCCAGTGGATGCTCATAGTATAACGTTGCATTCTTACCATGAACCTCAAACATATAGTTAGCATGACGAAGTCAAAAGTTGGGGTTGCCCCCATGAGTCATTGTTCTTACAGCTGGAAACACAGTAAGAAAGAAAAGAACCAATGTCAGCAAATTTAGTTTACTGGTGAACCACCGTCCTGGAGCTGAGTAACCTTCTTCTCTCTCCATGGGTGGATCGCTCGGGCAGGGACCCTTCCACTCAGGATCCCCTTGTTGCCAATAAATGACCAATGGCTTAGGAAGACACTCCTCTATGAAACAGGATCATGCCCTGTTTGATGACCAGTGCCATGTTATTGCTAGCACCATGGAACCAGACATGAAACATGCCTGACCTATAACACAAATGCAATATCACAAACCCATTTACATGTGTATGGTACTGAAAACTCTTCCATGTACTTCTGGAGGTACCTTGAGATATGCAGTTACATAAGGCAAAATATAGCATAAGCAAAGACAGGTCTTTCCCCTGCAAGAGAATAAGCAAAACATTTAAGCATGAACAAAACATGAACATTTCTCTTCTTCCTTACATGAAGGAGGTTTCTGTAGCATTCTAGCAAGCATTTCTCACTCCCCAATTACATGAGTAAGGCATTACATTTCTTCTTCTCTCACTAGGTGTAAGTGAAAGAGGCATTCAATAACTTAAAACCAGCATAGCATGGTAAATCAAATACAGTACAAATATCATTAGAGCATTTCACACTCATAGCATGAGCAGGTAGACAATTTTTTTCTTAAAAATGGTTTTCAAGTTTTATAATGCAAACAAAGCCAATTCTTCTTTAGAGTCCACACAAACTTTTTAGTCCAATTAAAATGTCCAAATTAAAAATCCAAATGTTGATTGAAGCTTTCTTCTTCTCAGATTAGAACTTAAACACTATCTTCTCTCCAGCACAGTTCTTGGCATGGCAAAGTTGAAATTAGGCCATAAATTAATTCTCACTGAATTCACAAGACAACCAGACAACCCCCCTTTTCAGCTTTTCAGGCAAACACACATTCCTTCATGCTCCAGGCACACCCATCTGTATTAAGGCAGGCAGATGAGGTATGAGCACAAAGAACAACTTCTCCAGAAGTTGCAAGTAACTTCCACACAGAAGAACAGTACAGGGAATTCCCATTTGCTTTCCCTGCCATCCTGATGCTTGAAACTTGGAACAGCCCACTCTGGATCTCTTTGTTTGAGGGTTGTGCCATTCAAAATCAGCCAAAAACTGGAGTATGTCTTCTCCTTCCTTGTATTTTTGCAAAAGCCTGCTGTCCATAGAGGAAGGATCCACACCCCTTTTCCTCTGGACTTCTTTCATCTGCAGCATCTGAATCTCAACTTTGTGACAAACTGCACCTGTTAGTTTGTATTTGCAAGAAGACCCCTTTCTGGGCTTGGGTTTTCTGCATTCCTCATCTGGGCCATCCTTCCACTTCCTGGCCAAACATGAGGTATCAAGTTTACTACTCAGCTTCTCCTGCTTTTGTGATGAGGGTTGCTTCAGGGGTGAGCTGAGGTCTCCTGTGCTGCCCTTGGAATCACACTCCTTGCTTCCTGCCACTTTGCATGCATTAATAACTTCAATCTGTGATGAGGTCCCCACCATTTGTTCCCAATCAGCTGGCACTAGTTGTTTTTTAGACTTGGCAGGCAGTGTTGCAGCAGTCCCATTTGCAAGAGCCTCTCTGTTCACTGGATATACAGCAACAGGTTCCATATCCAGCACAGCTGCAGTTAAAGCAGCAGAGAACTGTGTTTTTGTAGGGCTAAAAGTGCTTGATTGCTGCAAGGCAGGATATAATGTCCCATCTCCATTTCCACCCCCACCTCCATCAGGGGGCTCATGCTGTTGTTTCTCATATGATGGAGGGGCAGTCGCCAGAGTCCCTCCCTTGGCTGGGGGCAAAAGCTGTGGAAAGGTTGCAGTAAGCCTCTGGGACAACAGAATATTTTTTGGAGTAAAATCTTGCACTTCTTTTGTTTCTGCCCTTTGTCTATTCTTATTCAGACAAAACTTCTGCTCTGGCGAAGTTAGCACACACCCCATAATAACTCTTTCCACTCACCCTGTGAAGATCAAGCGCTTGAAGACCTTTCCCTGGTCGGGGTGAATGGGACCTTGTCCTGGTCGCAATGAGGTGATAATGAGATGCTAATTGCTCAAGCAGTGTTCAAAGGCCTCACACGGGGCACCAGTTGTAGAAATCCGATTCATATGAAGATCTAATCAGCCTCAGGCAAGTTGTTTACAGCCCAAATAAACAAAGGAAGAGTTAAGAATTCTAACGGAGTCCAGCTTCATTAGGCAGAGTAAGGAAGAGACAGAGAAATAGAGAGCAAACATACACACGACTGCAGTCTTAGCTTAACAAAGGAATAATAATGGCGTCTCTTTATTCAACAGAGTATATCAAAACAAAACTAAGGCACACACAACCAATCAATGTCAGAACCAAATAAGGAGAATGATTAAGCATTTTTCTCACTTTTCTACGCATGCCCATAATCAAGCGTTGTCTCTCATGTAAACAAAGGGGCCTTTGTTTACAAAATGTGTAGAAAGCAGGCAGACAGAAACCAGATAAATTCCCACAATTAATAAAAGTCATAGATTTCTCAACTTTGTGGTTTAAGAAGAATCCATGCTAAAAGGAGAGACCTAGTCTGACTCGGGGGCCCCTTCAGGCATTCAGAAGAGAAACTCTCCCACATTTTCTCCACACATACAAAGACAGCAGCAGAAGAAAATGAGGTTTGTTATTGTTAATGAGGGAACAAACAAGCTAGCAAGTTAGTTTGTAGAAAGCCTCCCTTCTCCTAACAAATCTGTGATAGGTGGCATGGTGGGTGGCTACATTTCTAACAGACAAAAGGGCAAACAGCAAGACAGATACTTGTTTGGTTAGACTCTGAATATAAATTCATAACAGAATAAAATTCATTTGAGATTTGTCTTGGAGACTTCTGAGTTTACATCCTTATACTTCAGACCTGTACAAATCCTTTCAGAAGTAAACCCCTCTGAGTCCAAAAGGACTTATGCCCAGATGTATGTTACTGCAAGAAATTGCAAGTAGATAATTGAAAGTAGATAAATTGCAAGTAGATAAATAGGTACCACTTTGGTGGGAAGGTAAACATCCCTGCCACATGTCCATGGAAATGTCTGCAAATGCAGACAGTGCTGGATCTTTGGCTATAAACAGAGATGAGTACTGAATCCTAGAGTCAGATACAACTGGATTTCGAGCAAGGGCAACCTTTACCTTTATGTTACTACAGTCTTATTCTCACTCACCTTGAAATAACTCCATTGAGTCCATTGGTGCCTACCTCTGAGATTTATTACAACTGCATTGTTAATTAAGCAGCTCATACAGTACCAGTCTTAAGGTATATTTCATGCTGTTTGAGCCACTGGACCATTGCTCATATACTAAAGGATAGTGTGACACATTTTTCTCAGATATCAGCTGTTTTTATAGTTATATAGAAAAAGTAATCTGAAAATAATAATACTGGCTGCCAAAATTTAAGCGACTTAAAACAGAAAGAATGAAATGTAAATATATACATAACCTTAAAAGTTTCCTAAGCTCTAAATATCAAAGAGATTTCTGGTCCATTCTAACACACCAGTTTACCACAAATGACTTTATCTCTTAGCCCAAATATAACATAATGTGAAACAGGGGTTGTAAAAAGAGAGGGGGGAACCAGCATATGAACAAGGATGGCATTCATTTTCATTTGAATCAAGTTAAATTCCAATGACTGCAAAGAATTATAAAATTATTCAAGTTCTTTGCTATGGAAGATCAACTGTAATCTTCCCCAAGGGTACACATTCTATATTCAGCCTCCTCTCATTCTGTTTCTCAACCTCATACTCTGCCAAATGCAATTTTCTCATTGTTTTTTTTCCTAATGAGGGATAAATTTAGTCTAGTAGTCAGTGAAATTGAAATAAAGATCCTTTTTTAAAAAATCCAGATAAAAAATGTAAGCTGAAAAACAGGTTCTGTTTATACAACATGTGGTTTGAATTAACTCTGTGGAAGCTCGTTGCTCCTAATTGTGCCCTGTTCCATAGTTTCTGGTTTGGAGACCCAGATATTCATGGTATCTCATGTCACTGAAAGCAAAAGAGTTAATTCTAGCAGCACCTTTTCCTCTTACTACTTTCCAGTATCAGAATTAATGAATCCACAACATACAGGTACATACACTTGCTCTGAGAAACTGATACTATACTTGTTTCAGGGAGGGCTTTGGCATTACTATTGGTAAATAGATTAGAACAGCCACAGTTTATAAGTATTGTGGACTGGGATCCCAGGTGCAAGGAGGAGGGGGACAGTTGGTCGGCTCCTCAATCTGCTGTCGGCTCAGATCTGGATTCGGCGAAAAGGACTTGTTGCTGGTCCCTTTATTGGGAGCTTCATGGTTTAGTGTGAGCTTTATCTGATGAAAGGCCCACCTTTACACTCAACACTGCCAGGTTCTACACCGCAGTGTGTAAGATCAGAAGAACAATCCTGGCAGGTCCTTCAGCTAAATAAGCTACTACCACTACATTATAGGCTTAGTAATAGCTGTAACAATCTTATGTACTAATTTTACTACTGTTTAACTCTGAGCAGAAACACCCTTTTAAAAATATATTTTAAGTACCCTCATTGACTTGTAACTTCTGTTTCTTGATATATTTTAAGCACCCTCATTTTAACTTCTGTTCCTTTGTGCTGCACTATGCTGGTCTTGGACCGCAATAAATATTGTTTGATTGATTACTTCAGCCTCACAAAAACAGTCCTATGAGGAAGATCAGTCTAAAACAGTCGATTGGGAGCTTCATGGTTCAGTGTGAGCTTTAAAGTCCTAAACATTAATCTTGGCAATTACTATAGTTTAAGTAGAAATACTCTGCCTCTCACCATAGTGGGTGGCAATGTCTCTAGGTAACTTATGTGTTGGCTTGTCCACTCTATTTGATCAGGTGCTAAATGTTTGTGGGAAACTTCGAGATCCTGTTTTCCCAGTTTATAGGTTCATTCCTTTAAATCAGAATTAAACAAGATAGCCCTTCAAAGAAAGGCTGTTTTCAAATGGCCGCATACCGTGAATTAACATGTGCATGCATTTTGCTTCCCATCCACCCCAAGGCGGCAATCACCCAGCAGCCTCAGTGTTTTGGGGAGGAGCCTATGCTCTATAAGAGCATGTCTCCTTCCCGCCACACCCTCTCTCATCTTCCCGCCACACCCTCTCTCATCTTCCCTCCCTCCCTTTTCTTAAGTATGGCAATTTTGTGGACCAAGAGGGAATTTTTTCATCATCACTGATTGGCCTTTGTGGTGATACTTTTCGCCCTCTTCATACTTACGAGGGGGAGCTAGAGGTAAACAATGTAAACCCAATGGGGTGGTGGTGGGGTAAATGGTAATCAAAACTATGTTAATTGACCATAATGGGGGTTCCTCACCATAACAGAAGGACAGAGGCACTGGAGGCGTCTACTGTCATGGGTAGGAACCCTCAGTTGCAGGGAGCAGGCTTGTCGGCCTGAAGGAAATTGAGATCTAAGAGGTATGGAGTGAGACATCATCACTCCATACAAGGTCATAATCAATAATCTGGATATGGGTAGAGACACCAATGAGTTAACACCATTTACCCACTAGGATGCCCCATTGCAGGTCATGTTAATATTGTATTGTTATGTTATCAATAAAGTGGCCTATGTTTTGACCAACAGATGGTTGTCGTTTGCTTCATGGGGTGGATTGGGTGGCAATAGAAAGTTGTCATTGATCAGCCTTTGGTTCAGAGAGCTGCCCCCCTGTAAAGTATGCAGAACTCTGGAAATTACTTCTTGGATTACAGCTCCCAGAATTCCCTTATCTATCATGGCCAAGAGCAATATTGGTTGGTAGATTCTGGTAGTTTTTAAAAAATGTGTTTCCAGATTCACATCATGTCTGCCTATCCTAGGTCTAAATAGTTTGTAGCATATGTCAGAATACCATTAGATGTGGATCTGCTGTTAGACATTATTGGAGTATGAGGTAAAGGTTTCCCTTGTTCGAAAGCCAGTCGTATCCGACTCTAGGGTGCAGTGCTCATCTCTGTTTCTAAGCCGAAGAGCCAGCGCTGACTGCTTCTGCAGATGTTTCCGTGGTCATGTGGCAGGCATGACTAGACACCGGAGCGCACGGAACGCTGTTACCTTCCCACCGAAGTGGTCCCTATTTATCTACTTGCAATTTCTTGCTTTCGAACTGCTAGGTTGGCAGGAGCTGGGATGAAGACGGGAGCTCATTTCCGTCCTGCAGTACTCGGGAATCGAACTGCTGACCTTCCGCTTCCCAGTCAGCGTCTTAGCGACTTGAGCCACTGCAGTGGACAACCCAATAATCTCCCATAAAATGAGGGAATAAAATTAGCTAGCCTCCTTCTCCAAAGGGCAAAAGCTGGAAGATTTCACTAAAGTAGAAGGCTGTGAGACTAAGTACCCATTAGTGTAACATACTGATCCCTCAGATATTGAAATGTGGAATGATTTTGCTCTATTAATGAATGATCTCTGAGCTTCTGCTAAACAAGAGGGAACATGTATTTTGTTCATTGTAAAAATACTAAAGCTATTTAATAAATAATAATAAATAGGAATGTGTTAATCATCATAATGAAGTAACTGCAGCAGGGTTTACTAGGAGCCATTCTTTAGCAATCTTGAGCTAAAGGACAAGTCCCTGACCTGCCTTATTGATGGAATGATTGGAAATAAGTACCAAAAGCGATTTCTCATTGCCTCTCTCTCTCTCTCTCTCTCTCTCTCGCTTTTCCTCTGTACACTGAACAGATTTAGAGCTCAAATCTATTTTATGTACTGTATGTGTGAGTTACACATATTATCTAGCCTTGGGTAGAACAGTCTCTTCAAATGTCTATCACAGCAAGCTTAGAAATAAATCTGTTCCTTGTTTCAGATGACCAATAATGCACAGTAAAAATCTTCTCCAGAATGAAGGCTTAAGCTATGGCAACAACTATTCTGATAGTTCCACAAGGTGTTCTTGTGTCCACAACCCTTGTTCACATGAGAAAATGAGATCTATTAGATTGCAATCATGCTCATCATTAGGCACCCATGGGACTTCAATGGCTACTAGAAATGTGCATTAGCATACGTTAGTTCAGATTTGTAACTCTCCCATGTAGTTATTCTTGCTGTCCTTTTACATGTTTTAAAACTCTGTATGTGTGTTACATGTTACATATTGTATATATATTTGGTAAATTTCCAAAGAGATAAGTTCCTGCTGTGTAAACACTCACTGAATAATATCAATTATATAGAAGGAACTACTTCTACCACTATAGAAAGATAATGCACAGGAGAAGCAACAAAGGAATGCATTGAATGAAAGGGCTTTTTGATTAATAACTCATTATCCCTGAATATCTGGCCTTATTCAATCAATCAATCTCCTTGTTTTTATTTATTTCAAGTTCTTTTCTCTCTAAACATCTAGACCAGAGGTTCCCAAAATGGGACATATGCTCCACAGGGAGATTTCAATTCCCTAAATCAGTACACTGGCTGATCAGTGCTTTGGGGCATTGAAATCCAAAAACCAAAGGTTGGCAAACACTGCTCTAAACAGAATGAAGAATTATTATTTTTAAATCCAATTTTCAACTCACATCTCACTTCCATGTTCTGTGGCTAATAAATACATTGGTCTTCTTAAGGTTATTTGTCATCATATGAGAAAGGAACTTCTTCCAGTTCTAACCACATGCACACTTCAGTCCCAGAAATATGTCCTAATGAATTCAATGAGTTTCTCTTCCTCCAAACTATGTAGAGCTGTATATGGAAATAAGTCCCATAAGATTAGATCTTATTTCCAGACACAGTGGAAACCAGGCATAATTTGGGATTATCATTGTTTTTAAGGGGAGTGGAAGGGCTGCCTCTTTGCTTGAGTGCTGATCTTGCTGAAGATGCTTTGTTATCAGCCTGCATGCACCAGAGACAGATGTTTGCATTCCTTCCCCCTTTAACCAAAAGTGATAGATGCACCAACACAGATGTCTTTGAAAACAGATGCACAAATTAATATTTCTGCGGGATCTGGAAAGGAATAAGAAATGGCCCTGCTCTAGTGAGACACTGTGGCTAGAGCAGAGGTTAATGTTTATGTTTGTCTCCTTAAAAGTTTCCACCTACGTGGCAAAAGAAAAAAAGATACTTGAAAAGAATTTTTAAGAAGCATTCCTCATAAAACTATTAGGGGAAACTGCTGAATGCTTATTATGAGTGGTGTCCTAGCTACTGCTCAACAAGTGCCTGGCGCAACTGCAACACACCTGCCTTATTCCAGCCCACTTCCCACCCCCAAAGCAATCATAAGATATAACACCTGCTGGTCAGTGCTGTGATGCATGGTTTGTGTAGTGCCAGAGTCAACAAAGCTTTGTTTCATCAAAAATGTTTCAACTTTTTAGAAAGGTACGTGCAGTAAGTCTTTAACTATGGCAGAGGAATAGCAACAGATTAAAAGGGAATACAGTACTAGCTGTTTGCCTTGGGTTGGTGGTAGAGATAATTCTGCTCAAAAGGATTGCTGCTCTCTTTTATTTCCTCATACTGGTGGTCGTAATAGTTATCTTTGTTACTATATTCAGCTTGCTGAACAATTGTTTGTGAGATTCTGACCCTATTTTACATTTAATTTTTCCTTTTCAGCTCTTGTTAACAAGATAATTTTACTAGTCATTCATCTACTGTACTCTTTTATTTTCTGTTGGCTAAAAGAACTATCTTTCTGCATTATTTCCTGATAATATATCTAGTCTCAAAGCACAGATTTTCTAGATCTTGGTCAGTTGATTATAGAAATGCAGATGTACTCATTACAATGACTTTAAATTTATCATAAATGTTATTTAAATTATATTTTGGCACTGTGACTATCTCCCCCTTCTTGGATGCATATTTTAATGTGGTGAAGGAATTTGAGTGTGTCCACAAAGCTGATATCAGTGAAGCTGGCAGGTAAAATGGTCGCAGCTGAGACACCAGCCTAAGATTTATTTATTTATTTAGATTTATATGGCCGCACCTATCACCGTAGCGACTCTGCATCCACCCTCTTAGAGGTAGCTTCAAGGAAGCAGTGGTAGCTGAAGGTGATACTGACAGAGGAAGCAATGGCAATGATACTCAAGCTAATTTTTATTACCGTAGTATTTTGCAGAAGGTGAACTTTGCTTACTATGAAAATACTATGATAAGATAGTAAAAAAATGAAAGAAGAAATAGCACTGGAAGATGAGACTTCCAGGCCAGAAGGCACACAATCATCTCCTGAGGAAGAGCAAAGGATAAGTATGAATCACCCTGTAATTAAAGACGCAACCAGATTAAAGTCAAAAGGATGGCTGACGTGCACAGAAATGAAAGGAAACTATAATGCTGCATTACACATACATTGGGATATGGAATGTGAGATGTATGAATCAAGGAAAACTGGAAACCATAAATCAAGAACTGGAATGTGTAAACATTGCAATAGCATCAGTGAACTAAAATGGACTGCAATGGGATATTTCCAGACAGAAAACTACAAAGTGTTCTACTCTGGAAATGACAAGCCCAAAAGAAATGGAGTGGCTCTAATAGTCTGCTAAAATGTAGCACTGGCTATTAGGGGTCAGACTAATAATGCTCATTTGACTCCATGGTAAAGCTTTCAGCATAACCATCATTAAAGTCTATACTCTAACTATAGAGGTCCTATATTTCTAGCATCCAAGTGTTGACAACATAGAATAAAAGGTAGATGCCAACTTTATCCACTAACCCACATAGTTAGCAGTTAAAGATTATGAATTCTTCGTGATTAAATTATCTTGTTCTAATTGCTCTTTTGCATGTAATTATCATAATGGCTTTAATAGGCATAGGAAGCAGTACTACATGCCAAATGTAAAAATAAACTGAAGGAGCTCCAAGATTTGAATAATAAATGCCTCGCTCAAACTCTGCAATTAGTTTTTTTAGAACTGGATTGAGTCATTGAGCTTTTCTAGACCCGCCAGTTTCTGCCCACCAAGACAGACAGCTGCTATGTGCCTGATAGAATTCAGTAAAATATGAACATCCCTAGAAAAAACAGAATATACTACAGTCTCCCCCTCCCACATCCCTAACACTTGGGGTACTAGTCTGGGGCAGGGATGAGAGGGTTTCCATGCCTCCCTGCTTTTTCTCAGTTGTAGCCCCTCATTTTTATGTTACATAGTCATTCACAACCCTGTGTCACAAATATTTTGTGCTACATATTGTGTAATCCTTGACCAAAGGGATTTAACAGCCTGTTATCTTCTTCAATGATAAGGAGTGATGAAGACATTGCTTTTCAACATAGATACCAGTCTGTGTCAAAAGAAAACAAAGAAGGAGATAAGCAGATGCACTTTCCACTCCCAACTGAAGGTGATATAAACTGGATCCTTGTATGTGTCTCTGCAAAAGAAAATATAAGCCTGGTCATAGATGAGCACTGATTCCTAGAGTCGGATACGGCTGTCTTTCAAGTAAGGACAACCTTTACCTTAACTATAGTTCGAGTCAAGGAGAGGCAGGAAAAGAGATTGCTAAAGCAAGTGGCTTTTGAGGACTTCATATATGGAACATTGGAATTTGTCATTGATAAGAGATGACTTGTGCCTTAATCTATCCTTGTTATGTACATAAACTTGAATAGTACAGAAATATCTGGTCCTATAAATGGAGTCTCTCACTACTTAGGAGTAGCAGAGCACCCACAACAATATTCTCTTCTTCCCCAAGAGCTTCTAAGAAATAGACGCAAGGTCCCCCTCCAATGATTAGATTATGATTCAGGCTGCATATGACATTGAATACTATCTCTGTCTCACTTTTAAAAATACAAATTGCTAAACAGGGTGAGAGGAAGAGAGAAACTGCTTTAGAAGTTAAAGTCCCCCTCCGCCTCATGACTTGCATAACACAGGCATAGGATCTCTCCACTGCAGAGATTCTCAACCTGTGGCCCATGGACTGGATGCAGCCTGCAACACCATTCCATGTGCCCCCCCCCCACACCGTCTCCACCGCACTCAGAAGTTGCATGTGGTGGAGGAAGGGCAAAATGTCTGTCTGGACCCTGAAGCTGTCTGAGGGAGTGTGACCTGGCTGGCCCCCAGCCTAAAAAGGTTGAGAACTTCTGCTCCACTGAGTCATATTCTATGGCCTGCTCACTCTCTGGCATACCAAATTCCATACAATGCATTCACACACACAAATCTATGCAAGCACACAAATAAGGCAGCAGTATTTGATGGTCTCATTCCATGAAAAAGGCACATATAAGTGTCCTAAGTGTGTACTACTGGGTACTTAGTCATAAAGAAGTCTCGTACATAATGTTTACTACTCTACAAATCTATATCATATTTGTTATTTCAACGTATAACTGCAACCCTCACCTAAGTTCTAAATGACAGTTTTCAAAAATGTTTGTTCATACTAATCAGTTTTTAAGACCTTTACCTTCTGTGCACAATGAAGGATATTGCTTTTTATGGTGTTCAGAGCCTCATTATTTTAAGTGTCCACACCAATGTAAGCATGCCTATTGTTTCCAGCTAAAAGAATATACCTGTATATAGTCAACTATAAGTCATCCCGAATATAAGTCAAGGTACCTAATTTGGACCTCTAAAACTATGAAAATAGATTGAACCAAGTATAAGTTGGGGGTGGAAAATACTGCAGCTGCTAGTGAGTTTCAATAATTAAAATTCATGAAAATACAGTAAAATCAACTAATTTAGACATTTGTGTGGGTATGTTTTTGATTGTTTACATTCACCTGAGTATAAGTCGAATCCCATTTTTGGACCTCATTTTGAGGGCTAAAAAACCTGACTTATACTCGCATATATATGGTAAGAATTGCCACCATGCTTTAGGTTATATGTAACTTTCAACACTCCTGAAAATAAGATGCTTCTTTGAAACAATCTCCATAGAAGTGATAATAATAGTGTTTTAATCATGTCTGCTGTATTAGAGGGACTACTGTATTAAGGGACTGCCATGGCTTAGTGGTTAAGATGCTGAACTTGATGACTGGAAGGTCGGCAGTTCAAGACCCAAGTGCTGAATGACAGAGTGAGCTTTCATCTCTGTCCCAGTTCTGCCAACCTAGCAGTTCGAAAGCAAGAAATTGCAAGTAGATAAAAAGGTACCACTTTGGTGGGAAGGTAAACAGTGTTCCGTGCACTCCGGTGTCTAGTCATGCCTGCCACATGTCCATGGAAATGTCTGCAGATGCAGACAGTGCTGGCAGACGGAGATGAGCACTGGACCATAGAGTCAGATACGACTGGCTTTTGAACTAGGGTGAACTTTACTGTTACTATATTAGAACTCATATAATGTGCTTGCAAGACTGTGCAGTACTTTGAACATAAAACATCTGTCTTCAAGTGATTTTATATTTCAGTTTGAATCAGCTTGTAAACTTGAGCATGGGATAGTTTTGACTGTGCAAAGGGAACTGCCACCACCGAAAATGACAGGAGGAAGGTGAAATGCCCCTCCCATCTTGGGCATTGAGCTACCTCATTTTGAGCAAAGAGATTTAATATCTGAAGCTTTTGTATTTTATATAGCTTATCAATCACTCGAATTTTCCAACTAAAAGGTGCTCTTGAATATGATGTAAACCAGATTAGACTTTATACCAAATGGTTAGGAAAACACCTATAACTGCTTCTTGTAATTGAAAGAAAGCATATAATGATCATGGTCATTTTTATATCATGCCAAAAGTAAAGAATCCAATTTAGCCAAAACCAAAATTTTACCACCATTGGTAAAATCAAATTAATACCCCATATAAAATCTGTCATTCTTTTGTTGTGGCTCTACTACAAAATACATGTCAGGTGCATGTGTGTGTGTGTGCATGTGGTGTGTGTAAAACCACTCCTAAATATCTTACCTGGAAATTCCCATTAGGGTTGTTTTAAAGCAGCTCTGACTGCTTCTTCCATGTCTAGGCCAGATGTGAAACTGCCAAAATGAAGGCATCTTTTGGTGAGTTCATTCTGTTTCTTTCATCTGACCTAGTGTGAGAAAGATTAGCCGGCAGCACAAGGTTGCTGTTACCAGGGTATGCCCGATTGTGGTTAAAAAATACCACAGTCTTCGAGGAGCCTGACAGCACTTAACAAAAACACTAATTCATTTTACTTCCCAAAGTAGAAGAACACAGGGTTAACTGATATTGACCATGTGGCTTTGTCACTTTTCCTTTGTGTAAGGCAGGGGTTCCCAACCTACAGCCCATGGGCTGAACCAGGCCCCCAGCACGATTCCAACCGGCAAGTCGCGGTCTCCCCCGCATCTGGAAGTAGAAGCAGGTGCATTTACATCAGCCGTAAAATGCACCCATGCATGCGCAAATGCGCTTGTGGCTGAAGTAAATGTAATGTGGATGCCTTTAAGTCAGCCATAAATGCACCCGCTTCTGCTTCTGGGAGGGGGGGCATGGTCCAGCCTGCTCAGCTGTTCTGGGTAGTGGTGGTTAGACCCACAGCACAAAAAGGTTGGCCAACCCTGATGGATTGCATGCAAAACTGTCCATCAGCACCAGGTACCCTTGGCCAGCTACAAGGGCCTTCAGGCCCACTACTGATGTCTGCCTGCCTAGGGATCTTGGCCACTTTCCTTTTCCCCCATTGGGCTCTTTAAAAAGTCAAATACAATGGCCACAAGGCTAGACTTGGACAAGCTACTGTTTTAACTCTGCCAGCACCCTGAAATGATTGTGTGTTAGGAAACTGGAATGGTGGCATCTCCAGATCCAGTTGAGTGTTTAATCTCAGATTCCTCCTCCCACTGTTGATTGCTGCCACTTGTTACCTGTACCATCCCAGTAAGCAAGCTATAGAAGGTTTACTAAAGTAAGAGGAGGGCACCTTTACGCCTGGATTTAGCTTTGCTAATGAGTCCTGACGGGTGTGCAACAGAGGACCGTGTTAATGCTTAGTCTTAGGATGCTTTATTTGGGAAACAGCATAAGACTTTCGTACGTTTTGGCACTCTGCTTTTTCTTCCTCCGTGTCTAGGCCAGATGTGAAATTGCCAAAACAAAGTCACCTTTTAGTGAGTTCATTCTGCAGTTCCTTTTGCCTGACCTAGTGTGAGAAAGATAAGCCAGCAACACAAGGTTGCTGTTACTGATTGTGGTTCAAAAATATCACAGTCTTCAAGGAGGCTCTTTCTGTGAACCGGGAACTCTGCTAAGACAGTATCTTCCGATGGTTGTCACAATGGGGGGAAAAACTTCATCAGAGCTCACTTAGAGCTATCCAAGGTCCTGATTTCATCTGTTTTGTCCAAAGCCAGTTTTGAACTCAGCCTACTGTAATTTGTGGTATCCAAAATGGTTTAAGTGGGTAGTAGAATGATAAACTAGTACAGTACTCCAGAGATTTAGGCTCAAATCCCCACTTGGCCATGGAAACTAGGTGTGGAACTGGTAAAACTACTCCTCAAGTATCCCTTGGCTGGAAAGCCCTTTTAGGGTTGCTATAAGTCAGTTCCAACTTGATGGCATGTAGCACACCCACAGAATTTGACCACACTTATATTAATTTGATTTTTTTACACTGACCTGATCTTGTCTAATTAATTTGAATTTGCCTCCCATGACTTGACATTTCCTATCCTGATAACACTACCAACATCATCTGTCTACATCCGGTGTGACTTTATTCGCCTTTATCTGACTCTTATTACATGGTATTGACATTTTGTGTGATCCTCAAGTACACATAGAATGGGGCACAGGGATGAACATTTCTCCTTAAACTTCAAGGACAAGCAAGTGCTCCCTGTCCAGCATTTCTTGTCATCCTTTGATTCTATCCCCTCAATTTCAGTTGCAGAACAGTCTACAAACCGTGTTCTCCTATTATTGTTATGATCCTTGCCATACATCCAAACTCTTTTTTTCTAGAAACCTTTCTATATTTTGCCTACCAAATATGATGTACCATTCCTTTTTTTCAAAATAAGAAAAGCTCAAAGAAGAACAGAGTTTGTTTCTCATTATTAACTATCAATAGTGGTATATACTTCACATACCTTGACGATCCTACTGGGATTACCATAAATCAGATATGACTAGATAGTACTTAAAACATGGTGGTATATTATTATTTTTCTCAGTTATTGCTTGACAAGTGGTGCTCTTTGGAAGGTATACCGTTTTCCCTCAATGCATCTTCAGCTTTCTAAATTGGGAAAGAAATTGTGGCTGATGGAATTGCCTTAAAACAGTATTTCTTCAGGACTTTTGTATCACTGAAGATTAGATCATTTTGAACTGATGTGAAGTATAATTGCCTGTATCTGCTTTATAATCAGTTCCTGGGCTTTTTCTTGAAGTGATAAGAATAATGCTACAGGATTTGAGTGAAGCTGTTTTTATTACTGGAATTACAAGATTTTTTTGTGAGGGCAACCAAAAATACTATCGCAATTGGCACAAAATGTGATTCAACTTTACAACTTTAACTCTGGGAGAATGAATTAGATTTGAAACACATCTATGGCTTTGGGTCTTATTTTCATGCAGCCCTATGATAAAAATATAATCTCACATCCATTTTGTTACTTTTTTTAAAAAAAGTCTTTTCCATGTTTAAGTTGAAGCATTTTTGCATATTCTTTTGGCAGCATTCTCATTTTCTAAATCTACCATGACTCATATAGTGAACACAGCAGAAGCAAAAAAACAATAACAACTAAATCTTTTGCTGGTAAAATATTTTCTCAATGGAACACTGTGAAAAAACATTGACAGCTGGAGTGATGGTTGTCTTTAATGTTCTGAATCCAACTTTGATTGGCCCTGTAATATGAATTGCAATGATAAACAACTCTACCTGCTTTATGTCGTCAAATAATATAATATGCTGATCAGTTTTGCTTCCCTTACAAAATGTGACATTGTGCGCGGGGGTGGGGGAGATGCTAGTTCAATTTATTCTTGGTACTATTTAATGGTTATGTTATGATGTCATAGCTTTTGTTATTTTTTTTTCCTTTGCCTAATCATGGAAAGTGCTTTTAGTCTTCCCTCGCTTCTTATATAGTACTTTGATGTATTGTCCCAAGCTTACACTTAATAAACTACTACATTGTTACTATTTAGATATGAATGACCTCCTTGCTCCATTGGAGCATGCAGTCAAATTACTGTACCTTACACGTGATAAAATGTCGGCTGAAATTTAGGTTGCTCATGTAAACATTCAGGGGAGAGAAGCAGGCAAGTACTTTATAGAAAAGTGTAGCATTTCAATACAAATGAAAAATAACCCTCTTTCATTACAACACAGCAGATTTATCACAAGTCTAACCATTTCAAGACAATCATCACTAAGCTAAACCAAGGCTTAAGTGCTACATTTGTACAATTTATGTTAACTACTCCAAACTGTCTCTCCCTACACTATGTTCAGTTATCACACTGACAGTAACATTTTAAATGAATCAGTCAAAAATAATAGCAATAGCAGCCATTTTGCTAGATACATCCATATGAATACTACGTCATATATTATATGATGAGGTCTCTAAAGAATTATATGTGTGATCTTCTCCATCTTGTCACACAGTATGCTGTGACTGACTTCTTAAAAGCCTTAAATGGCATTGAAATGAATGGGACTTATTATAGCTTAGGAATCACCTACCTCACATGAACCAGCCTGTTTAGTAAAATCTCTGGCTGAGGCCTTACTCTGTGCTCTGCCCATCAAAAGGGCTGTATAGTTTCCTCTACTATTGATGGTGACACAGCTGGGTGTATGTGACATGCCAGGTCTTTGGCATGTTCGTGAACCATAATAGAGCCATTGGGTAGACAAATGCTGTCTTGCACACTCATGCCATTATTTCATATGGGTAGTCTTCAGACTCATGCATAAGAAATAAAAGGTGACATGATTGGGTCTCAAGGCAATCTATAGGATATTATTATTGTGAACCAATCATGTGACTTGATATTTTCTATGGATAGCTTTGAGACCTAATCATGTGACACATGATTTCCTATGAGTAGCCTTCAGAGAAAATCATATGACCCATTATTTCCAAAGGTAGCCTTCAGACCGAACCATATGACCCATTATTTCCTATGTGTGTATCTGAAGAAACAAAGGGTCACATGATTGGATCCGAAGGTTACCCATAGGAAACAATTGGTCACATGATCCAGTCCGAAGGCTACACATAAGAAACAATGAGTCATAGGATCTGGATGGAAGGACAACCATACAAACCAATGCTTCACATGATGAGGTCCAAAGGCTATCCATCAAAAACAATGGGTCGATTGGTTTTGAACGCTACCCATTGAAAACAATGGGCCACATAATCAGGTCTGAAGGCTACCCTTTGGGAAAAAATGGGTCACATGATTGGGTCCAAAGGCTGCTCATCATAAACAATGGGTCACATGATCCATTAGATGACTACCCATTGAGAAAAATGGGACACGTGATCTGGTCCAAAGGCTACCCATAGGAAACAATGCATCATGGCTGGTTCCATTCACTACCCATAGGAAAAAATGGGTCACATGATCCAGTCCGAAGGCTACTCATAAGAAACAACAGGTCTCATGACTGGGTCCAATGGCTACCTATCACAATGGGTTACATAATCTGTCAGAAGGTTACCCATAAGAAATAATAACCAGGTCCGAACGCTAAACATAGGTACAATGGGTCATATAACCAGTTGCGAAGGCTACACATAGGTAACAATGGGTCACATGACTGGATTTGAAGGCTACCCATCAGAAACAATGAGTCACATGATCGGGTTAGAAGGCTGCCCATATGAAACAATGGGTCACATGACCATGTCTGAAGGCTACCCATAGGAAATAATGGGTCACATGACTGGATCCAAAGGCTACCAATAAGAAACAGTGTGTCCCATGATCCATCCAAAAGGCTACACATAGGAAACAATGGGTTTTATTTATTTATTTATTTATTTATTTATTGCATTTTTATACCGCCTATTTGGGAAAATTCCCACTCTGGGCAGTGTACATATATCAAAATAACATAATAAAACACACAACAGATTAAAAATAAACCAACCAAATAAATAAATCCAAAATAAAATAACTGGCATCTATTGGTACAGAGAATCCTAAAATACTGATTGGTTAATTTATTGCTAAGGGGATAACATTCTGTTATATATGATCCAGTCTAAAGGCTACCTATCAGAAACAATGGGTCACATGATCCATCAGAAGGCTACCCAAAGGAAATAATGGGTCAGATTATTCACTCCAAAGACTACTCATAAGAAACAACATGTTTTATGACTGGGTCTAATGGCTACCAATAGGAAACAATGGCCTAAATTTTGTGTTTGTGTAGTGTTCATTTATTTATTTGTTGGATTTCTATACTGCCCATTTGGGTGTTATTCCACTCTAGGTGGTGAACAAACAGAAAATAAATAACAATGCCCACAACAAATCAAAACCCACCACCAACAAACACATCATAGACTAAACTAAACTAAAGTAAAATAAAATAAAATAAAATAAATAATTGGTGTCAGGGGAGAGGGGACATTGGGACTAAACCTAAGTGGCTAATTTATCAATAGGGGAACAACACCCTGAAATGCCTCCTTGAAAAAGAGTGTTTTTAATTGTCTTTTAAAGGTAGCCAGGGATGGGGCCTGGCGCAGCTCCACCAGTAGTGTATTCCACAGTGTTGGTGCCACCACCAAGAAGGATCTATTTCTAGTTAAAGAATTTCAAGCAATCCTTGGGGTTGGCACCTGGAGCTGCACAAACTATGATGACCAGGTGATGTTGGGAGTTGCTCTGAGGGAGAGATGGTCTGATAGATAGCAAGGTCCCAAACCATATAGGGCCTTGTATGATAAATTACTACGTTCGAAGGCTACACGTATGGACCAATTGGTCACATGATTATAGGACTGTGGGAATCTGAAACTGAAAAACCTGCCCCTCTTCTGGAGCAACTCTATAGTCTCTAGAACATTTCATGCAAATCTCATTGCAAACTAAATGGAGCAAGGAGAGACACTTTTATCTGTCACAGCCACTAAGGTACCATATAGGACTGTTGTGCCACCCAAGGTCAAAGACAGTTTTTTCTCTTGTTGGGCTATCTATGCAATATCTGTATTGATTGTGTGAGAAAGGGAATTTTGGGTGCAGCAGAACCCAAGACCTTATAGCAAACTATAAGATACTTAGTGCAGCTTTTTGATGGCAAGTCTGAAACAGACTATTGTGAGAAAGGAGTGTGGAGTGAATCCAAAGAAATTCTGAAATGGCAGGGGGAAAAAGTACTCACACAACTGTGCAAAGAGAAGGTTCTTGTTTTTAAATAGAAACACATTCCTTATTCCAAAAAGAGAGGGTCTAGGTACATTGCAAGGAGAGATATCTTCCAACTGAGAAACCAGTACAAGCTGGTACTGGGAGATAATGTGACCATGTGTTGAACCTAAACCTGGGAGACACTTACTGCTAATCTGGTTTTTGACCATATATAGTTTAAAATAGGTGCAGAGGTCTACTGCAATTTGGGTGGTGAGATCTGTAAAGAGAGGTGATATTTCATGTGACTATCTTAGGCAATCCGGATAGGTGCACTGTAAATCCTGTGAAGTACAAGCCAATGGGAAAAACAAGGGAAGGACTGTTGGTTGTGAGTCAGAGATAAATTACTGTGCCTTTTTGTATCAAAGTGTGCCTTCACTTATAAGACACCCAAGCTTGCAAGATTGTATAATAAAATGCTGCTTCACATATCACCCTTTGGAAATTGTCTTGATTTTAAGACAGGATTTGTCTGTGGCAATTGTAACAGGCAAATCACATCACTTCAATAGAGCTACTCTAAGTAAGACCAAAAGCGGGATTTTTAGCTCTCTGTATTCTGGCTCTTCGGCTTTGAAACAGAGATGAGCACTGCACCCTAGAGTCGGATACGACTGGCTTTCAAGCAAGGGAAACCTTTACCTTTATTCTGAAGTACACAAGGAAGCAATGATGATCCTGGAGTGTATTTTTCATCCTGCAAAAATATTCTGCACTGTTGTTGGATGGGAGATCACCTCAGAATTATTATTTATTCTACTTTTCCCAGTTTTACATTGCCAGAAGCAGAAGTCAAGATAATTCTACTGCATTCACCCTGGCTGACCAAATAAAAACAAAAACAAAGCCATGAAGGCTGAGAAGGTGTCAGGTAAGTAAGACCAGCAAATAGAAGCTAACTGAACATGTGTATTACTTCTAAATTATTGCTACCTTTAAAACAAATGTTACTTGAGGAACATAGTTCTGAACATTGAATTGCTGAGAAAATCCTTGCCCGAGAGTTGGAGCTTGTCATACTGTTTCACAGAAACATCCCCCGGGGAACAAAAATCATACCCAACTGCTTGACAAAAAGAGGCAGCTGAGATTTGTGTTGACATTTAGTGGGCTGCTTAAGTCGCCTCACACATTGGTGTAACTCCCTCTTAAGGGAAATACTGTCAGCTCCCTCCTTATTTGCTTTCAAAGAGAATGTGAAGACTTTTATTTTTATCTGGTTTCTGGTCAAAGTGATATGCTGACCTTTAAACTGCTATAATTTTCCATTTAATCTACAGAGTTGTTTTAATTGCCTTCACTGGGAGTTACTGTTCTGAATTAGAATCTACTTTATCCTGGCGTGTTTTAAATACTGATTTACAGTTGTCTAATAACCTATTTTCTTATTAGCACCAACAATAAGCTCACATAATTATAGCAATACTTGAACAATTCAGGTTTTTCTATAACAGTTGTGAATGCATTTACAATATAATCTTCTGCATATTCACTCAAAAGTAAGCCAGACAGGAGTTCAAATAATGTACATCCACTTACTTGAAAGTAGAATTGGTTTAGAAGAATAGCTCTGATTAAAATGAAGATAGTCCCCAAAATTAATTATATATTTGAAACATTACCAGTAGAAATTAAAGATAAGGATCTCAAGAAATTACAAAATTTGTTAAATGATTATTGTAGTGATGGTAAGAGAACAAGGATTGTAAAGACATTGTGGTATAAAGATCAGAAAAGTGGGGGGTTAGGTTTACCAGATATGAAAAACATTCTAAAAATTTTAATGCACAAAGACACATTATGGGAAGGCATTGGTATGAAAGAATTACATAAAGTTGGAAAAGTAATACTTTTAGGTAAGGACAAAGTTAAAATTAACAATGATAATAAAATTTTAAAAAGTTTGTTGAATGTTTGGCATTCTGTTAAAAATAAACTTGCTCTGGGAACTTCGCCCATAATAGAATTAGGGGATATAAAATCCTTTCCAATACTATTAACTAGTAAGAACAAATTGCTACTTCAAATTAATAAAATAGAGTTTCTAAAGGATTGGATAGATTTTTGTAAAAATAAAGAAAAAAAGATAAAATTGTTTACACAAATGAACTTAAACTGGATTCAAGTAGCAGCAATTAATAATTGGAACTCTCATATAGTCACTGAATCAGACCTAAACAGAGGTTTAACTGAGTTTGAAAAATTAGCATGTAATGTTAGGTCTGGGAAAATAGAATTAAACGGGTTAATTGATAAAATATATAAATTGATAATTGATATGGATTACACTGATGATAGTATGAGAGAGACATGGGAAAGCGACCTAAATATAAACATTAGTGAAGAAAGTTGGAAGTTAAAATGGAAAAATAGAGTAATGAGAAATTTATCAATTAGAATAAAAGAACACAATTATAAAGTATTGTGGAAATGGTATCTAACCCCAGCAAAAATAAAATTGATGAATCCAAAGGAATCTAGCTTATGATGGAATTGTAAAAAAGAGACTGAGACTTATCTCCATATGTGGTGGGAGTGTGAAAGAGTGAAAGGTTTTTGGATGTTAGTGGAAAACGAGATAACAAAAATGTTTGGTACCCGTATTAAATTGGATGTACCAAGTGTGTTGATACTTGAGTTTGGTAATGTCATTTCAAATCATTATAATGCAGATTTGCTATCTATTTTAATAGTGAATGCAAGAATTTGTATAGCTGCTAAGTAGAAGGGAGGAGAGCAAAAAAAATTTGAAGATTGATATGTTCAAAATTGGACAACAGCATTAAATGACAAACTTACATGTGAAATAAATATTAAAAAAGGTATAATGAGTAAAAATAAATTTTATGAGATTTGGAAGCCCTTCCTAGATCATACTATAACTAAAGGCAAAGGGAGCAAGCCTCTTACGGATCATTTATCATTTTGGAATGAGAGTTAAATGTTTGTGTGTACATTTTATTATTGGTTCTTCTAGGGAACGTATAACCTGTCTCTGATGGATATCATTAATGTTGGACTAGATAGAGTAACTATACGAGTATTTAACTTTGTAGCGTTGAATTGTATTTTTCTTTCTTTTTTTCTTCTCTTTTTCTTTCTCTTTGTTTGTGCTGGTGTGTACACATATGTTGTCTTCTGTTTTAATTAATAAAATATTAATTTTTTAAAAAAAGAAAGTAGAATTGCACCTTATTTGGCAGGTTAGGACCATTTATTTCAATGAAACATACTGCCAAATGCACTTCAGATCAAAGCTTCAGTTTTGTCTGAAGTACAGCTAAATAGCTCATCCAGTTAGGTGTCTGACTCTTGAGCCAGAGGCTGGATGTTTGATTCTTCGCTGAGTCTCTTTTGTTTTGGTCGTGGGTAAGCTCCACAGAAGAAGGGAAAGGTAAACAACTTCTGTGTGTTCTCTACCATGAAATCCTGGAAAGAGTTGTTGTAAATCAGAACTGACAGCACATGAATACAGATTTAGAGGTACAGTATTGCTATCTTTTTTTAATCCAGCTGTCTGTCATTCTAGATTGTCTTGATTCCAACTGTGCTCAGCATAGGCTATTGAATGGACAGAACTGCCTATACTACAGAAACCACAACAAAATCAGGCTCTGGCAAAAGGAACATATATATCTGACTTCCTTGTCATATATCTCTTCTAAGACAGTATTTCCCAGGTGAACTCCCGAGGCAAGAAATGTATGCCAGTAACTACATAAGAGAATCGTGCTATTTTTCTAAAATAAAACTGTATGTTACTGATGCACTGTTTGTTCATTCACAGTTACATTTGTCTCAGAGCTGGTTATGGTTTTCTATATTTGTTTTGCACATTAAAAGCAGAAATCCCACTAGTGATCCAAAAACATGATTCTGGGAATCATATCCCTTCAATTGATCAGCCACAAAACAAAACAAGCTAATTTGGCTTAGTGGTTGATGCTGAGCTTGATTACCAGGTCAGCAGTTTGAGACCTGAGTGCTGCATGACAGAGTGAGCATCTGTCATCTGTCCCAGCTCCTACCAACCTAGCAGTTCAAAAGCAAATAATAATAATAATCAGCATCAGCATCATCAGCATCAGCATCATTTGGATTTGTATGCTGCCCACTCAACAACGCGACTCTGGGCGGCTCACAACAATACCACATGTAATACACATTGTACATATCATATCAGAAAATATACATATCACAATACAATGAAATAGGATACAAATAGAATACAATAATAAAAATAAATCACAGTATCATATAAATCATGACATCATATAAGTCACAGCATCATAAATCACAACCATCATAAAACATTAAGAAAAAAGAAAAACAGTCATTCATTTTAAAAAGTCCAATAAATCGTCCACATAGAGTCCAAGGCCTAGGCTGGTCAGGGGAGGGCGATGTCCGGCCCCCAGTTCTTAATGCCAGATCTTCACACCAGTCCTTCACATCTGCCCCAACGGCCAAGTACACGGCATAAACAGCATAACCAGGACCGTGGATCCCGAAATCCCAGTCTGTCCAAAACTCTGCCACCCCAGGGCCCCTGCCAACGGCCCCCATGTGGCCGAGCCACCCATTTCGCATTTCCCGAGGGTCCAAACCCTGCTCCATGACCCACAGCTCGCACCAACTCACCACTTGCAAGTAGATAAATAGAAATTGCAAGTAGATAAATAGGTACCACTTCAGTGGGAAAGGTAACAGCATTCCGTGCGCTCTGGCATCTAGTCATGTCTGCCACATGACCATGGAAACATCTGCAAATGCAGACAGCATATGATTAACAAACTATTTTAAATTATGTTAATTATTCCAGGCCTACACTAATGAGACTAAAAATGACTTTGAGATTTCTGCACTGAAATTACAAGCAAGATCAAGAATGAAACACTTCCAGAACCACATCAAAATAAAAGCTGATGCTAAATATAAACTCGTAAGTAGATAATGTTGCCAGGATCAAACCCAAAGAAAAACCTGGAGTGAAAGAGCAGGAACAAAAAAACAATGTGGAGTTTCACATAGCAAAATAATGACCATGGTCCTAGTACACAGAAAGTCAGATACAAGATGACTACTATCTGGCAAGCTACCAAGAAGCTGATTTTACTAGGAAAGAAGGGAATTGGCGAAGGTCATATCCATATCCCTTATCCCTGGCATAGTTGCACATACCTGTCAAGTATCCCGGATTGGCCGGGATTTCCCGTAATTCAGTGCCGCAAACTCTGCTTTCCCACCGCCATCCGCCGCCATCCTGTAATTTGACGGCGGGGGAAAGTAGTTACTGCACATCCCCTTCTGCGCAGAAGCCTTCTACACATGCGTAGAAGGGTTCTGTGCAGAAGGCTACTGCGCAGGTCCCGTATTCTCCGGAGCCACACTTGACTGGTATGTAGCTGCAGCTGTAACAGTGGCAAAAGAGGGGCAAAAGAGGGAGGCAGCAGGGCAATTGGGCACTGTGACAAGCCATACAAAAGATTTGTAAGGGTCCCATGTAGTATGTACTAATTGTGTTTTGCTTTTTTGGATTTTTTTTGTCTTGAGTTAAAAATCAACAGAGGATGCTATATATTTTTTAATTTTTTTATGTAACATATGTTTGTTATTTGTGTAAACTTTTGATGTATTGTTATGTTTTTGACTTATTTCTACTCTTGTGGCTTCTAGGTGAGGCTTTATTGTTTTTTAGTTGTTTTTACTATTTCGCCCTGCAGGTGGGGCTGTTAGTGGTTTTGTTTTAGTTTCACGTGTTTTTTCTCTCCTGGGCTCTAGGTGGGGCTTCTTCCAGTAAGTAATGTTTGTTTCTTCATTTCTGTTCGGATATCGTGGAGGGAGGACGTGCTGATGTGTTCTCTGGTTTTCGTTCTTCTGGGGTTTTTCTTTGTTTTGTTTTTGTGGTGGTGGGCTGGGAAGTGTTTCTGTTTGTTCTATTTTGTTTTGGTTGGGCTTTTGATTTGTGTAATTGGTTTGTTTATTTCTGGTGTTGTTTATTTTTGTTTTTTTTTGTTGTAGTTTATTTGTGTTATTTGTGGTTGTTGTGTTGTTAGAGTTAGGTATTTTCGTGTTGTAGTTAGGTGTTTTGTCTGTGCCTTTGTGGTATTGTGGATGTTTTTGTTTGTGTATTTTGTGGTTAACTTTTTTGTTTATTAATGGTTTTTATTTATTTATTTATTTTTGTTTTATTAATTTTGGTGTTTGTTGCTGGTGTGTAGATTTGCATGAAGAACGGGCTGCCTGTCGGTTCCTCTTTTCTCCATTGCTGCTTCAAATTTTGGTTTCAATGCAGCAATGAGGGAAAGGAGGAGAAGGCAGTCAGCCCGTTAGGTAGGTCGGGGAAGAAGGAGGCAGAGAAGAGCTATTTCTGCCTGACGATGGTTCTTTCCTCTCTGCTTTCTCTCCTGGCTTACCTAACCGGAGATCGGCAGGCAGCGATCCATAAGGGGTGGTGCTCTTCCTTGCGGTTTTGTATTACCTCTGTTGGAAGTACAAAGGCATCAGCCAGTCATCCGCCAGGGAGGGTGCTTCCCCTGACGAACTGCTGCCTGTTTTGGGGGGTTTTTCCACCCCGGCTCAACTTTCCTTAAGGCCGGCGGTGGTCTCGCCGTGTCTTCGGTGGGGTAGTGTGGAGGAGAGGGAGTCCCTCTTCTCCCCGTTGCTTTGGGAAAGAAGGCCAGCGGGTGTCTCGCGGTGGAGTTTGTGGCTTTTTGTTTTGCGAGGCTGTGAGGCGCTGCGTCCGCCTATGGCGGACTTGCACTCCCGTTGCATTTTGTAATTTTATTTTTTGTGCGCCTGCTTTCTGAGCGTTCTGCGTGCTCACGGCGCGCAGGACGCTGGGACTTGTAGTTTTGCATTTGTGGTTTGTGTTCATGCGGCAGTTTTTTTCCTGCGGCTTGATTTTAATTGGCCATGCTGCGTTTCCCAACGTTCTTTTTGCTCACGCCTCTCAGCCTGATTGGCTGTGGCGCGGTGCAGAGAACATTGGGAATTGAAGTTGTTTCCCATTGTTTGTGTTCGTGGGGGTCTTGCCCCCCTGGCGCCTTTCTCAACCCTGCGTTAACCTCCGGACCGGGTTCGGGCGAGTGCAGGAGGCTCGGTACGGGATAGGATGGACGGGTGCAGAAACGTATAGCAAGTTCCAACAGTTAACCCTTGGATTTATAGGTATAGATGTCACAAAGCTGCCCAGATATTCCTTAAATCACAGTATGGTATTATGTACATAGACATTTTTAAAACAACTATGAAAGAGATAAAATTGGGTCCAACCTTTCCTCCCGTGACTCTTTGGCCAGTGGTAAAGGGAGAAATGATTTTTGTTGATTTCCCATTCATTTTCTAGTCCACAGTGCTGCCTCCAACACTGTTTTGAACTGTCCTTTCAACTCTCCTGTTCATGAGAAGGGCACAGGGGATTACAAGGGCATAGAAAACTGGTGAAAATCACCTCCTCTCTTATCACACCAGAAAATATGTTGGGATAATAGCAATCTTGCGTGCATTGTTACTTGGTATTGGTATGAGAATTTTATAGCCTTATGTGGTTGCCTTCTGCCACTAACCTGATTGGCAAAGTTATTTTCCTGCCTCTGGCATTTGAGGCAATCCCCATATTCTTTCCCTGTTTGTTTTCTTGCTTCCATTGTTTTGTTGATAATCCTTCTTTCTCTGACCTCCGATCAAGCAACAAGAAGTGAGGTTCTCTCCATATGCTGGGGATTCCATTTTCCTTTATCTTTCTGAATGAAACTATAAATAGTAAATGTATGTAAAATTCCTTTTTCTACTTTAAATGCTTTTCGAGTGTTTTTTTGATACAAAATACTAGTTTGTGAGGAGAAAACCAAGAAAGAGCAACAGTGATGAGACTGAGCTAATCTCTCCACATTTTCTGTTGCTTTTAGTTTTTCTATCTCAAACTCTGGTAACTAAAAAGGAATAACCAAAATTCCCCTATAAAATGTTCCATAGAATCAGAAGTTCCCACAGATAAAATAACCTTTCCCATCAATAGGAAGCAGATTCTGAATGTAACAGTGTGATCATATGGGGAAATAGATTGTAGAACAGTCCAATAAGATTTTTTTAGCAATCACATGATTAATAGGGAAATGTTCTTGAGCCAACCCCACTCCACCTCTACATTGGATCTTTTTGTTTCAGCTGTAGAGCTTCTATCATTTGGGATTGGGCTGGAGTGATTTTCTAGCAGACAGAAGGATTGCTTTAAGGAAGACTGATGCCATTAAAGCAGGGATTCCCAACCTTTTCAAGTTGGGGGCCAGGTCACGCTCTCTCAGTCAGCTTCGAAGGCCAGATGGCCATTTTGCCCTGTCTACATAATGGGGGCAGCCATTTTGTCCCAACAACTTCAAAGGGGTAGCCATTTTGTTTCTCGAATGCCCTTGGAGGGGTGGCGGGCCACATGAAATGCCACCATGGGCCGAACCCCTGCATTAAGGCAACAACTTCTGATATGAACAAGATTTCCTATTTTACAAGCTTCTGTAGAAATGTTACAGCTAGGCATGCCAAATACATGATATAAAACACTAGTTGTTATCATTAAGTTTGCTGATCTTAACAAAAAATCTTTTATAAATGAACTTTGCTCCAAATGTAAATTCACCCACATTCTCAATCACTTTTGAATCACTTTCAGCTATGGATTTTGTTCAAAATTAGATTGCACCAAATAATCCAGATCTAATTCCTTGTTTAACATGGAGTTGCGAAGACCATATTGCCATCTCTAAAACTAACTTTAAAATAAATTGAATAAAAAGCTTTATATACTCAATCCTAAAGACTATCTTAAATACATACTTTTTTCTTGGTGTCATAATGATGCCAATGCCAATTGAGTGTCTAAAAACAGGGCATCTTACAGTCAGAGTGCTATGGCCAAAAAGCTCTCTTCCATATTTCCACATATTTTCAATATCTTTACATTACCATAGGAACAGATCAGTAAATGGAAGTTTCCATCAATTTAATGAATATTTTTCTCTTCTACCATGCAGGTCATAGAGGTATGACTTTGTTGCAGACTGTCCTGTTAAGCTCTATTTCAACCCCCACTTTTTCTGCCAATACTTCTATGCTCTGCTATTAAATAAATAAATTTTGTGTCAGAAATTACTCTGGGTTGAAAGGATTTTTACTGGAGAAACTCCACTCAGGGGATGCCTGAATGAGGCTCTTTTCATGTCCCCAAGATCCGTCGTGCAACACTCAGGTATCGAACCCCAACCTTCCAGTCTCCAAGCTCAGCATCATAACCACTAAGCCACCACAGTGCTGTTTGCTCTGCTATTGGAAATACACAAATGAAATTGCATTGAAATATATCAATATATTGCTTGCACCAGTACTACCCTATCAAAAGGCTTCGTAATAATTGTACTGAAAGTTGCTTCAGTTAGATCAAAGCCTTTTACTCCCACAAATACATTTTGATAACAGTAACAAAATAAGGGACAGAGTATCAGACCATGATGTTCTATGTTCTCTCTAATATGGATTTCTTTACTTATCTGAAGCTTGATTTTAAATTGTATAAACAGACTCAAAATCTTTGACATGAGCTATACACAAGAATCAGAGGTGGCCTTACAGAGTAAATAAAATTGCTACCAATACTCTTCTGCATTAGAATATTTAAAAACCAAGCCACTGGATTCTACCCTGAATTAGATAACAGAAAAGCAATGCATTTCCTTCTTAATACCAACAAACTTGTGTCTCTTTGCAAAGACTTATCTGGCTAGTGATCATTATAAATGGAAACTTATTTCCCTTCATTTCCTTATATTTTGCAGTACAGTACTTGATAGTACATCAAATATCACACTCTCTTACATTATGGCCATCTGAATTCTATTGGGGATTTTGTGTTTTGATATTGTGGATACTTCACAAAGAAGATTCTTATTGATTTTAACTGAAAGGTATTACACTGCTGTTCTGCCTCACCTCCCCAACAGATTTTCTGATAAGGAAAAATATTGAAAAAATGAAAGGGTTACAAATTGAATACAGAGCCATCTAGATATGATCAGTGGTGGGATTCATTTTTTTTTTACTACCTACCTTTACCTTACTCTGTGGGCATGGTATGGTGGGCATGGCCAGGGGGAAAGCCCTACGTTATTTCAAAACTTGGATGGTCGGGGCCAGCCAGAATTTCTGCTACCGGTTCAGGCGAACTGGGGCAAACCTGCTGAATCCCACCACTGGATATGATGCAAACCTCCACAAACAAGGCAGTAAAATTTCAGTAACATATGAATGCAGCTGTTTTGAAACTCCTTTTTATAATACAGTAGTTCAGGAAATTACTGGTGGTCTGTTGATGACAGAAATAGGCTACTTGCACTGTACTTCCCCAGCACCTCATATGACATGCTGTCTCTGGTCCAGAGGTAGCATGTAAGTGCTATTGACACATCTCCATGGATATGTCTAATCATGCATGTCATGGCAATAAATTCGCCTATGTGCTCTGTGAAGAGAACCTGTCCAGAATCTGTCAGCATTCAGCTTTCAAAGACACTCAAACCACCACCACTCTGTATCCAAGCTCTATGTACAATTTGCACGGTCACTTTGGAATTCACTACCAGTTGAGCTGCCCCAGATCCCATCCCTGGACATTTAAAAAAAAAAAAACAGCTTAAAAATTTCCTCTTCAAGGAAGCCTTTATGAATATCGTACCTTTGCCAATAAGTTGGCTGGTTAGATTTGTGCTTGCTTGCCCTCAGGCGCCATCAGGTATTTGTTTTGTTTACTGTATTATGTTGCTGTTGTTTGGTTGTTTGTACACCACCCAGAGTTGGAAATATCCCAGATGGATGGTATAAAAATGTAATAAATAAAAAATAAATATGTCATATTTCTTCCCACCACAAAGATTTTGTACACCTTTTTTGGTGTATGAAAACCAAGACACAGGACACAGCCTCGGGCTGGGTTAACTCAGGTTTATTGCATCGTGGACAGAGGGAACATGAGGTAATGGCGGATCGATAGCTCTTTATATACAGTAGTAATACATTTGAATGTGGTTGCATGGTAGCCCATTGGCTACTGTCTGCGTGACGTCATTGCTGGTCACGCCCTTCTTGTCCAGGTGTAGGTGGTGGCGGGAAAACTTCCCGCGCTGTTGCCTTTGATGAGTTTGGACCAAGAGAGCTTGGACGCTCGCTGCTGCCAGCTGGTGGTCATTAGCTCGCGTCCTATTACAGGGTTCATATGATACAGCTGAAGGTTACATTGTTGCTATAGGCAAGGTTACATTGGTTCAGATACATTGTAATCCATGTGGAAGATAAAACCATTAGAACACAACACCCCTCCCCCCTAGGATGAGACAAAGTCTCGAGCCCACACTTAAACACACTCCCCCCCCTAGGAGACAAAGTCTCTCAGCCAAGATGGCTTATTTCGAACACGTTGGGGTCTCGATGCAGGCTGCCTTTCCCCGGGTTTGCTACCTTTTCTTTGTTCCCTGGTTTCCTGTCCTGTAATCGGAGAGGGAGACTCGTTAGTGACTTGCCGCGGCTCCGCGGCGTTGTTTGGAGGTGTGCTCTTTCTTAGGGAAGAACCGGGGGCACTGGGGGCTAACGAAAAACCCCTCTTCTCGCTTGGATGGGTGGGGGAACACTCCTGAAAACCCCCCCGGCTCGCAAAATCAAAATCAAAATTACATTCGGGGGCAGCGGTCGCGAACTCCTCTCCCCCTTCCCCGGCCTCTGGTAGAACTGGCGTATCAAAAGGGTATGAGTCGGGGCCGCTGCTTCTGCCTTCCCCCCTTGCTTGGGACTGTTGTCCGCTGCTGTCTCCCCCTTGGGCTAAACGGGTGGGGGAGGACCCTAACGCTGAATCTTGTTGCTGCGCCCCACTGCCTTGCCCACTCACTCGGTGCCTCAGTTGGTCTGCGTGCCTCCTCCAGAGGAGGCCGGTGTTAGTCTCGACCCGGTACGACACTGGCCCCGTTTGTTCTACAACCGTCCCTGGTACCCAGGCTGGCCCTGCGCTGGCATAGTTCCTGCAGTGAACAGGGTCGCCGGCGGCGAAACCTTTCGAGACTGCCAACCCTATGTTTTTCCCTTTATCCTCGACTCTCGTCGGGTCTAGCCTGGACAGGATCGTGGTCAGTTTTCGCCGCATCAAGAGCTCTGCCGGCGAGTAACCAGACGCCAAGGGGGTCACCCTATACGCTAATAAGAACTGACACACTTGGTGATTTAGGTCCCCCGGGCCCATGCGCCGCAGCGCATCCTTTGTTGTACGCACCAGCCGTTCCACTTGGCCATTCGTGGCCGGGTGAAACGGCGCGGATGTGACATGCCGAATGGCGTTTGCCTCCATAAATGCCCCGAACTCCGCGGAGGTGAAACAACTAGCGTTATCGCTGACTAAAGTGTCGGGTAAACCGAACGTGGAAAAGACTCTCCTCAGTTGGCTAATTGTAGTGGCGGAGGACGTGCTCTTTACTGGGATAACCTCCAGCCACTTGGAGAACGCATCCACCACCAGGAGAAACATGGTTCCTCGGAATGGGCCAGCGAAATCTACGTGCACTCTGGACCATGGCCCCCTTGCTGTGTCCCATTCCCTATGCGGGAGACGGGCCGCCTCTGGTCGGGATCCCTGGCATGCCTCACAAGTGCCGACCATGTGCTCAATGTCCGTGTCTAGCTGTGGCCACCAAAAATAACTCCGGGCCAGCGCCTTTGAACGAACGATGCCCGGGTGGCTGACGTGCAGCAGTTCGAGCACCCTCGGACGCAGGGACGTAGGGACCACCACCCGTTGGCCCCACAACAGGCACCCCCTTTCTAGGGACAACTCTAGCTTTTTCCGAAAAAATGGGTCGAATTCTGTGCTTGGGGACGATGCCGGCCACCCCTTCTGTACCCATGAACTAACTTTCTCCAGCGTTCTGTCCTTGCCTGTCGCCCTAGCAATGTCGGCTGGTACTATTGGGGGTGCGTCTAAGACCTCAATTAACAACACCTGGCGGTCTCTTTCTACTCTCGCCTTTTGGTCGTCCGACAAGGGCAAAGGAGATCTCGAAAGTGCATTAGCATGGCTGATCTCCTTTCCGGGCCGGTACTCCAACTCGTGTTGGTATGCGTTGAGAAAAATAGCCCATCGCAGCATTCTCGGGGACAGGATCTGCGGTGTGGGCTTGCTTGCTGTGAAAATCCCTAACAGGGGCTTGTGATCAGTCACGATTTTGAACGGGCGGCCATACAGAAAATCGTGAAATTTTTTGGTTCCCGCTACTATCGCTAATGCCTCCCTGTCGGTTTGTGCGTAATTTCGCTCTGCTTGGGACAGGGACCTTGAATAAAACGCTACCGGGGCCTCCCTTCCGTCATCCAACACGTGGCAAAGCACCGCCCCCACGCCCACCGGGGATGCATCACAGACCAAGACCACTGGCCGTTTGGGGTCGAAATGCGTCAGGATTGCCTCAGATGTTAAGAGCTGCTTTAGTTCTTTGAACGCCCTCTCGTGCTCGTCACCCCACATCCATGTCTCCTCCTTTTTAAGTAACCGATGAAGCGGTTCGGCCACGGACGCCTTCCGTGGGAGGAATGTATGGTAAAAATTGAGGAGCCCCAGGAATGACTGTAGCTCGGTTTTGGATGTGGGGCGAGGGGCCTTCTTTATGGCTGCTACTTTGGATTTAGACGGCTTAATACCCTCGGGTGTGATCCGGAACCCTAAAAACTCGACCTCAGTTTCGAAAAAAACACATTTGTCCTTCCTCAGTCTCAGCCCTGCTTTCTCGAAAACAGTTAGTACTTTATCCAATCTCTTTGCCAGTTCGGCCTCACTCCCCCCTGTTATCAACACGTCATCAAAATAAGGCAACACCCCCTCCAGCCCCTTCAGGAGGCGTTCCACAAGCGACTGAAAAAGGCCGGGTGCCGAGTTCACGCCGAACTGTAAACGCGACACCTGGAACGCCCCTTTGTGTGTAACTATCGTTTGTGCCGCGGCCGTGGCGGGAGTTACGGGGAGTTGCTGATAGGCTTGTGCCAAATCGAGTTTAGCGAAACACTTTCCCCCATTCAGCCTGGCCAAAAGGTGGCTGACCACCGGCACCGGGTATGCATTAGGGCGGATCGCCTTGTTAATTGTACACTTATAATCAGCGCAAATGCGCACCTCCCCGTTGGCCTTCAGAGCTGTTACAATTGGAGTTTCCCACTCCGCGGAATCAACAGGAATAAGAATCCCCTGGCCCACCAGTTTGTCCAGTTCCGCCTCTATTTTGTCCTTGAGTGCGAACGGCACCCTGCGCGGTTTGAGTCTTATCGGGCGGACCTCCGGGTCTAGGTCGAAGGCTACAGGGGGTCCCTTGAACTTTCCAAGTCCTTTTTCAAAGACGGCGGGATGCGCATCGCAAACCGCTTGTATTGGGTCCACTCCCACTGCATGCACTCCCCCTATGAACAAGCCTAAGGGCTGAAACCACTGCGTCCCTAGGAGGCTACAACTTCCCCCCTTAAGGACAACTAGGGGTAGTTCCGCAGAATGTCTCTTAAAACT
Organism: Bradypodion ventrale; assembly: GCA_035047345.1. Taxonomy (NCBI): domain Eukaryota; kingdom Metazoa; phylum Chordata; class Lepidosauria; order Squamata; family Chamaeleonidae; genus Bradypodion; species Bradypodion ventrale. The sequence continues at coordinate 192,070,496 of JAWDJE010000005.1, forward strand.
GACCCGAAACTTTCCGACCCCCAACACCGGAATGCTGTTTCCCTGTACATCTCGTAGCGTGGACCTCAACGTTTTAAGTTTGGGCCGCACGTGGGGGTCGATTTTCAAGAACTCTTTCTGGGGAATTATAGAATAGGAGGACCCCGAGTCAATTTCCATCCTAATAGGGGCCCCTTGTACTAGTACCTCAACGAAGTAATGGGACTGTCCCGCGGACACGCTGAACACTGGGGCGTCGTCCTCGCTGTCGTCCGAGACGCGGCCCACGCCGTCCTGCTTCCTCGTGGTCTGGGCGCCATCTTTGGACCTCGCTGGACGGTCCGGTCTGGTCGAACGGTCTTGTGACTGCCTCCGGCCCTCCTTCCGTTTTCTGCATGCCCTGGCGATGTGCCCCCGACGGCCGCAGGTGTAACACTCGGCCTTTCTGAAGGGGCACCTCGCGCGCTCATGGGCCGCTCCGCAACCATCGCAGCGGCGCCCACCTTTTCGGACCTTCTGGACCTCCTCGCCGTCGCTGCCTTCCGTGGACGACTTTGAGGCCCGTCGAGTTGCGTGCACCGACTGTCCGGACTTCCCGTGCACCGAATTTTCCGCCTTGCCGGCTCTAGGACGCCACTCACGCCACTGGTGCATCTCGTCCACTCCAGCATTCGTGGACTCCGCGGCTTCCGCGGCCTCTACGACCTCTGCCAGCGTGGGTGGCGGCTCCTTGTTCATCAAGCTGCGCTGCACCTCCTTGTCCTTCAGGCCACACAGCACGCCGTCCCTGAGGGCCATCTCTAGGTTGTCCCATCTACAGGGGCCGGCGGCTATCCTCATGGCGGTCACGAATGCCTCAACCGACTCGTCCGGCGCTTGGACTCGCCTCCAAAACGCGCTCCGAGCGGGAAACATTGCCCTCGAGGGTCGGAAACGCTCTCGCAGCAGCTTCATGATGTCGTCTGCCTTAAATTCGCTCACCTTCTTCGGAGCGATGATGCCCACCAGCGTCCGCTTGGTTTCTAACCCAAGCATTCTGGTGAGGATGGCCCTCTTCCTCTCCTCGTCGTCTTCTTTGACTTTGAGTTCCACCAGTGCCGCCTGGAAGTCCATCTCAAACAGCTCCCAGTCTTGCGGTTTGGTGATGTTGAACCCGCTCTGTGCCCTGACTGTTCCTTGGGGATCCATTATCCCACCTTCGTCGCCAATTTGGTGTATGAAAACCAAGACACAGGACACAGCCTCGGGCTGGGTTAACTCAGGTTTATTGCATCGTGGACAGAGGGAACATGAGGTAATGGCGGATCGATAGCTCTTTATATACAGTAGTAATACATTTGAATGTGGTTGCATGGTAGCCCATTGGCTACTGTCTGCGTGACGTCATTGCTGGTCACGCCCTTCTTGTCCAGGTGTAGGTGGTGGCGGGAAAACTTCCCGCGCTGTTGCCTTTGATGAGTTTGGACCAAGAGAGCTTGGACGCTCGCTGCTGCCAGCTGGTGGTCATTAGCTCGCGTCCTATTACAGGGTTCATATGATACAGCTGAAGGTTACATTGTTGCTATAGGCAAGGTTACATTGGTTCAGATACATTGTAATCCATGTGGAAGATAAAACCATTAGAACACAACACCTTTTGACCCTATTTAATCTGGAAATAGTCTTCTAACCCATACATTCATTGTTGGAAGAAGAGAGAATGCCAAAATCATTAACACCCAACTCTGGAATTTTTATTGTTATCAATTCTAGGGTGAATTGCCCAAAATGACACAAACAAGAACACAGGATACAGAATACACCCTATTCGGTTGGAAATTTTGTAGATGATCTGGAGTTCTCATTGAAGAAAGGCACAATCCTCCCAGGAGACTAACTTTTATTCAGTCTTTGGCAAGAGAAGAATCGATATTCCCAGCATGAATTTTTCTTACACGCGCCTCCTCCAGCTGGCAGACACAAAGCCGTGCCGTCGCTGCAGATCAAGGGCTCGGGCAGGAAACGCTATGAGTGGAGATGCTCTTTTCCATCAATGCAGATACAAATGCACTGAGTTAAAATGCCCCTAAAATTCGTCTTACATGATTTTGTGCTAAAACCATGTTCCAATTTACATAAATGTCCCGATTTACATAAATTTACATAACACAATTTCCTATGGGTTTCCGTTGAGTTACATAAAAATTTCATTTTTCCTATGGGTTTGCTTCGAGTTACATACAAAAATAATTTAAGCAAAAACCTACAGAACTGAACTTTTAATGTAAGTAGGGGTTTTACTGTACACCTGTTTCCTTCTCCCTTCTCCTCCCCAGCCACAAGAGCAATTAAACTTATACAATGGTGGGCATCAGCAGGTTCGCACCAGTTCGCCAGAACCAGTAGTAGAAATTCTGGCTGGCCATGCCCATCCAAGTTTTGAAATAAAGTACAGTAGTCCTAATTCGGGTGCAACACAAGGCTCTCCCCCTGGCCATGCCCACCATACCATGCCCACAGTGTGGTAGTAAAAAAAATTGGAGCCCACCACTGCTTACATACCACCCCATATATAAGTGTAATATATCATCCCATTTAGGGGACTGTGGTGGTGGCTCAAGTGGTTAAGACGCTGAACTCGACGACTGGAAGGTCGGAGTTTGATTCTGCATGACGGAATGCGCTCCCGTCTCTGTCCCAGCTCCTGCCAACCAAGTAGTTCAAGTGGAAGGTAAACAGCGTTCCGTGCACTCAGGCGTTGAGGCATGCCTGCCACATGTCCATGGAACCACCTGCAGAGTACAGACTCAGACAACGCTGGCTCTTTGGCTGTAAACAGAGATGAGCACTGAACCCTAGAGTCGGATACGACTGGCTTTCGAGCAAGGGCGACCTTTACCACCCCATAGCGCTCAGTGCACTCTCTGAGCGGTTCACAAGTTAATTAGCATGACCTCCTAAACATGCTGGGTACTCATTTTACCGACCTCGGAAGAATGTTAGGCTGAGTCAACCTTGTGCATTAGTCAGGATCAAGTTCATAACGTTGTGGCTGCACTAGTAGCCGCACCACCAGGGCTCGCTCCTCCCCCGCCCCGCCCCGCCCCGCCCCCACAGCGAAGCCTCCCAAACTGTCCAACACGTACTCGGCTACTTCCCACAATGCAACGGGAAGACAGCTTCTTCCCACTCCGCTCCCGCGCCGAACCTGTCCTAGAAGCAGGGCATGCCGGGAAGAGAAGGCTTCTTTTCTTTTCTTTTTTTTTCTTCTTTGGGTCAACGCATCGCCCCGCCCGCGCACGCTCGACGCGTCGTGACGTCGCGCAGGCAAGGCCAGAGCCGCGCGCCGTGTGCAGCCAATCGGAGGAGGAGGAGGAGCGAAAGGGCGCCGCCGTTGCGTTGTCTTCGCGCGAGAGGCCCTCCTTGAACTTTGACCTCGGGGCCCGACGCGAGGCAACCGACGGCGGGCTGTTGGGTCTCTGTGTGTGTGTCGGGCGGCGGGCGAGCGTTGGTTGGTTCGTTCTCGTCCCCCCTCCCCTCCCCCCCACCCTTTCTGCCCGGGCAACGGTCGGTCGCCAGCGATGGTCCGGGGGCCCTCGCGCCGCCCTCGCTGATCCGCCCCCTCGCCTGGTTCCACCCCCGCCTCAGGCGAAGAGGGCCGCGCGGAAGGCAGCAGGCTCGCCGCCGAGCAGGCGCGGCCTTCCCTCCCTCTCTCCTTCCCTATCCCCCCACACCTCGTCCGAGCCCGGTTCTTGCCTTCCTTCCTTCCTTCCCGCCGCCTATAGCACCGGGCGACGTGGAGCCGGCGAGACGCGGGCCCTCCCTGGGACCATCAACATGGCGAGTGCCTCGTACCACATCTCCAACCTGCTGGAGAAAATGACGTCCAGCGACAAGGACTTCAGGTAGGAGCCCAGCGTTGGCCTTCTCCCTCCCCCACCCTCGGCGCTAATGGAGGGCCCAGAAGGCCTCTCTTTTTGGGCCCAACTTTCCCCCCCCCCTCCCCGGGCAAGTGTCAGCTGCTAGTTCGTTCCCCTCCCGGGGCGGTTCCCGCCTCGCCCTGACCTGCCTTCGGCCCAGAAGTTTGCCTTTGGGCTAGGCACCAAGTCGGCAGAAAGAAAGGACGCTTGGGTGTCCGCCTCACTCCAAAAGTTGCCTGAAAGTTTCTCTCTCTCCTGTGCGCTTGCTGCAGCCTTCCGTGTTTCGTTATTATTATTATTATTATTATTATTATTATTATTATTATTATTATTATTATTATTATTATTATTATTATTATTATTATTATTATTATTATTATTATTATTATCCTGCTTTCCTGGCACAGGTGCCACTCAAAGCGGCTTACAACATATATAAATACAATAAACAGAGCAAGATATACAATAAAATACAAAAGGCAATGCACAGTTAATACAATGTGCGATTAATACATCAGAATATGCAAAAATACAATACAAAATATAAATAAAGAATTAAGCAATGTCACAATACACAAAGATAATAAGGCCCGATAACACAAACCCTTCCAAATCCGTTCCAGCTGAGGGTGCAGGGAGCATCGACAGATGAAATAATCAAGGCACTCGTGGCCAGCGGGCCTCTTTTCGCCCCAGCCGCTGTATAACTCGGATGGACTCCAAAACAATTTATGGTTGCTGCAGATGTGTGTTTTATTTAATTTGAATGAAGGAGAACACATGCTCAGTAGGGTTCATTTCCTGGGTTGTTTGGCATTATAGGCAGATGAGTTTCTCTCTCTCAAAGTCAGTTACAAACACACACCTCTATTTTAAAAGGGGGGAAATGGAAAAGCTCATTTTTTTGAGACCAACTCAGGGATTATTAAGGTTCACTAATCCTTTGCTTTAGTTATACAGGTGAAACTCGGAAAATTAAGAATATCTTGCAAATGTTAATTCGTTTCACTTAAAAGTTGAAACATATATACTGAACATAACATTTTTAACACCAGGTGACAAAACAGAAATCCTATACAGGTGAAACTCGGAAAATTAGAATATCGTGCAAATGTTCATTCAGTTCAGTAATGCAACTTAAAAGGTGAAACAAATATATGAGAAAGACTCACTGCACGCAAAGCAAGAGATGTCACGCCTTAATTCATTATAATTGTGATGATCATGGCGTACAGTTTACATGAGATTATGTGATGATTATGGGGTACATGAGATTGGGGGGTTGGGGTTTTTCTTAAACTAAGCCATAAGCATCAATATTATAACAAAGTAAGGCTTGAACTATCTCACTTTGCATGTAATGAGTCTATCTCATATATTTGTTTCACCTTTTAAGTTGCATTACTGAACTGAATGAACATTTGCACGATATTCTGATTTTCCAAGTTTCACCTGTATAGGATTTCTGTTTTGTCACCTGGTGTTAAAAAAGTTATGTTGAGTATATTTCTTGGAAATGAGCAAACCACATTTCACCGTCCTACTGCATTGTTGATATTATTGGGAGAAATGGAAAAGTGTTCTTAATCTCCCTAAATTTGGTTAACATATTTTTTTAGGTATCAAATGTGAATTTGAAAGTTGTTTTTAAGGAAACCTGTGGAAGGTTAACTTAAAGGTAAAGGTTCCCCTTGCTCGAAAGCCAGTCGTATCCAACTCTAGGGTTCAATGCTCATTTCTGTTTCAAAGCCAAAGAGCCAGCGCTGTCTGCTTCTACAGACGTTTCCGTTGTTATGTGGCAAGCATGACTAGACACCGGAGCACACCGAACGCTGTTACCTTCCCACCGAAGTCCCTATTTATCTACTTGCAATTTCTTGCTTCGAACTGCTAGGTTAGCAGGAGCTGGGACGAAGACGGGAGCTCATTCCCTCGTGCGCTATTTGGGGTTTGAACTACTGACCTTCCGCCTCCCAGTCAACGTCTTAGCCACTTGAGCCATTGCAGTCCCAAGGTTAATTTATACATAGCATATATAAGGAACAGAACAATATAGAAAAGGTTCGTTTATTCTGCTTATGCTTTTTATTAAATGTTATATATTTTTTATTTTTATTGTCGAGAAATGAATGTCATTCATAAAATCCATAGTGGTTTTTAGATTACAGTGGAACCTTGGTTAACATAATTAATGCCTTCTCCGGGACGTTTCTTTCAGCGAAAATTACTTTAATTGAATTTCCCATATGAAAGCATTGTACTCAATTTCCCATAGGAATGCATTGAAAACCAAAATACATTAATTGAAATGTGGTTTCCCATAAGAATGCATTGAAAACCAATTAATCCGTTCTGAAAAAAGTTCCATAAACCGAGCCATTATTTTCTATGGATTTCCTTTTGTTATACGATTTCTATGTTAACTGGGGCCAGGCATTGCAGCAGGTTTGAATAACAAGCGGGGATTTTCATTATTGTTAGTTGCTGCAATGTCACTTTTCTGTTAGGCTGGCCAATCATTGTACGCCTGTGTACCTGATGAGTATAAATTGACGCCATGAGGCCTCACTCTTATGTCTGATGAGTAGATTTGGTCCACGAAAGCTCACATTTAAATACAGTACAGGAGTTGGTCTTTAAAATGCCATAACATTTTTTGTCTTTTGCTGTTTTGTTTACTCTCTCTCGTACACTGTTAAATATAGAATGCAAAAAAATTGCTTCATTTTCCTCATGAAGTCCTACATCCGTGTTAAACTGAATTATGTTATACCTCTTTCCAGTAGCGCAGACAATACTGTAATTAGACTATAGGTAAAAGTCGCCCTTGGTCAAAAGCCGGTCGTATCCGACAGTAGTGTTCAAGCTTACCTCTGTTTATAGCCAAAGAGCCAGCACTGTCTATGTTTGCAGACTTTTCCGTGGACATGTGGCAGGCATGCCTCAACAGCTGAGTGCACAGAACACTGTTTACCTTCCCACCGAAGTGTTCCCTATTTATCTATTTGCAATTTCTTGCTTTTGAATCTTGATCCTTGGCTAAGGTTAAGATATTCAGAGTATTGTATTTAGCCAAATTACTGTATCTTTAAATCTATACTTAATGGAGCTTCTGTCATCTACTTGTCAGTAGAGTCCTAATGATTTTATTAGCCATGTCATTTGCCAGATGACAATTTGACCCTCAAACCTTGACTGCCAAGGTGAAAAGCCAATAAATGTTACCCTTAAAATGGCATGAACAATCATTACTTTCTTTACCTGTCACATTGAATTAAAATTTACTTTTTGAAGATTGACATATTGTAGTTATGTTTTCTTATAAATGCTTTGCTACTTTAGTTCAGTAAAATACAGACATTGCAAAGTATTTCACCAAGAGAAATTGTACCTAATTTGCTGTGTGCTGTAAAGATATCTCTTGTCCGAAAGCCAGTTGTATCCGACTCTAGGGTTCAGTGCTCATCTCTGTTTCAAAGCCGAAAAGCCAGCGCTGTCTGCTTCCACAGATGTTTCCGTGGTCATGTGGCAAGTATGACTAGATGGAATGCTGTTTACCTTTCCACGGAAGTGGTCCCTATTTATCTACTTGCAATTTCTTGCTTTCAAACTGCTAGGTTGGCACGAACTGGGACAAAGATGGGAACTCATTCCGTCCTGCAGTACTCGGGAATCGAACTGCTGACCTGCCGCATTCTAGTCAGTGTCTTAGCCGCTTGAGCCACTTGTACACAAGTTTATTTTAATACAAGTTGTTAAAAATGCAGGTATTGATCATCAGTGTTGTATTAGTGTGAGAAAATAACTTTTGAATGCCTTGTTACTATCTTACAAACCCATTAGAAGTAAATACAACTCTGACAAGTGGCAAAAAGTAAAGAAAAATCAGTTACTGTATCTTTAAACTAGAGCTGACCTGTTAAATCAATGGCACATCAAGTGCTGACTCACTGAAACCCCATTGATTTTTATGGATCTATTTTAGTTGTGACTGTGCCATTGTGTGAAATCATATTATTTAGTATACAGTGAGTTGCAACTAAAATAGGTAAATCTGAATGAATGGAACAATGGAGAAATTGACTCACCAAATCCCCACTGACTTTATGGGATTACTTTAGTGTAGAATATGCTAAGCAGAAGGATTTGAGTCATTGTTGTAAATAATATTTGCAGATGTTTTTAAATTGAGATTTGAAATGTGTTGATGATAAGGTAGTATGTAATTCTCTGGAAGAGGTCTCTTTGAGTGTCAACTTCTACAACATTCCCAACTGTGTACTTAGAATACAGCTCTTCACAGTCTGGGCGTCTAAATAAGTGTGTTCAAGATTCTTGCCTCTTGAATTGTAATTTATCTTTTTGGACTTGCAGTTATGGTATTTCTGTGTACTAAACCATATTTATAGCTAAATTGAGTTTTCAGCTGCTGCTTGTGATTGAAAAATCAAAATCGATGAGTGATAAAATTCTCAGACTCATTCAGCCTTTCCACCTATAGTTTGCTTTACTACCTGAGATGCAAACTGCAGTTGCCCATTTTCTGTTGTTCCTGTGACTTTAATGGATTTACGTTCTATTTTCCAACTGAAGTCCTCAAGATCATCACAATATTGATATTTTACCTTGGACACCTTGGAGTTGTTATTCAACGAGGAATCTGCGTATTGGTAGAATCTCTGTGAAGACAATCCGCACATGCAAATGGACTTGAGAAATCAAGTCCATTGGCATGCATTTTTAAAAAGCCATTTAGATACCACATCACTTGCTGGCTAGGTGGACCATGATGTGTGCCCTCCACTTTCATCTAGCCCGAGGGATCCAACTGAGGACGCTTTGATGAGTTTTAGTCCCAGCCTAACATCATTTTTTTTTTAAATTTTTTTATTAAGTTTTTAATAAACATACAGAAAAAGAAAAGAAAACATTAACAGTACATTAACAATACATTACACTAACAAGTCCGTAATATCATACTAACAAACATTACTATATGCTAGCACATAACAATATCTATATTCATTAACTACTATTTAACCACCAAATATTAAGAACCTTTATTTCAAAGTCCAAAATACTAGAGAGAAACTTTCTGTACTACCACTAATCTTTTTAACCAGTTTAAAAAAAAAAAAACACCCTGTGAATATATACAATGCCCGGAGAGTTTATTTTCTACTCAAGTCCAGAAACTTCTTTGGGATGGTACTGGTCCTGAACTATCACCTGCCATAATAGAGTGATCCACGAACGGTTTCCATATATTCCAGAATCTATTCTCTTTTAAATTATCTCTTTTGACTTTAATCTCCCATGTCAATTTATCATTCAATGCTAAACTCCACATTGCCTAACATCATTGGCAAGAGATGGGCAACACTACCTAGTTAGATTGCTCAAGCCCCCGTGCCTTAACAAAGGCTCTCATTTCGCAGGGGGACAATATTTATATAATGTATTAAATGCATCAAAATCTGTGAATTGAAACCCATGCAACCTGTTCAATAAAAGCAAATATTAATTCCAATGTGACAGGTGATAGGTGCTCCTGTGTAGAGAGAGTTCACTCAAAACAAGAGCAGTCATCTAGTGTTTTCTTCACATGCCTTTCTCTATCCTCTGGAATCCTTTCCAGAGGTACTGTGGTACATTCCCTGACCATAAGAAAAATTGGAAGAGTAGTAACACATCTCCTTTAACGATTGAAGAATTTGTCTTAATGTCAAAATAGAAAGCAAGAGTGTACGCTTTGATTCGCAAGCGTCATAGCCTTTGAAGGAGATACTGGACAAAAAATGGAAAGGAAAATAAGACATTGTATGCACCAGTTACTAACCAAGATTTTATTAATTAAACTCAACTAAATAGTTAATACACTTTAGTTTATGAAGCATGTTTGTATTATTGTGTTTGAAATTTTTATTTCTTTTATTTATTCATTTGTAGCCGGCATTTCCACAATAAAAGCTGGCATTTAGGATGTTCTGTAACAGTCATGGTGAACCTTGGCACTCCAGGTGTTCTTGGACTTCAATTCCCAGAAGCCTAAGTCTCTATAAATCCACATTAATGGGTTTACTGTGCGTGTTCTTGGACTTCATTCTCAGAAGCCCAAGTCTCTGTGAATCCACATTAATGGGTTTACTTTGCGTACGTGCAGTACCCATTCATGTGGATTCACAGAGACTTGGGTTTCTGAGAATTGAAGTCCAGGAACGCCTGGAGTGCCAAGGTTTGCCATCATGGTTCTATAATGTTTCCCCATCTAGGCACTGAATGGCCTCAATCTGCTTTGTATTGTTTAGGATCCTGTACTATGTTTTTGAACTATGTATTGAGGTACTGTATATGTGTTTTAGTGCAGCATAAAGAAATTACATATGATAAACTCTACAAATGAATTAAATGTTCCAGGTATGATTTCTATGGCAGTAATAGTCATGAAGAGATTCTTTCTCATCCTGACACTTAAATTGACTTTTTATGGCTTTAATCTATTTAAGATATAAATATCTCAGTTTATTGGCAATAAGTATGAATAGATTTGACTCAGAGTAGTACAACATTAATTGCATAGATTGTAAGATACTGAACTATAGAATCAAGTAATATTATACAAGTTGAATTGACTTTTGCTTTTACTTAGGTTTATGGCAACAAATGACTTGATGACTGAACTACAGAAAGATTCCATCAAGTTGGATGATGATAGTGAAAGAAAGGTTGTGAAAATGATCTTAAAATTGCTTGAAGATAAAAATGGTGAAGTGCAAAATTTAGCAGTTAAATGGTATGTATCTCTGATTAGTTTGTAATTCTTGTACATGGATATGATTGCATTTACAGAAGAAATAGAAATTATTTTGTATTTGTTATCCCTATACATATCCCATATGGTTCCCGTATGAATTCTTTTTTATGTTACGTAATAATGAATTGTCATGGAAAAATTATCACACTGCTGCTTTTTGTGAGCCTTGTACTATCAATTTCATTGACTAGCCTTGTGCGAAAGAGTTGGTATTCTATTTTCTTATATAGATCATAGTTTTATAAACATCTCATCAGGGGTTCCTTTTGCATATCCCAGGGTATAAGAGAAAGAACAAGAACAACAACAACAACAACAAAAACTACTAGTATGGTATGGTGGTTAGAGTGACTTAGGATACTTGAGTTCAAATCACCACTTGACCACAGAAACTCATTAGGAGGTACTGGTAAAAACTATCCCTGAACTATCTCACATGCCTTGAAACTCCTATTAGAGTCGCCGTAAGTCAAATGCAACTTGACATCATGTAATGGAGTGACTGCAGAGTATATCCTCAGACCATTTCCTGGAAAATCCACACATGGATTGAGTGGCATGCTTGAGAACTGAGTGCTTCATATTTAGCTTTTTATGTTGCCATGTACTAGGGCAGAAGTCCTCAACCTTTTAAAGCCGGGGGACGGGTCATGCTCCCTCAGACAGCTTTGGGGGCTGGACGGCCATTTTGCCCTTCCTCCACCACATGGCACTTCCTGGTGCGGAGGCGGTGGGGGGGCCACATGAAATGGTGCCGTGGGTCACATACGGTCCATGGGCTGCAGGTTGAGAATCCCTGTACTAGGGGAAGGCAATTGCAGCCCTTCAAAAGTTGCTGGACTGCATCTTCTGGTATCTTTCACCATTTGTTTGGCTGAGCATGCCTGATGAGAGTTACTGTCTGATAAAATCTTGAGGGCAACTGTTTCCTGAACCTATCACATAGATTTAGTACTAGATATTTGTACTTCTGCTGAAGATTCCCACTCTTAGTCTCATTTTGCCTAGTGCTTGGACATTTTTCCAAATCTCTTGTAAAGTGTAAAGGTAAAGGTTTCCCTTGCTCGAAAGCCAGTCGTATCCGACTCTAGGGTGCAGTGCTCATCTCTGTTTCTAAGCCGAAGAGCCAGCGCTGTCTGCTTCTGCAGACGTTTCCGTGGTCATGTGGCAGGCATGACTAGACACCAGAGCACACAGAACACTGTTACCTTCCCACCGAAGTGGTCCCTATTTATCTACTTGCAATTTCTTGCTTTCGAACTGCTAGGTTGGCAGGAGCTGGGACGAAGACAGGAGCTCATTTCCGTTCTGCAGTACTCGGGAATTGAACTGCTGACCTTCCGCTTCCCAGTCAGCGTATTAGCCACTTGAGCCACTGCAGTACATGTTACCTGAAAACTGTTTGTACAATTGCCAGTATATTTTAAATTAGTTCGTAGACTGGTGGAGCAACTTACCCTTAACAGTAATAAAGAAATAACGTAGACTTTGATTAAGGCAATATAAAAAATAATTTTATTTGACAAGCGTTTAATCTGCAGTGGCGTTCTGTAGAGAAAAAGCTGTCTAAACTAAATCAAAGAACTACGTGAGCTTTCCTAGGTGTAGTCAGGATCGCTGCTCAGGCAACTTCGAAGCCAGCCTTTATACTATTCTATCTCTACAGTTCTACCTGATTTTACATAATAAAGGTTACAGTGTGTGAACAATTTAGGGTTCAAAGAGGGTATGAAAGAAACAAAGGGGATTACTTAATTACAGCAATTCAAAGGAAGTACATGGCCAATACATATCTACCGCACAAGTGTGAGGTAGATGTTTTATCCAAATAGAACCATAATCAGGAAACCTGTTCATATAAATAACCAAGACACTTGGCAGTGAGACTCAGTCGAATGACCACCATTCTCTTTATAAACTTCTAATTTGACCTTAAAAGTTACAAGATTAGATCAGTTTCAACTTCTCTGAAGCTTTTTAAATTGCCATTTCACATACTTCAGAAGTTTTACAGGAAATAAAATAAAGAGTGGATAGATTCTGTTTCTCCAGCAGTTCCAGACTGCATTGCAAAAAGTGACAGTAGTTAACTTGAGGATGGGGAAATAGTGTTCTTCTTTCGTGTCTAAGTCAGACGTTAAACTGCCAAAAACAAAGCCACCTTTTGGTGAATTAATTCCGTAGTAGTTTCTTTCACCTGACCTAGTGTGAAAAAGATTAGCTGCCACAACAAGGTTGCTGTTGACTGGGTTATACCTGATCCTGATTGTGGTTCAGAAATACAATCTCCAAGAATGTTCTTTCTGTGTACCTCATGAAACAGTGTTTATCATTTGTGATAATACACTCTCCTTTCTGCCTTGCCTTTTCATAAAGCCTAAAAACTTAGGTTGAATTTAAAGCTGATAGCTAGCATTACAGAAGTGAGTATAAATCAGAAAGTTGACTTCAGTCTGTCCTCTCGTGGGTCATTAGAATTAGAATAGATATTGTATCTCAATTTAAGATTTACTGATATCTTAGCCAAATTGGCTATGCTGACTGGTATTGATAGGATTTAAATTCCAACAATACTTGGAAAGCCACAGAATGCCTATTATTATTATTATTATTATTATTATTATTATTATTATTATTATTATTATTATTATTATTATTATTATTATTATTATTATTATTCCCCCCTCTTGTAATTGGTTTTATTGAAGGGCTTTTAACTGTTTTTATATTGTTTTTAAGTTTTGCTGAGCAGCCAATGAGGTGTTCGCTGGACTGTGTACACCACCCAGAGTCTATTGATAGGGGAAGGTATATAAATCTAAATAAATAAATAATAAACTATTCAAATAACCTATAATATTTGCTTAGTAGCATCAGTTGTAAAGTGCAACTAAATTGCATCTGGTTTGTGTGGTAAAGAAAAGCTCCGTGATATAGACAACAACTACATCCACAGAGAATATGCAGAGTGAAAAGTGTGTTACAGTATATTGGTGAGTATCCTATTGAACTGCTGGGCAGAAAGTCCTGGCAGCACAATAACAGAGGACTGCACTGCTTGTGCAAAGAGTGTGCTCTCACACTACTTGTGGGACTTTAGTGCAGGAGAAGCTCAACAGTTACTGACCACACATCAATTATATTTGAGTTCCTGGTTTTGCCAGCTGTGGTATGTTTAGGCATAGTGACAGTTCTGATTAAACATATGGCAGACATAGAGATAGATGATAGTTCTAGCTTTTAATACTGAATTAGATTTAAAAAACAACAACTGCTGACTGGGATTTTGTGAAAGTGATTATGACATGTCTTTGGAATTAAGAGTTTTGCCCTCTTAATAGTAGAGCCACTGCTCTGTGACAGTATGCATTGCAGTCAAATAAAGAATCAGTTTTTTTTGTTTTTAGTAGATATAAGACCGCTTTTCTCTGAAGACTTACAGCCTTAATGTTGCTTGTAAATTAGGTGAATTTTTCTTAAAAGTTATGCTGCAGTTCAGTTTATTTTAAAATATCTGTGAATATTGTTTGGGTTTCATTACAGCCTCGGGCCTCTGGTCAGTAAAGTGAAAGAATACCAGGTGGAGACAATAGTAGATACCCTCTGTACTAACATGCTTTCTGATAAAGAGCAGCTGCGTGATATTTCAAGCATTGGCCTTAAAACAGTCATTGGAGAACTTCCTCCTGCTTCCAGTGGTAATTTTTTCTTCTCTGTATTTGGTTTGATCTTGGTTAATGAACTTTAGTTAAGATATATTCCTGACAAACACTTGGGGCATTTTTTTGCTTTAAGATAAAATGCTTATCTAATGCTTCAAAACTAATGGAGATGAGAGGAGTGGTAATCCTTGCTGTTAAGTGTCTTTATTTTGTTTTGATTTCTAGCTGGGGTATTTCTGTATTTGAGGAAAGAGGAAGCAAGAAAAATTATAAGAAATAAAGCTGATGGCCATACTAGTCCTTGGTTGAGATTCACTATGTGGTACTGTGTAATAGTGTTCTGTTAATGCAGCATGGCTCAGACTTTATGCTGGAAGTGTACAGGTTGTGTGTATTGCTTTTTGCACACTAAACTTTTTCTGCACTGTGTGGTGTAACTGTCACTCGCACAGCACATGTTTCAGAGGGAGTACTGTTTACAATAACCCAGTGGCCCTCTGGTGTTATAGACAGGCAATTTTATATTCCATTTCACTTGAAGCCATCTTCAAATAGGTGTTTGGCAATTGAAAACATTTATCATATTTATTAAAATACTTCTAATCTAGATGTTGTGGTGGGTTGAAAAGTTTGAGATTACTTTAAAACAACCTAAAACAGTCTAATTCAAACAGAATAAAACAGATGAAAAACCAAACCATATAGCCTCCACATGTTTGAAAATAGCTAGTTTTTAGCTGTAGATTGAGTTAAGAGTGATGTTGTCATCATTTAGACCTGCAGAGGGAATGCAGTCTGTAACAAAGACACTATCTGAAAAAGCTGTCTTGTACTGCTAGTCCTAATCCAGCTCTTACTCTCTTGCTTATCCGTTTTGTTAATGTTAACTGTGAAAATGGTATGAAAGTATGAACATTTTAAAGTTCTGCTTGCACATGAAAATGTCACAGTCCTCTCTCCTTGTAACCTTGAGAGTGAGTCCTGTTGCTTGTGCAGACTGAGCATTACCACCCATGTGTTTTTGTGCTGTGGGCCAGACCATGCTCCCTCAGACAGCTGAGTGGACACGTGATTCCCCCACCATAAACGCTGCCATAAAACACGTCCGCGGCTGCCGTAAATACATTTGCAACAGTCACAGGTACATTTACGGCACATTTTTGGCAGATTTCACCGTTTGCGGTAGTGGTGGCAGGAATGGTGCCGCTGGCAGGGTCCGGCCTGCGGGCTGCAGGTTGTGAACCCCAGTATTAGAGCTCACCAGCCAGGGGATATAAAGGTGTGTAGAAATCTTCAAATTACTATAGAAAAGTTAGGGGAGGGGAGATTCCCCCTCCCCCCCAAAAAAGCCCCCTGAGCCAGTTTGGTAGGCACAGAATGCCAAACCTAGAAAACAAAAAGTGAAGGGTGATGGAGCACAGTGTCATAACAGAGGACTTTCCTCTTTCAGTGGTCCTGCTTTAGCAACTTGCTTTTCAGATCTGCCTTCTAAAATTTAAAATCTAAGTATATTCAGCTATGACTGAGAGTGAGTAATAGTTATAGTAATTACACTTACATTCCACCCCATAGTGTTTGGTGCACTCTCTGGCCGGTTCACAAGGTAATTGGCATTTTACCCCCAATATGCTGTGTACTCATTTGACCGACTTTGGAAGGATAGTTGATTGAGTCAATCTTGAGTCTTGTCAAGATCGAACTCTAATCATGAGCACAGTTTTGGCTGCAGTAGAGTAGTTTAACCACCGCACCACAAGGACGTCACTCAGAATTTGCTTTTGCCAGATTTTGGTATGTGTGGGGTTTTTTTTAATGCACCCACAGCTTGCAAGGGTTTGTGTGTAAATTACTAGTTTACAGATTGTTATACAGTAATCACAATTTCCTCCATGGTTTATTTTAATAACTCAATTACAAAAGAAGCCACTTTTTTTTTTCAATTGCTGAAATCAATTTTAATTTGTTACAATTTTGGCATAAAGGTGTATGTGTATACCATATATGCTGACACCGTGTAATTTTTTGTGTGCCATATCTAGGTTCTGCATTGGCAGCTAATGTTTGCAAAAAGATCACTGGTCGTCTTACCAGTGCTATTGCCAAGCAAGAGGATGTATCAGTTCAGTTAGAGGCCCTGGACATCATGGCTGATATGCTGAGCAGGTAAACATGCGTAGTATAAAAGCTAGTGCACAATAATTCTGTAGTTTGATGAAACTTTAGCTCTTCCTCTTTTTTTAAAAGTACCTTTTGATCAGCTTCCAAACAAAGACTTTTCAAGATAATGTAAAGGTGTATGACAAAAGTAAATCAGAAATTTAAAAATAGCATGATTAAAACTGTTTGATACTATAACTAGTTAAAAATAACATATTAAACTATTACAGCCAGCTTAAAATAATTATAGTATACAAAAGTAAAGCAGCTTAGTTATTTTGAGCATTTTGTAATTAACTGGAGTAGATTATGTTCATGTCTGGGGATTCTTTATTGAAAACAATATTAATTTGTGTACCTTAATTGTTGCTAAATACATAAGAATTGAAATCCTCTTGTATAGCTCTTTGTAAGGCAGAAGAATTATGTCATCAGTGGTGAAACACTGCTAATTAAAGGCCTCCTTTGGTAATTTTGGATTGTACGTTACAGTTGCATTGTATATGAGTAGCATTTACCTCAGAATTGTTGAAGTCTTTAATTGTTGATGATTTTTCCACTGATGATGATGTCATTCCCCTTGTATACTTGGAGATGCACGACAGGATTTTAACCAGTGGTTAAAATGTGGAAACCTGAATTTGCATTACTTTATGCCTTCCTTTTTAATAATTAAGATACTATCTTTGTATATAATTTAAAAAATGCTTTAAAGTCATTATTTTAGTAAAAAAGCTGTTACTAAAATATCTAAACAATATAATCTGTTAAATTTACTATTTGTTTTTTCCCCTGAATTGATTTTTATCTGTTTTAAGGCAAGGAGGACTGCTCGTTAACTTCCATCCCTCTATTCTGACCTGTCTGCTTCCTCAGTTGACTAGTCCAAGACTTGCTGTGAGAAAAAGAACCATCATTGCTCTCGGTCATCTTGTTATGAGTTGTGGCAATATAGTGTTTGTTGACCTCATTGAACATCTGTTGACAGAGCTTTCGAAAAACGATTCCATGTCCACAACTAGAACGTATATACAGTGTATTGCTGCCATCAGTCGGCAAGCAGGTCACAGAATAGGTAAATAAATGTACATGTTACTGAAGCCTTTCTATTTTTTTAACATGAAAGTTTTCAAAATGTTTCATATGAATAACTGTTTATGTTGTTTACTATATCAGGTGAATACCTTGAGAAAATTATTCCTTTGGTGGTAAAATTTTGTAACATAGATGATGATGAACTTCGAGAATATTGTATTCAAGCATTTGAATCTTTTGTCAGGAGGTAAGGTTCTCTTTAAGTGCAGTTTGTTTTTGTTTTTTCTTAGTTAATGTTAAAGTATTAAAAAAAAGTTAAGACCCATGTCTTGAGTAACTGAAAAGGGTCTGGAGTAAAATGGACATGGGGAAAGAGGGTTTTCCTGATAGAAATCACAGTATTCTGAATATTTCATGTCATTACAGTTTACTGTTTGTGATAGTAACTGACTTTAATGGAGCTGCAATTGAATTGCAATTCAGATTGTTTCGTAAAATAATAATTTGTGTGATTTTTTTCACATGAAAGAAATTTCATCTTGTTTGTTAATGCATATTTTGTATAATACATTTTTCCACAGTCTCTGCCTAGAATCCTTTCATCTCCAGTAATACCTTTATTTATTTACACTTCCACTATCTGAAAAAGTGCAAATCTGGAGAGGGAGGGAAAGGTTTATCATGATGATCTACAGAAGACAGCAGAGGGGAAAATATACTCCTTCCACTCTGAAGGAATAAGCATCATTCAAGGAAACTATTGAAAGTAATCCTTGGACTCCTGTTGGGTTCCAAAGAATTTCTGACATACACTGGGTGAAGGGGGTTGGGGGAGTGCCAGAATAGAATTGATCGAGTTTGTTATTTCTTGTCTGCAATATATTTCTGTTAATCTCTGGAGTCAACAAACCCACTTTGATGATGTCAAATTTTTCTGATGGCATGTATAAACTAAATACTAGGGGAGGTAAAAAGCTTAATCTAAATTATCTAAATAGAAACCTGTGGAATTTCATAAATCTGACATCTCAGTTCAAAACCTTTTGGGCCCTATTTACACAAATATTTAGAAAAGTATATATGAATACATTGTCTAATAATGTGGATTTTACCTTTTTTTTAAAAAAAGGCAAGGTGTTTTAACAATAGCAATAAAAATCTGATTCAAATTAAAAATACTGTATTTCCTATATAATTTAATGTGTGAGTTCTCCCCATAGTCAGAGCCTTGTTCTGCCCTATCTCCCAGCACTGCTTTCCAATTTTGAGAGGCTGGCCAACTAAACATTATTGCCCCAGGAAGCGGGAGGGTTTCCTCATCTGTGTTTTAGAAAAGGTGACCCAGCTGGAATCAGGACATGAAAACTCAGTTGCTTCTTTCAACCTGATTTATATCTCAACTGCAGAGCATCTAGCCTCTTTGTTCATCATGAATGGCTAGTATGTCACCTAGTTAAGTCTTGCTAGTTAAGTCTTGCTAGCTGTGATATTGGAGCAGTGGTAAATAATTTTGTCAAGTGATGTAAGTAAGTTTCTTGGAGTAAGTGTATCTGTCATAAAAATGATAAGCTAAATAGGCTTCACTGTATCAACATAATTTTGTTGATGGACCCACTTGTATCATGTAGCTCTGTAGTTACGGCATGTATTTGGCAGTTACCTAATCAATTAACTTTTACTGTGCAGGTGCCCTAAAGAAGTTTATCCTCATGTAACCACCATTATAAACATTTGTCTTAAGTACCTTACTTATGATCCCAATTATAATTATGATGATGAAGATGAAGAGGAGAATGCTATGGATGCTGATGGTGGAGATGAGGATGATCAAGGTAACGTGTTGGGAATGAAATGTTCAAGTCACTAAATATAAGCTGTATAAATTATGTTCTGAGTGAAATTACTTTTGAAATGTGATGACTGCTTGATTAGAAGGAGCCATTCTCTAATGAAAGTAGTTTTCTTTCTACCAACTGAACTAGCTAGGAGAAATCAAATTTTGTAGAGTGCAGATCAGGTGTTAATAACTATTGGAGAGTGATGTGACATCTACAACACAGCAGTGTTTTCTTATAATATCCATTTGTTTCAATTTGGTTTACATGAAAAAAATGCCTGCTCGATAGTATTGTTGCAGATATTCAGTGGAACCTCATACAACAATCACCCTGTATAGCAACGAAATCACATAACAATTAGGGGGTTTATTTTTTTTATTTTTTGGGGGGGATAGCTTCCCGCATAACAATTTTCCCTATGGAAAAAAACGTACAACAATTTTTCAATGGGAAAAACCACTTAGCAAAAAAAATCGTTGTACGATGCATCCCATAAGGAAAATCACTATACAATGCATGTATCGTATAGCAATTCTTTCTTATAACACCGAGCCCCATGGAACGGATTAAAATCATTGTATGAGGTACTACTGTATTTGACATAGAATTGCCTAATATTGATGGTTGTAGATAATCTTAGTGTCCAACAACTAAAATAAAAAACAATCCGTAGGCTAAGAACTTTAAGCATGATTATAAATAACATGGTATCTTTCTGTTTTCAAGGGAGTGATGATGAATATAGTGATGATGATGACATGAGCTGGAAAGTTAGACGTGCCGCTGCCAAATGCTTGGATGCTGTGGTCAGTACACGGCATGAAATGCTCCCAGAGTTCTACAAGACAGTGTCTCCGGCTTTAATTGCTCGGTTCAAGGAACGAGAGGAGAATGTAAAAGCAGATGTTTTCCATGCTTACCTTTCTCTTTTAAAACAAACTCGACCTGTGCAGAGTTGGCTCTGCGATCCTGATGCAATGGAACAAGGAGAAACCCCTTTAACAATGCTTCAGAGTCAGGTTAGTGGATGAAATGACAATGTTTTATAGCTCAAAAGGTCAAATCATTTTTCTCAGAGCAATGCTTAAACTTTATTGTTCCTAGCTATACTCAATGATTAAAAATCTGGTTTGAAATCAGGTACTAGTGCAGATGTCTTCTGCTATGTAAATATGCTGCCTTACTAGTCAAGGACAATTGATGTTATGCAGTTGCTTGTGATTTATGAAGGCTTAAAATATCTTCAGAATATCAGAATATTTTTGCTGTTAATGCAACCATGTTTGACTGGGAATAGAATGATGGACTAGATAGGTCTTTGGTTTGAGCCAGCAGGACTTTGCTTATAGATAAATAGAGATTTATGTATACCCCACCCTCCTGGTGCAAGCACCACTCAGGCGGCTTACAACATAGAAAAAATTAACAATACAATATAAAAAATTAACAATACAATGTGCAATAAATATACAAATACAGTAATACAATATACAGTAAGCAAATAAATAAATCTACAATATACAGTAAGCAAAAAATCAGTCTACAAAGCAGCACATAATCATTTCCTTACGGTCCTGATGGAGCCAATGCTCAATGTCCTCAGCGGACCAAGGGAAGGAAACTCCGCATCTCGACGTCGTCGGCCGCAACAGTTCTTTTTTTTGGGCCGCAGGAGGCCGGCGCAGGTTCTCCCAATCTGTCTATGTCATAATATTTACTTAGGAGCTATCCATAATTTGTAGCTTTTATATGCGAAGCCTACTAACTGCTGAGCTGCATAATGAGTATGTAATAATTACAGGTTCCCAACATTGTTAAAGCCTTGCACAAACAGATGAAAGAAAAAAGTGTGAAGACTCGTCAGTGTTGTTTTAACATGCTAACTGAGTTGGTCAATGTGTTACCTGGTGCTCTCACACAGCACATTCCTGTACTTGTCCCAGGTATGAAAAATATATCTTAGATTTGGATTTACTTTTTAAATATTTGTGAAACTATAATCCTGCTGCCTGATAGTGTTTTCCAAAATGCTCAAATAATCTGTTTAAAAGTAATATATTAAGGCTATATTGATTCTTAAATTGTTCTCTTTGTTTTTCGCTGTATATAACTTTAATTTGTCATTGTGTATTTGATCCAACTTTTGCATTTTAGAACTTAATTCTATAGAAAACATTGGAGGAAAAGAGATGCTATTAATTGGTGTTTTTTCTAATATGTGGTTATAACAGTTTAGAAAGATGATTCTCTGTATTGTATCTATTTTTATAAAGAATCAATTTATGGGCCCAGAGCATATAACATTATGAATTCAAAGGTGTGATAGATATCACTATTTGGAAATATACCATTCATCTCTCAAAAGCAGTGGTGAATAAGCTTGTACATGGCAAAATGCAGAATTATACTGGATTTGGGAACAGTATATGTGTCTTTATAGATTTTCTGGCTTGTTTGATAAAATAACATTTGATATATTGAAGCTATAGAAGCTATAACAGTTTTTGATACCTGTTTTAAACATAACGGATAGAACTGAGCTGAGATAGAACTTGTGGGGAATCAGAGAAATTAATGGGGAGGAAGAGAAGCAGCAAAAGTAAAAGGAGTAGTATATGGATAAAAGAAACAAAAAGAATGGAAAGATTAGTGTGGGGAAAAGGGGGTTGTGTATATGTGATTGTCATCTATTGATTTTCCCAACAAAGTTCTGTATTTTAGTAGCAAATTCTGATTTCATACAAGAGAACCAAGTGTACATCAAAAGCATATAATACCTGAGTAGCCAGAATTGAAAAATAGATGGGACCACTGCCAGGATCTACTCTGCTTCTTTCTTAACATAATCTCTATCAAACTGTTTTGTGTAGTGGCATGAGGTTATTATGTCAGTTGTTTGCTGCTAAACTATTATAACACAGTTTGACTGCTGACACTGTGAAGGACATTTTGACTTTCGGGGATTGCTGACTAAGCTTTGGTTGTGCCAGAACTAAAACTAAGAATAATTGGCTGTTGCTCATATGGAATGCTTTGATTGGGAAAATGATTTTGAGTTTAGAACAATTGTAGTTTGTTATGTCTGATACTTCTATGTTTGGAAAACTTTCTTTAGATCAGATATTGAAAATCAGATTTGTGACCTGAAATTGTGCAATGTTTTCTTACAGGCATAATTTTTTCACTGAATGACAAATCAAGTTCTTCTAACCTGAAGATAGATGCTTTATCGTGTCTTTATGTGATCCTCTGTAATCACGCTCCCCAAGTTTTCCATCCTCATGTTCAAGCTTTGGTGCCTCCTGTTGTCGCCTGTGTTGGAGACCCATTCTACAAAATAACATCAGAGGCACTTTTGGTTACACAGCAACTTGTGAAAGTCATTCGCCCTCTGGAACAGTCATCTTCTTTTGATGCTACTCCTTATATCAAAGATCTGTTTATTTGTACAATCAAGAGACTTAAAGCTGCTGACATTGATCAGGAAGTAAAAGAGAGGGCAATTTCCTGTATGGGCCAAATAATTTGCAGTCTTGGCGACAATCTTGGCTCTGACTTACCAAGTACACTTCAAATCTTCCTAGAACGACTGAAAAACGAGATCACTCGGCTAACCACTGTGAAAGCTTTGACACTGATTGCTGGCTCCCCTCTAAAGATAGATCTGAGACCAGTTCTAGGAGAAGGTGTCCCTATTCTTGCATCTTTCCTCAGAAAGAACCAGCGAGCTTTGAAACTTGGAACTCTTTCTGCTTTAGATATTTTAATCAAAAACTACAGCGACAGTTTGACAGCTGCTATGATTGATGCTGTCCTGGATGAGCTACCACCTCTTATCAATGAGAGTGACATGCATGTTTCACAAATGGCCATCAGTTTTCTAACCACACTAGCTAAAGTTTATCCTTCTTCCCTTTCAAAAATCAGCGGCTCCATACTGAATGAACTTATTGGGCTAGTGAGGTCCCCACTATTGCAAGGTGGAGCACTTAGTGCCATGCTAGATTTCTTCCAAGCGCTGGTTGTGACTGGAACAAGTAATTTGGGATATATGGATTTACTGCGGATGTTAACAGGGCCAGTGTACTCTCAGAGTACATCCCTTACTCATAAGCAGTCTTACTATTCCATTGCCAAATGTGTAGCTGCCCTCACGCGAGCATGCCCTAAAGAGGGACCAGCAGTAGTAGGCCAGTTTATTCAAGATGTCAAGAACTCAAGGTCTACAGATTCCATTCGTCTCTTAGCTTTGCTTTCTCTTGGGGAAGTTGGACATCACATTGACTTAAGTGGACAAGTAGAACTGAAATCTGTAATATTAGAAGCATTTTCCTCCCCTAGTGAAGAAGTAAAGTCTGCAGCTTCTTATGCACTGGGCAGCATCAGTGTTGGCAATCTTCCTGAATATCTCCCATTTGTCTTACAAGAAATAACTAGCCAACCTAAAAGGCAATACCTTCTGCTCCATTCCTTGAAAGAAATAATTAGCTCTGCATCAGTGCAAGGTCTCAAACCATATGTAGAGAATATCTGGTCTCTACTCCTGAAACATTGTGAGTGTGCAGAAGAGGGTACCAGGAATGTAGTTGCTGAATGCCTGGGAAAGCTTACTTTAATAGACCCGGAAACTCTACTTCCACGTCTCAAAGGATATCTGGCATCAGGTTTGTAGACATTTAAATCTTGATGTAATGTATTCAGATCTACAACTTGCTTTTTCTGGAATATTCTTGTTCAGATATAATAGGTAAAATACGAAGTGAATATATAACTGTGTTTTTAAAAATCAATATTTATAGTGTACTATCTACAGATTTGGTGAAGATAACATGTCTAAGTTTAATCTTAGTCAAGTTAGATCATATCTAGGAAATAGTTTAAATAATGTGATTTATCTACACACACTCAATATGCTCTTGATTGTAAAACTGTAATACTGTACTGGTTTTCCAGAATCGTCTTGCACAGATTGACTCTGTTCAGTAATTCTCTCTTCATTGACACATATGATGTCAGAAAATGTGTTTACCGTATTTATTCGAGTATAACGCGCACTCGTGTATAACGCGCACCCCTAATTTTCCATGAAACCTCGGTATAAAATTTTGTTTCACACCACTCTCTAACATTCGTCTCTGGTACAGTGAATTCTCGGCTAGCTGCTCGGTTTCCATGCATTTCAGCATGATCAACAACTTTGAGCTTCAACGAAGCGTCATATGCACAACGTTTACGCTTGATACCCTGAGATGCCATCTAAAGGGGAACCAGTTATATTGGTGAAAAAGAGCACGCCTTAAAATATTGAGGGAGGGGGGATAATCAGACCCACCTGTTGCAGAAAATGCAATCCGAAACGAGCACACCTTAAAATATTGAGGGAGGGGGGGGGATAATCAGACCCACCTGTTGCAGAAAATGCAATCCGAAACGAGCACTTCCGACCCCCAGGAGCCTCGCTCGAACTGCGAGCTACCTCCGGGCCACGCCTCGTCTCCCGCGCCACCCAATCAGATCCCGTCAATTTCTTCAAAGCCACCCCCCCCGCCTCCCCTTCACCCGCCGCAGCAATAGACAGCCGACCCAATTCTAAAAAGGAAGTAAAAGAGGCTCGTTTATAACGCGCACCCAGTCCTCATGTATAACGCGCACCCAAACTTTGATTTCTTTTTTTGGTATAAAATTTTGCGCGTTATACACGAATAAATACGGTATGTTCAGAGAAAGAGAGAGAAGGGTCTTTGCTCATGCACATACCGTATTTTCGGACCATAAGACACATTTTCCCAAAAAAAAGGGGGGGGGATGAGGGTGTGTCTTACAGTCCGAATGTTATCCAGCAAGGCTATTGTAAAAGGATATTTTACAACAACCGCGGCTGGCTGAAGACCACCACCACAGCTGTTCCAGGGCCAGGGAAAGAAAGGCCAGGGAAAGAAAAACATATGTTCAGCGGGCTATTACCACAGGTGGCCACAAGAGGGCACAAATCGCAATTTCCCATTTAAATGCATTGGAAATCAATTTCTTGTACAGTATTCTAAAGCTTTTCTGTTTGTATGTTCCCAATGCATTTCAGTGGGAAACCAAACCTGTGCATTTAAAAAAGGGTTTCATTTACCTTTCTTGCCTTTATCCCTGCTCCATGTGGTCAAAATGGAGGGAGAAGCCATGCTTCCTGGTTGCAGGGAGAGCAAGAGTCTAGGCTAAAGCATTGCTTCCTGCCTCAGTGCAATTGGCTTGCCTGCCTATTTCCCCTACCATGCTGCCACTGTTTGGTGGTGCAAATACAGTACTATTTGGTTCAGAATATTTTTTCTTGTTTTCCTGCTTTAAAAACTGAGTGTGTCTTATGGTCAGGTACGTCTTACGGTCTGAAAAATACGGTAGTTGCTGAAAGACAGTTGCTTAGATTGCTACTCTGAAAGAATCATATCTCAAGGAAATTATAAAAGAACTACCAAATTTTTCCAAAATGATATTAAGAGAAGCTTCAGAAATAATTAGTCAGAAATGGAAAATAGGGCTGATTAATTTAATTTAATAGATTTATATACCGCCCTATCCAGTGGACTCTGGGTGGTGTACACAAGTTAAAACCAATATAAAACAATTAAAAACCTTTAAAAACATAGCAATATTAACCCATAGCAATATTAATGGCTGTGCCATTTACTATCTAAAAACAAATATAAAATCTACAAAACCTTAACATTAAAAAATTAATTACAGGAGGGGAAGCCTCAGATGAGCCAAAAAAGGGAGCTTGTTGACAATCCCGGCCTCCAGACCCATTTTACCAACGACATCTTCAATTCTTTTCTAAATGGTAGCAACTGGGCCTGGAGGTGTAGTTCTGCTGGGAGGAGGTTCCATAGTGTGGGGGCTACAACTGAGAAGGCCCTTTTCCTTGTGCTGGAGAGACGAGCTTCCTCAACAGATGGTACCTGAAGGGTGCCCTCTTGGTTTGCTCTCGTGGGACGGGTCGATGTCCTAGGGGCCATGCGATCCCTGAGGTATCCTGGTCTGCTACCATGAAGGGCTTTAAAGGTGACAACCAGAACCTTGAATTGCACCCGGAGACATATAGGCACCCAGTGCAGCTCCCACAGCAGCAGCAAGGTGCGGGCGAAACGACTACACCCCACCACTGCGCGGGCTGCCACATTCTGGACCAACTGCAGTCTCCGGATGGTTATCAAGGGCAGCCTCATGTAGAGTGCATTACAATAGTCCAAACGGGAGGTGACCAGGGCATGGGTGACTGTGAGCAGGGCCTCCCGGTCCAGGAGTGGGCGCAATTGATTATTAACATGCACCTGCCCGGAGGCCCTCCTGATCAGATCTTTAAATTGTCATATGTATAGGGTCAAGTAGCTACTGCTGTACTCAAAAATGTTAGGAGAATGAGGCTATAAGAAATGGTATGTAGATGAAGAAAATGTCAATATTTAAAAATTTGAGTATTACAGCTAAAAATCTGATGTTATGTTTCCACATTGTTGCTTGGAAAAAATGAAAACATTAATTATTATGGCCGATTCTTTGCTGTTAGGATCATCATATGCTCGAAGTTCCGTGGTCACTGCTGTGAAATTCACCATCTCCGATCATCCACAGCCCATAGACCCACTACTAAAGAATTGCATAGGTGAGTGGAACTTCTGTGATTTTCAAACAGTTTATACTTCTGTTGGCACTGTTGTGGAATCGTTACCATATGAAACTTGGGTGCGGGTGTGTATTTTTGTTGTAAAACAAGATGTGTTCTCTGTGTGCTCTCTTTTGCTCATGATATAACAACCTTGGCGGCAGCAGGAGTTTGGTAAAACACTCACACGACAGAACATATATTTCCTCTAGCACCAGACTGGTAGCTTTCAGTACATTTAGGTGGGGAATCAGTGTCTTGATGATCAAAGTACAGTGGAACCTTGGTTAACATAAAAATTGCGTAACAAAAGGAAATCCATAGAAAATAGAGGCTCGGTTTATGGAACCCCCCCCCCCCCCCCGGAACGGATTAATTGGTTTTCAATAATTCCTATGGGAAACCGTGTTTCAGTTAAAGTATTTTGGTTTTCAATGCATTCCTATGGGAAATTGCATTCAATGCATGGGAAATTTGGTTAAAGTAGTTTTTGCTAGAGAATGCATTAATTACGTTAACTGAGGTTCTATTGTACAATGGTGTTCTCAGCCTATATTCAAGAAAGGTGATACAGCTATAAGTACTGTTAAGCATTCAGTGATGCTTCTATGTGAAGCAAATTTTTTTGTAACCTAGTTATTTACACTATTTAATTATTGTCTTTATTAGTTACTGAAAGCTGTGAACATATTGGTATAACATTATGCAGGTAATGTATTCTTAGAATGGAGACATTCTTTGAATGTGTTGCAAGAAATTTTCTATTACATGTGTTCATATTTATATACATATGTGTATTGGCATGGTATAAATATTGTGGTTCATAATGTTTTCATGGGAAATTGAATTGAACTCAGTTTGGGGGAAATCTTGGTCTTTTTATTTGGGAAATAAGGCACTACTCTGGCAAGGAACCTAGGAAAATCTTACTTGCTTTAATTTGATAATGTTTCTCAACTCTGGTTTGGTTCCTTTGAAATGTGTTTTTCCCTACATTACACAGCAAAATTCTCATACTGTGAGATAGAGTATTCAAGACTAACCTAATTATTTGCATATGACACTTTTGAAACTGTGCCATCACTAGATTAGCTTTAGGGAGGATAACAACAAGGATTCTACATGTGTGATTATCAGATACACCTGAAGCAAATTCATATAGCTATGACAAAATAGTGCCACCACTGGGAAGACAATTAGTAAAACATGTCTTCAATATAATGACTTTGCAATGTAAATTTATTGTAGAAAGCACAAATACATATAGAAATGGTAGTGGATGCCTTACTTGCATGAAAATGTAGGCTTGTGGAAGAAGCAAGTTGAATTTTTATAGTTCCTACTCCGTAACCTTTTTTTTAGTATCTCTATCATGATTTGCATGATAATGAATACTTTATCCTTTACATTATATGGACTCATATTTTAGAAAGATCATGAAGCAAAGCTAATGCGAACTGTGAGGTTATATTCACACCTCATTCTAATCCAGAATTTCCCAAACTGTGTTCCACAGAACACTGGTGGACTTCTATTCCCAGAAGCCTAAGTCAGTACATTGGCTGATCATTGCTTTGGGGAACTGACTTAGGCTTCTGGGAATTGAAGTCCAAAATCCAAAGATTGACCAGTGAGTCTAAAAACCATAGTTTAGTGAGGAGTGCACAAGCAAGAAGAAATCTCATCAAGGGCTCACAGCTCTTATTCATTTTGCTCCTACACCTTCAGGATGATATGTATGAAATGTGAAGTGCATAATCCAGAGTCTAAAATCCCAACTTGTTGGTAGATGCAGAGGTGACTGGTGGCTTTTTCCAACTTTAGCTTTAGCTGGTAAAATGGTTGTAGTTGTTCTTCAGCAAGTATAGCTTTCTTTTAGTGGCTCAGCCTTTGGAAACCTAAAGGTTGGATTATTTTTGTTGTTCAGTCGCACAGTCGATTCTGACCCTTTGCTGCCATTTTGATTTTGTTTTGCCTGGGCTTCTGGGAATTGTAGTCCAAAACACAAAAATCAAAATGGCGGCCACAATTATTATCAGCTGTTGCTCAGCACAGGAGGGTCCTAGGAAGACGGGAATACCGCAGAATACCTCCTCCCAGACCCTCCTGGGGAGGCAGAGCCAGAAACAGGGACCCAAAAATGGCAATTTTTTTCATCCTCAACCAGCGTGTACAGGTAGAAGATCAAACACGATGCATCCGATAATGACACAGATGCATGACATTTCAAAAAATATAGCTTCGTTATGCGGTTTTGTAGTTATGCGAGCGCGCCTTTGTCCGGGGTTCCACTGTACTTAGAATACCCTGGAAAATTTCGTCTTGAATTGGTGTTGACTTGGTGGCATATAATAATTATATGTGTCTGGCCAGACATCCCACTATGGTAATAGAGTAGACCATATAGACAGCAACTCGACGTCAAGTGTTGGGCAGTGGTAAATAACCTGACTCCCTAAAGAGGCCAACAGCTACAGGCGGATGAGTCCCTTTAGGTGGGATAATGGTCCCCTCAGTGGAGAAAATGTCACTGGAAACCATTCTGGGCCCAACTGCAAAATGAGCAGAGGAGGAACCACTTTCTGATTCCCAACAGTAATGGAGGCAGAAGAGGCCGTGCCAGATGGATTGACTGGCTGTGAAGGCGCACCTTGATAATATCCTCAAGGCTGTGGCAGTCCATTCCAGTCCCGATGTTAAATCCTGCCTGTGTCATTTCATATGTGTAGCAGGAGATGGCTCTGTGATCACAGTGTGTGGGCTACTTCATGGCAAGCTGGGATCCACCCTAAACAAATCCACGCCATTGGCATTTTTCCTGCTTCAGGAAAAAATGCATTCTCGGATACAAGTTGCAGACAGCAACGACGATAATTATGGAAGAGGGAAGGGTGGAGCATGCAGGTTGGAGGCTGTCTGTGGTTCCATCCTGCTCATACATGCTATGCTAATTATATATTTTGTGAAATCAGATGGTAATAAGCTTTTTATTATTATTTCAGGTGACTTCCTGAAAACACTGGAAGATCCAGATCTTAATGTGAGAAGAGTAGCTCTGGTAACATTTAATTCAGCGGCACACAATAAACCATCATTGATAAGGGAACTTTTGGATACTGTGCTTCCGCATCTTTATAATGAAACAAAAGTCAGAAAGGAACTAATAAGAGAGGTACGTAAACCCCTGAGGTGATGCAAATGGGTGTGCCTAGAGAAGAATAAGGACATCGTTCAGTAAAGTATCTTTTCATTGCCTGTTCACTGGGCTGGTATCACTTTTACAGCTTTTATAAGCCAGGATGAGGCTGCGCCTGAGGACAAGTGGGGAGAGACTCACCACTCCAAGCAGCTTTTCCATGTTGTCAGGAAAATTGATCCTTATTCATTGACATTGAAGAGAGTTGCTTCAGGTATCTCACAAGGAGTTGTGCGTAGTGCGGAATCTAACCTGGAACAGAAACAAATGGTTCTGTTTGCAAGATATTTTTTAAACTTGTCACAGTAGACTTCAAATGATTCCATCTTAACATCCTGTAGGTTAAGGTGTAATAATCCTGAACTGTAATAGATACCTCACCTTGCCGGTACTTGACATAGTAGAGCACTGATGGCTAACCTTGTTCTTGGAAGCCCAAGTCAGCACTCCTGCTGATCAGGACTTCTGGGAATTGAAGTTCCAGAGCACCTGGAGTGCCAAGGTTCACCATCACTATAATAGAGACAGAGGAGACAGAATTTTTCAGTGTCTTTGTTGCCCTCATATTCAGCTTGAATTTTTCCTCTTCTATTATTCTAGCCACACATTTCCTTACTTTAAGCTCTTAAGAAAATCAAGGACCTTTTTCATTATCTCTTGATAACGAAAACTTTGGAGCAATCACATAAAATGTCCTGGCCATCTCAGGTTGATACAGTTGAGGGCCCTTGGCATGAATGTTGAAGGCCTCCCAATGATTAGTTTTGGGAAACATCGGCATCATGTCTGGTTAATCGGGGACAGATGTTCAGTACATCAAAGGATCCATCTTTCTCACGCTAGTAGCAAGTGGACATGTAGTGTATCTTGGAGACTGCTGTCTTGGTATTCACAATGGATCGCAATGATATTTCCTTCTCTTTGGATCTAGCCTACTACAGCACACAACAACGTCCTAGCCATAAGTCAAATCTAAACTTTATCCTCTTCACCCAACCTGGTTTCAGTCACTTTGTGTGTTTGGAATCAAATCCTGGATTGACACTCTTCCCATTTACTGATCTCTTATTGTTATGTATATCTATGCAAGGATATATACCTTATTGTCTTCTTTGTTAAAGCAAATAATAGTACATGCTTAATTTCAGTGAAATGTACGTTTAAAAAGTAGCTTTCTTTGATTAGGCAATGAAGACAACACTTTTTATGAGATTAACTTGAATTACAGTGACCAGTGTAGCGATTACAGCTGTGGAATTAGAAAACTACTGACAAATGTATCTATTCCATGTACTGAATTTCTGATTTGACTTTCAGGTAGAAATGGGGCCATTTAAGCACACTGTTGATGACGGTCTCGATATTAGAAAGGCTGCATTTGAGTGTATGTATACTCTTCTGGATAGCTGTCTGGATAGATTAGACATCTTTGAATTCCTAAACCATGTTGAAGATGGTTTGAAGGATCATTATGATATTAAGGTTAGCTCTCATTCTCTCTATATATGTATATCTTAACCATGTGAACACGCAGAGATTTTTTGAACAATGGTTAATTACTTTAAAACAGTAACTAAGGTTTGTGTTGTCCATTTTCTTAAAAGACCTGACACTCTTAGGTCTTATGGCTAGTTGTAGTCTTATGGCTACAACTGAATCCTGGCAAGACTGAGTGGCTATGGATCAGGGGCCCTGCGTTGTCTAGGGAATTACCATCTTTGGTTCTGGATGGGGCTGTTTTGCCCCAGACAGACCCGGCATGCAACTTGGGGGTCCTCCTTGACTCACGACTACTGCTCAAAGAGTAGGTGGCAGTCGTGACCAGGAGGGCTTTTGCACAACTTCGTGTAATTCGCCAGTTGCACTCCTTACTCATGGTCACATGCTCTGGTCACCTCCAGACTAGATTATTGTAATGCGCTCTACATGGGGCTGCCCTTGACGACCATCCAGAGGTTGCAGCTGGTCCAGAATGCGGCTGCACGGGTGGTGGTGGGCGTTATGCCCATGCCTCACCACTGCTTCGGGAGCTGCACTCGTTACCAGTTTGCCACCGGGTGTAATTCAAGGTGCTGGTTATGACCTTTGAAGCCCTATATGGTAGTGGGCCAGGATACCTAAGAGACCACATCGCCCTAAGAACATCTGTCCATCCAACTAGAGCGGACCAGAGGGGCTCTCTAACTGTACCATCTAGCACAAAGAGGAGGGCCTTCTCTATGTCCGCACCGGCCCTTTGGAACCTCCTACCAGTAGAGCTATGGTTGCAGACAGAATTGCTGCCCTTTAGGAAAGATATCAAAACCTGGCTGGCGGGGCAGGTATGGGTGCCCAATGGAAGTGTGGCCCCTGCTCACTGGCTCGTTTAATAAGCAGGGCCCTCCCTCGCTCTTTTTAGGAATGGGGTGGGTGGGTTTCTTTTTTATGTGGGTGGTACTTTATCTGTTGTTAACTTTTTATATTTTATGTATGTATTTTAGACTGTTGTAAGCCGCCCTGAGTCGGGCTCGCCTGAGTGGGCGGTGTATAAATTAAAAATTAAATTAAATTATGACTTAAGTATTTTGGCTGTGCAATAAGGGATGATATATCTGATTTGCTGCAAAAAATTGGAGGAATTTTTTTTCTTTTATTCTATTGTAAGCTATAACTTATTATTATTATTAATATTATTATTAATATTTAGATTTAGATTTAACATTTAATTCTGCTGTAATTTTACAATACCTGCAGCTCCCCCTCCCCCTGTAATACCCTCTTACAGCTTTTCTGTTTTCTAGTCTATGAAGGATTTTTGTAGTACAAAGCCTCCAACTGATACAATGTGTGTTTCCCTAATAAACGTGCAATTATTGTTCAGCTCCATTAATAAGAAATTAGGTGGTATGAACATCTAAAAGTGAAAGGGGGGGTATCTTCTGGGAAATCTGTTTTCTTCAGAATAGAGGCATTGTTTAAAATCTAGTGAATTGCTGTGTAGATAAATGGCTTTAATTTAATTATTCCTTCAAGTCTTGTGTTTATGTAGTTTAAATTTACACTACTGAAACACAGGAAGGAGTAAGGTTTTAGAAGTTTTAATCTAACCATGATTGACTGCAAGTGTGTCTGCTTTCAAATACAGTAGCATTAAATAGAAAGTGGAGCCCAGAACACCCATTGAGGATGTAAAAGGGATTTGGGAGGTGGATCTCCTGGCACCCTGAACAGAAGCATTTGATACTGCAATATTGTGTTGCTTCTCCTACTTGCTTGTTCAAACTGTCTTTCTCCCTAACCAGATGCTAACATTTTTAATGTTGGTGAGACTGTCTACCCTCTGCCCAAGTGCAGTATTGCAGAGACTGGATAGGCTAGTTGAACCCTTGCGTGCTACATGTACAACAAAGGTAAGGCATGGATTTATTTAAATTCTTTTAACGTCTATCATATTCAAAGAAGCTGTATTAGCCTGTCATTTGTTAACAGATTTTCAGTCACTGTTCAGTTTATTTAGTTAATATTTATGATTGAAGCAAAAGGTATCTGTTTTGTTTTGCATGGGAGCAAAAGTAATCTTGATAACATGATTTTATGACTGTTAAGAAGGCATTCAGTTCAGAGTAGTATCAGTGCTGGAAAATATCTGTTAGTTTGTACTTTTCTTTGTGTTCCCAACCTCTGCCAAATGTTCTAAAATGTTAGAAATTTAATGAATATTTTAAGTTAGTTTTGGGGCACAAATTAGTAACTACTACCAGAGGACCTGGTGTTGGCCGGGGGTACCCTACCCAGGCAAAGGAGAGACCTGGGGGCCTCCGCCCCCACCCCAGCTGCCTTACCTTTTTGTCTGCTGTTGTTGTGGGCACTCTCTCAGCCCCGCTGCAAGGCGCCATCTCAGCCTGACTCTGGCCTCCGCCAGCGGCCTCCCCAGCAACTACAGTCAGTGGGTAGCCATCACAGCCCAGCCCCTCCATCCTCCTGTGGGTTGTATCAGGCAGAAGGAAGGCTCCATTTGGGCAGGTGGGCAGAGAACCCATTGGGGGGCGGAAGCCTGCGGAAGGTGGCAGCCCAATCCTGTCCTCCGCCCGCCCCCCGGCTGTGGGTCTCCCTTCCCCTGAGGCATGCCTCAGGAGTGCAGAGGAGCCATGCCGCATTGGCAGCCCACCGACAGTTGTCGCTGGAGTGGGGGCAGCTGTAATGACCGTAATTGCCACCGTCTGTACTGGCGGCTAGGCCGTGCACCACCTGGAACACTGGGTAGACTTTGGCGCATGCATGGAATTTCACGCATGTGCCACAGCCTGGAACACCAAGCAGGGTTAGGCGCATGTGTGGATTCTCGCGCATGCGCAGTCACCTCCCCTGGTTGTTTCTGCTGGCCGGGGGAGGGTGGCGTTGCAGCCCCTCTTTGGGGGCAAAGACCCCAAGGTGGGCTGTTGGTTTCCCACGCCGGCCACCCCAGACGTTGAAGGTAGGCGTGCACGCAGTTTCCAGCGCAATCAGTGCAGGGGTGTCACTTTGTATGAGGGAGCCCTATGACGTCATGGAGCCCCAGATCTGGTCAGCTGGGAATTGGTTGAGCTGTGGCGATGACATCACAATCCCTCCTGGTTGGCTTTTTTCCCTTGCTTTTTCTCCTGTCGGTGGGGGCGTCCTCTTTGCAGATTGATTTAGGGGGCGTACCCCTCCCCATGGGGCTTGACACCCCCGCAGTGACCGTCTCTTCGGCCCAAGGTACGTATGTGCTGAGTTTCAGCGCAATCGGTGCAGGGGAGTGGATTTGTATAACCAACATACAGCACCGGACCTTGATTTTAGTTATATAGATAATAATTCCGGGTTGATGCACATGTATGGATTCAGTTAGCTTTCTGACTTAATTTCATTGTTCAGTCTGTTATCTTACATTTATTTGATGCTACTTGTTTGAATAAAACAGGTAAAAGCAAACTCTGTGAAGCAGGAATTTGAAAAACAAGATGAACTGAAGCGATCTGCGATGAGGGCAGTAGCAGCATTACTAACCATTCCAGAAGCAGAGAAGAGTCCTTTAATGAGCGAATTTCAGTCACAGATAAGTTCTAATCCAGAACTTGCAGCTATCTTTGAAAGTATCCAGAAAGATTCATCATCCACTAATTTGGAATCAATGGACACTAGTTAAATATTTGTTCAAAATAGGGACCATTATTTGAACCATACAATGCACTGAATTGACAAGTTTAAAAAAAATATCTAATCTTCACAATGTTTCATTTTACTTTTATGGAAACAGTTTGGCTTTCCCCCATTGTTGCTATTTCTAGCATTTATTCCACAATATGTATTTCCATAACTCAGAAATTGTAAGCCACTCATGTTTTGGTGGATTTGGACACATTGATTAGAAATAAAAGGTTACAATGCATGGTGGATGGAAATAGATTCCAACATCTATTTGCCCTGTGATGTTTAGGATTAAAAGTTTTAAAAAGTGACCATGATTTTCCTTTTCCTTTCTTGTAAAAAGCAACAACACTGTTTTCTGTAATAAGTGTCTGTCTTGAGTTGACTGGCAGGTTTTTAAAAATCTGCAATACTTAATTATTGTACAGATGACTCTAAGGGTTTGCAATCACAGCCACAGGTAAATGTCCTTTTTAAAGCTATAGAGTCAAACATGTTCCTGTTGAAACTATTTTTGCATGAATACATTTAAAATATATATAGTGTGTGTAGAACAATGAATTTCATTCATATTCAACTTAAAACAGTATTTTCTGGGATAATATATCTAGATATCAATTCTTTTTCATAGAGGTAGGTTTGCACTTGGGAATGAAAAATGTGAAAAAGGCTACCAAAAATGACTACCAAAATGAAGCCACTTTCTTGGCTTTGTTGTTGGCCAAACTTAAATCCTCATCTGTGCATGTTTCTGGCAGTAATCTGCAGACCAGTAAATGAGGTAGATTCTGTTTCTCTCCACCTTCACACCATGTGTTGTCTGCCAGCAGCCCCAACTTGAGCACGTTGGTCTTACATTTTAAGGCAGTGATGAGTATTGACTTGAAGTCATGTGCTCTTTTCTCTCCAGATGTGTAATTAATTTTACCTTTGATCACTTCAACAAAACCTCTTATTCTCAACTAGTTCCCACTTGCTCACATTTTGTCCACCTACATTTGACACTTCATGACAATGTACTAAAATAGTCTACACATGGTGGCAAATTAAATACAAACATAGAAATCTAACTACTTCAGTGTGACTGTATACTGTATTTAAGAAGCAGGTCAGTAGTAGATTTATGATACCCACACATAAAAATTGGAGGGGTGGGGAGGCAGAATGGCTAAGCAATTTAAGCAATCTCTACTGCCTGAGTTTTGCCTACCACTTCACAACCCAAAATCTCGATCCCGCCAGCATTTGAAAGTAATGATTTGTTTGGCTTTTAAAAGGCTAGAATTTGTTAAATACTGGCTCATTTCAATCCAATTGTTGCAGCATTTTTCTCAAGTATTAGCAACCAGAGTGGTACCCAGTATGTTGTAGTGGATATGGCGTGACTGACTAGAACTCTGAAAATCAGAGTTTGAATCCCCTCTCAACCATGGATATCTCACTTATCATGAAAGCCCCTATTAGGGTTGCTATAAGTCAGTTACAACTTGACACCACATAACGGGGCCCAAGATGAGAAACCCTCTTCTAGTGTCTAGATAAGTAACCTTGCTGTCTTCCAGATGTTTCAGGCTATAATTGCTGTCCATTGTCAGTCATAACTGAAGCTGTATGGAACATTGTAATGCAGAACATCAGGAGTGCACAGGTTGTCTAGTCCTGATTTACACGAAGTCTATCCTATCTAAGGTAGAAGGGAACTTTGAAAGATGCCAAATACTGTAGATCAGTGTTTCTCAACCTTGGGCCCCCAGATGTTCTTGGACTTCAATGCACAGAAGCTCTGTTCAGCAAGTATGCTGGCTTTGGCTTCTGGGAATTGAAATCCAAGAATACCTGGAGGCCCAAGGTTTAGAAACCCTGCCATAGATGATTCTATAAATTAGGTTATTGATGTGTTATCCTTGTCACATTGTTACAGTTGGGTTTCAGCCTTAAATGCGTTTGGGTTTTACTATCTTCCCTTTTTGACATCAAAGTTTGCATCAACTTGATCTGCTGTTGGAGGGATATTTTCTCACAAAAGGAGCATATTATACAGCCACTCACAACAATCAACATGATAAGCTGTGAATGATAAAAGGAGTCTGCTGTGCTCTCAACCACAAAGATTCTTTATCTGGCTGAGAGCCGAGGAAGATTTTTCAAGTACCTGCAATTGAAGAAAAGACATGCCCCATAAAGTACATAAAAAGTATTTTATGACACTCAACTAGAACCAGCACTTCTGCGATACCTTTCAGCCACTCATGGTCTCCTTGGTGTCACCCTGTGCTGTCGATACTTTCAAGTTTTTAAGTATAAACTGGCTCACGAATGCAACAAAAGCATGCCTGCTTTTCCCCAATACT
Source organism: Bradypodion ventrale (assembly GCA_035047345.1). Classification (NCBI taxonomy): domain Eukaryota; kingdom Metazoa; phylum Chordata; class Lepidosauria; order Squamata; family Chamaeleonidae; genus Bradypodion; species Bradypodion ventrale. The sequence continues at coordinate 192,108,226 of JAWDJE010000005.1, forward strand.
GAGTGGAATACCAAAGGATGACTGACTAGGACTGTCATCCTAGGTAAACTGTCTAGCGTTGACCCAGGCCTTGGAGAGAGAACTGACATTGATACCAGGGCAGACAATAAGGCTGAGGGTAGGAAGACTCGGAATAGTCTGATGCAGTCAGAGGAATTGTTGATGGCTGTAGGAGAGTGGAGCCTTCTGGAGGAGAAGGGGGCTGGCCTGGACATGGAAATATAAAAGAGACTAGTAGAGGTGGGGAAATTGGAGGATGAAAATTGGGAGAGGAGAGAAAAATGCCTCAAAGGAAAAGGGAGCCAGAAAGAGACAGGTGAAGATTATAAAGGAGATGGAGAAGAAGGTGAGTAGGAGGACAACATGATGAAGGAAATGGGTCTTGGTCCAGCTGAGGGTTCATAAAGGTAGGAGAAGGAATATTAACATCCAAGACAACTGTGCCCTCAACTTTTGGGGAAAATGTCAAGAGAGATCAGGCCTGAGGAAGCCAGACAGGTCCAGGGGAGCCGGCCCCAACCCAGCTGTGGCATTGGAGAAAGAAAAGGGTAAGAGCACCGTCTGTATTGACTGCAAGGGCAACTGCAATAGTCGTTAGCCCAGACCTGCTCCTTTGTCGGGACCATCTGTTCCTCACACTCCAGCAAAAATCCTTTCAACCCAGAGTAATCTCTGACACGGAATTATTATTACTCCCTGCAGGTGTACAGACCATCACTTACCCATAGGACAGACTATTTACTCTCACACCCCAGTGCAGTTAACGGGCGTGGAGAAAGATGAGGTTTGGTCCCCCCGCCCCAATCTTTTACTGAAAATATAGCCCTGAAGAGATGCAATCACTGAAATAAATTGTTGTTGACTGTTTTCTCCAAATCCCAACAAACCCCTCTTTGAACTCACTGGTGTCAACTCCATGGAACAGGAAATGGAGGAGGGATGGCATCTCTATTCCATTGGGGCCAACATGGCACATAGCATGTGAAAGTAACTAGTGGACTTGGAAAAATATAACAGCTCCTTTTGAGTTGTGCCTGGAAATGTACTGGTAGCCAGAGAATCTGCTGTAACAGGCAGATTTTGATCTCCTTGGAACAGATCCAATCAGGTACGTAGCTACACCTCTAGCATCCTAGCACCACTGAAGTTCTCAAGCCTCTTCCAAAGGCAGCCCCACATAGGGCATGTTACAATAATTCAAATGAGATATAACTAAGGTATGTGTCACTATTGCCAGATCAGACTTCTAAAGCAGGGGTGGCCAAATTTTCAGACCATGGGCTTGTCATGTGGTTCAGGGGGCTGGTCACTATTGCCTGTGGGCCGGATCCAGCCCCCTACGCCAATTCATCCGGTTCACATAGCCCTTGTTGCTCCCGGAAGCAGAAGTAAAACACCCGTATGGGTACGTTTTACTTCCGCTTCTGGGAGCAACGAGGGCTTAATGGGTTGGAGGAATTGGCGTTGGGGGCTGGATCCGGCCCACATTTAGTTTGGACACCCCTGTTCTAAAGGAAGGGCTATAACTGTCAATAGTTTTAACTCTGCAATCATACCTTTTGGCGAAGGCTGAAGCTTTGGTATCAAGTTCCAGGGGTGAATCCGGCAATGTGTTCAAACATCAAATCTTAGTTTTCAGGGGAAGTGTAGCCCCATCCAACACTGGTTGATCTGCCTTGTGGCTAACCATGAACAGCTCTGTCTTGTCTGAATTAAGCTTCATCCTATTCATTTACTGATCTTGCTTTAGGACTTACAGTTTCCCCTAAATACAATGGAAAGGAGAATTAAAGTTGACAATTTAGTGGCACCTAAACCCAAATTTGGGGATGTGGTGGCTTAGTGGCTAAGACACTGAACTTGGCGACTGGAAGGTCGGCATATCGACAGTTCAAGACCCGAGTGCTGCATGATGGAGTGAGCTTCCTTCTCCATCCCAGTTCCTGCCAATCTAGCAGTTAGAAAGCAAGAAATTGCAAGTAGATAAATAGGCACCACTTTGGTGGGAAGGTAACAGCATTCAGTGCGCTCCAGTGTCTAGTCATAACCACGGAAACGCCTGCAGACAGACAGTGCTATATTTTTGGCTGTGAACAAAGATAAGCACCGGACCCTAGAGTCGGGTACAACTGGCTTTTGAGCAAGGGTGGGTACTTAAACCCACATTCCAGATAAACTCTTCCAGCGTTTACATATGTACGTTAAATTGTATGCAGGACAGTGCAGAACCCCATGGGGACCCAATCACCACTCTCAGAGTTCACATTTGAAAGCACAATCTTAGTACAAACATCAAAAGATGAAGAACACAAAGTATGTTTGGAGCGTTGTGTGGAAAGAAATTGGCCACCTGAGATTAGATGTACTGTACATCACCAGACTGTAAGTGACAGCTGATTTCACCTCTCCAGAATGGAGCATTAACACCAGATCTCAGAGGAGCATTATGTAGCAGGAAATTGAAGATCAGCTGGCTGGCTAGCTCAGTAGTTAGGCATCTTGGGAGTTCAGTTCTCCCACGGTGCATCCTGAAAGGGCCAGCCTGCGTGGCTATGGGCAAGCTGTGTCGTCCCAGGGCACCTCCAGTAGAAGGGAATGGTAAACCATTTTGCTACACGCTCTACCTAGAATACCATGAAAAGGGTCATCAAAGTCAGAAGTTACTTGGCAGAACACAAATATTAGTATTAACTTCCACTTTAGTTTTATCACTATTTCACTACACGTATGATTCGGATGGGAGCAGGAGCATCAGTTTTGAAACCCATTGTGCATTTCACAGACTTTCAGAAGACAGGTTTTGCCACACACAGCAAGATAAGGTATACTTTATTATGTCAAATTGAAATTACTAGAAATTATTTCTCTTAGCATTCTGAAACAGAATTGTTTGGTTTTTTCCCATCTCCAGGAGATGGCAGTCTAAATGCACATTTGTAAGCTGTGACCAATATAGTACTTCCTATGCAAATCATGTTCTAGTGCCGTGATGGCAAACCTTGGCACTCCAGATGTTCTTGGACTTCAATTTTCAGAAGCCCAAGCCCCCTGTGAATCCACACAAATGTGTTTACTGCGATTCATCTGGCCTGCGCTGCCCTCGTCGCTCTCGGAAGTGGAAGTAAAACACGCCGGCGTTTTACTTCCGCTTCTGGGAGTGATGAAGGCAGCGCGGGCTGGATGAATCACAATAAACGCATTCATGTGGATTCACAGGGGGCTTGGGCTTCTGGGAATTGAAGTCCAAGAACATCTGGAGTGCCAAGGTTCACCATCACGGTTCACTGGAACAGCCTCAGGTTCACCATCACTGGAACAGCCTCAGGCTACAAGCACAGTCTAAAAAAGCTTAAGAGAATGCTGGTTTCCACTGTCTGTCCCCACCAATGCATTAAAATGGATAGGGTGGGAATTGATGGATATGTTTCTACCATAAAGTAACTAGGACGGTATATAAGGGTGGACTTCTACTCAGAAAAATTTTGCAACCTCTGCTGAAAACACATTAATTGGCTTCTTAGAATTTGTAACTTTTTGGTGTGGTGTTGCTAAACCTGAATATTGAATGCTGTATAAAGATTGTGTTCACACACCCAATTCCATCTACAGAAACCAAGTGGACTAGAAACTTATTTTTACTTTAACACTGATTGGAGGGCTCATTACAGGCATACGATGCACATTGCTCTACTCTCTCATAGGGGGAATAATGGCTAGAAGGCAGATACCTCACAGTAACTGATGCCTGAGACAGATCCTTCTGTTAGCATAAACAAAAATGGGCAAATTAACACCGGTGGATATCAAAGAAAGTTTCTATTGTTTCCTCCTAAATGCCCTCAGAACTAATGAAGCACCGAGCTACTGCTAACAGGGCTGGTGTCAAATTGTTTCCGACATGCAGCAGCTCTGTGAATAAACGGCTCCCACAAGGTGTTATCAACAGTGTACTATTAATGTTACTATTGTTACAGAATATTATACCAGCAGCTGCTCTCTATATTCTACATCAGGGATGCTTAAACTATGGTCCGCAGGCCAGATCCGGCCCCCAACACCAATTCATCTGGCCCACGCCACCCTTGTCCCTCCTGGAAGTGGAAGTAAAACACGCCTGTACTGGCCATACTTTGGGCACCCCTGGTTTAAGCAGAGAAAGTGGCAGTTTAAAATCTATCTCATCCTGTTGCAAAACAGATTGCAAGGTGCGTTTTACTTCCACTTCCGGTGGGAGGAACCACGTGACCAGCCTGCTGAACCACATGACTGGCCCATGGCCCAAAAAGTTTGGGCACCCCTGTTTTACATAATTCCAAATACCATGAGCTTAGAAACATGAACTCTCTCGTCCTAACAACTCATGTATCCAACTATTTGTGCAAGCCTTTAACAAACAGTAATTCTGGCAAACAATGTTTCCTCTTTTCTGATGCCAGGTTGTTTGGATAGCTATATGGGAGATGAAAATGTCACTTAGACAGCTGAAATTTCCTTTTTGCATCCCGCTTGGAAGGAGGTAGGGACATTCAGTTGTTCCACATAATTGTGTCTCACACTGCAAGAACAATTATGTGTGTCACTATAAGAATGGCCCTTGATGACCATTCGGGGGCTGCAACTGGTCCAGAATGTGGCTGCCCAGGTGGTGATGGGGTGCGGGAGGTATGCCCATGCCTCATCACTGCTTTGGGAGCTGCACTGGTTCATACCTGTCAACTTTTGGATTTGAAAATAAGGGAAATTTTGGCCACACCCTTCTGTGGGTATGGCCAAATCTGTGGGCGTGGCCAAATATAGCCATGTGACTTGCTGGCCTCTAGTCATGCCTGCCACATGGACATGAAAATGTCTGCAAACACAGGCAGCACTGGGTCTTTGGCTGTAAATGGAGATGAGCACTGCACCCTAGAGTTGGATACAACTCAGAGGACTGCCCCCACCCCCACCGGTGAGGCATTGCAGACCAACACAACGGGTTTCTTTGGGTTGAAGTGGGTCAACACAGCCTCAGAAGATAGAAGCTGTTTGAGCCCCTGGAATGCCCATTCCTGGCTGTCCCCCCACCGCCAAGCCACATACTTTTTGAGTAATCTATGCAGCGGTTCCACTACCAACGCCTTTCCCGGGAGGAAAGAGTGGTAAAAATTTAGGAGTCCTAGGAAGGACTGTAGTTCGGCCTTGGTGGTGGGGCGAGGAGCATCCTTCACTGCCACTACCTTGGACTCTGCTGGTTTTATGCCCTCAAAGGTTATTCGGAAACCCAGAAACTCTACCTCTTCAGTGAAAAACACACACTTACCCTTTCTCAACCTGAGCCCCGCTTTCTCAAACACTGTTAGTATCCGGTCTAACCTCTTGGCCAATTCCTGCCCCCCCCCCCCCCCCGCTGTTATCAGAATGTCATCAAAGTAGGGGAAAATACCTGGGAGCCCTTTCAACAATCTTTCTACAAGGGACTGAAAGATCCCTGGAGCCGAATTTACGCCGAATTGGAGGTGCGTAACTTTTAAAGCTCCCTTGTGGGTAACAATTGTCTGAGTGGCGGCTGTAGCTGGGGTTACCGACAATTGCTGGTATGCCTGGGCCAAGTCTAGTTTGGCGAAACACCTCCCCTCATGCAAGGTTGCTAGCAGGTGGCTTACCACCGGCACTGGATACGCATTTGGGTGAATTGCCTTGTTAATCGTGCACTTGTAGTCAGTGCAGATTCTGACCTCCCCATTAGCCTTGAGTGCCATAACAATGGGGGTTTCCCACTCGGCGGAGTCCACCGGCACCAAAATCCCCTGACCCACCAGTTTGTCCAGTTCTATCTCTATTTTGTCCTTTAGTGCAAAAGGCACTCTTCTTGGCTTCATCCTGATGGGTCGAATGTCGGGGTCCAATTCGAAAGAAACTGGGGGCCCTTTGAACCTCCCTAGCCCCTTCTCAAAAATGGCAGAGTGTGCGTTACACACCTCCGTGATCGGGTCAGCCTGTACGGCGTGTATGCCTCCAATGAAAACCCCCAGGGTCCCGAACCACTGTGTACCCAGGAGACAGAAGGACCCTTCCTTTAGGACTACTAGGGGCAATTGCACGGAGCGCCTTTTAAACTGAACCTTGAACTCTCCTACCCCCAACACTGGTATACTCTTGCCCTGAACATCCTGCAAATAAGTCTTAAGGGACTTCAGCTTGGGGCGTGACTTTGGGGGAATGCGCAGAAATTCCCTGTGGGAGACAATGGAGTACGACGACCCCGAATTGATTTCCATCCTTATTGGGACCCCCTGCACCAGTATCTCTACAAAAAACCGGGGCCGCCGCAGCTACATGCTGTGGACCGTCTGGTCACAGTCGTCGGAAACCCGTCGAGACACGCGGTGCTCCTGGGGCTCATTGTCATCGAGGATGTTCCCGACCCCGTCTGCCTTTCATTGGGGCCGTTCTGCCTGGCCCTTGCCGCCATCTCGATGCCGCCTGCAGACCCTTGTGATGTGCCCACGCCGCCCATAGTTGTGGCACTCCGCCTTCCGGAATGGGCATCGGCTCTGATTGTAGGATGCCCCACATCCGTCGCAGCAGCGGTCCTCTCTGGCACGATCTCGAATCTCAGGCCTCCTCTGCACCCGCTGCACGTCCTCGTCCTCGCTGAAGTCAGAGGTGGACGTGGTGGATTCAGAGGTCCCCTGCTCTCCGTGGGAGGAACAGCTGTGGACTGGGACCGCTGGCGGGGGCCCCCCAACCACGGCGGTCCTGGCCTGGCACACCCGTTCACCTTGTTGCACCGACTCAGCGGCTTGGGTGATGTGCAGGACATGCTCGAACGCGATGCTCTCGTCTTTGGCCAGTAGTTTTTTCCTGGCCCCCTCATCTCGCAGGCCCAGCAGGAGCCTGTCTCTCAGCGCCTCGCTCAGGGACGCTCCCCACTGGCAAGGCACGACAGCCACCTGCAGGGCTGCCACAATGTCTGCCACAGACTCACCGGCCCACTGGCACCACTGCTGAAACACCAACCTTGCCGAAAAAACCGTCACTTTCGGGCGAAAGTGTTTCCTCAGCTCGGCGAGGATCTCATCTAGGGGCACGGCCCTGAGCGGTCTCGGCATCAGGAGGTTGGTGGTCAGTTCCAAAGTCTCTAGGCCACACTGGGCCAGTAGGAATGCCCGGCGCTGGGCTTCCTCCTCGATGCCTTCGAGGTCCATAGCATAGAGGAACTGCTGCTCATAGAGTTCCCATTTTTCTGGCTTCGTGGTGTCGAAGGGCGCGATGTTCACCTTTCGGGATGCCATCCCATCCTCATCGCCAATTTGGTGTCTTGCACGTAAGACAAAGAAGGAGCCGCAGTAAGGGCTTAAACACAACTTTATTGCATGGTAGTCAGAGTGAACATGAGGTAATGGTGGACCAAACAGCTCTATTTATAGTACACTGTACATTTGAATAACCCGGGTGATAGTTCATTGGTTACTGTCTGCGTGACGTCATGGATCATCACGCCCACCTTCTCCAGGTGCGGTGCGGCGGGAAGGTTTCCCGCCCTTCAGGTATTCAGGGGAATCTGTATCATGTGACCTGGGTGCTGCTACTGGCGCAAGCAGCATTATTCTTAACAGCTTGCAACAATGTGTCACTGATTAGTTACAATGGATACAATTGCCGGATACAATCAGTTAAAGAGTACTTGTCACATTCTATTCAGTACATAACAATCACTTAACAGCAGCCACTGAAATTTGTTTGGAAGACCTGGAATCATCCTATTAATGGGTTCAATTGGCTTTCTCATGAATGGTTTACTTTACTACCAAGAGCTGTTCAGAATCTCATCATTTCAAAATCTATCAGACAAAATATGTTCCAATTTAGGTAGAAATTGTGTTGTACTAATAATCAAAAGCAGGAGTTGTCAGGCAGATTCTGGCTTGCTTCTGTGGCCAGGCTTCTCTAACAAGAAATTGCCCTTCCTTCCTGGCACACTGGTGACGCTTGTATCTCTCATTGACTCCACTCACTGAGATAATACTAGAGAAAAGACTAGACAAATAGAGACAGAAAAGGGTTGGTACAGATGAAACAAAGAACATAGTTTGGTCCACAAACTGATTTTTTTTGAAGCGAAAAGTATCGCTGTACACAGTTTGCATTATACATAATGTAGCAACAGTGAATTCAATGTGATCTTGGAATAAAGAGGGTGTGTTGTAATCTCATTGCATTGAAAATCATGTCTGACAACATTTTTAGCTCAGTTTAACTTCAACAAGTTTTAAACATTTAAATCTACATGCCGCTATAATAACTGCAGAGTTTGTGCTGTATCTCTGCAGAACTTACAAATAGTGTTTCCCAGTAGAAGTAATCATTGCTTACATCTTCACATCAGAACTAATTACAGAAAGAAACAATACCTTTTCATATTTGCTTCCTTTTAAGGATGATTGCATAGACCTATAGGGTGCTCTTTAAAACAAATAAAATTGTTTTCATTCCTGGCAATTTTTCTGATCACCAAAGTTTGGGCATTCAACTTTAACCATACCTAAAAGAGTCACCTCAGCAAGTGAGGCGGCATTAGACATTTGATTAATAAATAAATAAATAAATAAATAAATAAATAAAAGATAATAATCAACTTTAATGTTCCTTTAAGGCAGTGATGGTGAACCTTGGCAATCCAGATGTTCTTGGACTTCAATTACCAGAAGTCCAAGTCAGCACTTCTACTGATCAGGGCTTCTGGGAATTGAAGTTCAAAAACAGCTGGAGAGCCAAGGTTCTCCATCACTGCTTTAGGATATAATAGAGACTGGACATACAGTAAGTTCCAAAAATATGGCCTCTGCCTTCCACCACAGTGAAGATTAAAGGAGACACTCAAGGTATGAGTGAAGTCAGGACTGTCAGCTTTAATGCAAAAACTTAACAAAAGTGGGGCATTAGCCATTCAGCAAGTACTTGAAGTATAACAGCTTCAGGTGCTGCCAAACTGCTTCAAAAACAGGTGGGATATGTGAAAGTGTAGGCATCCTTTTTGTCTATTTCTTGCTCAGTTTCAGGCAGTAAAACTTTTTGAGTTAATTCTGACAAGCTTCAGTTCTAAATTAACTTGAATGTCCATGATCAAATTTTTGCAAGGTTGCTTTGGGACAAAGAGACTCAAAAGAGTCTAGTCTATGCAATTAGAAACTGAATTTCCTCAAGTATTTAAGAGATGCCTGTGTGTCATAGCAAGAGCTTTTAATCTTCTCTAAGTTGCTCATTAGCTTGCTTTATTTTGTTGCTGATCATCATGTAAACATTGATTTTGTCTCCATATCTAAATGCTCAAGAATGAAGCAGGATGGACCCTTTCTCAGCCTCTGAATCGGCACTAGATTTATACTGTATTAATTTCTAAAACAAGAGATGTCAAACCTACATTACTGGGGAACTTTATTTGCCTTGCCATCTTTCATCTGCTTCAAGATTTACAGTGAAAAGAAGTTTGGTACTTCAACCTTAAAAAAAAAACCTCTCTCCACACCCTCATTTGATTTGGTAATTCAGAGCAGGTTGCAATCCTGTACAGACAATACTCAGAAAATGCTATCCAAATAACTGTTACTGAAATTCTATTATTCCAAACATGGCAGTTGACCAACTATGTATAAAAGTGCCATTTGTATTAGAATAAGGGTTACCAACCTACAGCCCGCAGGCTGGCCACGGCCCCCAACGCCATCCGATCCAACCCATCGCTGCCTCTGCTGCACCCGGAAGTGGAACCGGGCACATTTACATCATCCATAAAATGTACCCTTGCATGCGCAAACATGCCTGTGGCTGGTGTAAATGCAGAAGTGGGTACATTTATGTCAGCTGTAAATGTGTCTGCTTCCAGGCATGCCACTGTCTGGGGGGCGTCGTCAGGCTCGCGATGGAAAAGGTTGTTAGATATTATAAAATATACATTTTAAATGCCTGAATGCAATTTGTTTTGCCACCACTAAGGTCTATCATTCTCCATCTGATTTTGTAATACAGTACAGCTAGAAACTGCCCATCTGGCCTACACTGGACACATTCACATCAGATGTTTCAAATAGTATGTTACATTGCCAGCATTTAGCTGAAGTGCTAGTTTCTTTTTAAGTAATCAAAGTGGTATCCAGTATGTCCAAGACATCAACTTTTGCTGAACCAAATATATGTAGATTTAAGTCATAAGAAACTCTCTAGGCCAGGGATGGTGAACCTTGGCACTCCAGGTGTTCTAGAACTTCAATTCCCAGAAGCCCTGATCAGCAAGAGTGCTGACTAGAGCTTCTGGTAATTGAAGTCCAAGAACACCTGACCTGAAGTGCCAAGGTTCGCCATCATGTCTCTAGGCATTAAAGTTGGGGATGTTTTTCATTAGTTAATTTGCACTGGATAGTCACCCTGCTTATTCAACTTATACACAGAGCACATAATGCGCAATGCAAGGTTGGACGAATCACAAGTTGGGATCAAAATTGCTGAGAGAAACATCAACAATTTGAGATACTCAGATGACACTACCCTAATAGTAGAAAATGAGGAAGACCTAAAGAAGCTCCTGCTTAGGTTGAACGAAGAGAGTGCAAAAGCTGGCTTGAGACTCTGTTGGATCTGGGCCGCGAAGTGGGTTGCGCAAGCTGGATCAGGGCCGCAAAGCGGCCGGTGGGTCCAGGTGTTCTAGAACTTCAATTCCCAGAAGCCCTGATCAGCAAGAGTGCTGACTAGAGCTTCTGGTAATTGAAGTCCAATAACACCTGACCTGAAGTGCCAAGGTTCGCCATCACGTCTCTAGGCATTAAAGTTGGGGATGTTTTTCATTAGTTAATTTGCACTGGATAGTCACCCTGCTTATTCAACTTATACACAGAGCACATAATGCGCAATGCAAGGTTGGACGAATCACAAGTTGGGATCAAAATTGCTGAGAGAAACATCAACAATTTGAGATACTCAGATGACACTACCCTAATGGCAGAAAGTGAGGAAGACCTAAAGAAGCTCCTGCTTAGGTTGAACGAAGAGAGTGCAAAAGCTGGCTTGAGACTCTGTTGGATCTGGGCCGCGAAGTGGGTTGCGCAAGCTGGATCAGGGCCGCAAAGCGGCCGGTGGGTCCCGGAGGACACTGGTCAAGCAAAGACACACGAGGCAAGATGGAGCGAAGACCAGTGGTTTAATGATCACAAATCATGAGAATTTATGCTGTTCTGGCTGCATGCATAAGCGTAGCGATACGGTGCGAAACCTGACTTCACACATCGTGTTTACACAAGTTAATTGGGGAAGTCTACACCAGGGGAAGTTCATTAACTAACTTAATTAACTACAGGGGAAATACATTGTTCCTTGTTATCGGGAGTAAACAAGTGGGCAACATTGACTCTAGGGCTTTAAGGAATCTGCAGACGCGAGATTACCTATTACATGCCTAGCGAGTTAGTCATTAGCTCTCCATTGTCCAAGCTGCCTGTCAGATCAGCTATTGATGAATTAAACTCTAATATTCCGCTCCCCCAATTTCTGTCCCCTCAGGAACCCGTGGCAACGAGGTGATCTTCATCACTGGGGTTCTGTCAGGGACAGTATATCAATTGCGCTCGTGGAACCCACAAGACTCAATATCAAGAAAACCAAGATAATGGCAACAGGCCCTATCACTCCCTGGAGAATAGATGGGGAAGAAGTAGAAGCAGTGACAGATTTTACTTTCTTAGGATCAAAGATCACTGCAGATGGGGATTGCAGCCATGAAATAAAAAGGCGACTGGTTCTTGGGAGACAAGCTGTGAGAAAACTGGGGAACACAGTTAAAAGTAGAGATATTACCTTGCAAACAAAATTCACATAGTCAAAGCCATGGTATTCCCGGTGGTAATGTATGGTTATGAGAGCTGGACCATTAGGAAAGCTGAGCACAGAAGAATAGACACCTTTGAAATGTGGTGTTGGAGGAGAGTTTTGAGAGTCCCCTGGACAGCAAGGAGAACAAATAAGTCGATCCTAAAAGAAATCAACCCTGATTGCTCCTTAAAAGGACAAATAAAAAAGATGATGCTAAAGTACTTTGGACATCAAATGAGAAGAGAGGATTCACTTGAGAAAGCCTTGATGCTGGGAAAGGTGGAGGGCAAAAGAAGAAGGGGGCAGCCAAAAATGAGATGGCTAGATGGTATTGTAGATGCATTGGGCACAGAGCTGGGCGGGCTGAGGAAGATGGTGGAGGACAGAGGTGACTGGAAGACAATGGTCCATAGGGTCGCAAAGGGTCGGAATCGAATGTGCGACTGAACAACAAAAGTCAAGTTCTTTATTCACTCTATTCTCATGTCATTAACAATTACATAAAATTCATGGACTGCTTTTTGGTTAAATGTGTCACTAAAAATTGATTTCGTATTTGAAAAATTATTTCTATTTGTGGCTATGCCTTTACTTTCAAACTATGTGCCAGATATTTTTAAGTGAACTAACACAGTTACTATCGCCAAAAGACATATATTTCAAGGCTAGAAAGATAAACATACACCACCCATCATTCAGTGGTCAGACAATCTCACTACCTTCGCTATGCATATACTCTATTCTATTGATACTAATTTCAAATGAAATCTCTGTTGGACATATAATCAGTTTACACCATACAATTTCTAACTAGCTGGGTTCTATTATGTTTAGCCTGGCTAAATTAGAATAAATGATTTCAAGTTTGGCAGTTTCAGAGCTCCCTTGTGGGTTAGTGATTAAGGCGCTGAGCTGGAGACTGGAAGGTCTTGGGGATATGAAAGGAGCCTCATTTGGGCATCCCCTAAAAATCCTTTCAACCCAGAGTAATCTCTGACACGAAATTATTATTAGCTGTTTGTGTTAGTTCAAGGGAAACCAGCTTTGGAAGATACTGGTTGACTTCTTTGTGCCTAAAAGCAAGTTTCTAGGTGTCTATACAGGGAATATGAAAGGCGCACATTAGGAGAAATCTGAACCGGTTGAAGAAGTGACAGACAGAGCCAGGGGGAAAAGCTGCATATTCAGAGTCCGACATCAACACAGCTGATCTCACCACAGCAAAAATAGGTCACTAAAGACATGTGGCCAGAATAAAAGAACAGCAGCACAACAACATCCTGGCCAAGAGAAAATGGAACTGTCAGCTGAGTGAAAATCTCCTTCCCTGGAATGCCTAGAAAGAAAGAAAGCAATCAGTTTTGTTTTATGCAGTCACAGGATTACATGGGCAGGACGGGACAGCGGTGGCTCATTGGTTAAGAAGCTCGCCTTGTTAGCAGGAAGGTCAGCAAGTCGGCAGTTCAAGACCAGAGTACTGCATGAAGGAATGAGTGCCCGTCTCTGTCCCAGCTCCTGCCAACCTAGTAGTTTGAAAGCAATAAATTGCAAGTAGATAAATAGGGACCATCAGAGCCATAGCAAGGGGGTGGCCAGGGGGGATGAGGCCCCCCCCCCCCGAGCTAACAGCCCCCCTCCCAACTAGATTTGCCCAACCAAGGCAAGTGTGTGTGTCATTGTTGCCCCCCCTGAAAAAATATTTGTCCACCCACCCACCCCTCTAGAATCCTGGCTATGGCCCTGGGGGCCATTTCAGTGGGGAAAGATCTTGAAAGGAGCCTCATTCAGGCATCCCCTGAGAGGAGTTCCTCCAGCAAAAATCCTTTCAACCCAGAAAGCACCTTTGTGTGCTTCTGACATTGAAAATGAGCAGAATATGTGGAGTCTGATATTCATCCTTGTTAAGCAAGCAATAATTTAATTATTAAATTTTATAATTTTATTATCCCAATCCATTCTTTATTTCCTTCCACTCGCACACTCAAAAATAACTCCCACCTCACCCTCCTTTTAGAAATCTGAATCTACACCAGGCTTCATTTTTTATTTTTTTTAAGACAGGGGAAGAATCCATCAAATTGCAAGTTGCTGACACCAACTTCCTTTATGGATTTCTATGTATTGAGATGAATTAGAGGCCAACCAAGTCAAAATCAGATTTATTTTACTAAACATAAACAGCAACCAGGCTCCTGCTCCATAAATCAAGATCATCAATTTCCTGTTTGACAAATCTAGCTTTCCTCTTTAAGCCATTTGCTCAGGCTTCTCACACTGAATAACTATGTTGATAGACAAACATCTTGATGTTGATAGAAACACTAAAGTATAAGGATTGCAGCACATATTGCTAGCAATTGTGGTGAGAATATGTCATGATACAGTATTGCAAATTTGCTAGCAATGTAAAGTTGGTGCGTTATGAATTCTTTTTCTCCTCTCATGAGTAAACATATCCTGTCAGTTGATAATGATTTCAAATTGAAGCTAACGCAACTGTATCTTTCCATTATCAGGAAATATAATCAAATACTACTTCTAATCAATTTAATTGTAAATTTGCTTTATTTTATTTTTTAATTATAATTTTCCTTATGACATGACATAATATTTTAAATATTTGACAATATAAATTATATTAGCCATCCTCTGAGTAGAGGGCTTTAGTGGGCTCTTGGCGTTGGCCGGTGTACTAACTCCAGTCAGCAGCCATGCCAATTATCAATCAGTGATTAATTAATGCAAACTTTGGATAAGCCAATCACTTTAAGCAGAGAATTTTGGCGGGGATCACTTGAGTGAGAAGCTACAGAAGATGTTTAGCAAATTTGCAGACAACACAAAATTTGGTGGAATAGCTAATACCCTGGAAGGTCACCCTTGCTCAAAAGTCAGTCATATCTGACTTTAGTGTTCAGTGCTTAACTCGATTTATAGCCAGCGCAGTCTGCGTCTGCAGACATTTCTGTGATCATGTGGCAGGCATGCCTAGACACAGAACACGGCTCACCTTGGAAGACAGAAACAAAATTCAAAAAGATCTTGAAAGACTTGAACACTGGACTGAAAACAGCAGAATGAGATTTAACAGAGACAAGTGCAAAATTCTACACATAGGGTGGGGGGACACAAATGCACAGCTACAAGTTAAGGTATACAGTACCTTAAAAAATAAAGCTGTTTATTCTGTACTACATAGAGCATCTGATATTGGATATTGAAAATGTCAGAAAGCAAACAAACAAACAAAAGAAATGCTGTGTTTTGTTTTGTTTGCTCTCTGATATGCTTGCCCAGACTAACACAGCTACCACTTAAAAATTTATTGGATATTAAACAATTATGTTATGGTTGAGTTCGTCACTCTTATTGTGGTTAAGGTTTCATACTCTTATACCATACACTGGTACAATGCATATTAACTTTTGATAGGAATTGTATTGTATTAGATTTTTCTCTCTTCCTTTTTTGCATTGTTGTGTTTCAATATGTTTTTTTGGTATGTAATATAAAATTCAATAAAGTAGGCAAGGAGGATTATCTTAAGGTGAATGTGAAGAAAATTAGTTTCATGATAAATAGTAAAAGCATGCACTTCATGCAGTGAGAGATCCAAATGAAAATGTAGAGCATATGGGCAAGTATTGATGTTTTAGTCAATATTTCCATTAAAAAAACAACAACATCCAGTGGAAAGACTGCACGTGGAAAGATTGTACATCTTTCTACAGTGTTCTAAATCAAAGATGTGGCATGCTCAGGATTCTTTTGCTGTGGCCTCTTAATGACTGATCCCTCAGTTCTATGGGCTGACAGGTATGTATACACCTCGGAAAAGCTGGAGAAGTTGTAATAATTTGATAGGATTGTGATGTCCTGTAGGTATTGTGTAAGATGCATGAAGCTGTATCTTTAAGAGATCCTTCAGTACAGCACCCAGCTGTAACCACTGAGTGGGTGACTGAGCAAATTGTCAAGTATAAATCTAGGCTTCTCAGAAGCCACTTTGTTGTTTAACCACATTGCTTCTAGCCAAAAGCTTTTATGCCACATTGCTTCTATGCCAAAACTCTTGCTAGCCGAACTGCTTGCTAGCCATACTGCCTTCTTGCCAAAACTGCTTCCGCCAGGATGCTTCAGCTCCTGGGCTTCTGCTACTAGCTTTGCTGAAATCTCTGGAAGAGAGAGAGAAAATCTGAAACTCTCCAGAGGATTGGAATCCAACTGAATGGACAAAGTGAGTCCAGTTTCCAGAAGCAATGCCTAACAGAGACACTGAGCCTGGAGGCTTTGATATTTTCCTCTAGCCAGGACAGCAAGGCTTTGCATAGCCTACAGCCAGCCTGGGAGTAGGTTGGAGTTTGCTGTGAGTACTTTGACTGGCACTCAGGCCTTGAAAGTACTGCTTACAAAGACTTACAAACTGTTTACTGTAGGAATTGGGCCGTGAGGAGGCCCTTAGGATCCCGGAGGAGACTGGTCAAAGGAGCGACACGAGGCAAGATGGAGCGAAGACCAGTAGTTTATTGAGCAAAGGCTGCAACATATATAGAAGGAAAAGCACAACGCTGGCAAGACTGTCAACTGACAGGAATGACATCACCTGTGCACTCAAGTTAATTGGGAACCTCTTTGGGGAAGTTAATTAACTGGGGTAAACATGGACTTAGGAGTCCCATTGTTCAGGGATTAGGCAGGGGTAAACATGGCTTATTTGCGCCAGGGATTTCCCCCGAGCCGGGAGATGAGTTATACACTTAATGTTTTACAGGAGTCAGCTATCTGCTTACTTGGCAGCGTCGTCGGTCAGGTCACGGTAATTGGGTGAATCAAACCCTATATTTTATTCACCCCCCTTAATTTGGCGGCCGCAGAGCCCACGGGCTGGGAGCGTCTCTCACCGCGGTGGCCTCTGGCGGGCCGTTCCATGCCCCGTGGGGCATGGGGAAACCATATTTCCCCTTTCTGTTTTATTTAAGAGCCTGACCGGCGGCTCTGCGTTAGAGGAGTACCAGCTGATGAGCGGGAATGACGCTTCGGGGTTCCTTCCATGGGGGACATCTCGATAGCAGTGAGGGAATACATTGCATGAAACAACACACTGTTGTGCCCAGTATTACCACCCCCACAATCACTTTGAGTGTCGTCTGAATCCATCCCCATGGAACCACGACCACAAGGAGTCCTGCCACCCCCATGAATAATCCTCCTTGATGTCCCTAACTGGGGTGTGGAGGTCCGTGAGCTGGCTCTGTATGTTGTGGGTATTGTCTGTGAGGTTAAAGCAACACATGCCATGGACAGACTTGCAGCCCAAATGATGTGACCTGGGGAGATTCTAAGCTATCTCTGCAGCTTCTGGCGTTGTGCAATTGTCTTCCTAGCACCTATGGGGAGGTGTGAAACTAACTGGGGATTCCCAGCTACCGGGTACTCAATCTTTCCAAGCAATGGGCCGATGCAAAACATGGGCCGGTCTGGCTTCCTTTGGTGGAAGCTGGCCGTTATTAACAATATACAGAAATTCAAGTGTCCCTTGCAAATCCCAACTGGAGCATTGTACAAGGCATGAATAAATAAATAGCAACTACAGATAATAATAGCAAGAAAAGACATTCAGCAGCTTTTCGAAGGATGAGGCTTCTCTTCTTGGTGGGGTTTCATGTGTAGCTTGAGCTTGGAAGAGTCTTGTTTTGGGGAAAAGCATGATCCTCAGAAGTAGCACTGAGTATGCCATAGAAATGTCTTTGGAGATGTAAGTCATAAAGGAAGCTGGACAGCTGATGACATCCAGGACAGTGACTGGTGCTGCTCTTTGCAATCATCCGGGTCTGATTCTGGCCTCTGGGACCTGCATGGGGAAGAGACTTGTTTGGGAGATAAAAATTCTGAAAGAGTTAGTTAGTTTTTGCACTTATAGGATAGCAATTGCTGTGCAACTATGGGACGTGGTTTCCCCCCCTTTCTGTTTGTTTGTCAATGTAGGACTTAAGCGTCCGATAGACCCGTTCCACAATCGCTTGCCCCTGTGGATTGTAAGGAACGCCAAAAGTGAGCTTAATATCCCAGGTGGCCCTGAAGGTGGCCAGCTGCCTGGAGCTATAAGCTGGGGCGTCAACGGACGTCGTGCGCCGACGTTCGCCCTTGGCCGTGGGAAAGGAGATGCTGCTCCACATGGGGAGCCGTTACTCCCTTCTGTGCTGTTACCCAAACAAACTGTGGGAAGGTTTTAATGCAAACGTGCATGTACTGCCATTTGCCAAAATGTGGGGATGTGTGACGTCCATTTGCCACACCTGGATGGCCTCTGTCCCTCGTGGGTTGACCCCCCACGAGGGCCCCCCCCCCCCCGGTGCCCCTGCACAATGCTGGCAAGAGCGAACTATGCCTTGGGCTTGAGAAAGTGGCAGGTTGAACTGCCGTGCGAGTGCTTGGCATTCTGAAGAAGGAATGCATGACTCTGAGTAGGAGTTGCGAGGAACAAACTTAGCAAATTCGTGTCTATCACGGGAGTGATGTATGCTCCCGGTAGACTGTGAGGCAAATTCCTAGGAAACTGGCTGTCAGCAATTATGTTGGAGCGTTCTTTGGCAAAGGTGCGCAAAGCAAGGTTCATGGCTGCCAACTCTGCCCGCTTGCGGAAGAGTCAGGAGCGTGCGCCAAGCTTGGTCCTCTTGCCAAGTAAGAACCTAATATGTGCGACCCCCATAAGTGAAAACTGTCCTAGCCCCCCCAAAGGGGAACCAGTGACATTCATCCACACAAGGTGACTGTCTGCTAGAAGTGAGACGAGTCTGGGGTCTAATGGCAAACCTTGGCGCATGAAGCGCCAGGCTTCCCTTGGGTAAATTTCTCAAGAAGGCCCCCCTGCGCACATCCGCCCATGGTGTGCGTGCACACTTTCACTGGAGCGATTCTGGTGCTTCTGTGAGAAGGGTGCCAGATGCTGGCTTTAGCCTTTTGCCTGTGCTTAGACTAGCAGCAAAAAGGGAAGGGGTGGCCTAAAAATGCCTGTATCTGATTGAGGGTGTGACCTGACTGCACTCTTAAAATGGTCCTAGGCTGTCCTGACTAATGGGTGGCACTCTGCATATGCTCAGGAGCTCAGGGACTAATCCTTCCTCTGTGCTCTGGAGTTTGCAAAATGTGTCTGCACACTAGAGAGGGTGCTGTGGGCCAGGTGCCATACTTAAAATGACCTAAGACTTATTAAAGACAAGCCAACTATGACGTGCCAGCTGTAAGGAAATAATACACAAAAATGAAAAGACACACAGGTTAAGCATTTCCAGCAGGGAGTTCCACTGGCGAAAGGAAAAAAGGAGGAAAGACAAGTCAGAAGTTAGCACAATGAGAATGCAACAACTCTTATCATAACGAAATCAGATAAGGTCAGGTAACCAAGGCAACCAGGTCCTCCTGTCAAGAAAATTCCCTATCAGTAATTAACTTTGGAAAGGAAGCAAGTTAAGGCTGTAGGAAGAAATGAATTGGTTACAATTAAGGCCTGGAGAGGAATTTTATTCCTGTAAAAAGGTAAGCATTTTCTGAAGATACAGAGCGCAAAAATGTTTGCGTGCTTTTTCCTGTGAAAGGGGTACAATGAGTCAGTTACTGATTACAGTCAAAATACCAGAACAGTATCTTCCTTAAGAGAATGAAGGAGAGTTAGAACGGTTCTCAACCTGCGGCCAGATGTGGGCGAGTGGGCCAGATGTGGCCCATGTTGCTCTGCCACTCCCCCCGCCAAGCCAAGAAGGGCTGTGTGGCGAAGGAAGGGCAGGATGACTGTCCGGACCCCAGAGCTGCCTGAGGCCCCGGAATTTGGCCCCTGACTTAAAAAGGTTGAGAACCGAGGTTACAAGATGATAACACGGTACACACATGAAGACAATGCAATTCTCTCACTCCTAGTGAGATTCCAAGACGCTAAGAGACGTTCAAAAAACCTTAAAACACAGAGATGGGGTTTGAGGAACGCAGACGTAGGGAGGGGCCCCATAGCTTATGATACAGTGAGGAAAACTCATAGAAGTGATTTTTTGTTTTCAGATCGCGCTTCTGAAAAGAAAAATCTGTTTTCCTGATTGCAAAGCCGGTTTCCAAGAGAGGCCCAATCCTTTGACAAGGGGAAAAGTCTCAAGGGAAGGAGGCTTATTGTAGGTTAGGATTCCCCCCCCTCTCCTGCCCAAACTGCTAAGCAGGCAAGGCAAAGGGTTTTGCTCATCATGCTTCCTCAAAGTTTAAATAGCTCCTGCCCATGAACAGAGTGCAAACTGTTTTAACACATATTTCACAGTGACATTACCACGCAGTTACACACAAGGAACACTTTTTCAGTCATACTGTGGTCATAGAGACAAGGCTTTTGCAATCATACACAGTTCTTGCAGACATACATTCAGTGGTGCACCACACATACACACATCTATTTACGCATTCGCACATTCCTCCCCTGATCTGCAGTGTTCAATACTACACATGAGGAGATGGCTAATACACAGCTGGCTATTTTACAACCATCTGGGTGCTTTTACTTAGGGGCAAGTTTCTCTGGGCTACTCCCAAGGTGAGACAAGTAGATTCTGCCTGTGCCTTGGGGGAACTCGGGGTACTATTGCTGGGATGGTTCTTCTGGCATAGCCAGGGCGATGGCTGCCTCCTTTCTAGCCTGGGCCAGATGCATGCCAGGGTGGCCATTTGGCATTAAGACAACCTTTTGAAGATCTGCCTGGTCTAGATTGGCTTTCTCTTCTAAGGTGTCCCATTTTTCCACACTGGAAGCAGGCGCCTTGGGGTTTTGGCACTGCTCTGCGCCTGAGTGTGGTAATGGGCCTGCTCTGGAGCCCTGCGTGGCCAGGGGCCGTGCAGATTTCCGTGAGCAGTGGGCGCTGAGCATCCCTGCCTGAACGTGTGTCTGCCTTCAGATGGGCTGAGCACAGCAGTTGGGCGCTAGCTAATTGTGCCACTGGCAATTTCCCCGTGAATGGATCTTCCTTACCCATGCGCTGAATGGAGTTCTTTCTTTGCAGGGAACTTTTAACTGTCCGAGAAGCGCCAAGGCCTCTCATGCCATGAATTCCTTCAGTGACGTCTGCAGCTGTCACTGAAGGAATGCTCCCTATACTGCCCTGCTTAAGCTGAAATGACGAATAGAGACTTCTTGGGGCTGATGGTTCTGACTGCGCTGGGGTTTTCTGGGTCTCTATCCGGACTGGGTCTACCTCTGCTGAGAGTTTCCTACATTTGCTCCATGTGCGGGTTATGCCCTCTGGAGCTTTCGGGGGTTGCTGAATGCAGTCTCCTATCTGATCCCAGAGCTTCAGGGTTAACGTACCTACTTCTGGGTAAAGTAGGCAGTGTTCCCTGAGGTACGCCAAAAGTCTCGCTAGCTCCCTGCTGTGAAATCGTAACTGAAATACCCTGGCCAGGATTCTGAACTCTTGCTCACGAGTTCTTTGGCTAGCGGACGGACTTGGTCTATGAGAACAAGTCCCCATATTACCTGCGATGGTCCTCCGAAGTTTCCTCCTCGGGACGAAGATCGACGCGTCTTTGCAGGCAACAGGTTCGGGCGTCGGGTGTCTGGGGTAGACCTCGGAGCGTGGACCTTCTGCCACGGGCCCTCGGCGGCCTCTGCGCTGTCAGGGGCTCACAGCCTGCCCTGAGCGGAACGCGTTTTTCCCTTTGCGCAAGCCTCCCCGAAAGCTGGGAGCAAGTTGTAGGAATGCCTCTCAGGAATGCCTCGCCGCTGGCCGTCTCTCTGTCCGGCTGGCTGCCGACCAGAGTGCCGCGCTGTCCTCCGGGCTGGTTTTGGTCGCGGTTCAAGCGCAGAACCAGACCGCGTGGATCATTACTCGCGAGTAGACCTCTCCAGGGTCCCTTACTCATGAGTAAATCACGTCTCGGGGTCACCAGATGTAGGAATTGGGCCGTGAGGAGGCCCTTAGGATCCCGGAGGAGACTGGTCAAAGGAGCGACACGAGGCAAGATGGAGCGAAGACCAGTAGTTTATTGAGCAAAGGCTGCAACATATATAGAAGGAAAAGCACAACGCTGGCAAGACTGTCAACTGACAGGAATGACATCACCTGTGCACTCAAGTTAATTGGGAACCTCTTTGGGGAAGTTAATTAACTGGGGTAAACATGGACTTAGGAGTCCCATTGTTCAGGGATTAGGCAGGGGTAAACATGGCTTATTTGCGCCAGGGATTTCCCCCGAGCCGGGAGATGAGTTATACACTTAATGTTTTACAGGAGTCAGCTATCTGCTTACTTGGCAGCGTCGTCGGTCAGGTCACGGTAATTGGGTGAATCAAACCCTATATTTTATTCACCCCCCTTAATTTGGCGGCCGCAGAGCCCACGGGCTGGGAGCGTCTCTCACCGCGGTGGCCTCTGGCGGGCCGTTCCATGCCCCGTGGGGCATGGGGAAACCATAGTTTACCTGACTTTACTTTCATAGAGAGGAATCTAATGTTTTTGTGTTTACCTCTAGGAACTGACTTGCTGATGTAAAAGCTATTTTGTTTTCATCATTACTCTACATGTTATTGTCTGGGTGAGAGTGAAAACACTACACGGGCACCACCGCTGCTGCCACAAGCTAACTGCTTAACTCTGCAGGATTCACACCCAGACCCCATACCTAACAGAATTCTCAATAATTAAAGCCTTGAGTTACAAAATAGGATTATTGAAAGAGTGGTGCACTCTTCTTAGAGGGGGGTGGGGCACTGGGACCCAAAGCTGATTGATGCAGTAGAGCAGTGATGGCTAACTTTGACACTCCAGGTGTTCTTGGACTTCAAATACCAGAAGCCCAAGTCAGCACTCCTGCTGATCAGGGCTTCTGGGAATTGAAGTCCAAGAACACCTGGAGTGCCAAGGTTAGCCATCACTGCAGCAGAGGAACATGAGGTCAACTGAGCACCAATGACTGTAGTATCATCCATTGCCATTCCCCCCCCTTTCAACTGTTTTAAATGAAAATAAGCTTACAATGGCCAATGTTTCAACCAGTACAAGGAAAGAAGATATTTTGCCTACACTTGTTTTCAGAAGAAAAGAGCAGGTCTTTTGAGTACTGACTTCTAAATTCCTTCATGCATAACAGTACATTACATGCATTGATTTATCATTATAATCTTCCTGATTAAAATTTCCAATTTTTGTTTCCCCAAACTAGATTTTTCTTCGTCCCTGGCTAGATTTTTCTTGTTGTTGTTTTTGTTGTGGCAAGCTGTTCAGATATTTTTGGATAGCTTTAACACCACTCTTTAATTTCCCCACATTTTAAAATCAATTAAAGGCGCAGCATCTAAAATTAAACACATCTGATTTAATTATATGCCTCTTACATCGTCTACTCTACACATTGCTCTAACAATATTTGCTTTAGTATTTAAACTGCATATTGAGCATACCCGTCAAGTCGCGGTTTTGGAAATCCGGAAGCTGGGCACGCATGAGCAGTAAGTTTCTAGGTACCGGGCAGGAAATGGGTTACTGCGCATGTGTGGCCATCAGAGGCAGTGGTGTGCATGCACAGAAACCTCTGTGCACATGCGCAGAAACCCCTTTAGTCAGGAAATGGGTTACTGTGCATGCATGGCCGTCAGAGGCAGCAGCGCACATGCACAGTAGCTACTTTCCCTTGCCATTGAAAATACGGGATGGCAGCAGGAAAGGGGCCGAACGAGCATGGAAATACGGGAAATCCCAGCCAATCCGGGATACTTGTCAGGTATGATATAGAGGGTCTTTGCAGGTACTGTACTGCTATAACTGGATCAACCCAAAAGTACAGGCCTGGGGTCAAGGGTTCTCATAAGTATGTGCCAGTATTGCTAAAGTATAGTGCTGAATAGTTTTTTTTAAAAAAAGATAAGATATTTATAACAAGGAGATCGAAATAGGAAGTCTTTTGCTGTTTGTGAGGTGGTTCTTTGAAATAAACTGCTGCAAGAAAACAGCAAGAAAACAAAACATAACAAAAGGCTTTCTCTTGTTTTCTGTGTGGCCAACAGACCCAAATTCCCTAGTGTGACTTTACAGAGAGTGAATTTGTTTCCTTTGCTGCGCAGTCACATCCTCAGTCCCTGGATTACAGGTTTTCTGTGGGTAGTTGTGATAAAAAATTAAATTTGTGAAGGCACCTTTCAGTGAGTTTATTCTGCAGTTCCTTTCACCTGACCCAGTGTGAGAAAGATTAGCTGGCAACATAAGGTGGCTGTTACCAGGGTACACCCGATTGTGGTTCAAAAAATACCAGTCTTCGAGGAGGCTCTTTCTGTCTACCCCACCAGGTTAATGAAAAATGGATTATTTTTAACATACAGTTTAATCCTAGGATCGTGACAAGAATCAGAAATAATGATTGCTATCACAGCAGTTAAAACAGGGTCACTGCCATTATTTAATTTACTTCTTAATACAAACATTGCAAAATTCACACACTGTCTTTGCCATCGTGCCCATGTAACTGAAGACTGTTGAGATTGTTTACATGAAAAAACATTTTTTGAAGTGGTAACCGTGTTAGTCTGTGCAAACATATCAGAGAGTAAACAAAACAAAAAAAAGACAAAAATGCTGTGGCACCTTAAAGACTAACTCCTGTGTTTTAATGTTAGCTTTCATGAATCAAGTCCACTTCATCAGACATAAGAGTGGATTTTCATGGTATACATTTATACATCTGGTATAGAGGCTCAGAGTAGCAGGGCAGAGTTAATTGGATCAAGAGATGGATATGTAAATCAATGAGTTATTTACAACCAGTAATAAAATGCAATCAATTTGTCTTTTTACAGTGGTGAATCTCTGATGGAACTCCTCAAACTTACTTCCATCAGAGATTCACCACTGTAAAAAGACAAACTGATTGCATCAATGTGAATGGGCACATAAAGTTTGTTTTTTCTGATTGCACATGGTTTCCCCCCTTCTAGTGTATAAGGTGCAATCATGATCCAAGAAACACATACTGAAGATTATATGCAATGATGCCAGGGTTGGTGCTACCATCAAGCAGAAGTGGCTGTCTCAAGCAACAAAAATGGAGGCCACGTGGAGCCAAAAATAGTGATTAAATTTGTTGTAGTAATTATCTTGCAAGAGGGTGAATCATGTCATGTGTTTCTGGCACATTAGATCCCTCGGTTTTTGGAACACCATTTAACTTGTTGTAGTAGCATTTACACTGGATTTCTAGAGGCCCTTTAAGTGTTAAAACATTCCCTGGGGAGACAATGTTATTTTTACACAACAAATTGTGCCAGACCAAAAGCATTAGAAATGTGCAATTTGAGATTTTATGTCAATTTTCCCCTGAGGTGGAGGGGTCAAGGGAGTCCTGTGGCCATGCTGGGGACACATATACAGGTAAGCTGAATTTAGTCTATGCCAGTATACATGTTCAGACTGCTGCAATCAGATCAGTTCTACCACAGATGTAAGTTTAATTTATGGGAGTCAATTACACCTGGCAAGAATGTCCTGTTACATTGGAAGATTCGGGCCTAAATCTAGTCATTAGTCTCTATTTAAGTGTTACATACAAAAGTGGATTTATCCCTCAGTCATCTGTTTACAAACTTTAGATACAGGTTGTATCAATTACTGAAAATCAGAATCCTCCCTTGCTCACATTTTATTAAATGATGATATTAATACAATTCAATATTTTCATCAAGAAGTAAAGAGTTTTTTCTATAGATACAACTGTATTTTGTTGTTTTCCCTATTTATCTCAACCTTTAGGTATAGATGACAAACTTATGGTTTTACCTTATTTTTGCCATGAAGTTCTTATGTAAAATGGAATTCTTCTGAAACAAACTTTCACTGCCTCACAGTGAACAACGTTGTGGAAGTAGATAAAAAAAATATTGGCATTAGATAAATACTATTAGTGTTGACTTCAAAGCTGTGTACAGATTGCTATAAATCCTGTTGAAATCACACATCTGATCTCTTTCTCAAAAGTTATGCTGTAACAACTTATCTTTATAACAGTCAAAAGAAACACATTCCCTATGCACCATTTACCAGATTTGATTTATAATTTATAAATCTCTCAGATTAGTGGAATATTTTTACTGTGAGCACTTTTTGATTTTATTGGCACGTCCTTTGGGTAATTTAATAAAACACAAGAACATCTTACTATGCCATTTCCCATTTCCATGATTTTTGCATAGCAGCAGATGAGTATTATAAATCGAAAAGCATATATGAGGTTTTTTAAAAATAATCAGTTGTATCAGCAGATACATTAAAGTGAATAATTCATTTCTTGTACCAGACATATCTTGATACTATAATAATTTCATGTCAGAGATTACTCTGAGTTGAAAGGATTTTTGCTGGAGAAACTCTGCTCAGGGGACACCCGAATAAGGCTCCTTTCATGTCCCCAAGTGCAGCCCTTGGATATCGAAACCCAACCTTCCAGCTCAGCGTTTTAACCATTAAGCCACTGGGGGAGCTGCCTCAGACCATAGTAATATCTAGAAGTGTGCTCAATTGGCTTTTTGGACATCAGTTTTCAGAAATCTTGGAATTGCAGCGCAGCAACTAAAATCAGTACGCCTGTGGGTTTCAACCCCCACAGAGAAGAGCTTTTCAGCAATTTATCTGCACCATTGGGGTCCTCCAGCCTTCCTGCTTTCTGTGATTGATTTGTAAAGAACAGCTGCTGTGTCGCTTCCCCAGAAGACACAGTCTTGATGCTTGTTAGAAAGTAGAGAGGTTCCTCTCCTGGAATTACACCTTCTAGGAAATATCTCCATCCACAGCGTCTTCTTTTTTAACAAATCAACAATAAGAAGCAGGAATGTTGGGGGCCAATGGTACAGATAAATCACTCAAAAGCTCTTTTTGGGAGGTCTGGTAACAAACCCTACAGATGTGTTAAATTCAGTATCTTAGCTAAAATTCACAGAAGTCTTGGAGAATTCTCAGAATTCTAGAGCCCTGGTGAGGCAGTGGTTAAATTGCTATAATGCAACCAAAAGGTTGTGAGTTCACTTCTGACCAGGTGTCAAGGTTGACTCAGCCTTCCATCCTTCCAAGGTCGGTAAAATGAGTACCCAGCATGTTTGGGGCAAAATGCTAATTAACTTGTGAGCCATCCAGAGACTGCACTAAGCGCTAAAGGTAAAGGTTTCCCTTGCTTGAAAGCCAGTCATATCCGACTCTAGGGTTCAGTGCTCATCTCTGTTTCAAAGCTGAAGAGCCAGCACTGTCTGCTTCTGCAGACGTTTCCATTGTCATGTGGCAGGCATGACTAGACACTGGAGTGCACGGAACACTGTTACCTTCCCACCGAAGTGGCCTCTATTTATTTACTTGTAATTTCTTGCTTCCGAACTGCTAGTTTGGCAGGAGCTGGGACAAAGACGGGAGCTCATTCCGTCCTGCAGTACTCAGGAATTGAACCGCTGACCTTCCGCCTCCCAGTCAGTGTCTTAGCCACTTGAGCCACTGCAGTCCAGCTGCACTAAATGCTACGGAGTCTTATATAAGTACAATTGCTTTGCTTTGTTCAAAAATACATAAGACCACACCCAAGATCTTGAATGGTTTTACGAAAGGGTCTTGTATGGTTTCTTACTCTCTTTACAAGGGGTAATTATTAGGTAATCATGATCTCTATTAGAACCTGATATATATTACATATATACATTAGTTATGTGCCATCAAGTTGTAACCAACTTATAGCAACCCTAATAGGGCTTTCAAGATAAAGAGGAAAAATCAGAATCCCAAATCATTTGGAGAGTTCTCTCATAAGGCTCTTCAAATGTATTGCCCTCTGTGCATAGGAGGGTGACAGGAGCGAGGGTGAAGGAAATAATACTAGGACAAAATGTCTCCCTTTGAGTAGTTTATGTACATCTTTAAATCCTGAGGAGGGCTTCTGTGACATGAACAACTGCATGACAGGAAGAAATCAGTCAGTATAAATTTCTCCAATGCTGCAGCTGTGCATGAGGAAGGGTGTACCTATTGCATTTTCCTGGCCTTAGTGCGGGGGGGGGGGGGGGGAGCTTATCTTAGCAAGAATAAGCTAGAGCTTGTTCATTAATCTTCTCCCAGTTTTTAAACATGTTAGCATATTCCAATACTGTAAAACAAAAATATTGTGATACCTTTAAGACGAAAATATATATTATGCATTGCAATTCACTTCTTCATAAGCATAGGGTAAATTATCAGGATTTTGAGTGCATATGTACACTTTACACACACAAACACACACAATCTCTCTGCAGAAGTAGACAACATGTATCCCTGAGCTGCATTTGTGTTTCCAGGGCCCCTAATGTGGCCCTTAGTATCTGTTTCACTCATACAAAAATAATTTTCAAAAAATTGGAAGAAATTTTTGGATTTTAAAAAATTCCCTGGTGTCCTCCAGATGTATGTGGGGTAATATTGCCATGTTTTGGGAGTCTCTTACAACCTGGGACTTACCCCATCCCCCATCTTAACCTTTAAAAACATGCTCTCCACTAAAGGGTCACAAGGGGTTTTGCAAATGGTGACAGTCTGGGCAACCTTTCAGGGTCCAGCCCAGCGAAGGGTTTGTGTCACCCCTGGAACTCTGGAGATGGCCCTCCCATATTCCAGGAGATAGGAACAAAGTACTGGATGCAGGAACATGCTATCTCTATTCTTGACGACAGTCTTTTACAATTTAACACAAGCATCAGGTCGAAAGCAAGAAATTGCAAGTACCTTCAGTGGGAAGGTAAACAGTGCACTCCGATGTCTAGTCATGCCTGTCACATGACCATGGAAACATCTTCAGATGCTGACAGCATGGAATCCTTGGGTGTAAACGGAGATAAGTACCAAAGCCTAGAGTTGGATACAATTGGCTTTTGAGCAAGGATGACTTTGACCTTACAATCATCTTGGCTATAAATGAGACAGATGTCATGAATTTCATAGCTGGGATGAATTTATTTCATTACTTACTGTGTTCATTTAAAGTTTGAAATGCCTATGTTAGTATTATGTTTTCATTTCGTAATTTGTTTAACTCTGCTTAGCCTAAACAGGTCCATTTTGGAAGGCGACAGTACGCAGAAGTAGACTTCTGCCCAATTAAAAGTGGCAGGTCAGGCTGACCGCCGTTCACAGACAGCAAAGTTGAGAAAGTGTCTGTACTAAGGCTAATTACCTGGCAAGAGCACGATTCTCAGACGAGCCACCTGTTGGTAGACGTGAAATGTACGTCTTTCAGATGGGAACTTAGATTAAATGTTCTGGTCCCACACTGGACATCAAAATAGTTGTCTGTCAGTCAAGATAACTCCGCATGCGTTCTCACCAAAATCTGTATAAATATCAGAGCACAAAGCACCGTTATTATTGAAGCTTAACTACAATCTTGGTTTCATCTTGATATGCTGTCCGTTAGTCTCCAGACTGGATCCGCACCCTGAACCCGTATGGGCAGCTTCCAGCCGCACTTCGTTCAGATATGTATTGCTTTTTAAAATGATATTTTCTTTCTTAGAAATATGTATTTTTCTTAGCGTAGTTTAGTTAGGATTTTATTCTGTATTTTGGAATTCTCTTTTTATTCCAAATAAAACCTTTAAACGGACTTCTTTTGTCAAGAGCAGTTTTTATAACTCTTCTCAGCCAGGAGAGAGTTGAAAGGGAATTTTTCAGATAAGGCCTTGTTACTTTGCAACATGGACTCTTTGTTATTTCAGCCAGTGCAGCTAGGCCCAATAATCAAAGGAGCTAGAAAGAGGGAGAGATTTCGGGAGTCTCGCCTTCCCAAGAAATAGCTTGCCTCCTCCTCACCTAGCCGCTACATCGAAGGCCAAATTTCCATAAGAAACCCGTGATAAGGGTGAATAAGATCTAATGGATGAAGCCGCTATCAGTCCCAGAGAGCCTTGCAGAATTTTTCAATCTGCAACATTTTATAAGGCACCGCCATTACCTATTAGATCCCCATTTTCTTTGCCGGTTTTCCCTGTTTGGGCAAACTGCGCCAAGGCTCCCCTTTGCAACGCTACCAAAAGCCCGCTTTGCTTTCTCTTGCTGGGTTGGGATACCGTTCCGATAGTCCGGTAATGAGGTGACCAGTTTCAGCCGATCAGTGAGGGCAGGTGGAGTGGCACTCATCGTGAGGCCGGGTCCCGTGTTGGCGCCATTGGGACAAGCTGAGACCTGGTTGCCGCGTACGATAGCAGATACTTCAGACCTTTCCTAACAATATTGGGTAATAAAGGCAGAACTTAGAAAAGTGAATCTGTTGGACCAGTTGTCAGAATTACCCACAGTGTGTTAACTGAATGATTATGAAAACTGCAAATTGGGGGGGGGGGGGGAGGAGTAATATCCTGAGTTCTACCTAAAAGTAATTGTGAATTCAAACTAAATGTGTCATTTACCAAGTCAAATATATTACCTTCATTTTGTTCTACTAATTAGTTTCACACATGCTTATTGTTTGTCATCATCTCTTGTGCAGCAAATTGTCACTGAAAGCAGGAATCTAATGAAGTTGCCTTCTGGACTTTGAAAAAAAAATTGTAAAAGGACCCGCGTTCCTGACAATGGAAAGTTCTACTTTGCAAATACAGCGGTACCTCATACAATGATTTAAATTCGTTCCACTGGGTTCGTTGTTGTATGAAACAATTGCTATATGATACACAAATCGTATAGTGCTTTTCCCTATGGGATGCGTCGTACAATGATTTTTTTTGCTAAGTGTTTTTTCCCATTGAAAAATTGTTGTACGATTTTTTTTCTATAGGGGAAATTGTTATGCAGGACGCCAGTTTCCCCCCAAAACTAATTGTTACGTGATTTCATTGCTATATAGGGCAATTGTTGTATGAGGTTCCACTGTAGTTTGCCTTGTTTAGCTTGTGAGTGATCCAAGTGCCAAGTGAAGCAGGTGTTCCAATTTGGTAAAACTGTGCTCGGCGATCTGTGCCCTGCGATAAACAGCATCACTCTGACACAGCCAGGCATTTTCATCCGTGCAGTGATACTGCAGGCAGAGGTGACTGTGCAGATGTCTGCCAAGCCATTCTCCTATGATGCAGGGGCTCTTTTC
The DNA here is from genome assembly GCA_035047345.1 of Bradypodion ventrale. Classification (NCBI taxonomy): domain Eukaryota; kingdom Metazoa; phylum Chordata; class Lepidosauria; order Squamata; family Chamaeleonidae; genus Bradypodion; species Bradypodion ventrale. Next base: position 192,139,168 of record JAWDJE010000005.1, read on the forward strand.
ATCTCCAGTGTTTTTATGAAGCAGAGACATGATACCAATGGAGCTCAAAGAAGAAGAAAAAACACAAGTCCTCTGATGCAAAAGAGACTTTGGGGCCTTTTCAGGAACCAAATAGGCTCCTTCATCTCACCCTAAATCAAAATTTTGATGGTCCTTCACCCACCTGTATGGCAGATGGAGATGCTTTAAAAAACAAGAACACATTCTGCTTGCTGTGTAGTTTGATTTACTGGGCTGTCCCTAGCTGCTTTGTATTCATCCTGAGTAAAATGCCAAATCATGCATGGGGCCGATGCATTCTTGGGCTGATTACAAATTATGTCTTCCAGTTAGCATACTCTGGCTCTCTCATTTAAAGATTTGACAAAGATGTTTTCACTGTTCCATGAACGTATGATTCCCCCTCTAGGAATGTGAGGAAAGGGACTTGGTGATTAATATATTTAGGCCCCAATGGAACAAATGTCTTAAGTGCTTCTTTTAGTAATAGCATTAAATTAAGCCACGCTTGAACACACTGGTGAATCAATAGAGTCACAAACATCCACCCACCCTCTCTCCCTAGCCTTACTTGCGTTTATTATCTATGACTATCTCATTTTCTCAGAATTATTGAACCTGTCATTATTCAATGTGAATCTGCATCTTTATTGTTACATGCCCCCCATGTTTCTGAAATGATAGAAAGTCCACGGCAGTGCTCCTGGGTTTTATTTTTCTTTGGATAAAGGTAAAGAGCTATAAAACCACTCTAATACAATTTTATCTAGTAGGACCGAAACAGAACATAGAGGAAGCAAACAGACTCTAAAAATAGACAGTGTAATGGCTAGCTGTACACCAGATTCCTTAAGAGAATATTTCTGTAGACACATAACAGACATGGTGTTAGCAAGTTCCAGCTAAAAACACTGAATTTTTTGTCTCCATGTCCAAATCAAACCTTTGCTGTGTACTTTCTTCATAGATGTCACATACAGAAGGCTCTATTAAAAAATATATTTTGCTATGTTCTGGACAAAACAGTTTTGACAGTTGCATTCACAATAATTAAAAAATGCCTAACAATATTCAGCCTCAGAAGAAAACAGGAAGGGGGGAAAGCATGTGGCAGGAAGGAGATATAATATCTAAGAGGGAAAATCCATGAGAGAAGAAGGTAAGAGCGAGATAGCCTAAATCCATAAAAGTAAATTATATTTGTTGTCATGTGCTACAAGTCAGAACTGAGTTATAATGACCTTAATAGGGCATTTTTAGGTAAGCAAGACATTTAAGGAGTAGTTTTATCAGTTCTACACCCCCAATGAGTTTCCATGAGCTGATAGGGATTTTAACCCAGGCCTCCAGAAAAATCCTAGTCTCTCACTTTAACCACTTTGCCATACTGGATATTCAATACATTATATACAGCAGACCAAAGCAGAAGCTAGATATCCATGAGCATATTTGCAAGGATTTCTTGTAACTAGAAACAAACACTTCTTCCATGATTAAAAAAATCCTGCTGAAAACTTTGATCTGTACTCACTAAGTGTCAAACTATACAATATAATTACCATATGATTAGAGGCAGAACTCTGTTAAACTCCCTTAAGAACGCAAGATTATTCTAGCACAAGGTTTCCTTTACTTTTAGCAATTTTAATGGAATTTGTCTTTAAGAGACAGTAACTCTAAATTATAAAGATGGTGCTTCGTTATAGTTTGGTGGTGAATTGTAAATTAGTATTTATATTTACAAGCCAACTCCATGTATTGCATTTAGTATAATATATAAGCAACTCTGTCCATTTTTTTTTGTACAACTGTGCAAAACTGTGAGACTCTGTATGAATGTAATGTGAGGCCAAAGGATGTATAATGGAAGTTCAATTGGTGAATTACTTCTATTAGCACAACCAAAAGAGAACAATGTGTCCTGTAGGCGTATTTACCTCAAAGACTGTTTCATGGACGGACGTGTGAAACTCTCCAGCCCTAGTTCTGGAGTGGGAGAAAGAGCTGCAGTGGAGGGAAGAGAGAAAACAGGTGTTGCACTACTATTGCTACTGCTACTGCTTCTTCTTCTCCTTGTTGTTGTTGTTATTCTGGGTTGAAAGGATTTTTGCTGGAGAAACTCTGCTCAGGGGATGCCCGAATGAGGCTCCTTTCATGTCTCCAAGATCTTTTCCCACCGAAGTGGTCCTATTTATCAACTTGCAATTTCTTGCTTTTGAACAGCTAGATTGGCAGGAGCTGGGACAGATGATGGGCACTCAATCCTTCCTGCTAACAAGGCGAGCTTCTTAACCACTGAGCCACCATAGATCTGTTGCACTGCTGTTGGATGCTGAAATGAATTTAGATAGAGAGAGTTACATATTTGTATATGTACACATTTTCACTTAAATGTTCATAATTGAATGGTGATTCCTAATTACAGATGATTAGAAACTGCATCTATGTAGGGGCATGTTATTTCAACTGGTTGTGCTATTTCTTCTGACGTTTTGGACATCAGAGGCAGGCACATTGATATCTAGATGGGACACAAATAGTCTTCGTTTACCCCTCTCCAATGTATCTTCCTTTTACCTTCTACTCATCCTGCAAAAAAATGATGGAGGCCATAAATGATTAAGGATTAAATGTACATTCTTTGTCACTCTTATTGATTCATTGTACAGAAATGTGACTGCTCCATATGCCACTGCATCCTACTATTCAGGAGGTGAGCTTTCAACAAAGGTCAGGCACTGTTGTCTGATTACTGCAAAATTTCAGGGCAATATCAAGCATTACATTCATTAGGTTGTCAAATGTGGTGCTACAGACACTCTTGATATCTGAGATTAAACAAAACAGAACAGCAAAAAAAAAAAAAAGACAAAAATGTTGTGGCACCATAAAAACTAACTCCTGTATTTAAATGTGAGCTTTTGTGGACCAAGTCCACTTCATCAGACCCGAAGTCAGTTCATTAGGTCTGATGAAGTGGACTTGGTCCACGAAAGCTTGCATTTAATTACAGGAGTTAGTATTTAAGGTGCCACAACATTTTTGTCTCTTTTTGCTGTTCTGTTTTGTTAAATCTCAGATATGCTTGTACAGACTAACATGGTACCACTTCTAACGCTGCCCTAAGGTTAGAAATGGGCATGCTAACCGTGAAGGCCAGATTATTAACATGTGCCGCTATGTATTGGGTGAAACTTCTGTTTTCTCCAGTGGGTCTACTTACTTTAATGATGGCAGATAATGTAACTTCCCCTTGGATATCTCATATAGAAGCAGTTTTGACATCATATGGACTTTCTAAAACTCACCTTGTTTCCCTGGGACCAAATTGAGCCAGGGAGGAAATTAAACAAAGGGTAACTGATATATACCGCCAAATAGACCTAACCAAAGTTACCTCTTCCTTGTTTGAGTGGCCACATTTTAATGTGCTTAAACTGTTGTCCTATCTTTCCTCTTTAAATAACCGAGACCACAGACACTCTTTTAGTCTCATTCGACACAATATGCTTCCCTCGGCATTTAGGGAGGGGCTTTTTAAGAAAATCCCAGTTTGTGAACGTATATGTGCTTGTCACACCAACAAGATAGAAAATTCCGAGCAAATTCTTTTAGAGTGTCCCTTTTATGAAGATCTCAGAAAAGAGCTCTTTTTAGCAGTTCCGTACTTGGCCTCCAGCAATAATAGAAACTTGAGTGTATTACTATCTGACAGTTCCAAGGCAACGACGGCCGCTGTCGCAAGGTTTGCATGGAAATCATCCTGCATTCGCAAAAGTATGGCGATTCATGTCTTTTGACCCCAATAGTGCTCAGTAAATAGTGAGCCTCCAGTGTTAAAATTCGCGAACGTGAACTTGGGACAGTCAGACTAAAGTAAAATACTATGGTGTGTATTATAGGATCCTCAAACAAATTTTTATTTTTTAAATATTTTACTGTATATGCTTGGTGTGTCGGAAATCCTTTTATTCTATATGTGATGCCAGAATGGTTGTGTTATCTGGTGCACTCTGTCTGGACTTTGGCTGTAATAATAAAGATTTGATACCACTTCAAACATTTCAGAGACTCTTGTGTACAACAGTGGTGGCTTGCAGATATGAATAAAGATAATAGTATGAATAATTGTCACCAAAGGTTGTTCTACAATGAAAATAGTGCACGGAAAGGTGGCGGTAGAGAAATCCTGTGTTATAAATGACCATGTAGCGTATCCTAGAGCAGGGGTGCCCAAACTTTTCAGGCCATGAGCCGGTCATGTGATTCAGGGGGCTGGTCACTATGGCCCAGGGCCCAGATCCAGCCCCCAATGGCAATTCATGTGGCCTGCGATGCCCTCGTTGCTCCCGGAAGCAGAAGTAAAACGCCCCCGTACGGGCACATTTTACTTCTGCTTCCAGGAGCAATGAGGGCATTGGGGGCCGGATGAATTGGTATCGGGGGCCGGATCTGGCACCTAAGCCATAGTTTGGCATTACCTGTCCTAGAGGAAAGGGGGGCAAAACTTTAGAAGAAGTGTCACCTCCCACACAGAACTGCTTCAGATTTCAGCTGGTGTAAGGATAAAGCATAAATAGAAAGCCTGAAATAAAAGAAGCTTGGCTGACAACAAACATTGGCATGGAGGGTGATACCCTTATTATATAACTGAAATGGCACACCGAGAAGGAGTGCTCTAATGAAATGCTTCAAGAAAGATACAAGAAGGAAAACACAGGTCAAATGTAGAGGAGCATTTTGGCAAGTGGTTGCCATTGGAAATACAAATACTGTACGAGCTATATGGAGAAAGTCACAGGTCATGATAACAAATGTAGGGCTTGTGGAAAAATGTAAACAAATAGGAATGATGTGTGTTTCGGCATTTCCCCCCACTTTGGTGGGAAGTTAAACAGCATTCTGTGCACTACGGTGTCGAGTCATGCTTGCCACATGCCCACAGAAACATCTGCAGACACAGACAGCACTTGCTCTTTGGCTGTAAACATAGATGAGCACTGAACCCTAAAGTCGGATATGACTGGCTTTTGAGCAAGGGCGACCTTTACCTTACCTAGATCTATGCAGCCACCCCAGTGGCTTCATGGTTAAGACGCTGAGCTTGGAGAGTGGAAGGTCGGGTTTCATTTGGGCTTCCCCTGAGGAGAGTTTCTCCAGAAAAAAAATCCTTTCAACCCAGAGTAATCTCTGATACGAAATTATTACCTAGATCTATGTTCTTCTTTTGTGTCTCATCTTGAGACATTTCCTCTTTTGTTTGAACATGATTTTTTTTAAAAAAAATAATAATTTCTAACCTTACAATGTTATACAGAATTAATAATTGAATGTTTAGTCATATTAGGTCACAGCAAATAAACAATTTATTTCACATGGGCTCAGATCAAGTGCTAGAAAAAAATTGTTGAGAAAACAGCAATTTTGCATCCACTAACATGGGTGTCTACCTCACACGCTGCTCACTAAAAATAACCAAGGTTCCCCAAGACAAATGGATAACTGTACAATAAGGAACAAATTTGTCTTACTTTTAAAGTGAATGATGCTTCAAAAATTAAGGTTTTTTTAAATGAAAAAATCTAGGTATCTTCTTCTGTGCCAGAATTTATTATTATTTTTTATTCATGCTTCCACAAGTAGTAAAGGTAATGGCCCCCCTTGTTTGAAAGCCAGTCGTATCTGACTCTAGGGTTCAGTGCTCATCTCTGTTTATAGCCCAAGAGCCAGTGCCGTCTGTGTTTGCAGATGTTTCCGTGGACATGTGGCAGCCATGACTAGACACCGGAGTGCATAGAACGCTGTTTACCTTCCCACCGAAGTGGTCCCTCTTTATCTACTTGCAATTTCTTGCTTTCGAACTGCTAGGTTGGCAGGATCTGGGACAGAGATAGGAGCTCACTCCATCATGCAGTACCCAAGTCTCGAACTGCTGACCTGCCAACCTTCCAGTCATCAAGTTTAGCATCTTAACCACTGAGCCACTGCAGTCCCTGCTTCCACAAGTAAAGAATGACTAAATTTCCCAGCATCAAGAGGACAGGTATAGATCTTGTCTTTTCAGCAGCTGTTGTATAATTGATAGCATTGCATCACAGAAGTGACCTTTTGCAAAGGTAAACCACTGAGTAGTTCAGGGACACTGGTGAGTAACAGAATACTTCTCAAGAATCTGGAAGGTGGCAAGCTCTTCTGAAGTCTCTTATTGGTTTATGTTGGTTTCTTCTGGGATTATTTTGGCAGCGATTGTCATTGAAGCTTTGCTAGAAATCCTTAAGCGTTTGAGAGAGGTATTTGTGCCTAGCATATGGTGACATTTCCCTGGGTCCCTCTTGCTTTAGCAAGGCCCACCAGAGAGCTTGAAAGCAACATGTTATTTTAACATGTTAATGCTACAAGTTGCATTTTCAGTGTGCCAAAAATGAAAATGTGTAAAAAAAAAAACCTTTAAAAAATCTGTTAGTGTGAAACCACAACTTTTAAAATGTCACTGTACATATGCATCAATTGTCTTTTCTTCCTGTTTAATACAAAAGTAACAATTTTATGGTTAAGGTAAAAGGTAAAACTCTCCCTTGCTTGAAAGCCAGTTGTATCTGACTCTACAGTTCAGTGTTCATCTCCATTTATACCTATGGTTTCCCCATGCCCATCTGGCATGGAAACGGCCCTTGCAGAGGCCACTTTGGGAGAACGCTCCTTGAGCCGTGGGCTCTGCGGGCAGACAAATTAAGGGGGGTGGATAAATGATAGGGTTTGATTCACCCAATTCCTTGACCTGACCAGCGGACCTGCTGAGAGAGCAAATATCTACTCTGTTACCCATTAGAGTAAATCACTCATCTCCGAGTCTCAGTCTGATCTCCGGCACAAATAGATGCCATGTTTACCCCTGCCTAATCCCTGCACAATGGTGCTTCCTATGTCAATGTTTATCCCAGTTAATTAACTTCCCCAGAGAGATTCCCAATTAACCCGAGTAAACAAGTGATGTGATTTCTGCCTGGTGACGGTTTTGCCACCGTTGCGTTTTCCCTTCTATATATGTTGAAGTTTTCCCTCAATAAACTACTGATCATATCCTCCTCCATACTGCCTCGTATCGTTCTTTGATCAGTCTCCTCCGGGACCTATGGCCCTCAGCGGCCCCGATTCCTACATCTGGTGACCCCGACGTGATCTACTCGTGAGTAAGCGACCCCCCGAGCGGTCTTCCTCAGAGTAGCGATCACACGGTCTGGTTCTGCGCTTGAACCGTGTCCGAATCATCCCGGAGGACAGCGCGGCACTCCGTCCGGCAGCCAGCCGATCGGAGGGACGGCCTGCGGTGAGGCAGTCCAAAGAGGCATCCTACAGCTTGCTCCCGACTTTCGCGGCGGCTTGCGCCAAAGGGAAAAACGCGTTCCGCTCAGGGCAGCTGTGAGCCCCTGACAGCGCAGTGGCCACCAAGGGCCCGTGGCCGCAGTCCACGCTCCGAGCTCTACCCAGAAGCGACGTCGCCAGAACCTGTTACTTGCCAAAGACGCGTCGACTCGTCCCGAGGAGGAAACTTCGGAGGACCCATCGCAGGTAATATGGGGACCTGTCCTCAGCGACAGCGTCCATCCGCTAGCCAAAGAACTCGTGAGGGAGAGTTCAAAATCCTGGCCAGGGTATTTAAATTGCGTTTTCATAGTGGAGAGCTAGCGAGACTTTTGGTGTACCTAGGGGAACACTGCCTACTTTACCCAGAAGTAGGTATGTTAACCCTTGAGCTTTGGGATCAGATAGGAGACTGCATTCAGCAACCCCCGAAAGCTCCAGGAGGCGTAATTCGCACATGGAGAAAGTGTAGGAAGCTCTTAGCGGAGATAGAGCCAGTCCGGGTAGAGGCCAAAGAACCCCCAAATCTGCCAGATACGCCAGCCGAACCAACGGCGCCTACGGCGCTCTATCCGTCACTCCAGTTTAGGCAGAGTAGTGTAGGGAGCTTTCCCTCGGTGACAGCTGCAGACGTCACCGACGGAATGCAAGGAATGAGGAGCGCAGGCGCTTCTCAGATAGCAACGGGTTCCCTAGCTACCAAAAGTGCCCTTCAGCGCACAGTAGAGGAAGAACTCAGGAAGGGGGAATTGCCAGTAGAGGAGCTAGCAGAGCTCAGTCAGATATGTCCCATCCGCATGGAGATGGACGCGCTTACGGGCGCCCAGCAGATAGTACACTCCCCAGTCCCGTATAAGCTTCTCATGGCTATACGGAAAGCCATTTCAGAAACTGGGCTCCAAAGTCGTTTTACAAGGGGCACGCTTCAGCAAGTGTGCGAGAACACCATGTGGATTCCCCATGACTGGAAAGCCGTCATGCGGATGATGCTCACCCCTAGCCAGTATTTAATTTGGGACAGCGAGTTTCGCCTTGAGGCACAGACAAGGGCTGCCAGGATGGGAGGCGCAGTACTTCCTGACCAGTTATATGGTTCAGGTGCCTTTGAGCCCATCAATGCCCAGATCAACTTGCCCCTCGCCACTCTCCAGATGTCGGCCGAGGCCGCCTTTAGGGCGTTTTTCAAGGTCCCAGCGACTGGCAAAGCGGCTAAAAATTACACCGCTATCAAGCAAGGAGCCCAGGAACCCTATATGGACTTCATCAATCGCCTGGAGGAAGCAATTAGCAGGCAGATTGACAATGAGGAGGCCCAACAAGAGCTCATGATGAAGTTAGCCAAGGACAATGCCAATTTAGACTGCCGTAAAATCTTGCAGTCCCTGGGCAATCGTCCTGATTTGACCCTTACGGACATGATTAGAGCTTGCGCCGACGTTGGCACAGAATTCTACAAGATGGGATTGCTAGCGGCAGCGGTGCAAGGAGGCAGAAGACCAAAAGGAAAGACCCAAGGAGCGTGTCACAATTGTGGCAAGGTCGGTCACTTCGCTAGGGAGTGCCGATCCAAGGGAGGCGGACTAAAGTCCGGCCGTTCCAAGGCTCCGAAAACCCAGTGTCCGAAGTGCAAAAGAGGCTACCATTGGGCTCGAGACTGTCCGAATTCGGGAAACCGGAATGCGGGCATGTCTCTGGCCCCGGTCCAAACAGAGGCTTCCCTCACCCAGAACTCACCAGAGCTAGACTAGATCCCGGTCACAAGCCAGGCATTACGAGGGCACAGGCCAGCCCCAAGGGTAGTACAGGGTTAGAATTGACTTGTCAGGCAGACGTTACATGTGACCTGCCAGGCACGGTCTATCTAGTGGACTCCCAGTACATGGGTCCACTGCCCAAGGGCTTTATAGGCTTAGTTTTGCCCCGTAGTGTAGCTGGAGCACGCGGAATTTTCATAATTCCAGGAGTCGTTGACTCGAATTTTTCAGGCGTTCTCCAAGTTCAGTTGTGGACTCACCTGCCCCAAACAATCCACAAAGGAGACACCCTAGCGCAACTGATCATGGTTCCTTGTCACTCGCCAGCAGATAGCCAGGGAAGGCTCAGTGACAGCTCCGAGCCCCGGTCAGAGGACCGCTCGAGCGCCAGTGAGGCAGTACAAGGATACCAGGTCTTAGCGACAGTGGAAACCAACATTGAGTGGAAACAGCGCCCGGTTATTGAGGTATTTCTGAATAATCGATCGTTCTCAGGCCTGTTAGATACCGGAGCAGATGTCAGCGTGATAAGCAGGGGCCAGTGGCCAAGAGAGTGGGCCATTGAGCCGGTCTCCGATGTGTGTGGGGTAGGCGGAATTCAGGAAGCGTTTAGGAGCCGGGAGTGGGTGACAGTCACAATCCCAAAGGCTGACGGCACAGCGGTAATTCGGCCGCACATTCTTGACGTGCACATCAACCTTTGGGGGTGAGACATTTTGCAGCAGTACGGTGCTACGCTTACCTTTGGGTAATGGCGTTGCCACTTAAATGGCTCACCGATACACCGGTCTGGGTAGAACAATGGCCGGTAGTGGGAGAGAAATTAGTCGCCCTGAAACAGCTAGTGAAAGAACAGCTAGACACAGGACATATAGAGCAGTCCACAAGTCCCTGGAATTCGCCAATTTTTGTCATAAAGAAAAAGTCGGGGAAGTGGCGACTCCTCCACGATCTCAGAGAGATCAATAAATGCATACAGCCAATGGGTCCGCTCCAATGCGGCATCCCGAATCCTAATATGATTCCCGAGGGGTGGGAGATTCTGGTCGTAGATCTCAAGGATTGCTTTTATACAATCCCCTTAGACCCCCGGGACCGGGAAAGGTTCGCCTTTACGGTGCCAGTTGTGAACCACAGTGAGCCTACGCAGCGTTACGCGTGGAAATTTTTGCCACAGGGCATGCTCAATTCGCCCACCCTGTGCCAAATTTATGTTCACAACGCACTGGCAAAGTTCCAAAACCTTTACCCAAAAGCGATAGTTTGCCATTTCATGGACGACATTTTGGTCGCGGTGCCGCAACTCGGCAGCGAAATGTTTTCTGACCTCCAGGCCAGCCTGGGGGACAAAGGTTTGCTCATTGCCCCTGAGAAAGTGCAGAGAACCGAGCCCTTCTCATACTTGGGCCATCGGCTTCTCCGCTCTTTCGCAGCACCAGTTTTGCCTCAGATCAATTTACAGGACTCAGTCACCTTGGTAGAATTGCAGCAAGTTTTGGGTAACATCAATTGGGCCAGACCGTATTTTCGTTTGGATACGGATCTTTTGAAACCGCTCTTCTCGCTGCTAACTCTAGGTAAGCAGCCGGGAGACCGGATACACATTTCTCGAGAAGCGCGCTTAGCTCTCGAAAAAGTGAACCAAGTTCTCAGCCAGAGGTGGGTAGATAGGATCACCCCAGGGCCATATGCTCCGATCCTGAATTTGTACATCGTACGGTCAGGATCCATGTTCACCGGAGCGCTCGGCGTAGATGCCGAGAAAGGGGCGAGTATCGTGGAGTGGGTGTACCTTCCGAACACCTCCCCACGAAACATCGTTCCTCCCAAAGAGTTGGTCTCCGCGGTGGTTTACCGCAGAAGGCTGAGAGCTAGGGACATTTCAGGGCACGATTTAGCCAAAATTGTAGTCCCGTTCACCAAGGAACAAATCCAGCAATTGATGCAGCTCGGTGACTCGCTTCCAATCGCTTTGGAAGGATTCACCGGATGCTTGGCATACCACTTGCCAAAGGACCCCAGACTTGTCTCACTCCGAACGCAGACAGTCAGCTTGTTCGAATTGCTCTCGCTGGTTCCGCTTCAGGGAGCCAGGACAGTTTTTACTGATGGTGGTCGCACATATGGTGTCTTGACTTGGCAGGAGGGCCAGGCTTGGCGCACGCTGTTAACTCTTCCGCAGAAGTCCGCGCAGCGGGCAGAGTTGGCAGCGGTGAACCTTGCCTTGCGCACCTTCGCCAAGGAACGTTTAAACATCATTACCGACAGTCAGTATGTCAGGAACTTGCTTCACAGTCTACCGGGAGCATACATCACTCCCGCGATAGACAAGAATCTGCTTAGTCTGTTTCTCACTGTTCAATTTCATTTGCGAAACCGCACGGAGCCGCTCTATATTGCCCACATCCGAAGTCATCAAGACCTACCGGGTCCAATTTCCGCGGGCAATAGCAGAGTGGATGCGGCGGCAAAGGAAATTCAGCAACGTTCCATTTTGGGTGTTTTTACTACTCCAATTCAGAGTCATGCCTTTTTTCACCAAAATGCCAAAGCGCTCGCCAGACAGTTTAACCTGCCACTCTCTCAAGCCCAAGGCATAGTCCGCTCTTGCCAGCATTGTGCAGGGGCACCGGGGGGGCCCTCGTGGGGGGTCAACCCATGAGGGACAGAGGCTAACCAGGTGTGGCAGATGGACGTCACGCATGTTCCGCAGTTTGGCACATGGCAATACATGCACGTTTGCATTGACACCTTTTCTCAATTCATTTGGGCAACGGCGCAGAAAGGGGAGACTGCCTCCCACGTGGAGCAGCACCTCCTTTCCTGCATCGCGGCAATGGGCAAGCCGCGGCAAATTAAAACCGATAACGCCCCGTCCTACAGCTCCAGGCAGCTGGCGGCCTTCATGGCCACTTGGGATATTAAGCATACTTTTGGCGTTCCTTACAATCCGCAGGGGCAAGCGATTGTGGAACAGGTCAATCGGACGCTCAAGTCCTATATTGACAAACAAACAGAAAGGGGGGAGCCACCAGCCCTCCCCAAGTCACAGGCTCAGGCACAGCGTTGTCTGAATAAGGTATTGTTCACATACAATCACCTTAATGTTTTTTCAGATTGCACGCCGCAGGAGAAGCACTTCCGCCGTTCGGAAGCTCTCCCGCGACCGATGGTCCGATACCGGGTGCCACCGGACCCTTCCTGGAGGGGCCCGGCGCCGCTCATAACCTGGGGGAGAGGGTATGCAGCAGTTATGTCTCCTACAGGTGTCGTTTGGATTCCAGCTCGGTGTGTCAAGCCTCACTTGGAACCACATGGCGTGGACCCAGACCGACCAGAATCCGATCCCGGAGATGGAGGACCTCACCCTGACCGACAAGACCCGCCGGAGGAGACGGCCACCGACAGCGCCGAGGATCACCTGGGGGATGGTCAAGGCTCTTTGCAGTGAGGCCGAGGACGCCCTCCAACGCGAGGAGAAGGAGCCGACACCGGAGAACCTCACGGCTGCAATCTTCGCCCGAATTCATGCCAACTCCACGGCAATCACCATCATCCTGATCCTCTCCCTGTTTTGCGGGGGAGGCGTTCAGGCTACCTTGTTGAAAGCCAATGATTTGGTGCCCGGCGGAGACCTTTCTGCCAGGATGCAGTACAACATTTGGGAAAGGTTGGCGGGCCTCGTCAACCAGTCCGATTTTTGCCTGAGACAGGACATTGGTTCTGCCTCAATCTTGAGCACCTGCCTCATCCCAGTGTGCCACTCTCCAGGCGCATACCCCAGGGATGGGGATTGGCTCGTGAAACGGATTTTCAGCCCATACAACCCAGCGGCTTCTGCAGAGTATGCCCGTTGGGAGATGCGGCTCACCATGACTTTGCCGGCTGATGCAGCCACTCTCCACACTCCTCAAGTGGCGGTCAGCCCGAACACTACTTGCGCTCGAATGACCGGCTGCTCCTCAGTCGGTCGAACCCGGCGCCGCTGCCTCTACGTTGGCAGTGGCAATTGGACTTGCAATAACCCAGTGAAGCTTGGTTCAATGTATGCTCATGTTACGTTACCATCTGGTTGGTTCTTTACATGTAATCAGTACACGTGGAACTATATTCCTGCAAATGTATCAGATGCTACTTGTTGCATTAGTCGTTTGACACTGTTACTCCCCACTAAGGATATGGTTACCCCAAGCACAAATGTTACAAATGTTTCTGCACCCATACGTCACACTCGCACCACCCAGTTAGACAGCTCATGTGAGAGCAGCTTTAGAGTTATGAGTCCAGCCGAATACGTCTCGTTGGCGGTCAGCATAATCGGCGTGCCAGGCTTAGCCGTCGGCAACGCTCGGAGGATTAGTCGGTTGGCTTGCGGTCTAGCCTAAGCCATCAACCATACCTCCTCGGCGATAACGCTGCTCAACCAGGAGCAGGCAGAGCTTCACCATGCCATTCTCGACAATCGAGCGGCCATAGACTATCTCTTATTGTTGCACCACCTGGGTTGCGAATCCTTTCATGGTATGTGTTGTTTCAATTTTACTGATAATTCCCGCAGAATACAGAATCAGCTCACAGACCTCCACACCATAGTCGAGGGTATCAGAGAGGGCTCTGCATGGGGGGCTTGGTGGAGTTCACTGTGGAGCTGGATGTGGTCATGGATTCCATGGGGGTGGCTCGAGACGGTACTCAAGGTAGTTGTGGGAGTGATTATACTAGGCATTGCCATATGTTGCTTTGCACAATGTATTCCCTCACTGATCAGGAGGTGCCGCCCCAAGAAGAAACCCCGAAGCGTCATTCCCGCTCAGTAGCTGATGCCGCTCCTACGCAGGGTCGCCGGTCAGGCTCTTAAATAAAACAGTAAGGGGAGATATGGTTTCCCCATGCCCATCTGGCATGGAAACGGCCCTTGCAGAGGCCACTTCGGGAGAATGCTCCTTGAGCCGTGGGCTCTGCGGGCAGACAAATTAAGGGGGGTGGATAAATGATAGGGTTTGATTCACCCAATTCCTTGACCTGACCAGCGGACCTGCTGAGAGAGCAAATATCTACTCTGTTACCCATTAGAGTAAATCACTCATCTCCGAGTCTCAGTCTGATCTCTGGCACAAATAGATGCCATGTTTACCCCTGCCTAATCCCTGCACAATGGTGCTTCCTATGTCAATGTTTATCCCAGTTAATTAACTTCCCCAGAGAGATTCCCAATTAACCCGAGTAAACAAGTAATGTGATTTCTGCCTGGTGACGGTTTTGCCACCGTTGCGTTTTCCCTTCTATATATGTTGAAGTTTTCCCTCAATAAACTACTGATCATATCCTCCTCCATACTGCCTCGTATCGTTCTTTGATCAGTCTCCTCCGGGACCTATGGCCCTCAGCGGCCCCGATTCCTACATATACCCAAAGAGCTAGTGCTGCCTGCATCTGCAGACATTTCTGTGGTCATGTGGCAGATATGACTAGATACCGGAGTGCACAGAACACTGTTTATCACTATCTTCCCACTGAAGTGGTACCTATTTATCTACTTGCAAACTGCTAGGTGTGGCAGGAGCTGGGACAGAGGCGGGAGCTCATTCTGTCATGCAGTATACTCACTCGTGTGGATTCACAGAGACTTGGGCTTCTGGGAATTAAAGTCCAAGAACAGCTGGAGTGCCAAGGTTCACCATTACGGATCTAGGCAGAGTGCACATGTAACAGAAATGGAGTGTAACTCATGAAAGCAGGACTAAGCTAGAAAGACCTTTCTTCCTGCTTTGATTTATACTCATCAGACACCTATCAGAATCTGAACCTTCTAGAATATTCTAACCTTTATCTAACTGCATCTTCCGCAAAAGCTGCTGCTTGCCTTCTATTGCTTCGCTAATGAGAGCGTGCTCACTTATGGCTTATGTGTGTGGTATGGGAGTAGTACTCATCGAGATAGGATAATGTTGCACAGAATTATTAAAACAGCAGAGAGTATTATCGGCTGTCCACTCTCCACTTTAGAACAAATTTACACCATCAGGTGCCACAGAAAAGCATTAGATATAGTAGGAGACCCATTGCATCCTGGCCACTGCTTTTTTGAGCTTCTGCCATCAGGACAGAGATATAGAACAATGAAGGTAAAAACGAGCCATCTCAAGAACAGTTTCTTCTCCAGAGCAATTTTGGCCTTAAATGGAAACTCTGGACTCTGAAGTCATCTTATCTTATTTTAAATTTTAAATGTTTATATTGTACTGTATGGTACTGTCTTAATTAGTACTAGCAGAGGTTGCCCGGCATTGCCGGGCTGTTTTAAATGGTGTTGGAAAGTTTTTGTTGTTGTTGTTAATGTTTGTAAAGAAGAGGTTAGTCTATAATTGAAATTTTTAAAATTTTTATTTATACAATTTTTTTGATGGCCTGTTATAAACTGTGATGAGTTTTGTTTGGTGTTTTGGTTTTGTGGATGAAAAAAAGAATAAAGGATGATATACTTTTTCCAAAAAAAATTATTTAACCCAATATTTTTTAGTATGTATTTTTTAAAATTGTTGTACCGTAGGTAATAATTTAAAAAATGTGAATGTGCATGTTTTTCACAATAAATGTTTTTAAACTGTGTATTGATGTTTTTGTTTTTTATTTGAGTAAAAATTCAGCACAGGATTTTTGAATAGTTTTTATTTTATTTTTTTGACATCTGTTTTTGATTTGTGTAAAATTGTGATTTTGTGTTATTTGTTTTTACTTTTGGGGCCTTTTGTGTGGGGCTATTGTGTCTTTTTGAATTTTTTTTACTATTGTGGGCAGCAAGTGGTGCTGGTAGGGGTTATCTTGTATTTTGACTGTTTTTTCTCTCGTGGCCTCTGGGTGGCGCTTCTTCCAGTAAGTAGTCTCTTTCTTTATTAATTTCTTTTCCAGTCGTTGTGGTATGAGGTCATGTGGTGGTGAGTTGGCTGTTTTTCTTTATTTGGGGTGGTGGTGCTGGTCCACAGATGCCTTGTTGTGTTGACCTTAAGATACAATCTTTTTCTCAGGAGATAATTTCACAGCTGAAAGGCTTCAGGGGTCACATTTTCTCTCCCACCTCCATCGGTCGATTTATACCAGCTAATTGAAATCAGTTCTTTTTGCAAGGGTTTCAAAACCCAAAGTGACTCTGTTTTTTCAAACTCTTCATAGGCATGTGATGCAGGACATGCACAACACAGCTGCATGAGTCCCTGCTATTGCCTGGTAGGGCAGAGGATAGACATAGTACCATAATAGCTTCTCTTTTAAAAAAAAATCAAATGCCACAATGGTACATCCACAATGATTATATGGGCAGGGTGGCTTCTGACTCAAAACAGCGGAGAACTATTCTGAAAGAGAATAGCATTGGGAAGGGTTTGTCATTTATTTTCCGGACACTCCCAAATAAGGTAAAGGTAAAGGTCGCCCTTGCTCAAAAGCCAGTCATATCCAACTCTAGGGCTCAGTGCTCATCTCTGTTTATAGCCAAAGAGCCAGCACTGTCTGCATCTGCAGGCGTTTCCGTGGACATGTGGCAGGCATGCCTCAACACCAGAGTGCACTGAATGCTGTTTACCTTCCCGCCAAAGTGGTACTTATTTATCTACTTGCAATTTCTGCTTTCAGACTGCTAGGTTGGCAGGAGCTAGGACAGAGACAGAAGCTCACTCCATCATGCAGCACTTGCGTCTTGAACTACTGATCTGCTGAACTTCCCATTGTCAAGTTCAGTGTCTTAATCATTAAGCCACCACATTCTCCCTCTAATTTTGATGACCTCTACATTTTGGTACCTCCAGGAAAAGACTTGGTGGCTTTGTTTTGTTTTGGTTTTCCTCAGAGAAAAATTGTGCTGTTCATGTTTGTTACAATTTCATTAAATTATATTTTGTGTGGAAGAAGGAATAACTGTTGCTTTGTTGCCTGTGTCAATTAAGAAACATTTTATTTGTGTAGAGTGAATTTTGTGTCGTCCTACCAAATAAATGTATTTAGCATAAAAGAAAGCAGTCTGTTGTTACAGCATACCTGTCAAGTATAATCCGGATTCGCCAGGATTTCCCGTATTTCTGCGCCGCTTCCTCCACTTTCTCGCCACCATCCCATAACTTGACCAGCGGGGAAAGTAGTTACTGCGTAATCGCAGAACCCTTCTGCATAGAAGGGTTCTGCACAGGTCCCATATTTTCTGAAGCCGTGCTTGACAGGTATGTCTTACAGGGATCAACAGCTCTTGCAAACTAAATTTAGAATACATTAATCATTGTTTTAAAAGACATGGTTAATCTATACCTATAAAATGGTGCGTTAACCGTTGGAATGTGACAAAGGATGTTGCACCAGGCCCCACTAGCCCCATCCGAGCCTCCGTGCACTCGCCCGAACGGGGTTCGCAGGTAACTGTCAGGTTGAAATTTTCACCCGGGGGGCAGGAGCCCCCCGGATGCAAACAAAAAAAAGGAACTTCAATTCCCAACGTTCCTTGCGCCGCGCCGCGCCAGAGCCAATCAGGCTGAGCGGCGCGGCAAAAGGAACGTTCGGAAATGTGCCGCGGCCAATAAAAAAGCCGCAGGAAAAAAAACATTGCAGTACCCAAACACGCGCAGGAAAAACTACAAGCCCCAGCGTCCTGCACGCCATTAGTGCGCAGAATGCTGAGGCAGCCGGCGCATGAAAAATAAAAGTTAAAAAAACCCACTGCCACTGCCCTTCCTTCCCACGGGCCAGCCAGCATGGTCCGCGGGAAAGAAAGCCCTCTCCGCCGCCATTGCCCTTCCTTCCCACGGGCCAGCCAGCATGGCCCGTGGGAAAGAAAGCCCCCCCCCCTGCTGCCACTGCCCTTCCTTCCCATGGGCCAGCCAGCATGGCCCGCGGAAAAGAAAGGCCCCCCTAAAAAGTAAACACAAAAACACAAACCAAAAACAATCAAAAACACTCAAAAACAAAAATCCAAAATCCAAAATCCAAAAAGGAAACACAAAAACAGCCAAAAACAAACAAGAAAAAACACACAGACATCCCCAAAAAAACCCAACCCCCCCAAAAAAACCCCCCAGAGAGCTTACCATAAGACGGGAGCTCATTCTGTCATGCAGTATACCCACTCGTGTGGATACACAGAGACTTGGGCTTCTGCGAATTAAAGTCCAAGAACAGCTGGAAGCGACACCCAGAAGACAGAAAAGAAAAATTGTAGAGAGGAAGAAAAGCTCACCACAAGAGAAAAAACATTCAAAAATATTGAAACTAATAAGATTAACTCCCAAATTAATCAAATAAGTTATAAAAACATTCAAAAATAATCACACTAATCTTAAAAAATACAAAAAAAACAGAAATCACTTTTCACTCAAAAACAAAAACAAAAAATGCATAAAAATAAAGATTAAAAAAACCAAAAAAATTTTAAACTAATTTTTTTTAATTTACATTAAATTAAATTAAATTAAATTAAATTAAAATTTGCATAAACATAAAACAAAAACTTTCAAAAACCAATTTAAAGAGCCCGGCACTGAGGAAGCCAGCACGCAAAAAAATAAAAATAAAACACACACTGTGAGCGCAAGTCCGCCGCAGGCGGACTCAGCACCTCGAAGCCACAAAATCACAAAACCTTACACCATTTAAAACAGCCCAGCACCATTGGTTCAAGAAAAAAAAATGAAACCCTTTACTATCCAACACAATTTTAAAAAGCCCGGCACCGCCGGGCAAAATATGTTAGTAAAATATAAGGATACCATGAAAGACACCGTCAGCTCATAGCAAGGTCAGTATATTGTGAGAGGGCTTAGAAGTGTTCATAGTGCAGTTTCATCATGCAAAAAATACTAGATTTTTTTTAAAAAAATCTTGGGAGGGGATCCGATAGAGTATTTCACATCCCTAACGGAAATAAAATAAGTAACCTAGCAATTCAAAAGCAGGAAATTGTAAGTAGATTCATGAGTGGCCTCAGGGAGGTACACTAGAAAGCTGATACCATATTTGCTTCAAAGCCTTTTTCCATACATTTCCACTGACAATTGTCCAGGAAAAGAAAAAGAGGCATGGGTGCTCCTGTGCTTTAACATTAGCATTTGAGCTGCAGAAATCAGTAGTAGTAGTAGTAGTAGTAGTAGTAGTAGTAGTAGTAGTAGTAGTAGTAGTAGTAGTAGTAGTAAATGACATCGAGCTAAGCAAATAATTTCTGCACATTAAACAAACATTGGTTAAACACAGCTGCCAAGAGTCATTTTAAAGAGAATAACCCCTATGTGTATGGAACAGAACCATTGCAGAAGAATGGCATTGCAGTTTCCATGGATACCAAGCAATATCATGGGATTTCAGAAAGCTCCAATTTCTGCTCTTTCAGGTTGTCTTTTAATAAAATTATATTCTGACCTTAATAGGCAAAATCCTATTAGCAGTCACAGTCTTTCCTCATCCTGCAAATGTCATTTCTTAAACTTTCTGAAACTTGTCTAACTCACATTTATTTAAACTTCAAGTTCTGCCCATCCCTAAGTACAAAATGCCAACTTGTTCTGTGAGTTTGGCCAAACCATAAAACATTGTGTTGTTCTCCACCCAACCCCACTTGCAGAGACAAGAATCTAGATCGTGGAAGTACAGTATAGGTATTAAACAATACCTTAAGAAACAGTTTATTCTCATCCCTGAAAGGTCCACACCCTTTGCAGGCACTGGGGACTTCATGGTTGACATGAAGGCCATGAACTGATAGGTTCTTCCTTCCACAACTGCTTGCAGAGTCTCTGTGATGTTGAGAGAGGCCAGTAAGGAGACCTGCAGCTAGCCCTTCTTTGTCTTCTAGCAGCAGCAGGTAAACCAAGAATCCCAACTTTCATATTTTTTGCGCAGTTGTCTCCATGTGATCCTGAACTACTTTTTAAAAAAAATACAGTGGAACTCTGGATAACGATGGTACCGGATAACGCCAAATCTGCATAATGACACATTCATTCTGCACCATGTGATGCTTCGCATAACACCAAAAATGCCAAAAAAAAATCATTGTGCGTGGCATTTGGTATCAATAATGACAACTTTTTTGTCCTTATCCAGAGCGTCTCCCATGGGGACCACATAGCGTCAAAATCCAGATAGCGCTGCACTCCGCGGAATGGAGTTTTGTCGTTATCTGGAGTTCCACAGTACAGTAACAGGGGTTTCAACTATGGTCAGAACTAAGTGCCAATAAGTTCCATCAGATTTATTCCTAGAAAAGTGGTATAGGATTCTAGCATTGATGAGTGTTTTATAACAAAGACACATAGATAAAGATGTTGGGGCTATTGGGGTGCCTTTGTGTCTTTGCGCTTTGTATTTGGGGGCTGGGGAAGGGACAGAGAGCCACCCCATTGTACTGTATTGTTATACCGATATGTAAATTTGTAACTTGTAATTGTAATTGTATTGTTATTCTGGTATGTAATTTTGTAACTTGTAATTGCATTATATATTCTCTACTGTAAACCACCCTGAGTCACATTTTTGTTGAGTAGGGCGGGATATAAATCTAATAAATGAAATGAAATTTAAGAGATGGGTGTAGCACAGCAATAATGTATCACAGAATGTATTTAAGAACTACTTATTTAACGCCGAGACTCTTCCAGGAAGAAAATTTGTCTTTTTTTCTACCCTTTTTTTTCCAGTTCACTGGTAGAAAAACATGCAAATTACAACATACGAACAAACTTGCCTCTCTTATTTTCTAAAAAAAGGCATTTTTCTTTAAGAGATTTCAGAGAAATTGTCTGAGAAAAAAAATTCAAGAAATCTACTTCCCTGTTAGAGCCTCTCGACTGGAGCTATTCTGAGGTTTAATTTTAATTAATTTATTTTTTTAGTGCAAATTAGAAATTTCCAACCATCAAGGATATGAACATCAATGAAAAATATCATAATGCTTAATGCTGGCCTGGAACAAAGTAACTCCTGCTTTCTGGCAGGATTAAAAGGCACAAGTTACAAGAGAAGTCATAAATAGGAGGAAGGAAGACTAGAGGACCTTTGTATGAAAAATGGTGGGGGGAAGGTATAGTGAGTGTAGAATCCACTACCTCAAGTGCTTCGACTAGAAAAGCCCTGACTAAAGTGTACAGTAGAATCCTGAAATAGGAGTGGTAGGCCCCCTGCTTCAGGGGCACCAGTAGGATCAACAGTACAGCATTTTTTGAATGCTATATGAATGGAAATTTTATATGTAATACTCAACAATTGGCATACATAAAAAACCACAACCATCTCACGTGAACTCTTAATGTCAGCCCAGCAGGAATGTACACAGAATATAACATCTACTTCCAACCACTAGGCAGTGCTATTAAAGACTATAATTTGTCTTAAATTAGCTATACCTAGTGAGTGAATGACATTTTATTCCCATCTCTCTGATGCGGCTTGCAATATTTCTGTATCACTTTTTCTTCAGCTGAATAGGAACACTGAGTTTCAAAACAAAACAATAGGAATGACAGGAGGATAAATACAGATTTTGAGGGAGGGCAGGCCATTGTCTGAGAAACCAGGAGGAGAAATCCAGCCTGTGGTATCCGCGAGCACGATTGGCATAACTGTCCCTGACAGAGGTTACACCGGATGAGGCAGACCCCTGGTCACTGACCTCTGTGGGTACAGAAATTGGGGGGCGGATTAATAGTCATAAGATTGATTCACCCATATCTGACCTGGCAGGCAGTTCGGCAGGAGGAAGTTGAATATCTAACTCAAGTTAGGAATTAGGTAGTTCCGCACTTGCAGATTAGCCCAAGCCCTAGCGCAAATAGTGGCCATGTTTACTCTTGTGCAAGCCATGAACAATGGATTTCCCCTGTCAGTATTTGCCTTAGTTAATTAACTTCCCCAAGAGAGATTCCCAATTAACCCGGGTAAACAGGTGATGTGATTTTCTGTCAGATGACGATTTTATCACACGCTGCCTTGAATTCCTATATATGATGATGATTTTCCCTCAATAAACCACTGGTCTTCGCTCCATCTTGTCTCGTGTCGTTACTTGACCAGTCTCCTCCGGGACCTCAAGGGCCGCTTCACGGCCCCAATCCAACACCAGCCAACAGCTACCAAGGGTGTAATATTTTAATCACACTTCCATTGCAGCTTTCCCCTAACTCACCTTTGAGAACTATGCCTGGGACAAATATCTGCCCTGGCTTTTGAACTGTAATTTATACTGATTTTTCAGCACTATCTACAATTGATGCCTGGTCTGAAGGAAGTGATCTTAAACCATGAAAACTTGCTGATGGTTTGCTTTTGTAGTGGTCATAATAAAGGCATTGCTCGTCTCTCCATTTGTATCCAGAGATTCACAAATCAGCTACACGAAGCTAGTTGTTTGGGGTGGGCTGACCTGGTTGTGTCTTTACTGCAGTCAGACTAATGTGTCCCAAACTGCCTCATTTTGAGACCCTGCCAAGGATTAAACTAAATTGCCCTATTTTGTTATATATCGTCCCCAGCATATATATGTGCAGGGCATGAGAGAAAAAAGGTTGGGGCCCTGTTACAATTGATCAAAGATCAGTTGTACAGTATAATGCCTTTTACCCCTGCACTTGCCACTGATGGAACTTAGTGGCCGACGTAGGGGTAAAACCCAAACAGCACTTTGCAACTGATGGGTTTCCCTCATCATTGATCATACTCTGATCAGTGTATATGTGGGAACTGCTTCTTTGCAGCTGATGGGGAAAGGTTTTCACCTGTCTGCTGCAAAGCAGCTGCTATAGGGCTGCTGAGGCTGTCTGGCTGCAGGGATTGTGCCAAACAGCATTTTGCTCTTCTTCCCCACCTCAAGCAGTGTCAATAAAGAGATCACGACGTCTGATCTTGATTAGATCCTGGTCCTTAACATCATGTCAGAAACACCCACTTGTGCAAGTGACAGCAAAAAGCTGCTTGCCAACAGCTTGATTCAAGCTGATTTAATTTCTGAAATAGTTCACTGGCTCTAAGCCAGTACATGGAACTGGTATTTTCTGCAGACTACAACTTTCAGAAATTCCTTGGTTTAGAGATTAGAGGATATGTCGTAGAAAAGCTAGATAGTTGAGAGAGTTAGAGCCAGAGGTTGAGAATTCAACTCCCCACTCTGTGTCACAGGAGAACAGCCAGCCTATTGAGCAGCCTGCGCAATCCCAAGGTGCCACCAGAAGAAGGGAATAATAGATCACATATGAGTACATTGTATCTAGAAAACTCTGGAAATTCCCAAAGTTTCCATAAATCAGATAGAACTTTATTAAGAATGAAAGCAACATTGTCAAGCTCTGCTCTGAATTCCCGAGAAAATGGCTGGGGTTCAGAAGTCCTGGGACAATATGAGACTGAACTCAACAGACATTTCTTCTGAGTCTCTCAATATGAGCCAAAAATTAGGTGCCCACCAGTAGAGGTTGTATGGTCCATGGCCTCAGACTGTTCAGTCTCTTTCCCTGAAAACTAGTGTCCAGTATTCATCTGTGAGGAAATTTTTGGAAATCTGTGAAGGAAAACAAAGGCCTGAGTCTTATCAGTTAGCAATTCAATTATCAATGACGTGTGATTACCAATATCTGGGCTAAGTTGAATGTGGGGCCTTTTCTGATTTGAATCGTAAAGCAGATTTTTGCTATCATTAGGTTGTGATAAGGATTTTTGCTTGGTCTGAGCCTGCTTAATGGGCTGAGGTAGTAGATGATCAAGCCAATGAGTTACTGTCGTTATTTTTTTGTGGAGGATAGGTTATTTTTGGATTATACAATATTAATTTATTCACATGTCTTCTGTCATTTTTCTAAGGTCCTTATCCTCTTCATAACAGCCTCATGAGGTAGTTTAGGAAATGATAGATAGAGGGTGTCCCAAGATCTACCAATGGGAACTCCAAGTTAATGAAGAACATTGGTGAGCAATGTCATACAAAAGCCCTACAAAATTAAGTTCTAGTAGTATGAGACAGACTCAATGGATTTTAAGTCTCACATGTCAAAGCTCTCTGAGGTTTGTGATAGAAATAAAGACTTTCTAAGTGTGCTCTAATTTCATTTCCAGACTTGAAAACTTGGTGATAAGGGTGATTCTACTATGTCATTTCCTTTTATCTTCTGTTGGACGCTGGGCCATGTTCTATACTGTAACCATCAACTGTCTAGTCAACACTGAACTATATATAGAAGGAATTTAGAGTTACTGTACTTCACTCTGAAATCAGAGCGTGGGAAATGTTCATGTCCTGGGGAATGTCAAAATACTCATCTCCTGTTTGACACTGTCAAGTTCCAGGCACCTGATTAGTTGTTGACATGAAGCTAACAGAATCAGTATCCTATGTTGTTAGTTTACAAAGAAGTAGCCACCTTAGTTTGTTCCAGCATGTTGACAGAATTATGGTGATAAAAAAGGGGGAAAGTGGGGAGTTATTGTGGCTCTTTAAATGTTAATCATGTTGCTTCATTATGAGCTTATCTGAAGAAGTGGGTTTTGAGACACGAAAGCTTACAGTGAAATAAGCAGGTTCATTTTTAAGGTGCATAGTATTTTGCCCTTGGTCCCCCCCCCATTTATGTTTTCTTGTTGATGCTTTTCTTCCTTTAATTTCCCAACATACCTTGTCAATGGGACAGATTCTTGGCCTTTTTTAAGTTCTCATCATTTCTAGAGGCTGATTGGCTTTTTAAAAAATTTATACAAATATTTTAATAGCTTCTCTTCACAGAGGATGACTGTAGAAGGATTGTGATGGTAAGACAATGAAAGGATAATTTAAGTTCTGAAAATCTGAGGATAGATGTTTACACGGGAAGCAGTAATTTAACCCATCGCAAGCAAACACATGAGCTAGTGGTCAGGTTAAAGTAGAGAGCAGCAAAATAATAGAACCACCAAACACAGTTCTAAAATAGGATGGATAGGACTAAAATAGGATGACCCAATGGCTCCCAGGTTTGGATAATGAATTTCAGGTTGTGCCAAACTGCTTTTAAAAATGGCCCTAAATACACTATATTGGTAAGCTTAGATAGGCTCTGTATCACCTACTTTGGTTCTTAGACATTGCTTTTAATTATTTAAAAAATCAGCTTATATATATATACACACACACACACATATATATATATATATATATCTCCCCCCCCCCCCCAAGTAGTGTAATGCATAAATAAAGTTAACCTTCATCCAGGCAAAGAACTAAACTCTCAAGTCCAGTTTCTACTTATTTTCCAACCTTCATCCTGTCTTAAAGACAAGTCAAATATGTAATCATGGCTAGTGATCAGGAAGGATGAAATGCTCAGTGGAGTGTAGACTTGGGAAAGGACTTTTTAATAATAGTATTTTTACTTGGCAGGATAAGTTCCAATAGCAAACATACAAAAATCAGATGTGTTCTGCAAAAAAAAGTTCTGGGTTAGACAATGCCTTTACGGAATCCCTAGAAATGTACAAATAAAGCAAGTTTTTAAAGTCTACAGAACTCTTAATCAGGCAAAGATGAAGTAGAAGCAAGAGTCCAAAACTGGATTTTTCTCTTAGATATACAGAGGGTGCAAACCACAACAACAATATACACACGTTTTAAGGAGATGTTATCCATGTTTTACTTTTCAAAGTTGAATTTGAATGGTAGCAATGTGTAGTATGACGTTTACTCAAAAGAATCAATGCTAGCAGCGTCACCATGCGACTGGCAAGAAATTCAAAGAAAATGGCTGGAGCATAGTTGTCCTTCAAGGAGCACAAGACTATTTTGAAGTGGTATTTGAAATGTGAGAACATTGTGGAAATACAATTACAATGGAAGCATGAGTATGCAATGGAACCTCAAACATGCCTAACAATTGCACATATTTGTGATAAGTATGAGACACATGGAACTGTGAGCGATGTGCACAAGGGAAGATCCAGGACACTTTAGTCAATGTTGCTCAAGCAGTAGTGTGGCTTAATCAGAAGTGTCTGGATGATGGTGGTAACCACTTTTTGAGCACCTCTTGTAATTGCAGGTCAAACTTGACTTGTAGTCATTTTTTTTTGTTTTTGGTATATTGAATATTACAATGTAATACAGTTTTTTCCTTTCTTAAAATGTATATACATTTTGGCACCCTCTATATATTCTATGTGGTGTATTTATATTTAAATATATCAAATGGCTTTTCAGAGCTTAAGTTATACAACCACGTATTGAGGCAGAGGATGTGTTTGAAACTTCTTTATATTACACTTACTTATATTATGTATATATTATAGCGGAGACAAGATTTCCTGACGAAAGACTTAAGCTCTGAAAAGCCGTTTGATTTAACCAGAGAGGCTTCGAGATTTATGTTGAATTTTTGATTTCAGAATGTTTTACTCAAGTGGAATGCACACATACCTATTTCTGTAAATACGTTTTCATAGAGACTGCTTTGTTTTGGATTTATGATTTTTGAAAATCTGATCTTTTGGGAGTTGAAAAATAATAAAAAATTCTTTGGATTATCTTCTGGAATTACACTCTATGTTACCTTTTTGGGTACTTTGAGAATTGTGATCTCAGCCACAAACGTTCTACTTGACTTAAATTTGAGAGAAAAACAGGAAGCTGTGGTCTATATATTTTATATTTATGAGGGGGGACCCAAAGGTGTCCAAACCAAATTAATCTTTCTTTAAAAGCCTTATATGAAAATAGACTTGGAGCAAAAACTTTATCCATAGAAATCTTAATATTGATGAAAATTAATAAAAATGCTTACTAGTAGTGATTCTGTATCTTCTTTTCCTTTCAGCAGAAGGACCAGACCATTTCCACCACAAATATATCATGCTGAGCTGATTCTTTTCAAATTGCAGGCAAATTAGTTTTAAGCTCGACAACTACAAGGTAAGAGTTCGCATCCCGAGTACTGCATCTTGATACTGAGAAATTTAGTCATCCTTTACTTGTGTAAGCAGGGGCTGCATTGGCTTAGTGGTCAAGATGCTAGATATGATGACTGGAAGGTTGGCAGGTCAGCGGTTTGATTCCTGGGTACTGCACAAAAGAGTGAGCTCTTGTCTCTGTCCCAGCTCCTGTCAACCTACAAGTTTGAAAGCAAGAAATTACAAGTAGATAAATAGGTACTACTTCGGTGGGAAGGTAAACAGCGTTCTGTGCCCTCCGGTGTCTAGTCATGCCTGCCACATGTCCACGGAAGCGTCTGCAGATGCAGATAGTGCTGGCTCTTTGGCTATAAACAGAAATGAGCACTGAACACTAGAGTCAGATATGACTGGCTTTTGAACAAGGGGAACCTTTACTGTTACCTAGTTTTAAGCACTGCACTCTCAAAAGCCATTCACTCGCAATTTGTTTGGAAACTTCTTCATGTTTCCGTAACAAGAAGCAGAAGTAGCTTGAACACTGTTTTATACATTTGTTTTCTTGTGGTAAAACAGCCACGGTGTGTCAACGTCCAATGTCATTTTCAGAATGGGTTACAGCAGGCTGCATACCCCTGGGGCTGAATCTCTGGCAATGGCCTTGCTCTATTCCTTTCCTCTTCAGCAATTACTGTCACTTCAAGGCCTCGACTTCACAGTGCACTGGGAGAGGGACAAGACGAAAGGCTTCCACGTGGGAGATTTCGCTGCTCAAGGTTAAATCCCTCCTTCCCCTTATATCAGCATAAGTTTCACTGAAGATGCACATGTATGGCCAGCTCTTCTTTGTTTCACAGCGGTGGCAATCTTGAGCCTAGCCTGCTTGTATTAATACTTGTTTCTTCAGTTCGAAGCAAAGAAGATAAATATATATAATTAGAGCTTACAATCCAAGCGAGAACTTGATGCCTTCAGCTCACAAATTTATTTTTAGCGTTATAGCCCAGATTTAAGCTAGGCATGCATTATATGTGTAAAGATATATTAATATTTTTGCATTGCTGCCTATCGTTTTAGAGCTGCGTATATTTCTAGTCCCTACCACCAGCTTTTTGCAGGCAAATTTACTTCTGTTCCTAGGTAATTGGTAAGCAGCAAAGCAGGTAATTGAAACATAACGCCATGCAAAAGAGCAGTTTTCTTGCTTTCTGTTTAGAAAAAAAGTTGTCCAGTAGCTACACAGTAGAGTTACAGTTACAGACGGAGTTGCTGCCCTTTAGGAAGAGTCTTAAAACCTAGATGGCAGGGCAGGTATGGGGGCCTGATGGAAGCATGGCCCCTGCCTGTTGGCTCATTTAATAAATAAGATCCTCCCTCCCTCCCTCCCTCTCTCTTCTTTTTAGGAATGGGGTGGGTGGGTTTCTCTTTAATGTGGGCGGTTTTATCTGCTTTTATTTGGTTTTATATTGCCATGCTTGTGTTTTTAGATTGTCTGTAATGCTGCCCTGAGTCG
Source organism: Bradypodion ventrale (assembly GCA_035047345.1). Lineage (NCBI taxonomy): Eukaryota > Metazoa > Chordata > Lepidosauria > Squamata > Chamaeleonidae > Bradypodion > Bradypodion ventrale. The sequence continues at coordinate 192,167,665 of JAWDJE010000005.1, forward strand.
GGCTTCTCTGAGTGGGTGACGCATAAATCCAAAAATTAAATTAAATCAAACTTGTTCCTACTAACTAGCTTTATTAATGAAGGTACAAAGTCCAGCATAGACAGATTTTGTTATTATGTGCCATCAGATAATTTCCAAGTTCCAACAATCCTAACAATTATAACCTCCTCAAGGGTCCATCACAGGGATGGCGAACCTTGGCACTCCAGGTGTTCTTGAAGTTCAATTCCCAGAAACCCTGATCAGCAGGAGTGATGACTTGGGCTTATGGTAAATGAAGTCCAAGAACACCTGGAGTGCCAAAGTTAGCTATCACTGGTCTAACATTAACAGCACTGTTCAGGTCCTATGATGTTGTGTCATCTCCTTCTCTACTGCCTTCAACATTTCCTAGCACAGTGGTGGCAAACCTATGGCACGTGTACCAGAGGTGGCACTTGGAGCCCTCTCTGTGGGCACCCATGCAGTCACCCCAGCACAGAGTTCATCCTGCCCCTCTGTCCAGCAGCCCAATGGGAGCACTTTCTCCCACCCCCAGCAAAGAGTTAGCCCTGCTCCTCTGCCCAGCAGCCCAATGGGAGTGTTTACTTCCTCCCCTGTTACTGTGTTGGCACTTTGCGATAAATAAGTGTTTTTTGTGTTGCAGTTTGGGCACTCGGTCTCTAAAAGGTTCACCATTGTCTTGTTACAGTACCTCCAAAGTACTTTGTCTTCAGTTTAGTCATTTCAGGTTCCATGAGATTTCAGTCTTTAGTTACTCTGGAACCCATCCCCCCTATGATCCATGGACAGATTGTTGCTCTCATAATAACCTAATTATGGAATAAAGGTCTCACTTGCTTGAAAGCCAGTCATGTCCAACTCTAGAGTTCAGTTTTCAGGGGGCAGTGTTCATCTCCATTTACAGCTAAAGAGTCAGCTCTGTATGCATCTGCAGATGTTTCCATGGCCATGTGGTATGCATGACTAGATCCCAGAGCATAGGGAATGCTGCTACCTTTCCTGCCGAAGAGTACCTATTTATCTACTTACAATTTCTTGCTCTCGAGCTGCTAGGTTGGCAAGAGCTGGGGCAGAGAATGGGAACTCTCCGTCGCACAGCACTTGGGTCTCAAGCTACTGACTGACCAACCTTCTGGTCATCAAGTTCAGTGTCTTAACCACTAAGCCACCCTATCCCACTTTATAGAATAGGTAATGCCAAAATGTTAAAAAGAGGGGGGAAATTAGACAGTGCTCTAAGCATTTCACTTTCAAATGCTCAACATCTTCATAACATTGTGTGTATACCTCACTGGCCATACTAGATGGCTCTGGGAATAGTAATTCAAAAAAGTAACCTTTCCAAGCTTTTCATTTGAATAGTGCTAAATTCTAAACCCCAAGTCTCACATGAGAATTCATCTATGAGATACCAAGTACAATGGTACTACAGTCTCCTCCAGATGCAGCCTTGACCATCAAGGAAGGCTAAGTTCGCTATGCCCAAGGCCAACCAATCCCATCATCTCTGTACCATGGCCCAGTCTGACCCCTGATTAAAGTGGATGCAAACTTATCAGTCATCTCTAAGAATGGCTACAGCTGGTCTGCAACTGCTCTCTCCATCAAGTTGCCCATAAACAGGATGTTAGCCACTGGCCTAAATTATTAAAATCTTCAATGGCCAGATTAGGTGTCTTATTAATGAGCCTCTCAAGAGTTTGCTTAGGGATGTTAGGCCTCCCTCCCTCCAGAAGAGTTGTATTAATTATCTGAATGGCCCATTCAATCATCACCTCCTTGGCCTCTTTAAGGAGCCTCTAAGGACACACGTCAAGAGAAGACGTCATGGCAAACGCCTTGTCTACATCAACATGCATTGCAATTTGAAATTGATCCAATAAAAGTGGACAAGTTGGTGCATTTGACATCTCTACAGGGTTAATGGCACAGAAAGAGCTGCATTCTTCCATCTCCCATTCCTCGCTGTAGTCTTCTGAAGGAAAGGAAGGTGTGATTTAGCATGCCATGTTGTCTCATTGTCCTGACACCACTGCTGGTTATGCACTTGAATAGAACAGGTTCTTCCTCAAAGACATGCTACATTTTCTTTATTAAATGTGTAGTTCAGAGATTGAGTCAAAGGCCTGGGTGCAAATCCTAAACAATTCAGGCCACTGTCAGTGACTGGTTCTGTACTACTGACCTTTCTGTTATTTCTTACTTCATTTACAATGATGTACATTTCACATCTTAGAGTCATTGATCCAAACTGCAGAAAGACACATCAGGGAATAACTCTTTTGACCTTTCCTCCTTTCTCCAGGATCAAGTTCCTTCCTTGTTAGATATTAGGTGTGGACAATAAGGACTAAAGGTGTTTCTGATACAAAGAACTTAGCTTCTGATGATAAGGTCATAACAAAAGCAGCTACAGTTTCAGTAGATTTCCTTCAGTTGGTGTTGCATTGAGGACACTCTCCAGTAATAATGCCCTGTTAATACTTGGTGAAATAAGGGCTGCGGTGGCTCGGTGGTTAAGAAGCTCACCTTGTTGGCTGGAAGGCAGGAAAGTCAGCAGTTTGAGACCTGGGTACTGCATGATGGATTGAGCGCCTGTCTCTGTCCCAGCTCTTGGGGGCATGAAAGGAGCCTCATTTGTTCATTCCCTGAGCAGAATTTCTTCCGCAAAAGTCTTTTCAACCCAGAATAATTTCTGACACACTTCTCTGAAACTTGAAGGTATACAGCACAAAACATTTCTTTTTGGAACTAAAACAGAAAGCAGGGATGAGAGCCAGGGACACTACATTAGTTATAGAACTACACTTCACATAATGTCTCACCATCAGCTATGCTGGGTCTGGCTAATGGGAGTTGAAACCCAGCAAGCTGCCTGAGATGGACCAAAAAGGTTTGTGTGGGATAAAATTAATGACAGTACCATGCCATATAAAAATATCAATGTATAACTGTTGTGTTCTAAAGCATGTGCCTTTAAACAATGTATCTATCCATGTGTATCCAATGTAACCTTTTCCATGTGTAACATTGTAACCTCAGCTGCATCACTGTAACCCGAATAGGACGCGAGCTAGTGACCACTAGATGGCAATAGCGAGCGTCCAAGCTCATTGGTCCAAGACTCACCTAAGAGCAACAGCGCGGGAAGATTCCCGCCACCACCTTCACCTGGACAAGAAGGGCGTGACCTGAAATGAGGTCACACAGACAGTAGCCAATAGACTGTCAAGGAGCCACATTCAAATGTATAGCCACTGTATATATTGAGCTGTTCGTCCGCCATTACCACATGTTCCATCTGACCAGCATGTAATAAAGTTGTGTTAAGCTAGCTCTTCGGCTGTCCTGGTGTCTTTGGTCCCATACACTAAATTGGCGACGAAGGTGGGATCATGGCTGCCCACGGGACCAAGACATACGCCGGTTTCGACATCAAGAAACCGCAAGATTGGGAACTCTTCGAAATGGACTTCCAAGGCGCGCTGGTGGAGTTCGAGGTGACGGACGAGGCGAAGAAAAGAGCCATCCTCACCAGAATGCTCGGGCACGATGGCAAGAGGGTATTGATTGACCTCATCGCACCCAAAAAGGCGGCTGAATTCAAGGCAAAAGAGCTCCTGAAGGTGTTGCGAGACCATTTCCGGCCCTCGGTGGCGATGTTTCCCGCTCGGAGCGCGTTTTGGAGGCGAGTCCAAGCGCCTGAAGAGTCGGTCGCCGCCTTCGTAGCGGCCCTGCGTCTGGCTGCCGGCCCATGCAAATGGGAGAACTTGGAAGTCACCCTCAGGGACTGCGTGCTATGTGGCCTGAAGGACGCCGAGATCCAGCGCACGCTGATGAATAAGGAGCCGCCCCCCACGTTGCAGGAGGTCCTGAAAGCAGCACAGGCCGCGGAAGCCACGAAGGCCGGGGTGCAAGAGCTCCAGGACTGGCGGCCGAAGGCCCACAAAACAGAGACTTCGGTGCACGCAGCCCGGCAAATTTCGAAATCGTCCGCCGAAAGCAGCGACGACGAGGACGTCCGGAGGGTCCGGAAGGAGGGCCGGCGTTGCGACGGCTGCGGGGCGGCTCACGACCGCACCAGGTGTCCGTTCAGAAAAGCCGAGTGCCACAACTGCGGGCGACGCGGGCACATCGCCAAAGTCTGCAGACAACGGCGCAAGGACCGGAGGAGCTCGCCCGACCGCTCAGCGAGGCCAGACCGCTCGGCGAGACCAAAGGATGGCGCCCGGCCCACGAGGAAGCAGGACGGCGTGGGCCGCATTTCCGACGGCAGCGACGACGACGCCCCAGTTTTCAGCGTGTCCATGGGACACCCCCGTTACTTTGTTGAGGTACTGGTGCAAGGGGCCCCTGTTAGAATGGAGATTGACTCTGGCTCCTCATATTCTATCATTTCCCAGAGGGAGTTCTTGAGAATTGCCCCCCGAGTACGGCCCAAGCTCAAAGCGTTGAGGTCCACGCTTCGGGACGTGCAAGGGAACAGTATCCCGGTGTTGGGGGTTGGGAAATTCCAGGTCCAGTATAAGCGGCACGCCGCGGAACTCCCCCTAGTCGTTCTTAAGGGGCGTAATTGCAGCCTCCTCGGGACTCAATGGTTTCAGCCCCTGGGCCTGTTTATTGGGGGGTGCACGCCGTTGGGTCTGACCCAATACAGGAGGTGTGCGACGCGCATCCCAAAGTCTTCAAAAAGGGACTTGGGAAATTCAATGGACCCCCAGTAACTTTCGACCTGGACCCGCAGGTCCGCCCAATAAGACTCAAACCGTGCAGAGTGCCTTTTGCACTAAAGGACAAAATAGAGGCGGAACTGGACAAATTAGTGGGCCAGGGGATTCTTGTTCCTGTTGATTCTGAGGAGTGGGAAACTCCAATTGTCACGGCATTGAAGGCCAATGGGGAGGTTCGCATTTGCGCCGATTATAAGTGCACCATTAATAAGGCAATCCGCCCTAATGCATATCCGGTGCCGGTGGTCAGCCATTTGCTGGCCAGGTTGCATGGGGGAAAGTGTTTCGCTAAACTCGACCTGGCACAGGCCTATCAGCAACTCATGGTAACCCCTGCCGCAGCTGCTGCACAGACCATAGTCACGCATAAGGGGGCGTTCCAGGTGACGCGCCTCCAATTCGGCGTGAACTCGGCGCCTGGGATTTTCCAGTCGCTCGTGGAACGCCTCCTCAAAGGGCTGGACGGCGTTTTGCCATATTTTGATGATGTCTTGATAACGGAGGGGGAGTGAGGTTGAGTTGGCTGAAAGGCTAAACAAGGTCCTGGCGGCATTCGAACAGGCGGGGTTGAGGTTGCGAAAAGACAAATGCGTCTTCTTCGCGAAGGAGGTTGAGTTCTTAGGATTCCGAGTAACACCCGAGGGGATCAAACCGTCCAAATCCAAGGTGGCCGCCATCAAGAAAGCCCCTCGCCCCACATCCAAGCCCGAGTTGCAGTCGTTCCTGGGGCTCTTAAATTTCTACCACTCCATCCTTCCACGGAAGGCTGCGGTGGCTGAGCCGCTTCACAAGTTGCTCAAGAAAGATGCGGCATGGAAGTGGGGCGATGACCAGGAGAGGGCATTCACGGAACTGAAACAACTCCTGGCGTCTGACGCCATTCTGACCCATTTCGACCCCAAACGGCCGGTAGTACTGATTTGTGATGCATCCCCGGTGGGGGGTGGGGGCAGTGTTATGCCACGTGTTGGAAAATGGGAGGGAGGCCCCAATAGCCTCCAGGTCCCTGTCCCAAGCGGAGAGGAATTACGCCCAGACAGACAGGGAAGCGCTGGCGATAATTGCAGGGACCAAAAAATTTCACGATTTTCTTTATGGCCGCCCTTTCACCATCGTGATTGACCACAAGCCCCTGCTAGGCATTTTCACCGCAGACAAGCCCACACCACAGATCCTGTCCCCGAGGATGCTTAGGTGGGCCATTTTTCTCAACGCCTACCAGCACGCGTTGGTGTACCGGCCCGGGAGGGAAATCAGCCATGCGGACGCCCTGTCGAGGTCCCCCCTCCCCCAGACACACAGCCACGTGGGCGGGGAGGAGCCGGACTGCCAGGTGCTCTTGATAGAAGTCTTAGATTCGCCCCCCATGGTACCCGCCGATATCGCTAAAGCGACAAGCAGAGACAGGACGTTGGCGGCGGTTAGCTCCTGGGTACAGAAAGGGTGGCCAGCGTCTGCCCCAGCGGAAGAATTCACTCCCTTTTTCAGGAAAAAGTTGGAGCTGTCCCTAGAGAGGGGGTGTCTCTTGTGGGGGCAGCGGGTGGTGATTCCCACATCCCTTCGGCCGCGGGTGCTTAAACTGCTGCACGTCAGCCACCCCGGCATTGTGCGCTCCAAGGCTCTGGCCCGTAGTTATTTTTGGTGGCCCCAGTTAGACGCCGACATCGAGCACATGGTCGGCACTTGTGAGAGTTGCCAATGCTCCAGACCGGAAGAGGCCCGTCTTCCCCACAGGGAGTGGGACGCGGCTAAGGTGCCGTGGTCCCGGATACACATAGATTTCGCGGGCCCGTTCCGAGGAACTCTGTTTCTCCTTGTTGTGGACGCTTTCTCCAAGTGGTTGGAGGTCATCCCAGTCACGAGCACCTCCTCGGCCGTGACGATTAAGCATTTGCGGAGAATTTTTTCCACATTCGGCATACCCGACACTCTAATTAGCGATAACGCTAGTTGCTTCACGTCCGCTGAGTTCAGGGCATTCACAGAGATTAACGCCATCCGGCACATCACCTCCGCCCCTTTCCATCCGGCCACCAATGGCCAAGTGGAGCGCCTCGTCCGCACCACGAAGGACGCGCTGCGGCGCATGGGCCCCGGGGACCTCAACCTGCAAGTGTGTCAGTTTCTGCTAGGGTACAGGGTGACCCCGTTGGCGTCAGGATACTCCCCCGCGGAGCTCTTAATGCGCAGGAAACTGACCACCATTCTCACTAGGCTAGACCCCACGAGAGTAGAAGACAAGGGGAGGAACATCGGGCTAGAGGCCACAAAGAGTTTTAGCGTAGGCGCCCCCGTGCACTGCAGGAACTACGCCAGCGCAGGGCCAGCCTGGGTACCGGGGGTGGTCGTGGAGCAGACCGGTCCCGTGTCGTACCGCGTGGAGACCAACACTGGTCTACTCTGGCGGCGGCACGCGGACCAGCTACGGAACCGGGCCCCGGGAAAGCAGGGCGCTGAAAGCGCGGAGCCGAATTCAGAGTTAGGGTTCTCCCCCACCCGTTTAGCCCAAGGGGGAGGAGAGGGGGGCCCAGAGTCCCCACCAAGGGGGGAGGAGAAGGAATTTGTCCTCGTAGATATCCCGCGGGATCCCCCAGCAGAGTTTAATTTTGAGTTACAGAACCCGGGGGGGGTTCGGAGTGGTCCCCCACCCATCCAAGCGAGAAGAGGGGTTTTACGTTAGCCCCTGGTGCCCCCGGTTCACCCACAACAGAATCTACCCTTTCCCCTAAAGCTGCAAAACCGCAGCAAGCCACTAACAAGTCTCCCTCTCCCATTACAGGACAAGGGTCCAGGGAACAAGGAAACGGGAGCGGCCCCCAGGGGGGCCAACCCATATCGCGGCCCAAACGCGAGTGCAAGAAACCATCTTGGTTAAGAGACTTCGTCTCATCCTAGGGGGGAGGGATGTTGTGTTCTAAAGCATGTGCCTTTAAACAATGTATCTATCCATGTGTATCCAATGTAACCTTTTCCATGTGTAACATTGTAACCTCAGCTGCATCACTGTAACCCGAATAGGATGCGAGCTAGTGACCACTAGATGGCAATAGCGAGCGTCCAAGCTCATTGGTCCAAGACTCACCTAAGAGCAACAGCGCGGGAAGATTCCCGCCACCACCTTCACCTGGACAAGAAGGGCGTGACCTGAAATGAGGTCACGCGGACAGTAGCCAATAGACTGTCAAGGAGCCACATTCAAATGTATAGCCACTGTATATATTGAGCTGTTCGTCCGCCATTACCACATGTTCCCTCTGACCAGCATGTAATAAAGTTGTGTTAAGCCAGCTCTTCGGCTGTCCTGGTGCTTTGGTCCCATACACTAAAATAACCTCACAACAAGTACTAGTTTGGAAGACTGTAAAGTACAGGGAACTTGTTATCTATAGAATGACACGCTGGAAACATTTGTGAAAGAAACATTTTGAATTTGAAACTGGGCCTGTTTTAAAAGATGGATATATTTAAGTAACTCACAAAAATGCTTTAACAGGTGAGACGAAACCATAGGTACAAGAACACAGCTACTTTTGCAAGTGGTCTAGTATGCTGAATTCCTCCTAAATCAAATAGGGGCACTAGTTTCCACTTGCCTGTTGGTGCAGTGGTTAAACTGCTCTACAACAGCCAAAACATTGTGAGTTAAATCCTGTAGCGGTCCATTTTTTAGTATATGTGCTGCCGAAGCGAGCATGTGAGTTCAATCCTGACGGGGATTCAGGTTGGATCAGCCATCCATCCTTCCAAGATCGGTCAAATGCGTGGGGGGCAAAATGCTAATTAACTTGTGAAACACCCAAATAATGCACTTTCACCTTGCCCAAGGGATCCGACGAAGGATGCTTTGCTGGGTCTCAGTCCTGGACTAACATTATTGATAAGTGATAGGCAACACTGCTTAGTTAGACTGCTCTAGTATATTCAAAATGTATTGAAACTTATTATTTGATACAATTCTAGTGTACCTGTTAACCTTCTATCTTTTTTTCTCCAAACTCACTAAGGAAAGAATTCAGAGTATGTTGAAAATATGAGATTTTGGTCAATAACAGGAGGATAACATATGACAATCATATCAAGAGCTCTGATACATACCACAGAATTTTGTCAATACAGTACTGTATTTCCTTTGCCTATTAGAACAGTGGTTCTCAACCTTACTGCACCACAGGCCAGACAACTCCCCCTCAGGTAACGTAGTTTTCCCCTGCCGCAAACGCTGCTGTAAACTGCAGTGGCCATGTTTGCACATGCACAGGCATGTTTACAGGTGTCATAAACACATCTGCTTCTGCTTCTGGGATCTCCACCAGGGGCCAGATGTAATGGTGTTGAGGGTTGGGGCCGGGCCATGGGCTGTAGGTTGTGAACCTCTGTATTAGAAGACAAAAACAATTTGGAACAGGTTCACAGTACACTTGTGAGTCTAATCTTGACCAGGGCCAAAGGTTGACTCAGCCTTCCAAGATTGGTAAAATGAGTATTCAACATGTTGGTGGCAAAATGCTAATTAACTTATAAACTGCCCAGAGTGCACTAAACTCTATGGGGCAGTGTATAAGTGATTGCTTTGCTTTGTTTTTATTTCCAGGGAAGGGAGCTGTGTTAATCTGTTACATGAAAAGCAGCATGCAGTCTTTTGACACTTTGAAGACTAACAGATATTATTTGGCATAAGCTTCTCCTCACCATAGATCACATCTTCAAATGCAGTGACCAAAATCCTATCGACAAGAAGAGGAAATCATACATGTTGCAAAGTCAAATTACTCCTAATTAACAAGACAAACGATTGCACTTTTATTCATGTGCTACTTCTCACAGGGAGGAACATGGTTGGCATCTTATCAATTAATGGCAATTTAATGGGTTTATGAAATTTTAATTAGGCAATTGGTTATTAAGTATAAAATTAGCACTAGGACTTTGGCCAATGTGTCTTATATAAACTCATAGTCCTACACATTTTGACTGATCTCTTCATTAACCAAGCTTTTGCTATTAAAAAAAGACAGTACAGTATTCCTACTTCTTCAAGAGTCCCCTAGTACTCTACAATCATTCTCACTTGTTATCTAGACTGAAACAGTTGTGTTGTTCCCCACCCAATCAGCACACACTTATCAACCCCCCTCCATATACAGTATAGTAATCCTAACCAACAGCTGATCACTCCATGGTCTCTCCCTGCTTATCATGTGGAAGAAGTGTCGCTAGCACCCAGTCTCCTCGTCAGCTGACTTCCACATGGCAGGATTTCATGGCAGAAATGTGTGTTTCCTAAAAGCACAGAAGAGCGTCATACTCCGATTTCCTTGCTCTGCTTCAACCCAGAGTGGCTCTCCAGAGAACAATAAAGGTTAAGTTGTTATTTCCACATATTTCATGGTTTTCTCACCAGACTGGAGTCCCTGCGCTTTCACCGCCTACTCCAGGGGTGCCCAAACTTTTTGGGCCATGGGCAAGTCACATGGTTCACGGGGCTGGTCACTATGGTCTGGGGGCCGGATCCACCCCTGATGCCAATTCATCCGGCCTACGAAGCCCTTGTCGCTCCCATACTGGCATGTTTTACTTCCGCTTCGGAGTGATGAGGGCTTTGTGGGCCAGATGAATTGGCATCAGGGGCCAGATCCAGCCCCTGGGCCATAGTTTGGGTACCCCTGGCCTACTCCTACTTTGGCTTGCAGAAGGAACATCCCCTCCCCAGGGCACCCTGGTTCCTTTCCCTCTATTTTACCAACATCGCCCTCCCTCTCGATGGAGGGAAGGCTGGGCTTGGGCTCTGACCTTGCGGAGGAGGCAGGCAAGGATTCCTCCTCAGCTCCGGCGGGGGTGGGTGGGGAAGGGGGCAGAGCTTGCTAGAGCTAAACCCGGTGGCGCAGGTGGTGGAAGAGGCCGCGCTCTCTCTGAGCAGGGAAGAGATGGGGCCGACGTGTAACATAGGCGGAGATTCCGGGGAGGGAGGTTAGCTTTCCTCCCAGATGCAGCCCAAGATCCAAATCTGCTTCTGAGGAGGACACAGTCAATCACACACCATCACCATCTCTGGGTGTCAACTCGTTGGACCTTTTTCTCTCCTTTCCCTTTGAGTTAAAGCAATTTCTCCTTGGATGTATTTTGGAATTCATGGGCTTCTTCCCCCATCAAACCCGCTCTCTTTCCTCTGCCCACAAGCCCAGGCCAGCGGTGTCCCGGACTGAGTGAGGTGTGCAGGTGGGAAGGCTGAGGGGAAGGGGTGGGGGAAGATGCCCTTCTTATTGTTGTTGTTCTGCTGTATCCAAATCTGAATCCTGGCGATCCTATTGCCAATCAGCCGTGAAGACTGTCCTGAGTATATAATACAGTGGCCCTTCATCTGCCTTCTGCATCGCAGCATGACACCTCCATACCAAAAGGGCTGAGGACCAGCAAGTGACTCACTGATCCAGTTCTGCGAGTCACTTTCTGATCCTGAGCCCTTTTGGCACACAAGGTCCTCTTCAACCCCAGGCCAGTCTTGATAAAGCTGTTGCCCTCCATCAAGATGGAATCAAGTAGGATTTAATCCACTTGGGGACCATCACCCTTCCCTGTGGACTTCGACACCCAAGGCCGTTAAGTCCACAGGGTGGTCAGGTTAATTATGCACCGCCTGACACTCGGCATTTGAGTCGCTGGCAGTAGATTCTGCTCTACCACAGCACAGTGATGGCAAACCTTGGACTTCAATTCCCAGAAACCCAACTCAACACACCTGATGATCAGGGCTTCTGGGAATTTAAGTTCAAGAAGAGCTGGAGTGTAAAGGCTGGCCATCACCGCCATACCAGGATAACCTGGCCAGACACTGGGAAGATGCCCGGCTGCTCACAGGGCAGTTGCCCTTGCTCCCTCCCCAGCTTCATATAGGCCTGGGGTGCCCAAACTTTTTGAGCCATGGTCCGGTCACATGATTCAGTGGGCCAGTCACGTAGTTCAGCACGCCGGTCATGTGGTACCTCCCACCAGAAGCAGAAGTAAAATGTGCCTTGCAATCTGTTTTGCAACAGGATGAGATAGATTTTAAGCTGTCATTTTCTCTGCTTAACCCAGGGGTGCCCAAACTACAGCCTGTGGGCTGGATCTGGCCCCTGATGCCAATTTATGCAGCCCACGCTGCCCTCATATGGGCACATTTTACTTCCACTTCTGGGAGCGATGAGGGCAGTGTGGGCCGGATGAATTGGCATCAGGGGCCGGTGTCGAGATTCCATGTGGGATGACATCTTTTTATGTTAATTACCTGTTAGTTTAGTAGATTTTAAGTAGAAACGCACGCACTGCTTTTCTTTTCTTTCTATGGTTTATTCCACTTACCCTAAATGAAGCCATTTTAAAAAGCACACTCTACCATTTTACCCAAGTACTGGAAAAACACCTCTTGTTCTTTTCCCAAGGCCAAGCTCCGGGAACGGAACCAAGAGACGGTCCACTTTCACAGAGTGAGATGGGATCAGAGATAGCTAGCCACCTGCTGTCCTTTGATCTACACACAAAAACTGTCACTTTGAGAAGTCAATTAAGACATCCCCAGACTACTTTCCCATGGAGAAAAGGTATAAAAACCGTGCCTCTCGAAGTTACGGGATCCGACTGAGAACCTATAAGCCAGACTATCTAAAGTAAAGGTAAAGGTTTCCCTTGCTCGAAAGCCAGTCATATCCGACTCTAGGGTGCAATGCACATCTCTGTTTCCAACCCAAAGAGCCAGCGCTGTCTGCTTCTGCAGACGTTTCCGTGGTCATGTGGCAGCCATGACTAGACACCGGAGCGCACGGAACGCTGTTTACCTTCCCACCGAAGTGGTCCCTATTTATCTACTTGCAATTCCTTGCTTTTGAACTGCTAGGTTGGCAGGAGCTGGGACAAAGACAGGCGCTCATTCCATCCTGCAGTACTCGGGGATCAAACTGCTGACCTTCCGCCAGTCAGCGTCTTAGCCACTTGAGCCACTGCAGTCCCTGCCAGACTATCTGGACTGAGTCTTTCTCTGCCAAGCCGTAGAGAAAGCCACCCTTACGGCCCGCTAGCCAAATGCTGTTTCTAGCGGAGGGAAGTGAGGCCTGCTGACAGGTACAGAGTAGCGACAGCCCGATCTAGCGCACGGGCCGTAGTTTGGGCACCCCTGCTATAGGCCATGGGGGCATACCTGTCAAGTTTCGGGAAATTTCTGTCAAAACCATGTATTTTACACTTTTTCCCACCATCATCCCATATTAGTTAGACTGCAATTAGACTGGAGTTCGACTGGAGGCCAGCACAGGATAAGCATAGCTGTCCAGTTTCCTGTTTAGGCCGGGAAATTTCCCTCTTTTGACAGGAATTTCCTGAAACTTGACAGGTATGCATGGGGGGGTGGGGTTTGACCACTTCGGCTCTCTAGCCTGGCTCATACCTGTCAAGCGCAGCTCCGGAGATTACGGGGCCTGCGCAGAACGTTTCTGTGCAGGTCCGTTCTACCCATCATAAAAGCCTTCTACGCATGCGTAGAAGCGACCTGCGCAGAAATGTTCTGCGCAGGTCACTTCTACGCATGCGTAGAAGGCTTTTACGCATGCGTAGAATGGACCTGCGCAGAACCGTTCTGCGCAGGTCACTTCTACGCATGTGTAGAAGGCTTCTACGCATCCCCTTCTGCACAGAAGCCATCTACGCATGCGTAGAAGGGTTCTACGCATGCATAGAAAGGACCTGCACAGAAGGGATGCGCAGTAACTCCTATCCCCCCGCTGCCAAATTACGGGGGTAGCGGCAGCTCCGGGTGGGAAATGGAGAAAATCGGTGGGGAAATACGGGAAATCCTGGTCAATACGGGATACTTGACAGGTATGGCCTGGCTGAGGACAACAGGGGAGGGGGAGGTCGCCGCTCAGGCTGGCGAGGAAGCCTCCCCACCTCTTCCAAAGAAGTCATCCGGGGTTTTTTTTGGGGGGGGGGGGAAGCGAAAGGGAGGAGGAGCTTGTGCGGCTGCGTTGGAGAGGCGGGACGGGAGGGTGGAAGGAGGGAGGGAGTGGCCAGCATCGCTTCTCCCCCTCCCCCTCCCCTTGGCTGGAAGTCTGTCTGTCTGTCTGTCTGTCACTGTTTGTTCCCGTGGTCTCTCGGAGTCGCGAGGAGGGGCGACGGGGGGGGGGGGGAGGAGGAGAAGGGAAAGGCCGCCGGAGCCCTCCTCGCTCAGCCTCGGGCAGCCTGGACCCTGGCGGGGTGATGCGTTTGGGGCGGGGGGCGGCGGCGGCGGCGCTGCTCTTGCTCTTGCCGCCGCCGCCTCGGGTGCAACCGGAGAAGGCGGACGAGGCCGGCGGTGGCTGCTGCCGCCCGGCGGGCCCCGGCGCGGGGAGGCGGATGCCGCGGAGGAGCAGCAGCGCGCGCCTGCGAGGGGAAGCCCGGGCGGCGGCGGCGGCGGCGGCGGGCGAGAAGGCGGCGGCAGCCGAGGAGGAGGAGAGGCCGGGACGGCGGGGCGGTGAAGAAGAGCGGGCGGCGGCGGCGGCGGCGCGGCAGCCTTGAAATGTGTGCCCTTCTCCCTCCTCCTCCCCCCCAGCGGCCATGTTAGCCACCAGGAAACCTTCGGCCGGGGCTGGAGGGGCGGCGGCGGCTTGCCCAGCTGGTAAGGCGAAAGACTGGCAGCATGGAGTGAACCGATTTCATCACCCACCCACCCTTTTGACCCTAGGCCTTGATCCCCCTCCCTCCGATTCCCCCCCCCCCCCAATTTCCTAGGCTAAACCCGAGGGTTCGGTGAATGTGAGAACTCAACCCTCCTCCTTTCCCTTGGCTCAAGCTGCCCATCGGGGAAAAAAAAGCCCAGCTGGGGCTGGAGGTGGCTCTCCCCCACCCCCCCGGGCTTGGCCTGGAGCTCTCCACCCTTTCTTGCCGAGGAGGCCGCAGGAGGTTGACTGGTTTGGCTCCATCATCTGCCCCCCGCCCCCCGGAGTGGAAAGGGTCTCCTCTCCTCTCCGTGTTGTTGTTGTTGTTGTTTGCCTCGGAGGAAAAAGGGGCCACCGAGGAATCAGAACACAGGGCGAGAGAGAGCCCTGGCCTTTTCTCTCCCTGTCACACAGAGTGGCGGTGTGTGCGTGAGAGAGTCCTGTGTGTGTGTGTGTGTGTGTGTGTGTGTGTGTGTGTGTGTGTGTGTGTGTGTGTGTGTGTGGTCTGCGTGTGAGAGAAAGACCCCTGTGTGTGTGTGTGAGAGAGAGAGAGAGTGTGTGTGTGTCCTGTGAGTGTCCTGTGAGTGCGTGTGAGAGAGACCCCTGTGTGTGTGTGAGAGAGAGAGTGTGTGTGTGTGTGTGTCCTGTGTGTGTGAAAGAGAGTGTCCTGTGTGTGTGTGTGAGAGAGTGTGTCTTGTGTGTGAGAGAGAGACCCCTGTGTGTGTGTGTGTGAGAGAGAGTGTGTGTCCTCTGTGTGTGTGTGAGAGAGAGACCCCTGTGTGTGTGTGTGAGAGAGAGTGTTTGTGTCTCTTCTGTGTGAGAGTGAGAGAAAGACCCCTGTGTGTGTGAGAGAGAGAGTGTGTGTGTGTCTGTGTGTCCTCTGTATGTGTGAGAGAGTGAGAGAGTATGTGTGTGTGTGAGAGAGAGAGAGAGGGAGGAGTCGCTCTCTCTCTCTCACACACACACACACAGAAGGGAGACTCTCTCTCTCTCACACACACACACACACACACTGGCCCCTTTTTATCCGAGGCACACAACACGGTGAGGAAACACTTTCCACTCTGGGCAGATTTAGCCAAACCAGTGTGTGTGTGTGTAAGTGTGTGAGAGAGATGAGTCTGACTCTCTGTGTGTGAGTGTTGCGAGGTGTGTGTGTATGTGTATGTGTGTGTGTGTGTGTGGGGGGGGGGGTTTGGAGCATCGATTCGTTCCCCTGGGCGGCAGGCGAGCGGAGGGGGGTGGGGTGTCGCCAAATGGGTCGGAGCGGAGGCGTGACGCTCCCCTCCCTCCCTTTGCGGCCAGAGAGAAAGAAGGCCCAGCAGCGGCTAGCCAACTTGTACCTGGGGTGGGGGGGGGGGGAGAAAAAGGGAATGTGTGCCAGTGCCAGGCACAGCCAGGCTGCCTTTCTCACTTATGCTGGGTTGTGGGTTAATCCGGGATGAAAAAGGTTTATCTGGGTTAACCAGCGGCTCTTATTAGCCTTCTCAACACAGAGAGAGAGAGAGAGGCGCGCGCGCACCCACCCACCCCCCCCGATGGCAGTCCCTCCTCCTCCTCCTCCTCCTCCTCCTCCTCCGGGCGCCCTTGCCTGGCGTGCCACGTTCGGGGTGAGCGCGCGATGAGGACCCGCCGGAGCCCCTTGCAATGGCAGCCGAAGGAAGGCGGCGAGGGGTCCCGGGGTGGGGCGGGGACCCCTCGCCTCTTCCTCCTGCGCCCCCCCCCCCCCCCCCCCTGAGCCGGAGCCTGCTGCTGGATCGGTGGCCGCGGGAGGGGCGCCGCCTCGGCTGGCTCTCAGCCGCTAGCCTTGTCTCCCTTCTCTTCCTCCGCAGGCGGCCGAGGCGGAGGGGGCGAGAGTGGGCCTCGCCTGCTCCAGTCTTCCCCGGGGATCGTCCGCGCCGGAGGGGCCTCCCGAGGGACGGGCCCGGCCACGACCACCGCACCGCCCTCGCCCATCGCTTTGCCGCCGCTCAAGCCCAGCAGCGCCGCCCACACGGTGAGACCTTCAGCCTCTCAAGGGGGAGGGGGGTTGGGGGGAAGGGGGGGGAGGAAGGAGCCAGGGGGAGGGGGGGGTCAGAGATGGCATCGTGTGCGATTTGCAAGGCCAGCTGGCCAAGCTTTACCCCCACTCCCTCACTGTCTTCTTCTCAAAATACAGTGTCAGTCTCCCCCCCCCCCAAGAAACTCACCCCAGCGCCTCCCTACCCACCCCCCAGTTGCCCCACCTCTTCCTCTGGTTTGGTATTAATAGCAATCCATGTGCCAGGCACGCTCCGGCCACTGGCCAGCCAGCCAGTCTGAGCGTGAGGTGTGAATGAGCTTTGGTGGCTGGCGAAGGAAGAGCCCTCTTAATTTTCCACAGCATGTCTCAACACATCTTGGTCCTCTTCCCCGCCTGGTTTCAACAGGTATTGGAGAAGGAAAAGGGAGGGTTTGGAGTCACAGCAGGAGCCCTGCCTTGGTTGCACCAGAGTGGGTAAAGGTAAAGGTTTCCCTTGCTCAAAAGCCAGTCGTATCCGACTCTAGGTTCAGTGCTCATCTCTGTTTCAAAGCCAAAGAGCCAGTGCTGTCTGCTTCTGCAGACGTTTCCGTGGTCATGTGGCAGGCATGACTAGACACCAGGGTGCACAGAATGCTGTTACCTTCCCACCTAAGTGTTCCCTATTTATCTACTTGCAATTTCTTGCTTTCAAACTGCTAGGTTGGCAGGAGAATGAGAAGGTTGTTTTTTTTTAGGTAGAAGTGATGGGAAGAGCTGTGAAGCCAAGCTCACTTGTGCTGTGTGAGTGAGGTTCGGCCCCCTTGAGCGTTTTCCATTTGCTGCCTCCCAGTTCTTCTGTGTCTAGGCCAGCCGTGAAATTGCCAAAATGAAGCCACCTTTTGGTGAGTTCATTCTGTAGTTCATTTCATCTGACCTAGTGTGAGAAAGATTAGACAGCAATACAAGGTTGCCATTACAAGGGGACGCCTGGTTGTGGGTCAAAAATAAAAAAAAATCTTCAATTAGGCTTTTTCTAAGTACTCCGATCCTTCCAGTGAAAGGGAGATATTCTGTTCTAGGTGGATTGGTTGCTGAAAGTGCCATTCATCCTGCACTGCCCCGGAGACAGGTCTGTTAGGTGTGTGATTTCAGTTTGCTTGCCTGCGAGGCTAGTTCAGGACACCTGGGCCTATGCATCCCTATGGGGATGCATCAAGTTACGAAAAAAATGAGTTATGAAAGAGACCATGTAATCTTCCATTTGTTCATCAATTCCAGTCTTCCCCCAGATCAGAAGGGTGGCACTTCTCAAGCACAATGATCTATTTATGAAGAGTGGTGAACGACAGCTGGATGTATAGCTACATGAACAGTAAGGGCCTGTATAGTAGCTTAGTAGCATTTAATCTTTGCTTTGGGTCTGAATATTACAATTTGTCCTTATACAAGCTAATCACTGCTTTTCTTAAAAGAAGTGATTGCATTTTTGGGAATGCCCATAAATTTAGTTTGATAAAACATTCGGTTGAAGTTGGAGAGTAGTGGCAGGATTTAATTTCTGGTTTTTGGAAGTACTGTATGGACAGGAAGAAATCCACATATTGATAACAGCAGGCTGCACACTTTTAATGTGAATATGCTCACACATGGGTTGCATTTAATTTAGAACTGGTTACAAAGCTGAACTTTTCCCAGTCCATATCAGTTTACAGGCGGTAAAAGGGGCTGCTGGCTGCAGTGTCAGTGGAAACTTGCCCTTCTCCTTGATTTTCCCTTTTGGTTTTTATAACAGTACAAAATATCTCACCACCATCAGGGTCTTCCCTTGTTGCTTCTATCCGGTTTCCCTTGTTTCTTTGTCATACAGTAATTGGATGCCACTAGTATGTAGCTAGCATATTTGCCTCAGGTATGTAGAGATCAGAAGCTTGATAACAAAATTCCCATTGCATTTAAAACTACATGCAATTAACCTGTAAATTATTATTTCTTTCTAAAAATGTTTACTCCTGAGAAGATCTTCTGTCCTTCTTTCAACCTGTAGATAAGGGGTTTATATTCAGAATTCTAGCTTTATTTTGTCTTTTTAAGAGGATATTTCCAGAGGTTAGAAAAGTAATTATTTTTTTTGTACTGCACATCCTAGAATCCTCATATCATCCTGGCCTGCTGCTTGTGGTGTTGTAGTCTAAAAAGGGAAATATTCAGGCTCTGAGGAGTCGTCTTTTCATTTTTGTCACAAAGTAAAGCTTGGTGTGGGTTTGAAATAAAAAAAAACACCAGGAGATTTCTGAAATGCTTTTGAGGTCTCATGAGCTGGTGCCATGTAAAGGAAGCCTGCGCTTGTGCTCTGTATTTATGGCAACCTGTGTTGCTAAGCAGATGGCTGGCTGAACGTTATGAGTGGAGCTTTCTCAAGCTAAATGGCTTCATTCCACCTACATCTCCATTACACTCCAACTATGTGACCACCAGGTTTCTCACCACATTACCACTGTTCATCTATTTTTTCTTTCTTTCTATGCTTTTTATGAGATTATAATCCCAAATTTGGTATCTAGGGGTCAGAACCCTGGTCATCTATAATCCCCTTCTCTATGTGGTCATTGAGCAGTCTTTCTTGATGTCACTCCCATGGACTGAAATTGAAATTGTTTACCATTTGAATATTGCCAATAAACCGATTCATAAATTGGATAGGAACTTTGTGAGACCATTCCCAATTTAATTTGGTTTTGTTTGCATTATTAGTGGTTTACGTGCAACCTTTCACCTATTTTTGCTATCATTCATGATGTTGAGAGATTTTCCTTTTTTTACAAAGTGAAATCATCTACTTTTTTCAAACTTATATTGCAAACAATACTTTTTCATTTTGAAATGTGTTTCATTCTTATACATCCATTGTTCTTGTTTTCTATAACATTTGAGCAAGTATAGTTTATTTTTTTCTGCTTAATACCTTCCTGAGAGTCTTTCCTTCAATACAAAGCAAGTATGGTTCGCTGCTTTACCACTGAGCCTAACAGTTTTGTCTGTTTGCACAATTTGGCTGTTTTTACATATTGTGGCCTCCATATAAGGAAAATGTGCTGTTCTACTAATGGTGACTCTTGCATTGAAAAGCCCCTGACTGGCTTACTGCAAAGATGGCCAACCTATGCTCCCTTGAACAATTGCCCAACCTGCACCCTTGAACAATTTACCAAAATATTGTAACCACTGTGTATGGTTATTTAAAAGACCAGCCCACAGTACCATTTCATTGCCGCTACCGGAAGTGGACGCTTTTATGACAGCTGTAAAACATGCTCGCGCATGCATAAACTTTCCTGTGCCTGCCATAAACACATTTACAACAGCCGCAGACGTGTTTTACGGCAGCATTTATGGGGGTGGAATCACATGACCGGCCCTCTCAGCTGTCTGTGGTGTGTGGCACAAAAAGGTTGGGAACCCCTGGTTTAGTGCAATGTTGCACCCTTGAACAATTTACCAAAATATTGTAACCACTGAGTATGGTTATTTAAAAGGACACTTCAGTGATCGCTTTAACTTATGAAAAGTTGGCTGAAGTCACTCTTTTGTATGGTGATGATGAACAATGTTTCCCAAGAAGGGCTACAGAGGGCATGTGAAATGCCCAGAATGAACTCTGCTATTTTAACAAACTCTGTCCAAATCAAAGAATGCTGCATATACATATTAAAAACATATTAAAATTATAAAGTCACTTTTCCAAACTAGTTATCACCAGATGTTGCTGGACTGCCACTGTCATCATCATTAGCCACTGGTCATGCTTATTAGTGCTCATATAATTGCTCAGGAGTACCTGAATGTAATAGGCTGTGATAGAATGCTTCCTTCCTCAATCTGATGTGTTATTCTGCTCTTGTCTTTTCATTGAATAGTGATGTTATGATGTATCTATAAGAAAGGAGATTTCCTTATGATTTTCAAACAGACACATGGAGGAAGCCGAGCTTCAGCCACAGAATGCATACAAGCAGCATCACTGAGTTTCCTTTTGTGAAATGCATGTGTCCTAAACAAGCATGCATGCCAGCCAGTAGCTATGATGCCTGAAATATATTGGCCAGCATCCTATTCTTTGTCATAACTAGAATAAACCTATTGACTTGGTATGGTTTACATAAGTGTTGACGTACTATTGAACAGTTTAGTCAGATAGTCCAGTTTGCTTGAGATTTATATTGCCGCCCCCTCACCTGGGAGACTTTGGGCGGCTTGCAACCAAATTTACAATATAAATACATTTATACTAAAAACATTTAAAACCTCATTAAAAGACCCAATTAAAACCATTAAAAAGCCCGCCCGCCCCATCTGCAATAAGGGAAGTTCAAATGAGCCAGCGGGCAGGTGCCATCTCCCCAGCAGCACCCCACACGTGCCCAGCTAGCCAGTTTTTGAGTTCTTTCCTGAAGGGCAGCAATTCTGTCTGTAACCGTAATTCTGCTGGCAGGAGGTTCCATAGGGCTGGGGCGGACATGGAGAAGGCCCTTCAACTTTTGACAGGGAGGGCTAATAAAAACTTTGGGGTTTTCCTGGTGTGTGTTATGCCTGTATCTACACTTGACTTCTAACCTTTGGAATCAAAAGGAATGGTCAATGACTTGTTATCATTTGTAATATTTCAACTTGAAATTCAGCTGCTTTCCTCTATGAGTGTCTCTGTTGCAAAGAAAAACAGGCCTTAGGTCAGTTGTTGGTTACATGAGTATGATTCTAAAAAGTTACGTTTTTGTCTGTGTTAAATCAAATTGATTATACTGATTCTAATGATTACATTGACAACTTCTTTTTTTAAGAGGGAAATTTACTGTTTAAATTTTGCTTAAACAAACAAACCCACAACAACTCTTCTTTGGCCTAGTTGTGTATTTTTTAAAAAAATTCTGCTGTTTACATATGAAAATAAAACTTTGCCCATGAATGGTAGCAATGGTCATGTTGGACAGATACTATCACTATATGAAAAGGGGACCTCCATGCATACACATAAGATCACTTAGTGCATTGTTGTTGTCTCTTTAAACAGACTTGTGAAGAGCAGTCATACTGGTAGTGGTGGTGACAAATACAGATTTAGGCTTAGATGGTTCTTTTTCTTGTTCTGCCGTATCCGAATCCAAATATAGGCAATCTTCATAGTGATCAGCCATGAAGACTGTCCTGAGACTATAATGCAGTGGCCTTTCATCTGCCTTCCGCATCACATCATGACCCCCATACTACTGATCCAGTTCCATGAGTAACTTTCTGGTCCTGAGTCCTTTTGGCACACAGAGTCATAATTGGCCCCAGGCCAGTATTGATGAAGCTGCTGCCCTCCATCAGGATGGATTCAAGTGGGATTTAATCCATTTAGGGACTATCACCCTTCTCTGTGGACCTCGGCACTCAAGCCATTAGTCCTCAGGGTTGTCAGGTTAGTTAACTATTGCCTGACACTCAATGTTGAGTCGCTGGCAGTATGGTCTATTCTATTACCATAGCAGGATAAACTGGCCAGACATGGATGGTAAAAGCATATTTCTCTCTCAGGTGGCTCCCCTTTTTCTCCACATTAGCCAATCTAGTCCTTCTTACAGAAACTATAGAGAGTCAGAGGACCCCATTAACTAAGGTATGCTGTTATGCAGGGGGCTGAACTGGGAAGAGTGATTCTGCCAGATGATTCTTGGCTCCACTTCCCAAAGGTGTAGGATTGGGCACTTGGCTTAGAGATATTGGGTAATAGAGCCAACATGTGAAGGAAGAGTAAAGAAAATTTGTTTCCCCACCTAAATCTGAGCCCAATCTGTCATTGTTATCTCCTACTAGAGAGCATGGTTTTGAAAGAGAACAAATACAGCAAGGAGAAGAGAAGTGAGTGAAATTGAAGGAACTAATAGGAATACTCTTATTCCTGGATACAGAAGAACAGAGAAGGGCACATTGAGGATGGGGTCTGAAGGAGAGAACAGTATTAAACAATCTAGATCAGGGATTCTCAATGTTTTTCAGCTGTGGGCCAAACCACACACCCTGAGACAGCTGAACGGGCCGGACTGGTGCCATAAAACGCATCTGCGGCTATTTTAATTTATTTAATTTAATATTAAAATTTCTATGCCACCCACTCTGGTGAACCCAACTCAGGGCGGCTTACATCGGTTCTAAAACATATAAAAACCCATAAAAAACCAATTATCCCACCCACCCACCGCATCCTATACATAAAAGGGGAAAGAGAAGGGCTCCTGATTTCTATCTTGGTGTGAGCCAACAGGTGGGGGCCGTATTTCCATTAGGACCCACACCTGACCTGCCAGCCAAGTTTTCAAGCCTTTTCTAAAGGGCAGCAATTGTGTCTATAATCTTAGCTCTGTTGGCAGGAGGTTCCAGAGGGCTGGTGTGGACACGGAGAAGGCCCTCCTTCGAGTGCTAGAGAGATGAGCCCCTCTAGCTGATGGTACGACTAGAGAGCCCCTCCGGCCCACTCTGGTTGGACAGACAGACACTCTTGGGGTGATGCGGTCTCTTAGGTATCCTGGCCCACTACCATATAGGGCTTTAAAGGTCAAAACCAGCACCTTGAATTGCACCCAGAGGTTGCCAGTGCAGCTCCCGAAGTAGCGGCAAAGCGCGGGCATAGCGTCCACACCCCATTAATGTTTTTACGATGGTCGTGGATTCATTTATGGCAGTAGCAAATGCTTTTATATGACCGTAAATGAATCCATGGCTGGAGCTTGGTCGGGGGCTGGATTGTTTGGCACCATGGGCTGGATTCAGCCTGCAGGCCATAGGTTATGAACCCCTGGTCTTGATAGATTAAGATATGTTCTCTTCTCAGAATGTGTGTTTCTGATTTAGTCCCAATCTATGTCTCTCAAGTTAAACTGTATTTGCAAATGCATGTATGAAAGGATTGGGATATTATATCTTGTACCTGTGCAATCAGTTGCAATTCCTTGAACAGAATGGGGAATAATTTGCCCTTTGGTGGTGGTTGAATTGCAGTTCTCACCACCAAGCAGTCATAGCCAGTGATATGTGATATTAGAGGTTCAGAGACATCAGGCAATTCACACGCTAGCCATCCCTGTCCTAGAATATTGTGCTATTTGTTGTACAAATGAATCAGTTCTCATATCCAAGTTAACGTCTTTATAGACAATAGGATAAATTAGGGGGGAGGTGATGCATCCGAAGTGTCATAAAATATAGGGGATTTGTTTTAATGGCGTGCTGGGGACAGTATATAGCAAAAGCAAATCAGCAGTTCAAATTCAAATCCATTTTTCCTTGCCTTTGTTTTATGGTAAGCGTAAGTGCAATCTTCTGAGCAAGGTTTCTTGAGTTTGTGAGGCTGCCTGTAATTCTAGTGACAAGCCAGATCTATAATTACAGCTTCAAATGTGTTATGGTTAATTACAATGTATTTGGAAGGGAGAACAATGTAGAATCAACAGCGAGATGCAGTTGATATGAAGTAGCCTCAAGGCAGTGAAGAGAGGAAGAAAGCAAGACAAAGAGTTAAAGACCAAAGACCATTTCACTAGCCAGTGGCTCAGTGGTTAAGAAGCTCACCTTGTTAGCTCAAAGGCTGGCAAGTCAGCAGTTCGAGACCCAGGTATTGCATGATGTATTGAGTACCCATCTCTGTCCCAGCTCTTGGGGACATGAAAGGAGCCTCATTTGGGCGTTCCCCGAGTGGAGTTTCTCCCGCAAAAATCCTTTCAACCCAGAATAATTTCAGACACGAAATTATTATTTGGAAAATAAAAAGGAGAAGATTACTTTCATCCACTTTCTTCTGTATAAGGGCTTCATCAGTACCAATATTCAGTATGCACAGAATATGGAGAATAAACTGTGAAACATGCTTTGCTGGATACTTAACATGCTCTGTTATATGAAGAGCAGCACAGCTGCAGCCAGCTGTCTTCAACAATCCTAGAAAGAAAGTATCTCCTTGAATGGTTTCCCGCAGGAGGGCCATGCTGTCCCTTTCCCAGACAAGAGCTGGGGCAAGTTAATTGGTCAGAATGCTTCAAAGAGCTATCTTTTTTCTTTTGTTTCAGCAAATGTAACCAAAAAAGCTGGTGACAAAATATTGTGGCATTTTAAACACTGCAAATTTGTTTCAATGTTTAAGCTTTCATTGTTGACAACTCACTTCTACAGCCACGTGGAGTGCAAAGTTTAGCCACAGATTTGTACGCTTAGTGCAGGCAATGGTGGAGAGCAAATGAAGAAGGATACAGGCACAGGTGATGACAGTAGCATTGTTAATGGGGGGAATGAACAGAGTCATCAGAAATGTTAAGAGAAAGTTGAAAGGGGTAGGAAAAGAGGCAGCTCTAAGAAGGGAGTTACAGGAAAAGATGAGCAGGATTGTCAATGACAGGATCTTTCGTGAATTCTTGGGATCATCATAAATCAGACATGATTTAAAGGCACAGTGGATATAACAGCGAACTTTTGAAGTGTTGATTACAGAACCATCATAGCAGTAGGTGGAATGATGAAGTAATGTGTATACTGTCTGACAGGTGAGCATATGGCTGTTTTCGAAGTGTAAGAAGCACTGTTTCAGAAAATACACACGGAAGTAAATCTCTTAAGTCTTTAAGATGCTGTAAATAGTTTTGTTTACATTTTGCTCCTGGAATCCCCCTAGTGAACATGGCCATTCATGTTGGCTGGGGGAATCATGGAATTTTAACCCACACCCCTGCCCAAAATAATTCTTGTAAGCTCTGGTATTTGCACCCTTTATTGCCTCAGACTTGAGTCCTCTTTTATAATGTTTGTTATAGCCATAATGCCCCCAGTACGTGCAGACACATTAAAGCATATGAATGCACATGCACCATCTAGGACAGGGGTTCACAACCTATGGCCTGTGGGCCAGCCCTGCGCCCTGACACCATTCTATCTGGCTTGCGGCAGCGACCTCAGAAGTGGATGCATTTACAACAGCCATAAAAGCATGCACAAATGTGCCCTCTGCGGTTTACGGCAGCATTTGCGACAGGGGGAAACCAGCAGAGTGTGTCCAGCCCACTCTGCTGTTGGAGGGGGAGTTGTCCAGTCCATGGGTTGGTAAGGTTGAGAAGGGGGTGAGAAAGGAAAGGAAATTGTTCAGTCTTCCCAGTTCATAATTCTCCTAAGGCAGATACCCTGTTTGAATTTATCTTTTCTGCATCAGATCAGAGAGATTTGAGCGATCAATATCCAGGAGTGTGTTGGCATTTGCAAATTAGTGGTGCAGTTTCTGATGATAATTCATTTAGGGAATTCCCATGTATAAATAATTACAGCTTATCTATTTTCTCAGGGGTAGAAAGGGAACAGTTAGTCTTTCATCATCACTTTCTGAGCAGTGATACTTTCTTTGGGGATTACAATTTATAAAAGTAAACTTAGTGCTGTTGTCCGGTGTGTGACACACAGCCTGTTTTCTAAAGCTTTTTAGGGGTTCTTCTTCGGCAGAGTGATCTGCCTCTCAAACCACTTATTGGGAGCCTATTGGCCTGAAGGGTGGTATATTGGTTTAATGAACAAATAAATAAATAAACAAGGGAGGAGCCTAAGGTAGCTGGTTGGAGTGATTTCTGTCGTCTCCTTCTCCAGACAAAGGAAAAAGGTCCTATTTGGGTTAAAAGTACCATGGAACTTGACAAAAGATAGCTACTGCAGTCCTTTGGATGATAAGGTACCGTGGGAGGTGTTGAAGGTCCTGTTGAAAAACTATTTGCTGATAAATCTGTTGAAAAATACCGGAGAGAAAAGTGCTAAGAAGCAGAGGAGGCCTTTGGCTGCAAGGCTTTTAAAGCAATAGACCTGCCATCTCCCTTTTGTTGCTGTGAGGACTTTCTTTTTCACCTCTTTATCTCTGATACAATTTTGGAGGAAAAGGCTTCATACAAGATTGGTTTGGAAAAGTTTACAGTTTATCCACTAAAGCTGTTATATGCCGTCCTAATTTCAGAGGGAGGAACCGCCATATTGGGCTGAGCCGACAGAGCTGGCATGAAGCCAGGTGCTTTTTGTGATAGGATAAAGCTCTGTGGTTGTAAATTAAAATAAAACTGCAGTCTCTTAGTAGCTGGTGGAAAAATATTTGTGGACTATTGATAGCTGCAAATTGCTGAGCAAATAATATCAGGTACTGGAAGAGAGACAACAGTAAGAGACTTTTTCTTTTACAAGAGTTACTGCAGCGGTGGTGGATCAAAGACAGCCCAATAAACAAAGAAGAATCTGAAAATATGGATGCAAGACTACCCTCTAAGGAAAAACCGAGTGGAGATCTGACTCTGTTGGAATTAAAAGACTTTATAACTACAAAATCTAATGAAGATAAAAAAGAAATTAAACAGTTTATTAAAGACGTGGTCAGAGAGGAAGTGCAATCTCTGGAAAAATCAATTTCTGGATTAAACATGAGAACCAATACTTTGGAGTCAGAGGTTAAGGACTTGGTGGAGATTGCAGTAAGGCATGAAAATACTATGGACAAAAGATTTAAGCAATTGGTGAAGCTACAGGATCAATCGAAAAAGAAAAACATCAGGATTAAGTTTTCCCCCGACATGGATAAAGACAATTTAAAAATTGAAGTGGTTAAATGGTTACAAACCTTTGCTTTGGACTCTGGCCCAATTAAAGAAAAAGAGATTGAAGCAATTTTTAAGGTCAGTTTCAAGAGAGGTCAATGCCCCAGAGATATGATAATTACTTTTGTATCAGGTTATAAAAAAAGATCAAGTAATAGACTATTTAAGGAAACATGTTGACTCTGCATTAAAGATAGGAGAAGTAAAAGTACAAGTATATCATGATTTAAGTAATGAGACTATTCAATGGAGAAGACAGATGAAGCCGATAACTGAAATTTTGTTTAATTGTAATATAAGATCTCAATGGGGTTTCCCTATCTTCTTAAATATATTTTATGATGGAAAGGTGGTTAGAGCAGAGGACCCAAAGGGAGCAATGAGAGAACTTGAATTACTAAAAATTATAGAGATGGGAGACCCAAACTGGGAAAAATTGGTAAAAAAATCTCTATGGAGAAGGTTCAGAAGGATCAAAGGGGAAAGAGGAGTATCAAGCAAAGGGGAGAGACCATTCAAGGGAGAAACAAAAGGAGAAACCTTTGGGTTATGGAAGTGGAGGAGAAATAAGAGAAGAGAAGGATGCAGAATTGTCTGGTGCAAAGAAAGCCAAAAGCCAAAAAGTAAAAATAATATATAAATATAAATAGGCATAGGCAAGAAAGTGTTAACAATTTAGGAATATGAATAGAATAGGGACAAAAGAATTAAAATAGAGGAAAAATAAGAGAAGGAGATGGGGAATAGTGAAAGAAGGAATTTAGAATAGAAAGGATAGGCTCTCCCTCCTCCTCCTCCCCATTCCCTAAATGGGAGCTGCCAGGCAATATTTAACCTGGCCGGGGGGGGGGGGGGGGATGAGATTTTTGAGTGTTGCGTGTTGGTGGGTGGAGGGTTATATGTTGCATGTTATATGTTATTGAAAAATATATATTAAAAAACATAAATAAATAAACAAGAAATTGTGTGTGTGGGGGGGGGGGATAGGGAGAACAAGAGAGATGGGAATCCTGATAACTTTTGGTTTGGCCTCCCTAACCACTGGCTTGTACCTGATCCACTGCTGGTAATTTGCCCCAAGAGATCGTAAGCCTTGAAAAAGTTTCCCCTTTCTGATATTTAGTATGCCTTTCCTGAACAGGAAAATTGGGTAGGATTGTTTGCATTTTATTTATTTTTAAGAGTGGAGAATATTACCAGAGTTCAACTACCTTTGGTTCCTGTTTCAAGTGGTATCCAGCGTAACTTCATTTGATAACTGTTTCCTTTTAATTTGTTTTTCTGCAATGCATTGGGGTAGGTGACTAGGGCGATCCTAGCTCACCGTTTCCCAATCTTTGGCTTTTGGACTTCGATTCCCAGAAGCCTAAGTCAATTCCCCCAAAACACTGATCAGCCAGTGTACTGACTTAGATTTCTGGGAATTGAAGTCCACTACTGTCCCTACATGGCAGTGGACCAGGATACTTAAGGGACCACATCACCCCAAGGTATTCTACCCGTCCTACGAGGGCAGACCGGAGAGGCTCAGTGCTGGTCCCTTCTATGAGAGAAGCACACCTGAGCGGGACCAGAAGAAGAGCCTTTTCGGTGTCTGCCCCTCCTACCACCTGAATTGCGCCTCCAAACAGAGCTGCTCCCTTTTAGGAAGGCACTAAAGACCTGGTTATGCCAGCAGGTGTGGGGTCCGACAGGTATGACGGCCCAGTCTTGCTGGCTTGTATTAACCTGTCTGTTTTTATTTCACCCCTTCTCTCTTTTTTTCTTTTAACTCTCTTTTTATCTTTATTTTTCATCCTCTTAAGGGGTTAGGGAGGGTATTGAAGGGTTTTCTGATGGTTTTAGATTGTATAGGTTTTTATATTCTTCTGTAAGCCACCTTGGGTTATCTATGGATAAGGAAGGCAGGGTATAAATGCCATAAACAAACAAACATCGTTTGGGAAACGTTGCTCTAGCTATTATTGGACTGCAGTTCCCATCAGCCCTGGGCAGCATAACAAGTTGGGAATTGTAGCCCAAAAAGTTCTGGAGGACCGCAAGTTGGCCACCCCTATAGTACTTGAAATTGCCTTAGAACCTTGTGTTGGGAAGGAATCTGGACCCTTTGGAAATGAATGTGCATGATGAAACCTTTTTCTAAAATGCTGTGAGCATATTGGTGCCCACTGAATGAAATGAACTTTTTGCTAGGATGATTAGACTTTATTTTTAATGGGAAAGTTTTTATCACATGGAATGTTTAGCTCACAGATTCTTTGTTGCACATATCTCTTGTCTATATTGGAATAAATTAGAATTGCATATATGTAAATCTGTGAGATTTTAATACTTAACTGTACATACAAACATTTTTGTCTCCAAAGTTTAGGGACCAGAAGAACTTTGGTATATCAATACATGCCCGTGAGAGCATGTATGTGAGAGAAGGGAAATCATTTATTTTTAAAAAACAGACAGGTTTATTGGCAGTTCTTATTGCAGAGTGTCCATAGAAGAAGCCAGTAGGCCAGACATATAGGCCCAGTGGTTAATCTGTCTCAGAAACTCCAGCAATGAGAACTGTTTATATGGTCTAGCACGGGCAGATGGAATTTCTTCCAGAGAGAGTAGGGAATGATTTACAACCACTTTTCCCTTCTAATCCTTTTGATCTGCTGCCTAATCTTCTCAAACCAGGTCAGCTCACAGTAGAAACAGAGGGTCTCCTCATCCCAAAATTCTAGGGTAGGATACCATTTTCTGTTCTGATTACAGACTGTTTGTGGCTAAAGGGAAGGTCATAGCTTTATATCTAGAAACAGAGATAATCTCAAATTATACTGGGACTGTCACACCACTATAGGAAACTTTCCATTGGAGTGCATTGACAGAAGGTATTCTATCTCCCAAAACATAATTGATCTGATTAACTCTATACCCATGATGGTGAACTTTGGCACTTCGGCTGTTCTTGAGCTTCAATTCCCAGAAGCCCAAGTCTCTCTGAATCCACATGAATGGGTTTACTGCGTGTATGCAGAAATAGCTTAATTCAGAACAGGAAGAAAAGCAACATAAAATGAATTGTAAGACTTCTCTTTCCCTGCTTTACTCATAATGGTAATAATCAATCTATACAAATAGATGTGCAGTAAACCCAGTTGTGTGGATTCAGAGAAACTTGGGATTCTGGGAACTGAACTTCAAGAAAAGCTGGAGTGTCATGGTTTGCCGTTACTGCTCTATACCCTACCCCAGGAGTTCTCAACCTTTTAAACCTGGGGGCCGGGTCACACTCCCTCAAGCAGCTTCGGGAGCCGGATGGCCATTTTGCCCTTCCTCCACCTTATGGTACTTCCAGTGTTGTGGAGATGGTGGTGGGCCACATGAAATTGTGTCATGAGCCACATCTGGCCCACGGGCCACAGGTTGAGAATCCCTGCCCTACCCATTTTAACTATTAAAAACATGAAAGTTTGTCCTTTTATTATAACCACTAGACAGGATGACTATATGTTGACTTCTGGATCCAGGGTAATATATTCAGGTGATGGCAGTCAATTTTGTCCTTGGCTCTGGCTTCCAATGTTGTTGTCTATATCAGAAGTGGGATGCATGGCTAGACAGACCTTTGGGTTGATTGAGCAGGGTTTTTTCATAGAATCAGAATAGTGGAGTTGGAAGGGGCTTAAAAGGCATTTGAGTTCAACCCGCAGCTCTGTGCAGGAATCCATGTTAAAATATATCTGACAGATAGCTGTTTAACTTTCTCATGAATGTCTGCAGTGTTGGAGAGCTCACTACCTTTCAAGGTTTCTTTTGTCCTTTGGGAGGTCACTATGTTAGTACGTGACCAGTTTTGGAATTTCAAACTCATTACATGTTAATGCATTTTAGAATATTTGTATAGATTGTAACTTTTTGAGTAAAGTGGAGAAACAGAAGCTTTTGCAATTCAATTTATGTTGCCTTCTTCTTTTCTTCCTGTTCTAAATTAAGCTATTAGTGTACCCTAGTAGTCAGCTACCCAAATAGATAGCCAGCATACAATTTAATTTGGTTTAGCAAAATTGCAGCCTTGTCATAGTTTACCCATGGTACAGATTTGCCAGCAAGAGTGGGTGTTGGAGACTGAGCAGAAGGTAGGATTATTGTTAATTGGAAAGTCTGTCACTACACACAGATGTCTCGCCTACTCTGTGAGACACCTACTGCTTGGGGACAAAAAGGGAGGAGTGGTAGGACAGAGCCACCCAAAATAGGGGTGTTTTGTGTCTGCCAATGACTGCACTTCCTGACTGGTTAATCCCCAGTTTTCATTGAACCCCTTACATTAAAGCTGACAGTCCTGACTTCACTCACATCTTGAGTGTTTCCTTTCATCTTCACTGCAGTGGGGTGCAGTGGCCACATGCCCCCAAAGCTATCCTTCTTCCAATATTTCTGGGCCTGATTGTATATCATGGGTGGCCAAACTTTTTGCACCATGGGCTGGTCACGTGGTTGTGCGGGCCGGTCACGTGGTTCCTCCCGCTGTAAAATGTGTCAATGGTTGTTGTAAACACATTTACAACAGCTGTGGGTGCATTTATGGCAGTGTTATGCACATGCACAGGCACATTTTACTTCTGCTTTCAGTAGCGGTGAGGTCAGCATAGGCCAGATGATTTGGTGCCACGGGCCATAGTTTGGCCACTCCTGCTGTATATCCATCTTGACTAGGAGCCTAGTAAAAGAGGGAATAACATAGAACAGGATAGTAAAGAGGGAATAAAATAGAGTAAGGTTAGTTTCGCCTAATAATACCAGGTACATTGGTGGTGAGAAAGTTGAATATGTCTTACTTGGTGGTTTACCAAACCTAGGGCTTCCTATGTTTGATCTAGCCAGCACAGACTATTAGCAGGTCTTCTGGGAATTATAGTCCTTATATTTGAGGCCCCAAATTGGGGACCACTATTCTAATCCATATCCAAGACAAAATGCAAAAGACTAATATTGAATGATAATTTTACCAAGGAGAGTCCTACTTAGGGTTCCCTTTCATAACTAGTCCTTATCACAAGGGCTGCCCTTTCTACTGGCTTCCAAACCCAATTCTGCTCCTCAAGAGCACTGTGTGCACACACATACTCTCATTTGGGACCTGTGGGCATCCCATTTAGAAGTCAGGGTAGTGGAGTTCTGCATATTGTTGCCTGTCTCTACATGTCTGCCATTTTGGATGTTCATATTTAGATGTCACAACACAGAGAAGTCTGTGTGCAGTGCATGGCATGGAAATGCCTTCTGCTGAATGTGGTACCAATGACTAGCAACTGGGAATAAGCAGCAGTGGTGTTACTGGTGTGGTTGTGAGTCCTGAAGCTGAGTGATGATCTTGGTATGTGCTTTTTCTTGAGACTGGTAGATGGTGCAGACCATGAGCCAAGAAAATGTGGAGTAATTTGGTCTACGTTTGGAATGAAGGAAAGGAGTTAGCTTTAAAGATACAGTACTGTGTGCCAAGGAAAATAACCCCTCACCCTCTTCATTTCTGTCAGGCTTCCCACAATTTCTTTCATTCACATTAATTGTGGCCCAGTTTAGTTTTCATCACACACCCATTTATCTGTGGGAAGGAAGTATTTTAAGGTATTTTTAGCAGGGTGTAGTTCTTCTTCCATGTCTAAGCCAGACGTGAAACTGCCAAAATGAAGCCACATTTTGGTGAGTTCATTCTGCAGTTCCTTTTGCCTGACCTAGTGTGAGAAAGATTAGCTGGCAACACAAGGTTGCTATAACCAGGATATGCCCAATTGTGGTTCAAAAATATCACAATCTTCAAGGAGGCTCTTTCTGTGTATAGTTCAAGTAATGGTTGAAAGATAAAAAAGAAAAATGGAGAAGACACAGGAGCGATCCATTCGTCTTGTTCCCAACCAGAGTATCCTTTGTGGAATTACTTCAATTAGTTTGTTGGCAAAGATTTCCAGGCATAGACATGTGAGAAGGAAAATGGGAGAATGTGTGTGAGCCAGGATGCATGCTGTGTGTTTGTGTGCAGGTAAGGCAGGACATGGGCATGTGTATTCATGGGTGAATCTCATGGGTAAGCATCAGTGTTGGCAAAGACAAGGCCTTGGAAAAAAGAGGGTTTTTGGACTACAGCTCTTAGAATTCCACAACCAACATATTGCAATTTTTTAAAAAATACCTCACATTTTCCCTAGCTCTGTTCAAGACAATGCCCTGCTATGATCAGATTTTGATTAACCTTATATGTTATTGGCTTAATGGCCAACATCTAGATCCAGCTGATACAATAGATGTGTTAACAGTAAATGCACAGTAAGGTTCAGTTAACATCGATTAGCTATCTCGTAATCATATTGTAGTATTATTTGGGTTTTCTGTGTAGAAGAATCTTCTGTTAATTTAGTTTGCAAACTGTACTACAACCAGAAGCAGGCTGAGCAAAGCATTTCACTTGGAGATTATATCTGCTTGTATGGCAAGTAAAGAATACATGGCTCAGAGGTACTTAACTCCTGTGAAGTTGCATGGGATTGCAATGTGATATCTTTGGTCCAACTGCTTCTAAAGTTGCCAAGAAACACTATAGAAAAGGCTTTTTTTCAACTACAAGCACTGGGAGATGTGGTGGCTGGGAATCTCAGAACTGTAATACAAAAAGCAAAAAATGAATAAATCCAAACATCTTGACCAACTTACTCTGTGCCAAGATCATAACAATTGCAATGGTGGTGAGGCAAAGTGATTCATCAAACACTGTCACATCCAACTTAGGAAAAGGTAAAGATCGCCCTTGCTCAAAAGCCAGTCGTATCTGGCTCTAGGGTTCAGCGCTCATCTCTGTTTATTGCCAAGGAGCCTGCGCTGTCTGTGTTTGCAGACATTTCCGTCGACGTGGCAGGCACCAGTGTGCACAGAAGGCTATTTACCTTCCCACCAAAGTGGTACCTATTTATCTACTTGCAATTTCTTGCTTTCAAACTGCTAGGTTGGCAGGAGCTGGGACAGAGACTGGTCTCAAACTGCTGACTTGCCGACCTTCTAGTCATCAAGTTCAGCATCTTCACTAAGCCTCCGCAGTCCCTCTCCACATCCAGCTTGCCTGCCCTTAATGTATATTCTACTTTATTTGTGTATCCATAGGCAAGTGTAAGCTTGGGGTCATTTGCATGTAGAAATTGGGTGGTGCCACCCTTTGGTGCGCAGAAGCAGGGTTTGTCAACAGTGTACTCTCCCGTACAACCAGTGTTTATATTTGTGAGCAAAGTGAAATTTTGATAGAGCCATCTAAATATTTCTGTAGGTATCTGGAAGGAGAGGGTGGGTCTATTCTTTGCTCTTCCTTTCTGTGATCCAGATAATGGTGGGCTGAGGACAGCGCCATGAAGCATCTTCCCAGAGGCAACTAAATTGATTTTTTCTTGGTGCTTCACTTTTGTCCTTCTGTATTTCTATGGAAATTTCTTACACTGATAGGAATTTTTGTCAGTGGCTCTGAAATATTCTGTCATTAGTAAATTTGAGACCTTCCCACCCATGACTTGAGCAACCACAGGATAAATAGTCCTCATCATTGCAATTCTAGGCTGAAGGACATTTCACCTACTCAATTGCTGCCCCTGGACCTGTTAATATCACAAACAAAGGGTGGCCCTGTAAGTGTTGTTGGCCTGCAGTTCCCATTAGGCCAGTATAGGCAGGGTGGAATAATGATGGTAGTTGTAGTTCAACATCTGGAGGGCTGTAGTTTACTCACAAACAAGAAAAAATGTCATCACTGTTGGAAAGCTACCCTGCGTTCTCTGTGAAATTCCAACTGAGTGCTTTTATAGAAAAATTTGAATGTGTATTCAGTTCTTTGTTTAGTATAAGGCAGAGTTTGTAAAAGTTGTGTTTTGACTACGGCTCTCAGGTTTCCCTGGCCATCATGCTCTAAAAAGTAACTTTCCTATGTTCTAGTATTTGGTGGTTATTAAAAGACTAATTATATGCTATTCACATTTTGTTAATAACAAACAAGTGATGAAAGTGAAAAGACAGAGGGAAGTAGTGTTGAGAATTCTAGATATGGATGAACTTTCTTTGTTAATTATCTACTGCAGAAACAGCTCAAAATGAGTATTTGATAATTAGTGATTTGTCTCCATATAACTGTTATGATATTATTTCTCACTATGGCAACAAATTTCAATCCGATAAGGTGTCAGTTTCAGACATCTCTCCAAAGTTATAGATGTTAATATAAATAGAACCAGGAAACTGATGTATGTTCAGTAGAAAGTATCTGCATATTGATGCTGACTCATTACCAAATAGCCACATCATCATAATTTTACAGACAAACATGTTATATCAGACCAGGAAACTGATGTAAAATAAACAAATAGTTGCTATCATCTCACGTGCATTCTCCAACACCGTTGCAATAAAAAATAATGTTACTGAAGTTTTGGGTGAAAGGGATCTTGACAGACCAGGGTTTTGTAGCCCTTTGCAGAATGTAAAATTTGTTTAATGTCTCATTCTAAATCATTAAATTGGGATTCATTATATGCCTATATACTTTTCTGGGCTGGAACAAGGTTTTGGGGAGAAAATTCTTTCCCAGATTTCAGGAATTTCAGACTGTTATTGTGGCCAGGAAGCATTGTTAGTATTCATTGAGGGCCTGGAATGAAGTGAGGATTCTCAGTCTTTTAGTCCAAAAAGTAAACTTTCCAAGCTTGGAGTTGGAGTTTTTCAACATGGGACAATAATCTAAACATATTTTCTTTCCCTTAGTTTTCAAGCCACTTACCTACGTAGAGTCATTAATAACATGACTTGATGTAGGTTTTGGATTTGAGAGAACACTAGGTCAGCCAACCCATATTTATTTGTGTAGCAGTTCCAGATATAAGAGTCCCAATCCTAGGAAATGGTGCGGTACATTACAGTCCAGCAATGTCTGGAGGGCTGTATATTCCCCAACCTTGTCATAGATCAGTGATGGACAACCTTGGCACTCCAGGTGTCCTTGGACTTCAATTCTCAGATGCCCAACACACCTGCTGATCAGGGCTTCTGGGAACTGAAGTTCAAGAATAGCTGGAGTGCCAAAGTTAGCCATCACTGTCATAGAGCATATAATCAAAAAGAAGGGCTTAGAAAAATGTGTGTTTTTACAAATAAAAATGAGACATCAGTGGGCCTTAACATTTGCATTCAGAAAGGGGTATGCATCTTTCGCACAAAAGGAACAGAAAGAAAATGTATGAACCACAAATAATTTATAGTCAATTATATACAGTTTAATAATTGACAGAATGCAGCTGTTGGGGATATTATATGTGACATAGGGAAAGGAGGAGTGGGTTATGGTTAAAGAAAAATGTTGATTTCTTGCCTCATTTATATACTTTGGGAAGTGTTCCAACCTTTTAAAGAGGAAAACTATGCTTTTGTTTCAGGTTGGTGGAAACAAGCACACAATGAACGAACACCTACACGTTGGCAGCCACGGGCAGATCCAGGTTCAGCAGATGTTTGAAGATAATAGCAACAAAAGGACAGTTCTGACAACCCAACCCAATGGGCTTACTACAGTGGCAAGATCTGGCTTGCCGGTGATGCAAGACAGACAGCTGGAACCTGCTCATCGGCGGCAAGGTAGCTCTAGTTCTTTGAAGTTGACTGAAGGGCCAGGTAAGGTGAAAGCCTCTCCGATGACACCAGAGCAAGCAATGAAGCAATATATGCAAAAGCTAACTGCCTTTGAACATCACGAGATCTTCAGTTACCCTGAGATATATTTTTTGGGTCCAAATGCGAAGAAGAGACAAGGTGTGATTGGTGGTCCAAACAACGGAGGCTATGATGATGACCAGGGCTCTTATATACAAGTGCCCCATGATCATATATCATACAGATATGAAGTCTTGAAGGTTATAGGGAAAGGGAGTTTTGGGCAAGTGGTGAAGGCCTATGATCACAAGATTCATCAGCACGTGGCCCTGAAGATGGTGAGGAATGAGAAGCGTTTTCACCGGCAAGCTGCTGAAGAAATCAGAATTCTGGAACACCTGAAAAAACAGGATAAGGATAATAACATGAACGTTATACACATGCTGGAAAACTTCACATTCCGCAACCATATCTGTATGACATTTGAGTTGCTGAGCATGAACCTTTATGAACTCATTAAGAAAAACAAATTTCAGGGCTTTAGCCTGCCGTTGGTTCGCAAGTTTGCCCACTCCATTTTGCAGTGCTTGGATGCTTTGCACAAAAACAGAATCATTCACTGTGACCTTAAGCCAGAGAACATTCTGTTGAAGCAACAAGGTAGGAGCGGCATCAAAGTGATTGATTTTGGCTCTAGCTGTTATGAGCACCAACGTGTCTATACTTACATTCAGTCACGTTTTTATCGTGCTCCGGAAGTTATCCTTGGTGCTCGTTATGGGATGCCCATAGACATGTGGAGCCTGGGCTGCATTCTGGCTGAGTTGTTGACAGGTTACCCTCTCCTACCGGGAGAAGATGAAGGAGATCAGCTGGCTTGTATGATAGAACTGTTGGGCATGCCTTCACAGAAACTGCTAGATTCATCCAAAAGAGCAAAAAGTTTTGTGAGCTCCAAGGGTTATCCTCGGTACTGTACCATTACAACCTTGTCAGATGGTTCTGTAGTGCTCAACGGCGGCCGCTCCCGGCGTGGCAAATTACGTGGCCCGCCAGAGAGCAGAGACTGGGGCAGTGCACTGAAAGGATGTGATGACCCCCTCTTCCTGGACTTCTTGAAACAGTGTTTAGAGTGGGATCCTATCTTGCGCATGACCCCTGGACAGGCATTACGGCATCCCTGGCTGAGGAGGCGTTTGCCAAAGCCTCCAACTGGGGAGAAGACGTCAGCGAAAAGAATAACAGAAAGTACTGGTGCTATCACGTCAATTTCCAAGTTACCTCCAACCTCAAACTCAGCTTCAAAACTGAGGACTAATCTGGCACAGATGACAGATGCCAATGGGAATATTCAGCAAAGGACAGTGTTGCCAAAACTTGTTAGCTGAGTTGGAGTAATCGGATGCTGATAAAACAAACGAGATATTACATCACTGAGCCTTATTCATATGAAAAAGTAGCTCAGATTTCTATTTTTATTTGCCTGGTAACTTTAAACATTTGTATTTTTTCAGTACTCACTTTAAATGTGTATGAGGAGTTGGGTTTGATTTTATATAAAAATAACAAGGGGACAATGCTTTAAGTTTTTTTCACTTTTTTTAATGAAAAGTTTTTTCTTATAAAATAATTGTCAGCCTTACTATGGGAGTAGTGTGGCACAGTAATAAAAGTGTCAGTGGCAGGCCACTGATTATGACCTAACCATCATACATTATAGCTTGATGGGGAGAGGGTGTTGTCTTCTTCCCTCACCCCATTGATCATCTTGGATTTTTCTTGGAGTGAATTTGTAATACTTTCCTGATGGTGAGTTTTTTTGTTGTTCTTGCAGTCCTGTACACATTTTCCCACTGTCTTTCTCTTTTGGCAGTGTAGAAAACATTCAAGGGTACAAGTGAGATTCTCTATAGCTGTAGAAGCTGCATCCAGTAATATGAATCACAAACATATTTCCATGTAATATTTTCTCAAAGAAGTGAAAAGGTTGCATTGGTAGAGCCCTGGTGGCACAGTAGTTAAGCTGCTGTACTGCCAACAAAACGTTGCAAAGTTCGATCTTAACAGGGATCAAGATTGACTCAATCTTCCATCCTTCCAAGGTCATATAAGAACTCAGCATGTTGGGGGGAAATGCGCATTAACTTGTGAGCCACCCAGATAGTGTACTGAGTGCTATGGGGCGGTCAAGACAGTGGTGGGCATCAGCAGGTTCGCACCAGTTCGCCAGAACCAGTAGCAGAAATTCTGGCTGGCCCCACCCATCCAAGTTTTTAAATAAAGCAGTCCTAATTCAGGTGCAACACAGGGCTTTCCCCCTGGCCACACCCATCATACCACTCCCATAGAGTAGGTAGTAATAAAATTTGAATCCCACCACTGGGCAGGCATGATTATATCACCAATCCAGTCACATGGCCACACCCACAGAGTAGGCCATGCCCACAAAGTAGGCCATGCCCACAGTGTGGAAGTAAAAAAAATTGAGCCCACCACTGGGTAAAGGTCACCCTTGCTGGAAAGCCAGTCATATCTGACTCTATGGTTCAGTGCTCATCTCTGTTTATCACCAAAGAGCCAGGGCTGTCCGTGTCTGCAGATGTTTCCGTGGACATGTGGCAGGCATGACTAGACACCGAAGTGCACAGGCAGTAGATAAGTGTAATTGCTATTGCTTCTCTCCAACACACTCTTGTCTGCTCCTGTGCCCGCCCCAGTCTCCACTTGGCTACTCCCTGCCTGATTTCCAGGAGAAAATATTGAAATTTGGGGAAAAGTTATAAATCTATGGAACACTTACTTTCTTGTCAACATGAAACCAATTTTACTAATTTAACTACATAAAAGTCGTATCCCATAACTTTTAAATGTAAAATTAAAGTATTTGGAAGAAGTAGGATCCAGTTAGTTTAGTGGCACTGAATCATAAGAATTGGACCTTGGCAAGTATAAATCCTTTAGGCTGCAGTCCTGTACCAACATAGCCCTGGTTATGATGAATGACATATGGCCTAGGTAAGCGTGCCCTGAAACACTCTTTCACTTTTGTAGGAGGGTCAGTGTTTCTGTCTCAGATCTTTGAAAGAAGAGATAAAAGGGTTGGTCTTATAGGATGGTCAGGTCAAAAGGGCAGAAAATGTAGGATCTTAGCCTGTCTCTGAGATTGGTTGAAGATCACCCGAAGGCTAACAGCAGTTACAGAGCAAGCAATCCTCTTACGACGATGCCTGTACCCACTTGGTGCTACCTATATATTTTGGACTAAAGCTTCCCTAAGTGTTGGCCTGGGGTCAAAGATTATGAGTGCTGTAATCCAAAACATCTGGAGAACACCAGGTTGAGCCCCCACTTTATCAACAAGAACAAATCTGGGATGTGAGCTTCTACTGATAATCTGCAGATTTCGTCATTAGACAAGATTATACAAAAAGCAGACGTAGTGATGAAAAGGCTCACCCACAATTTTTTTTTGTAACAGCTTTCTTGTTTGAGACAAGATCCCGAAGGTTTTGCATGTATTTTCCTGCTCCCCTCCCACTTCTCTCTGGCCTGATTAAGACATTGCAGTAATATCCATTTTTAAATTGTTTTTATGGCCAATCTGGCTACTTTTACCACCTTCTGGAAGGGAGTTCCAAAGCCAGCAACAACTTCATTGTTACCAATCTCTTAAAACTTTTCACACACATTTTGCCTTAAAATAAAACATCTTGTTTATTCCAAAAAGGAAAATTACTTGATAGGAGTGTTTTTGGTGTTCCATGTTTCCATTTTGGAAAAAGAAAAGGGAAAAATCCTTGGGTAGGGAAAATAAGGACCCTGTCCCTCCTAATTTTTCCTCTACCCCCACCCAGCCCTTCACAACACATAGATACATGCAGTGGTGGGCATCAACAAGTTCGCACCAGTTCGCCAGAACCGGTAGCAGAAAATCTGGCTGGCCCCGCCCATCCAAGTTTTGAAATAAAGGAGTCCTAATTCGGGTGCAATGCAGGGCTTTTGCCCTGGCCATGCCCACCATACCATGCCCACAGTGTGGTAGCAAATTTTTTTGGAGCCCACCACTGTATCCAAGTATAGAGTAGCAGTGGACTACCAGGGTTCTCTAGAGCAGGGGTGGCCAAACTTTGCGGGCCAGTCATGTTGAGCAGGCCAGTAACGTGATTCCTCCAGCTATAAAACATGTCTGCAGTTGTTGTAAATGCATTTACAACAGACACGGGTGCATTAATGGCAGTGTTATGTGCATCTTTAAAACAATGGTGTGTTTACCTTTTGAAAGGTTCTAGAAAATTATTTTCCAAAAACATCCTGGAGTTTACTGCTAATGATTTGTTGAAAAAGTATTGGGAAAGAAGGAATATGCTTCCATCTGGAGAGGCACTTTGCACCATCTAGAGCTGCACTAGGCCTAGGTTGGAATGGAAGCATGCAATTTCTCGATGCAATTCATGCAAAGCAAAACTTGGTTATGCTGCACTTTTGAGCAGTCAAACAACATGCACATTTTTTTTTTCTTTTGGCGAGTTGTGTGTGTGGGGTTTTTTTTTGTTTTTTGTTCTCTCCTGTGTTCTTTGAGGTCTGTGTATTTTCTGTTCCGAATACTACTTTGATTTGAAATTGTACCTTTCAAACGTTCAGATGTTGTATACTTTGAAGACAGTCTTCAGGCTCATGCCATCAGGGTTTTTAACTCCTCCAAGGGTTTGTTATTTTCAGTGGAGAAACGTCCTGATGTATTTGACCTGGCTAACAGACTATGAGCTCAGAGGCATGTCATACCTTCAGATCAATAAAGCTGTTTGTGGTTAACATTACTTAGATCTTTTTTGTTAACTATCCCATTTGAACACAAGACGTGGTAGAAAAAATACGCTGTCAAAATATCAGAATGTGGTTTATACAATAGTTTATGGGATACATCTTCAGGCACCCTTATAATATCCAGGAAATTGGGGCCAAGTCAGATTCCCCAAACAGGTGTACAGGAGAATTTGGGCTTATATTATTTATATCTGTTATACATTGCTAAAAATACCAGTTGGTGAAATCCTGTTCACCAGAAAGACGTTGGGTGTGGTATTGTGCGATTTGATTTTATAATCAATTGCATACTTTGTATAGTGACTGCTGGATGAAACACATATGGATGAAGTGCTTCACAAATAGCATTTTTGCCCTGTCTCCAATTCCAAATCCACTTCTGCACGTTTGCAGAGCTCTGCAACAAGATTTCAGCCAATATGTCCTTGTTGTTTCCCCTAACAATTGTGGTGTCTGGCACTGCCATTAGCGTCTGGAGGTATTACTTGAATAAAGAGATGTCTATGAGGGATTGTAGTAATTGACTGAAGTTGTGGCTCTTTTGTTCCATATGAGGAATGCTCACA
This sequence comes from Bradypodion ventrale, assembly GCA_035047345.1. Classification (NCBI taxonomy): domain Eukaryota; kingdom Metazoa; phylum Chordata; class Lepidosauria; order Squamata; family Chamaeleonidae; genus Bradypodion; species Bradypodion ventrale. The sequence continues at coordinate 192,209,728 of JAWDJE010000005.1, forward strand.
AGTCTGTCAAAAACCCCATTCAAACTTTGAATTGTGTAGGTGAGATATTGGTGAGTTTTGAATTTATAGGCTAAATTAAAAGGTGAGATGATGACAAAATGAACTTATTGCAGGAAGGCCCTCACAAGGTTGTGATATTTGAGATGTTTGACTATGGAGAAAATTAAAAGACTGTTGCATTTGTGTGTAATTCTTTACCCTGATAGTTAAATAAAACGTGGAAGGAAAGATTACGCATTTATGTAGCCTTATAATTTGAATAGATTAGCATAGTTGTCTTCAAAGAAAGTCACAAAAAAAGTTACATCTTTGGACAGTACCCAGAATCTACATGGCTGGGGAATTTGGGTTTGATATAGTCCAAGAACATAACACTTTCAAGTTCTGAAAGACCTATTAGGTTTATACTGACCTAGGAAAATAAATTTTAATTGAGTAGATGCTATTCAAATAAATATTGCACAATCTGTAATGAGTGAACAAAATACTGCATTTCAAAGTGGGTTTTCAATTCAACAGATATTGCTAAAAAATATGTATTGCATATGCGTTGATTATGATATTTGAAAAGCAATTTTAAGTCTCAGGCTTAAATTGAAAAGACTGTGGATGCTAGAATAATGAGAGATTATGGTTTTGTTGTAGAAAGCTTCAATAAAAATGTTTATAACTCTGTTGATATGCACAAATGTAGTTCTAATAATTCTATGACTTTTAACTACTTAAAGCATAGTCCCCAGAGAAGCTGAGAAAGTTTCCAGTCAATTTGTGTGTGTGTGTATGTGTGTGTGTGTGTGTGTGTAGGTTTTTTTTTAAAATGAACCTGTTTTTTGTTAACTTGTAAGTATTGGAAATGGGCATAAAGAAGAAATGATGAATTCTCAGGAAACATTTTTTAAAAAATCTGCTTGCCAAAAAAAGGAAAAGAAAGGAACGAAAGAAACCTAGCAAAGAACAACAACTCTGAAAAGACCCCACTTTCCTAGTAAAAAATTGGACTAAAATGTGGATTAATCTTTGACAGCTTGTTTCTGTCTTAACATTTAATCTCTCTTTTTTTGCAAATGCTATTTCTCTGCCTGCAAACAACACTAAATTATTTATTGTATGTACGATCTGTACACCATTCTGTAGTGTGTGGCTATGCAATATGTGGGTGTGATAATAAAAGTGGCTTTGGGATCTGAACTATCCATAGTTTATTTATGGTGATTAGTTGTGCACTATAGCCATGACTGTGGTGTTCACATGGAGTTCTTATATGTATGCAGATTTACCATACTTAGAAGGATAAGGCAGTTCACAAATTCATACATTGATGGAGAACTAGATTAAAATGAATGAAGAAACCTTTGCATCCATGAAATTTTTATGTGCACCTGCTCTAGTTTAACCTGTGACTTCCTCTCCTGACCCCAAAGAAACCTTGTTCAGTGTATTAAATTGGTGTGTCCATTGTATTTTCCACAGAATTTTGCAAATGTTAACGTAAAGCTAAATGGGGAAAACTGACCATTCAATGTGATGAGTGCAGATGATTCAGAACCCTTTTTCAAACAATTGGATTTTAAATGGCTATTGTGCATTTATGACTGACCATATTTATAAGCTACTGGAAATTTTTAGGCCAAAATATGCAGAACTATTTTTTAAGTTCTAGTCTGATAGGTAAAAGTAAAGGTAAAGGTTTCCCTTGCTTGACAGCCAGTTGTATCCGACTCTAGGGTTCAGTGCTCATCTCTGTTTCAAAGCCAAAGAGCCAGCGCTGTCTGCTTCTGCTCTGCAGACATTTCCATGGTCATGTGGCAGGCATGACTAGACACGGAACGCTGTTACCTTCCCACTGAAGTGGTCCCTATTTATCTACTTGCAATTTCTTGCTTTCGAACTGCTAGGTTGGCTGGAGCTGGGACAAAGACGGGAGCTCATTCCGTCCTGCAGTATTCTGGAATCGAACTGCTGACCTTCCACCTCCTAGTCAGCGTCTTAGCCACTTGAGCCCCTATATGCTTTTGGAGGGAGGGGGGAGAAGGAGCCTTCTCTTAAGTTTTCAGTCACTTGGCTGCTTTTTAAATGTAGTTTATTAGTTGGAAGAAGGAAGGGAGAGTAGAAGGGAAAAGCTGCGTTAAAGACTACTGCTTTGTTTTGACAATTTTGTTTCTAAGGGCTTTAATTAGTTGGGTTGATAGAGGTTGGCTTGGAGACTTTGCTTTGTGTCACATGTTAGCATGCATCTGGGGTCTCTGGAGCTCCTTTGCAAAAGTAATAACAGCCTAGTGTTGTCTTGCCCTTGGTTGCAAATTCATTTTCCCCATTGTTGCATCCATTGGAGTGTCAGATAATTTACTTTCCATTCTGTTGGTACAAGCAGGAGACAACAAGAGTGGAAGACAGAGAGAAGAACTGTGGAGGATAAAATTGGGTCCTCAGCTTTAACAATGTGCCTTTTGTTATTGACAACACCACATTGTGGAGCATGCAGCATGTTGCTTTCGTATTTGAATGCAGCACTATGTCGTAAGATTGAGGTCAGTTTTCGAAGTAATGTGTCTACAAACATAATCCACTGGGAGCCTTTCCTAATTTTACTCAGTGAAATTAATGATACGCTAAAAGAATGTGCCAGTGTATTTTGGGTGGCTCTCAGTTATGTTGGTCACATGGGTAACAGAGGTTTCTGGTTGATTTCATTTTGTGTTTTCAAAGCCTTAATAAAGACCATAAGGCAGGGATGCCCAAACTTTTCAGGCTGTGGGCCGGTCACATGGTTCAGTGGGCCAGTTACTATGACCCATGGGCCAGATCCGGCTCCTGATGCCAATTCATCCTGCCCGTGAAGCCCTCGTCGCTCTGGGAAGCAGAAGTAAAATGTGCCCGTACGGGTACGAGCACATTTTACTTCCACTTCCAGGAGCGCCATAGTTTTGGTACCCCTGCCATAAGGCAATCATACTATTTAGCAGAGGATAGAATACATTCTCATAGAAATCTTTTTTCACCAAGGGTTAAAGATGGCACATAGCTAGCTGTAACCTTAAAATAAGACTGATTTTTAAAAAGTTCTTTTTATTAAAACAGTACTAGGCAGAAACAACTGTAAAAAGGGGGGGAAAGGAAATTACCTCAGACTTTCATTTTATAGTAAGAATAATTAATTCCAGGGCATTTGGTATGAACCAAAGTGCATTCCTTTTCTATGTGTCTGGCTCTAGTACGTGTAGCCAGGGATTTTAAAAATTTGGGTGTAAGGCATTTAATTCCACTTTTGATTTGGTGGGTGGATTGGGGGTCACAAAGGACCCTTGAAAAATCTCTTTTTTGTTTTGTTTTTCTTGTTTTGAAAAAATAAATAAAACAAGTACTCTAGGACTTCTGCCAAGGAACTTACATTGATTAGAATGGAGCTTGCATGAAATCATATGCAGGTGCCATTGAAGTGTATGGAGACTGGATAGCAACAGTGTTTAGAGGATTGTGTAGTAACAGGTTATATTAGACTCTCTAGACATGTGTCAGTGCTCTTTGATTTTGTTTCCAGTAAGAATCTCTCTTTTTTCCAGAGAGAAGTATCTGGTTAACATTATAAACTTTTTTGTTTTAAATTTTTTTGAAAAGGGTTTTATTGTGTCACTAAAGATTTTAGCATTGCACCCTTGAAATAATGGTAGCATTGAAACAAAGCATTTGTGAATTACATTGTTTCTAGGGGCACCTACATCTGTTCTACAAAATGCTATGAAATTGTATTTACTCAGCTCAACTGCTGCAATTATGTCTAAGGTGTACATTGGGGTTTTTCTTTTTTTAAAAAATGAGCAACAACTTAGACATGTGACTGTAATATGCTGCAACTGTGTGTACTGAAAAAGTGGGGGGAAAGATTGAATGTGGATTGTGTATATATGTATGTAAAATTGTATGTGAGATGCTGTTGCTGACACATCCACTTCACATTAAATATGTTGTAGAAGTTTTAATCCTTGTGGCCAGTTTTATGATACATATGTATTGTGCAGCTGATGACAGGAGTAAGACTATTTTAGTGAATATTCGTTACATTTATTGTTGTGGCCAGAGATCATTTCAGAATAAAATTTTATGTCCTATCCTTTTGTATTTTTCAGTTTATTGTGATGTACCTTATGAATTATCATGAGCCTTATGCCAGGGGAATTATCAAGATAATGTTATAAATTATTGTTTCACTTTTCAGTCAATTATAAGACTTTTTGATAAAATAGGCATTTTGTCAGAGCTGGGAAAAGCTACTTTTTAGATTATTAGTCCTATAATTCTCTGAGGGGACTGCGGCGGCTTAGTGGTTAAAAACACTGAACTTGATGACTGGAAGGTCAGCAAGTCAGCAGTTTGAGACCCGAGTGCTGCATGACAGAGTGAGCGCCTGTCTCTGTCCCAACTCCTGCCAACCTAACAGTTGGAAAACAAGAAATTACAAGTAGATAAATAGGTACCACTTCAGTGGGAAGGTAAACAGCACTCCATGCATTCCAGTGTCTAGGCATGCCTGCCACATGTCCACAGAAACACCTACAGACACAGACAGCACTGGCTCTTTGGCAATAAACAGATATGAGCACTCAACCCTAGAGTCAGATACGACTGGTTTTTAAGCAAGGGTGACCTTTACCTTACCTAATTCTCCGAGGGGACTGGTTAGAACAAGGGTTCTTAACCTACGGCACATGAGCCAGACTCAGCCCACGGCACCATTTCATGTGGCCCACTTCACTGCCGCCACCGCTGCCAGTAGAAGTGGATGCATTTTATGGCAGTGTTTACAGCAGGGGGAACCACCAATCTGGCGCGGTCAGCTGTCTGAGGGGGTACGGTCCCTCAGCCTGTGGCTTTAAAAGTTTGAGAACCTCTGGATTAGAGGATTCTGAGCTATATTGTCCCAAAAATAACTTGAGTTATCATATCTGGGTTGCATATGTGCATAAAAACAACTTCCTGGCAAATTTGTCTCTTTAATCTGGATATATCCCTGCCAATCTTGTGGATTCTTATTCTCTCAACAAACAGCAGTCCCACTCCAAACTTTCCCAGGCATAGGATGAATTTATGCACCACTATGTATGGATATGAGACTGAACTATATATTTCCATGTGTGTGTGCATGCGCACGCAAACTTCATCTTCACTGAAGTCTTCATTATCTATGAAGATAGGAGGTTCTATGCTGCAATTCTGCATTCTTTTAACAGGACGTAACCTCCCACTCAATTTGACAATTTACTCCTAAACAAGGACATATAGGAGCTCATAATTATTGGATGTACAGTATTTACATTTTGGTGGCTATTTGATTTTGCTATGTGCTTTCAAAAGGAAATGCAGCATTTTTAAATAAACATAGGGTTATATTTTTTGCTGAAATTAAAAAAATCTAGAGTTCTTTCTTGATGGCACACCTGTTCAAATTTTCTTATGCAAAAAAATATTAAACTATGTTATGTCAGTAAGGAGCCAGACATCTAGAAATTTGTCATTTAATTGTGAGATACCAGTGATAAGGGAAAAGGCTCCCTTGTTTGAAAGGCAGTCGTCTGACTCTAGAGCAAGGGTGCCCAAACCTTTTGAGCCATGGGCCGGTCACATGGTTCCTCCCACCTGAAGTGGAAGTAAAGCGTGCCTTGCAATCTGTTTTTTAATAGGATGAGATAGATTTTAAGGTGCCAGTTTCTCTGCTTAAACCAGGGGTTCTCAAACTAAGGCCCATGGACTGGACTGGCCCCAACACCAATTCATCCGGCCCACACCGCCCTTTTCGCTCCTGGAAGCAGAAGTAAAACACACCCATACAGAGTGACCAGGGTGGTGTGGGCCAGATGAATTGGTGTCGGGAGCTGGATCCAGCCCATGGGCCATAGTTTGGGCACCCCTGCTCTAGACGGTGGTGATCATCTCTGTTTTCAGCCAAAGGTCCAGTGTTGCCTGCAGGCAGATGTTTTTGTGTTCATGTGGTATGGAATGCTGTTCCTTTCCCACTGAATCAGTACCTATTTATAGCAATTTCTTGCTTTCGAACTGCTAGGTTTGGACAGATGATGGGAGCTCACTTCATCACGTAGCACCCGGGGCTTGAACTGCTGAACTGGCAACCTTCCGGTTATCAAGCTCAGCTTCTTAACCACTAATCCACTGTGGCGCCAGAGATCAGTGATACAAAAAAAGCAAAAATGTATGAGATCACATATTTTGCTTGTGGATATCAGTAATACAGACAAGCAACATATGTGATCTCATACATTTGACAAGTTGTATGCAATGGACCAAATAGGTTTAGCTGCACTGCTTGTAATTGGAAATTGAGAGTAATGTGGTGCTATTAATCTTTTAATTAGTTGATCCCTCATGCAAAAAGCCCCAATGTACCAACATCTACTCTGTCAATTTTGATTAGACTATTCAGAAAGCAAAACAAGGCCGTTTATTCTCCCTCACATAGAATTTATTGGCTATTTAACTGTGATTATGGAATTACACCCATTGAATCTTGGCCATATGAGATCCAGAATAAATTTGGAGAGTTGAAAAAAGTCCAGCTTTTCTCTTCAGGTACCCTAGGTTAACTGAAGGCTGACACTGAAATTTAATGATAAGATCTAAATGGCTGTCGTCATAATGAAGGTTTCTCCCAAGTAAGTAGGCGTGAAATTGATTGGTGTCCAAGATAAATGATGGGTTTTGCTGCAGCATAGGTTTGTAATTTTCTCTAAATCAGCACCACACTCTGTTGAACACCTATTCAAACACTGCTGTGTTGTTGTTGAGGTTTCCCTTACTCATCTTCCACTCTTCCTTTTGTTCATTTCTTTGTGTCTCTTAACACCTCTTTCTCTGTAAGCATCTTCCTTGTCACAATTCTCTTTCTGCTCTTTCCTTCGCACAAGCCAGAAAGCACTGAGTAGCTTTTTCAATGCAGCTGTCAGAAATCCCTAGAGCAAGTTACATTTCACTTAAGTTACTCTGTATCCGTTACCACATTATAGTTTGACTTTGAGCACTCTAGGCCTGAGTTTCTAAACACTCAGCCTGAACCATAGTAATGTCATTTTGCATCTTTAAAGCGCACACTCCGTAAATTAGTGAGTAATTAATGACATAATGGCTGTCCAGTAACCAAGGACAAATACTTAAAAGTTAATCATATGAGAATGCCATCTTCGAGACATCTCAGCAGATAGCGAAGATGGGAAAAATAAGATAAGGCACCTGCAGTTCCAAATGAGCATGATGTCACACCAATGTAAGAGACATCAAACGAATCCTCTGGATTCCAATGAGAGTAACACCTCAAAATGCCTATAAAAAGGGACCCAAAATCTTGGTCCAAGGAGAGCCTTCTATGATGCCAGGGGAAACTCTGTTCTTTTGTTTTAGATCATGCCTTGATCTATGCCATATCTTTTCATGGGGGCGAAGAGCCCATCAGTACTTTTTATTTATACTTATTGCTATGTATTCAGATTAGTCTAGAATCCTTTTTAGAAGAGTTTATTTCATTTATTCTGTTTGTTTTATTTTGCTACAATAAAAATGCAATTAGTTTGAACTTCTGTGAGCAGCCTCATCACTTCTTAAATTAGGGAGTGAAAGTAGCATAAGGAGATAAGGGGAAAAGCGGAATAGGCAAAATAAAGAAAGACTATTCCAGGCCTTATCCAAGGGGAGCATCAAAGTCTGCAGAAGAAGACTTTCGTTTCTCCAGGGAGAAGGAGAATACCAGTTTGGTCCAGCTTCATCTTGAAGGTAATTCGACATCACCCCTGGAAACCTTCACAGGCCAACCCATCTCCTTGGACATATCAGTGAAGGGTGGTCACATTAATGGGACAACTTCTAATTTGCTACCAGAGGCACCTGTTACACCCCAGGGTCTCCATTTTTATGAACCAGTTTAGAACTGGGCACAGGGGCTCCGTGCAGCCAGCTAGCCACCTGACGCACCCTGCAAACCCCTAAAGCCATGCACACCAGCTTCGCAACCCAAGAATCAACCAGGGATGCAGCCATTGACCCATTGTGCTGCCCCCCCCCCCCCCCCCCCGTTCACGACAGCAGCCTCCCGGGAGAAGCAAAAAAGCAGCAGGAAAAAGGGATTTGAAGAGCTACATGCCACTTGTATTTCTAATTTCTTTAGAGCCCGTTCCTCCAAAAAAAAAATTATTTTCCACATTTGGTTTAGTTCTTCAGTAGCTTACTCTTAAAAGAAGAGAGAACTTCTTTGGAAAAGAAGACTTGTATAATGTTTACTGCAAGATTGTAACTTGGAAAATCTATAGTCTAGCCCCCATTGAGCCATTTCTTAGTCCTATCTATTTCATGGGATTGTTGTGAGGATAAACTTGGGAAGAGGCAAGCCATTAATGCCACCCTGAGCTCCTTTACATGTGTAAATAAGTAACCATTCAATATCATAAATTATTTAGTTTATCATATAGGAAACAACCTGCACATCACCACTTCCCTCATCCTGCTACTATTTAGCGTTCTCATAGAAACGTGATAGCGAACCTTGGCAATCCAGATGTTCTTGGACTTCAATTCCCAGAAGCCCAAGCACCCTGTGAATCTGCACGAATGGATTTACTGCAATTCATCCGACCCGCGCTGTCCTCATTGCTCCCAGAAGTGGAAGTAAAATGCCCCCATATTTCTGACCCATATGGGTGCATTTTACTTCCGCTTCTGGGAGCGACGAGGACAGCACGGGCCAGATGAATCACAGTAAATCCACTCGTGTGGATTCACAGGGTGCTTGGGCTTCTGGAATTGAAGTCCAAGAACATCTGGAGTGCCAAGGTTCACCATCATGGTCATAGAACCTTACTTCAATCCTCCCCAACTTAATTTTCAGCTATATTTCAGATCTCTCAGCCAGCATAAGGAGGAGACTAGGATTCCACTTGTCTCTCCAGGAAGGACCCAGAAGATATTACAAGTGCATGTGTCTTTAGGCAGTTTGATTCTACATCTATGCAGTAACCACAAGGATTTTCATATACAGGTCTATTAAAAAGAAAGACCACAAAAATTTAGTAGAACTTGTTTCCAGGAAACAGTCTTTACCAGCACTCTGTCTGTGTGTGTATGTTTACACAGAAAGAGACTCCTCGAAGTTAGTGGTATTTCTGACCCACAATTGGGCATGCCCTGGTGACTGCAACCTTGTGTTGCTGGCTAATCTTTCTCACGCTAGGTCAGGTGAAAAGAACTGCAGAATCAACTCACCAAAAGGTGCCTTCATTTCAGCAGTTTTATGTCTGGCCTAGACATGGAAGAAGCAGCACTCGAAGGAAAGAAAATGATTTACAGGTAGTTACAGCCAGTTTGATACCTGGTGTGGTGTAGCAGATAGAGTAATGGGTTAGGACTCAAGAGGTTGAGTTAAAATCCTTGTCAGTCATGGAAACTCACTAGGGTTGTGGAATTAATAAAGCCACTCTTTAAATATCTCACTTACCTTGAAAGACATATTAGGGTCTTATCAGTCAGTTCCAACCTGATGGTCAATTTAAATTTAATTCAGAACATCTATGAAGAATGCAGGTAAATTTTGAAGAAAAGCTGCCTGATAAAAAGCCAAGTTGTAATATAAGTCAAAACTGGGAAAGTTGTAATGTTAAAATGTTGCAAGCAAAGGAATTTTTTTAGCATTGTTACCAGACAGATGGTAACAGATGTGGTATTTTTCAAATTACCTTGGATGCCTTAGAGTCGTTATTCAACGAGGAGTCCCTGCATGAGTAGACATATTCACGACAACATTCCACAAACTTGTGATTTTTAGCCATTTGGATATCACGCCATCATGGCTAGGGAGACCATGGTGTGTGGCCTCTGCTTTCTCCTGGCCCAAGGGATCCGACAGAGGGCACGTTTGTGAGTTTTAATCCCAGCCTAACATCATTGACGAGAGATGGGCAACACTGCCTAGTTAGACTGCTCAAGCCCCCGTGCCCCAACAAGGCTCACACTTTTCAAATTACAGTAAAACCCCTACTTACAAAGAAAGTCCATTCCATAGGCTTTTGCTTTAATCAGTTTTTTATGTAACTTGAAGCAAACCCATAGGAAAAATTATTTTTTACATAACTTGAAGCAAACCCATAGGAAAAATGAAATGTTTATGTAAATCGAAGCAAATCCATAGGGAAATGAATTTTTGTGTAACTCAAAGCAAACCCATAGGAAAAAGAATCTTTATGTAATTCGAACCAAACCCATATGAAATCATGTAAATCGGCACATGGGTTTAGCACAAAATCATTTTGTAAGTCGAATTTTATGTAACTCGAGGCATATGTAAGTCAGGGTGTTTACTGTACACTAATAATTAATGGTTAGTTATTTAAATTGTATATTTTGTAGAACTTTCATAATACAGTATAATTTTCATTCAGCTAATGGTACTTTCAGCATATGGCAAGCAATATTTTAATCCTCACCCACACAAATGAAACATTTTAGCACTTCCAAATTGCATTTTGTTGCAGATTTCAAACAGAACTGGCTCTACAAGGTTTTTCACAGTATTGTCACTTGAAGATTTATAAACAATGTTCCCAAGTTTGGAATGTTTTCCATTTACAGTTGTTATTTTATTACTGGCGCAAAGCAACTGGGACAAAAATAGTCCAAAGAGATCTGCTGCAATTTGTCCCTGGGTACTTCTTCATCCCAGACAAAGTAATAGAATGTGACACAAAAAGGAGCATGCCATGTTTGATAAGCCATTATGCTAGTAAGTGAAAGCAGCATTTTCCGGTAGCCAGTAAGTCAGCCCCTTTGGAAGGGGGCCATTAGGATTCCCAGAGGATCCAGGAAATAGAAGCCCCACTAGGCCCATTCTGCTAACTCTCAATATACTGGCATTCCTATGGGGTTGTAAATGCCCCAGAAGCAAGTCAATGCAAGGTATTTTATTTGCCTGGGTAAAGGTTAAAGGAGACCACTGATAGAATATTTCAAATAAATGATAGATGCCATTTATTTTAGCTGTACATTTTAATATATATGTTGCTCTTATTTAAAATGCTTCATAAAAGCATCAGTAAAGATTCTAGTTCCAAAACATTTCACTTGTAATTAAAATGACCATACAATGTGACATATGTTGGAGATATGTTTGAAATTTATGATGATGAGCCTTATTCTGCAACTATTTATCTTTTGTGAATGTTCGTCTTTGGGAACAGTTTGCATTCAGATCAATCATTTAAATACAATGTCTAAACCCATTTAATTATCTGATTCCTTCTGGGAAGTGAAGAACTGATTAATATCCATCAGTATGCATGATAGATTCAAACAGACATAAAGCTGCATATAACCTCCTGAGACCGGCAACAAAGTGTGTCAAATGCTACTGCTTCTGTCATTCTCAAGGCCAGCTCAACTCTTTGTGGACAAACCTCTTAGTAACCACCAATATCAAAATGCACAGAATTCAGAGAGAATTTAAATTTATGCTGGCAATGCAAGACAGAAAATTCAGCAAGTGCCATTCTCACTAGGAATTCTTTTTTAGACCAGTTAGTTGGAGTTTTCTGTGCCATTCTCACTAGGAATTATTTTTTTAGGCCTATTAGTTGGAGTTTTCTTTGTCTATACTAAGAATGGGTCTAAGCCAGTGGTGGCGAACCTATGGCACATGTGCCAGAGGCAGCACTCAGCCCAATGGGAGTGCTTCTTCCCTTCCCCCAGCACAGAGTTTGCCCCACCTTTCTGCCCAGGGTCTCAATAGAAGCACTTCCTCCCCCAGCCCAGAGTTTGCCCTGCCCTTCTGCCCAGCAGCCCAAAGGGAGTGCTTCTTCCATCCCCCAGCCCAGAGTTTACCCTGCCCCTCTGCCCAGCAGCCCAATGGGAGCACTTCCTCCCTCCCCAGCTGTTGGATCGGGGCCTGATGTGGGCCGGAGGGTCCCGGAGGAGACTGGTCAAGCAAGACATGTGAGGCAAGATGGAGCAAAGACCAGTGTTTATTGATCAGAAGGCAATTAACTTTATACCCTGCCTAGCTTGGCTGCGTGCATACGTTGCGCGTCGCCGTTACAGGAAAGCCCTGAGTCTGCCATTGAGATTACACAAGTTACCCATTAGGGATGACTTCACCGGGGGAAGTTTCTTTCTCCTTCGTATAGTTTGTGAATCCCCACTATTGGGTTATGCGCCTGCGCAGAACGCTGATCGGAGGTTTAAAAAGCTATTGGTCAAAAGTTTTGGCGGTAAGACCGCCCACCGTACCGCCCACCCTGAGGCACCAGTCCTCCATTTTACCTCAGTTCTCTTCTTTCCGCCTTAGCAGCAGGACGATCATTGAGAGCTTCCTCATTTTTTTCGTCTTTTCTGAGGGAAAGTCTTTGACGAACTTTAACAATTTTTTTGGCAATCTTGTCATTTGGGCAGGATTGCCACCCCGGTGCTGTTTCTTCCTTCTGGTGGACTCAGTTACCTACTTGCTCCGGTCACCGTTTCCCCCCTCAAGGGGGTGGCGGCTGGCCTGCCCTTCGGGGTGCTCGCCTTCTCGAACCTTCCGTCGGAAGAATTTTTTGATGGCTGCAGCCTTCAAGCAGTGTTCTGCTTGCCTCAAGAAGTTCCCTGCCTCTGACGGGCATAGCCTCTGTCTTTTTTGCCTGGGAGAATCGCACCAGATCCAATCCTGCGCTCACTGTAAGAACTTTACACGACTCGCAGTTCAGAACCGGAGCAACCGGTTGAAAGCGCACCTTATGGAGCTCACTTTGGCTCCCGCCGCGGCTGCTTCCACCTCTGCTGGTGCCTCTCAGCCCTCTCGGCCTCTGCCGCTACCTCCTTCTTCTTCCATTCTCTCCATCAGAAAGAAGAAAAAGGAGAAAAATGGGGAGAAAAAGAAGAAACATAGGTCGGAGGAAAGGCGATCACTCCCACCTACGCCTCGCCCTCCTATCTCTCCAGGGCCCTCGCCTCCCTTTTCGGTCATGAGATGTCCTTCACCCGGATCCTCGATGTGGGGCGGACGGTCCTCTTTGGGATCTCCTGCAAAAGGTCGCAGGGCTGGGGCTCCAGCTCGCCCACTGCAGGTACTCTCTTCTCCGCCTCGTGAGAGGGGCCGTCCACCCACGAGGCAGGCTTCTGTCTCCCCGAGGCCTAGGACTCCAACAATAGATGAACCGGCGACCACCATTCCGGTCACCGTTTCATCCCCGTTCATTCCGACCACTGTTTCGCCAGCCACCGTTTCGTCCCAACCATCGGCGGTGGATGCGTCCCAGGTGGAATTCTTCAAAGGGATGTTCGAGGCAATGGTGAAATCATTCACCCAACAGTTCAAGGCCTCCATGCCTGCGGCCTCTGCGGCTCCGGTGCCGACCACGGCAAGCCCCAGGGATGTTGGTCCTGCTGTCGCTCCGCCGACCTCTCGAGGGTCGAGCGTTCGCTCCGCTGGCCCACCCATATCGTCTTGGTGTGGTCCAGATGTCGATGCGGTGAGCTCCCAGCCCGTCGACCCGCCCAGGCCATACTGGCACGGTCCCGACGTGGATACCAGGATTCATCCCTCGTCCTCCGATGATTCCAGTGCGTCTTTGGAGGAGGACAAGGGAGACGTCGATGCCGACAAGACGCCGGACCAGGCTATCGGCGCGATTGACCCAGCACGTGGTGAGGATCAACGCTCCCTTACGGCGATGCTCACTCGTTTGGGGACCGCTCTTAATCTGAAGGTGGACCAACCGCCACTGGAGGACGAGGACCAAATGACCGCCAAACTGGACAAAAAGGCAATTCGACCGGTCCACATCACCATGCTTCCTTCCATGTTGATGTCAGCGAAGGCAACATGGAAGAAGCCGGTGTCGTCGCACTCTGTTTCGTCCAGACTCGATGGAATGTATAGGGTCTTGGACGAGAACGTCGAGTTTCTCCAGGCGCACCCTTTGCCGAATTCATTGGTGGTCAAGGCCTTCTAGCATAAAACGGCCGTCAGCGGTTTTCCGGTACCTTCGACTCCGGAAGGGAAGAAACTGGATACGGTGGGCCATAAGTTTTACGCCACCGGTTCCCTCTTCCTGCGAGCCGCTAATTACTCAGCAGCCATGGGCCTCTATCAGTCCCACCTCTGGGAGCAAGTAAAGATCCTTGCTGCTAAACTGCCTGCCAATGCCCAGAAAGGATTCGACGCGCTGGCTGCAGAAGGGGACTTTCTGGCAGAGCAGCAGATGCAGACGGCCAGGCACATTAACGATTACGCAGCCAAGGACATGTCTTCTGCCATTCTGCTCCGTCGCCATGCTTGGCTCAGGGGCACCTCTCTCGATGATGCCATGAAGAAGCTCATTGAAGAGTTTCCATTTGATGGGCAAGGCCTGTTCGGACAAGACACCGATAAGGTGCTTAACGAACTGAGGCAGATGAATTCGATGGCTAAGTTCCTGGGGCTCACCACGCTGGCTCAGCCTGCCAAACCACGATTCCAACCCTTTACGCATCGGTATCGGGGGAACCCACAGCAACAGGGTGGCTCGACTGACCAGCCGAGGCCCAGTTTCTACAAGCAGAGGTGCCAACACAAGCCTCGCTACCAACCTTACGGACAGGGCAAGCAGTCCGACGCGAAATCCAAGTCCCGGGTTTGAAACTACGAAGGCCAAGTCTCTCTCGCTCCACCTCCCATACCTCCCCCTCCGGATCTTCTTCCAGGTGTGGTCAGACATCACGGACGACCGGTGGGTCTTGAAGATCTTGTCCGCTGGTTATGCCATCGAGTTCGTGCGAGTGCCTCGGGTAGGAAGACACCTTTTCACCACCTCGTCCCCCCATTTGGAGGAAGAAATATCAACTCTTCTGTCCAAGGGAGCCATCGAGCGGGTAACACCGACCGATTGGGACAACGGTTTCTACTCGAGGTACTTCGTGGTTCAGAAGAAGGACGGAGGACTTCGCCCAATTCTGGACCTGCGCCGCCTGAACAAGTGCATCCGCACCAGGAAGTTCCTGATGGTGACCCTACAGACCGTCCTCCCCCTCATCAACAAAGGGGACTGGTTCACAGTGATAGACCTCAAAGATGCTTACTTCCATGTCAGCATCCTCGAGGAGCACAGATGGTTCCTCCAGTTCCGAATCGGGAACTCTGTGTACCAGTACCGGTGCCTACCGTTCGGTCTGGCTACAGCACCGAGGGTCTTCACCAAGTGCATGGCTCCGGTGGCTTCCTTCCTCTGTCAGAGGGGGATCAGGGTCTTCCCATACATCGACTACTGGCTGATTGTCTCCCCCACCAGCTCGTCGTCCATTCGGGACACGCAGTTCACGGTTCACCTCATGGAGAGTCTTGGCCTCAGAATCAACTTCGCCAAATCAAAGTTGATTCCTTCTCAGCGCGTCGAGTACATTGGAGCGGTACTCGACTCACTAGTTACCAGAGCCTTCGCCCCCCAGAAACGCTTACTGGACATTGCACAAGGGGTAAGCGAATTCAGGAACAAACTATTTATCAGGGCAAAAAAGGCACAGAGACTTCTAGGCCTCATAGCCTCAACGACAGCGGTAATTCCTCATGCCAAGTTAAAGTTCCGGTCCCTGCAGTCATGGCTCCTCCATGAATTCGACTCGCTCAGGGAGAGCCAGTCCAAATGGCTGACTCCGTCTCCAGAACTGATGGACCAGCTACTGTGGTGGACGTTGCCGCTCAATGTGGCCACGGGGAAGAGTTTTTACCCCCCACAACCTTCGTTGCAGGTTTTGACCGACGCAAGCAACCTCGGCTGGGGGGATGCCTGTGGGACTCTAACGGTCAACAACGTTTGGTCGCCTCACGAGATGGTGCACCATATCAACTATTTGGAGCTGCTGGCCGTTTGGAAGGCCCTACGTTCCTTCGAGGCCCTACTCACCGGCAAACAGGGAGGGACAAGGTCCACCATCCTACTTTACCTTGCGGTGCAATTCTGGGAGTGGTCCTGGAAAGACACATCTTTCCGATTGGAGTGCACATTCAGGACAAGCTGAATGTTTTGGCTGACCACCTCAGCTGTCTCACCTCGACGACCCACGAATGGGAACTGGATGATGAGGTATTTCGGTCCCTTTGTGGGGCCTGGGGGACTCCGAGCATCGACCTCTTTGCGTCGGAGTCCAACAGGAAATGCCACAGGTACTGTTCCAGGGCAGGCATCGGACTGAACTCCGAGGGCGATGCCTTCATGAAACGGTGGGATCAGGACTACCTCTACGCCTTTCCCCCGTTTCCTCTGGTTCAGAAGGTCCTCACCAGAATGTACCAACACCGGACCAACACAATTCTCGTGGCTCCGGCATGGCCTCACCAGCCCTGGTTTCCGCTACTGTTACACATGTCGTCGCAGTATCGCACGCTGCCGGAGTCGCCAACGCTTCTCCAAATGGAGCACGGCCAGCTCCACCATTCGGACCTACCCAGCCTCCACCTCACCGCATGGAGGATAACCCCAGACTGTCCAGGATCTTGGAGCTAGCACGGCGCCCTTCCACAAGGAAGTCTTATGCTTCCAAATACAGATGCTTTTGTGCTTTCCTGGCATCCCAGCAGACTTCCCCTCCACAGATGGGACTACAGGACATCATGGCCTACCTCCTCCATTTGGCAGAGTCTGGCCTTAGCATTACCTCCATCCGGGTCCATCTCGCAGCGGTGGTGGCTCACTCTCCAGCTGGTTCGCCTGCTTCTGGTGCCTTTCGCGACCATACGGTAAAGCGTTTCCTCAAGGGATTGCGGAACGCCTTCCCGCCGGTCAGGACTCCAACAGCACAATGGTCCTTGTCTGCTGTTCTCAACCCACTCACCAGGACTCCTTTCGAGCCTATGGCTACCGTGGACGTTCATCTCCTCACGTGGAAGATGGCATTTCTGGTGGCTATGACGTCTGCTCGACGAGTTGGTGAACTACGAGTTGCTCTACGAGCAGACACACCGTTTCTTCAGTTTTTCAATGACCGCATGGTGCTCCACACAGATATCACCTTCCTCCCTAAGGTAGTCTCCCAGTTTCATATGGCACAGACTATCTCGCTGCCAACCTTCTTCCAGAACCCCACCAATGTCCAAGAAAAGACTTGGCACATGCTGGATGTGAAACAAGCTTTATTGTTTTACACCAGCAGAACGAGGGAGTTCAGGAAGTCACAGCATCTATTTGCGGCTTATAGAGGAAAGTCCAAGGGTGAACCCATCTCTGCCCAGAGGTTCTCCAAATGGATCACGTCTACCATCTACCTGGCCTACGAGTCGGCCTCACTGCCACCTCTGCCGCATGTCAGGACGCATTCTACGAGAGCAGTTGCCACATCCACTGCCTTTTTGGAGGGCACACCGCTTGAGGACATATGTAAGGCTGCCACCTGGTCCAGGCCTTCTACATTTGTCCAACATTACAGGGTGGACACCAGAGCCACTGCGGATGCCAGACTTGGTCGTGTCGTCCTCGCCAGGGGGCTCCGGGCTCATCGCCCTTGACGGTTCACTCTACCTGACCATCATACTCATCATGGGATCATCTCATCCGACTGCCCACCGACCAAGTGAGTGTGAGCTTGCTAATCTCCCAATAGTGGGGATTCACAAACTATACGAAGGAGAAAGTTCGGTTTCACTTACCAGTGATAACTTTCATTCTTCAAGTATATAGTTTGTGAATACACACTACCCACCCTGCCTCCCCTCTTGAGCTGCACGGATGAGATCAATTGGTTTATCCTGTGCTTGGCTTAAGTATGGAACTGAGGTAAAATGGCGGACTGGCGCCTCAGGGTGGGCGGTACGGTGGGCGGTCTTACCGCCAAAACTTTTGACCAATAGCTTTTTAAGCCTCCGATCAGCGT
Source organism: Bradypodion ventrale (assembly GCA_035047345.1). Taxonomy (NCBI): domain Eukaryota; kingdom Metazoa; phylum Chordata; class Lepidosauria; order Squamata; family Chamaeleonidae; genus Bradypodion; species Bradypodion ventrale. Next base: position 192,227,587 of record JAWDJE010000005.1, read on the forward strand.
TCTGCGCAGGCGCATAACCCAATAGTGTGTATTCACAAACTATATATTCGAAGAACGAAAGTTATCACTGGTAAGTGAAACCGAACTTTCTTACTACCGGGGACATGCATTGTCTACTGTTATTGGGAGCAAACATGCGCCTAGATTGACTCTAGAGCTTAGAGCATCTGCGGATGCGAGATTACTCATTACATGCCTATCGAGTTAAACATCTGGTGATCTTTTGCCCTCATTGTCCGACCTGCCTGTTAGGTCAGCGATCGGTGAATTAAACTATAGCTATTAATCCGCTCCCCAATTTCTGTCTCCTCGGAACCAGAGGCTCGAAGGAGTGTTCTCCCATAACCGTGGTTCTGTCAGGGACAGTATGCCAATTATGTGCGCGGAATCCACACCCAGCACTTGATTTCTAAAAGGTTCACCATCACTAGTCTAAGCACTGCCTGTGACTCTGGTTCACAGTGAGATCAAACCATGTTTCCCTGCAATCTTAGTTTGGATGGAGACTTAAAACAACAGTTTCTCAGACATCACAGGACACTGCAGTCTAACAGACAAGGAAATCAGCTTCTAAGACAGGTGAACTAGTTAGGGAGAAGGAGGAAGAACTTCATCTGATGTTTTCATTCTAACAATGAAACCTAGCTGGTTGGAAGAACAGTGTTGCATGCAAACCAGATACAGTACTGTATTTCTGTTTGCCCATCCTATTGCATTTCAAGGATGAATTTAGAGAAGCCAATCAACAAGATATTTTCAGCTTCACCAATAGGGAGAAGCCTATAACATGCATAATCTTGATTGAATAAAATGCTGGATGTGCATGTGTTGGTAATAACAAAGCAGTTACAATTTAGAAGGGAATACAGTACATGCAGAATCCCAACAATTGCTATGTAGCTGATCTGTCTCAGTAAGCATCTGTGACCACCAGAAGCTACAGGAAACAGGAGTGTCAATCCATAAATAACTCATTTTAATATATTGCACTGGAGGGGCTAGGATCAAAGGAAGCCAGTCTGAGAAGGGAAAACAATGCTTTCCCAGTGGCTGCACTAATCTTGCATCAATGTGCACATTTTAAAAATAGATGGCAAAAATCTGCATTTTTGCTCTTAATAAGTGGTGTAGCAGTAATGGGGGGAACTGAGAACAAGAACCCAGTAAAGAGTTACTAAGAAGGGAAGGTTTGTGTATTCGCCAGTTTGAAAAAAATATTTTCTGGACTATAGTTCCCTGAATTCCATACCAGCATGTCAAGTAATTTTGGGAGTTTTAGCACAGAAATTAATACTCCCAGGCTCTGATTTCTATCCAGTACACACTCTTTGAAGAGCCACTGTGGTACAGTAGATAGAGCAGTGGTGGTAAAACTTGGCACTCCAGATGTTTTTGAACTTCAATTCCCAGAAGCCCTGATCACTAGGAGTGCTGATTTGGGCTTCTGGGGATTGAAGTCCAAGAACATCTGGAATGCCAAGGTTCACCATCAAGGATCTAAGGCAGTGATGGCTAATTTTGGCACTCCAGATGTTCTTGAACTTCAATCTCCCAGAATCCCTGATCACCAGGAGTGCTGATTTGGGCCTCCTGGTATTTGAAGTCCAAGAACACCTGGAGTCCCAAGGTTCGCCATCCCTTAGATAGAGTATTGCAAAAGGACTTAGGACACCTGGTTCAAATCCCTGCTTAGCTATGGAAACTCATTGGAATATTGCTCTGGTAAACCTCTCCTTGAACATCTTATATACCTCAAAACCTCCATTAAGGTTGCTACATTTGTGGCTATACCCCACATGATCAACGCAAGAACCTAACCAAGAGGGTGAGATTTACTAACTTAAGATCCTGATGTCCTAGGCAGAATCGGACTTCAGATTTGGATTTAGCGCATTTGACACAACAACAGCAAAGGACACATGGATTAGACCAAGTAGCAGACAATATTTATTTTTTGTGATGCAGCAATATTAAAACTTATCTCTACCAATGGTAGGATGGCTAGTGATTCCTTTCGAAGAAGTTCCAGGGAGATGCCCTTAACCTATAGAAAGGAAAACAGAAGGCTTAACTGAGGCTTCCTCTATTTCTATATCTCTGCAGAAGAAGAGAAAAGGACGATTTGAGACTGAAGGCAACAGGTGTTCTCAGGTTAACAATTCAACTATTTGACTTAATGCTGATAACCAGAATTCTGAGTACTGTTAATGAAGAGTTTCTGACCAAATCAATATTTTTGAAAACAGACAGACTCACGCAGTTGTAGCAATTGCTCTAGAGTTGGTAGACACTCCCTGCCCGCCTTCAAAAGAGTTATGATACACAGCACAGAAAGAGGAGTGACATAAGACTAGACCTGTTGGGACTCTTTTTATTTAGAAAGGCAGACACAGCTGCAGAACTGAAGGTTTGCGGAGTCAGGTTCTTTATGTTCATTTAAAATGATGCAGCTGCTTGAAAAGTATGATATCTATCAACAGTATCTATTGCAGAGTTTATGCCACCCAGAATGGATTCGGGATTAATCAGATAGGTGGGTAGTAGTTTTGTGACAGATTTAATTACATAGTAAATATACAACAAGATGATGATGAGGCAATACAGAAATGCAATTGCTTTGCAAAAAAGAAATGGAGGTGAGTGAAAAGTGGCTTGCAGGTTCCATGACAGAACTGGTTCATGAATAATTGGAACTTATTGATTTCCTCCCTTGTCAAGTTCCCTACTCTGAGAAGAGAACTGATTAGACAGCATAATTAATCTTCTCTGGCTTCTCAATGTCTCATCTGGCTTTTTGACTCTAGTTTGATCTTCCCATTTCATAGTAGATGTTCTCATGACAGAAGGTGGAAATGACCCATGCTAATGTTTCATACCTTCCATCTTGTGTGGAAATTGGACCTGAGAGAGGATGATGATCATCACCATCATCTTATAAATATTTTTGAAACTGTTTTTTTTTCTCCTCAGCTTGAACAATGGATTCAAATGACTGATGGAATCAGATTTCCAGACACCTCAATGGACCGACAGGTAATTAGTTTTTCTGGCAGACTTTCCTGTTAAGTGGCTCAGAGAAAATACAATTGTGAGTTCCTTTCACTCTGGCTATGAGCTAAGTCCGTGATGGTGAACCTTGGCACTCCAGGTGTTCATGGACTTCAATTCCCTGAGGCCCAAGCATCCTGTGAATCCACACAAATGGGTTTACTGCAATTCATCCGGCCCGCGCTGCCCTCGTCGCTCCCGGAAGTGCCCTTACGTTTGTATGTTGGGGTTCCACTGCAATTCAGTTTTGAAATGTGTTTTTCTTATTGAAAGGCAGTCAGAAGGGGGGGAGGGAGACCCAAACCAAAAAAACCCCCCATAACTTTCAAATGGGCTGCAGAACAGCACCGAATTTGGGACATTTTACCAAATGTAGCACACAACCTGTTCCAAATTTGGGGAAGTTCATACAAATGGCTATTGAGTAATGGTTTTTAAAAGTTTTTACACCTATTCAGAAATTGGTGACCCCAAACACCTCCAGATTTAAAATGGCTCACATAAATTGAAAAGACCAATCTTGTATAGTTTGAAAGAGAATGTGGCCTCACCTGCTTTTTTTAATTTGGAAAGAATTCAGGCTGTATGGGTAGAAATATTGATCTTCAAAAAAGGATCTTCATAAGGTGAAAACAGTGACTTTGTTATAAACTGAGCATGCATGGGACAGACTCATTAGCTAGGTAAAGGTTTCCCTTGCTCGAAAGCCAGTCGTATCCGACTCTAGGGTGCAGTGCTCATCTCTGTTTCTAAGCCGAAGAGCCAGCGTTGTCTGCTTCTGCAGACGTTTCCATGGTCATGTGGCAGGCATGACTAGACACCGGAGCGCACGGAACACTGTTACCTTCCCACCAAAGTGGTCCCTATTTATCTACTTGCAATTTCTTGCTTTTGAACTGCTAGGTTGGCAGGAGCTGGGACGAAGACGGGAGCTCATTTCCGTCCTGAAGTACTCGGGAATCGAACTGCTGACCTTCTGCTTCCCAGTCAGCGTCTTAGCAACTTGAGCCACTACAAGTTTGCAAAGTTGCAGCTTTCTGAGATTGGGGCAATTAAAGGTCACTGAGATTGAGGCAAAGGAGGCAAGCTCAAGCTATAAAAAGCAGAGACATCACCACCTTGCCAATAAGTCTGCCTAGTTAAAGCAACAGTTTTCCATTTGACTGTGAGAGCTGGACCATAAGGAAGGCTGAGCACAGAAGAATAGATGTGTTCAAGCTATAGTGCTGGAGAAGATTCTTGAGATCAAATCAGTCAATCCTGAAGGAAATCAACCCTGACTGCTCCTTGGAAGGACAAATACTGAAGCTGAAGCTGAAATACTTTGGCCACCAAATGAGAGAGAAGGATTTACTGAAGAAGGTCATAAGGCTGTGAAAGACTGAAAGCAAAAGGAAAAGGGGGCGGTAGAGGATGAGATGACTAGACAATATTGTTGATGTGGTGGGCATGGATCTGAGCAAACTCCAAAGGATGGCAGATGACAGAGAAGCCTAAGTGTGATGTGGTCCATGGGGGCTCAAAGGGTAGGACTCACCTGTGTGACTGAACAATAACAACAAAGGAGTAGGACACTAATGAGTGTAGATCCACATCTGAGCCTTTCCTTAAATTCTGCCCACTGCCAGGGGTACTGCAAAAGAAGCAGTTTGGCATTAAACAGGGATGAACAAAACGAATCACTTTAGCTTTATATTATAAAAACTAAGGATTAACCATATCTGGGTGACTAAACTCCAGGCGAGGTATAGCCATGCAGGTATTAAAAAAACAGGAGATGAAACTATAGGTTTCATGCTGTACGCTGCTTTGAAGCCAGTGGGCGTGGCCTGCTGCCATATTAGGTGGACCAAAACATTAGCAGACTTGCTTCTTGTGTTGGGGGTGGTGGTGGATTGATCCCCTCTCCTGGGTCCCCTGGGTTTGGGGGGGAGGGTTGGGGTGACAAAAGGAGTCTGTCCTCCCTTCCAGAGCCAGGGGACCCAGCAGAGAGGGATCGCCCTGCAGGACACCCCGTTATTAAAGAGAAGAAACCAAGCGGTTTCTTCTCTTTAACAGCAGAGTGTTGCGGGGGTGGATTCGATCCCCTCTCCGCTGGGTCCCCTGGGTTTGGGAGGATTGGGGAGACAGACCCCTTTTGTCCCTTCCAACCCCAGGAGAGCCAGCAGAGAGGGGGATCGCAACCCCCCACCCACTGATGTTAAAGCGGAAACCCCGATTGGGTTTTCCCTTTTGATATCAGGGAGTGGGGTGGATTCGATCCCCTCTCCCGGATCCCATGGGTCTGGGAGGGTTGGGGGGACAAAGGGGTCTGTCCCCCCAACCCTTCTGGACCCAGGGGAGCCAGCGGAGAGAGGGATCGCAACCCCCCACCCACTGATATTAAAGGGGAAACCCTGATCAGGTTTTCCTTTTTAATATCAGGGGGTGGAGTGGATTCGATCCCCTCTCCCGGGTCCCGTGGGTCCCTGAGGGTTTATATTTCCCTGCTGACATTTCATATTTCTCCTGTTCCACTGTGGGTGACTGGATTTCTAGGGCTGTTTATCAAGTAGCACATCCTTTCTCAACCTGGAACAGCAAGCAGTGTTCTCCACCCAGCTGCTGTCAAATCTGTTCAGAGTTTTCTTCACAAGCCAGTTCTTGCCGGTAAACAGAATGAAGGGAAAAAAACATTTTATGCCTTTATAAAAAATAAAAATAAATCAGAAGGAGTTGCCAGTCATAAGAGGAAAATACAGCTTGTTCATCAAAGTGAGAATGAATATTACACTACAATAAATCTGAGGTGGAGATTGTTAGATTACAATTACCATAACCCCCTAAATCAGGTAAATTCAGAGGAGTTTATTACAGCTGCTGAAACTGTCATCAATAACGGTTCATAATTATTACTTATTAGGGCCCAATCCCTGCCCACAAACAAAGAAAATGTGTGGATTATAAAATGTTTCCAGCGATAGCTCCCTTGATTTTTAAAACAAATCAAATGAAATCAATAAAAGTTGAGGCATTGCACTATTTTTTTCTATTGTTTGTTACCAAATTGATAGGCACTTGAACTTCTTGTAGTTTCAGGAATGCCTTTGTATCTTAATTGGAGCATTAAGGTAAATTGTCTATATGCCAATGGTGAATAATCTGTGGCCTCTAGAAGTTAACGGACTGTATTTCCCAAGATCATTCATCATGGGCTTCTCTGGCTAGGACTGATAGAGGCTGTGGAGTCTAATAACACGAGGAGAGCAACATACTACTCCAGGGCTATAGCCAGGATTCTAGCTGTGGGTGGGCAAATATTTTTTTCAGGATGGGCAACAATGTCTCATATATCTATATCTATATCTATATCTATATCTATATCTATATCTATATCTATATCTATATCTATATCTAGATAGATATAGATATAAGCATCCAGGTGTTTGAGGGTGGGCAAACTGCTAACTCAGGGTGGGTGTCACCCACCTTGACCACCCCCTGGCTATGGCCCTGCACTATCAAAATACTGCATTGTGTGCCATTTGCCTCTACCTAAAAGCACTGAGGAAGCAGGGAAAAACATGCTTATTGACGTTATTGGCATTAAGAACCAACTGATTTTTAAAGGAAATTTGCAAACAATTTTTATAAGCAATTTGTGTCTACTGACCAGGGGGGCGGGGTGACCCATCAGGCCAAACTGGAGATTAATCTGCCATGCCAAATAATATCTTGTGCCTTTTTAATTAGCTACTTTTAAGCATGACTTACATCTGAAAACAGCATAAACAGTCTGTGCAGTCCTTTCCTTATTCAGTGTTCTGGGCAGAATTGTAGCACCATGCACAACAAGTCACATGTATTAAGTTTATCATATAGAAACAAAGCTAGTGGGCAGTTTACCTTGTATATAAGGCAAGGGAATGCAAAGAGTTTTCTGTTCACAACTCATCTTTCTTCTTGTAGGTCTACAATTGCTCCTCATACATTCACTATATAGACACACATGTCAAGCAGCCCTCCATGAGCAACTTATCTGTTCCCAACCTAAATTGCACTCATCTTGATACTGAAATATAAGTTAATGTTCTTAATGTTCTCAACCAGTGTAGTAGTAGGAGTAGAATGTGCACATATATCCAAACAGGAAGAGTGAAATGTGTAGGTGGCAGGTGCAAGATAATCTCATCAGTTTTTGCCAAAGTTCAAGGCCAGGTCAGTGCATGCTAGATCATCTCTCCAGGAAGTTTGAAATTGCTTCCACTAAAATTTACTTCTATGGATGCCCCATTCATTTTTGCCTGGGGCAACATTTCACATTGTGTTTCATATCAGTGTTCCTCCTCCACTATAAGGTCCTCTGTTCATTTGTTCCTCCTGTCTTTGTTATGCCCGCAGTTCAAATTTAAATGGAATTAACTCTTTGGTCACATTCATGTTTTAACAAAGCTGGGGCACAACATCACCTCATATCACTTGAGTTGGCCCAGTACTTAATGTGGGCACATGGTGAATTTGTTGAAGAAGGAAGAAAAGCAAGGTTCTAGAATAGACATGAAGAGAAAAAAATCATTAGAAGACACACTTATTGCTCAGCACTTCAGCAGATTGCACAAGCATTACAATCGAAGGGCCATAGATTGGTAGTAAAGACATCAATGTACATCAATGTGTTTTAGATGTAAGTGGTTCCAAATTAAATTTCTATATTCTTTTGAGTAGAAGGGCCTGGATCTCTACTTTACATCCTCAAGGAGCTGCTTGCTGTTAGAGTAATTAATCTATACCTATAAAGCAAAGGTGTGGGTTCGGTGTCTGGAATGGGCTGCCGCACCCATTGACCTAACCCCATGAGATTCAGCACACACGTACCTTGTGTATGTGAGCAGGTCACTGTTGGGGTCCTGAAGCCCAGGGGGGAGGGGTCTGCCCCCTAAATTGATCTGCAAAGGGGGTTATATTCAACAGGAGGGTTTGTTTCTGCCCCACACCCCAGTGCTAAACCAACCAGGGGGGTTTGTGATGTCATCGCCAAGCTCACATTATAGGCCCACTCCTGGCCAGTGGGTATCCCAGGCAACACTAGCACTCAGCTAGCCAGGTTGGGACCATCCGGGTGAAGCCTGGCATCCCTGCTAGTACTAGGTAAAGAAGAACCATGCTTTGACCTCTTCTATCTTGCTGAAATTGTTTCAATTACTCAGCCATCTAAACCAAAATACATTGGTTCTATTAAACTATTTAAATATTAATAGCTATAAAATATAACAATATCAAAATGCAATTAGATCACTATCATTTTAAAAACTAATACAAAAAAGTTTAAAACAATTTTAAGAACATTTTAAATATTCAGTTTTTAAAAAATAAATATTTAAAACATTAAAAAGATGCAGCCCTCCCATTTTAAAAAGCTTCTGTCATAGGTAAACAGTTTCTGGGGGGGAAACATGCCTGGAGAGAAGGATATTTCCCCACTTGTGTAAAGACAGCAAAGAGTAGACTGGCCTGCCCTTCCATGGGAAGGAATTCCATAATTTGGGAATACTGATAGAGAAGGCTCATGTTCTTACCAAATTCAGCTGTGAAGGTGATAGAACAGAGAAGAAACGTCTCATTGATTATCTTAATTAAATAATTAAAGATTGATCCCAGCACCATTTGTCAAACATTGTCTTTATTTAATTCTGGATTATATGTGAGTTTTTAAAAACTCTAACACTGTCTGTTTGATTCTGGACCTTTTTTCTTTTCTTTTTTTAAATCTAGAAGATTTTGACCGCATTATTGCTTTTAAAAAGAGGTATTATGTGTTTTGATTACTAATCTAAACTATTACTATAGTGCAGTAGCGCCCAAACTTTTTGCTGACCATGCCCCCAGAACAGCTGAGTGGGCCAGACCACGCCCCCAGAAGTAGACGTATTTGCACATGCACATCCGCATTCACTTCCTTGTTCAGCATGGACGCTTCTGCGCAGGTGCGAAAGCATCCATATTCACTTCCTGGTTCAGCGCGGACACTTCTGCGCATGCACAAGCACATCCATGCCAAACCAGGAAGTAAATACAGATGCTTCTGTGCATACACGAGCATATCCGTGCCAAACCAGGAAGAGAATACAGACATGTCCGCACATGCGCAGAAGTGTCCATATTTACTTCCTGGTTTAGCGAGGGCATCGCGGGCCTGATGGAATGGCTTTGAAGGCCATATTCATCCCACGGGCTGTAGTTTGGGCATCTCTGCTATAGTGGTTTCCTATACTGTATAAGCCATGTACACTGGGAGAATTGTTGGCTGTAGGCTGGGGCAAGAATATCCCCAAACAAACAAAATAACAGATGTCTATTTCTAGAAATTGTGTAAAGGAAACAACGTTGGCTGGAAGAGTGCTATACCCATGGAGGTATACAAAAACAGGAGTTGTCAAGACGTCACAAACTTGAAGCCAACTAATCTGAAAGTCCGCCATGTTAGTTGACCCAAAACATTTGCTAATTGTGCTTTGATTGTGTGGAGTCGTGAAAATAGATCGGGGTTTTCCCTTTAATATCAGTGGGTGGGGAGTTGCAATCCCCCTCTCCGGTTGAAGCTGTTGTGGCTTTCACCGTTCTGAGTAAGCCACACAATCAGGAACCAAAATATTCATCTGAATGCTGCCTTCAAGAGATTATCATTTGTAAAACTTGATAATTTGCTTCTGTTTGTTTAGGTACAATGCAATAGGCTTTGAGGAGGGTGGAGGTGAACAATGCCTTTCCTGATTTGTTGTGTCAGGTCAGGAAGCAGGATTCCCCTTTCTATAACACCAGCACACAGAAATGAAACTTCTGTGTTGTAGCTCATTTTCAATTGTGTGTGTGTGTGTGTGTGGGAGATCATATACATTTCAGCAGTTCAGTGTTTCAACAGTTAATTTTTCCTCTGCAGGATGGCTCTGATGGAAACTCCTTTGCTCAGGCTTACTAAAATGTTTAGCATGTCACAAGGAAATACCTGTTGACAAATGAAAACGTGTGATTGGAATGGCTTCAAAGGGAAGCCTAGAAGTCCCAAGTGATTTAAAGGTAATTCATGATGCAATTCTGAGCTGTGTGTTTATGTAGGTTTGATTTTGCAGTTTAAAATTTGGCAGCCCAGATTAGACACTTCATAAAATTTATTTATTTAATAGCCAAAATCCTATTAGTTACACCCACTAGTTGCAAAGCAATCAGTATAAAGCTTGCTTGTCACAAGTTAAGAAGTCAGTGTAGGCATGTAGTATTATCCACCAAGTTATGCTAACTACTTAACTTGTTACAATTTATCACTGAAAATTATGTTGACAGCATTAGGCCAGCATAAACACACAATAGGATTTGGGATATTTCTTAATTCTTAATTATATCATACCTGTCAACTCGCGGCTCTGGAAAAAATGGGACCTGCGCAGATTGCTTGTGCGCAGGTCGCTTTCCACGCTTGCGTGGAAGTGCTACGCCACTTGCATAGGGGCTGCGCAAGTAGCGTAGCACTTCCACGCATGCATGGAAAGCGTTTTCCCCCCGCTGCCAAATTACGGGGTTTTGGCAGCACGGGGCGAGTTATGACGTCAATCGACGTCAAATTACGGAATAATCCCAGCCAAATCAGGATGGTTGACAGGTATGAATTATATATGTTGCTTATATTTGAAAAAAGCAGCCAACAAGAGTTTTTAAACATCTAAAATCTTTAATCCAAATGCACTTTAAAATGCATGGACAAGTTAATGGCCCAGCTAAAATCAAATTGACCAAAATAAACAACAGCTCACTTCTACTAAAATAAGGGCCATAGCCAGGATTCTAGGTGTGGGTGGGTGAATTTTTTTCAGGATGGGCAACAATGTCGCGCGCGCGCGCGCATGTGTGTGTGTGTGTGTGTGTGTGTGTGTGTGTGTGTGAGAGAGAGAGAGAGAGAGAGAGAGAGAGAGAGAGAAGTGGCCATGAGTTTGAGGGTGGGCAAACTGCTAACTCAGGGTGGGCAATGCCCACCCCAGCCACCACCTGGCAATGGCTCTGACTAAAACCCAGCTAAATGCCAAAGGCCTGCCAACGCAAGGGCCACAGAGAAAATAGGGATTGCAACAAGTTATTAAACTTAGTAAGGAGAAAAAATATTTTTTGCCCCATAGGTCCCAGAATTCCTAAACCAGCTTGGTCAGCAGTTATACTGACTGCAGGGCCATAGCCAGGATTCTAGATGTGGGTGGGCGAATGAAACAAAGCCTCTTTTCAATGCATTCCTATGGGAAACCATGCTTTGCCAGGGTGGGCAAACTGCTAACTTGGCCCAACCTGGCCACCCCCTGGCTATGGCCCTGACTGACTGGTGAGTTTGAGAGCTGTAATTTTTGTCAAGCTCTGCCATGAAGTGACTTTCAGAGGTGTGATCTTTTGTGTTTGAGTTGCAGTCTAAAAATCCAAATCTGCCCACCATTGGCTTTTCCAGCCTTTCCTTCCTGTTTTTGATTTTTAGAAAGAAAGGAAGGAAGGAAGGTCTTTCTTTCTTTATTTCTTCCTTCCTTCCTTCTTTCCTTCCTTCCCTCCGTGTGGATTCCGTGTACATAATTGGCACAGCTGTCCCTGACAGAACCGCAGTTATGGGAGAACACTCCTTCGAGCCATTGGTTTCGAGGGGATAGAAATTGGGGAGCGGAATATTAGATATAGTTTGATTCACTGATTGCTGACCTGACAGGCAGTTAGGACAATAGAGGGCCAAAGATCGCCAGATGGTTAACTCGATAGGCACGTAATGAGTAATCTCGCATCCGCAGAAGCCTTAGAGTCAACTTCAGCCACTTGTTTGCTCCCGATAACGATGAACAATGCATGTCCCCCGTAGTTAATTAGTTAGATAAGAAACTTCCCCACAGTGAAGTCATCCCTAATTAGTAACTTGTGTAATCATGATGTGCAGACTCAGGGCTTTCCTGTAGCAATGCTTGCACGCAGCCAAGGTATAAAGTCTTTTGCTTTCTGATCAAAAAAGACTGGACTTCCACCTCAGCTCTGCCTCATGTGCCTTTCTTCATCCAGTCACTCCGCACCCAGTGGGCCATATCTGGCCCACCATTACAACACCTCCTTCTTTTCAACAAGGAGAAGAATTCAATGATGCAGGTAAATAACTAAAAAAAACTTTCTCAGGTTTGCAGAATTCCAGGGATTGCAGTCCAAAACCAGAAAGACCTGGTACTGGTACCAGGAAAAACTGCTTATGAATATACAGTAATCCTGTACTAAACCCTTTGTATAGTGTTGTACCATTATCCAACTAGAGGGTTTCACTTTTCACAAATGTGAAGTATGTTTAGAAAATTCAAAGTTCTCGAGAAACATTCTCCCATTAACACTTATTGGTAATTTGATTGTATAGATATAAGTAATTAATTATTTTGCTTAAATATTTAGCATTCTACATTCCAGAAGCTTAAATAACAATTTGAGCAATATAATTTAGTGTGACACACAGATGACCCTAACGATCTTTATAAATACAAGTAATCATCATGACTGCAATTGTGCCTTTTTCCAGCTGTTTCCTGTGGGGTGGGGGTTGGAAGGAATCTAGTTTAACTTTTTCTTGAAAACTTACAAACAAAAATATATAATAGTTTCCAGTTGGTCCATGGATGGAGGAATCAGTCAGTCACCCGATAGCTGGGGTCAGGGTTATATGAATCAGCAGTATTTCCAGACACGGGTACCCTTTTTTTCTGAGTAAGCTGTGGAAATGATTAATGTAAGTTGAATGAACACAATGTTTCCTTTCTCTTGTGGTCTCCTCTAGGTTGATTTACAGTGGAGCATTTTAAAAGCTCATTCACAGAGTGATGGAAGGTGATGATGGTGCTGTAAAACACAGGGTCAGACGTGGGTATCATTCATAGAGCTGGTCTAAGTCATTTCCCCCCAAAAAATTGTGAACTTGCTTAATAAATGAACCAGATTTAATTTTAGCCAGCAACAATGACAAGCAAGTCATTCCATTTTGACAGTTTAAAGATTGATCTGGACACAAAAGAAGAAGAAGCTGTCAGAAAATTAAACACTTCTGCTGCTCCTCTGTGGAAGGACAGAGGAAATGAAATTAATTTTTGAACCTACTAGACCAGAGGTCAGCAAACTTGGCTCTCCAGATGTTCTTGGACTTCAATTCCCAGAAGCCCTGATCAGAAGTTGTACTGACTTGGGCTTCTGGTAATTGAAGTCCAAGAATACCTGGAGAACTAAGTTTGCTGACCCCTGTGATATTCTGAATCACTTATTTATTTATTATTATTTATTTCTTCAAATTTCTATTGCCGCACAACTCGGCAATGACTCTGGGTGGCTAACAACAATTAAAAACAACAACTAACTAAATATCCCTTAAAACCCCATTAAGGGGTTGGCTTTGTAAAAAATTAGATTGGCTTTTTAAAAAAATTGTCTGTGAAGTACCAATCAAAACTGTGGCTGCAGGCAGTTTCTCAAGCAGAACTACACAAGATTCAGCACATCAGTGATGGTCTACTCAAGCAGACTCAAAAAAATTAATATCCACTTCTCCTGCCTCTCTGCAGAGTAGTAGGAAATGTGTTAATATTGAGACAGTGTCTAGACTCTAAAGTGACCAAGAGGTGGGTGGTTCACTGGAGGTCTTTCCCTAAAATTCTAAGTGCATGAGAGTGACAGAGAAACAAAATAGAGTCTTTTCCATTTCTCCCCCTACCAAGACTTTTCTTCCCTGACCAATAAGAGATATTATAAGGTTTGAGGAGAAGGAGGCAGAAATGTTGGTGGTGTGGAAAAAATTGCATTTCAGCAGCACTCAAGTAATGACTAGTAGGGAGTGACTCTGCAGCAACTTGCTCCTCCAGGAGGGCTCTGGCCATAGAATGCTTGCCTTTTTTAAAGGAAGGGGGAGTAAGAAAGGCACTGAGGGGGTGCCACAGCAAAGATTTTGGGTTTCCTATTTTCTCCTCCACTCCAATTTGGCTTCTGGACTTTTTGATGGGTGGGTGGGTGGCATGTGTGTCTTGGTTCCATTATAACCCCTCATGAAGGGTGGAATATTGAGACTGGAAATATGGTCCCTTGAGTTCGATATACCATTGGATGCAAGGATCACACCGAACTGCATATTGCTTCTCCCTCCAACCTCAAGCAATCCTATTTAGACTGCAACAACACACACCAAATGGTCGCTGCCTCTGGTCTTCCCTGCAGGGCGGTCTTTCGTAGCTACAACGTTCCACTTTTAGACTTGTTTGGGGCCTAGTGAGATGTTATTGGACTTTTTTGTATCTTGTTCTTTGCTATATTGTATTTGCTATTGTATTTTGTATTTCATTTTTGCTATAATGTATCTTTGTTTTGATGGGTTGTGAGCCGCCCAGAGTCAGCGTTTGCTGATTAGGGTGGCATATAAATCAAATAAACATAAACAAACACATCCTTAGTTCACCATTACCTTTGCTTCCAGCCAGTCCCCTGCCTACCCTTCCCCAGGTCCTCTGCTTAACAATGAGTCTAACATTGTTTTATTACAAATAGAAATATCAAATTCAGTTGCTGTTCTAATTTTGAATCTTTTCTTTCTATCCAGCATTTCCTGTCTTGGCTCTTCATCCTTCTTAACAATTTACTGCTCCAAAAGGGTGCAGATGGGAATCAGCTCTCTCTCTCTTTCTTTCTTTCTTTCTCTCCCTCCCACCCCCATTCTTTTATCCTACCAAATAATTGGCTACTTTCACTTAAGCTTCGTTTTGTTGTAGCTTAGATGGATGCCTTGTGGCTGAAATATGTTCTCTAATCTTCCTGTCATTTTCTGAGCCAGTCACCAATAAATTACTCACTTTCATTTTCAGACAGATACCCCAGAAACATTATTTTCTCCACCTTTCTCTAGATCTGGCAGCAGGGTGATGTATAAAAGGATGTTAATAGAGATGCACTCAGCTTTGAAACGGTGAAGTGCAGGTGATGTTGATTAGTGTGGCTTGACTGAATTGCTCCTTACTCTAATTTTAACAGAAAATTGAAGATGATGGAGGTACTTTAATGGCCCGGGGTCTCATATTGAAGCCAAAGTACTACTCTCAAAGCTTAAAAGCTGAGGTTTTCTGTGAGTTTCAGCAACACATTTAACTGAGCTATGTGACAGGATATTCCTTTGCATGTAATAGTGGGTTAAGAAATCTAGCCTGTTGAAACTGGGACCAGTGCTGTTCTGGATACTTGTATATATTCTTGGTGCTAAGCAATGGGAGAAAAAAATGGAAATGCTCCAATATTCCACTGAATTAATGGTCAGAATCCTATTGCATTTGCATAACATAAAAGTCAAATTGCATAACTAATGTCCACGATTGTTCCTGCTGGTTGCTTGTTGGCACTTGGACATACCTGTACTAGGATGAAAACTCAGTTGCACACCCACACATGTGAATGACGGCAAGAAAATCACAAAACCTCTTACTGGTGCAGTATTTTGCCATAGAATTCTGATCAACCGATGCAGTTATGCATAGGAATATATTATATTTAGAAATCTAGAAAGGATCATTCCTACTAAAACCATTTAGTGATAAATTAACCATATAGCCTCCAATCCAACTAAAATTAGTTTAGCTCAGCAGTATGTCCAATTATTTTCAGGGAGCCTAGTTCAGGGCTTGTAAAGAATCTGATTTTGCCAACGCACTTAAAAGGCCGCTTCTTTCTCTCTTGTTGCTTTCTTTATGGGATGAAGAAGGCTGAAGGGGGAGGCACTCCCATCAATGAAAAGAAGCTGAATTTATTAACACCAGAATAAGGTGTAAAAGGCATAATGCATAACAATGCATTATAAAGTGGCTCTTAAAGCTAGCCTCTCCACTGGATGGGTGTTATGTACTGAATAGAATGTGACAAGTACTCTTTAACTTATTGTATCCGGCAATTGTATCCATTGTAAATAATCAGAGACACATTGTAGCAAGCTGTTAAGGGTGCTACTGCCGGTGCAGTAGCAGTATCCAGCTCACATGATACAGATTCCCCTGAATACCTGAAGGGCGGGAAACCTTCCCGCCACACCGCACCTGGGGAAGATGGGCATAACGATCCATGACGTCATGCGGACAGTAACCAATGAACTATCACCCGGGTTATTCAAAATGTACAGTGTGCTATAAATAGAGCTGTTTGGTCCACCATTACCTCATGTTCACTCTGACTACCATGCAATAAAGTTGTGTTTTAGCCCTTACTGCGGCTCCTTCTTTGTCTTCCGTGCAAGACACAAAAATGGGGAAAGGCAGTGTGTTGTCTGAAATTGGTTGTAAATAGAGGCAAAGAGGTAGCCAGAGTTTTCAGAATAATCCAAAGCAATCTCTTCAGTTGCTTAGGAAATTTTAATATTTTTGCTAAGTTATACATATACCAGAAGTTTGTTTTAGCAAATCAGAATAGTCAATTTTTAAAAACATAGTACTTAGAATTCTATGCTTAGAAATATATGTGTGAAGTGTGTGTTTACACAGGATTATTTTCTAGAAACACAAATTTCACATATGGGGGTGGGATTATAGAATAGACAACAGGACTTTTGCTGAATACAGTATATGTACTTCTGAACTAGCACATTCGGAAGCATTCACTTGGAAATGAAGATGAAAGTGCCAGCTCCACCTCTGTTGGAAGAGCAAGGAACATCTTTCAGCCTCTGGGGCAAATTCAGGCATGGGAGGTGCCCAAACTTTTCAGGACGTGGGCCGGTCACGTGGTTCAGTGGGCTGATCATGTGGTTCAGTAGCCCAGTCATATGGTTCCTCCCACCAAACATGGAAACAAAACATACCTTGCAATTTGTTTTGCAACAGGATGAGCTAGATTTTAAACTGCCATTTTCTCTGCTTAATCCAGGGGTGCTCATACTATGGCCCATAGGCCAGATCTGGCCCCTGATGCAATTTACAGCAATATTTAGCTTAAGGCTTTTAACAGTATCAATAACCAAGTGAAAAAATGCATACAGGAAGGAGTGTGGCCAAATGTAGAAGCCTGGATTCAGTCCCAAAGGCTAAGGTTCCCCATATCTGGTCTACAAATGTGTGATAAAACCTAAACAATTGGAAATGCTAAGAAATGTTACTTAGTTAAGACTACTGCACTCAGAATCCCAAAACTAGCATACCCATTGGTCAACGTTGGTCAGTGCCCAACCCTCTTCTGTTAGTTGTTGCCTACTAAATGGGCCTGTTTACAAGTTAGCCATCCTTGCAAAACTTGGAACCTTCTTTTGTGATGTTGGACACAAGGGAATAGAATTTTGAACACTTTCTTACAACATGTTCACAGAGAGAGAGAGAGACCATGGGCAGATAACATTTGCGCATCAGCACAGCCTACACAAGGACAACAGTCTTTCAGCACATGTTGTGTAGCGTGACAGACAATAGGGAGATTTCAGTTATTACCTTTCCTATGAATATCACCTCAGAAATCATTTATATTGGAAGTTGTGATTAACAGTTTGAAGCCCAATATTCATCCTTCATTTTGAGAATCAACAGTGATGTGGAACCGGACAGCCATGATGACCAAAGGCAAAGGAAGATTGTGCTTCTTTAAGAAATATTGGAGGCTGCAGCTTGGCATAGAAATTTCTGATATTTCCACCTCTTTATAACTGCTGAGATTTCAGCAGTCCTTTCTCCTCCACCTATCTTTTAATTCTTTTTTAAAAAAATATTTTTATTGAATTTTTAAAACATAACAGAAAAAATAAACATAATCAACATTACATTACAGTGTATAACATAAGCAAAAAGAGACATAAAACAAAACAAAACATAATGGATATTACTTTTCTATTCTATCATTGTTATATTTTGTTACATTTTAATGTATATGTATATATCCACATGTATATAACTGTGTCTACATATATCTATATATTGTTGCTCTATTTTTACCTATAACACCCTCTTTACGCATAATTTTAACAACATTCGTGTCACCCTGTGATATATACAAAGCCCTGGAGATTGCAGTTTTGTCATAGCTCTATATTACTGTTTTCAAAAACTCATGTGATTTGATGCTGGCCTTCCACCTTTAGGTTTAACCAAAGTATATTCCACAAAAGGCCTCCATATTTCCCAAAAGTTATTTTCCTTAATTATACCCTTTTTTATTCAATTCCCATGTAAGCTTGTCATTCAGTGCAACTTCCCACATTTCTTTACACCATTCCTCCATTTTTAACAAAGAATCATTTTTCCAATTTCTTGCAATACATTATCTTGCTGTTGTTAACATTATGGATAACAAATCTTTTTTACTTACATCTATATCCATATTATATACATCTGTCAATAAGGCGGCACTTGGCTCCAGCTTAAATTCAACACCCATTATTTCCGATACGTCCTTCTCTATCTTTACCCAAAACCCCATAGTCACTTTGCAACTCCACCACATGTGTTCATAAGTCCCCAGTCTATCCTTACATCTCCAACAATTTTTAGTTTTTGTATTATCCCGTCTGATATAACCGAACTGGAGTCAAGTACCACCTCCATAACATTTTATAATTATGTTCTTTAACTCTAACAAACAGACTTCTCATAATCCTTCTCCTCCATTTATTTTTTCAATTTATTTCAGTAATTTTAATATTTAAGTCTTGCTCCCACATTATTCTTAATGTGTCCTGTGGCTTGCCTTCTTGATTTAACGTTCTGTATATCTTACTCACTAAGCCCTTAACTCCCAATAACCCCTTTCTTATTCTGTGTACTATCTCCTCAAATTCTGTCCTTTCCCTTCCTAAACAGGATTCTTCAATATACTTGCTATTCCACTTATTTACTAACACTATTTGAAACCAGTTCAGATTCATTTGTTTGTATACTTCTTATCTTCTAATTCTTGCACATGGTTTGCAATTCCAATTATAAGATCTGGATAGCAAAACCATTTCCTTCAATCTAATAGCTTCCAGATAAGTCAGATGACTCATCCTATCACCCATGCTAATTGAGGGCAATTGTTAGGGTAATAAGTATTCGCCTAACTAGTTGTATAGGATATTATACACTACTGTAATACTGTTGTATTGCTTTAAGAGGTTTGTGGCTGTAACAACACAGGTGTTGTTATTTGTGCCACAGTGAACTGAACTGCATGCCACCAAAAGAGAAGTCATCTTATCTGAGTTACTGTTATATTTGTTGATGTAAATATTTGAAGCCTTCTGTTTTGCACCATAAGTAAAGAAACTCTTTTGCACAAAACAAGCTTTGGTTGCTGCGTTGATCAAAGTACCCACACCTTCTGTTGTGTGCCCTCCGGCCACTCTGCTACACACCAACAGCGATGATGGGGAGGACTTCTGTTGACTCATCCTTCCATCCTTCTGAGGGCAGCAAAATGAGTACCCATCATGTTGGGGGCAAAATGCTATTTAACTTGTGAACCCCACAGAGAGTGCACTAAGTGCTATGGGGCGATATATTAGTGTGATTGCTTTATTTTGCTGCTGCTTCATTTGCCATAAACTGCTGTTGCTGAAGGACCAAGAGGCAGAGCTTGGCAAAGGTTATATACATAAGCAAAATCATGGCACAGAAAGTCCCTTCTTCAAGTGACTACTTCCATGAAAAGCATGAAAGTTTGATAATTCCTCATGCCTTTATCAAATTACAGGCTAAAATATATGTCAGCGCTGTAAACTGCATCTAGCTATCTTATTACAAAGGTCATTTTCCCTCTTGGGCCAACAAGGAGTACATAAGTTAATGAATAAACTGTTGCCTTGCCAAAGCAAACATAGCCCTTCCCAGATATAGTGTCACTGCTATGGGGACATTGATGCTAACAGTCCCATGGTATACCCTACCACCACCCCAAATTAATTCATTTTATACCATTACAGTATTTGAATTTAAAAATTTCAAGAATTTTTGTGTTCTTTGTTTAGAGTAAACAGAATTTTTTGGAAATGAAATTGATTAAGATACCACAAAAGAAGGCTAGACTGATACACTTCTTCTGTGTCTAGGCCAGACATGAAACTGTCAAAATGAAGGTGCCCTTTGGTGAGTTCATTCTGCAGTTCTTTTTGCCTGACCTAGTGTGAGAAAGATTAGCTGGCAACACAAGGTATGCCCAATTGTGGTTCAAAAGTACCACAGTCTTCAAGGAGGCTCTTTCTGTGTTACACTGAAGGACAGTTACACCTGCAAAACAGAAGCAACAATCCTATTCATTAGAATCAATCCTACTAGTTTAAGCAGATAATGGATTATACCCATTGTTCACCAAGAGGTGAAACCTAGTAATTTTACTCTAACTGTAGCGCTAGCATTCACAAACAAACCTTGTCCCTTGGTCTTTATTTCCTTTGTTTCATGGCCAATTCTGAACATTTGTAATACTGTACTTTCCCATCTTAGGAGAACCAGAGAGATGCAGTTATGATCAAGGGCTAAACAAAATAATGCCACTGTGCATTTTAAAAATAACATGAAGGACAATGAGGTGTATTTGCTTCCTTTTTTGTCACTTATGTTTTTCACCTATATGCTAGGGGTGTGTTAAAAAGACTGCCAGCTGAAGGTGTTTGGTTTAATCCCTGAATTTTTTTCTGTGTTTCAGATAAAGAGCTGACTTAAAAATTGTGAATTCTACAGCCAACTACATTCATCATTTGCTCGCAGGTAGGTTTAAGATGTAATATAGCCATACCCATCAAGCGCGGCTCCGCAAAATATGGGAAATTACTGCACATGCGTGTGCAGTAACCCATTTGTGCATGCGCACCGTGGGCATGCATGTGCAGTAGCCTGTTTGTGCATGCGCACTGTGGGTGTGCATGTGCAGTAGCCCATTTGCGCATGCACACCATGGGCACACATGCACAGTAACCCCTTTCCCTGCCATTCAAATACAGGATGGCGGCAGGAAAGGGGAGGAATGAGTGCTGAAAAATGGGAAATCCCGGCCAATATGGGATACTTGACAGGTATGAATATAGCAATTTTGGTGTTCATTTTATTTTGTTGTTTGTTTTATTTTGTTGCTGTTGTTTCTTTGTCTGTACAGTGTCCAGAGTGGGAAAATATTCCAGATGGGTTGTATAAAAATATAATAAATAAATAAATTATAATTTTTACATTTTCAGGGGATGTCCAGAAGGGTGCAAACACCAAGTAGCAATACACAGTGTTTTTTGTTTCCTTCAAAAGATGTTCCAAAAAGAAGATAATGAGGCTCCTACTTTGTGGCAGATGTCCTCCGGCAAGCTGCAACCATCATTTTTGGATTTGTACATAATTGTTTGGCCAACAGATGGCATACCTAGAGGGAGGCACTCAAAAGCACACGCTGTGTGACTAAGATGTCTTGCAGTGATAATTAGCGAGGTGAATTACTAACTGTTACCACTTATGGCCCCATGGATTTCTTCTTATTGGTCATTGGCAGATTGGATTATTGTTCAGGTCCTTTTTTTAAATGCATTCACACTGAGTCAATAGTAAGGCCATCTCATTTCACTATTTCCTTTGGTGGCACACATTGCGATTGACAGAAGAAGCAAGCAAGAAGACTTTGGAAAGATACAGAGATAAAGCCTGAAATGAGACCAAGAATAGAAAGGCTGTTTGGCTGACAATGGGATGCATCAGAAGGGATGAAGCATAGCAGTAATGAGAAGACTAGTAGTACAATGATGACAACATGAGACATTTTGCATTTGAGATTTTAAGTGAATAGGCTTGTGCTGTTTGATGGGCAAGGTGAGAAAGTTTTGTTGATTGCAGTGTTATTGGAATCTCAGCAAGGTGATTTGTGATTTCTTTCCCAAACAACATGAATCTATGGGGGGAAGAACATTCATTAAAAGCTATTCAAACACAAACCGGAGAAAACATTGTACATGTTCTATATTCATTAAGCTTATTGAACAGAACTCAGTAGCTCTCACTTAGCTTGAAAGCCTTGTTAAGGTGTTCCAACTTCACAGCACATAATTATGTACGGTAGAAGGAAGCTTTGGTTGGACGCAGTATGGAATAAGAAATGCAAGGTTCTCTTCTTGCTTCTAATCCAGCCATATTATACAGATTTTTATGAAGCAGCCCATGTTCTTAGTTTAAATTACTGTCTAGACAGGAAATTAATACAGATGATAAGAGACTTGACACTGGAAGGAGACTGATATCTAACTTTCTGCTCCTGTCTCTCATGTGCTGCAAACACTGTTTTCTCCCCTGGTCTTGGGCTATTACAAGCCACATGATATAATATGAGACAGCACAAGGCTAATTAAGTTCCACAGACTGCACAGGTGTCAATGCTGCAGTCATGGAGAAAAAAGTTACCCTTTCAAAATGCAAACTCAGTGGGTCACATCCCTACACAATGTGCTACTGGAATAGTGCAAATCATCCAGTGGCATTTCAGATCACATTTGTAACCTGTCACAAAGCTTTTTTTTTTTTTTTGGGGGGGGGGGGATAACTTTATGAACTATAGATACCCCTGCAATACCTCCACTACTATGGTTTTTAAAAGTTACTTTTTAGGATTAGGTAAAGGTCGCCCTTGCTTGAAAGCCATTCGTATCCAACTCCAAGAGGCGGTACTCATCTCCAAAGAGCCAGGGGTCTCTACATCTGCAAATGTTTCTTTGGTCATGTGGCAGACTAGACACTGCAGTGCATGGAATCCGATTACCTTTCCCCTGAAGTGGTACCTATTTATCTACTTGCATACAGCTCAATAAATTCAGAAGGATTGTGGGACCTATACATATAGGTCTTGACTTTATTGGGAGTAGGGCCTTAATTACTTTGCTTGGTGATTGAACCGTCCAACCTATTCTTCTGTCATGCACAGGAAGCCAGCCAAATAGGGTTCTTAACACAGTGCAGCAGACAGAGATCTTTTGTTATGGCTTCTGTTGCTGTGCTTCCTCTAGAACGGCTCGCTGACCTGCATGCACAGAGGGGGGGGGGGGGTGAGACACTGTGTGATATAGAGCAGTAAACCCACTTCATCCGCTGGAGTAATCACTCTGTGCCTGATTGGCTGCAGCTCTCAACCATATTAGGAGTGTGCAAAGCATAGATTAGCAGCCCAGTCGAGACTGCAGGAACTCTCCTGCCAATCTGAGCTATATTTAGCAACAACACACAGGGAATGGCAGGTTCATTGTGGCCAGGGTTGGGCAGGATGGAAAAATTCATGATCAAGGGGAAGATGGAAAGGAGAAACTCCCAGATGCAGCGAGATAACGCAAGCCAGAAAGACAAACATTTCATATTATTTATAGCAAACTTGCACCAAATAATGTTGGGCGCAAATTCATTTTCATAACCTGGAAGGAGCAATACACTTTAGTTGCTTCAACAGAGAAAATAGAGAGCTTGCAGATATTTTTTAAGTGGTCAGTTATCACTCTGGCAAATGTTTGCATGCTTGGTCATGGTGGTTTTTCTAAACAAGGGAACTGAAAAGCAAAATAAAGCACTTTCTAATTTTAATTTAGTTTAGTTTAGAACTGTGAATATGACCCAGAATTGAAGGTAATATATAGAATAGTTGATGGAACAATGGCATGACTTTTATTAAGCCATCTACATTTGTCTTCCTGACATTCTGTTTGATCTAATTCCAGCTTGGCATACTTTCTCATTGATACTCAATCTGGTGTAGTGGATAAAATGATAGACTAGGATTCAGAAAGCCTGGGTTCTAATCTCCATTCAGCCATGGAAGTTCTCTGGGATCATGGAAATGGTAAAACCACTTCTTTAATACATGTACTTGGAAAGTTCTATTAGCTTTGGTTAACAAAATAATCAAAAAGGTCTCCACCTTACACCTTTAAATCAGGTATGTAGGAATCGGGGCCGCTAGGACGGCCTTTGGGTCCCGGAGGAGACTGATCAAGTAACGACACGAGGCAATATGGAGCAAGATCAGATCAGTGGTTTATTGAGGGAAAAGCATCATCATATATAGATCAGAAGGCAATGCAGGAAAGAATCGTCATCTGACAGAAAATCACATCACCCATTTACTCGGGTTAATGGGAAATCTCTCTTGGGGAAGTTAATTAACTCGGGCAAACACTGACAGGGGAAAACCATTGTCTGAGGCTTACACTAGGGTAAATATGGCTTCTATTTGCACCAAGGATTAGGCTGATCTGTGAGTCAGTAATTGCCTAATGGGTAACGGGAGGTTAGCGTTCTGCTTTCTCAGCAGAACCGCCGGTCAGGTCAAGTGTGGGTGAATAAACCCTTATGATTAATCCACCCCCCTTAATTTCGGTGCCCGCAGAGCCCACGGGCCAGGAGCGTTCTCGACTGAAGTGGCCTCTGCGAGGGCCGTTCCATGCCAACTGGGCATGGGGAATCCGCATCTCCCCTTTCTCTATTGTTTAGGGACCTGACAGGCGACTCTGCGCAAGAGGGGCATCAGCTGATGAGCAGGAATGACGCTTCAGGGTTCCCCCCATGAAAGACACCTTGATAACAGTGAGGGAATACATTGCATGAAACAGCATCCTGCTATGCCTAGTATAATCACCCCCACAATTACTTGAAGCGTCGTCTGGAGCCACCCCCACGGGAGCCACGACCACAAGGAACTCCACCAATCCCATATCGAACCCTGCTTAATGTTCTTGACTAGGGTGTGGAGGTCCATGAGCTGGCTCTGGACCTTGCGTGAGTTGTCAGTGAGATTGAAGCAACACATGCCGTGGACAGATTCGCAACCCAAATGATGTAACAACAAAAGATAGTCTATAGCTGCCCGATTGTCAAGGATGGCATGGCGAAGCTCTGCCTGCTCCTGGTTGAGCAGTGCTATCGCTGAGGAGGTATGGTTAATGGCTTTTGCTAATCCGCAAGCCAATTGACCAATTCTCCGGGCATTGCCGACGGCTAAGCCTGGCACGCCGAGTATGCTGACTGCCAACGAGACGTATTCAGCTGGACTAAGAACCCTAATGTTGCTATCACATGAGCTGTCTAACTGGGTGGCACGAACGTGTCGTATGGGTGAGGAAACATTTGAAACATTTGTGCTTGGGGTGACCATATCCTTAGTAGGGAGTAACAGTGTCAAACGACTGATACAACATATAGCATCTGATACATTTGCAGGAATGTAGTTCCAAGTATACTGATTACATGTAAAGAACCATCCGGAAGGTAGGGTAACATGAGCATACATTGAGCCAAGTGTCTGCGGTTTGTCACAAGTCCAGTTGCCGCTGCCAACTTCGAGGCAACGACGTCGGGTTCGGCCGACTGCGGAGCAGCCGGTCATTCGAGCACAAGTAGAGTTCGGACTGAACGCCACTCGGGGAGTGTGGAGAGTGGCTGCGTCAGCCGGCAAAGTCATCGTCAGCCGCATTTCCCAGCGGGCATATTCCGAGGAACTTGCTGGGTTGTACGGGCTGAAAATCCGTTTCACTAGGCAGTCTCCATCCCTGGGGTGTGCGCCTGGAGTGTGGCACACTGGGATGAGACAGGTGCTCAGGATTGAGGCAGAACCAATGTCCTGCTTCAGGCAAAAATCAGACTGGTTGACGAGACCCGCCAACCTTTCCCATATGTTGTAATGCATCCTGGCAGAGAGGTCTCCGCCGGGCATCAAATCGTTGGCCTTCAGTGAGGCAGCCTGAACGCCTCCCCCAGCAAGTAGGGAGAGGATCAGGATGATGGTGACTGCCACGGTGTTGGCAGTAATCAGGGAAAAGACTGTAGCTATGATGTTCTCCGGCGTTGGCTCCCTCTCCTCACGTTGGAGGGCGTCCTGGGCCTCACTGCAAAGGGTCTTGACCATCCCCCAGGTGATCTTCGGTGCTGTCATCTGTGGCCGCTTCTTCCGATGGGTCCTCTCGGTCAGAGTGAGGTCCTCCATCTCCGGGATCGGACTCGGGTCGGCCTGGGTCCACGCCATGTGGTTCCAAGTGAGGCTTGACACACCGAGCTGGAATCCAAACGACACCTGTAGGAGACATAACTGCAGCATACCCTCTTCCCCAGGTTACGAGTGGCACCGGGCCCCTCCAGGAAGGGTCCGGTGGCACCCGGTAATGGACCATCGGTCGCGGGAAAGCTTCCGAATGGCGGAAGTGTTTCTCCTGCGGCGTGCAGTCCGAAAAAACATTAAGGTGATTGTATGTGAACAATACCTTATTCAGACAATGCTGTGCCTGAGCCTGTGACTTGGGGAGGGCTGGTGGCTCCCCCCTTTCTGTTTGTTTGTCAATATAGGACTTGAGTGTCCAATTGACTCGTTCCACAATCGCTTTCCCCTGCGGATTGTAAGGAACGCCAAAGGTATGCTTAATGTCCCAGGTGGCCATGAAGGCGGCCAGCTGCCTGGAGCTGTAGGGCGGGGCGTTATCGGTTTTCACGTGCTGCGGCTTGCCCATTGCCGCGATGCAGGAAAGGAGGTGCTGCTCCACGTGGGAAGCAGTCTCCCCTTTCTGCGCCGTTGCCCAAACGAATTGTGAAAAGGTATCAATGCAAACGTCCATGTACTGCCATCTGCCAAACTGTGGAACGTGCGTGACATCCATTTGCCACACCTGGTTAGCCTCTGTCCCTCGTGGGTTGACCCCCCACGAGGGCCCCCCCGGTGCCCCTGCACAATGCTGGCAAGAGCGAACTATGCCTTGGGCTTGAGAAAGTGGCAGATTGAACTGTCTGGCGAGCGCTTTGGCATTCTGGTGAAAGAATGCATGACTCTGAATTGGAGTAGTGAAAACACCTAACACTGAACGTTGCTGAATTTCCTTTGCAGCCGCGTCCGCTCTGCTATTGCCCGCGGAAATCGGACCCGGTAGGTCTTGGTGACTTTGGATGTGGGCAATATAGAGCGCTTCCATGCGGTTACGCAAATGAAATTGAGCAGTGAGGAACAAACTCAGCAAGTTTTTGTCTATCGCGGGAGTGATGTATGCTCCCGGTAGACTGTGAAGCAAATTCCTAACATACTGACTGTCAGTAATGATGTTTAGGCGCTCTTTGGCGAAGGTGCGCAAAGCAAGGTTCACCGCTGCCAACTCTGCCCGCTGTGTGGACTTCTGTGGAAGAGTTAACAGCGTGCGCCAAGCCTGGCCTTCCTGCCAAGTTAAGACACCATATGTGCGACCCCCATCCGTAAAAACTGTCCTGGCCCCCTGAAGCGGAACCAGCGAGAGCAATTCGAACAAGCTGACTGTCTGCGTTTGAAGCGAGACAAGTCTGGGGTCTTTTGGCAAGTGGTATGCCAAGCATCCGGTGAATCCTTCCAAAGCAATTGGAAGCGAGTCACCGAGCTGCATCAATTGCTGAACCTGCTCTTTGGTGAACGGGACCACGATCTTCGCTAAGTCATGCCCTGAAATGTCCCTAGCTCTCAGCCTTCCGCGGTAAACCACCGCGGAGACCAATTCTTGGGGAGGAACGATGTTTCGGGAAGAGGTGTTCGGCAAGTACACCCATTCCACGATACTCGCTCTTTTCTCGGAGTCCACTCCTAGGGCTCCGGTGAACATGGATCCTGCTCGAACTATGTACAAGTTCAGGATCGGAGCATATGGCCCTTGAGCAATCCTGTCCACCCACCTTTGGCTGAGAATTTGGTTGACTTTCTCGAGAGCCAAGCGTGCCTCTCGAGGAATTTGTATCCGGTCTGCCGGCTGCTTACCTAATGTGAGCAGCGAGAAGAGCGGCTTCAAAAGATCCGTATCCAATCGGAAATACGGTCTGGCCCAATTAATGTTTCCTAAAACCTGCTGCAATTCTACCAGGGTGACTGAGTCCTTCAAGTTGATTTGGGGCAAAACTGGTGCTGCGAAAGAGCGGAGAAGCCGATGACCCAAGTAAGAGAAGGGCTCGGTTCTCTGCACTTTCTCTGGGGCAATGAGTAACCCTTTCTCCCCCAGGCTGGCCTGGAGGTCTTTAAACATTTCGCTGCCGAGTTGCGGCACTGCGACCAAGATATCATCCATGAAATGGCAAACTAAAGCTGTGGGATGAAGGTTTCGAAACTTTGCCAGTGCGTTGTGAACATAAATTTGGCACAGGGTGGGCGAATTGAGCATGCCCTGTGGCAAAAATTTCCACGCGTAACGCTGCATGGGCTCGCTGTGGTTCACAACCGGCACCGTAAAGGCGAACCTTTCCCTGTCCCTGGGGTCTAAGGGAATGGTGTAAAAGCAATCCTTGAGATCTACAACTAGGATCTCCCACCCCTCGGGAATCATATTTGGATTTGGGATTTGGGACCCATTGGCTCTATGCATTTATTGATCTCTCTGAGATCGTGGAGGAGTCGCCACTTCCCCGACTTCTTTTTGATGACAAAAATAGGCGAATTCCAAGGACTAGTGGACTGCTCTATATGTCCTGCGTCTAGCTGTTCTTTAACCAGTTGCTTTAGGGCGACTAATTTCTCTCCCACTACCGGCCATTGTTCCACCCAGACCGGCGTATTGGTGAGCCATTTAAGTGGCAACGCCATTACCCGAAGGTAAGCGTAGCACCGTACTGCTGTAAAATGTCTCGCCCCCAAAGGTTGATGTGCACGTCCAGAATGTGCGGCCAAATGACCGCTGTGCCGTCAGCCTTTGGAATCGTGACTTCCACCCACTCCCGGCTCCTAAACGCTTCTTGGATGCCGCCTACCCCCCACACATCGGAGACCGGCTCAATGGCCCACTCCCGTGGCCACTGGCTTCGGCTGATCACACTCACATCAGCTCCGGTATCTAATAACCCTGAAAATGATCTTTTATTCAGAAATACCTCAATAACTGGGCGCTGTTTCCACTCAATGTTGGTCTCCACTGTCGCTAAGACCTGGTATCCTTGCACTGCCTCACTGGCGCTCGAGCGGTCTGCTGAACCAGACTCTGAGCTGTCCCTGAGCCTTCCCTGGCTATCTGCTGGAGAGTGACAAGGAACCATAATCAGTTGCGCTAATGTGTCTCCTTTGTGAATTGTCTGGGGTAAGTGCGTCCAAAGCTGAACTTGGAGAACGCCTGAAAAATTGGAGTCAATGACTCCCGGAATTACAAGAATTCCGCGTGCTCCTGCTACACTGCGAGGTAAAACTAAACCTATAAAGCCCTTGGGCAGGGGTCCCTTGTACTGGGAGTCCACTAGATAGACTGTGCCTGGCAGGTCGCATGTAACGTCCGCCTGGCAAGTCAATTCTAGCCCTGTACTACCCTTGGGGCTGGCCTGTGCCTTCGCAATGCTGGGAATGTGATCGGAATCTAGTCTAGCTCTGACGAGCTCAGAGCGAGGGAAGCCTCTGTTTGGACCGGGGCCAGAGACGTGCCCGCGTTCCGGTTTCCCGATCTCGGACAGTATCTGGACCAATGGTAGCCTTTCTTACACTTCGGACACAGGGTGTTTGGAGCCTTGGAACGGCCGGAATTTTGTCTGCCTCCCTTGGATCGGCACTCCCTAGTGAAGTGACCGACCTTGCCACAATTGTGACATGCCCCTTGGTTTCTACTCTTAGGTCTTCTACCCCCTTGCACCGCTGCTGCTAGCAAACCCATTTTATAGGATTCTGTGCCAACGTCGGCGCAAGCTCTAATCATGTCTGTGAGAGTCAAGTCGGGACGATTGCCCAGTGACTGCAAGATTTTGCGGCAGTCTAAATTGGCATTATCTTTGGCCAATTTCATCATGAGCTCTTGTTGGGCCTGCTCATTATCGATCTGCCTACTGATCGCTTCCTCTAAGCGATTGATAAAATCCATGTAGGGCTCCTGGGCTCCCTGTTTGACTGCGGTGTAATTTTTGGCTGCTTTGCCAGTTGCTGGAACCTTGAGAAAAGCCTTGAAGGCAGCCTCGGCTGACATCTGAAGAGTGGCTAGTGGCAAGTTGGTCTGCGCATCGATGGATTCGAAGGCACCTGAACCATATAACTGGTCAGGAAGTACTGCGCCTCCCATCCTGGCAGCCCTTGTCTGAGCCTCGAGGCGATACTCGCTGTCCCATAGCAAATACTGGCTGGGGTTGAGCATCATCCGCATGACGGCTTTCCAGTCGTGCGGGATGAACATGGTATTCTCGCACACCTGCTGAAGCGTGCCCCTAGTGAAGCGACTTTGGAGTCCTGTCTCTGTAATGGCCTTCCGTATAGCCATGAGAAGCTTATACGGGACTGGTGAATGAACTACCTGCTGGTCCCCTGTGAGGGCATCCATTTCCAAGCAAATTGGATAAATCTGACTAAGCTCAGCTAGTTCTTCTGCTGGCAATTCCCCCTTCTTGATTTCTTCCTCAATTGTGCGCTGAAGGGCACTCTTGGTCTGGGAGCCTGTAACTGTCAGAGAAGCGCCTGCGCTCCTCATTCCATGCATTCCGCCGGTGACGTCTGCAGCTGTCACCGAGGGAAAGCTCCCTACACTACTCTGCTTAAACTGCAATGACGGATAGAGCGCCGTGGGCGCCGATGGCTCGACTGGCACTGGGGATTCTTTGGCCTCTACCCGGACTGGGTCTATCTCCGCTAAGAGCTTCCTACATTTACTCCATGTGCGAATTACGCCCTCAGGAGCTTTCGGGGGTTGCTGAATGCAGTCTCCTATCTGATCCCAAAGCTGAAGGGTTAACGTACCTACTTCTGGGTAAAGCAGGCAGTGTTCCCTTAGGTACACCAAAAGTCTCGGTAGCTCTCTGCTGTGAAAACGTAACTGAAATACCCTGGCCAGGATTTTGAACTCCTCTTCATGAGTTCTTTGGCTAGCGGACGGACGTTGTCGCTGAGGACAAGTCCCCATATTACCTGCGGGGGTTCTCCGAAGATTCCTCCTCGGGACGAGTCGATGAGTCTTTTGGGCCAGGTAATAGGTTTTGGCGACGATTCTCTGGGTAGAGCTCGGAGCGTGGTCTGCTGCCACGGGCCCTCGGTGGCCTCTGCGCTGTCAGGGGTTCACAGCTGACCCTGAGTGGAACATGTTTTTCCGTAACTGCAAGCCGCCGCGAAAGTCGGGAGCAAGCTGTAGGATGCCTCTTCTGTAATGCCTTGCCGCAGGGCCGTCTTCCCGACCGGCTGGCTTACCGGCCGGGCTGCCGCGCTGTCCTCTGGGACGATCGGACACGGTTCAAGCGCAGAACCGGACCGTGTGATCGCTTACTCTCGAGTAGATCACGTCGGGGTCACCAGGTGTAGGAATCGGGGCCGCTAGGACGGCCGTTGGGTCCCGGAGGAGACTGATCAAGTAACGACACGAGGCAATATGGAGCGAGATCAGATCAGTGGTTTATTGAGGGAAAAGCATCATCATATATAGATCAGAAGGCAATGCAGGAAAGAATCGTCATCTGACAGAAAATCACATCACCTATTTACTCGGGTTAATGGGAAATCTCTCTTGGGGAAGTTAATTAACTCGGGCAAACACTGACAGGGGAAAACCATTGTCTGAGGCTTACACTAGGGTAAATATGGCTTCTATTTGCACCAAGGATTAGGCTGATCTGTGAGTCAGTAATTGCCTAATGGGTAACGGGAGGTTAGCGTTCTGCTCTCTCAGCAGAACCGCCGGTCAGGTCAGGTGTGGGTGAATAAACCCTTATGATTAATCCACCCCCCCTTAATTTCTGTGCCCGCAGAGCCCACGGGCCAGGAGCGTTCTCGACTGAAGTGGCCTCTGCGAGGGCCATTCCATGCCAACTGGGCATGGGGAATCCGCACAGGTACATAAGAACAAATACAGTACTGGTTTGCTTTTTATTCCATTTGGCTCTAGCAACCTGAAATTTCACAGACACAATCTTTTGTTACAACCAAAGAGCTGACATTCAGGGAGCTTTTGTGTGGCCTGCCTTACACCATTGTTTTCTGATTTACCCAGAACACATTTGTTCTAAGTACTATGTGTAAAGACAAAGAACACTGTGTAAATGTATACTCTACATTTATTTCTTCGTTTGTTTAAAAGGTAAAGGTTGCCCTTGCTCTATAGCCAGTCATATCCTACTTTAGGGGATGGTGTTCATCTCTGTTTATATCTGCAAATGTTTCTGTAGTCATGTGGCATGCATGACTAGACACCAGACTGCATGGAACACTGTTACCTAGGCAATTCTAACAAGGAATGGTTTATTAGAACTTGGACAGGGGTTGCAACAGACGCTGGTTCTTATGACTGGCCAATTTCAGGACTAATGACTTCAGATGCTGGTGCTTCTCTCCTAACCCTTTAAGCATTTGCAGGTGTAGTAAGATACCAATCCAGGGGTCTTACTTTATAACAGGGGTGCCCAAACTTTTCAGGCCGTGGGCAGGTCACATGGTTCAGCAGGCCAGTGATGTGGTTAAATGGGCCAGTCACATGGTTCTTCCCACTGGAAGTGTAAGTAAAACGTGCCTTGCAATCTGTTTTGCAACAGGATGAGATAGATTTTAAGGTGCATTTGCTCTGCTTAAATCAGGGGTGCCTAAACTATGGCCAGTGGGCCAGATCTGACCCCTGATGCCAATTCATCTAGCCTGAGTTGGCCTCAGGCACGTTTTGATTCCACTTCTGGGAGCAATGAGGGTGGCACGGGCTGGATGAATTGGTGTTGGGGGCCAGATATGGCCCACAGGCTGTAGTTTGGACACCCCTGCTTAATAACTTAATCTCATTCCTCCTCTGCT
Organism: Bradypodion ventrale; assembly: GCA_035047345.1. Classification (NCBI taxonomy): domain Eukaryota; kingdom Metazoa; phylum Chordata; class Lepidosauria; order Squamata; family Chamaeleonidae; genus Bradypodion; species Bradypodion ventrale. The sequence continues at coordinate 192,260,299 of JAWDJE010000005.1, forward strand.
TCTGGGTTTTCTCACCCTCCTCCATGTTGTAGCCCTCTCCTAATGCCTCCTGAGCATCCACAAGGCTCCTTCCTCTTCTCCCTCTAAGAACGTTTCTCCTCCCTTCCCTTCCCCCACCATTGACTTGACTTTCAACTCTTCTATGGTGACCTTTCTATTGTCTGCCTTTAAGCTAGATCCTTTTTCCTCCTTCTCCTTTAGGGTAACTGTGTTGCCTCCACACTGTCTATACTGGCAGGCAGTTTCTCTGCAGTTCATTTTCACTTGGCAGTGTCTCCATTTTGGTCTGGCCATCCCAGATACTGGAATTTCTCTGCCACCACTATCATCTGGGTCAGACTCTTAGCCAAGGGTACATGAGCCAGTCTCTCCCTTACAGATCCCATAAGGATGCTATGATAGTACATTGATGACAGACATTATAGAGTACAGCTTCCTTTTCTGTTGCAGAAAATGTATAACTGAAATTAACAATACTGGATATGTCTGAAAATGTTATTTTGCTGCCCTGAATGGTGCTAACTGCTGTGAGTGGTGGTCACATCAAAAAGGTGGAGTATAAATGTGAATACAGTAAAACCCCTACTTACAAAAAAAAAGGCCGTTCCGTAGGCTTTTGCTTAAATTGTTTTTTATGTAAATCGAAACAAACCCATAGGGAAATGAATTTTTACATAACTCAAAGCAAACCCATAGGAAAAAGAATCTTTATATAACTAGAAGCAAACCCATAGGAAATCGTGTAAATTGGGACATGGTTTTAGCACAAAATCATTATGTAAGTCAAATTTTATGTAACTTGAGGCATATATAAGTCGGGGTTTTACTGTAAATAAATACAATTCAACATCAAGAAAAGAATGCATGAAAAATGGAAATTTTCATTTGAAGAATGCACAAAACACCATCAGATATGTGAAAGGGTCAGCAGTTAAAAAAAAAAAAATAAGGAACATCTGCCTCATACAACAGAAGCACACCATAAAATTACACAATAGTTCTTCAGTTGTGGTTTTTCAAGGAGCTGATCACACTTTGTAAAGAAAGGTGCTGCACACTGTATAGAGGTCACAAATGTGTACTGTTTTGAATATGCAATTGCTTTGCCATCCTAGGTATTTTTGGTATGCTGCCATGATCCATCCTTGCTTTTCCCCATTTCAGTTACCCGGGTGTAAGCCTACTCTGCACAAGGCGCTTGCCATACCCGCTGGCGCATTTTCTCTTTAAAATAAGAAAGGGTGGGATGTAGGGATTCTTGACTGTCTTCCAAAGGATCTCACACAGGCTTACGTAGATGGGGCCCGGGTGAGATCTGTCCAAAGCCATATGACTCATCCCCCAAAATAGAAGCACACTTAATTTCCTGTTACTTCAGCAAGCCCTGTGTTCACAAGCACACCTCATGATTATTATGTCACTGCTCATGCCAGTATTATGTAATCCCACATGAGTTGCTTAACCAATCACCTCAAAGACTACTCCCACTCCTATGTAAATAATTGCATGGTTAATAAAACAAGCTGAGAATTCTTTGTCCTTTCAGAGATCTCTCTGGCCCCAGGAAAAGTACTCTGGGTCTGTGTGTCTTTGTTTCTGTTTGTTTGTTTGTGCGTGCATGTCTATGTTTGTGTATGGATGCTCAGGGACCTGCTAAAAGGCCCCCTTCCTCTACAACTGCACACCTGAGAAAGACCTATGCACCCAAGCTCAAGTGGTTTTGGTGCTGCATTCTGCAGTTAAAACATCCCCATATATATAGTCCTGGAACAGCAAGGAAGAAAAATGTTGCAAGAAACAGAACATCCTTTGGGACAAATTGCTCACACAACAAATGAAGAGTGAGCAGTTTGCTTTTATGGTGCTTGGGCAAGGATATATCTAGGAATACTTTTCATAACTCAACTATTCTTAAGGGGGTGGTGGTGGAGGACACCTACTTGCATAAGGACAATGTTTGCACAAGTGGAAGATCCCACATTACCGTTATAGGGCAAATTATGCCTCACCAGGGTCCCACAGGATCCAAATTCATATTTTAAGATGCACAAAAAAGATATTTCACTCCATTTGTAGGAAATAAAAATTGGTTTGTAAAAAAAAGTACATTTTTCTTTAAGCAGCTCCCACCACCTTTAGGGTCAGCCTGATGCCAACCAAGGGAAAATCACCTGTGATTTAATGTAGCAAAGGCAAGAATAAGTATTGTGACAAGTTAAACCTTGATGGGTTTTATTTTGCATAGTCTTTCATGAGAAGTGGGTTGTAGCCTGCAAAACCTTGTGCCGACCAAAATCTGTTGGCTCTAAGGTGTCCCAAGATTATTGTTTTTACTAGAATGGACTACAGACTATTATAACTACCCTTCTGGAAATGTCTTCTCATTTATTTCTGTCCAGCCCTGACCTATATTGTCCTCTGTTGGCTGGTTTGATGGCAGTGTACGTTGGTATGCACACAGAACTCTTAAGGGAAGAAACAGACATTACAGATAACCTGCCTCTAGAATAGAAAACAGGATTTATCTGTGATAAACTGGGAGTCACTGAGTTTGAGAAATCAGACTGCATCTGATCTGATAAAGTTCCAGCTCCCCAAAGGTTACACCAGCTAAAAGTTGTTAGTCATTAACCCGAAGATTCTTTGTTGTCTGAGCTGCAAGAGAGCTACTGCTTCCCTTTAATGGTTTATATTTGGGGATTCTAATATTTTCCTTGTATGAATCTGAAAAGTCATTGAATGAAGCATTTGTATATGTCTGTGATTCTTTAATGTGCAGACACAGGGATTGTCATGGGACCTTTGATTTTTTTTCACCCAGTTTTTCCAGCCAGCTGGCTTTGTAGGTTGAATGATTTGTTCCAAGGTCAGTTACCAATCGAATCTAGGATTCCCTTGTCCCTGATCTTTTACATGCAAGTAGAAAAGGCATGGGAAATACTTTTTTTTCTTAAGCATGTTTTGTTTTTCAAACCACCAAAGGCCAGAGAAGATTTCTCCTAAAGAAAGCCTCATTTTACCTTGAAATTCCCATATGCTCTCTGCACATTATAAAGGGTACTTGCTAGATATACTAAAGCAGGGGTTCGCAACCTATGGCCTGTGGGCTGGCCCCAACCCCCAATGCCATTTCATCTGGCCCATGGTGATGACCCCAGAAGTGGAAGCAGACATGCCTATGCATGCATAAATGCACCCACGCATGTGCAAATGGGCCCGCCACCATTGCATCCAGCCCACAGCATGGTCTGAAGGGGAGTTGTCTGTTCTATGGCACAGTAAGGTTGAGAACCCCTGTACTAAGGAAACAATTTGGCAATATCATAGCAGATAAAGAAAGTATATCTGACAATATCATAGCCTAAAAGAAAAAATATTGCAGCAGGCACACCAAACCTCATCTGGAGCAGGTGGGGTGGTGGTGGTGGAGCAAAATAGTATTGCCAGTTTGTTGATTGGGTGCAGATGCCTCAATCACATTTCTCTAAAATTATGTTAAAACATTGCTTTCTTATTTATTTCCAAGGTGAGTTCATTTGTGGTGCTAGTGCTAGACATGTGGGAGTGGTTTCTACAGCCATAAATAGTTTTCTACCTAGGTCCTACAAGGGTTTCTTGTCTGCTATTGTGTATATATCTGTTCATGTGCCCTGTCTCCACACACACACACACACACACACTAGGTGAGATGTGGGGGCTTGAGTGGTCTAACTAGACAGAGTTGCCCATCTCTTGTCAATAATATCAGACCAGGACTAAAATTCACCAAAGCATCCTCCATCGGATCCCTTGGGCAAGGTGAAAGCATAGGGCACACATCATGGTCCACCTAGCCAGTGGGTGATGTGATATCCAAATGGCAGAATGGCCCATTTGCATGTGCGGAATGTCATCATGGAGTTGTCTACCAATGCGTGGACTCCTCGCTGAATAACGACTCCAAGATATCCAAGATAAGATGCCTTGTTCAGCATCTCAGCTTCTACTGGATCCCATGCTGACTGAAGTGCAGCAGAGACCTGCTGATGTAATAATTCTCAGTGGTGGTGCCTTGGCATGGTGTTGCTTGCCCTCCTCTGTAAGCTTATCAGATAGGTGTGAGAGCAGGCAAGAGCCCTTCCCATTCTTCTTAAATTTCCCACAACATCTCTGAGCACTCAAGACAATGTTTCTCCAGACAACTGTGGAAAAATAAAATAGACCTCCCTTCCAGAGGCTTTCTATGGAGGGGTACCTCTCTATTCCTCCTCCCCCCCCAAAAAAAAACCAAACCTGGAGCCAACCTCAAATGTCATTGTCCAGCTTTTTGTACCACTGAAATAGGCATTTCAGTTGTCATTAGATGAACTGAAAACTGCCATGATCTCCCCAGTGCTTTGCACAGCAAGTACTATATGTCAGGCAATTTAAATACATATTTAATTCATTGCAACACTGCATATTTCATTGTGAAAGGAAGGAAGCATTCAGCTTTCCTCTTCATCCCTTTGACCTTAAACTCGTTATATACAATTTAGTGTTTGGATGCAGGGGCAGGTAGACCTAGTATCTTCAGGTGTTTGGGGTTTTTATTCTTGACTACAGAAATTGTACTCCAAAACATCAGGCAGGCACTAAAATTTTAGCAGTAGTTTTATTGCTGGCTGGTATTTATAGATGGGGTGAGGGATGGTGTAGTGGAATGTTTGCAAGCAATCCACTAGCTAAGGAAAGTTATGATCATTACACTGGCTGTTAACAGAGTTAATAATGTGTGAAAAGTTTCCGTGCAAGGCAAGTCTCTAGCTAAGAGACTTGCTTTGCACGGCAGGCAGGCAGGCAGTCACACAAGTGTCATACACATAATTTCCATCCTTATCCATTGCACTCTTCATTGGTTCAATTATAGCACATTTTCTTCTGTTCCCTTAGCAACACTGAAAGAGAGGAGGATGCCTGAAAAGATTGCCTCTCTGACATGGCATGGCAGGCTATTTTTAAGGATCCTGCATGCCACTTTGTCTAGAGAGTCAACTGCTCTGAGCTTCTACATAAAGGTGTTCACTTTTGAAGTAAAAGCTTCCTTGAGTCCTTCTACATTAGGGGTGCCCGAACTATAGCCTGCAGGCTGGATCCGGCCCCCACGCCACCCTTGTCGCTCCCAGAAGTGGAATTAAAATGTGCCCACATGGGCACATTTTACTTCAGCCTCCAGGAGCGACGAGGGCAGTGTGGGCTGGATGAATTGGCATCAGGAGCCAGAGCTGGCCTGTGGGCCGTAGTTTGGGCATGCCTGGTTTAAGGAGAGAAAATGGCAGCCTAAAATCTATCTCATCCTGTTGCAAAACATATGTGTTGCAAAACAGATTGCAAGGCATGTTTTATTTCCGCTTCCGGTGGAAGGAACCACGTGACCAGCCTGAAAAGTTTGGGGGGCCCTGTTCTACATGGAAAAAATAAGGTATGAATTAAGTACATACGTATGTACATATATACATACATACATACTGGAAGCCATATTCTCTATCACAATTTCTTTCTGCAATACAACTACTGAAGGAAGAACATTGTTTTCAAGTCTCCCTCATTCCACCTGAGCCTTTGGGTAGTGCATGTGACCATTAGAGAGGAGACTGGGATTATAGAGCAGCAATTGCTACATGTCTGATAGGGAAAGGTGTGGGTGGGTAATTAAAAGTGGTCTCATATGAGATTTGACACTTGTACTGTATTTCATTAAATAATAGATATGAACTGGCCAACTTATTGCATGTGTGTGTCTCGCTCTGTGTGCAGGTCAGTAAAAGAGAATGTGTTTCCCAACCTTTGGTTTTTGGACTTCAATTCCTAGAAGCCTAAGTCAACTCCCCAAAGCACTGATCAGCCAATGACTTAGGCTTCTGAGAATTGAAGTTCCCCTGTGGGGCGTGTGCTGCATGTTGGGAACCACTGATTTAGACCAATCTTCTCATAGGTAGGTAGGTAGATCTGGCCAACAGTGGTTAAATTTGATTCAGGCCAAAGGTACTGCCAAAAATAGATCAGTCCTGCCTATTGACTATGAACAAGAGACAAGAGTAGCCAGCCAGCTGTTGTCCATACTGAGAAGCTATCCAGAATATGCTGCTTGATGCAGCCTATACTCCTCCACCTTTCACACAAGAAAGCCGACAGCTGTAGACAAATCTATGGAGGGACTGAATGATCCTTTTCCTGTTTCCAAAAACAGGAGTGGCCTTCAGTGCTACCATCTGACAGCTACACTGATTTAGATCCCAAATGCTATGGCTAAAGCATCTACCTGTATTTGGGCACAGACAGGACATAATGAGATGCAAAGTTATATCAGACACCTTTACATTTAGATTGCCTTTTAGACTGAAGTACATGTTGCAAATATATTTCCGATGCTTCTTCCTGATCCTGGGCTGCTAATGAGTAAAATCTGACTTTTATAGTTCAGGTGTGATATTGAGGAGGTGGGCAGCAAACGAAACCTTTGGGATATCAACAGGAATCCTCCCCGAAGAGAATATTAATAATAATAATTGGATGTTGTCAAGTCAATTCCAACTTATGTCAATTCTTTCTAGGGGTTTTCCAGTTATAATAATAATTTTGTGTCAGAGATTACTCTGGATTGAAAAGATTTTTGCTGGAGAAACTCCGCTCAGGTGATGCCCAAATGAGAAGTACAGGTGCATCTCCCCCAGTAACTTAGTGGTTAAGATTCTGAGTTTGGAGACTGGAAGGTCAGGTTTCGATAACTGAGGGCTGCACTTGGGGACATGAAAGGAGCCTCATTTGGGCATCCCCTTAGTGGAATTTCTCCAGCAAAAATCCTTTCAACCCAGAGTAATCTCGGACACAAAATTATTATTATTATTATTATTATTATTATTATTATTATTATTATTATTATTATTATTATTATTATTATTATTATTATTATTATTATTATTATTATTATTATTATTATAAGGCAAAGGGTTAGAGGTTTTGATATCTTCCCACCCAATGCATGTTTATATGGAAACAAATCCCAGGTATGTTTGTTTCATAAACCTTACTTACAGTTAAGTACAACTGGGACCCCATCCTTTAAAAAGGAGGACAGGCTCAACAAGCTGGAGGCTCATTTTACTGAACTCAAAAGGATGGAAAGCCGAGCCCTTTGGGATCAAACTCAGATTGGGAGCAAGTTCTGACTGCAGTATTATAGCTTAACCACTGCTCGGTGGAGGGAGGGGGGTCCTTTTTTGCAATGTAGTGGTGTCTATGGGTCTATATGATTTTTCTGAAGACTTTTCACAGAGTTAAAGATACCACACTGTTGAAGAGCATTCTTACCATTCATCACAGCCATCCTTTGCTATTCCTGTGAATAGGCATTAATAAGTTGGAACCTGAGCTGTGTCAAGCTTTTTACAGCACCTCTCCTGCCTTGAATGATAGGCTATATTAGACCAGTACAGTACCAGGAAAGGAGGAGTGGTTCAGGACTTCAGTTCTATTTTGAAGGCTAAACTTTTCCCAGATATTATACTGTATACTGTTACATGCTTTTCAATAAGCCCTTCTTGAAATTATTATATATATTTCAGGCTAGGTCAGGACCTTGCCTAGCTGGTATTCTCACACAAAGGTCATCCCCCAGAATGAATTAGTCTTTGAATGCAAATGTCTGGCGATATTAATGAGAAGCTGTCTACCTTTATGACACACACAACCCTCCATTAAATTTGTATTTTTAAAAAGTAGGTGAAGAATAGTTTAGTTTCCTATAGATTTTGAATCTAGCATTAATCTGTTTTGTCTAATTTCCAAATCACAAACTGCTACTGTCAGTAACAAATAGTCACTGGGTGGATTTATTTTTATTGTTCCAAAATAAAGACATTCCCATATTAGTCTCTTTTGTTATGCATTACCATTTTCATTATTCCGAGGTGATCCTTTTAATAAGAAAGCTAGTATAATTAAATATATGCAGCAATGTATTTGGTGGATTCATTCTTCAGTCCCTTTGTTTTGATCTGGTGTTAGAAAGATTAGCTGGCAAGGTTGCTGCCCAGGGTATGCCCTATTCCTGTGATGGCGAACCTTGGCAATCCTTATGTTCTTGGATTTCAATTCTCAGAAGCCCAAGCCCCCGTGAATCCACACGAATGGGTTTACGGCAATTCATCCAGCCCGCGCTGCCCTCGTTGCTCCCAGAAGTGGAAGTAAAACGCATCCGTAAGGCTCTTCTGGGTTAACCCTTCCTCCATACGGGAACGTTTTACTTCCACTTCCGAGATCGAGGAGGGTGGCATGGGCCGGATGAATTGCAGTGGTCCCTATTTATCTATTTGCAGCTTCTTGCTTTCGAACTGCTAGTTTGGCAGGAGCAGGGACAGAGACAGGAGCTTACTCCGTCATGCAGTACCTGGGGATTGAACTCTGACATTCCAGTCAGCAAGTTCAGCATCTTAACCACTTGAGCCACCGCATAAAACAATTACTTTGTTTAAATCTACCTCTCCCAGAATCATGCATCTAACACTTTGCCAAGTTTTAGATATGTTGTACCTGTATATGTAGGTACCTAGAGGCTAGGTTCCTATCTATAAACATATACTTAGACTTTTTTTAAAAAAAACCTGTTGAGAAACTCATAGGATAAAAGGTGGCCAAGCCCCTTTCTGGAAAGAACAGAAAACAAAGAACAATAAATGGACATTTGTCTCATCTGTGCTGGGCTAGAGAAAACTGTCATATCCACTAATATGGGCCTCAATATTACACAGAATTATTTGGGAATATTTTGACTCTAGAAGTTTTGAGAGACAGAGGGATGGGATTGGGTAAGTTTTGGGGCAACTGGGTGTCTTTCACTACTAACCATTGCTACCTGAAACCACCTGGGGACTTTAGTGGTGGTGTTGGTAGTTAGGGATAAATTAAGACATTATTATTACATGCCATCTAGTGGGGTCTGATTTATGGTTTTCTAGGCAAAAGGGGCCACAGAAATGATTTGCCACTCATTCCTTCTGTGGACATCCTGGGACTATGCAGCCTACCCAAGGATACAGAAGCTATCTCTTCTCCCAGAAGGACCAGTGAGGACCAGTGAGGAAATCAAACTCCTGCCCAAATCACTGAGCTATCCTAAGGCCCTAAATCAGGAGTTCCCATCCTTTTCAAGCTGGGGCCAGGTCACACTCTCTCAGTCAGCTTCAAGGGCTGGACGGCCATTTTGCACTGCCTACACAATGGGGGGGGTGGCTATTTTGTCCCAACAGCTTCAAAGGGGTGGTCGTTTTGTTTCTCAAATGCCTTTGGAGGGGTGGGGGCACATGAAATGGCACTGTGGGCCATATCTAGCCCATAGGCCTTTTTAGTGTATGAGAACCAAGACACAGGAAAACAGCCAAGGGCTGGTTTAACACAGGTTTATTGCATAGTGATCAGAGGGAACATGAGGTAATGGCGGATGTACAGCTCTATATATATCGTAGTAAAACATTTGAACGTGGCTCCACGATAGCCCATTGGCTATTGTCCGCGTGACGTCATTGCTGGTCACGCCCTTCTTGTCCAGGTGTAGGTAGTGGCGGGAAACTTCCCACGCTGTGGCACTTTGATGAGTTTGGACCAAGAGAGCTTGGACGCTCGCTGCTGCCAGCTGGTGGTCATTAGCTCGCGTCCTATTACAGGGTTTATAGTGATACAGCTGAAGGTTACATTGTTACCCGTAGGAAAGGTTACATTGGTTAAGATACATTGTTATCACATGAAGACGGTTACACTATTAGAACACAACACTCCTCCCCCCTAGGATGAGACGAAGTCTCTCAGCCAAGATGGCTTATTTCGAACACGCTGGGGTCTCGGCGCGGGCTGCCCTGCCCCGGCTTTGCTCCCTCCTCCTTGCTCCCCGGCTTCCTGTCCTGTAATTGGAGAGGATGACTTGTTAGTGACTCGCCGCGGGTGTGCAGCTTTGGGATGGGCAGGAGAGGGGAGAGGACAGGTTTCTGATGTGGATGTGGGCAAACCGGGGGCACTAGGGGCTAACGAAAAACCCCGCTTCTCGCTTGGACGGGTGGGGGAACACTCCCAAAAATCCCCCCGGTTCGGTAACACAAAATTTAATTCGGGGGCAACAGTTGCAAACCCATTTCCCTCTTCCGAGGGACTGGGTGAAATTGGAGGGGCAAACTCGTTTCTCTCTTTCAAAGGATTGGATAGAACCGGTGTATGAAAAGGATATGAGTTTGGACCTCTGCTTCCCCCCCTTGTTTGGGACTGTTGCCCTTCGTTGTCTCCCCCTTGGGATAAGCAGGTGGAGGAGAACCCTAACGCTGAATCCTGTTTCTGAGCCCCACTGATCGGCCCCTCAATCACTCGGTGCCTAAGTTGGTCAGCGTGCCTCCTCCAGAGGAGACCGGTGTTAGTTTCCACCCGATACGACACTGGCCCCGTCGGCTCCACAACCGTCCCTGGTACCCAGGCTGGACCTGCGTTGGCGTAGTTCCTGCAGTGTACAGGATTGCCGACGGCGAAACCTTTCGAGACCGCTAACCCTATGTTCTTCCCTTTGTCCTCAACCCTCGTCGGATCTAACCTGGTCAGAATCGTGGTCAGCTTCCTCCGCATCAGCAGCTCAGCCGGCGAGTACCCTGATGCTAGGGGAGTTAGTCTATATCCCAATAAGAATTGACACACTTGGTGATTCAGGTCCCCTGGGCCCATGCGTCTCAAGGCATCTTTTGTTGTGCGCACCAGTCGCTCCACCTGGCCGTTCGTGGCCGGGTGGAACGGTGCGGAGATAACGTGCCGAATGGCATTTATGTCTGTGAACGCCCTGAACTCTGCGGACGTGAAACAACTAGCGTTATCGCTAATTAGAGTGTCGGGTAAACCGAACGTAGAAAAAATCCTCCGTAAGTGTTTAATTGTAGTGGCGGAGGACGTGCTCGTGACCGGAATCACCTCCAGCCACTTGGAGTACGCATCCACTACCAGGAGAAAAAGGGTCCCTCGGAACGGGCCAGCAAAATCTATGTGCACTCGGGACCACGGCCCCCTCGCCGCGTCCCATTCCCTATGCGGGAGGCGAGCCTCCTCCGGCCGGGAGCCCTGACAAGCCTCGCAAGTGCCGACCATGTGCTCTATGTCTGCGTCTAACTGGGGCCACCAGAAATAGCTCCGAGCCAGTGCCTTGGAGCGGACAATCCCCGGGTGGCTGACGTGCAGCAATTTAAGCACCCTCGGTCTCAGGGATGTAGGGACTACCACCCGTTGGCCCCACAGAAGGCACCCCCTCTCTAGGGACAACTCAAGTTTTTTCCGAAAAAATGAGTCGAATTCCGCAGCCGGGGAGGACGCTGGCCACCCCTTTTGCACCCATGAGCTGACTTTCTCCAGCGTCCTATCCTTGCCTGTCGCTTTGGCGATGTCGGCAGGTACTATCGGGGGCGAATCTAAAACCTCTATCAACAATACCTGATGGTCTTTTTCTACTCCTCCCTTGTGGCCGCCCGCCAAAGGCAGGGGGGACCGCGACAGTGCGTCCGCATGGCTAATCTCCTTGCCGGGTCGGTACTCCAACTCATGTTGGTATGCGTTGAGAAAAATAGCCCACCTCAGCATCCTCGGGGACAGGATCTGTGGCGTGGGCTTATTCGCAGTAAATATTCCTAACAGGGGCTTGTGGTCAGTCACTATGGTGAAAGGGCGACCATACAGAAAATCGTGAAACTTCTTGGTCCCCGCTACTATCGCTAACGCCTCCCTGTCGGTCTGTGCATAATTCCTCTCTGCTTGGGACAGGGACCTAGAGTAAAACGCTACTGGCGCCTCCCTTCCGTTTTCCAACACATGGCAAAGCACCGCCCCCACCCCCACTGGGGATGCATCACAGACTAGGACCACTGGCCGTTTGGGGTCGAAATGGGTCAGAATTGCATCAGAGGTCAGGAGCTGCTTCAGCTCCTTAAAAGCCCTCTCCTGGTCGTCGCCCCACGTCCATACCTCTTCCTTTTTTAGCAACCTATGGAGCGGTTCGGCCACAGCCGCTTTCCGTGGAAGGAAGGTATGATAAAAATTTAGGAGTCCCAGGAACGACTGCAGTTCGGTTTTAGATGTGGGGCGAGGAGCTTTCTTTATGGCGGTTACTTTGGATTGGGAAGGCTTAATTCCCTCGGGTGTAACCCGGAATCCTAAGAACTCAACCTCCGTTGCAAAGAAAACACACTTGTCTTTCCGCAGTCGCAACCCCGCTCCCTCAAACACCGCCAGTACCTTGTCCAACCTTTTAGCTAGTTCGGTCTCACTCCCCCCCGTTATCAACACGTCATCAAAATAAGGCAAAAACCCCTCCAAACCTTTCAGGAGACGTTCCACGAGCGACTGAAAAAGGCCGGGTGCCGAGTTCACGCCGAACTGTAAACGCGACACCTGGAACGCCCCTTTATGAGTGACTATGGTTTGTGCCGCTGCCGTGGCAGGGGTCACGGGAAGTTGCTGGTAGGCTTGTGCTAGGTCGAGCTTAGCGAAACACTTTCCCCCATTCAGCCTGGCCAGAAGGTGGCTGACCACCGGCACCGGATATGCGTTAGGGCGGATAGCCTTGTTAATTGTACACTTATAATCAGCGCAAATGCGCACCTCCCCGTTTGCCTTTAGTGCTGTTACAATGGGAGTTTCCCACTCCGCGGAATCAACAGGAATAAGAATCCCCTGTCCCACCAGTTTGTCCAGTTCCGCCTCTATTTTGTCCTTGAGTGCGAACGGCACTCTGCGTGGTTTAAGTCTTATCGGGCGGACCTCCGGGTCCAGGTCGAAAGCTACGGGGGGTCCCTTGAACTTTCCAAGTCCTTTTTTAAAAACGGCGGGGTGCGCGTCACACACCGCTTGTATTGGATCTGCTCCCACAGCATGCACCCCCCCTATGAACAAACCCAAAGGCTGAAACCACTGAGTTCCGAGGAGGCTGCAATTTCCCCCTTTGAGAACGACTAGGGGGAGTTCTGCAGAGTGTCTCTTAAATTTCACTTGGAATTTTCCGACCCCCAACACTGGAATGCTGTTCCCTTGAACATCTCGTAGTGTGGACCGCAACGCTTTAAGTTTGGGTCGCACGAGGGGGTCAATTTTCAAGAACTCCCTCTGGGAAATGATAGAATAGGAGGACCCCGAGTCAACTTCCATCCTAATAGGGGCCCCTTGTACTAGTACCTCAACGAAATAACGGGGTTGTCCCGCGGACACGCTGAACACGGGGGCGTCGTCCTCGCTGTCGTCTGAGACGCGGCCCACGCCGTCCTGCTTCCTCGTGGCTCGGCCGCCATCTTTGGACCTCGTCGGACGGTCCGGTCTGGACGAACGGTCTGGTGAATGCTTCCGGGCCTCTTGCCGTTTCCTGCACACTTTAGCGATGTGCCCACGGCGGCCGCAGTTGTGGCACTCGGCTTTCCGGAATGGGCACTTAGCGCGGTCATGGGCCGCCCCGCACCCATCACAGCGGCGCCCCCCTTTTCGGACTTTCCGGACATCCTCGTCGTCGCTGCCTTCCGCAGACGATTTTGAGGTTCGCCGAGTCGCGTGCACCGAATTTCCCGGTTTGCCGTGCACCGAATTTTCTGCCCTGCCGGGCTTCGGACGCCATTCGTGCAGCTCTTGCACCCCTGCATTCGTAGTTTCCGCGGATTCCGCGGCCTCCACGACCTCTTGTAACGTGGGGGGTGGCTCCTTGTTCATCAGGATGCACTGCACCTCCCTGTCCTTCAGGCCGCACAACACGCCATCCCTGAGGGCTAGCTCCAAGTTCTCCCACTTGCAGGGGCTGGCAGCTAACCTCATGGCCGCTACGAAGGCTTCAACCGACTCGTCCGGCGCTTGGACTCGCCTCCAAAACGCGCTCTGAGCGGGAAACATTGCCTTCGAAGGTCGAAACCGCTCACGCAGCAGCTTCATGATGTCATCGGCTTTGAAATCGCTCACCTTCTTCGGTGCGATGATGCTCACCAGCGTTCGCTTGGTTTCTTGCCCAAGCATTCGGGTGAGGATGGCCCTCTTCTTTGCCTCGTCCTTTACGTCGAGCTCTATCAGTGCTCCCTGGAAGTCCATCTCGAAGAGCTCCCAGTCTTGCGGTTTGTTAATGTTGAAACCGCTCTGTGTCCTGGCTCCTTGGGGATCCATTATCCCACCTTCGTCGCCAATTTAGTGTATGAGAACCAAGACACAGGAAAACAGCCAAGGGCTGGTTTAACACAGGTTTATTGCATAGTGGTCAGAGGGAACATGAGGTAATGGCGGATGTACAGCTCTATATATATCGTAGTAAAACATTTGAACGTGGCTCCACAATAGCCCATTGGCTATTGTCCGCGTGACGTCATTGCTGGTCACGCCCTTCTTGTCCAGGTGTAGGTAGTGGCGGGAAACTTCCCGCGCTGTGGCACTTTGATGAGTTTGGACCAAGAGAGCTTGGACGCTCGCTGCTGCCAGCTGGTGGTCATTAGCTCGCGTCCTATTACAGGGTTTATAGTGATACAGCTGAAGGTTACATTGTTACCCGTAGGAAAGGTTACATTGGTTAAGATACATTGTTATCACATGAAGACGGTTACACTATTAGAACACAACAGCCTTAGATTGGGAACATCTGCTCTAAATTATATCAGGCTCAGAGCCAGAGCTTGAAAAAGTAACTTTTTAGATCATGATGTCCTTATTGGCTGAGGAATTATGGGAGTTAAAGATGGGAGTTAAAGTCTGGAAATGAAGCTTTTCCTACCTATAGTCAAGTTTAAGAAACTCCTACCAAGTTGTGGCATTATTCTAATACAACTCCAAATTTATTTATTTCATTTTATTTTTATTTAGAGGCAACTCTAAATTATAGTTATTGCTGACTGGATAACTCAGTGAGTCCTCAGGCGGGGCGGCATCAGCATCTTTTTCAAGCCTTCCAGGGGCTCGGAGGGCGGAGACAGCTGTGGCGGCACCTGCCTCCCATCCCCGGGCCAGGTGGAACGGGTCCCAGGGAGAGGTGAAGGAGTCCTTGGGCAGGGCGTCGTTGGCGTCGTCTGCAAGCCCTCCAGGGGCTCGGAGGGCAGAGACAAGTGTAGTGGCCCCCGCCTCCCATCTACTGGAATGGGTCCCAGGGAGAGGCGAGGGAGTCCTCAGGTGGCTTTTTCAAGCCTTCTGGGGGCTCAGAGGGTAGAGACAGCTGCAGCAGCACCCGCCTCCCATCCCCGAGCCAGGTGGAACGGGTCCCGGGAAGAGGCGAGGGAGTCCACTTCTGTGTACTCATTGCCTAGAAAATCCTGGGGAAAGTGTTGCCACAAGTCAGAACTGACTTAATGGCACAGTTTTATAAGGTAAAGATAAAGGCCACCCTTGTTCAAAAGCCAGTCATATCCAACTCCAGGGTTCAGTGCTCATCTCTGTTTATAGCCAAAGAACCAACACTGCCTGCATCTGCAGATGTTTCTGTGGACATTTGACAGGCATGCCTAGCCACCGGAGTGTCTAGGAATGTTGTTTGCTTTGGTGTCTTGCACGGAAGACAAAGAAGGAGTCGCAGGAAGGACTAACACAGGTTTATTCATTGATGGTCAGTATGAACATGTGGTAATGGCAGAGATACCTCACATTATATACAGTAGTACAATACATTTGAATCTTGCTGCACGGTAGCTCATTGGCTGCTACCGGCGTGACGTCGTCCTGGTCACGTCCATCTTCAGTGGAGGATCAGTAGTAGTTTGCTATTGCGGGGAGTTCCCGCGGCTGCAGGTGATTTGAGGAATGAGAACCATGTGAGTTGAACACTCGCAGCTGCCCTCTATGGGCAGCTTGCTCGCGTTCCTTTAACAGCTGTGCTACATTGTAATTGTGGTCAGGTTACATTCATACATTTCTTAAAGTAGCATTGTACATACATAATATTTGCCTTCCCACGGAAGTGGTCCCTATTTATCTACTTGCAATATCTTGCTAGGTTGGCAGGAGCTGGGGCAGAGACGCACACTCCGTCATGCAGCACTCAGGTCTCAAACTGCTGACCTGCCAACCTTCTTTTCTCTAAATCTGGCATTGGCAGTGGTGCAGCCATCAGCCTTGCTTTGCTCAGTCCATGCTATCATCCTGTAGGGGAAAAGTGGAAAAGCTGTTACTTGACTTATAGCTCCTTAAAGCCACAAGCAGAGCAGCCATGTATCCTCTTTTACAGGTTCAAAGAGCTGCCAGAAAGGACAGTCCTCCTTTTGAAGGTGTCATCTGTTTGAAGGATTGTCCAACACAAGTTGTTCACACACAGGAAGCAGTAGCTAGATAACAGACTTGGGATCTGGTTAGACAACTTAAAAAGTCAATTTCAAAGCTTTTCTTTTATAAAAATTTATTTGTGATCATATAGAATATGCATCAATGTCCATGTCCATAATGAAGCTTTGTAAATCACTTTATTTTCATAGCACTATAACATCACCCCCTAGTGTTGAAACATGAGCTTGTTCCTCAATAAATGCATTTCTAAATATATTGAAGGAAATATACACCAATTTGCCAGGGCAGACACTCAAAATCAATACAATTTAACGCAACACAAATATTTATTTAAAATACTTTTAGGGTCATATAATATGAGCTTATGTGCATGTTGTGTAAACAAATACATTTTAATCAATTTCACCAGTGTAAACTCCAAGACAAATGTGTTGCTTTTAAAATATGTAACCCCACAAGCAAGCACACAACAATTGATTAGATGTTATCTTATATCTGTACCAGGCTTATATATAATTAGCTGAGGGCCCTGCCCTGCCCGGGCAGACCTAATCCTGTGTGAGGGGATGGCCAGGGCCTTTCCCCCTTTCTCGGTTCCCATCCCTTGGAGCCCGTACCTGGTCGAGGACAGGCTCTCTCCTTCATCGCTTCTGGGGGGGGGGGGTTTGGCCGCTGGTGGTACACAGTGCCTGTGTCCAGAGGCCCGCAGGTGGATTGCCATGGCCAGACCTGCCAGCCAGAGTGGCCCCTTTATATCCATCCATGTCTAGATGGTTGTCGTTTGTGTGCTGAGGCAGGAGTTGCCAGCTGGGCCCCCTTTCTCCGGCCTGAGCTGGAGGTCTGCCAGGCTCCTCCAGTGCATCTGGTCCAGAGCGCATCCCGCCAGCAGGGCTGCTGTGGCTCACTGTTTGCAGGTGGGTCAGGCCCTGCTCCCGGCCTTGGGTGGAGGTTTGGCAGGCGCCTCCAGTGCAACGGGGACTGGATGGAGTGCTGGTGGTGGCAGCCGTGGCCCTGACCAGACGCAGTTGGGACCAGGCACAGTGGCAGAGCCTGGCTGGCCTCCAACCAAGGCTGGAGGCTGGAGGCGGAGGCACCAGCCAGTCTCAGCCTTGTGCACCACCGGCAGGGCCGCGGACATGGACGGAGAAGGAGGAGCTGCCCAGGTCTGTTGGTCCAGGCATGGCAGTGCGCTGGAGAGCCTCTGGACATGCCCAGAGGTGGTGGTGTGTCGTCCCACCTGACAGACACATTCCCTACACTCCATCAGCAGGTAACTCCTCTGCCACAGCAACACTGCTGCCCCCCTGCCCCCGGGGATGGTGGTGCAACTGGCAACGGCCCAGACCAGAGCCTGGAAGCCTTGGCAGGAGCAGTATCGGTGGAGGCAATGGAGGAGAACATCTGCCATCGACCACATATGGGTGGGATTTGAGGAGGGGGATAAGGGCCAGACTGTCCCCTCAGACCAGGTTTGGCCCATCTGGGCAAGGCAGGGCCCTCAGCTGTAGCGTGCGCACTGACTGTTGGTTTGTGTATTCGCCCGCCTGCTGTCCCGCCTCCTCCGCATTCAGGTCCTCCTGCCGTATTGGCTGTGGTGTGGCACAAAGGATGGTGGGACTTGTAGTCTATGTGTTTTTTGGTTTTGTGGGGTGCAGGACCCACTCACGGCCTCTGGACCCTCGCGGGGCTGACCTCAGTTACAAAAGGTAGGTGTGTACAGAAAATTACAGGATTGGCTCCAGGGGTTTAGGCACGCCTGCCAGACACGTACGTTACACCTCTTCCTTTTAAGTATAGATAGCATCAGCATCATATGAGAAGTATTTCAGTCCTGCAAAAATAATAGGAATACTTTCTGACTTTGCTTCTGCTGCATATAATTTAGTATATGAAATTTTAAGCAAATCTATTTTCATCTTTTGTTTTTCTTTTTTTTTCTTTTGGTGTGTTATCAGCAGGGAGAGAAAAGGAGCCTGACACCTGCAATAGCTCCCAAGCCATGGATCCACAGGGGCATCAAAACTTAAGGAGTTGCTGCTCAGTCCCAGTGGGCCTTCCTAGAAGATATTTCCCCAATATATTTCGCCCTAGAAGTTTTTGATCCTATCATACTTTACACTGGAGGCAAGCGTTATTCTCCTTCTAGAAGTACACTGCAGAAGCCGCAACTAACAGGGAGTTTTCCATGGCATATTCCCATGCTGCACATCTGCTTTCAAAGCATGACATTTTATATCAGGGGTTCCCAACCTAAGGCCCATGGGCTGGATCCGTCCTGAGGTGCCATTTCATGTGGGCCCTCCACCCCTCCAAAGGCATTCAAGAAACAAAATGGCCACCTCTTTGGAGCTATTGGGACAAAATGACCACCCTCATTGTGCAGGCAGGGCAAAATGGCTGTCCAGCCCTCGAAGTTGATTGAGAGAGCATGACCTGGCCCCTGGCTTGAAAAGGTTGGGAATCCCCTGTTTTATACCATGTAACTGTCTGTTTATTTAAGATCACATTAATACCGTGTTTCTTTTTAAAGTATCTAAGAGTGGTTTGCACTAAAACCAGAAACAATTTACCAGTTGTGGAAAGACATAAAACAGCACTGAAACAATAGTTAACAAAACGTGATTAAAAGTAGGAGAAGCTGACATGTGTGCAATTAAAGAAAAAAATACTAAAAATACCTGGATAAGCACGTTTTTCTTGCCCGCCTAGATTCATTGGGGAGCTGATCCCACCTGACAGAAGGGTATTTTCTGCACGAGGATGAGCCCACCCTAAAGCAGAAAGACCCAGAAGTATGGAACAGCCTGGAGTTGTGTGTAGCTCAGAATGGAACCAGCCGGTTCCTATACTAACAGCTGTTGGTGCTATAAAAAGTATTGCCTTACGAGTTCTATATTTCTTATTTTCTGAGGCCAATATGACAACAACTGTCTGCTAAATCTTCCATTAAGTTACACCTGCTTGATTTATTAGTAGCTTGTAAGGAAAGATCCTATTACCAGAATTGATTATATGCTATTGTGTACGAATCTGGTCTTGCTTGTTTGTACATAAAACTCCAGTTTGATTCAGCAGATTAAATTTAAGACAAGGCTCCAAGGAAGGTGAACAGAAGCTAGTCCAATAAAAGATATCGCTTTACCATCTCTGGCTGTGACTCTACAAACAGGCCGCTGGCAAAGGAAAAGAAAAAAGGTGTCAACTGCATCGGCATTCAATCGTACAGTCTTGCCAAGCTCACACACTGAAAAGATTCATTGTTTTAAATATATATATATATCTGTCAGTCATAGGAACACAACTATTTGAATCTGTAAGCTTTTAAATAAACACATAGTTTTATCGGGAAGCAATGATGAAGTGATCTTCTGTAATTCCCATTGTGTCCAGTGGCACTTACTCATACATAGAACCATAGCCTAATTAAGTTCTGTACTATGTGCATGTCTCCTTTTTTACTCAAGGTAAAGGTCACCCTTGTTCGAAAGCCAGTCATATCTGACTCTAGGGTTCAGTGCTCATCTCTGTTTATAGCCAAAGAGCCAGCGCTGTCTGCGTCTGCAGATGTTTCAGTGGTCATGTGGCAGGCATGACTAGACACCGAAGTGCATGGAATGCTGTTTACCTTTCCACCAAAAGGGTACCTAGTTATCTACTTACAATTTCTTGCTTTTGAACTGCTAGGTTGGCAGGGGCTGGGACAGAGGCGGGAGCTCACTCCGTCATGCAGCACTTGGGTCTTGAACTGTTGACCTGCCACCTTCCAGTCATCAAGTTCAGCATCTTAACCACTAAGCATGTTTTTGGCAGCAATTGGCAGACCAGTAAATGAGCTGGATTCTGTATCTCTGCACATTCACACAGTGTGTTGTTGTCTGCCAGCAGCTCCCACTTGAGCATGTTGGTCTGGCATTTAAGCACTCCAACCCTCAGCCTATTCAGAGTTCTCCAAGTGACATAGGGGAGGTTGAGTTCCTCAGTTATATCCTCTTTTAATGTCATTCCTTGTCCAGTGAGCTCCTTCCTCCATCTTCTAATTTAGTTTTGCTCTTTTGCTCTTGTGTACCCTCAAGAATGTTTGTTCTTGCCATAAAGCTCTTCCTGGACCAAAGCCAGTGGATTTGAGACTCATATCTATTCAGAGGAAGTTGAGGATCATTCTCTTGCTTACTTTTCTCAAAGTCTGCTGCTACTTCTCTCCTTATCTTAGGCGGAGCGATAGCAACAAGAGGGTTTGTTGTTTCTTAGTCGTATAGTCGAGTCCGACCCTTTGCGACCCCATGGACCATCACACACCAGGCACCCCTATCCTCCACCATCCTCCTCAACACTCCCAGTTCTGTGTCAACAAGAGGGTATATTTTCTCAATTGGTGTAGGTTTGAGGCATCCTGTCACTATACACATAGCTTCATTAACAGCAATGTCAACTTGTTTTGTATGAGTGGGTGCGCTCCATACTGAAGCAGCATAGTTTACTGTGGAGGCGCTCAGGGCCAAAGCTGATATACTCAATGTGGATGGTTGAATCCCCCACTTATACTTTGTGAGTTTCCTGATAATGTTGTTTCTTTCATTTCATTTCTTTTACTAACTTTGGCTTTGGTGTTCTGCTTAAAAGAGAGTGTCTTGTCAAGCATCGCAACAAGGTATCTTGGTGCTGAACAATTCTGTAATTGGTTTCCTTGCCACGTAATATCCAACTCAACCCTTGCCTCTCTGGTTCAAAGTTGGAAAGCATATACTTGAGTTGTGCTTGTATTAGGCTTCAAATGATTGTTGTTATAATACTGTCCTAATTCTTCAAGTGCTCCAGTAAGTTTTCCAGCTATCTCATCAAAGCTTGTTCCTTGCACAGCCATTGTGGCGTCATCCGCATAGATGAACATTTTTGTATTGTCAGAAACTTGTTGATCATTTGTATATATATTATAGAGTGTTGGAGACAATATACTTCCTTGGGGCAGTCCATTCTTCTGCAACCTCCATCTGCTGTTCTTTCCATTCATCATCACATATAATTTCCGGTCCTGAAGGAAGCTGCCAATGACCCTAGTAAGGTTGTTATCTTTGGTAAGATATATTTATTTTATGGAGCAGAATCTTATGATTTAGTTTGATGTCAAGCCACAAATAATTCTAAATCTTTGTCATCTTAACAAGTGTCACAGTGCAGAAGTTTCTGTCCCCTTCTGCTACCCACCCACAAGTAACAAATCCCTTAAATCTATGCCTGGCAGAAATTTTATTAGCTTCATACTAACATACAAAAATTCTGGCAGGCTTTAATTTGCAAATGCCATGTTAGTTAAGAAGGATATACATATATGAATAAATAGAAAGACTTAAGTGTAAGCCTCATTTGCAAAATCTTACATGCACACACAAATAAATATAGTAAGATTTTATTTTTTTAAAATTAAAATGTTTCAAATTTTACAAAAAATCCTGCAAGATACTAAAATGCAGAAAAGCAACAGGCTGCTAAAACATTTTATATTGGGGGAAGTTGAAGGTTTTCAAAACTTTCTGTGTAAGCAAGGAAGTCTGCTTTACTTACTTGCCATTTGGGAACTAGTTGTCATGGCTATATGCTATAAAGAAATGTAAAATATACTTACAGAGAAATATATCAGCTCTGAACATATGTTTAAAATTGACTTTTCAATTTAAATGTATCTGGAGATTAACTATTCTCAGTGTGGTGGAAAATCACCTCCACTTTGACATGCTTTAATGAGGGAATGTGCACATAAAAGATGGCAAAAAAAGGAAGGAAGGAAAATAAATTCATTTATGTGTCCTGGAATTCCAATATATCCTAATAATATTTCATCATGATACTTTTCTTCTTTTCAAACTAAGGAGAGTGATTGACAGGCTTCTTGTAATTTATTTTCATTAATTATCGAACATGGCTTAATCAAACTAATTAGCAGAACTACATTCTAATTTTGTTCTTTTGCAATGGAAAAAAAGTCATTGCCCATAATTTGATTTAAAATTAAATTATATCATAATGGTTTCCAGGCAACTATTGATGTTTTGTGTTCTGTGGATTTATGCCCACGCACATGTTTTCCAGAAATGTACAGTTTGGTTTGCTGCTTGCTGTTATTTGACAAGGTCCTCAGCCTTTGCTCAAAGCCATTTTTATTAATGTTACCAGAAAAATTGATACTGGATACAGTTACAACTTCGGTTCGAGTCACTGGTGGAGCCCTTTTCCCAAGAACGAGGAAGCGTTTAATTTAGGCAAAAATTAAAATTGGTTTATTGAAAAGGGGTTTAAGCGTCACTGGCCAGGTGCCGGGAAAAGCCCTATTCTCAACCTTTTTGCCTATTAAAGTGAGCAGCTCTTTTTGGTTCCGATGTCTTGCGTGCAAATGTGCTGAGAGCTCTCCTGACATTTCCTATCAGGAGATTTTTATACCCTCCACCTAAGGGAGCTCAACTAGTTCTACTGCTAGCTAACAAGTTTACAAAACAAGAGATTTACAATGGTGAACAAAAACCCGGCACCAGACTCTTTTGTTACATTAAAAGGTCAATCATACAGAGACAAAACAGGTCAATTACATAGAACAAAAGGTGATGGGTAGAGCAATTGCCCTGGAAATGACAGAGTTCATAGTTTAGCAAATGCAGGTTGTGACATCATTCAGGTGACACCCAATGGGCGCCAGGATTGTAATTTGGCACAAATCAAAAAGTCCAGATTTGAATCCAGGATGCAAAAGGACCAATGACAAAGATGGGCATCCTTCAGACTCCCCTGAAGAGGAGCATTGCTTGAGGCTCTTGGCCAAATTCCATTCCCACCCAGCAACTAATCTATCCTGAGTCAGCCCAAGCACTATCTACAATTGAATACAGGAGGGGTCCCAAAAACAATGAGCATACCAGGTGCAAGAGTAAACAAAACAATACAACAAGTAAACAGAGGAATCAAGGTGGCTTGGGGCAAAATGTGAAGTGATGGCTTCCTGTGGCATTGAGCCTTCCTGGATGCTTGCAGGAGATAGGCTGAGGTGCAAGAAAAGATCCTGATTTGAGATACAAACAGAGCATATTAAAATCAAATTTAAAATATTTTAGAGTCTTTTTTGGGGGACATAATCGATACAGAGCAAAGGAAATATGCATCTTGAATAGAACAGTTCCAGGTATTCGAAAACATTTTTATTAAGTTATCTCACATCCCAGGTATAACTGCCAATGAAATAATATTTATTAGGAGTGAAAGGGGCCAAGTCTGTTGTGTCAACCCTTGCAGTATATACCTTCAAGCGTGTGTGAATGGGTGCATGGTCAGAATGGTGCTTGTGTACACATAAGCCTAATCAATTCTAAACATGTGTGGCAGAATAAAGTGAGTGAAATAAGTTTATTTGAGAGGAATAAAATGGAATAACTTTAATAAAAGGGGATAGAAAGATAGAAATAAAAGACTGGGGGGTGCATTTTCTGAAAATGGGGTTACACTTCCATTTACTTGGAAGTTAATCTGATTGGTTACAGATTTAAACTTAAAGTGTTTAGAGTCCATTCCAGTCAGGGTTCACTAGTCACGCTTTCAAGCAGCTTGAGAAAAAGTGAGATGATATTTCTTCTCAAGGGATTTTATCTATTTCCCTACCCTTAAGTTCCCTCCCTCACAGGCCTCTGTAGCTCTAGTGGTAAGTTATTGCCCTTTCTAGCAAACCTGAATTTGTTCTATGTAAAGTAATTCCAATACTGCTGTCCCTTATGAAGTTATGTATTGTGACCAAATCTTTGTTTTTACACCTTCATCAGATTGCCCAACTGTGCCCATGCATGGACAGGGGGTCTCTGACAACACAGACAGGCAGGCAGAGAGAGAGAGAGACCTCACAGTTATCCTGAGTTGTAAGCAGTGTGCTTTGTCTCTGAATGATACTGCAAAGACCTTGATAGATGCGGAAGTATGCAATTAAATTTTCTTTAGAAACCTATAGGAGCAACTCTGCTGAATAATCTGACCTCCTTTAGCCATGTCAGCTCATAGAAATTCATCACCAAAGTCTTTAGTCCATGATCAAGCCTTTGGTGCAGTCTACCAAGTGTTTGTGTTGTGTGACCACATGTATTGCAGCAGGAATCCCAGTGTCTCTTTTCACAAACTATGCTGAAAACAATGGAGGTTGCACAACAGCAGTTCATACTCCCATTTTATACAATAAAAAGAATGATTAACTTTCTTCCTGGCTGACTTCCAACAATCAGTGAATTACCATACCTGCCAAGTTTTGGATTTGAAAATAGTCGAAATTTTTGGCCACACCCCTCTGTGGGTGAGGCCAAATCTGTGAGCATGGCCAAATATAGCCATGTGACTTGCTGGGCTCTAGTCATGCCTGCCACATGGCCATGAAAATGTCTGCAAACACAGACAGCAATGGCTCTTTGGCTGTAAATGGAGATGAGCACTGCACCCTAGAGTTGGATACGACTGGCAGATTTTACTTTCTTAGGATCAAAGATCACTGCAGATGGTGATTGCAGCCATGAAATAAAAAGGCGACTGATGCTTGGGAAACAAGCTATGAGAAACCTGGGGAACATAGTTAAAAGTAGAGATATCACCTTGCAAACAAAAAATTGCATAGTCAAAGCAATGGTATTCCCGGTGGTAATGTATGGGTGTGAGAGCTGGACCCATTAGGAAAGCTGAGTGCAGAAAAATAGATGCCTTTTGAAATGTGATGTTAGAAATAGGTCGATCCTAGAAGAAATCAACCACGACTGCTCATTAAAGGTCAAATAGTAAAGATGACGCTAAAGTACTTTAGACATCAAATGAGAAAGGAGGACTCACTTGAGAAGGCCTTGATGCTGGGAAAGGTGGAGGACAAAAGAAGGGGGTGGCCAAAAATAAGATGGCTAGATGGTATTGTAGATGCAATGGGCACAAAGCTGTGTGGGCCAAAGAACCCTTCCCTATCTTCTTGGGGGACTTTTGTTTTGTTTTCTTTCTTGTTTACTCATTTTTAATTATTATTTTTCCTGGGAAACAAAGTGCAGAATAGTAAACCAGCCCCCTAGGGTTACCAATTGCTTGCAAGCAGCTTGTCTTAAATGAACTAGCCCTGCACATGGCTAGACACCCCACCCCCAAATTAGGGTGGAGGTGCAAGGGATTAATTCCCCCAAATTAACCGATCTATTTGTTCCTCACTGCAACCAATTGAAGCACCAAACACCTGAGAATGTCAGATCCAGTTTAAGGAAGGGAATTAGTAAAGTAAAAAAGCAACCTCTGTAGTTTCCAAGCCTCCCAGCAGCTGAGGAGTTAATCTCCCTCCAGATGGTTTGTTAGAAGGTGGGGTGCTCTCTCTCTCATATAGTGATCAAGCAACATCCCCCCCTCCCAAGTTAACTCTAGAACAGAAACAAAAGTCTCTCTCTCTTTCTCTCATATAGTGATCAAGCAACATCCCCACTCCCAAGTTAACTCTAGAACAGAAACAAAAGTCTCTCTCTCTCACCCACACCCACACCCACCCACCCACCCACCCACCCACACACACACACACACACACACACACACACACACACACACACACACACACACACACACATAGTGATCAAGCAACATTCCCCCCTCCCAAGCATACCCGTCAAGCATGGCTCCCAAAAATAAGGGAAATTTCTGTGTATGTGCGGGTGCGCGCACACAGAACCCATTTGTGCATGCACAGAACATGTTTGTGCATGTGCAGAACATATTTATGCAAGCGCAGAACACATTTGTGCATGTACAGAACACATTTGCGCATGCACAAATGGGGTCTGTGCATACACAGTAACCCCTTTCCCCACCATTCAAAATACGGGACAGTGGGGGAAAGGGGAGGAATGAGCATTAGAATACAGGAAATCCCGGCCAATATGGAATACTTGACAGATATGCAAAGACTGGGGAAGCGTAGGAGTTCCCTAGCAATCTAACCAATGCTTGGAAACTTGGCAACCATGGCAGACATCCACCCACCCCACCCCCACCCCAAAAGAAAAACACCATATACAGAGGCTTCTCAAGATGCCTCTAGCAATCTGGTAAACCATACAACAGTCAGGGTTTGCCTACACTTCTGAACAATACAATACCCTTCAGGGCAGAGGCTACTGGAAGCCTAGATGCCACCTTCAAACATTTGGCTAAGCTCCAAGGAGCTAGTTTAGATGCATACAAGGGCTGAACAATATAATGGATGAAAACAAGGCCCAACTTAGGTGTAGCATTATTCTGAGGATTTGGAGATTTAGTAAGATGTAACTGACTACCTAAATTGTCAAATATTTTAACAGTGCTTTTTGGTATAGTTGCTATTTATTTCATTAAAAGCTGCCATTTTTAATTGTAAAGTGAAGTTCTGCATTCTTGTTTAAAGAAGACAACTAAGTTCTTCTTTAGCTTTCTGATCTGACCTAGTGTGTTCTCTAAACCTTCTGTGATACTGTCTAACAGAATTAGCTCTACTTATTTTCAAAAGTATAGTAATGTTACTATATTGATTAAGGCTGTTTAGGCTCAAAACCAGCATTGATGAGACCATATACTACTTCCGTAGATGCTCATTCCTGTTGAAGCACCTCTGAAAGCATATTTTTTTTTGTTGCAAAAGAACAACAATATCAACAACAAAGTATATATTGGTTTATATTTTTAAAAGCTCCCTTGCCTCTTTGCAGAATAGTGTTGCCTTATAAGTTACTACTGTAGTGGAAGTATTAAAAAAAACAGCTTTTGCTAACTTAAAACAGAAGTGTTGGCCTGAAACCACAAGACCATTAGGTAAAGGTTAACGTCTCCCTTGCTTGAAAGCCAGTTGTATCCGACTCTAGAGTGTGGTGCTCATTTCAGTTCACAGCCAAAGAGCCAGCACTGTCTGCATCTGCAGACATTTCTGTGCTCATGTGGCAGGCATGACTAGATGCCGGAGTACATGGAACACTATTACCTTTCCCACCAAAGCGGTACCTATTTATCTACTTGCAATTTTTTGCTTTCAAACTGCTAGGTTGGCAGGAGCTAGGACAGAGACAGGAGCTCACTCCGTCATGCAGCACTCAAGTCTCGAACTGCTAACCTATCAACCTTCCAGTCATCAAGTTCAGCATCTTAACCACTAAGCCACCGCAGTCCCACAAGACCCTTGGAAAGGGCAAAAAATAGAGCGAGAGAGAGTTCTGCCCTGGGGACCTAGAAGTGTTGGAAGCCATAGTTGCCCTATTGTGGTTGGGCATGTCATTGGTACATACTGGATTATGCAAACTAATGACAGTTTGTATAATTTGTATTATAAATGTATTTATTGCATAATTTTAATGAAACTCTGTGCAGGATTCTAATTGTGTTGACACTACATCTGGGCTTATATTTAATTTTAAAATTAATATTGCAATGATCAGTTGTTTGAGCAATAAATACCTAATTTAAAATCATGCAGAAAATAAACATATCCCTGTCTACTCCTTTGCTTTTTTAAGAATGTTCTCTTTGCTTTAGCTCTTGGAAGGGATTATTTTGCCTCCTGGCGTATCTGTGAAATTTCCCAAAGCACCTTCTGCCACTTTCCCTTTCTTCAGCTAAATGATATTGCGGCCACAAATGTATTTACTCCCTTTCACACAGGAATCCAGCACGTAGAGATAAGATGGGAGGACACTTAAAAGGACTAAAGATGTTTCAGGCATTGAAAATAACCCATCAAAGCGTTATATATTAATAGGATTGGAAAAGTGCAGATGAAGAGGAAACACAGATAGAAACCTGAGCATGTGATTTCCACAGGGAAAATACAACCAACAGAAAAAGCTACTAGAACAAAATGTTTTGTAAAATAAAGTATCTGTACATATGTAATATCTACTGTGGTATAGTCAATAGAGTGATGGGCTAGGATTCAGGAGGCCTGGGTCCAAATCTCAATTTAGCTATGCAAACTCACTGGCAGCACTCTGTAAATCTCTCGCTTAACTTGAAAGCCCTATTAGGTTCACAATTTTTGTCATTTGTTACATTTATTATTAAATTTAAAAATATATATATTGTTTAGTATTTTCATATCATTATGTTGCAAACCACCCTGAGTAGTGCTTGCCCTACGTAGGGTAGTATATAAATGATAAACAAGCAGATGACTGACTGAATCAATGAAAGGATATACTTGTAAATAATAAGATGTGTTTAGGGAAAGCATTTGTATCACCTTAAGCTGTAATTAAAATATCCGTAGCAGTTGACCTCATATGTGTTTGTGTGTGTGTGTGTGTGTATCTTTACCTATAAGGAGGGACGTTAACCGTTGGACTCCGACATACGTGCCCGCACCCGTCCATACTATCCCATACCAAGTCGCCCGCATTTACCTTTACCCAGCCCTACCATAGCCAAAAGGGTCCAGTCGGCGAGAGTGGGGCAGCCGTCCCACGAAGTCAAACAAAAAAATAAAACTACATAAACAGAGGTTTAGTGATATTGGAATTATGAATAGAGGAATGAAATGGTATTAGGTTAGGGGACGTTTTATTCTGTTTAAAAAGGAAAATTTTTGTATTGAGTGCTTATTTTGTATTTTATTTTGTTATGTGTTATGTATTGTATTGTATTGTATTGTATTGTATTGTATTGTATTGTATTGTATTGTAACTTTTTTTTTCTTTCGAAAAATTTATTGAAAATAAAAATTTATAAAAAAAACTACATTTCCCAGCCTCCTTCATGCTGCACCAATGAGGCTGAAGGGCGCAAGCGTGGAGAAGGCTGGGCAGCTGGCGCGGCGGTTTTTTAAAAAATTGCACCGGGGAAAAGCCCAACCCAACCCGCTGCCAAAAAAAGTAAGTGGGGCAGGAGAGTGGTGGGGGGGGAGGAATGGCCCCGGGAACCCCACTGCCACACCACCACCTTGCCCCCCTCCCTGCCTCCCTTACCTTTTGCTGGCTGCCCCGTCCCCCCGGCATGGCTTTCTCCACTGGAACGAGCACCGGACTGTCCTCCATCCCGGCCGGCATCGAAGCCTCAATGCCCGCAGGGACAAAGGCCAGACCAAGGCTGCGCCTGGGGAAATGGGCCAGCCACCAAAAGGTAAGGGAACCGGCCAGGGAACCATTCCGCCCACCCACCTCGCCCACCCCAGTCGCTGTCCACCCGCCCTTACCTTTTGGTGGCTGCCCCTTTCCCCAGCGCAGCCACCTATTTGCTTTTAATGGGGATGGGGGCAAAGTTCCCCACCACCCGCTGAAAGCAAACCAATTCCCCGGTAAGCAAAGACAGCGAACGGAGCTCCGGTCACTGTCTTTACTTCCCAAGGAAGTGTTTCACTTTCAGCAAAGACAGCAAACTGAGCTCCGGTCACCGTCTTTACTTCCTGAGGAAGTATTTCGCTTTCAAGCGGGGGGAGGGCGGGGAGCGAAGCCACTGGTTCCTTCACCACCCCACCACACTCTTTGAAAGCAAACCAATTCCCCAGGAAGCAAAGAGCCCTGTCCGCTGTCTTTGCTTACCAGGGAATTCCCCCCTGCCCCCGCCACCAGGGTCCCCACGGTCTGGCCAGTGAAGCCAGACCACGGGAACCCACCACCACCATCGCCACCGCTCCTGCCACAGCCGCCACAGCCGCCGGGGTTACCATGGCCTGGCCAGTGAGGCCAGGCTGTGGGAAACCCTTCCCCCGCCCCACACACCCACACACCCACACACACCACGGGAAATCCTCCCACACACACCCCCACACACACACACCATGGGAAACCCTCCGCCCCACCCACCCCACACACACACACCACATGAAACCCTCCCCCCTGCCCCCCACACACACTGTGGAAAACCCTCCCCCCACCCCTGCCCCCCACACATGACAAACCTTCCCTCCTGACTCACCTGCAAGCAGCCTCAGCAGGTAGCCTCCACCCTCCTCTCCTGTCTCCTCTGTCTGTCTGTCTCCTGTCTCCTCCCTCATTCTAACTCACTAACCCCCTCTGGTGGTCTACTCTAACTATCTGTCACTCTCTCTTTCTCTTTCTCTTTCTCTCTCTCTCTCTCTCTCACACACACACACACACTGCTTCTCTCTCTCTCACACACACACACACACGCGATACTCCTGCCTTGCCAGGAATTTGTAATGTGTGTTTTGGTGGTTGGAGTGGTATTTTATGTGGGGTGGTGGTTTTGCACACCCAAAACCACCCCTAACCACTAACACACACATTAAAAATGCCCAGCAAGGCTGGGCAAATTATGCTAGTATATATATATAATTGCAGCAAGCAAGAACTATTATAGTGATGGTTTAGATAGGCATGTGGTGAATGATTGACTTCCCTTTTTTGCACATAACAATATAGAGGAGAAAACTAGTATGTGCTTAACCTGAATAGGTATAAAAATAACAAACAAATAAAATAAATAAAAACAGTATAGAAATGCCGAGAAGCTGTTTAGGTTTGCTTAAGAAATTTCCTTCCATTTGAATTGGGTCAATCTAGGCAGGGTATTCCAAGAAATAACTTTCTTAGGCCCTGAATAACATGTAGACAGGACAGAGCTATTAGTGGAATTTCTGCATTTTTAAAATGCAGGCTTTTTAAAAAAAAACATACACACACACACAAACCAACATGGAGTTAGTAGGGACAAACCTACAAATAAACAAAGGCAAAACTTCCACAGACTTATCCACCTATCCTTAACTATACAGTCCTTCATAATTTCTAGGATAGGTTCAGTAACCTCTACTACAAATGCAAATATGGTTTATGAAAAATTATTTTGTGCAATGTGTATTACAGTACTCAGTTCAGATGTAATAGCAGACCATGATTATTTTACATGATTCAATATTGATTAATTTGATCAGGGGAGGAGCATCAGAATGCCTAGACTTGTCCGCTTCTTCCATCCATGCCCTCTTTCTATCACAAAGGAGAATATTTTTCCGAAAGGCATGACAGTAAAATCTCTCCTAGGCAGGTCAGTGCCAATGGCTTCGCAACCTGATGGCACACAGGATAAGATCAGTATACCAAGAGAAAGGTGACAGAGATTGAACTTGAAGAAGTACCAATGTCACAACATCCTCCAGAGCTAGCATCAAATTCTCATCATGACCAGCAAAGATATACGGCAGAGGTTTCCAACCTTTTCAAGCTGGGGGCCGAGTCATGTTCTCTCACTCAGCTCCGAGGGCTGGGTGGCCTGCCTGCATGATGGGATGGCCATTTTGTTCCAACAGCTTCAAAGGGGTGGCCCTTTTGTTTCTTGAATGCCCTTGGAGGGTGGGAGACTACATGAAATGGTGCCACGGGGTGGATCCAGCCCATGGACCTTAAGTTGGGAACCCCTGATGTACGGTATCCTTGTTCCACCCATAGCTGTCAAGTATCCCTTATTGGCCAGGAAAACCCCTTATTTTACCCTCTTTCCTGCCGTCATCCCTTATTAATTAGACTGCAATGCCCTATTGCCACCATTGGAGGGAAGCACAGGATAAGCATAGCTGTCAAGTATCCCGTATTTGCCTGGAAATTTCCCTTATTTCCAAATCCAAAACTTGACAGGTATGGTTCCAATCGCCTCACAAAGTTGTTACTAATGAATCAGGCAGCAACCTGGGAGGAAATTGAACAGATACCAGCAGATACAGTGAAGCTACAAGAGAAGAGATAAATGAATTACGACCAAACTACTACCAGGGAAGAAAGCCATTCAGTGCAAATGGGTGTTCAAGATTAAATGGGTGCAAGATTAGTCGCAAAAGAAGAAGCACAAAGAAGATTTTGATGAAACCTTTGCACCTGTTGTCAAGCACACCACTACAAGAATACTTCAGAGTGTAACAACCTCCAATGAGATCCAAATCAAGCACTTAGATTGCGATCCATTTCTAAATGGAGAGATTGCAGAGGAACTGTACATTGAATAGCAACCCGGTTTCATTAAGCAGACACATCTTAATTTAGTCCACAAGTTAAAGAAAGGCCTGAATTGTCTGGAACAAACTGCTTGGACCTGGAATTAGAAATTGCAGAAGATTTCACTTTGTCTCCCAGGAGAAGAGCCAGCCCTGTGTGGTCATAGGCAAGCTGTGCCGTCCTAGGACATCACCCAGAAGAAGGGAATAGCAAACCACTTCTGTATATTTTCTACCTAGAAAACCCTGGAAAGGATCACTGTGAGTCAAAATTGACTTGACAACATGCTATTATTATTGCAGCTTGCTTTACACAGAGAGACAATATTTTCAGTGAATAATAAAGATGAGTTTTTGCTTTATTGTCTTTTTTCAAACAATGATTTTGGCTTTTGTAGTTCTTATGCAGTTGTATATTACTTATCTCCTATAGGCCAGAGGGTGAGAGATATAAGGAATATCACAGGACACAGAGCAGCTTCATTTGTAAATATGAGTGAAAATTTGCTTGCATTGCGAACGAGAGAGACATAACATAGATATATAATAAAGTAAAGCTTAATCTGTAAGGAATGTTTCATCATCAACATAATTATAATTAAATTTCCAGTCATTTTGAATCAGCAAATTCGGTCCGTGATTTGTAGGCCTTGCACATTCTTCAGAGTGCACTGCTCAAAAACAAGTCTACAGTTGCAAGCAATGAGAACATGAAACGACAGTCCTCTGAAAGCCCAGAGTTGCTATGTGAGGAAGTGGTTAATTCTAGTCTTGCCTTCGGGCAGTGATGATTCTCAAAATATCACATTTTAACAAGCAATCCTTGGCAAATATATAAAGCTTCCAGGCATTTTGCCAAGGGGTTTACCAAAAGGTCATACTGCAGGCATTGCCTGTCCAATGCTACTTATTCCTGAAGGAGTACATATGGCAGGTTGGGTTTCGATACCCAGAGCTTCACATGGGCGTCCCCTGAGCAGAGTTTCTCCAGAAAAAATCCTTTCAACCCAAAGTAATCTCTGACATAAAATTATTATTATTATTATTATTATTATTATTATTATTATTATTATTATTATTATTATTATTATTATTATTATTATTATTATTATTATTATTATTATTATTATTATTATTATTATTATTATTATTATTATTTGAAGGCAAAGGGTTAGAGGTTTTGATATCTCCCCACCCAATGCATGTTTATATGGAAACAAATCCCAGGTATGTTTCATAAACCTTACTTACAGTTAAGTGCAACTGGGACCCCATCTTTTAAAAAGGAGGACAGAACTTTGGTTTTCAACCCAAAACTGAAAAGTATTCATCATTATATTTTTAAAATGAGAATGCATGCCATGGAATATAGTTAGGTAATTGTGCATTCTGCTGTATGAGCATGCTTCCACTGAGGAGGATTCCTAGATTGTACAGTCAAAAGGCATGATACAGCTCTTGCATCTTTCCCTCCTCCACAGGCTTTTTCTGATAGAGTAAAAAGATGGAAGATGTGATAGTGGGTCAATTACAATGAAAGAGAGTGGGATCTGGATTTCCCCCTAAGATTCCATTAAAGCAATCACACTTATATACTGCCCCATAGCACTTAGTGTACTCCCTAAGGCAGAGGTTGTCAACCTATGGCCTGTGGACCATATCCATCCCACAGCACCAAATAATCTGGCCCCTGCCTTCACTCCAGTCACCCTCATGGCTGGAATCAGCTGCGGACTCATTTACGGCTGTCATAAATGCATTTATGACAGCCGTAAATGAGTCCGCAGCCATCATAAACATGTTTACAACAGCTGTAAACAGTAGGGTGACAACCAGCCCAGCCCCCTCAACTGTTTGAGGGAGTGTGACCCAGCCCCGACTTGAAAAGTTTGAGAACACCTGCTCTAGGCAATTCACATGTTAACTAGCATTTTGCCCCAAACATGCTGGGTATTCATTTTACTGACATCGGAATGATGGAAGGCTGAGTCAACCATGAGTCCTAGTCAGGATCAAACTCACAACCTTTTGGTTGCAGTACAGCAGTTTAGCCACTTCACCACTAGGGCTCCATTAATGAGGCTGTGATGATTATACCTTAAATGCCTTGCCTATAAGTACCCTTTAACCTATTCAGTCTGGATTTGCCGTTTTGATCTCATTTGTTCATCTTTCTGGCAGTCCAGGGTATCCACAAAGCTCTTTTCTAGCACTATGAATCGTTTTTTTCACTGTTCAGCTTTCTTCACTGTCAAAACTTCATACCCATAAATGGTGATTAGAAATTCAAAAGAATGAATGGTCTTGATCTGGGTCTCCAGTAACACATTCTTACATATGATGATCTTTTCTAATTCCTTCACTGCTGGTTTGTGCTTTAAAAGTTGTTATCTTTAGCGTGATCTATTTTATCTCTCATTTTATTGATACTTTCATCCACACTGATCCAAGTTTTTTTCTCCAGTGAAAAGGGTCCACAGTTGTCTTTGGATTGCTATTACTTCAAGACTAACTGCTATATTTAATGATAGCTTTCATGATGGATCAAGTCCACTTTTCCAGCCATAAGAGTCAGACTTCATAGCAATGATTTATACACAGCTCCATGATCAGGTGGGGATACAGAAGCACACAATGGTTGGTTAGGATATTAGATAGAATTGCAGATCCACTTGGTAGTGGCAGAAGATCCCTGATATTCAGATTTATTTCTGTGAAGCATTGTTAGATCCTTCTCGTTCCCCCCAGGTGCAAAACCTTTGGCACATAATTTGGTACAAACCAAGCTGAACCAAAAGTGATCCAAATAGGGAGCTATGTGCCTATGTAGACAACCTCTTAATCTTCTGATTTCTTTGGCTGCAATCTTCGTTTGGATTGATGATTGACCCAAGGTATGCAAACTCTTTAACAATATCAGTTTCTTCATTGTCAACATTAATGTTGTGTAGTTCTTCTGTAGTCATTGTTTTTCTGTTAATGTTTAATGTTAGCCCTGCTTTTGCACTTCCTTCGTTCAGTCTCATTAACAGTCATTTCAAGTCATTGCTGTTTTCTGCCAGTAAGATAATATTATCTTCATATATTAAATTATTAATGTTTCTTTCACCAATTTTCACTCCTAAATCATCTCAATCTAGCTTGGCCTTCATTATGAAGTGTTCCACATAGAGGTTGAACAGATAAGGGGAACAGATATAGGAAACCATTTTCTCTCTCCATATTCTGTCCCAATTGTAGCTTATTGTCCAGGATACAGGTTACCTATAAGGACAATCAAGTACAGCTGTTTCTTTTAGAACAACCCTGGTACAATTTAAGACTTCACTGTTATCTATAAAGCACAGATTGACCTCTTTTTTGAAATTTTTTTTTGGTGTGTTCCACTAGCCCAGGGGTTCCCAACCTAAGGCCAGTGGGCCTGATCCAGCCCACAGTGCCATTTTATGTGTTTCCCTCCAAGGGCATTCAAGAAACAAAGTATCCACCCCTTTGAAGCTGTTGGGACAAAATGGCCACCCCCATCATGCAGGCAGGGCAAAATGGCTGTCTGGCCCTCGAAGCTGACTGAGAGAGCATGACCCAGCCTCCAGCTTGAAAAGGTTGGGAACCCCTGCACTAGCCCAATAAACTTGATGTTCATACAGTCACTGTATGTCTGGAGCATCCTTTCCTACCTAAAATGTTTGTCATGGAAGCAGAGAGGAACTGGACGACCCTCAGGTTGTGAGCAATACCTAGCAAAGAAGATTGGGCTACAACAATCTGACAATCTTCAGCCTGACAGGCATTAGCTGAGACTGTAATTTTCTTCCTGTGTTGCTTCCTCTCTGCTTTCTGCTGCCTGCCTCTTTCCTCCTTTCCTGCCAGATCAGGAACTGATAATGCAGAGGAGGCTTGCTAAATTAAGTGTGCCAGTCAAGCAGCAGCTTGCATATTGTTTATGCAGCCCATCATATGCTGGGTACAAGTTGAATGTACAATCACTTTGTGCAAACTGCATTGCAGGTGGCTGAAGAAATTCTCACAGCAGTTTTGTCTTCAGAGATTCTTCTAATCATAAGGTCTGCAGTGTACACTCAGAACCAGTTTCAGGACCAGTTGATCAGGCATCTCTTCTTTTTTATATAGGTGCATTTTTAACACTTATCCCAATAACAAGCAAAGAAATCGCCAATTGGAGCTTTTCTCCCATATTGCTAATTTCTGTATAAAGCCATGATGGCTAACATTGGCACTCCAGATGTTATTGGACTTCAATTCCCAGAAGCCCAAGCCCCCTGTGAATCCACACAAATGGGTTTACTGTGATTCATATGGCCTGCGCTGCCCTCGTTGCTCCTGGAAGCGGAAGTAAAACATGCCCGTACGGGTGCATTTTACTTCCACTTCCGGGAGTGACGAGGGTAGCGTGGGCTGGATGAATCACAGTAAACCCATCTGTGTGGATTCACAGGGTGCTTGTGTTTCTGGGAATTGAAGTCAAATAACATCTGGAGTGCCAGGGTTCGCCATCACGGGTATAAAGGGTAGGGGATGGAGTGGAGTGGCTAGTTGGGTTGTTTTTCACATTAATACCATAATCACAAAGGTGATGCTTAAAGCTCCCTTCCCTATGTGCCATGTTTCTTAGGACAGTCATCTCTTTTTAACTTATTGTTTGTGAATGTGTCACCCCTCCCACCAGCCTGTACTAGGCAGTTTTCTAATACAGTACGTTATTTCTGGTAGCAACTTTCTGTCTGGTGTTTAGACAATATTTTCAGTAGGTCAGTGTTCAGTGCAGAATGATACCCAGGGCCGCCATCAGAAATTTCTGGGCCCCATACTGAGCAATCCTGTTGCCCCACCACACACAGAGTAATGTCACAGTTATGGCCAGCGGCAGCAGGGGCTCTGTCAGCTCCGGGCCCTTTACGGCAGTACTGGTAGTACTGCCCTGATGGTGGCCCTGATGATACCTAAATACTTTAGGGTAGGGCAATGTTCCAAAATCTTGCCTTCCAAACTGGCTCGGAGTTTCCCATCTGCTTCTTTGTTCTGTGAAAAGACAGAGGAAGTGAAATTAATTTTAATTAACTTTGTCTGATCATCACTGAATCACTTAGATTAAATGTTTTAAAATAGTTCATTTGCCTTGAGCATGTTGTTCAGTCGCCTTGTGCATAGCACCGCTCAAAAAACTGCCCACAGCCACGGTTTCAATCAGTAAGTACTTCACACAAAGGCAAATATATTTTTTTAAAAAAAAAATCAATTTAAGTGATTTCATATATCAGTGATTGGCTGGCAAACTCAAAAGAAGTTATTACTTTCACCCCCTGCCCCTCAACAGAGGAGCAGCAGAAGTCTTCAGTTTGCCACTTCATGATAACTGAAATTGACAATAGAAGAAGTCTTCAAAACTGCAAGGCTCAACCTTATCCATTCCCAGAGATTACACATGCTGGGGTGGCCTAAACTAGAGTGGATCTACCTGCACACAAAAAATAGAATTCCCTGACAGGAGCTCAAAAAAGAGCTCTGTGAGGCTAGATCGATCCACTCACTTTGTGAGGATTCTGTAAAAATAAGCGTACATACCTGCCCACAAATGCCCATCTTATAAAGTCTACTGTCTGATGTGAGATGCCAAGAGTTTTGGAAGTGGTGAATAAATTACTACTGCTTCTTGTTCTGTCACATCCAAAACTGAATATTGGCAATCCTCATGGTGATCAGCCATGAAGACTGTCCTGAGAATACAATGCAGTGGCCTTTCATCTGCCTTCTGCATCGCATGACCCCTGCACCACTGATCCAGTTCTGTGAGTCACCTTCTGGTCCTTTTGGCACACAAAGTCCTCATCGGCCCCAGGCTAGTATTGATGAAGCTGCTGCCCTCCAACAAGATGGATTCAAGTGGGATTTAATCTACTTGCGGACCCTCATCCTTCCCTGTGGACTTTGGCACCCAAGGCCATTAGTCCTCAGGGTTGTCAGGTTAGTTAACCACCACCAAACACTTGGTGTTGAGTTGCTGGCAGTATGGTCTACTATTCTATTACCATAGCAAGATAACCTGGAGTAT
This sequence comes from Bradypodion ventrale, assembly GCA_035047345.1. Lineage (NCBI taxonomy): Eukaryota > Metazoa > Chordata > Lepidosauria > Squamata > Chamaeleonidae > Bradypodion > Bradypodion ventrale. Next base: position 192,298,566 of record JAWDJE010000005.1, read on the forward strand.
AACCTGGCCAGACACTACTGCTTTACTCTAAATCCCAATGCACTGGTCCAAGTATTTTTCTTCAGAGTTCTTAAGAAAGACTGCTGAAACATGTAGCAAGAGGAGCAATGTTTGATCCCTGCAGCAATTGTTATGCTCATTACAAATGTAATGAGGCCATGAGATTATGTCTCATTTTTCCTGAATTCAGGATCAAGTAATTTTGTTATCTGAGGCAAAGGACAAGGCATCTTTCCACAGAAACTGACTGGGTTGCAAGTTGGGTCTTACCTCAGTATAGGTGGTATTATCTTCTATTGCATCTGTAAGCAGTTGAAGAGGTTGAAACAGATCATGTAGCTGACGTGTTTTCTCCATTGGAAAGGAATGCTCAAGGGATTTAGGGAAATGTCCATGAAACAACTGCTTCCTCTCTTTAACATCTGCCCCCTGAGGCAGTTTCCTTATTTTGCTTCATGAAACCTGCCTGGATTTTAGCCAAAGCAGACACCGCGACTTTTAATGTGATATATTTTCCCTGCTTGAACTCCAGACCTTTTGTTAATTTAATGGGAAGCCAGGGCTGCATTTAGCCAGTTGTAGCAGATTGCCCACCTACACTCATATCTGGATGGGAAATCCCTTAACACACTGGTATATGCATTTGTAGTCTCTTAAGATTGATTTTGTAATTTTGAAAATGTGTAATTTTTGTGATATGTTGTGAGGCCGCCCTGAGTCGGCCTTGTGCTGAGTAGGGCTGGGTACAAATTAAATTGATTGATTGATTACTGGAATGCTTCCTACATGGAGATACCCTTGAAACTGGTACAGAAAATCCAATGGGTCCAAAACACAGTGGCCAGACTTCTTAGTGGAACTTGTAAGTATGATTATCTATCTCCAGTTCTGGCCCACCTGCATAAATTACCTGTTACATTCCATACCGTGTTCAAGGTCTTGGTATTTACATACAAAGTCCTACACATGTTAGCACCTTGCTACCTTGCAGAGCAACTTTCCTACAGAAATTCTACCTGGAGTATGAGATCCTCTCAAGGCCATTTGTTAAGGGTGGTCACATAGTGAAGTAAAGAAAAGTGATAGTGTGAACAGAACCCCTTACTCTGGAATGAACGCTGTGTGTTGGGTAAATAACCTGACTCCCTAAAGGGGTCAATGGCTATGGGCAAGGAAGCCCCTTTAGGTGGGGTGATGGTCCCCTCAGTGGAGGAAATGCCACTGGAAACACCATATTGGGCCCAATGGCAAAAAGAGCAGAGGAGGATTCTTAACCATCATGGAGGTGGAAGAGGCCATGCCAGATGGACTGACTGTGAAGGTGCACCTTGTCCATATCATCAAGGCTGTGGCAGTCCATTGCAGTCACGGTGTTAAATCTTGCATGTCTCATTTCATATGTGCCACAGGAGATGGCTCTGAGATCATAGTGTGTAGGTCACTTCATGGCAAGCTCTCGTACAAGACACTTGTGATATTCCCAGTTGTGTTCCACTTCTAAATCAAGGGCTCGGTTTGAAGTTCAATTTAGCTTGCAGAAGATATTATAGCTGTTTATTTATATGATGCATACGATTTAAAAAAAAACTAAAGTAAAATAATACTTGTGGTAATTGTCTGTATCAATTTTTATCAGCTTTGATCTTCGACCTTAGCAGTTACCACAAATAGAAATGAAGTGCAATTTTTTGACCTTATCAATATTTTGTAGTAATTGAATGAAGACAAAAATATTGAAAGAGTTCATATCGCCATGAAGTATGACTAGTTTCATACCACCTTTCTCATTCGGACAACAGATGCTAACAGAGCACAGATCAAACACGTGCTCAGATTGCTCTTTTACATATTTCAAGCAGTCTAACAATTTTAGTGACTTTTGTTATACTTCTGGAGAATCTCAATTTTATAGTTCTCAAGGAAGGCTTGAGAAGATTCTGGTATCCCACATTTTCCTGAAGGACATAGTCTTGGGCTGATATTTTTAATCTAATATGACAAAGGGGGTGAATTTATCCCCCATCATACTTGGTTAAAAACGCCACCTGCCCCACAGGGTGTTTTATTATATTTTAAAGTTGCATATTGCTGTATTTTTAGTTGTACTGTACTTGATTTTAAAAAAATCATTTTATAAGTTATCTTGGGACTTGGGACTGAGGGAAAGAAATGCAGTGAATGACATCTGATCCTACTCTGTAAATCAGGGGTGTCCATATGTGCATGTTTTACTTCCACTTCCAGGAGCAACGAGGGCTTCATGAGCTGGATGAATTGGCATTGGGAACTGGATCCGAGCCCCAGGCCATAGTGACCAGCTCCCTGAACCACATGACCGACCTATGGCTTGAAAGGTTTGTGCACCCCTGCTGTAAATGGTGGAGTCCCTGAAGACCTGTTGTGAATAGTTTACAATGTACGGTGAGAATAGCAGCCCTGGTATTTTTCTTGAACCTGATAACATGCTGGGTACAGCTCTTGTGGAGGGGCCCAGAGCACCATTAGTCCAATTTATGATGTCATATTGGATTGATGTTGCCTGAGGATGTGGACAAAACATTTGAGAGTACCCCTGTACAGCAAGCTTGCAGATTCCCCCAGATAGACTCAACCGGAGAGAGGAAAGTTGCCAGCTTGTGCATTCAGCACCCTTAAAGTTCTTCATTTTAAGCCATCCCCAGGCATATTATAAAGCAGGGCTCCCAGTTTGTGCAGAGGCAACTGAATTTGAGTAGAATGTTCTTCTTTTCAATACCATCCTTCAGCCCTGTGTCTTCAGCATTTCAAAGAGAAGTCAATATGCCCCAACAAATTAGTTCCAATAATGCTTTAGGCTAGTGATGGTGAACCTTTTAGAGATCAAGTGCACAAACTCATCAGGCTGCCATCTGTGCCACAGAGGGACAGGGTGAACTCTGTGCTGGAAGGAGGGAGGAAATGCTCCCATTAGGCTGATGGGCAGAGGAGTGGAGTGAACTCTGTGCTGGAGAGAAGGGAGGAAACACTCCCATTGGGCTGAACTCTGTGCTGAGGGAAGGAGGAAGTGTTCCCATTGGGCGGCTGGGCAGAGGGGTGGGGTGAACTCTGTGCTGGGGCAACGGTGCACATGCCTACCGAGAGGGATCTGAGTGCCCTCTCTGGCATGCATACCATTAGTTTACCACCACTGCTTTAGGCAAACCACGATAGTTAATTTTCAACTTCACCATTTTTAGTATAAATAGGGAATGGGAGAAAGTTCATAGTTCATATTTGCTTTGCCTCTATGTTAAATTTACAGTAGGTTGATAATTAATATCCATTGAAATGTTTACCCAAACAATTCATGTTAAATGCTTAGCTTTTGAAGGTAATGTGAAAAACCAACGTGTCTTAATTAAAAACTCTAATTGCTAATTTGAGTTCATCATTATTATGCAAGTGATATGTTCACATTTATCTTATTCACAGAGGGCACATAAAAAGCCTACGGTAAAATAGTAGGCAATTACTTATCATGCACATTAATCTCTGGTCAAAGCTGCTGATTAATTACATTCAGATACGTGCTGTGCAGAAGCCCTGGGCCCACTCACCCAGCCGAGGATAACATATTTTTATAGAATGAGGGAGTTGATAAAAACATCAGCCACCAGCAAAGACTTTGTTTATTTGTTTTACATTTCCATTTATGGGAGATCAGAGCTTTCTCGCCAAGTTTTATACCTCTAATCTATACTTATAAATCCAAGCGTTAACCATTGGAATTTGACAAAGGCTCCCACACCCATCCACACTATACTGTAACGAGCCTCCTGCACTCACCCGAACCCGATCCAGAGGTAACTGTTGGGTTGAGAAATGCGCCAGTGGGGCAAGAGCCCCACCAACGCAAACAAAGAAAAAGGACTTCAATTCCCAACATTCTTTGTGCTGCACCGCGCCACAGCCAATCAGGCTGAGAGGCACGAGGAAAAAGAACATTGGGAAATGTGTCGCAGCCAATTAAAATCGAGCCGCAGGAAAAAACCACTGCATGAGTGCAAACCACAAACGCAAAACTACAAGTCCCAGCGCCCGGCGCTCCCTGAATGCACAGAACGCTGAGAAAGCCGGCGCATGAAAAATAAACTTACAAAAAGCAACGGGAGCGCAAGTCCCCAGCAGGCAGACTCAGCACCTCACAGCCACACAAAATAAAAAGCCACAAAACGCCATCGTGAGACACCAGCCGTCCTTCTTTCCTGGATCAATGGGGAGAAAAGAGACTCCCTCTCCTCCACGCTACCCTGCCGAAGACACAGTGAGACTACCACCAGCCTCAAGTAAAGTTGAGCCGGGGTGGAACCCCCCCCCCCCCAAAAAAAAAAAACAGGCAGCACTTCATCAGGGGAAGCACCCTCCCTGGCGGATGACTGGCTGATGCCTTTGTACTTCCGAATACAAAAACAACAGCCAGCAATCCACAAGGAAGAGCCCCACCCCTTACGGATTGCTGCCTGCCAATCTCCGGTTAGGTAAGCCGGGAGAAAAAGGAGACAGAGAGGAGAGAACTATCATTAGGCAGAGAAAGCTCTTCTCTGCCTCCTCCTTCTTCTTCCCCAACCATCCTAACAAACCTTCCCGAGAGAAAAACGGGCTGACTGCCTCCTCCCTCCTTTTCCCCCTATTGCTGCATCTAAACCAAAATTCAAAGCAGCAATGGGGAAAGAGGAACCAACAGGCAGCCCGTTCTTCACACTACAGTAAACAACAAAAACAAACACAAAATTATTAAAAAATAATAAACCAAAAATAAATCAATAATTAAAAAAATTAATATACAAAAAATAAACCACAAAATACACAAACAAAAACATCCACAATGACACAAAACCACATACAAAACACCTAACTACAACACATACAAAAAACAAAAATTACACAAACAAACAAAAACTAATTACACAAATAAACAACAACGAAATAAAACAAATTAAACACAACCAGAATAGCCAAACCAATTAAACAAACCTAAAACTAAACCAAAACAAAAAAGAACAAACAGAAACACCTCCCAGCCCACCACCAAAAAAGCAAAACAAAGAAAAACCCCAGAAGAAAGAAAACCAGACAACTCACCAGCACGTCCTCCCTCCACGACGACCGGAACAGAAATGAAAAAACAAAGACTACTTACCGGAAGAAGCCCCACCCAGAGGCCAGGAGAGAAAAAACAGTGAAACTAAAACAGAACCACTAGCAGCCCCACCTGCAGGGCAGAATAATAAAAACAACTCAAAAAGACACAACAGCTCCACCTAGAGGCCACAAGAGTAAAAACAAGTCAAAAACATACCAATAAATCACAATTTTACACAAATCACAAACATATGTAAAAAAAACTAAAATAAAAATATTTATAACATCCTGTGTTGAGTTTTAACTCAAATAAAAACCCAAAACACTTAAACACAGTTTAAAAACATTGAATGTAAAAAAACATGTACTTTCACATTTTTAAAATTATTACAAAAATTTTGTAAAATTATTACAAAAATTAGTACAACTATTAAAAAAACCCCACAAACTAAAATATTATTTGGTTAAGTAAAACAATTTGAAAAAATTATATCATCCTTTGTTCTTTTTTTCATCCACAAAAAAAACCCCAAAAGCTGATCACATTTTATAACAGCCCGGCATCATCAGGCAATCTCTGCTAGTCACTTATAAATAGTATTAATCCCTGTTATACATACTCCCAATATATCTAGATGAAAGAAAAGGTAAAGAAAGCCCTTTCTTGAAAGCAAGTCATAGCTGACTCTAGGGGGTGGTACTCATCTCCATTTACAGCCCAAGAGTCAGTGCATCTGCAGATGTTTCCCCTGGTCATGTGGCAGGCATGACAAGATACCGGAGCACATGGAATAATGTTATCTTCCCAAACACACACACACACACACATAATGTGTGTGTGTATATATATATATAAGGGACTGCAGTGGCTTATATATATTTTAGGGAGTGAGATGGTTTGGGGGATTGGGATTGGGCATCGTTGAAGTATACTTTCACCTTTTTCATGTTTCTTTTGCTTTATTAATCTAAATCATCCCCAACCTGGGGTGTTTTAGACAAGGAAAATGGTTCTGGGGTTTAAAGCATTGCCATCTTTGCAAAATATCCAAGGGGGAGGGGTGAATAAAGGATGACATCCTTGTGCTGTATTTTGACCAGATTAGTGGCTCCTTGCCACATATCTGCAATTAATATGCAAAAAGGAAGGAAGATGTGTCCAAAAGAGGCAAAGCAGGAATATTTGTAGCTACAGTGCTATTCAGGAAGCCGCCAGCTTGGCAACAGTTGGTATAGCAAAAAGAAGGAACTGGCAAAGTAGGAGACTGGCAGATGAAATCCCGACAAAAGCCAAATTTTCTTCTGGAACCTCCAAAATCACTCCAAAGTCTCTCCTGGAAACTCCAATCACTGAGACTTGAAAAGGGTTCAGATCAGCCTTCACTGGGCAATTGAGAACAGTTTTGCATCTAGGAACGTCAAGAGTATACCTATAATGGGACTGAGAGGAAGTCCTCCTCTGAATATCTTAAAATCTGAGTAGGCTCATGTGGGAAGACACACTCATTGACTCAAGCCCTACAAGACAGGAAGAGGTAATGACCAGCATCAGTAAAGGACGCCAGCAAATATTTAGGCACAAATTAGATTAGATGGTATTTGCACTAGTTAGAAATGTGCTCTGGTCCCTCTGATCTTGGTAGCAATTGAATAAAGATGCATAGATTGATGTCAGGGTCACCCTGTCCCCCTTTGGAGTCACTTTGACCTGATTCTTTTCCATGCCAGAAATGGGGACATGCAAATAGCTATGACCTGGTTGGAGGTGAAATAGTACCATCTGGCAGGATTATTTGCTCACCTCCAAGGCAGAAAACATAAGAAAAAAGAGGATTTTGGAAAGTGCTGTTATGAACTTTGGCAGTGATAATCCTGCTTCAATAAGAGAAACTGACATGTGTGCGCGCACGTGCGTGTGCATGCATGCGTGTGTGTGAGAAAGAGAAAGAGATATCGTAAAGTAAATTTCTGACATTGCCACTCAAAACCCTTATAAGATTGCAGTTTGCAAATTCAAATGCAAATGTATGTCGTCCTAGCAGTGTCAGTAAGTCTTAAGAAAAGAAACACTAAATAAAGAGTCTAGTCAATCAGGTACCTTGACAGAGGACTACAATTTCATACTGCTGATTTTAAAAGTGCAGAGAGTGCTGATACAGCCGGATGGACTCAGAAACCCTCCCAAATAAAATGTTAACATTCTTTTAAGCAATAGCTTGGTTCACAAGGTAATTAGCAGTTTGCCCCCAACAAGCAGGGTACTCATTTTACAGACCTTGGGAGGATGGAAGACTGAGTCAACCTGGATCCCGTTAGGATCAAACTAAGACTGTAGTGTATGAAGTATTGCCTATAACAATTACAACTTAACAAAACCAAACTCCACGATAATCAAACTAACCCCAAACAGGGATCTTTGGTCATTACTGTTGTAAATAGCCACATTGATCATATGTTATTACTGGTTGTAAATAGCACACTGATTTGCAAACCTCTCTGTTATGCCAACCAACCATTGTGTGCCTCTGTACCTGATACCTATAAATTGATACCATGAAAACTCACTCTTCTGTCGGACGAAGTGGACTTGATCCACAAAAGCTAACATTGAGGAGTTAGTCTTTAAGATGTCACAACGTTTTTGTCTTTTTTGTTTTGTTTTGTTTACTCTCTGATATGCTAGCACAGACTAACACAGCTACCACTTCAAAAATTTCTGCTATATTTTCATGTCTACTTCCTCAGATATTAAAGCAGCTGTAGTGCTGTTCAGCCTTATTCAATTGTTCAATGACATCTAGTGGTCAATAGTGGAATTCAAAATACTGTACCACACAATGTCCTTTAGACTCAGTTCTGTTGTGTTGATTCACGTGAACTAGTATTGATCATATATCTCTTCAAGATGAAAAATACATTCATGTGGCAATGGTTGCAAATGTTGTATATTTCCACGTGGGACTTGCTTACTTGTAAACAAGTAAATGAGTGCTCTATTAGCCTCCAATATAATTTATGCTTATCTAACAATAAATCCGCTGAACTAAATGAGATGTATTTCTGCATAAACATGCATAGGATTGAGCTGTTTTAGGCACTCAGTTTAACCTTAGCAAGCCAATTAACTTCAAAATATATTTCAACAACAGCCATTTGCACCAAAGTATTAATCTGTCAATTAACACAAGAGTTAATGAATCTGGCCCAGCACCATCTACCAAGGCCCAAGTTTGTCTCAGGTTCCATGGCATTTTCATTCCAAATAACTAACTTTACACAAATTAGTTGTGTCAATCACAGATGCCTAGGGGATACTTTTTGAGTACACAAACTCATCATATTTTCTCACATATATGCAAGAGAACAGAAGCAAAAGCTATGATAAAAGACAGTCTGGGAATAAGGCTATAGTATAGACTATTCTGGATGGGATTGTATTCCTGAAGAATTAGATTTGTACCTTGGGGAAGATCTTGGAGCCCGCATTGCTGCTAAAAAACATGTAGTGATTGTGGCCAGGAGTGCCGTTGCCAAGCTATGACTGGTGCACCAAGTCTTCCTCTTCCTGATATAAATTTAGTTACAATGGTCCATGCATTAATTACTTCCTAGTTAGACAAGTGTAATGTGCTTTACATCAGGCTGCCCTTCTTTGGAAGCTTCCGCTAGTGCAAAATGCAGCAAACAGATGGTTGTCTGAAGAACATTTCAAAGAACATGTAACACTAATCTTGAAACAACAGCACCGGGCAGCTTCGGACCTCCATTCAAGGCATTGTCTTTGCTCTATAAAACTCTAAATAGCTAGAAATAGATATCTTAAAGCAGGGGTTCCCAATGTTTTCCCGCCACAAGAAACATTTCCCTCCCCCGAAACTCAGTTGTACGGTCCGGAGGCATGGTTGCTCCCAGTGCTTACTTTTTCAGCAGCAGCGGTGGGCACAATTGATCCATTTTTTTGGCTGCTTGGGCAGCATCCACTGCTTCCCACGGTGGCAGGAGGGTTTTTTGGAGCATTTTTGCCCTGTTTCTGGAATTTTTTACTGTGTTTCCACAGCTAAAATGTGGGTTTGGGCACTTCTGGTGGTGGTGGGAGCTTCTGATGTGCCTGAGTTCCCAACACGGAACCCAGAAATGGCCAAACACTGCATTTTACCTGCCGAAATGTGGTGAAAAATTCCAGAAATGGAGCGAAAATGCTCCAGAAGTCCTCCAGCCACCGTGGAAAACAGCAGAGGCTGCCAAAGCAGCTGAAAAATTGAGCAATTGCACCCACCCCCGGCTGCCACACAAACCAGACATTTTCAGGAATTCAGCTTCTTGTTGCTTCATTTTTCAGATACTTAATACTTGTGCTTGATGTGGCCATGTGGTTCCTCCTGGAATGACAGGATGGTCACTATCTATTGTAATGCAGCAGATTTTCTGATGCCTTGGTACTGAAGACTGAAGCACAAGCAAGTGAGTGAGTGAGCAAGCGAGCAAGTATGCCCACTGTTACAGAAAAGCAACTGAAAGGAACCAGTGAGGGAGGGGAAGCATGTCAATGGCACAGTTATTGCTAGCACGGGCACGTCCTGGCATTTGCCCAGGCAGGCCAGATGGCATAGCCTGTGCTGGGCCTTTACTGAGCAATTTGAATGCATAACAAGGCTTTAGACTCCATCCACCCAAGCATGACACTTCAGTGTTATTATTTTCATGAAGTGGTACATCATGTGATTGTTACAAGAACTTGTCTGCTGGTGTGAATAGACCAGGTATGCCCTTTGTCCTCAGTAGACTCTTCATTTGTACCAGTAAATAGTTTTTGCAAAGGTAGAACAAGGGACAGTTTAAGAAATCTGTTATAACTTGCACCAGCTGTATTAAATGCAAAAGAGTTAACTAAGGAATATGAGGTGTACTGCTAACACTGGGACAATGAATAGGGAAAGTAGCCACATGATCTATCCCTAGAAAAAAATGAAATATCTGGTTTGCTTAATATCTTTGTTGCATGATACCAACTCCCAACTCTTTCTGCCTCTGGTTTTGTAGCCACTTTCACCCTTTGCTATTTTGGAGCGGGGCGACCAAGCGGAGTGAGAAGCTAACAGGAGCAGACTGTTAGCAGACTGGCAACCTCTGTCCTTTTCAAAACACATCTCTGCCACCATCGCCCCCTTTAAAATCATGCAGAATGGGAGAGGGAAGATCTTCAAAAGTTCTTGGTAGATGATCGAATGGTGGCACTCAATTTAAGAAACATAAATTCCCTCCATGTATAAGGATTTAAGCAAAAGTATCAAAAGCAAATTATTAAAATTATTAAGCAAATGAATTAAAAGTCGTGGTGGCTTAGTGGTTTAAGACACTGAGCTGGCCAACCAGAAGATTGGCAGGTCAGCAATTTAAGACCTGAGTGCTGCATGACCGGCCGGAGGGTTGGGGCTATAGGGGTGCCTTTACGCATTGTATTTGGGGGTTGGGGAAGGGACAGAGAGCTGCCCCATTGTATTGTATTGTTCTCTTTATTCTAGTACTTGTACTGTATATGGATTTTGACTGTGAAAATTGACCTGACACTGATATGTAACTTTGTAACCTATATCTATAATTTGTATTTCTACTGTACATTCCGCATTTGGGGGCTGGGGAAGGGACAGAGAGCCGCCTCATTGTATTGTATCATTCTCTTTACTATCGTACTTGTACTGTAACTGTATATGGGCTTTGACTGTGGAAATTGACTTGTTACTGATATGTAGGAATCGGGGCCACTGGGGGCCGGAAGGTCCCGGAGGAGGACTGATCAAGTAACGACACGAGACAAGCTGCTGGATCGATCAGACACTTTATTGGTCAAAGGCAGAATCATTTATAGGGAAAAAGTGCAACGGTGGCAAACTGTCCTCTGGCAAGGCATTACCTCATGCGTTGACACATGTTAATGGGAAAACCTTCAAAGGGGAAGTCAATTAGCTCGGGTAAACAGGGAACAAGATTGACCATTGTCTTGGGGCTTAGGCAGGGGTAAACATGGCTTGTTTGCACCAGGGATTTCCCCAAACCGGGAGATGAGTCATTATGGTTCATGAATCAGCTATCTGCTTACTCGGCAGAGTCGCGGGTCAGGTCACCTTAATTGGGTGAATCAAGCCCTATACTTTTATTCACCCCCCTTAATTTGGCGACCGGTGAGCCCACTGGTCGGGAGCCTGTCTCACCGCAGTGGTCTCTGGTCTATTCCGTGCCCTGTGGGGCACGGGGAATCCATATCTCCCCTTTATTTTCTATTTAAGAACCTGACCGGCGACCTTACGCAAGATAGGCATCAGCTGTTGAGCTGGGATGACGTCACGGGATTTCCCTCTGGGGCGGCACTTGGAGATCAGCGAGGGAATACACTGAGCAAAGCAACAGAGCGTAATGCCTAGTATGGCTATTCCCACCACTATCTGAAGCATCGTCTGTAGCCACCCCCAGGGGATCCACGACCACATCCAATTCCATAGGGAACCCCACCAGGCTCCCCACGCGGAGCCTTCCGTAATGCCTGCAACAATGGAATGCAGGTTCTTGATCTGGTTTTGTATTTTCCGGGAGTTGTCAGTAAGGTTAAAACAGCACATCCCATGGACAGATTCGCACCCTAGGTGGTGCAATAAGAGGAGGTAGTCGATAGCCGCTCGATTATCAAGAACAGCTTGGCGGAGTTCCACTTGCTCTTGATTGAGGAGCGCTATCGCTGAGGAGGTATGATTGATGGTTTTTGCTAAACCGCAGGCCAAATGACCAATTCTCCGTGCGTTGCCGGTGGCCAACCCCGGCACGCCGATCAAACTGACGGATAGGGAAACATACTCAGCGGGACTCATTACTCTGATGCTGCTGTCACAAGAGCTGTCTAACTGGGTTGTGCGTGTGTGCCGAATGAGCGGGGAAACATTCACATGGGATACATTTGTGTCACTAGAACGTGGGGCAATCATGTCCCTGGTAGGGAGTACAAGTGTCAAGCGACTAATGCAACACATTGAGTCCGACAGATTGGCTGGGATGTAGTTCCAGGTGTGCTGGTTGCAGGTAAAGAACCACCCTGAGGGCAGGGTGACATGAGCGTACAATGAGATGAGGGTCTCCGGTTTATTGCAAGTCCAGTTGCCAACGCCAGGGTCAATACAGCGGCGCCGTGCCTGACCGTCTGCGGTGCAACCGGTCATGCGGGTACAGGCGGCGCCCGGGCTGACCGCCACCCGAGGGGTATGGAGGGTGGCTGCATCAGCCGGCAAGGTTGGGGTAAGTTGCTGTCCCCCCCAGCGTGCATATGCCGAGAAGGCGGTAGGAGAGTGAGGGGCAAAGGATGCTTTTCGCAACCAGGCACTGTCCTCGGTGTGCTCGTCCGGAGTATGGCACACCGGGATGAGACAGGTGCTGAGCATGGATGCAGAACCAACGTCCTGCTGTAAGCAAAAATCGGACTGGTTGACGAGACCCGCCAACCTTTCCCACAAGTTGTACTGCATTCGTGTAGACAGGTCTTCACCAGGCGACAAACCGTCGGCCTGGATTGAGGCTGCCTGGGCGCCTCCCCCCAAAAGCAGGGAGAGGGCCAGGACTATGGAGATCGCCACGGTGTTGGCGTGAATCCGGGCCAAGACTGCTGCTGTGAGGTTCTCCGGCGTCGGTTCCTTCCCCTCGCGCTGGACGGCGTCCTGAGCGTCATGGCAAAGAACCTTGACCATCCCCCAGGTGACTTTGGGGATCGGCTGTCGCCTCCTCCGACGGATCCTCTCGTGCAGGGTGAGGTCCTTTATCTCCGGTATCGGACTCGGGTCGGTCTGGTTCCACGCCATGCGGTTCCGTGTGGGGTTTGACACACCGAGCTGGGATCCAGATGACACCTGTAGGAGACATAACTGCAGCATACCCTCTCCCCCAGGTGATGAGCGGCACCGGCCCCTTCCAAGTGGGGTCCGGTGGCACTCGGTACCGGACCATTGGTCGCGGGAGAGCTTCCGAACGGCGGAAATGCCTCTCCTGCGGCGTGCAGTCCGAAAAAACATTAAGGTGATTGTATGTGAACAAAACCTTGTTTAAGCAAAACTGTGCTGCTCCTTGTGACTTGGGGAGGGCAGGAGGTTCCCCCCTTTCTATTTGTTTGTCAAGATAGGACTTTAGCGTCCGATTGACACGCTCTACAATCGCCTGCCCTTGCGGATTGTAGGGAATTCCAAAAGTGTGCTTGATGTCCCAAGTCGCCATGAAGGCGGCCAACTGCCTAGAGCAGTAGGACGGTGCGTTATCCGTTTTCACGTGCCGTGGCTTGCCCATCGCCGCGATGCAGGAAAGGAGGTGCTGCTCCACGTGGGTAGCCGTCTCTCCTTTCTGCGCCGTGGCCCAAACAAACTGGGAAAAGGTATCAATGCAGACGTGCATGTATTGCCATCTGCCAAACTGCGGCACATGCGTGACGTCCATCTGCCATACCTGGTTGGCCTCAGTCCCCCGTGGGTTGACCCCCCACGAGGGCCCCCCCGGCGCCCCTGCGCAATGCTGGCAAGAGCGGACTATACCCTGGGCTTGAGAAAGCGGCAGATTGAACTGTCTGGCGAGTGCTTTGGCATTTTGGTGAAAAAATGCATGACTTTGGATTGGAGTAGTGAAAACTCCCAAAACTGAACGTTGCTGAATTTCCTTTGCGGCCGCGTCCGCTCTGCTATTGCCCGCGGAAATCGGACCCGGTAGGTCTTGGTGACTTCGGATGTGGGCAATATAAAGCGGCTCCGTGCGGTTTCGCAAATGAAATTGAGCGGTGAGAAACAGACTTAGTAAATTCTTGTCTATCGCGGGAGTGATGTAAGCTCCCGGTAGACTGTGCAACAAATTCCTTACGTACAGGCTGTCAGTAATAATATTCAAACGCTCCTGGGCGAAGGTGCGCAAGGCAAGGTTCACGGCTGCCAACTCTGCCCGCTGAGCGGACTTCTGTGGAAGAGTTAGCAGCGTGTGCCAAGCTTCGCCCTCCTGCCAGGTCAAAACACCATAGGTGCGACCTCCGTCTGTGAAAACTGTCCTGGCCCCCTGAAGCGGGACCAGCGAGAGCAATTCGAACAAGCTGACTGTTCCTGTCTGTAGGGAAACGAGTCTAGGGTCCCTGGGCAAGTGGTACGCTAAACTCCCAGTGAAACCTTCCAAGGCTATCGGAAGCGAGTCACCTAGCTGCATTAACTGGTGAATTTGTTCCTTGGTGAAAGGAACCACAATTTTGGCCAAATCATTTCCTGAAATGTCCCTAGCTCTCAGCCTGCCGCGGTAAATCACCGCGGAAACCAGCTCTTGGGGCGGAACGATGTTCCGTGGTGATGTGTTAGGCAAATAAACCCACTCCACAATTTTCGCTCCCTTCTCTGAGTCTACGCCTAACGCCCCAGTGAACATGGACCCTGACCGTACGATGTACAAATTCAGGATCGGGGCGTAAGGCCCCTGGGCGATCCTATCCACCCACCTCTGGCTGAGAACTTGGTTCACTTTCTCGAGCGCCAAGCGCGCGTCTCGAGAGATTTTTATCCGGTCTGCCGGCTGCTTACCTAAAGTTAGCAGCGAGAAGAGCGGCTTTAAGAGATCCGTATCCAATCGGAAATACGGTCTGGCCCAATTAATATTCCCTAAAATCTGCTGTAACTCTACCAGGGTGACTGAGTCCTGTAAAGCTATCTGGGGTAAAACCGGTGCGGCAAAAGAACGGAGAAGCCGATGACCCAAGTATGAAAAGGGCTCGGTTTTCTGCACCTTCTCTGGGGCTATGAGTAGACCCTTGTCCCCCAGGCTGGCCTGGAGGTCAGAAAACACTGCGCTGCCGAGTTGCGGCAACGCCACTAAGATATCATCCATGAAATGACACACAATAGCTTTAGGGTAAAGGCTTCGAAACTTTGCCAGCGCGTTGTGAACATAAATTTGGCACAGGGTGGGCGAATTGAGCATGCCCTGTGGCAAAAATTTCCACGCGTAACGCTGCGTGGGCTCTCCGTGGTTCACAACCGGCACTGTAAAGGCGAACCTTTCCCGGTCCCGGGGGTCTAAGGGGATTGTATAGAAGCAATCCTTGAGATCTACAACTAGAATCTCCCACCCCTCGGGAATCATATTTGGATTCGGGATGCCGCATTGAAGCGGACCCATGGGCTGAATACATTTATTGATCTCTCTGAGATCGTGGAGGAGTCGCCACTTCCCCGACTTCTTCTTAATTACAAAAACTGGCGAGTTCCAGGGACTGGTGGACTGCTCTATATGTCCTGCGTCTAGCTGTTCCTTCACTAGCTGCTTTAGGGCAACTAGTTTCTCTCCCACAACCGGCCATTGTTCTACCCAGACCGGAGTATCGGTGAGCCATTTAAGTGGCAACGCCATTACCCGAAGGTAAGGGTGGCACCGTACTGCTGGAGAATGTCTCGCCCCCAAAGGTTGACGTGCACGTCAAGAATGTGCGGCCGAACTACCGCCGTGCCGTCAGCCCCTGGGATGGTGACTTCTACCCAATCTCTGCTCCTAAACGCTTCCTGAACACCACCTACCCCCCACACATCGGAGACCGGCTCAATGGCCCACTCCCTCGGCCACTGGCTCCTACTTATCACGGATACGTCAGCTCCGGTATCGAGGAGGCCTGAGAACACCCTTTTGTTCAAAAATACCTCGATAACGGGGCGCTGCTTCCACTCAATGTTGGTCTCCACTGTCGCTAAGACCTGGCATCCTTGCACTGCCTCAACCGCGCTCAAGCGGCCTGCTGAGCCGGGCTCTGAGCTGTCACTGAGCCTCCCCTGGCTGCCTGCTGGCGAGTGACAAGGAACCATGATCAGTTGCGCTAAGGAATCTCCCTTGTGAATGGTCTGGGGCAGGTGTGTCCAGAGTTGGACCTGGAGAACGCCTGAAAAATTCGAGTCAACGACTCCTGGAATTATGAAAATTCCGCGTGCTCCAGCTACACTACGGGGCAAAACTAAACCTAAAAAGCCTCCGGGCATGGGACCCATGTACTGGGAATCGACCAGATAGACGGTGCCTGGCAGGTCGCATGTAACGTCTGCCTGACAAGTCAAATCTAGCCCTGTGCTACCCTTGGGGCTGGCCTGTGCCCTCGTAGTGCCTGGAATATGCCTGGAACCTAGTCCAGCTCTGGGAAGTCCGGATTCTGGGGAATGAGAGAAGTCTCTGTTTGGACTGGGGCCAGAGACATGCCCGCGTTCCGGTTTCCCGAACTCGGACAAAACTTGGCCCAATGATAGCCTTTCTTGCACTTTGGACATGGGGTTTTCGGGGCTGTGGACTGGCTGGACCTTTGTCCGCCTCCCTTTGATCGGCATTCTTTAGCGAAGTGCCCGACCTTGCCACAAGTGTAACAAGTTCCCCTGGTCTTTCCCTTGGGGTGAGATCTCTTTCCCCCCTGCACTGCTGCCGCCAGCAGACTCATCTTGTAGGAGTCCGTGCCGACGTCGGAACAGGCTCTAATCATGTCCGTCAGTGTCAGGTCAGGACGATTGCCTAGGGACTGCAAAATCCTACGGCAGTCCAAGTTGGCATTGTCCTTGGCTAACTTGATCATGAGCTCTTGCTGGGCTTGCTCATTGTCAATCTGCCTGGTGATGGCTTCCTCCAGGCGATTGATGAAGTCCATGTAGGGTTCCTGGGCTCCCTGCTTGATAGCGGTATAATTCTTAGCCGCTTTGCCAGATGCTGGGATCTTGAAGTACGCCCTATAGGCGGCTTCAGCGGACATTTCGAGAGTGGCGAGAGGCAAGTTGATTTGGGCGTTAATGGCCTCAAAGGCACCTGAGCCATATAGCTGCTCAGCGATTACCGCGCCTCCCATTCTCGCGGCTCTGGCCTGTGCCTCGAGCCGGTACTCGCTGTCCCAGATCATGTACTGGCTAGGGGTTAGCATCATCCTCATGACGGCTTTCCAGTCGTGAGGAATCCACATGGTGGTCTCGCACGCTTGCTGAAGCGTGCCCCTAGTAAAACGACTTTGGAGCCCTGTCTCTGAGATTGCTTTCCGTAAAGCCATGAGAAGCTTATACGGGACTGGGGAATGCACTACCTGTTGCGCGCCTGTGAGCGCGTCCATCTCTAAGCGGATGGGACAAATCTGTCTAAGCTCAGCTAGTTGTTCTGCTGACAATTCCCCCTTCTTGAGCTCTATCTCTGCTGTGCGCTGAAGGGCACTCTTTACAACTAGGGAAGCTGGCGCTGTCAGAGGAACGCCTGCGCTCCTCATTCCTTGCGTTCCTTCGGTGACGTCTGCAGCTGTCACCGGGGGAAGGCTTCCCTCGCTGCTCTGCTGATAGCTGAATGACGGACAGAGCGCCGTGGGCGCAGCCGGGTGGACTGGCCGGCCTGAGGGCTCTTCTAACGGGGGTTCTAGGGCCTCTGTCCGGGCTGGCTCGATCTGCTCTAAGAGCCTTCTACACTTTTTCCATGTGCTGACTACCCTGCCGGGCGCTTTGGGGGGTTGCTGGATGCAGTCTCCTATCTGATCCCAGAGCTTCAAGGTTAACGTACCTACTTCTGGGTAAAGTAGGCAGTGTCCCCTGAGGTACGCCAAAAGTCTCGCTAGCTCTCCGCTGTGAAATCGCAACTTAAAAACCCTGGCCAGGATTCTGAACTCTTCCTCACGAGTTCTTTGGCTAGCGGACGGACTTGGTCTATGAGAGCAAGTCCCCATATTACCTGTGATGGGTCCTCGAAGTTTCCTTCTCGGGCCGAGAGTCGACGCGTCCTTTTACAGGTAACAGTTCTGGCGACGAGTGTCTGGGGTAGCTGTCGGAGCGTGGATCTTCCTGTCCCGGGCCCTCGGCGGCCACTGCAATGTCAGGGGCTCACAGCCTGCCCTGACCGGAACGCGTTTTTCCCTTCGCGAACCTCCCCAAAGCCGGGAAAAAGGTAGGTAGGAAAGTCTCTTGGGAATGCCTCGCCGCGGCCACTCCTCTGTCCGGCTGGCTGCCGACCAGAGTGCCGCGCAGTCCTCCGGGACAACGGGTCGCGGTTCAGGCGTTGAACCGGACCGCGTGGATCGTTACTCACGAGTAGACCTCTCCGGGGTCCTCTTACTCACGAGTAGCATCACGTCTCGGGGTCACCAGATGTAGGAATCGGGGCCACTGGGGGCCGGAAGGTCCCGGAGGAGGACTGATCAAGTAACGACACGAGACAAGCTGCTGGATCGATCAGACACTTTATTGGTCAAAGGCAGAATCATTTATAGGGAAAAAGTGCAACGGTGGCAAACTGTCCTCTGGCAAGGCATTACCTCATGCGTTGACACATGTTAATGGGAAAACCTTCAAAGGGGAAGTCAATTAGCTCGGGTAAACAGGGAACAAGATTGACCATTGTCTTGGGGCTTAGGCAGGGGTAAACATGGCTTGTTTGCACCAGGGATTTCCCCAAACCGGGAGATGAGTCATTATGGTTCATGAATCAGCTATCTGCTTACTCGGCAGAGTCGCGGGTCAGGTCACCTTAATTGGGTGAATCAAGCCCTATACTTTTATTCACCCCCCTTAATTTGGCGACCGGTGAGCCCACTGGTCGGGAGCCTGTCTCACCGCAGTGGTCTCTGGTCTATTCCGTGCCCTGTGGGGCACGGGGAATCCATACTGATATGTAACTTTGTAACATGTATTTATAATTTCTATTCCTATTGTATATTCTCTAGTGTAAGCCATCCTGAGTCACACTTTTGTTGAGTAGGGCGGGATATAAATCTAATGAATGAATGAATGAATGACAGAGTGAGGTCTTGCTATCTGTCCCAGCTCCTGCCAACCTAGCAGTTCAAAAGCAAGAAATTGCACATAGATGAATAGGTACTGCTTTGGCAGGAAACAGCATTCTGTGCACTTTGGCATCTAGTCATGCCTACCGCATGACCATGGAAACATCTGCAGATGCAGAGACAGTGCCTTTGGCTGTAGTTGGGGCTGAGCACCTGCTCCTAGAGTTGGAAATTAACCCTGACTGTTCCCTGGAAGGACAAATATTGAAACTGAAGCTCAGGTACTTTGGACACCAAATGAAAAGAGAGAACTCACTGAAGAAGCCCCTGATGCTAGGAAAGATTGAAGGCAAAAGGAGAAGGGGGCAGCAGAGGATCAGATGGTTAGACAGCATAGTTGATGCAGAGGGTGTAGATCTGGATGGACTATGGAGAATGGCAGATGACAGAGGAGCCTGGCGTGCTGTGGTCCATGGAGTCGCAAAGGATCGGACTCGACTGTGCGACTGAATGGCAAGATCTGACCATTGCCTTAGGAGCAGCACAAAGACCTCTTTGCAGGTGTGAAAGACTATTACAGTCACGAGGAAAAGCTTCCTCCTTTGGCATTAGAATTTTCTCTGGGCAAATTCAATTTGTTATGGTATTTCTAATGGAAAATTGAAAAAAAACTAAAGAAACAAAGGGGGCAATCAGACATGTATATAACTGGCTATTTGGCTAATGTTTGGTATGATTTGATTTGTCCTCTTTTCTGGTGAACACATATGTTTTAAGAGCAACCTATCCTGACCATTTTGCAAACTATTCTAGTCCTTTCTGGCACAGCACTAAGGCTGCCGTTTTACTTGGTGCAAATGGGAGCACTTTTGATTATCCTATTCTACAGTCTGTGCGGTTGCGTAATTTGCTCCCAAATAGAGCTGTGGGAGGTGTTCTCTTCTGTATTATATTCAGTGGGTTGTGACAGTAGAAAGGATGGTGGAGAAACCTCCCTCTCTATTTTCTTCTTTACACAGTTTTTAAAAATATTCTTGTGACGAAATGCTATTTCAGATGTAAGAGAATATCCATGCTAGGTTGATGTATTGCTACAGTGCAGTGCCACTGTTGTGTATATAACCAAATGCAATGTGAATGAATCGGATCTAGCAATCCTCCATGTAACCAAGTGTAATGTGAATGAATTGGATCTAGCGATCCTCCATGCTCCCCCTCTTTTTCTAAAGGTACCATCCTCTCCCTTGTGAATACCCCTTTGTATAATTACAGTGTATGCATGTAAGTCGTCTGCCACTCACATAGAGTTCAGCTGCCAGCGATAGCGCAGCTGAATGAGCTCAGCTCACGTGGCTCCAATCACCCAATCAGTGATTAGCGCGGGAAACCTTCCCGCCACAGATGAGCCACGCCAGGTATGTAGTACGTCAGAATTACGTCACTGATACGGTAACCAATGGGCGCCTTCGGGCAAAATTCAAATGTACTGTACGATATATAAGGAGCTGCGTCTCTGCCATTACCTCATGTTCAGATTGACTACACTGCAATAAAGATGTGTTTGACCCCCTGACTGCTGCCTATCTGCAAACATCAAAGCCACTAACTAAATGAAACCAAAAAGGGACATTGCCACAGGCTATGAAATGCAAGCTGCAACAAAATGGGCAGTGTCTGTCTGTCTGTCTGTCTGTCTGTCTGTCTGTCTGTCTGTGTCAATATTCACAAGGGGAAGAGATTGGAACAATCCACTGTCCAGGTCAGCATTTCCCAAACTATGTTCTGCAGAATACTGGTGGACTTCAATTCCCAGAAGCCTAAGCACTGGCTGATCAGTGCTTTGGGGAATTGTTGTGTATTGAGCCACAATTGCAAGAGGAAAATGGCAATTTCCTGCCATCCAAATTAGGAGCTGAAAGTGTGTTGTGTTCTAAGGGTTTTACCTCCCACATGGATTACAATGTATCTGAACCAATGTAACCTTGCCTATAGCAACAATGTAACCTTCAGCTGTATCATATGAACCCTGCATTAGGACGCGAGCTAATGTCCACCAGCTGGCAGCAGCGAGCGTCCAAGCTCTCTTGGTCCGAACTCATCAAAGGCAACAGCGCGGGAAGCTTTCCCGCCACTACCTACACCTGGACAAGAAGGGCGTGACTCGCAATGACGTCACGCAGGCAGTAGCCAATGGGCTACCATGGCACCACGTTCAAATGTATTACTACTGTATATAAAGAGCTATCGATCCGCCATTACCTCATGTTCCCTCTGTCCACGATGCAATAAACCTGAGTTAACCCAGCCCGAGGCTGTGTCCTGTGTCTTGGTTTGCATACACTAAATTGGCGACGAAGGTGGGATCATGGATTCCCAAAGCGCCAGGACACAGAGCGGGTTCAATATTACCAAGCCGCAAGACTGGACCATCTTTAACATGGATTTCAAGGCGGCATTGGTGGAACTCAAAGTCAAAGACGACGAGGAAAGGAAGAGGGCCATCCTCACCCGAATGCTGGGTGTAGAGACCAAGCGGACGCTGGTGGGCATGATCGAACCGAAGACGTTGGACGACTTCAAAACCGACGACATACTGAAGTTGCTGCGTGAGCGTTTCCAACCCTCGAAGGCAATGTTTCCCGCTAGGAGTGCGTTTTGGAGGCGAGTCCAAGCGCCGGATGAGTCGGTAGAGGCTTTCGTGGAGGCCCTGAGGGTAGCCGCCGTTCCCTGCAAGTGGGACAACCTGGAGATGATCATGAGGGACGTCGTGCTGTGTGGCCTGAAGGACAAGGAAGTGCAGCGCCGCCTGATGAACAGGGAGCCGCCACCCATGCTGGCCGAGGTCGTAGAGACCGCGGAATCCGCGGAGTCCACGAATGCGGGAGTGGACGAAATACACGAGTGGCGCGAGTGGCGTCCTAGGGCCAGCAAAGCGGAAAGCTCGGTGCGTGGCAAGTCAGGACAGCCGGTGCACGCAACCCGACGAACCTCGAGATCCTCTACAGATGGCAGCGACGGCGAAGAGGTACAGAAGGTCCGGAAAGGGGGGCGCCGCTGCGATGGTTGTGGGGCGGCCCACGAGCGTGCGAAGTGCCCTTTCAGGAAAGCCGAATGTTACAGCTGTGGCCGGCGCGGGCACATCGCCAGGGCATGCAGAAATCGGAGAGAGGGCCGGAGGCAGTCGAAAGACCGTTCGGCCAGACCGGACCGTCCAGCGAGACCCCAAGATGGCGCCCGAACCACGAGGAAGCAGGACGGCGTGGGTCGCGTCTCGGACGGCAGTGAGGACGACGCCCCCGTGTTCAGCGTGTCCGCGGGACAAAACCATTACTTCATTGAGGTAATAGTACAAGGGGCCCCTGTTAGGATGGAGATTGACTCGGGGTCCTATTATTCCATAATTCCCCAGAAAGAGTTCTTGAAGATCGACCCCCAAGCGCGGCCCAAACTTAAGACTCTGAGGTCCACGCTACGAGACGTACAAGGGAACAGCATTCCAGTGCTGGGGGTCGGGAAATTTCGGGTTCGTTATAAAAGACATTCCGCAGAACTCCCTTTAGTCGTTCTCAAAGGGGGGAATTGTAGCCTCCTAGGGACGCAGTGGTTTCAGCCCTTGGGTTTGTTCATAGGGGGGGTGCATGCCGTGGGCGCGGATCCGATACAAGCGGTGTGTGACGCGCACCCCACCGTGTTTGAAAAAGGACTTGGAAAATTCAAGGGACCCCCTGTAGCCTTCGACCTAGACCCGGAGGTCCGCCCGATAAGACTCAAACCGCGCAGGGTGCCTTTCGCACTAAAGGACAAAATAGAGGCGGAACTGGACAAATTGGTGGGCCAGGGGATTCTTATTCCTGTTGATTCCGCGGAGTGGGAAACTCCAATCGTAACAGCCCTGAAGGCTAACGGGGAGGTGCGCATTTGCGCTGATTATAAGTGCACAATTAACAAGGCGATTCGCCCTAATGCATATCCGGTGCCAGTGGTCAGCCACCTTTTGGCTAGGCTAAATGGGGGAAAGTGTTTCGCTAAGCTCGACCTGGCACAAGCCTATCAACAACTCCCCGTAACTCCCGCCACGGCCGCGGCACAAACGATAGTCACACATAAAGGAGCGTTCCAGGTGTCGCGTTTACAATTCGGCGTGAACTCGGCACCCGGCCTTTTTCAGTCGCTTGTGGAACGCCTCCTGAAGGGGCTGGAGGGGGTGTTACCTTATTTTGATGACGTATTGATAACAGGGGGGAGTGAGGCCGAACTGGCAAAGAGATTGGATAAAGTGCTAACTGTGTTCGAGAAAGCGGGGCTGAGACTGAGGAAGGACAAATGTGTTTTTTTCGAAACCGAGGTCGAATTTTTAGGGTTTCGGATCACACCCGAGGGTATTAAGCCGTCCAAATCCAAGGTAGCAGCCATTAAGAAGGCCCCTCGCCCCACATCCAAAACCGAACTTCAGTCATTCCTGGGGCTCCTCAATTTCTACCATACATTCCTTCCGCGGAAAGCCTCCGTGGCCGAACCGCTTCATCGGTTACTTAAGAAGGAGGAGACATGGATGTGGGGTGACGAGCACGAGAAGGCGTTCAACGAACTAAAGCAACTTTTAACATCGGACGCAATCCTTACGCACTTCGACCCCAAACGGCCGGTGGTCTTAGTCTGTGATGCATCACCGGTGGGGGTGGGGGCGGTGCTTTGCCACGTGTTGGATGACGGTCGGGAGGCCCCAGTGGCGTTTTACTCAAGGTCCCTGTCCCAAGCAGAGCGAAATTACGCACAAACCGACAGGGAGGCATTGGCAATAGTAGCGGGGACCAAAAAGTTTCACGATTTTCTGTATGGCCGCCCATTCAAAATCGTGACGGATCACAAGCCCCTGTTAGGGATTTTCACGGCAGGCAAGCCCACGCCGCAGATACTGTCCCCGAGAATGTTGCGATGGGCCATTTTTCTTAACGCATACCAACACGAGTTGGAGTACCGGCCCGGAAAGGAGATCAGCCATGCTGATGCGCTGTCGAGATCCCCTTTGCCCTTGTCGGACGACCAAAAAGCCAGAATAGGAAGAGACCGCCAGGTGTTGCTAATCGAGGTTTTAGACGAACCCCCAATAGTACCGGCCGATATAGCCAGGGCGACAGGCAAGGACAGAACGCTGGAGAAAGTCAGCTCATGGGTGCAGAAAGGGTGGCCAGCATCGTCCCCAAGCAAGGAATTCGACCCATTCTTTCGGAAGAAGCTAGAGCTGTCCATAGAAAGGGGGTGCCTATTGTGGGGCCAACGAGTGGTGGTCCCGACACCCATGCGGCCGAGGGTACTCAAACTGCTGCACGTCAGTCACCCGGGCATCGTTCGCTCCAAAGCGCTGGCCCGCAGCTACTTTTGGTGGCCACAGCTGGACGAGGACATTGAGCACATGGTCGGCACTTGTGAGGCCTGCCAGGGGTCCCGACCAGAGGCGGCCCGTCTCCCGCATAGGGAATGGGACACAGCGAGGGGACCATGGTCCAGAGTGCACGTAGATTTCGCTGGCCCTTTTCGAGGAACCATGTTTCTCCTGGTGGTGGATGCATTCTCAAAGTGGCTGGAAGTCATTCCGGTAAAGAGCACGTCCTCCGCCACTACAATTAACCAACTACGGAGAGTCTTTTCAACGTTCGGTTTACCCGACACTTTAGTAAGCGATAACGGGAGTTGCTTCACCTCCTCAGAGTTCGGGGCATTCATGGAGGCAAATGCCATTCGGCATGTCACGTCCGCGCCGTTTCACCCGGCCACGAATGGCCAAGTGGAACGGTTGGTGCGCACCACTAAGGAGGCGCTTCGGCGCATGGGCCCCGGGGACCTAAATCACCAAGTATGCCAGTTCTTATTAGCGTATAGGGTGACCCCCTTAGCGTCAGGTTACTCGCCGGCGGAGCTATTGATGCGGCGAAAACTGACTACGCTCCTGTCCAGGCTAGACCCCACAAGAATTGAGGATAAAGGAAAAAACGTAGGGTTGGCAGTCTCGAAAGGTTTCGCCGCCGGCGACCCTGTTCATTGCAGGAACTATGCCAGCGCGGGGCCAGCCTGGGTGCCGGGGACGGTTGTAGAACAGACGGGGCCAGTGTCGTACCGGGTCGAGACCCACACCGGTCTCCTCTGGAGGAGGCACGCAGACCAACTGCGGCACCGAGTAAGTGGGCCTGTCAGTGAGGATCAGCAACAAGATTCAGCGTTAGGGTTCTCCCCCACCCGCTTAACCCAAGGGGGAGACAGCAGCGGACAACAGTCCCAAGCAAGGGGGGAAGGAAGAAGCAGCGGCCCCGACTCATATCCTTTTGATAAACCAGTTCTATCAGAAGCCGGGGCAGGGGGAGAGGAGTTCGCGACCGCTGCCCCCGAATGGACTTTAGATTTTGATTTAGCGAGCCGGGGGGGTTTTCAGGAGTGTTCCCCCACCCATCCAAGCGAGAAGAGGGGTTTTTCGTTAGCCCCCAGTGCCCCCGGTTCCTCCCTAAGTAAGAGCACACCTCCCAACAACGCCGCAGAGCCGCGGCAAGTCACTAACGAGTCTCCCTCTCAAATTACAGGACAGGAAACCAGGGGACAAAGAGAAGGTAGCAAACCCGGGGAGAGGCAGCCCGCATCGAGACCCCAGCGTGTTCGAAACAAGCCATCTTGGCTGAGAGATTTTGTCTCCTAGGGGGGGGAGCGTCTAGAAGCATGGGCTCGAGACGTTGTCTCGTCCTAGGGGGGAGGGATGTTGTGTTCTAAGGGTTTTACCTCCCACATGGATTACAATGTATCTGAACCAATGTAACCTTGCCTATAGCAACAATGTAACCTTCAGCTGTATCATATGAACCCTGCATTAGGACGCGAGCTAATGTCCACCAGCTGGCAGCAGCGAGCGTCCAAGCTCTCTTGGTCCGAACTCATCAAAGGCAACAGCGCGGGAAGCTTTCCCGCCACTACCTACACCTGGACAAGAAGGGCGTGACTCGCAATGACGTCACGCAGGCAGTAGCCAATGGGC
The DNA here is from genome assembly GCA_035047345.1 of Bradypodion ventrale. Taxonomy (NCBI): domain Eukaryota; kingdom Metazoa; phylum Chordata; class Lepidosauria; order Squamata; family Chamaeleonidae; genus Bradypodion; species Bradypodion ventrale. Next base: position 192,324,452 of record JAWDJE010000005.1, read on the forward strand.
TACCATGGCACCACGTTCAAATGTATTACTACTGTATATAAAGAGCTATCGATCCGCCATTACCTCATGTTCCCTCTGTCCACGATGCAATAAACCTGAGTTAACCCAGCCCGAGGCTGTGTCCTGTGTCTTGGTTTGCATACACTAAAAAGTGGTGCAAAAAAACCCTGCACAGGGTGCATTCATTATGTTAATCCAAGCCCTGTGGTTGGATACAGTTTTGGATCCTGTTCTCCATTCGTTAAATACATATATTCCCTGTTATGATTGGTTAGTTATGGTTATCTGGCAGGTCACTACTTTGTATCAAGGAGCCACCGCCAAGGAGACAGTATATAAGCCCCATGAGTAAACAAGGGGGTGGCAGACCGGACTACACTTCCCACTCTGTACAGGTAGCCAGATATGTGTTAAGCCTGCGTCTCCTCCATTATGCTACACTTCTATGGTAGCTAGTATTTGCCCCACCATGGGAAGAGTCCAGAGGGACTGATTCCTTTGGGATTGTAGAGCCATCTCTGTGTCCGGAACATCTTGTAAGCTCATCTCTAAAAGACTGTTGAATAAAGACTTGTTGCTGTTTTGTTTATCGTTGTCTGGACCAGTGCTTATAAGGGCCGGACATAACAGGAATTGACTTAGGCTTCTGGGAATTGAAGTCCAAAAACCAAAGATTGGGAAACACTGGTCTTTGATCCTTCTTGCAGGAGAAGAAATGTCAGGTGTGTGAGTGGAAAGATCACTCAGGTGTATGATAAAATAGATCAAACCAAAGAAAAGAGCCTTTTAAACACAGCCCAGATGACTCCAAATCCCTCCATTTAGGCATGCCCAAAGGCCAATATTTTGTTTTCTCCAAATGGAGAGGAAGGGGAATCATGTACAGTAAATGTCCCTTCCGCTACACCATGAACCTCCCCATTTCATGATCAGTTGCATGTCCAATTCTACAATGAGAAAATCTACAATGAGAGAACCCAATGCACCAAGGAACCTGCTGGAGTTGAATGGAACTTGATAAGACAAGTTTCCTTCCACTCCACATTGAAGCAATAGGATACTAGCAGAAGTTCTGGATTCTGGATTATCTTTCTCAATGATAAAGAATTTATTTATTTAGATTTGTATAGCTGCCCAATCACCAAAGTGAGTCCAGGCAGCTCACAATCCAATTGCACATGACCCTGTAGAAAAAGACCCAACTTATCATTAAAAGCCTTACATGAAACACATTGTTAAAATCTTCATAACAAATAAATGAAACAAATAGACTAAAAAACCCGAATGGTGATTAGCATGTTCATATCAGCTAACAGGGGCAGCTGTTTCTCTCTCAAATTCCCACACCTGTCTTCAGCCTTTTCCTAAAAGCTGACAATTCTGGCTGAAGACGAAGGTCCATCGGCAGGAGGTTCCAAAGGGTTGGAACCGATACTGAAAAGGCCCTCTTTCTCATAATGGAGAGATGAGCATCTCCAATGGATGGTACCTTTAGAAAGCCCCTCCAGTCCATGTGGGCAGCTGCGTTCTGCACCAGCTGCAGCCTCTGAATGGTCATCAAGGGCAGCTCCATGTAGAGCACGTTACAATAGTCCAACTGGGAGGTGACCAGTGCGTGAGTGACAAGGAACATGCTGGAGAATGTATTGCCTTATACCATGAGTTATGCTTTTGGGGGCTGATGGGAATTGCATCTGGCAGAAACATGTTTGCATGATTAGGTCACATAGTTGTACCAGTGGTGGGATTTAAATTTTTTTAACTACCTACTCTGTGTGCATGGTATAGTGGGTGTGGCCAGGGGAAAAGCCCTGCATTGCACCGGAATTAGGACTACTTTAATTCAAAACTTGGATGGGCAGAGCCAGCCAGAATTTCTGCTACCGGTTCTGGTGAACTGGGGCAAACCTGTTGAATCCCACCACTGAGTTGTGCTTTATGTGGCATTCAAGAAGTGCTTCTAGGTTGTGTCGCAGAAGCAGTCTTTACTGATTACAAATTCATAAAATGACACTCAAAATCATTAGTTCTCAACCTTTTTAAGCCAGGGGCCAGGTCATGCTCCCTCAGACAGCTTCAGGGGCCAGATGGCCATTTTGCCCTTCCTCCACCACATGGTATAAAAATATTCAAAGCATTTTCAATTAAAGGTCATAATAAATATAATTTTACAATCAATCATCCCCCATCTCTTTTTACTTCAGATACGGTGAACATGTAAAACTCCGTTCTTGGACTGGAACTCCCATGAGCTCTTATACCATTGGTTATGCTTTTGGGGCGCTGATGGAAGTTGCATCTGGCAGGCCACACTTTGCACAAACTGCCACATCTACACAGTCAAGAATGTAGTGCAACAAACATGTTATCCCTTCAATTCACCACTATGAGGCATGGTGCACAAAAATCTCAGACTCAGGAATACCAGATGTTTAATTACACTCGGCACAAGTTGACAAAAAATAATAGTTATAACAATACTTAAGAAAGATCCAAGCTATTTTCTTGCAACCCCCTCACAGAAATAAAAACAGCAGTTAAAAATCAACAGGATACGGCCAACTAATTTAATTTTTAGATCTTTTGTTTTGGGTAACAAGAGGATAACTCAGTTTAAATTCTATTTATATTTAAACTATGCATTAGTTTTGGATCTACCCCCAACTTTGGTTCAGTTGTGCATCTGATCTCCAAAAATCACATGACACATAGGGGAAGACTGAAGCGACGCTCATTTTGCATTGGCTTTTCCTATACAGATTAACCTCAAGGGTGGAGTGTTTTTATTATAACCTCTTTCTTTCTTTCTTTCTTTCTTTCTTTCTTTCTTTCTTTCAACAGGCATACCTGTTGACATGTTCTGTGGCATTACTAGCTGGTGTTCAATGATCAGCACAGAACTCATGTCCATGAGAAACCCCTTCCAATGCTTGCTTGCACTGCTGTTTTTAGTTCAAAAATCTGCAACAATGGAATATGTGCAATTAAAGTTGTCAGTGGAATATTGGAATGGATTTGGATGTTTTCCTTCCTCCTTGATTGCCTCTGTGTGGAGGTATAGTGTGCCTGTTATCTACCTGCCTATTTGTCTATCTCCCTATCTGCCTGAATACCCACTTTTGTTCCAAATCTGGCTGTCTCTTCTGGCTCTTCTCATCTGTACTATGTCTTGCATCCTGCCAGCCAACATGTGAACCAGCTGCTACTGCCCCAACAGTTTAAACAGTATAACCGCAGTGCCATTGACAGAGAATTAACAGAATTCTGTTTTCTCATTAGTTTTTCCAAAGTAAAAGTCAAATAGTCATAGTCGGCCTGGCCGACTAATGGGTGACATTATCTAGACAGTGAGAAAACCTCAAGTTGTGCGGAGTGGAGTTGCAGAAATGTCTACTCATCCAGGCACTCCTCAAAAAGTCAAATTCTGTGACGACAACTGAAACTCTCACCAGCTAAGCAATGCCTGGGTGGGTGGGTGGTTTTCTATATCTTTATGGTGTCTATTCTGCTCTTTTTAACATTGTGAACTGCCCAGAGTGGTATAAGTCGGATAAATAAAATAAATAAAAAATGTAACACGAACTGTTTCCAGGTATGATTGGATCATTTCTGTTTGTGGTAAATAGGCTAGCAAACACTAAAGTCTCCAGGACTGGGAGTTGTTAATTAATACAACATGAGCAAGACGTGATTTTTGAAAATACCCATTCTTTTCCCCCATAATAATTTCTAGTTTTATAAACCTTATAAGCAGTGGTGGGCTCCAAAATAATTTACTACCACACTGTGGGCATGGTATGATGGGCATGGCCAGGGGAAAAGCTTTGCATTGCACCCGAATTAGGACTAATTTATTTCATAACTTGGATGGGTGGGCCAGCCAGAATTTCTGCTACCAGTTCTGGAGAACTGGTGTGAACCTGCTGATGCCCACCACTGCTTATAAGCTCTGAGGATTCATTCTTCAGTTCTTTTGGTAGGAGAAGGAAGATGCTCCCTGGACAAGGAACAACATTAAGGAAGATATAGCTGAGGATCTCAACTTCCCCTATGTCACTTGGAGGACCCTGAATAGGCTGAGGGTTGGAGTTCCTAAATGCAAGACCAACATGCTCAAGTGGGGGCTGCTGGCAGACAACAATACACTGTGTGAATGTGGAGAGAGAGAGAGACTCCAGCTCATTTACTGGTCTGCCAATTGCTTCCAGAGACATGCACCGATGAGGTCTTGGGTTTGGGCAATGAGAAAGTGAGGAAAGTGGCTTCATTTTGCCAGTCCAGGGTTTGATTGGGACCAGTGATGCACCGCATTTTTTTTACTACCTACTCTGTGGGCTGGCTAAATCTGTGGGCGTGGCCAAACATCCTGCATTATCGGTTATGGAGGTGGGTGTGTCGAACCAAGTGGGCGTAGCCTGGGGGAATTTCTGCTACCAGTTCTGCAGAATCTGACAGAACCTGCTGCAGTGCATCACTGATTGGGATACGAAAGAAGAAAAAGCTCCAAGGATTTGTACTAGAATCATTACGTATTATTATGAATGGCCTGCTTGTCCAAAAGGTGAAATATTTTCATTTGAAGCGATAGTAGGCTTACTGGCATTTTGTAATACTTGTTTACAAACATACAAACTGAGAAGAGACACAGATAAAACACTGCATCAAAGTCCTTGAGAGTCTAAAATTCAGTTCTTTGTGATTTTCTTGTATCAGAGGATTAAACTAGACCAGAGTTCCCAACCTAAGACCCATGGGCCAGATTAATTTAATTTAATTTAATTTAATTTAATTTAATTTAATTTAATTTAATTTAATTATCACATTTATATACCGCTCACTCGGCCAAAGCCAACTCAGGGCGGTTCACAATAAATGGTCCACAGTACCATTTCATGTGGCCTCCAATCCCTCCAAGGGCATTTGAATAACAAATTGACCACTCCTTTGAAGCTGTTGGGACAAAATGGTCGCCCCCATCATTCAGGCAGAGAGAAATGGCCATTTGGCACTCAAAACTGAGTGAGAGAATGTGACCCGGCCCCTGGCTTGAAAAGGTTGGGAACTCCTGAATTAGACATTAAAAGGACTTTTTCCTGGGATTAATCTCCCCTCCCCTGCTCCAAAAATAGGTTTTCCCCAGAGATACATCCCTCACTGTTGGAGTATGTGAGGGCGGGGGCATGTGGGAATCTGATAGGGATGAACCATAAGCCAAGTTCATGAGAGTGCACACACTCCTGTTTGGCTTATGAGTTCCTCCCGAGAGATGTCCTGCATCCTTTTACTAAGTTTCAATATTTCCCTGAAAGAATGTCAGTACGCATGTAATCAAGGTCTAAGCTTCTGCTATGGAGAGACTGATCACACAGGTTTATGTCTTAGCTGCTCTAACCAATCAGGACTCTAACCATGTACTGTAGCTTGCATGATTCTCACATGTTACCCTAATGTTAGAAACAATGTATGCCGAATGTAACCTATGGCTGAATACTCTCTATTGTTCACTATGCAACCCATTTTGCTCACTTTCTACTGAATGTATTATTGTTCCTGTATTCTTATCTGCTGCTGAATTTTGGCAATAAAAGATACTGGTTGGGGTGGTTCGAGTAGAGCTCTCCCCAGGCAGCCGGCTGGATGGTATCTCTGCCTGGGCATTTTCATGGTATCAGGATTTCCTCCCACAACACCTCACAAATCAGTCTTGTAAATAAAGCTCACATTTAGCTTCCAATGACTAAATACAAAACAAAGCATATTAAATAAAGAGGACATTGATGAGGGAATTCCCTTGCTATGACAAGTACCAGTAAGCATCTTTTACAATTTGAAGGACCATTTCTTCCAAAAACATGCTGTATGTACAGTTTGGTTTGATCCTGGTTCAAGCAATAGTGATGCCAAAGATCCCTGTCTATAACCTTGGACCACTAATGCAGGTCAGAGTGGGCAATACTGGCCTAGATGTATCACAATGGGCTTGTGCACAGTTTTTTTATGTGGCCCTAGTTAAAATTCCAACAACCGTGTCTGTGTCTTTATTCAGGGGGTGGGAAGGCAAAGAATCATTGGTAGAAATCCCATTCAGAGTACAACAGATAATGTCTATAGAGATTTCTTAACTTACAACAATTCACATGTGCAGCAGCATTTTAGCCACTGTAGTGCATTCAAAATTATGTAATGTGGAATTATCATTTTCAAAAGCAGCCCTTCAACAAGGAACCTTGAAGGCTGTAGCTTCTGTTGAAGTATGGTGCACATTTCAGGGTGAATTCTGGAACAACCCACAAAGCATTACACTGCACAACAACGATTTTGCTACTGGGAATAACACATGTGATTTACATGATATTGAGTGTGCTGATTCCAAATCTGAATTCAGAATTTGCCTATCATATACATATTTTAAGTTATAGGTGTGCTATAGCTGTTCAAATGGTATTGGGTAATGTATTTTTACATGGGAACATTATAACAGTTGCAGCTACCACTATCACTATACCTGCTGCCACCTCAGCTGAATCACATCCCCTGGTGGTATGCATGTTCCATCAGCAGCCGGACATGGCTGGACAAGTCAGTGAGCTGACATCAGAAATAGATATACTGGATACTGTAAGACGAGATGGACCAAGTGCTTGTCTCTAGTGTGAATCAATCTTATTGGATAGTACAGCTAGGCCATAGTGCATCTGTTTAGAGCTAAAGATGAGTAGGCGCAGCTGTGTTAATAAACCGGACAAAATACAACAAAATACCCTGCATGAGCAACACAAGAACCTAACCAATAGGGTGAGATTTGCTTACTTAAGATACAACATCCTAGGCAGAATCAGACTTCAGATCTGCATTCAGCACACTTGATTTAGTATAGGACAAATGGATTAGACCAAGTAGCAGACAATATTTATTTTTTTGTGATGCAGTGGGACAACAGTTTGGTTTTTTTAAAAGGCAGATAATTTCATCATCACTATGTCTGCAGCTATTCAACCACAATCCACAATCTAATGAAACTGGGTCAAGTTTAATAGCTTTCAAGCCAATACAAACAATGATGAGTCAACTTTATATATCACTTCAAAAGCCTTCTTCTATCTAAGTATGAAAATGCTAGGTATCTTCTAAGACATGTTACACTATGTTTTTGCCCAAATAAATCTGCTTGGTCAGCAGCAAATATCAAAAGAAAATAATTTTGAGGCCAATGAGCACTCTCTGAGAATTCCTCCATGTCACTTTAGATCAGACTTTAAAAATCACTGGGTGGTGGTGGTGGTGGTGTAAAATGTCTGTAACTCCTAGAGGAGTTTTCCCTTTGGAGAAATCATACTAAAACTATTTCCCTTTGGAGAAATCATACTAAAACTATTTCTAGAGTCTGGTTTAAGATGCAGTTGAAGCAGTTGTTCATTATGCTCAATGAATTCACCCACCCGCCACCATATTTTGTTGCCTGAGGACAGGCACCAGATGTGGATCCTCCCCAATCCACCTATAGATGGTTAACAGAATCCTCCACATCTGGTACAGTAGCCTAGTTTTGCAAAATGGCCAGCTCTACTCAGTTGTGAAAAGCAAGTGTTCCCCACCCTGCTGCCCAGTCCCAATAGAGAGAGGCAGCAGGCGTAGCAAAAATGAACAGTACAGGGCGTAGCTCTAGCACAGGGACTAAACATTCTTCCATATCAGTGCTGGGATTTACACTGTCTCTAAAATTTTCAGATTGGATATTTTTGCTCAGCAAATTTGAAATATCACTGCTTCCCTACTGGGCAGTTTTATTCTAACCTGCTATATGTCGTAATGCTCTAACAGTTAAGAAGTTTTGCCTGATATGCAAATTATATCTGGTTCCCTGTAGTTTCGACCCATTATTAGGTGTCCTGTACTCTGGGATAAGGGACTTGCAGTGGTTTAGTGGTTAAGATGCTGGATTCTTCAGTGTTGATTAGTACAAAATTCAATCTAGAAAAGTTTGCACAGGAGCACAGTTTCAGTAAACTGACACTTTTTTTTTTTTTTTACAAACTAGCAAAGTATTGGCAACATTTTAAAGTTATTTGGGGGTAGTTAGAATTAAGAGTTTGAAGTGTGTATTAAAATATTTTTCTAAGAGAACTATAAAAATATTATTAGAAATATAGACAACCCGTTTTATTTAAAACATGTTAGTAATTTGGAATAAATATAAATCAATATTTAATCCAGAGATTTCCCCATTGACTCCAATAATTTACTTGGAAATTTTCCCCAAAAAAACAAATCAATGTATGAAGAATAAAGTAGTAGAGGAGAAGGTATTTAGGCAGAAGGATTGGTTAACAGGGCATTAAGCAGGAAGCATATAAAGGAGATATTAGGAGAACAGGAGCAGCAGAAACTACAGTATCTGTCTATGTCAATTGTATCTATGGACAAAAAATTGGTTGAAAGAATATGGACAAACTAGAGATTTGGTAAAGTTTGAAGAAATTATTTTGGAAATTGAAGAGGAACAAGATGATAAAAGAAGGAAAGGTGTCATAAGCATACTTTATAAAGTACTGCTGACTCCAGAGGGTGAACAGCAGGGTTTAAGATCTGAGAACACTGAGAAGGAATGTTGATGATATGGAAGAAAATAATTTAAAGAAAATGTCTATAAGGATTAAGGAGAAAGGCTATAAAATTATATGGAGATGGTTTTAATACTCGTTAGACTGAGCTTAAATAAAACAAATTTGTCTGTAGATTGTTGGAGATGCAATAAAGATAGGGTAACATATCTGCACTTATGATGGAAATGTGAAGTTATAAAAAAATTCTGGGAAAGGGTATTTAAGGAAATTGGAGAAATTGTATCTATGAAACTTGTTTGTTGTCCAAAGATTGCTCTGCTGTATTTTTTCTCTCTGGGATTCTCAGATGGCTTGGCAAAAAATAAATAAATAAATAAATAGAGTTAAAGAATAATTTAGTGACAGCATTGAGATTAATTATTGCAAAAAAAAATTGGAAATTCAAAGCTGAGTTTAAAATAACAGAATGGTATAATGAAAGCTGGACTATAGCAAATAATGATAAAATGACATGAGGCAAAGTCCTCAGTCACCTGCCAGGCCACAGCATCTTCTCCCTCCGGCCATTGGTGGGGGCCCAGAGGTGGCAGTAAAGTCCTCAGCCACCCACCAGGCCACGGCGTCTTCTCCCTCCAACCTGTGGTGCCATTTCATGTGCCCCACACACACACACACACACACACTCTCCATTGCTCCTGGAAGTGCCATGTGTGCCCACATTGTGTAAGCAGGGCAAAATGGCCATTGGGCCCCCGAAGCTGTCTGAGAAAGCATGATCTGTCCCACAGCTTGAAAGGATTGGGAACACCTGCTTTAAGGAATGAATCCAGCCACATGAGACATCTTGCTTTCTTTCATCCTCTATGACACAGCTTTCTTTGTTGTCCCCTAGTCTGGTGAACATTTTAACCTGAGAAATCTACTCAACTTCCTTGTGACATTTGTTTAAGGCATCAGATGCAAACAAGACATCTGAGCCTATTGTAGCTCTGAGCATATAGACCATGGGTGGCCAACCTTGGCACTCCAGCTGTTTTTGGACTTCAATTATCAGAAGCCCAAGTCAGCACACCTGCTGGTCAGGGCCTTTGGAAATTGAATTCCAAGAACATCTGGAGAGCCAAGATTGGTCACCTGTAGTATAGACTAAAGTTACTCTACAGTTATGAAGATACACTCCAGAAACATTTAGGCACATCATTATTAAGATCCTGGAGCTGAGCATTCTTAATATGTTGCATAAAGCAAGCACTATATTTTTGCAAGGAGAGATCTTGCAGTACTGAGATGTCAGCTGCCGGAAGCACAGGATGATTGGTTGGAAGACAATTTATCATCGCATAATGGCATATGTTTCATGGGTTCAGTGGTCAATGTGGTTGTAACATATGACTAATTACAGTACCCATAATAAGCACAGACAAAGCCATTGTTTTGTTCTTTTTCCTTGGGAGGGAGGGGCTGTTCCAGGAAACATTTGAGACTTTGCATCATATTTTACTGCTCGTGGGGGCTGCAGATGAAGTCTATAGAACAAAGGTTGCAACCCACTGAGCATGCATAGTATATTCAATCTTCAAGCTCTCCTGTTTTTTCTAACTACCTGAGAAAATAAATAATAACAAGTCCTTTGCAGGCCATAGTGCATAGGTAAGGGGCTACATTTACCAGCCTTGGTACATGTGACTTTCGTATCATGCCATGATTTTTGTTACAAGTGAGTGAGAAGAAGAAAAAAGTTCACTTGTGTCACAAGTGCAGGTTTTGGGAAACTACTTTATGAATTCAAAATACCAACAATCCCCATGTCAACATGGCCATTGCATCAAAACATCAAAGACTAGCAAGTTCTAGTTGGTATACGTTTCTGTCAACTGCAATCTACTTCATCAGATACATGTCTCAAAAAATTAACTTTTCCAGGCACTTACAAATACACAGAAGTGAAGTAAGATAGCACATCCTTGAAGCCTTTCCCAATACCCATTCTTGCCAAACCATTCAGCTACAAAACCTCAGATATCTGTCTTTTCCACTGGCTATATTTAAAATTACTGACGGGTTTTTCCTAAACCTTCTGTTCAGGCAGGTGTAGTCAGCAACAATTAAATAACATTTCTGTTGCTTTATGTTAGCATCTTCTAATAATAATAACAATAATAATTTCATGTCAGAAATTATTCTGGGTTGAGAGGATTTTTGCTGGAGAAACTCCACTCATGGGACGCCCAAAAGAGGCTGCTTTCATGTTCCCAAGATCTTTTCCCACTGAAGTGGTCCCTATTAATCTACAGTACTTGCAATTGATTGCTTTTGAACTGCTAGGTTGGCAGGAGCTGGGACAGAGACAGGTGCTCAAACCATCATGCAGTACCTGGGTCTCAAACTGCCAATTTGCCGGCCTTCCAGATAAAAAAGTGAACTTCTTAACTGCTGAGCCACCACAGCATTTCAAAAATTAGCTATGTAAAGGTCCAGATAAAAGAAGGCTAGTTTAAGACCATGGGAGTATGAATTTCCTCCCAGCCTTGACAAAAGTTTTTGAAGAACATTTTGGGGCTTCTCAATGAGGAGGCAAAGAAATGGGTTAAGCTACTGCTCCATGTCCATTGTGATTCCGCTGCCCCAAATGATCATCCTATTGTAGTTACCGGTGGCATATCATGCCTAACAGAACCAGTAGGACACAGGGGAAGATCAGTTAAGGGGGAGTGATGGTATTAGAGCCACAGAACTAAATATCAGCAGTGTTAGAGCCAATTTATACTTACTGTCACAGATCCCGTTACTCACGAGGAGAACTTCAGTCTACACCTAGGTGGGACTGCACCTGAATCCAGGATTTTAAGATTGCCTTCTCATGTCTCCTGACCTAAATCTTGGTTGTAAGTAAGGTAGCACATAGCCAAGTAAACACTCCAGCCATTATCGTGTCTTTTAAAAGTACAGGAAAACCCCGACTTACATATGTCTTGAGTTACATAAAATTCTACTTACATAATGATTTTGTGCTAAAACCATGTCCCGATTTACATGATTTCCTATGAGTTTGCTTCGAGTTACATAAAGATTATTTTTCCTATGGTTATGCTTTGAGTTACATAAAAATTCATTTCCCTATGGGTTTGCTTCAATTTACATAAAATTTCATTTTCCCTATGGGTTTGCTTCGAGTTACGTAAAAATTAATTTTTCCTATGGATTTGCTTCAAGTTACATAAAAACCGATTTAAGCAAAAGCCTACGGAATGGATTTTTTTCATAAGTAGGGGTTTTACTGTATATTCTAGCCAAAGTAAGTTACAGAACAAAGTTTTAGGAAGCAAAAACTTCTTAGTTTCAAAAGTTCAGAAAGCACTTTAAAGCAATGAAAGCCTATGAAATAAGGGAAGGCCTGGGACCCCCTCTTAGCTTAAAAGCCCCTACATGACTTACACAGTGTTGAGCGTCAGACCAAGAGAAAGTCTTGCCCCCTTCCTCTGGGTTATATCTCCTCACACATGTTCCATCCTATTGCCATTCCCCTAAAGGAATCCAGCCAATGACTATACAATATCACGTGTCTATCAAACTTTAAGTTTCATTTCTCCCAAACCACGAGGCTATCAGTCTTGCTCTGGAATGCACCATACCTCCTCCCACACTTGGGAATCTCTATTACAGACTCGAATTGCATATTCAGGCCCCATTCTAACAATCTCACTTACATTACCCATCATCCTCCATTGCAGCACCTCAAGGTCATATAAGCATTTCATTGTCTGTCTTTTGCATGGAATAAATGGGAGAACAATCTCATACCTTGGTTCTGAATTTTTGTGTGTTGGCACATTTGATAGCACATTTGAAGCTGTGATGTATGATGAAGAGCAGAGCAAAGCAAAGCAACCACACTTATATATACTGCCCCATAGTGCTTCATGCACTCTCTAGGCAGTTCACAAGTTAATTAGAGTTTTGCACCCAACATGCTGGGTACTCATTTTACTGAATTCAGAAGGATGGAAAGCTGAGTCAGCCTTGATCCCTGGTCAGGATCGAACTCACAGCCTTTGGTTGCAGTACAGTAATACCTTGGATAACGTCCAAACATGGTTCCACAAGTTTGGACGTTATCCGATTTCCGATGTTGTCCGATGCATTCATTGCATAATGCAAAAAAAAAAAGTGCCAGCTGCTCTGGTAGGGTCGGGAGCCCCATTCAGCGCTGTTTCCAACATCCCCTGACCTGCCCAGGTGGTGGGGCAAGGCAAAACGTGTAGCCAAAGAAGGAGTCCCCACCCCCCTTGCCTTGCCCCACCGCCTGGGCAGGTCAGGGGGCATCGGAAACAGTGTGGATCAGGCCCCTTGAGCCTCACAGAGGCAGCACAGTCAATTCCGACCCTTTGTGACCCTATGGACCATTTTCCTCCACCATTCTCCTCAGCCCACCAAGCTCTGTGCCCATTGTGTCCACAATACCATCTATCCATTTCATCTTTGGACGCCCCCTTCTTCTCTTGCCCTCCACCTTTCCCAGCATCAAGTCCTTCTCAAGTGAGTCCTCCCTTCTCATTTGATGCCCAAAGTACTTTAGCTTCATCTTCACTATTTGTCCCTCCAATGAACAGTCAGGATTGATTTCTTCCAGTATTGACCTAATTGTTCTCTTTGCTGTCCAAGGGACTCTCAGGACTCTCCTCCAACACCACATCTCAAAGGCATCTATTCTTCTGCGCTCAGCCTTCCTAATGGTCCAGCTCTCACACCCATACATTACCACTGGGAATACCATTGCTTTGACTATGCGAATTTTTGTTTTCAAGGTGATGTCTCTGCTTTTCACTATATTCCCCAGGTTTCTCATAGCTTGTCTCCCCATAACCAGTCATCTTTTTATTTCATGGCTACAGTCGCCATCTGCAGTGATCTTAGATCCCAGGAAAGTAAAATCTGTCACTGCTTCTACTTCTTCCCCATCTATTTTCCAGGGACTGACCGGACCTGTTGCCATTATCTTGGTTTTCTTGATGTTGAGTCTCAAGCCAGCTTTTGCACTCTCCTCCTTCAATCCAATCAAGAGGTTCTTTAGGTCTTCCTCACTTTCTGCCATTAGGGTGGTATCGTCTGCATATCTCAAATTGTTGATGTTTCTCCCAGCAATTTTGATCCCATATTGTGATTCCTCCATCCCTGCATTGTGCATTATGTGCTCTGTGTATAGATTGAATAAGCAGGATAATAAAATGCAGCCTTGTCTTACTCCTTTTCCTATTCCAAACCACTCTGTTATTCCATGTTCTGTCCTAACTGTTGCTTCTTGACTCATGTACAGATTTCTCATATTTGTCCACAGCCCAAAATGAATTAACGAAAAGAAGTTAGGAAGCAACATGAAAACAGGATACCTTTTGAAACTAAATGTTATATATCCAGATATTGGAAAGTTAGCAAGTCAAGTTGTCTGATGAAGGGAAGTTCTCCCAAAAGAGTTTGCATACCGGTTGACTTTCACAACGAATTGGACTTGTTGTATTGCTCTACTGGAAGATTCTGAATATATTAACTACAAGATTAAAACAATATACTACTTAAGAATAAAACAAGATTATTACATTATATTATATTACTTGTTATTACATATTCAAGCCTCAAATGGATTTCCTATCTTTGAACAGATTTCTCATGAGACATATGAGGTGTTCTGGTATTCCCATCTCTTTAATTACTTGCCACATTTTGTTGTGGTCCACACAGTCAAAAGCCTTGGTGTAGTCAATAAAACAAAAGTAGACTTTTTTCTGGTTATCTTTTGTTTTCTCCATGATCCAACGTATGTTGGCAATGTGGTCTCTAGTCCCCCTGCCTCTTCTGAAACCAGCCTGCACCTCTGGTAGTTCTCTCTCCACATGTTGTTGAAGTCTATCCTGTATTATCTTGAGCATCACCTTGCTGGCATGTGGGATGAGCGTAATTGTTCAGTAATTTGAGCATTTTTTGGCATTGCCTTTTCTTGGGATTGGAACGTACACTGATCTTTTCCAATCCTGTGGCCACTGTTTTGTTTTCCAAATTTGCTGGCATATTGTATGCAGTAGTTTGATTCCATCATCTTTTAGGGCTTTGAAAAATTCAACTGGGATACCATCATTTCCACTAGCTTTATTGTTTGCAATGCTTTTTAGGGCCTTTCTGACTTTTTTTTTTTTTTTTTATTAAATTTTATTGAATTTTTAATAGACATACAAAAAACGAAAGAAAAAAAAAACATTAACAATACATTAACGATACAATACACTAACAAATTCTTAATATCATACTAACAGACATTACTATATGCTAGCACCTAACAATATCTATACTCGTTAACTACTATTTAACCACCAAATATTAAAAACCATTATTTCAATATCCAAAATGATAGAAAAAACTTTCTGTACTAGCACTAATCTTTTTTAACAAATAATAATCACCCAGTGTATATATACAATGCCCGGAGAGTTTATTTTCTACTCAGTTCCAGAAGCTTCTTTGTGATGGTACTGGTCCTGAACTATCGCTTGCCATAATAGAGTGATCCACAAACGGTTTCCATATATTCCAGAATCTATTCTCTTTTAAATTATCTCTTTTGACTTTAATCTCCCATGTCAATTTATCATTCAGTGCTAAACTCCACATTTCTTTATACCATTCTCCAATCTGTATGTCTATATCGTTTTTCCAATTTTTTGCTATACATTGTCTACCTGTTGTCAATATAATTTCCAATAGTTCTTTTTCCTCCTTATTTAAACCCAAACCTTCCACATTCGTTAAAAGAATGGTACCCGACACCAACTTAACACTTTTACCCAATATTTCATCACACTCATTTTCTATTCTTGCCCAGAAATCCCTTATTTTTTTACAGCTCCACCACATATGTTCATATGTTCCGTCATATTCTTTACATCTCCAACATAACTTATCTCTTTTGTTATCCATCTGGTAAAGTCTTAATGGTGTCAGGTACCATTGCCACAACATTTTGAAATTATGTTCTTTAATTCTTACGGACATTGTTCTCATAATTCTCTTTTTCCATTTGTTTTTCCATTCAATCTCCCCAATTTTTATATTCAAGTTTTGTTCCCACTTCCGTTTCAAGTCCTCCTGTGGATCTGCACCTCTATTCAATATATTATAAAGCTTGCTTACAAGACCTTTAGTACTACTTTCCCCTTTTCTAATCTTCCTTACCAATTCCTCAAATTCTGTATATACTCTATCTATCCCTATTTCTCTTTTATATTTTTTATTCCAATTATCCACCTTTAACTTCTGAAACCAGTTCAAATTTAAAATCTCAAACATTTTTTTCCGCTCGTCATCAACTTCACATGCTTTTAACCAATCCTTCAATAACAACCTCCCATTTTTATCCAATATTTCCATTTTTTCTTTATCTAATTTTATTGGGAAACACATCATATCAGTCAATTCCAAAATTGGAGAGAGATTCGGAACCATGTCTTTTTTTACCTTCTTCCATACCTCCATGAGACCTTTCATCATAGTATTGTTTGACCTTTTCACCTTATCCTTCATTCCCAGGAAAATCAAGTTTCCAATATTTCTGTACTCTTTCATTTCCAATTGTTCCCAAATCACCTTTTCTCTTGCCAAGATCTTCACAACATTCCTGACTTGAAATGCTCGATAATATACTAGCAAATTAGGCATACCCAAACCCCCTTTTTTCTGAGACATATACCATAGTTTCTTTGGAAGCCTAGATTTTTTTCCTCCATTACAGAACCCATTGAACATTTTTTGAAACTCATTAATTTCTTTCTCTTTTAAATGGATCGCTAGTGTATCAAATAGAAAATTAATCTTTGGTAACAATATCATTTTACACATAGCAATCCTGCCGAACCATGACAGCTTTAACTTCTGGAGTTCTTGTATTTTATTCTTAAATTCAATTCTCAAGCTGTCGTAGTTCAATCGTTTAAGATCTTCTAATTTATTTGAAATGATTATCCCTAAATACTTCAGCTTCTCTTTAACTTGTATATTAAGTGTCGACACCGTCCTACCCATCTCGCTCACTTTCAAATTACACAACATCAATTCAGACTTATCCCAATTTATCTTTAATCCAGTTATAGCTTGAAATATTTTGTAAATGATCTTTAATCCTATCCATTACCTGTTCCGGGTGCTTCACCATCAGCAATGTATCGTCTGCGTACATACTCACTTTATTACCCATAATCCCTTCTATGTTTGAATCTTCCCTTATACTTTTAGCTAAAATCTCCATTGCCATTATGAACAAGATAGGAGATAAAGGACAACCCTGCCTAGTGCCCGCCTCTAGCTTTACCAAGTCCGTTAGCTCCTCATTCACTCTAACCTTAGCATTTCCTTTTTGATATAGTAAATCTATAACCCTATTAAATTTATCCCCAAACCCATATTTTCTAACTATTTCCTTAATTGAAGACCACTGCAGTGAATCGAATGCCTTAAAAATATCCAATGATAGTAATCCCACTTTTTCCTTTGTTTGATTGACATTGTCTATTAAATCTAATACCCTTCTGGTCAAATCCGCCATGTGTCGTCCTTTTAAAAACCCAACTTGATCAACCTCTATATATTCCCCCATAAAACTATTTAAACGGTTAGCCAATATTGCTGTGAAGATCTTCGCATCTTGGTTTATAAGCGAGATTGGTCTGTACGAATCCACTCTTTCCAAATTCTTTCCAGGTTTTGGCAAAAGAACAATTGTGGTGTTATACCATGAGGTCGGAATTGATCCTCCATCCAATATATAATTGTATAATTTCACCAATTTCGGAACCACTACCTCTTTGAATTCTTTATAGAACTCTGTTGATAATCCATCATCCCCCGGGGCTTTCCCTATCTTCAATCCACTTATTACTCCCCTAACCTCTTTATCAGTTATTTTTTCCTCCATTTTCTCCCTATGCTCTTGTTTTATCCCATTTCCTAACTGCCTCTCCAATATCTTCTTAAGTTTTTCTTTATCTATTTCTTTTTTTGCATATAGCTCCTGGTAAAATTCTCTAACTATTTTACATTTATCGCTATTCTTATTGCACCTTGAACCTTGCCTATCCACTAACACCCCAATTTCTCTCTTTCCCCTTTTAACCTTAGCTGCCCTTGCTAATAATTTTGAGTTCTTATTACTAAATTCAAAATATTCCCTATTTAAATAAATCAAATCTCGTTTAACTTTGTCTATATCTTTACCCATTACTTCTGCCTTAAGTCCTTGTAGTTTCAAAAAAATTTTTTTATCCTTACTATTTGCGTGTTCTACCTGTAATTGTTTTATTTCCCTTTCTTTTTCTGTGTACTCTGCTTTGTTCTTTTTATATTTAAAACTTGCCAATTTTATGCTTTCACCCCTAAATACCGACTTCATGGTATCCCACACGACGTTAAAATTAACCTCATTATTATCGTTCCAATGCCAACTTTCTTTCCAGCTTTCCATAATTAGCTCTTTACTTTTCTGATCTTTGAACAAATTAGGATCGTACCTCCAATTTCTGACTCTTTGAGTATTTTTTTGTACTTTCAATTCCAAATATACTTTAGCATGATCCGATTCCTTAATAATCCCAATTTCCGTGCCTTCTATATCCCCAATTAAATTTTCCGAAAGAAAAACATAATCTATTCTCGAATAGGTCCCATGCACGTGAGAAAAAAAAGAATATGCTCTTTCTAAACCTTTGAACTCTCTCCATGAGTCCTTCAAACCCGTAACTTTCATCCAATTATCCATCACCTTCCCTTTCACACCAATTCCACTTCTAGCTATATTTGTGCAATCCAATCCTGACCTAATCAAATTAAAATCACCAGCCACAATAGTTTTAGCAACATTTTCCAACTCCACTATTTTCCGAATTTTTTCGAGAAACACTGTTTGGTGGTCATTCGGAGCATAAATATTTACCAACAAGATTTCCTCATCCTCCAATTTTCCTCTTAACAACAAGTACCTACCCTCCTGATCAACAATCTTTTTTGTGATTTCAAATCCTAACTTTCTAGAAATCATAGTTGCCACCCCTCTTGCTTTAGATGTTCCAAACGCCATCTCGTAGTGTTGCATCCAACCTAAAAAAAGTTTATTCGTATCTTTTGACTTCTGATGTGTCTCCTGTAAAAACAAAATATCTGGTCTATCTTTTTTCAACGCCAATTCCAACCTCCGTCTCTTGAGAACAGAACCTGTACCTTTCACATTCCATGATATTATTTTAATACTTCCCATATCCAATTTCTTCTTCCAACTTTAAACTCTCCATCGGGCGTGCCACCAACAACCCTACCACCATACCACTACATATAACACACATTTTCACTCTCCCCACCTTCCAACGAAAAGTCGCCTCTGTCAACCAAAGAGGGGAGAGGGGGGACCTGCAAGACGTGCCCTACTGCCGGCGCTATGCGCTATTTGCCCATTCTACCTCTATTAAGTACTTAAGCTTGCTACTATCCAGATCTCATTGTTCCTTGCCTATCTCCTCTTCCACCATAATCAGAGACAACTCCTCCTCCTCCTCCCCTCGCTGAGGTGTTCCACCTGTTGCCCCGCCAGCTTCCTCCCTCCCTTGTTCCCTTCCCAAAGCTCCAGAATCCATCATTTCCTTCTTAAGATTTTTCCATTCTTCTGAATCTGCTTGTACCAATCCCAACATACTCAAATATTCCAATGGGTTAGTGCCTTCATCAATAACTTGCATTCTTTTTTCATAAAAAAAGCGCAATTGTTGTGGAAATCTCCAATTATACCTTATATTTTTACTCCTCAACAATTTAGTAACAGGCCTCATCTTATACCTCCATGTTCTTTCTTTTAATGAAATATCATTATAGACTTCAACCTCTGAACCATCAAATTTCAACGCATCAGAACCTGCTCTTTTCAGGTGAGCCATTACTTTTAGTTTATCTGCCCAATTTGCAAATTTAACCAGCACATTTCTTTGTGTCATTCTCCCTCTTCTTGGACCCACCCGGAACACACTTCCTAAATCCTCCTGAACAAATTCCTTCCCCATTTTTAGACCATTTAACCACTGAACCACCCTCTCTCTTAACAAATCCGGAGTCCGTTCCGGTACCTGACGGATCAGAATATTCTGCTTTCTCATCAAATCTTCCACAGCATCAATCCTCATTTCTTGTTCCAACATTTTTAGCTTACTGTCCCGCACCACCTCCTGGGTCCCTTTTAGTTCACTCTTTACAGTATCCACCTCAATTTGAACCACTTTCAGCATTCCCACAAATTTATTCAAATTTAAATCCATTTTTTTTGTATAATCATTCAATGTTGACATCACCTTTTCTTGCCCTTTAATTATTTCACTTCTATCTTTCACCCTTAAAGTCTCACTTTTCTCGAATTTTTGCATCAATTTGCCCATTTCCACCATAAGTTGCGTCTGGTCCATTGGCACTGTAGACATAGATGATGGTTGAGCAGATTCACCCACTGTTGTTTTTCCAGTCGTCTTAGACTTTACAACTTGTTCTTCCTCCTTCGCTTTTCCTCTTGTAACTTTTTCCATAATAATCCACTGTATTTCAAACCCAATGTTGCAGATCGCTGTAACAATTTGTCAATATAGTAGGGCTTACAACACTGCAGTCATTGGTTCCACAGTTACAGCAGGAAAGTTCTTATGTCAGCAGAAGGTACCAAAATACTGTAATCCACAACAATGGAACTAAAGGAAGCAACTCTCCAAGCAGGCAAATTAAAAATAAAAAAAAATTATTGACCACAACAGATCCTTTCCCCCAAAGCCAGCGGTCCAAACAAACGTCTTCCAGCCACAGAAAAAAAAAAAAAAAGGCTTCAGAGAAACAGTTAGCCCAGTTGTTGAGGGGGGGGGGGCTCAGGAGGAAAAGAAAAATCCAGCTTCTGAGGAGTTGAGGTGATGAGCAAGATATTCCTCAATCCACACGGTAAAGAAACCAGCAATCAAAGCCATACATTCCTTCCTTTGAGATGAGTATTTAAAGCATCATTCTCCAGCGAGTGCCTTAACTTTTAAGTGAGAAGAGGCCCCCCCTCTTCCCCCCTTCCTGTAAGGAGCAGGCAGCTTAAACAAAGGAAAGGAAAAAAAAAAAAACTCCCACAGTTTCTCCAATATTCCAGCCCAGAGATGAGAGAGAGAGAGAAAAAACAAAAATTAATCCACCTTTGTTGATGTCAAAACGTGGCGCGGTCCTCTGGAGTATAGAAAAAAATCACAACCCTCGCACAGTCACTTTCGTTTTCCCTGACCGTCGCCATTTCAAGCCTCCACCTTTTCCATTTCAAAGACTCAGCTCTCTTTTTTTTTTTTTTTTCTTTAGAAAAAAAAGATCCCAACTAGTTTTATAGCTTGCAACTGAGAATGTAGCTCCTCACAGGCACTTACATGCAAATTACTTCGCACTCAGGCTCCTCTTGCCCCTTTCAAAACCGATTCCAAACGCCTTCTCCACAATCTTGCTGATCCCGTTCCACAGCTCCAGCAGAAAAGCCGCGACTGCCGCCGTAGCTTCCACTGCCAGAGAATCTCTCGAACTTCGATCAACCAGCCCCAAAAGCTCACCAAACTTTCCACGGAGACAGGCAAGGATCTTATCTTTAGGCTTTGCCACTTTAAATTTTTTCTGTTCTGCTCCTTTCCATTGTTTACCACTTTGTTGAGCGCGAGCGTCCGAAACTAGATGTTACACAGCGGCCATCTTAGCCAGCTCTCTCCGGGCCTTTCTGACTTCACTCTCCAGAATGTCTGGTTCAAGTTCAAATTTCTCATTATTGTTATTATCAGGAGTGTTGAGGTCCTTTTTGTAGAGTTCCTCTGTGTGCTCTTGCCATCTTTTTTTGATCTCTTCTGCTTCAGCTAACTCCTTTCCATCTTTGTCCCTCATCATGGTCATTTTTGCTTTAAATGTTCCCTTGATGTCCCCAATTTTTTTAAAAGATCTCTAGTCCTTCCTCTTTTGTTGTTTTCCTCCATTTCTTTGCACTGTTCATTCAGGAAGTTTTCCTTATCTCTCCTTGCTTTTCTTTGAAATTCTGTATTCAGGTGGTTGTATTTTTTTCTTTCTCCTTGGACTTTTGCATTCCTTCTTTCCTCCATCATGATGGAGTTTTTTTCGCCCATTTCAAAAAGGATGTAATTTTCTCCTGCCTTTGTACAGCCTCTGTGAGGTTTGGAGGACCTTTTTCGGGTGATTGCCACCTTCCTTGGACATCCCTGGGCTGCACAGGAGCTGAAAAAAGTTGTGGTCACCATTTTCTTTATTTATTTTTTTGGACTTCAATTCCCAGAAGCCCAAGCAAACTGTAAAACAAAATGGCCACCAAATGCATTTTTACATTATCTATCATCAGGAAAGGAAGATGTTCTGTAGAAGATACAATAACGAATTATCAAAGATTTGTTGATACTAAAGATTAAGTACCATTAGTTTTTTGGACGTTTTGAAATATTGAAAAATAATTAAGACAGTAAAGAATTTTGTGACTTAACAAATTTTTTATTTGGCTTCATTGGAACATATAAGTATTTTACCACCAGAGAACGGCTTGATTGTGCAAATTTTTTATTAAACAGGAAACAAAATATGCCAAAATCCCGTCTCTCAGGATCACAACAAAACTGGACACAACACTTCCAAAATCTTTGGAAAGGAGACCTGTGTGGTCTCAAAGTTTATTCGCTAAAAAGAAAATCAATGTCCATAAAACAAATTGCTCTGTTACTAAGCAAACTATAGCAATAGCTAGATCGATGATCTGGCTCAGAAAGTTCAAAATAAAATATCCCATTCCTGGGTTTAAATCTAAGCTATGAAACACAAAATTTTCCCGCTTTTGCTAACTTATTCCTAGGTACACAATGTCTCCTAATACTTGAATCTAGAAAATAAAAATGCAATATTTTCTAAGTGTTGCCTCTTCAGACTCCGAGCTGAAGATTTTTCTAAGTCCCGCAGCTAGAAAATTTTCTAAGTCCGGCAGCTAGTCTCCCACTTAGTTGATAATTGCTAAGGTGACAGCCGTGCAGGCTGCATTTTCTTCAAAGTTTCATTTCTCCGCTACACTGCATATTCTTTAGGAATGTCCTCCTACATTCATGGGACGTGCTTTACGACTCCCCCCCCTCCCCCCTCGATCTCTCTCGTCTCCTTCTGGGATATCTGGGGCTCACTTTTTATACCCTAAAGTGTTACTCGCCCCCTCTTTTGGAATGTCAGGTATCTCAAGGTTAAGCAATGGCCTTGAGATTAGATCTTGCAGATAAGATTTCTGTTATCTCCCAAGATCTCTCAAGGTCGTCTTATCAAGATGGGCCCTATGCTGACCTGGCAAGATGTCCAAGGACATATTTTCCTCCCCCCTCTCTTTGGGTGGATGACACTTGAGGTCAAAGTGTGTGAACCTGTGTGTGTTCTTCTGGGTAAATTCTTCCCTTAATAATTAAAGGTGCCGCTAGAGGCACTTATCTAGCTGATGCAATTGTTTCTCTGTGGAGACTTCTAAACACAATGCAACTCATTACAGGTTTGTCTCAACGAAACCTAACCAGAATGATTAACGAAATCACTCTAACACACTTGTGAACTTATTTACATGATTAAAACATTCAAATTCATGACAGATATATTTATCACAGAATTTTTAGAGGTACTCCTTCAAGTGCTTTAGCATGTCTGTCTATTACAGAGTAAAATCTTCTTCTTAAATACAAGTTTCTTTTGTAAGGAGGCTAGATAGATGACAACGAAAAAGAAATAAAATAATCTATTTACACTACATTCCTAAAACAGGATTCAAGCTTGAGGCATAAAGGACTTGTTACCCAGAGCTGCACACATGCTTAGGATGCTACATCACATATAACTTCCCTTTCTATTTCCTTTCACCCTGTTGAAATTCACAAGGTGGAAAAAGGTTTGTCAAAAAGATTAGCTAGAAGTTGTGGGCAGACAGCTGCACATTCTGTGGAAGAAGAATAAATATCATCCTACATAGTCTGCTAAAGAATATATTTGTACAATGTGGTTCACAGTTACATCCGGAAATCATATTTTTAAAGGTCAAGTCCTAATAATAGCAATGCCATGTACTTTCCTATAAACATACAGTACAAAATAATGAGACTGTACATAGTAATATCCAGACAGAGATGGCATTTTAGGGTATGCTCAGAGATGAAAGTGTTTTGAAGTAACAGATCCCTTGAAGACCAATGGTTTTTTCCTTAACATAAAGGTCATAGAGGCAAAAGCTAAACTAATTCTTGGGTTGAAAGCCATCCATAACTTAAAACCTGGCTGGCGGGTCAAGTGTGGGGTGCAGGTGGAAGGGTAACCTCCATTGGGTGGTTGGTGTAGAAGAACTCTTCCCCATGGTGCCTTTGGATCCTGCAGCCCTTGTTTTTAGGGGGTGGGTAGTTATAACTGTTTTTAACATGTGTTTTTTAATTTTTATTGTGAACTGCCCTGAGTTGGCTTTGGCCGAGTGAGCGGTATATAAATGTGACAATTAAATTAAATTAAATTAAAATTAAATAACACGAGAGAGACCCCCTGGCTGGGGGCAAACAGGGGCTTTTTGCTGTAACTGTTTGTACCCAGGCAAATCTCAACAGGTGGGTCCTCTTCCGGGGGGCAAACCTGTCAAGTATCCCATATTGGCTGGGATTTCCCATTTTTCAGCACTCATTCCTCCCCTTTCCCGCCACCGTCCAGTATTTGAATGGCAGGGAAAGGGGTTACTGTGCATGCGCGCCCAGGGTGCACATGTGCAAATGGGTTACTGCCCACTCATGCACAGTAATTTCCCGTATTTTGCAGAGCCATGCTTGATGGGTATGCCGGGGGGCAACCATCATTATGGTGGTGGCTAAATTCTGCTGGAGACTGAGCATGGGTGGTATAACCCTATCAGCTACAGATCCTGAGGAAGCAATAGTCTTTATCTCAGGGAGTAAGGAACAGGAAGATCAGTGCACCTGAAGCAGCACCAGTGCCAGCACCAGCATCAACATGGAGGCAATAAGAAGACAGCCCCTTCACCGTGCTAGAGTGCTGAGGGCCAATCACCCACACACCGGAACTTAACTGATTGAAAGAATACTCAAAGAAGAACCAGAAGGAGAGATCCCAATGGAGATCCTTTGTGGAATCCTCTGCACCGTAAGGTAGAAGAGCAGGCGATTAAGTAAGTAAGTAAGTAAGTAAGTAAGTAAGTAGTATTTTTCGGACCATAAGGTGCACTTTTCCCCCCAAAGTGGGGGGGGGGGGAATGAGGGTGTGTCTTATAGTCCAAATGCTGGTCTTCGGCCAGTTGTGGCTGTTGTAAAAGGATATTTTAAAACAGCCGCAGCTGGCCGAAGACCTCTACTGCTACCTCTCAGCTGTTCCAGGACAGGGGAAAGAAAAACATATGAAAAACAAGTGGCCACTATAAGGTGAAAATTGCAATTTCCCATTTAAATGCATTGGAAATAAATTTCTTGTATTCAAAAGTTTTCTGTTTGTATGTTCCCAATGCATTTAAGTGGGAAACCAAACCTGTGCTTAAAAAGAAAGGGTTTCACTTATCTTGATGCCTTTGTCTCTACTCCATGTGAACAAATTGGAGGGGGGAAACATGCTTCCTGGTTGAAAGGAGAGCAAGAGGCTAGGCTAGAGTATTGCTGCCTTCCTCAGTGCAATTGGCCTGCCTGCCCATTTCCCCTGCAGCGCCACCACTGGTTGGTCATGCAAAATACAGTACTAATTTTTTGTTGTTGTTTCCTGCTCTGAAAACTGGGTGTGTCTTATGGTCAGATGCGTTTTATGGTCCAAAAAATATAGTAAGTAAGTAACATGAGAGAATTGTTGACGTAATAGTTTTCTATAACTTTCCAGATAAGAATTTGCAACCTAAGGTTAATTCAGGAAGTTCATCCATTCTCCTATTGAACAGACTACCAATAGCTTCGGCCAAGTCTATTTGTGTTGTTGCTGCTACTGCAGCTGCTTTGAGTTTTGCCCAAAAAAAATTTAATCCTCAATTAGTGGTATAGTATATGTTTTGCATACAAAAATATTCCAGGTTCCATTCCAGGCAACTCTGTAAATCAGGGGTACCCAAACCTTTCAGGCCATGGGCCGGTCACATGGTTCAGTTGGGCCGGTCATGTGGTTCCTCCCACTGGAAGCGGAAGTGAAACATGCCTTGCAATCTGTTATGCAACATGATGAGATAGATTTTAAGCTGCCATTTTCTCTGCTTAAACCAGGGGTGCCCAAACTACAGCTCATGGGCTGTATCCAGCCCCCAATGCCAATTTATCTGGCCCACACTGCCCTTGCCACTCCTGGAAGTGGAAGTAAAATGCACCCATACGAGCATGTTTTACTTCCACTTCCAGGAGTGACGAGGGAAGTATGGGCCGGATGAATTGGCATCAGAGGCCAGATCTGGCCCACAGGCTATAATTTTGGCACCTCTGCTATAAATAAAGATGTATAGATTCCTTCTTTAATACCTGGTGCATCCCTTCCAATCACTATGGATAGAACCGAGTTAGGTGAAACTGTAATTGTACTAAATATAAAGAAAATTCCTGTGTTCCTGTGATCAGTAGAACCACCAGGAAGATGAGAAGATGAGAATATTAACAGACAGTTCAAAAAAAACTGTGGTATTTTGCCTGAGGAGAAAAAGATCCCTCTCTCAGTCTAAAGTCTCCTAAGAGTCAGCTCATTGACTCACTCTAACAAACTGGATATATTTAGAAGCATCTTCCAGTGATGCACACTTCCTTTCCATACAATAAACCCGCTATGGGCTGGATTGTTTTGGCTGATCCATGCATTTCTCTCTAGGCAAAGTGGTTCAGTCTTGCAGCAAACATTGGACAGAGGTGGATATAGGTTTCTTGCCTCTCCAGAATTTGTGTACTTTGATTGTAGTTGGCTGAGAAATAAAAGAATAATGATCGTTCTCAGGTGTGAAGCATTGTTAGCTTGGTTTCACTTTGTATCGCCAGCCCCCAGGACATTTACAGGAAATTCTGATTCATAGGTAGTAAATTTACCATAACATCACAACATGCTCTTGACCACAATGACAGAAAGAGAGAAAAAGATACACCATAAATCATTGTGGGCAGGGAGGGAGGGGAGAGGAGGTGGAATGTACATGACATAATATACCAAATAATATTATATTTCATTATTTTATTAATAGGACTTTAAAATGGAGAATTAGGGGCACAAATCAGCTAATGTTAAGCATCATACACTACAATCTTGCCCATGTCTATAAGGAAACAAATCCCATCTATTTGAATGCAGAATCTGGAAAGGTTACCTCTTGAATTGCAAAGTTTAGTATTGCCATATAGGGGATTCTGGAAGGTGCAACCCATAAAACTTTCCAAGCCACTTTTCCCATATGCCTATGTCCTCCTCAGTAAGAATAACAAATTCAAAATGAACACATTTTACTTGGCTGAATCTGATAAAATTGGCTGCAATTCATGAAAGTGTACAACAAATAAAATTTGTTAATGTTCAAGGGGCCACAACATGGTGTTGCTGTTGTTTTTCCACAGGAAATTAATAGTAATAGGATAATATCATCATCAGCTGCTACTTGTGCCAAGAATACAGTTGATGGATGTGTGAAAGAAGAGTGACAAACAGGGAAAATGCCATTGGCAAGAATTTGTTTAAAGTGGATCCCAACTTACTATGAAGTGACCCACACATGATGATCACGGAGCCATCTCCTGAAATGAGACATGCAGGATTTGGCACTGGGACTGCAATGGACTGCCCCAGCCTTGAGGATATTGACAAGGTGTCCCTTCATAACCAGTTCATCTGGCATGGCCTCTTCTGCCTCCATGACCATTGGGAAACAGAATAGTGAAGCGGTTTCTCCTCCACTCATTTTGCTGTTGGGCCCAATGTGATGGTTTCCAGTGGAAAATATGGATATAGAGGAAAAGGCAAATACTGTGAAAGGGAGAAATATGCATGATGGCACCGTGAGGGAGGAAGCCAGAATTGTATGAGCCATGTGGGCTACCCTTTGCTTGTTGGCTAAGCCCGCTATCCGTAGGTGAGGGAGAAAATTCTGTCCTGCTGATGAGAACTGAGACTCAGTTTTCTGTCTGGGTGGCTCTGGAAGAAGAATTTCCATTACACTCAACAAGTGTCTTGGTCCAGCACTGTGAGCTTTGTTGTACAGTAATTGTTGTGTACTACCACGTTGCTTCTGACTTACAGTGACCCGGTGTTGAGTCCGATAATTGTAGCGATCAGTCCCGGGGGTTGCGGAGGGCAAGTAACGAGACATGCACGAAGAGTGTCAGATTGATGGCTTGATTGCTTTATTTAACAGCAAGTATTTATAATCAAACTTTTTAGGAGAACCAAACTAGATGCTCGCAGAGATTTTCTCTGCCTACGTGATTAATAACTAACAAATGTAATTAACCATTGATATTGACAGAAAGGCTTCCCTGGCTCCGTGGTTCCAGGAAATGTAAAGAAACAAGACTGGTTAATATTTAGGTACAAACATGAAACAATAGGATTAGTATGACCCATCCCAAAAGGTTGAATGTTGGTCAGTAAGGATTAAGGGACTGTTTGTCCTGTTTAATTAGTTTTTTGGTTCCTCCAATTGTGTTCCACGAATGGAATGTAGAGTTAAGAGCGTATCATTAACTTTCAGAGAAATAGCTGGCCGAGGGATTTTTTCTCTGCCCCAACTGATCAGAACCCATATTCTAAATAATAATGTATATATTTTGAATTATCATGGGGTCACACTAATAACTACCACTACAGATAATAACTTGTAACATGACAGCAAAGCTCAGGAGTAACTCAACAGTGATTTGTTAACAGCTCAGTTCGGACTGGGAGACAAAGGTTGAGGTGGCTATTTATATACACACATAACGGCAGTTACAGAGATACGTTTGCCCGGGCTTTGAGAACGCGGGAAACCTGCATTAAACCAATCAGGTTACATTGACTGCAATACAACTTTGGCGCCTTACAGAAAAGGGTGCGCTTCTGCAGCAAGACTTAATGGCGTCTTTAACAAAGACATTGATTAAACTTTTGGACACAACACCTGGGTACTGCATGATGGATTGAGCTCCCATCTCTGTCCCAGCTCTTGGAGACATAAAAGGAGCCTCATTTGGGCATTCCCTGATGGGAGTTTCATCCACAAAAATCCTTCAAATCCAGAATAATTTCTGACACTATATTATTATTATTGATCCATTTATCAGATACTGTATGGGAAATGTTGATATGAGTTGTTTATCCATCCCACACCTCCATAGGCAAATAATGATTTGAACCTGAGTCTCTTGTCCTGTGCACCCTACAGGCTCTTCCTGTGTACTTGAAACATGCTTTCATCATAGCAAGGGTTTACTGCTATTCTAGGTAAAGGTCTGCTTTGCTTGAAAGCCAGTCATGGCCTACTCTAGGGCAGGGGTTCTCAACCTTTTAAAGCTGAGGGCCAGGTCACATTCCCTCAGACAGCTTCGGGGGCTGGATGGCCATTTTGCCCTGCCTGCCACACATGGCACTTCTGGGTGTGTTGGAGGCAGTGGGGGCCACATAAAATGGTTGCATCCGGCACCCAGGCCATAGGTTGAGAACCCCTGCTCTAGGGAGCTGTGCTCATCTCTGTTTAAATCCAAAGAGCCAGCGTGTCTGCATCTGCAGACATTTCTGTGGTCATGTGGCCTGCCTAAACACAGGAGTCCAAGAAGGCTATTACCTTTCCTGCTGAAGTGGTACCTATTTATCTTCTTGCAATTTTTTGCTTTTTAACTGCTAGGTTGGCAGGAGCTAGGGCAAATGACAGACATTCACTCTGTTGTACAGCACTTGGGTCTCAAACTGCTGACCTGCTGACCTCCCAGTCATCAAGCTCAGCATCTTAACCGCTAAACCACGATGGCCCTGGCTATCCTATGCACACCTCAAAGTTAAACATGCAAACATAATATACCTTTATGATCAATTGAAAGCTCTTTTCTGGCTCTTGCATGAATTTATTCCACAATCAATTTGTTCTCTATTCATTTACTCTGAGATAGCCCATTTTGCACCAACTTATGAAGATGTCAGTAATTGCACCATATATTTCTCAAGAAATAAAAAAAATAAGAATTTAATTTAGGGTCACAGAAGAACTGGGCTCTTATCATTACAAGGTAGCTACCTCTGAATAGACTCCAGGGATGGATGGAAAGGCATAAATTGTAGATGGGAAGAGGGAAGAAAGGAAGTTAGCATTCTCTGTTAGAATGTACAAAAAGTGTATTTTCAGACTACATCTCTCAAACTCTTCCAGTTGAGATTGCTGGGTGATTCAAGAATTCTAGTTCTAAAAGAAGTCTCTATTCCCAGCTCTGCTTTCTCTATTAATACACAAAATGTGTAAAAAGAGCATCTTAAAGCAGGGGTTTCCAGCCTATGACCCGCAGCCAAGACCCAGCCAGTGGCACCATTTCATTGGGCTGCCGCCGCCACATTCAGAAGTGGAAGCCGACGCGTTTACATCAGCAGTAAATGCATCCACTTCTGCTTCCAGGGGGCATGGTCTGGCCCACTCAGCTGTCTGGGGGCGTGGTCAGGCCAACAGCATAAACAGGTTGGGAAACCCTGTCTTAAAGCATCACTTCTTTTTTTAAAAAAAAATCTTTTAATTAGCAGTTGTTGGGTATGTGTTTTTTTACTTACCCCATGCAATATATACAAGATGAAATAGTGGAAAATAAAGTTAACAGGTTAGATCTAACAATTGCATACCTAGAGTAAACCCACTGAAATCAATATTAGTTACATGAATCATTACTGCTTTAGGTACAAGCAGACAGCTGGGAACCTCCACACTAGGATCTTGATTCTATATGGCAATGCAATAAAATTGTCCCATGTATTTTGAGTCTGAATACTCTTTGTCTAAAAAAAAGCCCTGGAAATTAATAGAAATTGAGCTGACAGCACACCATTAAGTTAATGTAATAATGTGTAGCAGCTACAAGTGAAACACATCTGTTGTCTTTTCAGAGAAGAGATGCATTCAGAAGAACTACTGAAACATATTTTGTTCAGGGAAATTATCAAAACTGCTGACATCTAGACAAGAACTAGGTGTTTTAGACAACCTGCAGTCAGCTTTTTCCCCCCCACTGCGGATTGTCTGAAAACAATCATAAAACTGACTGTTTCACTGCAGGATGTGGGGTAGTCTCCATCCTGCAGACTGGCCATTCTGGGAAGCTTCTTGCCACTACTGACAGCAGGAGAGTCAAACCAGACTTACCTGTTTGAGATTGCGGGGGACGGGGGGACCACTGGAGTTTTGCCAAACCTGGCCAAAACAGCATTACTAGCCAGCCAATGTCAAAGTGACTGTGGAGCCTCCTTAGCATTGGCTGGGCAGCGATACTGGTTTTGCCTCAGGGGCAGGTCCGATGGTTCCGGTTTTGTCTCATGACAAGCCTCAACCCTGATGCCATCTGAGGCCAGAAGCCTCCTAGCATTCAGCAGCTGGAATGGAAGCTCTGGTGGCATTTCAAAGTGGCATCAATGCAAGCTTTTTAAAACTGTACCACAGCTTACATCATGTGAGATGGCCAACATCACTGTGAAGTGACTGGTTATTTCTGTAAGAATAGTTATGATCTTAGAGTGGGGTGCCCAAACTTTTTTGTGCCAGAGGCCTGACCATGCACCCGGAAGTAGGCGTGTTTGCACTTGCATGTCTGGAACCACTTCCGGTAGTGGCGCAGGGGCATTTGTGCATGTGCAAACACCCCTGTGCCACTCCCAGAAGTGGTTCAAGACATCCCCGTGCATGCACAAATGCCCTCATGCCACTCCTATAAGTGGCACAGGTGCATTTGCGCATGCATGAGGATGTCCTCATCCACTCCCGGAAGTGGTTCTGAGTGTGCATGCGTATTGGCAGGCATGTCCCCCGTCCACTTCTGGAAGCGGTGAGGGCACCGCAGGCTGAATGGATTGGTGTTGGGGGCCAGATCCAGCCCGTGGGCTGTAGTTTGGGCACCCATGACTTAGAGCAATTGGTTTCTTTCCAGGGAAAACTGCTTATGCATCCCACAAGATCCTTTTATGAAACTTAAAATGCCGCCATGCATACCCATTCTTCCCACAGATGCCTGATAAGAAATTTGGTTCCACAAAAGTGTACTGTCAAACTGAGGCCCAATGAATTTAAGAGCTTTCAATGAAGATAGCTTTACTTAGCAGTTATTCCATCAAACCACTGGCTTCTAAATTATAGCTTGTTTTCACATTATCAGAAAAAGATTGTTGCAATTCCCTGTGGGCATGTCTCAGAGTTACATCTGCACAGAACCTAGGAAGTTTATTCTTATGGACTATTACTCCCAGAATATTTTGAACCGGTGGGAAAATAGCAAACTTGCATGAACAAATACTAGGTATCAGTGGGAGAGTGCTTTACAAACTAATGTGATTTTCCTTTGGCAATAACTTTTTCCCTTTGGAATTTGAAGCAAGCCCTGACTATCTTTTTGTATTATCGTACAAATTGCTAGTTTGTGTACAGCAAACCAAGGAAGGGGGCAGTGACAGGACTGGGCTACTCTCTCCACATTTTTCTGCTGATGTTGTTGTTTATTCAATAACCCAAATTCTCCAATACAAACAACATTATTGACTGATGGGTTCTAGAATTTATAATCCAAACAAGTATGTACGTAAAATTACATGTGACTTTTGCAGGGATTGATAAATCTGTCATTTCTAGTTTCTTTAGGCCAGTATCCTATTGCATATCTGTGAAAGTGTGATCTTAAACATTCCCCCCACATGAGCAGGCTGTCCTTTGAAAATCCCATCTTGCAATCGTTGTGAGATTGGTTGTGTAACCAATAAATCAACTGTCTAAGATGCAAAATTAGTGATTTATACCACTTTGGTTGAAAATGAGAAGATACACTCCCCTATCCCACTTCATGAGCAGTGAACCTATGCTGTCAGTCCTATCTGTGTAATTTTGGGAACTGTCCTACATTATTGCACTTTGCAGGGGCAGACATGCAAAACTAATCAAAGGGTTTTGTTTGTAAAGAATTCACTACTTGGTCAGTGCAATTTATTGCACCTTCCAGCATCTGCATTTCCCTGTTGATAGGCTAGTCCAAACATAATTGAAAATACTTGGTTTGCCCAATGAGGCCCTCAAAACAGCATGGAAAGCTTTTAACACCTAGACCAGGGGTCAGCAAACTTGGCTCCCCAGGTGTTTTTGAACTTCAATTACCAAAAGCCCAAGCCAGTACACCTGCTGATCATGACTTCTGGGAATTGACCTCCAAGAACATCTGGAGAGCCGCGTTTGCTGACCTCTGACTTAGACCAGCTCCGACGCTGTTGGCAATAACATGTATTGTTTTTGGGGGGGAAACTTTTCCTCAGTAGTTGATTGTCCACCATAATTTAAATTCGTCGCTATGTTGTGTGACAACCCTTAACAAAATGAGTCATGTACTTTGAGAATCAAAGTACAAGGTAAAGGTAATGGTTGCCCTTGCTTAAAAGCCAGTCGTATCCGACTCTAGGGTTCAGTGCTCATCTCTGTTTATAGCCAAAGAGCCGGCTCTGTCTGTGTCTGCAGATGTTTCCATGGACATATGGCAGGCATGCCTCAACACTGGAATGCATGGAATGCTGTTTACTTTCCCACCAAAGTGATCCCTCTTCATCTATAGTAATACCTCCTACAAAGTCTGCTTCATACAACATCGAATTCATACAACATCGCCTAATTTCTTTTTAAAAAGTTACCTCATACAAAGTTGCTCAACTTTGTATGAGGCATTGGGTTTTTCCCAGGTTGCATTGTGCCTGGGCAGTATAAAAGGCAGGAGACATGCTTGCATTGCTCTTGTGGGTTCTGCACGAGGCGAAGATTGTTTAGGAGTGGTTTTGAGTGTGATTTTGGATTTTTGGATTTTTTTCATCAGAATTTTTAGAAGCATTCCTGGGATTTTTGCAGCATTCTTCAGGTTCTTGGACAATCAGGGCTGTTTGACATGTTTTTGTAATGTATTTAGCCTTTAGACAATGATTTCTTAAAGTTCTGTCAGTTTCCTGTCTGTTTCCTTGACTTTGCCCTGAAGTCTGTGCTGTTACAGTACAATGTATCTCTATGGAAACGATGTTGTACGAAGCATCACGGCAAGGATTTGGACGTTGTATGAGGCATCATGGCTAGGATTTTGCATGCCTCATACAAAGTCCAAATCCGTATAAATTCCAAACTTGTGGAACCAAGTTTTGACGTTGTATGAGGTATCACTGTACTTACAATTTCTTGCTTTTGAACTGCTAGGTTGGCAGGAGCTGGGACAGAGACGGCAGCTCACTCCATCATGCATGTCTTGGGAATCAAACCCTGACATTCCAGTCAGCGAGTTCAGCATCTTAACCACTTGAGCCACTGCAGTCCCAAAAAACAAGAGAAAGATATAAATTGTTTATAGATGTGTAACCCCTATGGTTTTTTTAGTTCAACCTAATGGGTTGAGAAATCCTAGGAAAGGGCTGTGATTCAGGATTTGTGTTCAAAAAATCAAGACAACTAGAGCAGCTGTTTCCACAAAAAAAGATAAGACCCTTGCTGCCTTGGTTTAGGTTGAAAATTTTCAGTATGTTTGTACAGGAGAGACACTGGAAGGGAGAATCCATTTAGTGAACTTATATACTGTACTTGCATTTGCATTTAGGGTTTTAGAGACTCTGGAAAATACAATAATGCTGGTAAAGGTGGGAAAGAGGAAAACCAAACATAAGATGACTCCATGAGAGAAGCCATGGGCTTGTGTGGATCATAGGGGTAGGTAGGTAGGTAAGTAGGGCGGTAGGGGGGAGGGAGATAGATAGATAGATAGAAATAGAGAGTGTTACAGTGTTCTGCATTTCTTCAGCCTTCCTCAAAGTCATGTCTTTGACCCCTGTTGGATTTGGTGAAACAGCTCCTCATTTAAGAAGGATAACATCCCACAGCATCTATATCTATAAAACAGAGGTATGGGTTTGTATGTGCTCTAAAGGAACCCACACCCCTGGACCAATGTTGATGAAATTTGGCACATACATACCTTGGAGTTGCAAGATCAGCTCCGTGGGGGTCCCAAAACCCATTTGGGGATTTATGCCCCCCAAAGTGGGACACAAAGGGGACACCCCCATTGACAGGAGAAAGAGAAATGAAACAGCAGTACTGCGCATGTGCACCACAGTCTCCTTTTTCCCTAATCGATCCCAATGCAGCCAACACAGCCACTCTTTTCCTTGAGGAGAACTTATTGACAGGACATTTTCCAGGATTGCTCACCAGTAGAACATAAAAGTGACAAAGGCAACAGAGGACCACATTTACAAGTAAGGAATGACGGGGGAAGGGGGAGGCTTGACAGCAGTTAGAATAACCCAAGCAAGGCCGGGTAATCAGCTAGTGTAATATAAAAGGCAAAATTTCCCAGCCTAATATTTCCATAAATTTTGAACTGAAATACCCATAATCCCCAAACACTTTCCATACTTTTTGTGTCTAATGGGAGTTCACAAAATATGTGAAGAGGACAGG
Organism: Bradypodion ventrale; assembly: GCA_035047345.1. Taxonomy (NCBI): domain Eukaryota; kingdom Metazoa; phylum Chordata; class Lepidosauria; order Squamata; family Chamaeleonidae; genus Bradypodion; species Bradypodion ventrale. The sequence goes on from JAWDJE010000005.1 coordinate 192,359,729, forward strand.
TTGTTGCATAGTGATGTTTAGCATGAAGCTGTGCTTAATGCATTATATTCCTTTATTTATTTTTTTGTAACATGATCTGCTCTAACAAAGTTAGTAAGCATATGTTTTCAAACTATGGCTGAAATCCAGTAGGGAATCACAACTAGAATAGGTCCACTGATTCAGCAAAATCCCACTGATTCAATGGGCCTACTCTAATTCTGACGACATGCTGAATTTCAGCCTGTTTATTCTGAGACTGAAGGTAAAATGCTTGTACTTGTCAAACACTTAGTATTTTCAGCCTTCTAAAAGATTAGAGTTGATCTGAAAAAGTATACAGTGGTTTAGTGTTCAAGGAATGAAGAAGCAGATGAATGAAGTAGTGAAATTCAGCTCTTTATTAGTGGGGTTTGAACACAGTTTGGATGGGGCAAAACTCGGACTATACACTATAAACAGTAACAGTAACAACAATAACAAAAGCCCATTGGCTAACAGAGTGTGCACATTTTTCGATCCACTTATTTGCATAAGAATAGATACATGAGAAAAGATACATTCCGCTTCTGTCAGATTCTAATTTGCGCACCATAACAAAATTTCGCGAGACCGCTGTCTGGCGAGATTTCATAGCTGTCAAACAGGGACGCTGTTTTGACAGCTAGGAAAGCACGGAAACATGGTGGTTTGAATCGCCTTGACAGTTAAGCAGTTAACATATATAACATTCTTCCCCCCTAGGTAAAAACACCCCTAGGTAAAAACAAAATCCTTTAACCAGGATGGCAGTCTAGTTTCCCTTCTGGGTCGGACGCTTGGCTGAGCCGGCTCAGTGGCTCGTAGGAAAGGCGATCCGACTGGAGTGAGAGATTGACTAGAGGGAGAGGATTGTAAACCCAAATTAAAACCCCATTTGTCAGATGGAGGAGCAGGGGATCGCTCAAAACCAAAATCTAATTATATGGGTGATAAAGACAACTCAGGGTCCCTCCTGTGTGTTCTAAGAGTGGAGGGCGACTCTAAACAAAATTTGTCAACATCAATAAAGGAATCCAGAGTGCTAGGCTGGGACAGTGTAGGGGTACACCTGGCTGGAGTAAGGGAGCATTCCACAATTTCCCCTTGAAGTTGGTCCCTAAAACACACCTCTGGGTCTAAGTTAGCTTGCTGCTGACTATTACCTCTGCCCCCTAGGTTTAAATGGGTGGGGGCCAACCCTAAGGTTGAGTGTCTGTATTCGTCCTGTGGGTCCAGTATTCTGGGTCTCAATTGATCCGCGTGCCTCCTCCAGATCAGACCAGTGGCTGTTTCAATTCTGTAAGAAACAGGACCAGTTTGATCAATCACAAACCCTGGCACCCACGTAGGACCACCAGCTGCATAATTGCGGCAATGTACAGGGTCTCTGGACGAGAAACCCTTCTAGTGTTGGATCGCTATATTTGTGCCTTTGTCCTCCACCCTAGAGGGATCCAATCTGTCCAGCAAGGATGACAGTTTCCTTCACTGAAGCAATTCAGTAGGGAACAGCCCTGAGGCAAGGGGGGTGAGCCTATATGTGAAAAGAAACTGGCATAACTGGAGCTCCAAATCCCCTTCACCCATACACCGAAGCACGTCTTTAGTTGTGCGCACCTGCTGCTCCACCTGGCCATTGGTTGCTGGGTGGAATGGGGCGGCAGTAATGTGCCTAATTGCATTCCTTTCCATGAAGGATTGGAATTCTGCAGATGTGAACGTGGACACGTTGTCAGACACCAGCACATCTGAAAGTCCAAATGCTGAAAAAAAACTTCTCAGGTGCATTATCATGGTGGCTGAAGTGGTATTAGGCACCCTAATCACTTCCAGCCACTTAGAGAATGAGTCTACAACTAACAAAAATAGGGCACCCCTAAATGGACCTGCAAAATCTATGTGCAACCTGGACCACGGGCCCCTAGCAAAATCCCATTCCCAAGAAGGAAGGTGGGATTGCTCTGGGCAAGAGGATTGACAGCTGGCACAAGTGCCGACCATCTGCTCTATGTCTTGAGGCCACCAAAAGTAGCTACAGGCAAGGGCTTTGGACCATAAAATTCCCGTGTGACTTGTGTGAAGTAAATGTAAAACCTTTTTCCTGAGAGTGACAGGAATGACCACCCGCTGGCCCCATAGAAGGCAGCCTCATTTCACTGACAATTCCAAACGCTTGCGGTGGAATGTTCTGAATTCCTCAGCTAGAGGAGAGACAGGCTAGCCTTTTTGTACCCAAGACATTACTTTAGTCAGAGTTACATCCTTGGCCGTAGCTTTGGCTATACAGTATCTGAGTGGACGACCGGATGCCTCAATCATGAGGTCCTGGTGGTCGCTTTCAATCTTGCAATCTGCTTCCCCGACCCCTGGCAGTGGAGAACATGACAGGGCATCAGCGCGGCTGATGTCCTTGCCAGGCCTGTGCACCAAAGTAAAATCGTATGCATTTAGGAAAATTGCCCAACGCAACATCCTTGGGGACAGAATTTGAGGCGTGGGCTTCCCATTCACAAAGATTCCAAGGAGGGGCTTGTGGTCAGTTACGATGGTAAAAGGCCTTCCATAAAGGTAATCGTGGAATTTCTTAGTGCCTGCCATGATTACCAATGCCTCCTTGTCTGTCTGAGCGTATTTTTTTCTTAGGCTTTGAGAGTGAATGAGAATAGAATGCTACGGGGGCTTCCCTCCTGTCATTTAGTACATGGCATAACACAGTTCCCATCCCCACAAGGGGATGCATCACACACAAGTACAACTTTCTTGTTAGGATCAAAATGAGTTATCACAGCATCTGAAGATAGTAGCCTTTTAAGTTCTTGGAACGTTTTCTCCTGGCAATGACCCCTGTGCCAAACTGTATCTTTCTTAAGAAGCCGATGTAATGGTTCGGCAAATGAGGCTTTGCGATGGAGAAAAGCGTGATAGAAGTTTAACAATCCTAGGTATGATTGTAATTCGGCTTTACATTTCGGCCTGGGTGCATTTCGCACGGCCTTCACCTTGGAGTCAGAGGGCATGATACCTTGGGGTGTAATTTGGTACCCCAGGAACTCCACTTCCCATGCCAAAAACACACATTTGTTTCTTCTGAAACGTAGACCGGCCCTCTCGAAATGTGACAGGACTCGATCAAGCCTGGCTGCTAGTTCGACGGTGTCCTTAGCGGTGATCAGGACATCGTCAAAATATGGCAGGGCACCGGGCAACCCTTTCAAAATACATTCTACAAGAGATTGAAATATTCCGGGGGCTGCATTCACCCCAAATTGTAGTCTAGTTACCTTAAATGCCCCTCTATGTGTAACTATGGTCTGGGCTATGGCAGCAGCAGGAGACACAGTTAATTGTTGGTAAGCCTGGGCAAGGTCAAGTTTTGCAAAGCAATTTTCTCCATGCAAGGAGGCAAGAAGGTGGCTTACCACGGGCACAAGGTATGCGTTCAGGCGAATAGCTTTATTGATGGTACACTTGTAGTCAGCGCATATCCTGACCTCTCCGTTACTTTTCAAAGCAGTCACAATTGGTGTCTCCCACTCTGCGGAGTCCACCGGCACTAGGATGCCTTGCCCCACCAGTTTGTCCAGCTCAGCTTCTATCTTCTCCTTTAAAGCAAAGGGTACCCGGCGTGGCTTCATCCACATGGGCCGGATGGTAGGGTTAAGTTCAAAGTCAACAGGGGGTCCTTTGTATAAACCTAAACCCTTTTTGAACACCTCAGGATGTGCAGCACAAACTTCCCGGATTGGGTCAGAGTCTATTACGTGAATGCCAGAAAGCCGGATTCCCAGGGGCCTAAACCATTGGGTCCCAATAAGATAGTTAGTGCCCTGCTTAACTACAACCAATGGCAAGGAGGTGCGAATGTTTTTGAATTTAACCAAGAAATTACCCACCCCCAGGACTGGAATCTGGCAACCTTGCACATCCCGGAGGGAAGTTTTAAAGGATTTAAGCTTGGGCCAAGAGGCAGGGGGAATTCTCAAAAACTCCTGCTGTGGGATTATGGAAAAGGTAGTACCTGAATCCACCTCCATCTTGAAGGGGACGTCCTGCAGGCTCAGGTCTGTGAAGAAACGCTCGCTGACGATGCCCACTTGGCACGGCTCAGGCTCGGGTGACACTTTGGCAATGGACATGTTGTAGTGATGACTCTTCTTGGGCTCAGGCGCTGGAGGTCTTTGCTTTCGCTGTCAGCATACTTTAGCAATGTGCCCTCTTCACCCGCAGTTGTGGCATTCTGCGGTGCAGAAGAGGCACTTCTTGTGGTCATGCCGGGCTCCACAGCCATCACACTTGCGAAGGAATTTCTTCTCCCGATCATCACGGTGCTCTTGGTGTTTTCATCGGACCACTCAGACTTCTTCCTCTGCATCGCTGGACTCCGATGAAGAGGTGGAACCAGGCAATGCTGAGGAGGATGAAGATGAATTTTGCTGAGCTTGCATAGCTGAGTTGGTGGCACTGATGTTGGAGTGGCGATGCCGGAAAAGCTTAATCCTGGACCGTGTGGCCTCAGATGATACTACCTCTTCTAGGACATCGTTGAAGGTTAGCGTCTTTCTTATGAGGCAACATTGAGCATCTTCGTCCCTCATGCCGGCCAGCAGATGGTCCCGGAGTGCTTCTTCAATGTTGTTCCACATGCACAGGGCAGCAGCAATGCGCAGCACAGTGCCGTAGTCTGCAATGGATTCACCGGATCGCTGCTCCCTTCTGTGGAAGGGCACCGTGGCCAGGAAGATCGAGACCTCTGGCTGCAGGTGTCTCCTCAGTGCGGACATGATTTCTGCAAGCAGCACCACATTCACGTCCCTTGGGAGAACGAGGTGGGTTGCCAGCTCAAGCGTCTCAGAACCACACTGAGCAAGGAAACAGGAGCGTTTCTGGTCTTCCTCTGAGATCTTCTGTGAGGCCATTGCGTGGCGGAACCAGCGTTCGTACATTGCCCATTTCTCTGGACGAGCTGGGTCGAATGGGCCGATGTTGCTGCTGTGTGGGGACGCCATCCCATCCTTGTCGCCAGTTTAGTGTTCAAGGAATGAAGAAGCAGTGAAATTCAGCTCTTTATTAGTGGGGATGGGGCAAAATTCGGATTTATATACACTATAAATAGTAACATTAACAACAATAACAAAAGCCCATTGGCTAACAGAGTGTGCACATTTTTGATCCACTTATTTGCATAAGAATAGATGCATTCCGCTCCTGTCAGATTCTAATTTGCGCGCCATAATGAAATCTCGCGAGACTACTCTGTCTGGCGAGATTTCATAGCTGTCAAACAGGGACGCTGTTTTGACAGCTAGGAAAGCGCAGGAACATCGCAGTTTGAATCGCCTTGACAGTTAAGCACAGTTAACATAATAACAAGTAGGTTCTCCTGTCAGTGGCTAAACACCTCAGGTATAGCTGTGGCAGATGTGGTCAGATTTCTTTTCAATGGTAAGGCTTGTAGTGTAAACTGTGGCGCTTGTTTCCTGTGGATTAGCAGATGTGTGTATGTTTTCCCTTTGAGAAACACAGGCCAAAATCCCCTCCTCTTTAGTGACTGCAAAAGAGCTGTGTGAAACTGAAGTATTTCTCTGAAAACTACCTTGCTTTCTGCTCAGTCATCACCTGGAAATAAGTTGATGACAAATCGCTCAAACAATTGCAACCGCGAAACTCAAGAAAATCCTTTTTGAAAGTAAAACTCAAATTGCAAGCACCACCATGAGAAATGCTCTGGAAGTGGTAAGAAGCAATGTCATTTTAGACTATGCACATGTAAATCTCCATGTCCCAAAAATTCCCCACACAGAACATTCTTTGACATTCAGGAAGAAGGGGAGCTGCATTTTAAGGTGTTATATTAGATAGACATCAGTCACTGAACTGAAGCCTGGACCTGCTTCCTTATACAGTAAAACCCTTACTTATGAAAAAAAAGTCTGTTCCGTAGGCTTTTGCTTAAATTGGTTTTTTATGTAACTCGATGCAAATCCATAGGAAAAATGAAATTTTTATGTAAATCGAAACAAACCAATAGGGAAATGAATTTTTATGAAACTCGAAGCAAACCCATAGGAAAAAGAATCTTTATGTAACTGGAACCAAACCCATAGGAAATTGTGTAAATCGGGACATAGTTTTAGCACAAAATCATTATGTAAGTTGAATTTTATATAACTCGAGGCATTTGTAAGTCGGGGTTTTACTGTACGTGGCAAAATTCTATTTGTCACTGCCTAGAATTAAATCTGGGTGGGCAACTTTGGTGGGTCAAGAGGCTAATTTTATGACCTTCTTGAGATCACACAGATCAATAGAAATGACCAAAGAATGCAGAAAATGATTCAGAAAGGGCTAGAATTCCATCGCTATTTTGAAAAACGAATCACTCTTTTTAAATGGTGCAGGAGGACTGTGACCCATTTGAAAAGCTCATTACCATTCTGCAACCTTCCAGGAGCTACAATTCATCTTCCTTATTGGGAAAATAGATGACTAAAGAAAGTCTGAAGACTGCAAAAAATCCAGCCCCACCATTAATTTATATCAGGGGTTCCCAACCTTTGCAAGCTGGGGGCTGGGTCACACTCTCTCAGTCAGCTTTGAAGGCCAGACAGCCATTTTGCCCTTCCAGCATGATGGGGTGGCCATTTTGTCCCAACAACTTCAAAGGGGCAGCCATTTTGTTTCTCAAATGCCCTTGGAGGGGTGGAGGGCCACATGAAATGGCACCATGGGTCTAAAATTGGGAACCCCTGATTAAAATCATTGCACTATAGTTTGTGTTTGAGACTGACCAGGTTATCCTGCTATAGTAATAGAGTAGACTGTACTGCCAGCAACTCAATACTGAGCTGCAACAGTGTCACATGGCAGTTAACTAACCTGACCACCCTGAGGACTAATGTCTTTTAGTACTAAAGTGCACACAGAAGGGTGATGGTCCCCAAATGGATTAAATTCCACTTGAATCCATTTTGATGGAGGGCAGCAGCTTCATCCATACTGGCCTGGGGCTGATGAGGACTTTGTGTGTCAAAAGAGCTCAGGACCAGAAAGTCACTCGTGGAGTTGGATCAGTGGTACGGGTGTCATGCTGCAATATGGAAGGCAGATGAAAGGCCACTGCATTGTATTCTCAGGACAGTCTTCTTGGCTGATCACCATGAGGATTGTCAATAATTGCATTTGGATACGGCAGAACAAGAAGAAAGAATGGTTTGTGTTCATCAAGAGGTACAAGAGGTTTCTCCACTCCATGCCCCAACATTTCACTTCTTATTCAGAGAATCAGAGAGCTCTTAATTGTAGTCACTGACCACATTCTAGCAATATCCTGCTAAACTTTTCAAGACTTTGATCTTTACGAACTTTTAAGTTTTGTCCTTACTTTCACAAACAATATTTTTTGTGTCTGATGTCCCATCTACACTGTCCCTCCCAGGCAGGTGTAACACATCTCCATCAGTGGCAATGACCACAGCTATCACTTTCCAGTTAATTGGGCAGGGGCGGAGGCGGGGAGTTCTTCACCATCAGCTGTGAAGCAGCTCCTTCAGATGCACTTTGTTTTATCTTATCCCCAGTGTTCATGTACTCTGTAGATAGGATGAATTACAGTGGGATGATTTAGTAGAATCCCCTGTTGAGATCTCAAAGTGAGGAGAGTTGGAGCTGATTGGGTCAATCCCGCAAAATTGGCCCAATCCACCACATAACAATGGACCAACCAGCCCCAACTTGCCTCTAAATCACCCTAAACAGCAGACTACATGCCCATATAGACATCCTCTGCGTCTCCCAAGCCCACCACTCAATCTTCCCTATATTTGCTCACCTGGACACACCCATGAGTCAATATGGTGTAATGGATAAAGCATTAGACCAGGATGCTGAAGATCTAGGTTCAAATGCCTGCTTCAAAATGGAAAACCACTGGTGAGTGAAAATAAATAACCAATCCTTGAATATCTCACATACCTTGAAAACCCTATTAAGTGGGAAGCAAGCTGACAGAGTTCTGTTTTGATTTTAATTTTTTTGGAGTAGAGGGGGGGCCATGACTTTAAATTTGTGATTATTGAAACAGTAAAACTGGAGGAATATAACAGAGTGGACTTGGATAAATTACTTTTAAAAAGAGAGTCATACTATATTCATCGATTTCAAACACTATCCCCTAGGGGACTTAATCAAGAGATCGAATGTAAATGTTTCTTGTAAGGGACTTGGTTTCTGAGAGTGCAGTGAGAGCAAAGGGTTACGAGTTAAGATCATTATACAACTACGAGCTCTGGTGGCCACATTTTACTTACGAATAGGGTTTACTTGAGAGTAACGCTAAACAGGTGGGAACAGGAGGTGATTAGCTACATTATTTCTAGCATCAGTTTGTATAGCTAGTAACATCATGTGGCATGAAAAGAGCAAGCCGTTGAGGCCAGTTTGACGCGATTATAGGTAAGCTTTATATTTGCTGGACACCTCCTACTTAGTTATTTCTATAACATTTATCATGTTATTTTGTTTATGACATTAATAAGAACTATACACATTATATTTTGTACAGAATTATATATTTCCTAAAGAAGATATTCTTGAAAAATCTTTTTACCGGAAAAGATTTTGAATTGGATTATGAATTGAATTGGACAAGAATTGATTGGATGATTAACATAAGAACAGCCTTGCTGGAACAGGCCACAGCCCATCCAGTCCAGCATTCTGTCTCACACAGTGGCTCACCATTTGCTTCAGGGTATTCCCAAGCAGATGGCTTCACCTGCTTAGGATTCCCTGGAAATGGCATTGAGAGATATCCTGCCTATCTCTCCAACCCAGAGGTTGTCCTTAGGTATCCATAATTATAGCCATTGATACCCTTGTCCTCCATGAACTTGTCTAATCCTTTCTTAAAGCTGTCAAGACTAACAGCTGTCACCACTTCTTCTAGCAGGGAGTTTCATAGACCAGTGATCCTCTGGGTGAAAAAATACTTTCTCTTATTTGTTTGAGAACTAGTACCCAAAGGTTTCATGGAGTGCCCCCTAGTTCTAGTGTTATGTGATAGGGAAAACGGTTTTTCCTTATCTACTTTGTCCACACCGTGCATGATTTTATAAACTTCAATCAGGTCACCTCTTAGATGCAGTCGTTCAAGAGTGAAGAGGCCCAACCATTGCAGCCTCATTCTGGTTGCCCTCCTCTGATTACAAGCTTTTATACTATATATTGATATTATAGAACAGACCTCATGATTTTTTACTTTGCTTATGATTGTCTGTGCTGTGAACAAGACTTTTTGGATTAAGAAGACAATACACATTTTGTGATATTATTTAATTGTCAAGACACTTTCCATTAAACACGTTGTTTTTGAACATAGGACTGAGTGTACATATTTTTATTAGCCTCTAGCAGTTTTCTGTTTTTTTACATTTTTACCGCTTGTCCATTGTGGATTTATATATAAATGGAGATGAACACCAAACTCTAGAGTTGGATATGACTAGCTTTCAAGCAAGGGTGAACTTTACCTTTACTGATCATTATGATTAGCAATTATTATTAGCCATATTGCATATAAATTAGTGTCATCTCTGTTTAACTTTGTGCATGTTTGCAGCCATTACTATAGCTTGTGGTCAGAGATTCCCATAGTTCAGAGGTCCCCAAACTTTTTAAACCAGGGGCCAGTTCACACCCCTCAGACTATTGAGGGGCCAGACTGGTGGCAACCACTCTGAGCCTCCCCATTCCTGGTTCCCCCACATTCCCCCCACTCTGATATGCATAAAGTCCAGAGAGGACTCTGATGGGATTTATGAGTGAAGCACTATCCCAGCACACACTATACACAAATTAGGTCTAGGAAGTGGAGCCTTCAAGAGGAGAGAGAGGGTGGCCTACATCTCCCTCTTACTGCCAACCCGAATATCAGCCTGCTCCCTCCACTGTGCCCCACTGGACATCCCACTCTGGGGCTGACAGAGCCAGGATCCCCTGAGACAAACTGCAAGGGCTCAGGACGGTGCACAATGCTTGCTTACAACCAGACCTGTGCTGGATAACTTTGGAGGGCGCGGGACAGAAGTGATGAAGGGGGGTGGGGGGAATTGGGGGGAATCTGGGCACCCAGAGCCAACAGCCTTCTCCTCCTCAGGCCAGGGGTGACCGAGCAGGGCCATTCAAGATCTCTCTCCACTTCACCCCAACCCCTATTTTCCAGCAGGCCTTGCCAAGGAAGGCCAGCTGGGCTGGAGAATGGGAGGTGAGATGCCCTGTCAACCTCCCCTCCCACAACAGCCCCCAGTATTGGGCGTTCCCCAGACCTCAATGCCAACCTGCCCCAGCAGTTATGCTCCTGGTGGCTCTTGGGCATGATTGCCCGGCCTGGGGCTGCAGAGAGGCAGAGAGGGGGAGCGGTGGAAGGCAAGGGCGGGTTGGGCGGCTGAGGGCAGTGTCTGGCTCAGCTCCACATCTCTGGGAAGAGGAAGCCACGGAGCACCTGAGCAAGCAAGCCTGTGGATCTGCCGAGCTGGAGGAGGAGGGGGTACTCCCTATGCCTAGCCCAGTTCTGCCTGCACCCGTACCTGATAATGTCCTGAGCCAGGAATCTCAGTCTGCGTCTGGTTCAAATCTGTTTCCCCCACAGATGATCCGTCAGATCAGAGGTCTGACTCTGACAGTGATCAGCCTGCAGTCAGGGCAAAGTGCAGAAGGCAGCTACACCTGAGATACAGGCAAGCTAGAGCCAAGTACCAGAGAAGACTCCCAGCTGATAGTGATTAGCTCAGAGGCTTATAAGCAAGCTTGTTACAGTCTTCCACCATTGGTAAAAAAAATTCAGTGCATAGACTGACACCCTGCTTGACTTCAGATTGCCTGCCGTGACCCTGATTCTGCCAACCCTGAGGACGCCCCTGGACAGCCTTTGGTTTAGACACTTGCTTGAACTACCGGTAACCAGGCCTCAGCTTGCTCTTTGGACTTTGCTTTCTGGACTTTGTAGCACTGCTGTGCAATGGGATGGTCAGCACATGCTATCCCGCTGGGCCAGCACATGCCTGCTCACAACTTTTATGAAGGCTTTCATGTCAGTTCCACAATTAAAATTAGTAGCTCCTTAGGCAACTTCTCCCTGTTTGGGGCCCAATTATCTCTACTGAGATTTTTTCAAGTCCACATTCTAGGAGGCAGAGGTGAGAAACAAGCTTCCAACTGTGACATGCTCCTCGCAGAGTGGGCTTGTATAAACAGGTAGAAGCAGGCAAGCTTTTCAACTTCTCCCAGTCTGGCCCCCAACACTGCCAGGCTTCTTCTCGCTTGCTTTGCCTGTGTCATGCTGGGAGTGGAATGGGAGATGTCTCAGGGGAAATTAGGTGGGGTAAAATCCCCAGCTTCTGTGCAGATATGCTGACTAGATGTCTTCTTCCTTGGTCCTGAATACTCCCTAGCCATTATCAGCATCTTACCTCATTTCTGTCTCTTCATCTACTAATGTTGACAACCCTCCACCATCCCCTCTACCTACAATTGCCTGTTTCATTATTCTATTGCAAGGGCTCTATCCAAGTGTCTCCCATTAACTGGCTCCAATGGTGTCAGCATATTTTGGGAGGTTTGTTGCGGGGGGGGGGGATCCTCATCCTCCCCATGACTGTCCTCAGTAAATATCTCTCTCTCTCACACACACACACACACACACACCTCCCCCTTCTCGCGTCTCAATACAAACAATTTTGCTATCTGAAGCAAGGCAGCGAATGACCCGATTGAAGGAAAAATTTTCAAACCTAAGATTTTTGGGGACTGCCTTTTACTATTCAGGGTTTGTCAAAGGCAAAAACAGAGGATCTAAACATGCCACCCTCTTTTAGCTTAAAGCTTTTAGTGCCAGTAATTGAAGCTCTTTTAGAAACTGATTTTCCTTTATAAATCACTTATAATATTTGTGAAATGAAATAGTTACAAACAGTGGTATTACTATGTTGAAGGTTTCCTATGTTGAAGGTGAGAAGGGGAACTCAAGAGTTTAGGTTTGTCCTCTTGGCCTGAGGTTTTCCACCCACAACCAAAAGTCAGATGAATTATTTTGGCATGAAATAAGGTGGGGCTATAGGAAGTCAGGAAGGTGCCTTTGAGTCACGGATTTGTCTCATCCAGTAATTGTCAATTCTGGTTGGCAGCAGTTTCCCAGAGTTTCGGGAATATTTTTTTCCCCAGCTTTATGTGGAGATCCCTGAAATTCTCAAGTGGTCTCCCATCCATACATTTTCTAGCTCTGACTCAGCTTAGTTTCCCTAATCATCCTAAATCAGATGTGTTTAAGATTGAAAGGTGGTTGGTGGTAGACAATGCCACAAGCAGCCCTCCTCCTCCACCACTTCTACCTATTCAACAGCAAATTCAGTAACTAACAATTTGCTAGTTTGGACACAACCTTCAAAATCTGTTGTGTGGGGACACGATCTTCCTTTGCCTAATTTTTGAGCTGCCCCTGTCAACAGGGCATTTACATTACTGGCATGGAAGCTAACAGGTATGGAATCTGTACACCGAAACTGAGCAGCCTAGCCCAGATGGCAAATGGTGGTCCATGTGCAATGGGAAAGGAGATCAAGGGAATAGGGGACAGGGAACTATGAACTGCAGTAGGAATGCCCAGCACCAGCTGTTAGTTAACAACTGAGTGGAAATATTGGCAATGATATTGAAGGGCTATTGTTACAAAGGGCCTGAAACCTTGGGCATGGGTGACCTCCTTTTTGTTAAAGCCTGTTTTGGAAACATAAACATTAGTTCTATCACTGTCCCCTTTGCCATAAAAGCAATAATAGGGTTGGGATGCTGAGAAATTAGGAGTCGGATCCTGATATATCTGTTTCATGGACTGTGCTGCCCTGCAGCATATTCAGGCTTGCCTCATCTGACACAGTGTAAATTACTATCTTCCTACATAATGCACATAGAGAGAAATAAATGAAGTCTTGAAGCTATATTGCATGTCTGTAGTAGAGCCCTGTTGGTGCAGTGGGATATTGTACTGCAACCAAAAGGTTATGAGTTTGATCCATACCTGTCAACCCGCGGCTCCGGAAAAAAGGGACCTGCACACATCACTTGTGCGCAGGTCGCCTTCCACGCATGCGCGGAAGCGCTACGCCGCTTGCGCAGCCCTTATGCAAGCAACGTAGCACTTCCACGCATGCGTGGAAGGAGTAGAACCCTTCTACGCATGCGCGGAAAGCATTTCCCCCGCTGCCAATCGACGTCAATTTACGGGGTAATCCTGGCCAAATCGGGAAGGTTGACAGGTATGGTTTGATCCTGCCCAGGGATCAAGGTTGACTCAGCCTTCCATCCTTCCAAAGTCAGTAAAATGAGTACCCAGCATGTTTGGAGCAAAATGCTAATTAATGTGTGAACGTAGTGGCTATGGTGGCTCAATGGTTAAGAAGCTCACCTTGTTAGCTGGAAAGCCAGCAAATCAGCAGTTCGAGACCAGGGTACTGCATGACAGTTTGAGCACCCATCTTTGTCCCAGCTCCTGCCGACATAACAATTTGAAAGCAAGAAATTGCAAGTAGATAAATAGGGACCACTTTGGTGGGAAAAGATCTTGGAGACATGAAAGGAGCCTTATTTGGGAGTCCCCAGAGCACAGTTTTTCCAGCAAAAATCCTTTCAACTCAGAATAATTTGTGACACAAAACTATTATTATTATTAATTTGTGAATGGCCCAGAGAGTTCACTAAGCATTATGGGGTGGAATATAAGTGTGATTGCTTTGCTTTGTAGTGGATTATGTGCCCATTAATATTCATGCTATAATAAATATCTTCATCATAAAAGTGCCACACAGTTCTTTAGTATTGTGTCAGCCTAATCAGGATCTCAATTAAAAATGACTTTCACTCGCCCAAAACTTTATTTCTCATAACCACCAGTCTTCATGATCAGAATAACATCAATTTAACCAGTGGTGGGATTCAATTTTTTTTACTACCTACTCTGTGGGCGTGGTATGGTGTGTGTGTCCAGGGGAAAAGCCCTGCCTTGCACCCGAATTAGGACTACTTTATTTCAAAACTTGGATGGGCGGTGCCAGCCAGAATTTCTGCTACCGGTTCTGGTGAACTGGTGTGAACCTGTTGAAGCCCACCACTGAATTTAACTACTAATGTTAGTACAGTAGTACTTTTGCATGGTAATTCCTGTCAAGAGAAGTGTTTAAATTTGTATATGATTATGTATATGAGGTCCATTCACCTCTTTATGAGCACAAGAGCTTCTTCTGATGCAAGCATGTCTCTTACTTAAGTTGCAGGCGAACTTGCTTAAATAAGATCAGAGTTCCAATGTGGGTGTTGCGCATACACACCAGCTTCAGTGATCTCTTGAACAGAATCCTATCAGGATTTCCTAAACAGAATGTTATGTTTGTAAAGTAGTAAAACTAGTCTCTAGTTGTTAAAAAAAATATCAAGACTTTGAAACATATTAGAACATTTCACTTAATTAAATGTTTATTTTCATTCTATAGAAAAATACCAGATAAACACTGTACAGCTTTTAACTGATTCAGAAGATAAATAAAAATGGAATAATATGAATTACTTAGAAAACATTATATTATAAATACTTTAGATCAGTTGGTAATTATACAAGGCTGACTCATATAAATTATTATTTTAAATTGATAAATATTAATAAATACTTTTATACTTTAAAAAGATGCTTCTCTGTAGATAAACAATATCATCCCATGAAAGATGGTCTGCATTTCTTCTAGCCTCTGGGATTTTGGACTCTCCTTCTCCTCCTTCTTTTCACATCTTCGTTCACTGCTCTCAAAACATAATGCATTTCTGCTACTGCCTTGCGCTGGGTTTTCAAATCATTTAGCTGTTTGAAATTAGAAAGACTGATCAGTTTCAAAGCTAGTGGTCAATGCTGCAAATAAAGTAGCACATGTGTGGCCTATGAATATTTGTTGAGCAAAAGTTATACAGTGGAACCTTGGTTAACAAATGGCTCAATTAACATAAAAATCGCATAACAAATGGAAATCCATAGAAAACAGTGGTTTGGTTTACAGAATTTTTTCCAGAGCGGATTAATTAGTTTTCAGTGCATTCCTATGGGAAACCATGTTTCGGTTAATGTATTGCGGTTTTCAACCCATTCCTACGGGAAATTGCATTCAATGCATTCCTATGAGAAATTTGTTTAAAGTAATTTTTGTTGTAAGAAATGTCCCGGAGAATGCATTAATTACATTAACTGAGGTTCTACTGTAGTAGCAAAAGAACTGTATGTCACTGAGAGCACCTGTCTGGTCTCCAATTGAAGTGAGAAATAAGTACGTGTAGATTAATGATTAAAATAAATGAGGCGGTAACAGGTCAGAAGTAGTTATTCTTTATTAGATGTTTATTCTACTTTTCCTCTAAAGCTAGCACACATCTAGAATAGGACATAGTACTTGAACCAAAATATCATATAATAAGCTTTGTGGCTGAGGAAGAATTCAAATCCTTCATAGCTCAGAGCCAAAAGTCTAAACTAGGGGTGCCCAAACCTTTCAGGCCGTGGGCTGGTCACATGGTTCAGGGAGCTGGTCACTATGGCCTGGGGGCCAGATGCAGCCCTTGATGACAGTTCATCCGGTCCATGAAGCTCTCATAACTCCTAGAAGCGGAAATGAAATGTGCCCATACGGGCGCATTTTACTTCCGCTTCCAGGAGTGACGAGGGTTTCGCGGGCGGGATGAATTGGCATCAGGGGCCGCATCTGGCCCCCAGGCCATAGTTTGGGCATCCCTGATCTAAACACTCCCTTCCATTGGCTCAAACTAGGTAACATGTAGATCCACATGTCAATGTATGTACAGTATTCCCATTTCTGTCAGATTGCCTAATCCTGTAGCAAGCTGCTAATGAGCAGCCATCAACTCTGACTAGAGAGAACGGGTAGGTATGTGCTAGGTATGTGGGGGGAAATCTCCACAATGTATTTTTTCTCAGCTGAGGCAAACTGTCAAAGATGCCCTCTCCTCTCCACCTCATGAATGCTCACCTCCAGAGCAATCGCAAGACACTCAGTATTGTTTTTCCTTCCACTGTACTTTCTACAATTTGCATAAAATGTTCATAGCAACTTTTCCTTTTATAAAAGTAAGCATGCACACACAGCAAAACATAAAAGGGCAGGCTGATTGTTTAGAAAGGTGCAAACAACCCATCTAATGCTTCTGTTTTTTAAATAAATAGTGGAACAAGGCAATAGTTACATTTTGCACATCTGCAGACATATGGAAATATTGGTCTCACAGATGTATATATTCAAGAGTTGTTTTTTAAAAGGCTAGTATCTCACAGACAGGGAAAAGTCTTTGTGCTTTCTGTTTTGGCATGCAAGATTGAAACAGATGAGGACTTGCATCCCTCTTTCTGGGATAATCTTGCTATTGGGAACTATCAGATGTTGTGTTGTCTAGGTTGTATTTGCTCTTTGCTGGTTGTTTTTCTATATTGTGAGCCACCCAGAGTAGTATTTTTTACTAAGTGGTGTGGGATAAAAATCAAATCAATCAATCAAAGCTTGGATGTCAACTAATTTATAGGAAATGCTGGCTGAAATTCTGCTGCACAGCTACAGTATGTATGAACAATGGAGACAAAAGCAGTAACAACATCAGCAGATCAGTACTGATGAAAAGCAAATTGCCACTGACTAAAGTCTTTAGTATGTGGGAATCTGAGGTTGTTTCCTTTGTGCAGCTAGAACCTTCCCAAAAGAGTTACAGCCATAGTCTATGAGAGGTAAGTTCTCCAGGCTTTGATTCTAACCTTATTAGTGTGAACTAACTGCTCGCTGTGACTGGACAAAGCCTAACATTTCTTGCCTTTTTTTCAAACTGTCTTTCAAAAGCATATTGTGTCAGCAATTACATTTCATGCTGCAAGGAAGGGAGGAAACATTTATGTCTTAGACATTAATGTGCACATGAATGTATTATCTACACTGATGGATCTTGCTCCAATGCATTTCACCACAGGTCTAATTGTTTGTATGGGATCATCCTTCTTCATTGCACTATGAGTCGACATATTTTAAGATCTGCTGTGTGGTTAGCCACTGTCAGTTCATAAAACATCATTTGTGAACATCGACTGAACACCCAAAGATCAGTTTTGGCCTACAGAGGGTCTCTATCTATCCATCTTCCCTCCTTCCCTGATCTCTGATCTGTGATTAAAGATAACAGTTATCTCCTTCTTCCTATCATTTTTATTAATGGAGATTGGTGGAATAGGAAGGCAAACATGGAAGAGAGAGGATACTGTGAACAGAATAGAACACTCCTCACTCCTCCCCACTCCTCAAATTAAAGTTTTAAAAATATTCAATTCACATCTTTTATAAGACTCATTGTAATATGAGACAAATGTCAGGGTGCTGCTCATGGGGAAGGAGGAAGGGATGATCTTCTATATTTGACATTTTAATGTTATTTGAAAACTCACCCCTAGCCCTATGCAACATTACTAAAATCAGAGGCTTCAATAAATCTGATTGTAGTGAAGCGGGGTGGTGTTTGTGTGTGCAAAGGAATTGGGTTATAAACAACAGGTACATACCTGTCAACCTTCCCGGATTGGCCGGGATTTCCCGATTTTCGGCGCTGATTTGTGCCATTTCCTGCCGCAGCTGCCAAAACCCCAGAATTGGCAGCGGGGGGAAAGAGGTACTGCGCATCCCTTCTGCGCAAGTTGCATTGTACGCATGCATAGAAGGCTTTTATGCATGCATAGAACGCGACTTGCGCATAACCATTGTGCGCAGGTCCTGGATTGTCCAGAGCCGTGGTTGACAGGTATGCAGGTATATACTAACAGGTGAATGTCCTGCCCACTTTGGGATATGACCTTACCCATTTTAACATTTTCTCCTCCAGATATACCTGCCCAAAACCAATCTAGCCCATCAGTTGAAAAAAGTACCCTGACCAGCTGCAACCTATCAGCCCATTTCTCGATAGAGATAATTTAATTTGCATTTCTCAGATAAACAAAAAGACAATCAGATACACACACACATTTATACACATACTTATTGGTCAAGCTATTAAGTAATGTAATTTTTTAAAAAAAGAATATTACCTGAAGATTTGACACATTAATTAGATCATTTGCTTTCTCCAGGCTGTTTTTGTAGTTATTTTTATATTCTCTCAGGGCTTCTAATAAATACTTGATATGAGCAGACGTTTTACTTTTTGGTGTAGTGTTCAAAAGTTGAAAGTATTTAGAAATCATCTGGGCTAGCAGGAGTTTTCTTTCATTGGTCTGCCAGTGGGAAAATAAACCAGCACAAACAATAGATTAGTGACATTTTTCTCACAATGTTTATTTTCATATTCCAGATCAAAAGCCTACAGCTACATCACAGTGGATCTCAGTCTATTATATGACCCTTCTTAATGCTATTTTTGTTTAAGCTTCAGAGAACCATTGAGGGGCTCAAAATAATGGTGTATCTCCTTGAGAAATCAGAGTGGCATTCCATAATTTTCTTCATCTGTGTTATCAAAAATGTCTGTCAACGTAAAACCTTTCACATTTACCTTTCTCACCAAGTAATCAAATGTAAATATGATCTTAATTCTATGAAGCTGGATGTATGATCCATGCACTTAACTAGAGGTTTAATCTTATATAATGAAACAATCTGCTACTCAGTGCGGACATTTCACCTCAGCAAGCTAAAAATGATTGCATGTCATCAAGTCATTTCTAAAGTGTGGAGACCCCTTCCAGGATTTTCTAGGTAGAGGGACTTACATGAGATTTACCGTAAATACTCAAATATAAACTGAGTTTTTTAGCCCCAAAAGGGTGACACGGCTTATACTTGGGTCAATGACCATGAGGGTTCCAAGACCACACTGGATTGAGAGGCACCACCAATTTGATTAATTTTACCATATTTTCATGTATTTTGATTAATGAAACTCACTAGGAGCTGCTGCATTTCCCACCCTTGGCTTATACTCAGGTCAATCTAGTTTCCTGGGTTTTCAGATCAAAATTAGATACCTTGGCTTATACTCAAGTATATACGGTACCATTCCCTTCTTCTGGGGGCACCCTGGAACAGTGCAGACAGTATCAAGCCCATCCTAATTATTTTGACTCCTGACTCAGAAAATACCACAATTTCACTTCCCTTTCTTGACATTAAAAACACAATTATAATAATAAATCAACAACTGATAATTTTCTGCTTTTATTGATGTCAAAAATTTGGTGCATGAAACAGCTGGCTTCCTCTGGCTTTGACTCCTCCCCACAACAACAAAAAGCCCTACAAATAAAACACATTACCTGTGTCCACAGGTCTTTTCTCAGTATATCCTCGAAAATGGATCCATTCTTACCAACATCAGAGTGACTTGCATTCTGAAATATACAATGCATATATTTCAACTACAATTTCTAACTGAATTTAGTATTGTCAGTGGAAGTTTTGATTCACTTCCACCACTTTCTGTGCTTCCGAGGGAAATTTTTCTCCTCAACCAGGTCTACAATGGTTGTTATTTTTCCTTAAGCTTGAGACACACAGCCTAATTCATTTCAAAACCAATTTTAAAAGCAAATTTGTTAAATAGTGCTGGCATGCCACTATTATGTACTTGAAAAAGGACTACAACTTAGAGAGGAAGTTTATTTCCCACCTACTTTCATTTATACTGCACACCTAAGCTCTAGAGAAACAAAAATGATATAGTTGAAATGTCAGTCTATGAGAAATTTTGATTTAGATATTTTCAGATTTTTACAAGTTGTAGGAAGGTCAGCAGTTCAATTCCCGAGTACTGCAGGATGGAATGAGCTCCCGTCTTTGTCCCAGCTCCTGCCAACCTAGCAGTTCGAAAGCAAGAAATTGCAAGTAGATAAATAGGGACCACTTCAGTGGGAAGGTAACAGCATTCCATGCGCTCTGGTGTCTAGTCATGCCTGCAACATGACCACAGAAATGTCTGCAGAAGCAGACAGCGCTGGCTCTTCGGCTTTGAAACAGAGATGAGCACTGAACCCTAGAGTTGGATACGACTGGCTTTCGAGCAAGGGAAACCTTTACCTTTACCTAGCAAATACCAGTTGTAATGAATTCATCAAATAGAGAAGCTTCAGTTCTTTGCCAATAATTCCAGCACCATCCTAATTCAAGTAATAGACCTTTCATTTTTTAAAAACTACAATAGTCTTTCGTCTTCAGTGTGTCTATTTGATGAACACTCATGACTTCAACTTAGAAAATGAGATATGAATATACTAATGATCAATGGGCTCTTTTATTTACACTCAACTCTTCACTTTAATTGCTTCAGTAACATACTGCCATTTCCCATAAGAGTTTTGTTTGAGGCACTGCTAGGACTATTGTCAGTCAAAGGAAAGAATGTCTTTGAATTCAACTGCTGTGTCTTCTTATTTAAGAGTTTGTTTTGGGTGCTACAACTCCAAAAAACACTCCAGCTGGCTGTAATATTCTCTCTCCTCTTCTTAGGAAGCACTACCATGTCCCCACTTAAAAGTGGTAATGCTTTTCACATTCAAAAGTCGATATGTGCAGGCCGTATCCCCCTCTGACTGACTTCTCAAGTTCTATTATGTAACATTCCTTCAACATTGAAGAAGTACACCACATTCAGCCAGCAGCATCAATCCTTTAGTAAAATTGAAGCCCACTCTCAGTCATGACTGCCACTGCTATAAGCTGAGGTGTGTACTTACGTGAAATGATGCTACCACATTCTATGGCTGAACGATTGGAAGATATATCAACTAGAGATACATCCATGACTAGGTAAAGGTCACACTTGCTCAAAAGCCAGTTGTATACGACTCTAGGGTTCGGTGCTCATCTCCATTTATAGCCTGAGAGCCTAGCACTTTCAAGCAGCTAGGTTGGCAGGAACTGAGACAAAGACGGGAGCTCACTCCATCCTGCAGCACTCGGGTTTCAAACTATTGATCTGCAACCTTCCAGGCATCAAGTTCAACTTCTTAACTACTAAACTATCACAGTAAATCCATGACTACAGCTCACTAAATAAGATTCATCTATAGCACCCTTCACTGAACTCAAAACCTGGGGGGAAATCCATTTCTGTTAGAAATTTAGCAGTGTTTAACTTATCACAGTGAATAGACCCTGACACATTAAAGAGAATTGGGGTATAAGGAGATACTAGCCAAGCTATTAGAACCTGGTGCTAATCATAGAAAAAGTACAAGGGATGCTTGCCAAGCCTCTGAATTCTGCCTCCATCAAAATACTTTGGGTCATACAAGCAACAATCTCCCCCCACCAAGTTAATTTCTTCCCCTGAACTGTAGCTGTAAACAAAACAATTAATGGATCCACATTAGTTTTCTTCTAATTGTCTTCAGAATATGGAAACAAACAATGTTATATTCTAGGTGACAACTAATATACAATACAGTAAAATCGTCTTACAAAAATGCGAGGATATTCCAAGATGTTTACAAATGGGCAATAGAAGCAGACTATGCAATCTAGCCCAAGAATAGCAAAATTAATAAAATTGAATGATCATAAAATGAATTATAAGTCTGTGCCCATGATGACATATGGCCAGTTCTAGCTTACTAGCCCCAGACACACCCAGTACAGAGACAAATGGAGAAAAGAAGGGGGGGGGAATGTGAAGATTCACTTACAAAATCTTTTTCCAATTGTTCGATAGATGTTTGTATATCTTCAAAAGTTGAACTAGGATATCCTTGTCCGCTGGAACAACTAGTAACTAAAAAGATGAATAAACAAAGCTGCCAAGTCATTGTTCTCAACTCAAGTAGAAACATAGCTTCGTTAAAGATTTGGAAGTTGGATCAACAAGTATGTTTCAACTTGGCCGACCTTCTGTACCTGCAGGTTTGGTTCTAGCAACCCCGAGGTGGTGATATTTATACCGCCTCACTGAAATTTTTTTTAACTAATCAGAATTATGCTAGATAGTGTTAGATAAGGGTGTGACTGGTTTTTATTAATAGGTTTGGTTTGTGGGATCTCAGTATCTAAAGTTTCCTTTGAGTGACTGGGTTCTCCATATGATGAAAAATTTGCTAAGTGTCTTTCCTGTAGTTCTAGGAGATTCCCTAGAAAGCCTGTCCCCCATTAGCAAAAGAGCAGAGGAGGAAAATTTCACACGTACCCCACCTCATACCCACTTAAAGGAAACCCCTTGCACAGTAGTGTGAAACTGCTTTAGCACTTTGTGGTGGGGGAGCAAGAAGCAGTACAGGAAATTCAGGTTCAAAGTCTCATCATGTCAATCAAATCTAAGCAAAGAAGAAATGCATGTGGTTAACGGGTCAGTTTGACAAGTGTATCACTCATATTGCTTTTCAGTGTTGAAGAGCCTGCACCATTTATTGTTAAGAAAAATTATTACTAATTAATAGTAATACTTTTTTCATACATAACCAGCCTTTTCTCATACTTTATGGAGAAATGTTTGCACACATCTTATATAATTATTGCTAGATATAATAGCACTCAGAAGGAAGAAAACTTGTGAAATTTGCTAAATTACATGAGAGTAGCATCACATCCAAGACTCCTGGAAATGGGAGAACTATCTTTGCACTGCTAGAACCATCAATGTTTTACTATGTCAAGACAGGCATGGACAGTACAGTCGTGAATTTGTATAGTGTGAACACAAAGTGCTCAGAAAAAATGGTCATGCCCAGGGCAGAATGGAGGGGCAATCAGCTTATGAATGTTCTATCTTGTATAAAAGAAGCAAAGACAAATAATACATTAGTACACTCCTATGCTCCAAAGGTTAAGGAGAAAAAAACACCACTACAATCTTTACTTGAAAAGATCCTTGGGAAGAGATGCCCTGGATGTCGATGGACTTCGTGGCTAAAGAACCTGAGTAACGGGTGTGGAATGTCCTCAGAAGAACTGTTCTGAGGAGTTAAGAACAAGAAGACTATCACCATGATGATAATAATTTCATGTCAGAATTTATTCTGGGTTGAAAGGATTTTTGCTGGAGAAACTCTGCAAAGGGGATGCCTGAATGAGGCTCCTTTCATGTCCCCAAAAGCTGGGACAGAGACGGATGCTCAAACCGTCATGCATTACCCGAGTCTCGAACTGCCAACTTGCCAGCCTTCCAGCTAACAAGGCGAGCTTCTTAACCACTGAGCCACCACAGCCCTGATGATAGCCAATATCCAGAATGGAATCAGCACTTGAAGAAGAAAGAGAAGAATCCTTACACGACTCCAGAAAATAGACATCCATTTGAATTGGCAGCAATCAGACAGATTAGATAATCTTTGTTAATTTTTAACCTTTATTGTCATGGAGAGATGTAGAATTCAGAGAGCAGTTTATTGTGGTGTACAAAAAAGGAAAAAAATCAGGGGTATAAAACATAAAATCTAAAAATAAACAGTAAAATTGAGAATGGGCAAAATCCAACTGCATAACTTTATGCCAGTATGACTTGGATCGGGTGCCAGAAATATTTAATGTAAAGTTATGGAAATATTTGAATTCTCTCCTTTCAGGTTCTGATGCTACTAAGGCCGTGATGGCGAACCTTGGCACTCCAGATGTTCTTGGACTTCAATTCCCAGAAGCCCAAGCACCCTGTAAATCCAAACGAATGGGTTTACTGCAAGTCTTCCAGCCTCTGCTGCTCTTGACGCTTCCAGAAGCGATGAGGACAGCGCAGGCCGGATGAATCGCAGTAAACCCATTAGTGTGGATTCACAGGGTGCTTGGGCTTCTGGGAATTGAAGTCCAAGAACATCTGGAGTGCCAAAGTTACCCATCATGGCCCTAGGGCTTCCTTTTGCCCTTTGGAAAGCCTTTCAGAGCCTCTGGATGGGAGGGGGGGAGTTTAATAGTAAAAAAAAAATTTGCAGCTAAATTGCCAACAGTAAATTGCCAACCACTCTGGTCTGAGACTTCCAAAGGCTTCCCCAATGAAAAAATGAGTCTTCAAAGCTGAAAGCCCAGGGATAGAAAGCTTTCCAATATTTTAAATTAGATGTGTGTACCATCCAATTCAGGTTATGCCAACATGACATCACATAACTGGATTTTGTCCATTCCCAGCTTGCAATAAGAAATTCACATTCTGATTTAAAAATATAAAAATGCATAAGTATCTAGATAGGTTTCCACCTAGCATCCAAAATAATAAACATTAGTGCCAGATAAACTTTCCACAGGGAGAATACCATGACTTTCTCTTTTACAGATGGTTAAGTATGGTTCCTTTATGGTAAGCACATAGAGAAGGCTGGTTAATTGTGCAAACATTTTGATAGGAGAGATGTTCCTTCAAACATTTGGCCCCACAACCATGTAAGAACTTACAGGTGAATATCAGCATCTTGGTGCTGCCGGTGGAGCACACACACACACACACACACACACACACACACACACACACACACACACACACACACACACACACACACACACACACACACACACACACACACACACACACACACACACACACACACACACCCTGCTGGCTTATATGAATGGCCATTCAGGTTTTCAGCTTTAGTTTTAACCTACTGTGAGTGTGTGTGTGTGGCATGGGTGGGTGGATGGGTATCTTATGGCTTAAATGTTAAATGTTTTTATGATTAATTATTGTAGGGATGTTTTTTTAATTGAATGTTTTTATAGTCTGTTTGTAGGCCGCCCGGAGTCACTTCAGCGAGGGTGTGGTGATATAAATTGAATAAATAAATAAATCTTGACTTGGGCTAGAAGTGTATGAGTAGCTACTGTAGTACTTTCTGAACTGATGCAATGTAGCTTGTCATCCTAGCAAATCAGCGAAAATTATAGCAACTGAATTTGTTGCTGTTGTTATATACTTTCAAGTTGTCTCTGACCTATGAAAACACTGTTAATGAGAGCTCTCCAAATGTCCTGTCCTCAACAATCCTGCTCAGCTCTTGTAAATTCAAGCCAACGGATTCCCTTAAGACAGGGATGCCCAAACATTTCAAGCCGTGGGCCCGTGATGTGGTTCAGAGAGTCAGTCACTATGCCCCGGGGGCCGGATGTGGCCCCCAATGCCAATTCATCCAGCCCACAAAGCCCTCATTGCTCCTTGAAGCAGAAGTAAAACACGCCCATATGAATTGGCATTGGGGGCCACATCCAGCCCCCAGGCTGTAGTTTGGGCACCCCTGCCTTAAGAAGTCAATCTATCTCATGTTTGGCCTTTCTCTCCCCTCCCTGACTTCTACTTTTCCAAGCACTATTGTCTTCTTCATAGAATCTTATCTACTCACAATGTACCCAAAGCAGGACATCCTCAGCTTCATCATCTTTTCCTCTAGAGACAGTTCAGGCTTGATATGCTCTAAGTCAAGATCCACTTGTTCATCTTTCTGGCAAACCAGAAAGCTGTCCTCTAGCACCATATTTCAAATGAGTTATTTTTTTCCTGCCAGCTTTCTTTACTGTCCATCTATGGCAGTGATGATGAACCTTTTTGCGGATTCCCCATGCCCCATAGGGCATGGAACGGCCCGCCTGAAACCACTGCAGTGAGAGACGCTCCTTGCTTGTGGGTTCTGCGGCCGCCAAATCAAGGGGGGTGAATAAAAGATTGGGTTTGATTCACCCAATTACCGTGACCTGACCCGCGACGCTGCCAAGTAAGCAGATAGCTAACTCCTGTGTAACATTAAGTGTAATAAACTCATCTCCTGGTTTGGGAAATCCCTGGCGCGAATAAGCCGTGTTTGTCCCTGCCTAATCCCCAACACAATGGTCATTCTTTCCCCATGTTTGCCCGAGTTAATTAACTTCCCCTTTGAAGGTTTCCCCATTAACCTGAGTCAACGCATGAGGTAATGCTCTGTTAGATGACAGTTTGCCACCGTTGCGTTTTCTTCCCTATAAATGATATTGCCTTTTGCCATTAAAGTACTGATCGATCCTGCTTCCTTGTCTCGTGTCGTTACTTGATCAGTCATCCTCCGGGCGCCCCGGCCCTCCAGTGGCCCCAATTCCTTCATCTGGTGACCCCGACGTGATTTACTCGTGAGTAAAAGACCCTGGAGAGGTCTACTCGTGGGTAACGATTCACGCGGTCCGGCTCTACGTTAGAACCGTGACCGAAACCAGCCCGGAGGGCTGCGCGGCGCTCTGGTCGGCAGCCAGCCGGACAGAGAGACGGCCACGGCGAGGCATTCCAAAGAGACATTCCTACCACCTTTTTCCCGGCTTTGAGGGAGGTTTGCGAAGGGAAAAACGCGTTCCGGTCAGGGCAGGCTGTGAGCCCCTGACAACGCAGAGGCCGCCGAGGGCCCGTGGCAGAAGGTCCACGCTCCGAGGGCTACCCCAGACACTCGTCGCCCGAACCTGTTGCCTGCAAAGACGCGTCGACTCTCGTCCCGAGGAGGAAACTTCAGAGGACCATCGCAGGTAATATGGGGACTTGCTCTCATAGACCAAGTCCGTCCGCTAGCCAAAGAACTCGAGAGGGAGAGTTCATAATCCTGGCCAGGGTTTTTAAGTTGCGATTTCACAGCGGAGAGCTAGCGAGACTTTTGGCGTACCTCAGGGGACACTGCCTACTTTACCCAGAAGTAGGTACGTTAACCTTGAAGCTCTGGGATCAGATAGGAGACTGCATCCAGCAACCCCCCAAAGCGCCCGGCAGGGTAGTCAGCACATGGAAAAAGTGTAGGAGGCTCTTAGAGCAGATCGAGCCGGTCCGGATAGAGGCCCAAGAACCCCCGTTAGAAAAGTCATCAAGTCAGCCAGTCAACCCGACTGCGCCCACGGCGCTCTGTCCGTCATTCAGCTATCAGCATAGCAGCGAAGGGAGCCTTCCCCCGGTGACAGCTGCAGACGTCACCGAAGGAACGCAAGGAATGAGGAGCGCAGGCGCTTCTCTGACAGCACCGGCTTCCCTAGTTGTAAAGAGTGCCCTTCAGCGCACAGCAGAGATAGAGCTCAAGAAGGGGGAATTGTCAGCAGAACAGCTAGCTGAGCTTCGACAGATTTGTCCCATCCGCTTAGAGATGGACGCGCTCACAGGCGCGCAACAGGTAGTGCATTCCCCAGTCCCGTATAAGCTTCTCATGGCTTTACGGAAAGCAATTTCAGAGACAGGGCTCCAAAGTCGTTTTACCAGGGGCACGCTTCAGCAGGCGTGCGAAGCCACCATGTGGATTCCTCACGACTGGAAAGCCGTCATGAGGATGATGCTAACCCCTAGCCAGTACATGATCTGGGACAGCGAGTATCGGCTTGAGGCTCAGGCCAGGGCCGCTAGGATGGGAGGCGCAGTAATTGCTGAACAGCTATATGGTTCAGGTGCCTTCGAGCCCATCAACGCTCAGATCAACTTGCCTCTAGCCACGCTAGAGATGTCCGCCGAAGCCGCCTATAGGGCGTACTTCAAGATCCCAGCATCTGGCAAAGCGGCTAAAAACTACACCGCTATCAAGCAGGGAGCCCAGGAACCCTACATGGACTTCATCAATCGCCTGGAGGAGGCAATCACCAGGCAGATTGACAATGAGCAAGCCCAGCAAGAGCTCATGATCAAGTTAGCCAAGGACAATGCCAACTTGGACTGTCGTAAGATTTTGCAGTCCCTAGGCAATCGTCCTGATCTGACCCTATCGGACATGATTAGAGCTTGCTCCGACGTCGGTACAGACTCCTACAAGATGGGTCTGCTGGCGGCGGCCGTGCAAGGGGGTAAAAGATCCAAAGGAAAGAACCAGGGGGCATGCCACTCCTGTGGCAAGGTCGGTCACTTCGCTAGGGAGTGCCGACTCAAGGGAGGCGGACAAAGGTCCGGCCAGCCCAAGGCTCCGAAGACCCCATGTCCGAAGTGCAGAAAAGGCTATCATTGGGCCAAGTTTTGTCCGAGTTCGGGAAACCGGAACGCGGGCATGTCTCTGGCCCCAGTCCAAACAGAGGCTTCACTCATTCCCCAGAACCAGGACTTCCCCGAGCTGGACTAGGTTCCAGGCACATTCCAGACACTACGAGGGCACAGGCCAGCCCCAAGGGTAGCACAGGGCTAGAGTTGACCTGTCAGGCAGACGTTACATGCGATCTGCCAGGCACAGTCTATCTGGTCGATTCCCAGTACATGGGTCCCCTGCCCAGAGGCTTTTTAGGTATAGTTTTGCCCCGTAGTGTAGCTGGAGCCCGCGGAATATTTATAATTCCAGGAGTCATTGACTCGAATTTTTCAGGCGTTCTCCAGGTCCAACTCTGGACACACCTGCCCCAGACCATTCATAAGGGAGATTCCTTAGCGCAACTGATCATGGTTCCTTGTCACTCGCCAGCAGGCAGCCAGGGGAGGCTCAGTGACAGCTCAGAGCCCGGCTCAGCAGACCGCTTGAGCGCGGTTGAGGCAGTGCAAGGATACCAGGTCTTAGCGACAGTGGAGACCAACATTGAGTGGAAGCAGCGCCCCGTTATCGAGGTATTTTTGAACAAAAGAGTGTTCTCAGGCCTACTCGATACCGGAGCTGATGTGTCCGTGATAAGCAGGAGCCAGTGGCCAAGGGAGTGGGCCATTGAGCCGGTCTCCGATGTATGGGGGGTAGGCGGTGTCCAGGAAGCGTTTAGGAGCCGAGAGTGGGTAGAAGTCACGATCCCAGGGGCTGACGGCACGGCGGTAATTCGGCCGCACATTCTTGACGTGCACGTCAACCTTTGGGGGCGAGACATTCTCCAGCAGTACGGTGCCACCCTTACCTTCGGGTAATGGCGTTGCCACTTAAATGGCTCACCGACACTCCGGTCTGGGTAGAACAATGGCCGGTAGTCGGGGAGAAATTAGTTGCTCTCAAGCAGCTAGTGAAAGAGCAGCTAGACGCAGGACATATAGAACAGTCCACCAGTCCCTGGAACTCGCCAATTTTTGTGATTAAGAAAAAGTCGGGGAAGTGGCGACTCCTCCACGATCTCAGGGAGATCAATAAGTGTATTCAGCCCATGGGTCCGCTTCAATGCGGCATCCCGAATCCTAATATGATTCCCGAGGGGTGGGAGATTCTAGTTGTAGATCTCAAGGATTGCTTCTATACAATCCCCTTAGACCCCAGGGACCGGGAGAGGTTTGCTTTTACGGTGCCGGTTGTGAACCACAGTGAGCCCACGCTCCGTTACGCGTGGAAATTTTTGCCACAGGGCATGCTCAATTCGCCCACCCTGTGCCAAATCTACGTTCACAACGCGCTGGAAAAGTTCCGAAGCCTTTACCCTAAAGCTATTGTTTGTCACTTCATGGACGATATCTTGGTCGCTATGCCGCAACTCGGCAGCGAAATGTTTTCCGACCTCCAGGCCAGCCTGGGGGACAAAGGTCTACTCATTGCCCCTGAAAAAGTGCAGAGAACCGAGCCCTTTTCATACTTGGGTCATCGGCTTCTCCGTTCTTTTGCCGCACCAGTTTTGCCTCAGATAAATCTACAGGACTCAGTCACCCTGGTAGAGCTACAGCAGATTTTAGGGAATATTAATTGGGCCAGACCGTATTTCCGATTGGATACGGATCTTTTGAAACCGCTCTTCTCGCTGCTAACCTTAGGCAAGCAGCCGGCAGACCGGATAAAAATCTCTCGAGACGCGCGCTTGGCGCTCGAGAAAGTTAACCAAGCTCTCAGCCAGAGGTGGGTGGATAGGATCGCCCAGGGGCCATATGCCCCGATCCTGAATTTGTACATCGTACGGTCAGGATCCATGTTCACTGGGGCGCTAGGCGTAGACTCAGAGAAGGGAGCGAAAATTGTGGAGTGGGTTTACTTGCCTAACACATCTTCACGGAACATCGTTCCGCCCCAAGAGCTGGTCTCCGCGGTGGTCTACCGTGGAAGGCTGAGAGCTAGGGACATCTCAGGGCAGGATTTGGCCAAAATTGTAGTCCCGTTCACCAAGGAACAAATTCATCAATTGATGCAGCTAGGTGACTCGCTTCCGATAGCCTTGGAAGGTTTCACTGGAAGTTTAGCGTACCATTTGCCCAAGGACCCTAGACTCGTTTCACTACAGACGGGAACAGTCAGCTTGTTCGAATTGCTCTCGTTGGTCCCGCTCCAAGGGGCCAAGACAGTTTTTACAGATGGTGGTCGCACCTATGGTGTTTTGACCTGGCAGGAGGGCGAAGCTTGGCACACGCTGCTAACTCTTCCACAGAAGTCCGCTCAGCGGGCAGAGTTGGCAGCCGTGAACCTTGCCTTGCGCACCTTCGCCCAGGAGCGTTTGAATATCATAACTGACAGCCTGTATGTAAGGAATTTGTTGCACAGCCTACCGGGAGCTTACATCACTCCCGCGATAGACAAGAATTTACTAAGTCTGTTTCTCACCGCTCAATTCCATTTGCGAAACCGCACGGAACCGCTCTATATTGCCCACATCCGAAGTCACCAAGACCTACCGGGTCTGATTTCCGCGGGCAATAGCAGAGCGGACGCGGCCGCAAAGGAAATTCAGCAACGTTCAGTTTTGGGAGTTTTCACTACTCCAATCCAAAGTCATGCATTTTTTCACCAAAATGCCAAAGCACTCGCCAGACAGTTCAATCTGCCACTTTCTCAAGCCCAAGGCATAGTTCGCTCTTGCCAGCATTGTGCAGGGGCACCGGGGGGGCCCTCGTGGGGGGTCAACCCACGAGGGACAGAGGCTAACCAGGTATGGCAGATGGATGTCACGCATGTGCCGCAGTTTGGCAGGTGGCAATACATGCATGTCTGCATAGACACCTTTTCCCAGTTCGTTTGGGCCACGGCGCAGAAAGGGGAGACGGCTACCCACGTGGAGCAGCACCTCCTTTCCTGCATCGCGGCGATGGGCAAGCCACGGCACGTGAAAACGGATAACGCACCATCCTACTGCTCTAGGCAACTGGCCGCCTTCATGGCGACGTGGGACATCAAGCACACTTTTGGAATTCCCTACAATCCGCAAGGGCAGGCGATTGTAGAGCGGGTCAATCGGACGCTAAAGTCCTATCTTGACAAACAAACAGAAAGGGGGGAACCTCCTGCCCTCCCCAAGTCGCAAGGAGAAGCACAGTTTTGCTTAAATAAGGTATTGTTCACTTACAATCACCTTAATGTTTTTTCGGACTGTACGCCGCAGGAGAGGCATTTCCGCCGTTCGGAAGCCCTCCCGCGACCTATGGTCCGGTACCGAGTGCCACCAGACCCTTCTTGGAGGGGCCCGGTGCCGCTCATAACGTGGGGAAGAGGGTATGCTGCAGTTATGTCTCCTACAGGTGTCGTTTGGATTCCAGCTCGGTGTGTCAAGCCTCATCTGGAACCGCATGGCGTGGACCCAGGTCGACCCGAGTCCGATCCCGGAGATGGAGGACCTCACGCTGACCCAGCGGATCCGCCGGAGGAAGCGGCCACCGATGCCCAAGATCACCTGGGGGATGGTCAAAGCTCTTTGCCGTGACGCCCAGGACACCGTCCAGCGCGAGGAGAAGGAGCTGACACCGGAGAACCTCACAGCTGCAGTCTTCGCTCAACTCCATGCCAACACGGTGGCAATCACCATCATCCTGGCCCTCTCCCTACTTTTGGGGGGAGGCGTTCGGGCTACTCCGATCCAGGCCGACGGTTTGCCGCCTGGTGAAGATTTGTCTACCCGAATGCAGTACAACTTGTGGGAAAGGTTGGCGGGTCTCGTCAACCAGTCCGATTTTTGCTTACAGCAGGGCATTGGTTCCGCGTCTATCCTCAGCACCTGTCTCATCCCCGTGTGCCACACTCCGGACGCACGCACCAAGGATGGCGACTGGTTGCTGAAGGCCTTTTCTGGACCACATTCTCCTACTGCCTTCTCAGCATATGCGCGCTGGGGGGGACAGAAGCTTGTGTCAACCTTGCCGGCTGATGCGGTCGCTCTTCATACCCCTCGAGTGGCGATCAGCCCGGACGCTGCCTGTACCCGCATGACCGGCTGCACCTCAGGCGGTCAGGCGCGGCGCCGCTGCGTTGACCCTGGCAGCGGCAACTGGACTTGTACCAAACCAGAGACACTCATCTCATTGTATGCATATGTCACCCTACCTCCTGGGTGGTTTTTCACCTGTAACCAGTTCACATGGAACTACATCCCTGCGAATTTGTCGGACTCGATGTGTTGTATCAGTCGTCTGACACTGTTACTTCCTACCAAGGACATGATTGCCCCAAGCACTGTTGACGCAAATGTATCAAATGCTCATGTTTCCCCACTCATACGGCACACACGCACAACCCAGTTAGACAGCTCCTGTGACAGCAGCTTCAGAGTGTTAAGTCCCGCTGAGTATGTATCACTGGCGGTCAGCCTAATCGGCGTGCCAGGCTTGGCCGTCGGTAATGCACGGAGGATCGGCCGCTTAGCTTGCGGTTTGGCTAAAGCCATTAACCATACCTCCACAGCGATAGCGCTCCTTAATCAGGAACAGGCAGAACTTCGCCATGCCGTCCTTGATAATCGAGCGGCTATCGACTACCTCCTCTTGCTACATCACCTGGGTTGCGAGTCTTTTCATGGAATGTGCTGTTTTAACCTTACTGATAATTCCCGCAAGATCCAAAACCAGCTCACGGATCTCCACACCATAGATGCAGGCATCACAGAGGGCTCTGCATGGGGGGCTTGGTGGAGTTCTCTGTGGAATTGGATGTGGTCATGGATTCCCTGGGGGTGGTTGCAAACGGTACTCAAGATAGTCGTCGGGATTGTCATTATAGGCATTATGATATGTTGCCTGGCTCAATGCATTCCCTCACTGATCGCCCAGTGCCGCCCCAGAGAGAAACCCCGTGACGTCATCCCTGCTCAACAGCTGATGCCGATCTTGCGTAAGGTCGCCGCTCAGGTCCTTAAATAGAAAATTAAAAGGGGAGATGCGGATTCCCCATGCCCCATAGGGCATGGAACGGCCCGCCTGAAACCACTGCAGTGAGAGACGCTCCTTGCTTGTGGGTTCTGCGGCCGCCAAATCAAGGGGGGTGAATAAAAGATTGGGTTTGATTCACCCAATTACCGTGACCTGACCCGCGACGCTGCCAAGTAAGCAGATAGCTAACTCCTGTGTAACATTAAGTGTAATAAACTCATCTCCCGGTTTGGGAAATCCCTGGCGCGAATAAGCCGTGTTTGTCCCTGCCTAATCCCCAACACAATGGTCATTCTTTCCCCATGTTTGCCCGAGTTAATTAACTTCCCCTTTGAAGGTTTCCCCATTAACCTGAGTCAACGCATGAGGTAATGCTCTGTTAGATGACAGTTTGCCACCGTTGCGTTTTCTTCCCTATAAATGATATTGCCTTTTGCCATTAAAGTACTGATCGATCCTGCTTCCTTGTCTCGTGTCGTTACTTGATCAGTCATCCTCCGGGCGCCCCGGCCCTCCAGTGGCCCCAATTCCTTCACCTTTTAGAGACCGAGTGCCCAAAACCCACTTATTTATCGCAAAGTGCCAACATAATAACAGGGGAGGAAGGAAACGCTCCCATTGGGCTGCTGAGCAGAGGGGTGGGGTGAACTCTGTACTGGGGGGAGGGAGGAAGTGTTCCCATTGGGCTGCTGGGCAGAGGGTCGGGGCGAACTCTGTGCTGGGGTGACTGCATGGGTGCCCACAGAGAGTGCCACCTCTGGCATGCATGCCATAGATTCACCATCATTGATCTATGGTGATCAGGAATACAGCAGTATGATCTTGATCTTGGTCTCCAGGGACACATACTTGTACTTGATGATCTTTTTAAATTCCTTCATTGCTGCTCTTCTGAGTTTCGGTCATCATCTTATTTCTTGGCTGCAGCAACTGAATTACCTACTGGTAAAAAATTGTAGACCACCTTCAAGGGTAGCCACATATGCCATACATTAGAGTAAATCAACTTGGAGGTTCCATGCATATGGATGACTGTAGATCAGGGTTCTCAACCTGCGGCCTGTGGGCCAGATGCGGCCTTCAGCACCATTTCATGTGACCCTCCACTGCCTCCACCACACCAGGAAGTGCCATGTAATGAAGGTAGGGCAAAATGGCCATCTGGCCCCCGAAGCTATCTGAGGGAGTGTGACCCAGCCCCTGGTTTTAAAAGGTTTAGAGCTGCTGCTGTAGATCATCCCTGACTGACACTATTAGAAGAGAAAAATCTGACAAAAGAGCCTATCAAGGCAGGGCCAGTCTGGCCATTAACCAAACTGAGGCACTGGATATCCCAGAAGAGCCAGCCTGTGTAGCAAGAGACAAGCTGCACAGTCCAGGGACACCCCTAGAGAAAGGGAATGGTAACCCACTTAATTGCATTCGCAACCTAGAAACCCCTGGAAATGGTAGCCATAAGTCAAAATCTTGATGGGACACTATTATTATTAATAAAATTAACAGGATAATAAATAAATCACACTACTGAAAAAACAAAGTATGGATGACAATGGGCAACAGTACCTCCCCTTAATTTTAACTGGGCTTGCTTATTTTGTATCAATATTTTCTGATGACCAAAGTCCCTAGGTTTTATAATACTTGGTAAGTAGAAATGTAATGGTTCTGCTATGTTTTATAGGTATACTAGTATATTTTGCCCGGCGGTGCCGGGCTTTTTAAAATTGTGTTGGATAGTAAAGGGTTTTGTTTTTTGTTTTGAACCAATGGTGCTGGGCTGTTTTAAATGGTGTTGTAAGGTTTTGTGATTTTGTGGCTTCGAGGCGCTGCATCTGCCTGCGGCAGACTTGCACTCCCAGTATTTTTTGTTTTTGTTTTGTTTTGTTTTTTGCGTGTTGTGCTCTTTATATTGGTTTTTGAAGGTTTTTATATTGGTTTTTGAAGGTTTTTATTTTAATTTAATTTATTTAATTTAATTTAATTTAGTTTAGTTTAGTTTATAATTTAATTTTGGTTTTTTAAATCTTTATTTTTACGCATTTTTATTTTTGGGGGGGTTTGAGTGAAAAGTGATTTCTGGGGTTTTTTTGGCATTTTTTTGAGATTAGTGTGATTATTTTTGAATGTTTTTATAACTTATTTGGTTAATTTTGGAATTAATCTTATTAGTTTCAATATTTTTGAATGTTTTTTTCTCTTTTGGCCTCTCCATAATTGTTCCTCTCCATAATTGTTCTCTTCTGTCCTCTGGGTGTCGCTTCCGGTAAGTTTTTTCTTTATTTTCTCATTTGAGTTCCGGTCCTCATGGATAGAAGACGTCTTTTGGTAAGCACTCTGGGGGGGGTTTGGGGGGGTTGGATTTTGGGGGGGGGGTTCTGTGTGTTTTTTCTTGTTTGTTTTTGGCTGTTTTTGTGTTTCCTTTTTGGATTTTTGAGTGTTTTTGATTGTTTTTGGTTTGTTTTTTTGTGTTTACTTTTTCAGTGGGGGTGGCTTTCTTTCCTGCGGGCCATGCTGGCTGGCCCGTGGGAAGGAAGGGCATTGGCGGGGGGGGGGCTTTCTTTCCCACGACCCATGCTGGCTGGCCCATGGGAAGGAAGGGCAGCGGTGGCGGGGGGTTTCTTTTTTTTCCCCACGGGCCATGCTGGCTGGCCCGTGGGGAAGAAAGGCAGCGGCAGCGGGGGGTTCCTTTTTTTCCCCACGGGCTAGGCTGGCTGGCCCGTAGGGAAGAAGGGCAGCAGCGGCGGCGTTTTTTTTTTTTACTTTTATTGCGCCGGCTGGTCCATCGAAAGGAAGGGCAGTGGCGGTGGGTGTTTTTTTCTACTTTTATTTTTCGTGCGCCAACCGCCTCAGCGTTCTGCATGGTAATGGCGCGCAGGATGCTGGGGCTTGTAGTTTTGCCTGCGCGTGTTTGCTTACTGTAGCAGTTTTTTTCCTACAGCTTTTTTTTTGTTCGGCGCGTTTCCGAACGTTCCTTTTGCCGCGCTGCTCAGCCTGATTGGCTCTGGCGCGGCGCGGCACAAGGAACGTTGGGAATTGAAGTTCCCTTTTTTAATTTCCGACTGGGGGGAACCTGACCCCGGGTCGAAAATTTCAATCCGATAGTTACCTGCGAACCGGGTTCGGGCGAGTGAACGGGGGCCCATTACGGGCTTGTGGGGCCTGGTGCAACATCCTTTGTCACATTCCAAGGATTAACGCACCATTTTATAGGTATAGATAGGACTGTGGAGGCTTAGTGGTTAAGACGCTCTCTCTCTCTCTCCCCAAAACCCTAGAGTCAGATACAACTGGCTTTCGACCAAGGGTGAACTTTACCTTTACCTAAGGTGATTTTCAAGATTCCTGCAGGATAAGTATAAAGTCTGTAAAGAGTCAGTAAAGAAAAGGAAAAAAGTCAGTAAATAAAATTACACAAGAGGTGCAAAATGAGAGTATGTTGTGAGGCAGCTACTGCATCAGAGTTTTGTTTGGACTTTCCCTGTATTAACTGTCATTCATCTCTGTAATGACTAAGCAAGCCATTTTCATTTTTTTCTTAAAGAGAGAATCCAGCACACCAAGTGAGACTATGACTAGGTGAGAAACCCTTGTAACATTAAATTAAACCACTGACAACCATTTTATCTGAAATGAAGCAGACGAACGATCACTTTATTTTTGAAGAATTTCCAGTCCACTTTTAGACATTTGCTGCAAATGCTCTGAAATTTTGATAATACTTAACTGCCGCTATAAGTCCTCCAAAGTCAACTTTCACAATGGCATGCCAAAATCTGGTTTCATCTCAGTTCAGTTACAAGGCAAGGAAGATGTTTCACGCAAGTTCAACCTAGGTCCACATTGTTGTGTGAACAGTGGTAGCCCATCTGCAAATGCTTGTATCATACGTAGAGATTCATATTGTGGCCAGTTGCCCTTCGGTACTGTAGAACAATAAATTAGTTTGAATTAGCAAGTGCTCCCCCATTTCTGTGACTGTGGGGGCTTAGTGGTTAAGATGCTGAACTTGATGACTTTAAGGTCAACAGGTCAGCAGTTTTGAGACCCGAGTGCTGCATGATGGAGTGAGCTCCCATCTCTGTCCCAGTGCCTGCGAACCTAGCAGTTCAAAAGCAAGAAATTGCAAATAGATACATAGGTACCACTTTCCATGTGCTCCGGTGTCTAGTCATGCCTGCCACATGACCACGGAAACATCTGCAGAAGCAGACAACACTGGCTCTTCGGCTTTGAAACAGAGATGAGCACTGCACCCTAGAGTCGGATACGACTGGCTTTCGAGCAAGGGAAACCTTTACCTTTACCACTTTGGTGGGAAGGTAAACAGCATTATGTGCACTCCGGTGTCTAGACATGCCTGCCACATGTCCATGGAAATGTCTGCAAAGCACTGGCCCTTTGGCAATAAACAGCAATGAGCACTGGATCCTAGAGTTGGATACAACTGGCTTTTGAGCAAAGGCAATCTTTACCTTTATCTCCCCCTTTTGGCCACCGTGTTGCAGGGAATGAAGCAAACTTCATTGGGAAGGCAGATGTTCCTTTATAACCACAATAAATTATTGCAAATCAGGTTAGGAGCTGCAGTGGCTCAAGTGGCTAAGACACGAACTGAGAGGTGGAAGGTCAGCAGTTTGATTCCCGAGTACTGCAGGATGGAATGAGCTCCCATCTTTGTCCCAGCTCCTGCCAACCTAGCAGATCGAAACCAAGAAATTGCAAGTAGATAACTAGGGACCACTTTGGTGGGAAGATAACAGCATTCCGTGCGCTCCGGTGTCAAGTCATGGAATAAAGGGACAGGTCTTGTCCTGGATCAGCAACTGGCTAAGGGACAGGAAACAGAGGGTAGCACTAAATGGACACTTCTCCAAGTGGAGGGAAGTCAAGAGTGGGGTCCCCCAAGGTTCAGTACTGGGACCCCTGCTTTTCAACCTCTTCATAAATGATCTAGAGGTAGGAGTAAAAAGCAAGGTAGCCAAATTTGCTGACGACACTAAATTATACAGGGTAGTGAAAACTGTGAGAGATTGTGAGGAGCTCCAGAGGGATCTCTCGACACTGGGGGAGTGGGCAAAACAGTGGCAAATGAGTTTCAACATTAGTAAGTGCAGAGTGATGCATGTTGGGGCAAAGAACCCCAATTACATTTATAAACTGATGGGGTCTGAACTCTCTGCGACAAACCAGGAAAGGGACCTTGGTATCCTGGTGGACAACTCAATGAAGGTGTCAACCCAGTGTGCCTCAGCAGTGAAAAAAGCAAACTCAATGCTAGGGATCATTAGGAAGGGTATAGATAATAAGTCAGCAAGTGTCATTTTGCCTCTTTATAAATCTATGGTGAGGCCCCACCTGGAATACTGTGTACAGTTCTGGTCGCCATACCTCCAGAAGGATATTATGGAGCTGGAAAAAGTGCAGAGGAGGGCAACCAGAATGATTAGGGGACTGGAACACCTTCCTTACCATCTGAGGCTGCAACGGTTGGGCCTCTTCACTCTTGAACGACGACGTCTAAGAGGTGACCTGATTGAAGTTTATAAAATCATGCACGGTGTGGACAAAGTAGATAAGGAAAAACTGTTTTCCCTATCGCATAACACTAGAACTAGGGGACACTCCATGAAACTTTTGGGTACTAGTTCTCAGACAAATAAGAGAAAGTACTTTTTCACCCAGAGGATTACTGGTCTATGGAACTCCCTGCCAGAAGAAGTGGTGACAGCTGTCAGTCTTGACAGCTTTAAGAAAGGATTAGACAAGTTCATGGAGGACAAGAGTATCAATGGCTATAATTATGGATACTTAAGGACAACCTCCGGGTTGGAGAGATAGGCAGGATATCTCTCAATATCATTTCCAGGGAATCCTAAGCAGGCATCTGCTTGGGAATACCCTGAAGGAAATGGTGAGCCACTGTGTGAGACGGAATGCTGGACTGGATGGGCTGTGGCCTGTTCCAGCAAGGCTGTTCTTATGTTCTTATGTAAGTCATGCCTGCCACATGACCACAGAAGCGTCTGTAGAAGCAGACAGCGCTGACTCTTCAGCTTTGAAATAGAGATGAGCACTGAACCCTAGAGTCGGATACGACTGGCTTTACCTTTCCTTTACCTTAGGTTAGGTTAGGGGCAAAATATACATCCCAGATAGAAAGTCATTAGAAGCTAAAACTACATTAGTATTCCAGAGATATAATTCTGGCAGATCTTGCTAGAGCAATCACACCTGCAAACAAAATCCATGTGTACCTCCCAAAAACCAGTCATTTTTTTTTTAAAAAATGTTTTTGTTAATTTTCAAAGTAGAATAAAATAAAATAAAATACAAACAAGACATAATTTAAAAATTACAAGAAATACATCCCATACAAAACAAAATTACACTACAACACAATAAAAACATGTAATCCTTAACAATCAATACAATAAGTAATTCTTATTCTATGAATTTGTTCTCATTATCTAAATATTTATCTAAGTCTGAACTCATGACTAATTTTTTAATATGTGTACATATTTTCATTGTTTACTTATTTTTCTATCACAATACTATAGGACAAAAAAGAAAAAAGAGACAGAATCATAATACACACCCCTGTGATATATATATTGCCCTGGAGATTGCGGTGTATCATAGCCATCTCTTACTATTTCCAAAAACTCGGTTGATCAGGTACCGACCTACCACCTTCACCTTTAATCAATGTATGTTCTACAAATGGTTGCCATATATTCCAAAATTTATTTTCAGTAATAATACATTTCTTTTTATTCAACTCCCATGTTAACTTATCATTCAAAGCAATCTCCCACATTTCCTTATGCCAATCTTCAATTTTTAACAGCACATCATTTTTCCAATTTCTTGCAATACATTGTCTACCAGTTATTAATATTATAGATAATAACTCTTTTTTTACTCTTATCTATATTCATGTTATCCATGTCTGTCAACAAAGTGATACCCGACCCCAGTTTAATGCTTATCCCCATTATTCTTGAAGTTTCTTCCTCAAATTTTGTCCCAAAATCTTTTACCACATTACAGCTCCACCACATGTGTTCATAAGTACCGAGTGTATTTTTACATCTCCAATACATTTTATTTTTATTATTGTCCATCTTATGCAACCTAACTGGGGTCAGGTACCAGTCATTTTAAAAAGGAACTCATTTACAAGCTACACAATGTGTGTGAGAAGCATGTGTCTGATAATTACACATCTTTTAGGGATTTAAGGATTTCTCTCTTCCAATGATGAGCTATCTCTAATGTATATCTTGTCCCTAGCACTCGGACTTCTGTGTCACAGTTAGCATTTGAATTACAGTATTTTTAAAAAGCTAGATTGGTCTCTTGTGGTAGCCTATAGAAAGCCAGCACAGTACAGGGATTAGAATATTGCACCACCATATCCTGAATCAAGAAATTCACTGAGAAGTCTTGGGCCACTTTTCTTGATCCCTCGTACAAGGCTACGATGAAGATGA
Source organism: Bradypodion ventrale (assembly GCA_035047345.1). Classification (NCBI taxonomy): domain Eukaryota; kingdom Metazoa; phylum Chordata; class Lepidosauria; order Squamata; family Chamaeleonidae; genus Bradypodion; species Bradypodion ventrale. Next base: position 192,400,192 of record JAWDJE010000005.1, read on the forward strand.
AGCTGAGATCAATGTTGTTTTGAGCTCATTGAAGGTACTCTAAAATATAAAAGTATCTACCAAATAAAAGGTGGACTGCGGTAGCTTAGTGGTTAAGACACTGAATATCATGACTGGAAGGTCAGCAGGTCAGCAGTTTGAGACCCAAGTACTGCACGATAGAGTGAGCTCCTATCTCTGTCAAGGCTGCTGCCAACCTAGCTGTTTGAAAGCAAGACATTGCAAGTAGATAAATAGGTACCACTTTGGTGGGAAGGTAAATAGCATTCCATGCCCTCCAGTGTTTAGTCATGCCTGCCACATGTCCACGGAAACATCTGTAGACACAGACAATGCTGGCTCTTTGATTATAAAAAGAGATGAGCACTGAACCTTATAGTCAGATACAACTGGTTTTCGAGCAAGGACGACCTTTACCTTTACCTACAAAATAAATAAAGTTTCTTTATTTGTATCAGAGAGTTGCACAATTAGAATATTTTTGACCAAAAGACTGCCATATCAATGGCGTTATCTCAGCTATTTATTAGATCTTCTTTTGTCTATATGGTGGAGCATAAATTGCATTGATTTGATTTCTCCACATTTATAGACAACTAGCAAAGGTTGCCCGGCGTTGCCGGGCTGTTTTAAATGGTGTTGGAAAGTTTTTGTTGTTGTTGTTGTTAATGTTTGTAAAGAAGAGGTTAATCTATATTTGAAATTTTTTAAATTTTTATTTATACAAATTTTTTTTGATGGCCTGTTTTAAACTGTGATGAGTTTTGTTTGGTGTTTTGGTTTTGTGGATGAAAAAAAGGATAAAGGATGATATACTTTTTCGAAAAACTCTTGGGGCCTTTTGTGTGGGGCTATTGTGTCTTTTTGAATTTTTTTTATTATTGTGGGCAGCAAGTGCTGCTGGTAGGGGTTATCTTGTATTTTGACTGTTTTTTCTCTCGTGGCCTCTGGGTGGAGCTTCTTCCAGTAAGTAGTCTCTTTCTTTATTCATTTCTTTTCCAGTTGTTGTGGTATGAGGTCGTGTCGTGGTGAGTTAGCTGTTTTTCTTTATTTGGGGTGGTGGTGGTTGGATTTTGTGGTGTTTGGCTGGGTGCTGGGTGTGTTTGAAAATGTTTGTTGTTGTTTACTTTTTTGGTGTTATTTTTGTTTGTTTTTGTGTATTTTTGAATGTTTTTGATTGTTTGTTTTTGTGTTTTTTGGTGTCCTGGGGGGGGGATCCCCTCTCAGTCAGACTCCTTTGGTCCCCCCCACCCTCTCAACCCCAGGGGAGCCAGTAGAGAGGGGGATTCCCCCCCACACTCCATTTTTAAAGAGAAGTAACCGCTTGGTTTCTTCTCTTTAATATGGGGCGTGTGTGTGGGGGGGGAGGGAATCCCCTCTCTGCCGGGTCCCGTGGGGTCAGGAGTGTGGGGGAGACAGACTCCTTTTGTCCCCCCCACCCTCTCAACCCCAGGGGAGCCAGTAGAGAGGGGGATTCCCCCCCACTCCGTTTTTAAAGAGAAGTAACCGCTTGGTTTCTTCTCTTAATATGGGGCGTGTGTGGGGGGGGAGGGAATCCCCTCTCTGCCAGGTCCCCTGGGGTCAGGAGGGTGGGGGAGACAGACTCCTTTTGTCCCCCCCACCCTCTCAACCCCAGGGGAGCTAGTAGAGAGGGGGAGCACAACACCCCCGCCCCCACCCAGTGATATTAAAGGGGAAACTCCGATTAGAAGCTTCAGGCGCCGATGGGGAGGGGGGCTTTGGTTCCCACGGCTTGGCGGACTTGCTCTCCCTTTGTTTTTGTTTTATTTTTTGGGTGCCGGCTTCCTCAGCGTTCTGCGCGCTCATGGCGCGCAGGACGCTGGGGCTTGTAGTTATGGGTTGGTGCTTTGTGTTTGTGCTGCATTTTTTTTAAATGGTTTTCTTTTGATTGGCTGCAGCGCGTTTCCGAACGCTGCACCGTGTGAGAGCCTCTCAGCCTGATTGGCTCTGGCGCGGCGTGGCGCAAGGAATGTTGGGAAGTGAAGTTGTTTCCCTTTCTTCGCGTTTGTGGGGCTGTTGCCCCACTGCTGGTTTTCTCAATCCTTCGTTGACCTGCAGACCCAGATCGGCCGTGTGCAGGAAGGGTGAGTGCAGGCAAGTAGGGCAAGGCATAGCAACCTATAGCCAGTTCCAACGGTTAACCCTTGGATTTATAGGTTAAGATGTATCCTTTGTCCAAGGAGTCCCGTTTACTTGATTATTCTTTGATTTTACTACTTTGCTTTGAAGTCTGTTAAGTGATTTCCAGATAGTCCAGCCAGAATTTTGAGAGACACTCTTTGGCATTTATCCATTCAGCAAGATGTGTTGGTTTTGCTCTCCATAGGTTTAGTCAAGCCTCTCCTGGCTTATTATGTAGAGCCTGAAAACTGTGCAAACATTTTCCTCAATTTTAGCTTCAACTAGGACAGTGATGGTGAACCTTTTAGAGACCATGTGCCCAAACTGTAACCCAAAACCCACTTATTTATTTTAATGTGCCAACACTGCAACATGGGAGGAAGGAAGCCTTCCCATTGGGCTGCTGGGCATAGGGGTGGGGTGAACTCTGTGCTGGGGGAGGGAGGAAGTGCTCCCATTGGGCTGCTGGGCACGTGTGCCATAGGTTCGCCACCACTGAGCTAGGGAATTAGGATCCATGAAGAGGATGTGTCTGGCGCTCCATTATCTTATTTTGTTCATTATTTCTTATGCACCTCTCAATGTATTTCTGGAGTGGCAATGCCAGGATAGATTTCAAGCGGCCAGTAATTATCCTGCATAATTCATTAAGAGCTACATCCACTTTTTTTTTACATGTGCTGTCTCATACCATTCAGCACTAGCATATTCTGCTGTGGAGTAGCAGAGGGACAAAACTTTTGTTCTTATTGTTTGTGGGTGTACCTCAGCCTCCCCTAAGTATGTTATTTCTGGTGGCAACTTTTTGTTTTCTGTAGGTCAGGGTTTTTGTAGGTCAGGGTTCAATCCAGAGTGATGCCCAGATACTTTGAGTTAGGGCACTATTCCATAATCTTTCTTTCCCATCTAACTTGGAACTTCCTCTGAGCTTCTCTTTATTTAAGTGGAAGGCACAGACCTGTGTTTTTTAAAGGTTTTGTTTGAGCCAATTGTTCTTATATCATTAAAAAAAATCTTCTAATGCAAAGGTTTGGAGATGCTTGATAGATTCAGAGGTTTCCCCTTGAAATGTCAAGGCAAGATCATTGTCATAGGTGAAACCTCTGGCATATGGGAATGTGATTAATTATTTGTGTAAATGTTTTAAAAATATGTTTTGCCCAAAATGTTTAATTTGTTCAACCCTCATTTCATTGAGGAATGTCTGCTTTGCCATTCCTACATATTTTTATGGCTTCCTCCAGTTCTGCAAGTCACTGATAAAATAGACTGCAAGTCACTGATAAAATCTAACACAGAGACCTTAAATTTTCAAAAAGGAAATTTCCCAAAGATGAGGAAACTAGTAAAAAAAGAAGCTGAAAGGGAAAATTGAGAGAGTCCAAACACTCCAAGAGGCATGGAGGCTGTTTACAAAAACAATAACAGAGGCCCAATTGGAATGCATACCCAAAAGGAAAAAGGGCACTGCCAGGTCCAAGAGGACTCCAATGTGGCTTACAGGAGCTGTTCGGGAAGTGATCAAGAGCAAGAAAAGCTTATTTAGAAGATGGAAGGCTTGTCCGAATGAGGACAGCAGGCAGAAACATAAATTCTGGCAGAACAAATGCAAGGCAACAATCAGGAAAGCAAAGCAAGACTTTGAGGAGCGTATAGCTAAAAATACTCAGAGAAATAACAAAGATTTCTTTAAGTACATTAGAAGTAAGAACCCAACTAGGAAGGCCATTGGACCATTAGATGACAATGGAAGGCAAGGGGTTATTAAAGAGGAAACAGAGATTGCAGAGAGACTCAATGAATTCTTTGCTTCAGTATTCACTGAAGAAGACAGAGACCACATGCCCAAAACAGAGCCTATCTTCGTAGGGAAGGAAAGCGAAGAATTAAGCAAGAGAGAAATAACCAGGGAGGAGGTCCTTGCATGTCTTGTTAAGCTAAACACTAACAAATCACCAGAACCAGATGGCATCCATCCACGAGTTCCCAGGGAACTTAAAGATGAAATTGCTGATCTCCTAGCCAAAATATATAATATTTCCCTCAAATCAGGCTTTGTGCCTGATGACTGGAAGGTAGCGAATGTAACACCAATTTTCAAAAAAGGATCCAGGGGTGATCCAGGGAATTACCGACCTGTCAGTTTGACATGTGTCCCAGGTAAAGTGATGGAAACCATCCTAAAAGATAGAATTAATAGGCACATAGAAGAGAAGGCACTACTAAAGGACAGCCAACATGGCTTTTGCAAGGGCAAATCATGCCTCACTAATCTATTGGAATTTTTTGAGAGTGTCAACAAGCATGTGGATAAGGGGGATCCAGTTGACATTGTTTATCTGGACTTTCAGAAGGCTTTTGACAAGTTTCCACACCAAAGGCTCTTGAATAAACTTACCAGTCATGGAATAAAGGGACAGGTCTTGTTCTGGATCAGCAACTGGCTGAGGGACAGGAAACAGAGGGTAGCACTAAATGGACACTTCTCCCAGTGGAGGGAAGTAAAGAGTGGGGTCCCCCAAGGTTCAGTACTGGGACCCCTGCTTTTCAACCTCTTCATAAATGATCTAGAGGTAGGAGTAAAAAGCAAGGTAGCCAAATTTGCTGATGACACTAAATTATACAGGGTAGTGAAAACTGTGAGAGATTGTGAGGAGCTCCAGAGGGATTTCTTGACACTGGGGGAGTGGGCAAAACAGTGGCAAATGAGCTTCAACATTAGTAAGTGCAGAGTGATGCATGTTGGGGCAAAAAACCCCAATTACATTTATAAACTGATGGGGTCTGAACTCTCTGCGACAAACCAGGAAAGGGACCTTGGTGTTCTGGTGGACAACTCAATGAAGGCATCAACCCAGTGTGCCTCAGCAGTGAAAAAAGCAAACTCAATGCTAGGGATCATTAGGAAGGGTATAGAAAATAAGTCAGCAAGTGTCATTTTGCCTCTTTATAAATCTATCGTGAGGCCCCATCTGGAATACTGTGTACAGTTCTGGTCGCCATACCTCCAGAAGGATATTATGGAGTTGGAGAAAGTGCAGAGGAGGGCAACCAGAATGATTAGGGGACTGGAACACCTTCCTTATCATCTGAGGCTGCAACGGTTGGGCCTTTTCACTCTTGAATGACGGCGTCTAAGAGGTGACCTGACTGAAGTTTATAAAATCATGCACGGTGTGGACAAAGTAGATAAGGAAAAACTGTTTTCCCTATCGCACAACACTAGAACTAGGGGACACTTGATGAAACTTTTGGGTACTAGTTCTCAAACAAATAAGAGAAAGTACTTTTTCACCCAGAGGATTACTGGTCTATGGAACTCCCTGCCAGAAGAAGTGGTGACAGCTGTCAGTCTTGACAGCTTTAAGAAAGGATTAGACAAGTTCATGGAGGACAAGGGTATCAATGGCTATAATTATGGATACTTAAGGACAACCTCGGGGTTGGAGAGATAGGCAGGATATGTCTCAATGCCTAAGCAGGTGAAGGCATCTCCTTGGGAATACCCTGAAGGAAATGGTGAGCCACTGTGTGAGACAGAATGCTGGACTGGATGGGCTGTGGCCTGTTCCAGCAAGGCTGTTCTTATGTTCTTATGTTAATATGAAGACAGTAGGAAGTACATTACATTTGTTTTGGCTATCCCCTTGATGTTTTATCGTTATTATGTGTTGGTTAGTCTTTCACTCTAGAAGCAATTAGTGTGCATACGTGTATTTTGTTTGTATCATTTTTCAGTCTTTTCATTCATCTCTAAGCTTTAGGGCTATGTCTTACCACATCATTCTTTGTTGCAGTATTTATCCAGCAAGATTGTTTTCTTTCTGCTAGTGTTGAGATCAAATTTCTTCCAGCTGTTACTGTATGTTCACTAAAGAAATGTTCTTAAAATATGAGATATAATCTAAGTACTGTACTTGGCATGTGTTTCCAGGTGGCACTTTAAATGTAGTTGGTATGGCACACTCTTGGAATGGTGGCACAAGAATTCTGAAATGGAAGTTACAAATTTATAATAGTTCTCTGTTTGAGAGGCAATCTGAAGAACATTGTAGTAAACCTTCCCCAGATGGCTTTTTTGAAATTCTACCTTCTACGGAATTGTATAAATTGAGGCTGGACAGCTGAGTAGATCTGACATAGAATGGGTCTGTACTGAGTGTTTGAGGTCGCCTACACTCTTAATGCACTGTTGAGCTATAGGATCACTAATAAAAATATATCTGGATTGTAGTCTCACTGCTACCTCCCACTGTTAAATGAATTGGGTAGTTAAAATAAATAAATTTTGTGTCGGAAATTACTCTGGGTTGAAAGGATTTTTGCAGGAGAAACTCCGCTCAAGGTACACCTGAATGAGGCTCCTTTCATGTCCTCAAGATCCGCTGTGCAGCATTTGGGTATTGAACCCCAATCTTCCAGTCTCCAAGCTCAGCATCTTAACCACTAAGCCCCCGCAGTGCTGTGTAGTTTAGGATAATGTATAAGGCACATTGAGTGGGGTTTTTCCATTTTTGTCATCTTGTTCATGGTGCCAAATGTTGATATGGCTATTGAAATCTCCAATTAGAAAGTGAGTGTTTTGGTTTTCCACATTAGACAGTTTCTATAGAATAGTATATAGAATGATTTATATAAGTCAATGTCACCATGAAGTGATCATGAGCCCATTTTGCTGCCTGAAGCACAGTAGAAAATAACTCTTCTCACAAATCAAAGACTAAGCAAGCTGTCAAATTATTATTTTTGCACTGGTGACAGAAACCCCTTCAACTGCCTCTCCTTTCATTATATTTGTCTGAAATCCTGTTGACATAACATATGCCACACGTGGCATTTTAAAATTTTTTACATTTTTCTGATTTTTTCTTCAAAAGTTTTCTAGACTTCTATGTAATCCCTTTCACTATGAGGAACCCATGGAAGCTGTGGAATGGGAGGAAGACATTTTTATTACTAAAACTTAAATACAGTGATACCTCATACAACGTCCAAACTTGGTTCCACGAATTTGGACTTTATACGGATTTGGACTTTGTATGAGGCAAGCAAAATCCTAGCTGTGATGCCTCATACAACGTCCAAATTCTTGCTGCGATGCCTCGTACAACATCATTTCCATAGAGATACATTGTACTGTAACAGCACAGACTTCAGGGCAAAGTCAAGGAAACAGACAGGGAACTGACACTTTAAGAAATAATTGTCTAAAGGCTAAATACATTACAAAAACATGTCAAACAACATGTCAAACAATCCAAAAAATCTAAAATCACGCTCAAAACCACTCCTAAACACTCTTCGCCTCATGCAAAACCCACAAGAGCAATGCACGCGTTCTGCCTTTTATACTGCCCAGGCACAATGCAACCTGGGAAAAACCCCAATGCCTCATACAAAGTCGCAGCGACTTTGTATGAGGCAACTTTTTTCAAGGAATTAAGCGATGTTGTATGAATTCAATGTTGTACAAAGCGGACTTTGTATGAGGTATTACTGTAAAACTCATCCTGGCAGTGAAGATTTTCAGTAATTAAAGACTGCCTCTTCTCACTCTGTGGCTTCCATAGTTTCCCAATGATAATAGGGATTACATGAGAGACACCAGAGTTTCAGAAAAGAAATTGAAAATTAGAATTTCTTTTAATTTACCACTGCTGAGGACATCATCAGCCTTATGCAGCAGAAGACGGCCCACTGGCCAGGGACCTCCACCTGGCCAGGGGTTGAAAAGCCAAGCCGGTTTGAGCAGCAGAAGACGGCCCACCACTAAGGCTGAGGATGCCTGCAGTTTGTTTGTGAACTTTTTTGTGTGGTTTGTGACTTTATTATACTTGATGTTTGTGTGATACTTTGCTAGCCGCTCTGAGTCGCACTGCAAGTAGGGTGGCATACACCGTGTAAACATAAATAAATAAATAAATAATAAGTTACAACAACAGGATTTTAAACCCTAAATTAGTTATATCACTGCCTCATGGGAGGGCCGGTTCTATGATTTCCATCAGCTGACAAGAACTTATTTAATTGCTTATTTGGTTAAAATATTTATACGATTTTTTTCTCATATCAGATTTTGGAATGAAATACGGCATACACAAAATGCACCAACCATGAAAAAAATCATGCAGAGCTCCTCACATTTTTTACACAGCTAATTTTTTTTATTCTGACAAAAGTTTTTGGTTGTGTTTTTTTTGTGTGTGTTTTTTTTTTTACAGTGGAAAGATTCATCATTTACAGGAACGGAGCCAAGCTGGGGTTTTCTGATTACTAGAGCTTTCCTCATAATCAACGCTGCTTGTAGCAATTTACATACTATGTAATTTGCCTGTTTGCGGTTCTTTATGAGTATCTTCCATGTTGCTTGGAAAGTGTTGCGGCTCATTCACTTGAAATTTTATGCAGAAAGAGTGATCCTTTTATGATCGGTTATATTTCATTGAAAAAGAGAGGCTTGGTAGGGGAAAGAGCAGTTATGACAATGAAGCTTCTCACCCCCCTCCCCCTTTGTTTCAGGGGTAAAGAAGATCAGGAAATAACTTGTAGCAATATGACATTTTCCTTTTTAAAAAATGTTGTAATATGAAACATTGGAAAGGGGAAAAGAAAAAGTCTCTACCCAGCTTTTCTCCTGTATTCTGCAACGGAAATCTCTTTACACACTTCCTTATGGCATTGCAATTGGTATGTTGTATCAGAACTGAAAGAGTTATTCATTACTTAGAGGTTACTGCCTGCCTGCATCATTACTGGCTATTTCCTACTTTCTTCAGGGCAAAATTTTGGAGTATTTGCCAATTGCAAACAGTAGATCATTTGACAAGTAACACCTCATAACGTGGCACTTAAAATCGAGTACTGAATTAATTTAGAAAAATAATGTTGAAAATGGGTGATACAGTACTGAGTAATTGCTTCATAGCCATCACTAGTGTTTTGTATTCAGACATCATACTTTTAGGTCAGAGGCAGGAAATCTCCTGAGGTACAGGGGCTGCACATACTTGTATACTAGCTTGTATACCAGTGCCACGGCAAGGCAACAATCCTTGAGGGGGTCATGACTCCTAGACCCCATCAATTTAAATTACAAAAACCTGGCACCTTAAAGACTATCTCCTGTATTTTAATGTTAGCTTTTGTGGATATATATGTATATGTATATATATATATGGACTTGATCCACGAAAGTTAACATTGAAATGCAGGAGTTAGTAGTTAAGATGCCACAACATTTTTGTCATTTTGTTTTGTCTTGTTTACTCTCTGATATGCTTGTACAGACTAACATGGCTACTACTTCTAAAATTCTGTATAAACCCAGTACTGTAATTCAGAAGTGCTGAATGCATCCACAGTTTATTAGGGAAAAATAGAATCTGGGGAAAGTAACAAAGCCACAAGAAGAGATACTTTTACAAAGAGATGGGAGAAAATCCAAAATTCTAGCCCATCTCCTCTTTACCAGCTGAGTTTCCCCAGGTGGTAGCCCTGGTAGTACTGTTGGTTTCTGCTGGCTACACTAGGAAGCTACCAGTGCTAAAGCCATCAGCAACAGCATTTTCCTTTCCCTCTGGCTACCTATGCTGTTCAAGATTTTTCCTGTTAAGAATGTTATTTCTTTCTGATGAGTAAACATGGTAAACCTAACATGAGAAAAACTGACATACTGTAGCACTATCATAGTGCACCTGCCTAGCTAGTGTACATACTATTTTATACCTAGAATTGTACTGTGTTTGTCAAGGAAACTTGTTTTAACAAAAGATAGAGATTATGAAAATAAAGTAAGGGGTCTCTCTATAGTCCACTTTAATCACACAAGGCAACTGCATATGTCATAAGGTTGTCATCTCAGATAAAATACCCATAGCTCTATTTAGGTGCAGACTAACCATCCACACACATTGGGACTGTAGTAAAGAGTACATCAAAATAATAAAGTGCGGCTGAAAGAGGCTGGAAAAAGTTGCAGGTTGGAGCCCTCTCAAGTTGAATTGGTACAGTGATTGAGTAATGTGGACACTGTAAAAAAGGCATTTGCAACCTACGACCCATGGGTCTAATTGGGCCCATGCATATCCTTAATCTGGCCCACAGTGTTCACCCAGGCACCTCTAGGACCACCCCCACCTGCCCCCGACTGCCGGAAGTCATGATACATCACTTACCACCGCCATGGTGATTGCGGAGGTTTTGCCGCTGTTTCCACAGTCTCTGCTGCTTCTCCCAGCAGTGGCGGGCTTTGGGGAGCATAATCACTCTGTTTTCAAGTCTTTCAGACATTCCTCCATGATACTTCAGCAGGGAAAGCATGCCACTCTGGGATTTTCTGGTTCCATGCTGGGCGCCCAGGCGATGATGTCATCACCTGGGCACCCGGCGTAGAATCAGGAAGTCCCAGAATGGCAAACTTTCCCTGCTGAAGCACCACCAAGGGACCTCAGACAAAGACCAAAATGGAGCAAATATGCTCCCCACAGGTGGAGACTGAGGAAACAGCAACAAAATTGCCATGATCTTCACTGCCGCCACTGCTAGTAATGGCAACGTAGGTACAGGGAGCAACTTGCCTCCGGTCCCTGCAGCTGTGTGTCAGGGGTGGGACCGGCCCATTGAGGGGAAAACGTTGTGAACCGCTGCTGTAAACCAAACAGCATCAAGAACAACCCAAAGAGTGAACTATTCTTCCCATGTGGACATGCCCTGGTCAGTTTCACTATGTTTGCCTCCAGAGGTAGTTCAGGCTTGATTTTTTTTTCCTCTAGGATCTACTTGGATGTCTTTTTTGCAGACCAAAATATCCACAAAGCTCTTCTCCTATGTTCTCTCTCTCGCTATCGCTCTTTTTCCCTGTCAGCATTTTTTACCTCCAGCTTTCACACTCATACATGGTTATCTGAAATACAAGAGTGTGGATGATCTTGGCCTTTGTCTCCAATGACATAATCTTATACCTGATTACCTTCTCTAATTCCATCATTGCTGCCCTTCTGAGTTTCAGTCTTCTTCTGATTTCCTGGCTGCATTCTCCATTTAGATTGATGGTTGAACCACAGTATACAAAGAGGGGGAGACAGTGGTGGCTTAGTGGTTAAGCTTCTGCCAACATAGCAGTTCTAAAGCAAGACATTGCAAGTAGATAAACAGGTACCACTTCAGTGGGAAGGTAAACAATGTTCTGTGCACTCCAGTGTCTAGTCATGCCTGCCACATATCCACAGAAACATCTGAAAACGCAGACAGAACTGGCTCTTTGGCTATAAACAGAAATGAGCATTGAACCCTAGAGTTGGATAGGACTGGCTTTCAAGCAAGTGTGACCTTTACCTTTTCTATGAAGATAACCTTAAAATTAGAAACACAGCTACAAGAAGAACTGTGCAAGATTGCCACCTAGTGGATTGGAAGCAATGCGAGGTTCTGTTGTTCTGATTCCGACAATAGCTATTGTACATATTTGAGACCACAGACTCCTATATATGCTTAATATGAATGTAAAATGTTTGGAACTCAGAGGGTGTTACTTCCGATCAGATATGTGTATAGGATTTCATTATTAAAAGCTGAAATTGTCTTTGATGTCATACACTTTTGTCCCTTATTCTCCAAACAGCACTAAAATCTGTATCAGAATGCTTGTTTGCTTTGTAGAGATAGCACCCTGTCTACAAAAGTCCACATAGTCAAAACAATGGTATTCCCAGTAGTAATGTATGGCTGTGAAAGCTGGACCATAAGGAAGGCTGAGCACAGAAGTATAGATGCCTTTGAATTGTGGTGTTGGAGGAGGCTCTTGAGAGTCTCCTGGACTGCAAGGAGAACAAATCAATCGATCCTGAAGGAAATCAACCATAACTGTTCATTGGAGGAACAAATACTGAATATGAAGAGAGAACTCACTAGAAAAGGCCTTGATTCTGGGAAAGATTGAGGGCAAAAGGGGAAGGGGGCAATCAAGGATGAGGTGGATGGATAGCATGGTTGATGCAATGGACGTAGATCTGTGTGGGCTGAAGAGGATGGTGAAGGACAGAGGAGACTGGCGTACAATGGTCCATGGGGTTGCAAAGGGTCAGACTCAACTGTGCGACTGAATAACAACAACAAAAAATATTGATATAGGCAGCATACTGTAGACTAGTGACATATTTTTCACCCTTACTTTCTTCAGGCTTATTTAAAATTTATTTCTATGCCTCAATGCTCTAAATTGTTGTTCTAGTGCTTCCAAAAATGAACACAAAATTGTTGTTCAGTCTCACAATTGAATCTGACTCTTTGTCACCCCAAAGACCACATCATGCCAAACTCCTCTGGCATCCACGAACACAAAATATAAGAGGGTTAAGTGTCAAAAATTAGTTATAACTTATGAACCACACTAGTTCCAATCTTGGGAGGAGAAGGCTGTGAACCACAACTCCCCCAGCAGATCCAACCTTAGTTCCAGTACAAAATCAATGCATATTGCTGCTGCTATAGTGATAGAGCAAGTGAAGACATCCCCCATGAGTCTGGAAAGGAACACTAGCAAGAATAACAGCAATTGCATTTATAGATCACTCCATAGTGCTTAGCACTGGCCCCAACAAACTGGCAACTCCTTTTAGGCTGAGTAAGCTTTGAGCCCATCAGGATCAAACTCAGATAATGAGCAAACTTTTGGCTTAACCACTGTGCCACAGGGGCTCTCACTACTTGATGGAAACTACTTATCATTAACAGAGGACTCTGAAGATCTCTGGAAATAACTGGAAAGGTATTTATTTAGCAGCCCTGAGTAGGTCAGAATCATACCTGTCAAGTTTTGGATTTGGAAATAAGGGAAATTTCCTGGCAAATAAGGGATACTTGACAGCTAGGCTTATCCTGTGCTGCCCTCCAATGGCGGCAATAGAGCATTGCAGTCTAATTAATAAGGGATCACGGCGGGAAAGAAGGTAAAATAAGGGGTTTTCCCTGACAATAAGGGATACTTGACAGCTATGGTCAGAATGAGTTGAAAAAACACAAATTGCATTCTTGCATCTGGCAGATGGGGTACCTAGAAGATGCATTTGCACAGTCACCATTGTTTATTATCCAGTAAAACAAGACGAAATACTTTTTAAAGGTACACTAGTATAAGGGGTGTCTGCTGCAGCTTCATATTGAATCAGACTTTTCTACTCCTTTGTCCTCCTTTTATATATGTTTGTGGAAGCACAATAACATCAGCCTTCTCCTTTGGACTCAGTCAGGAAGACAGGGCATTTGGAAAGATTTGATGTAGATAGAATGGAATTTCTAGCTTTCCAGCACTAACAATCAAAAGAGACTGAACTGTTATTTTGTCCTTTTCTTTGTAATGGATTGCTCTTGCTCTTGCTCTTGCTCTTGCTCTTGCTCTTGCTCTTGCTCTTGCTCTTGCTCTTGCTCTTGCTCTTGCTCTTGCTCTTGCTCTTGCTCTTGCTCTTGCTCTTGCTCTTGCTCTTCAGAAAAAAGTTCGAAGATGAAGTGGTAAAATGCAACAAGGTTAAAAATAGAGACAATAATGTTTGGGCCTGTAAGGAAGATGATTTTAATTTAAAAAGTAATCTCAGTAATTTATAAGGATATTATGAATGATAAATAGGGCAATTCTATGAGAGTAAACATGGTTTGGGAAACTAATCTCAATATTAATATAGCAGAAGAATCTTCAGCTAAAATATGTACTTTGCAGTCTTATAAATCAGTACAGTACTGGCAATGACTCTAAGGAAATGGTTTTAAAAACAACTAATAGATGGCAGTTGTGCCCTGTAGAACTTCATAAAATTAATAAGGAAATGCCAGACATTCACTGGAGAAATTGTGGTTCAAAAGGGTCATTGAAACATACTGTATGTGGATCTCCAGTCTGAAGGTCAACTCATTCTGGTATGATGTAATAAATTGTATGATCAAATTAATAATGTAAGAGATAATCTCTAATGAAACAATTTTACTGGAGTGAAAGAGAATTTATCTTACAAAGAGTTAATGGTTGATTCATACAGATAAATGTATTGTTGTGCATGTGATTGTATGGATAATTGGGTTATAGGTTTTGTATTTTAATCCCTTGCATTGTTTGTTTGTTTTCTCCAAGGATTGTTAATAAGGTTTTTTTTAAATGTCTGGACCGCTGCAAAATTCTGTGAATGAGCCAGAATGATTGCACATGAAAAGCCTAATTCATAGCCACCTTGTGACAGAAGCAGCATCCCAAAATAATTTTAGTGAGAAGAAACCCCTGTCAGGGACTGCAGTGGCTTAGTGTTTAAAATGCTGAACTTGACAACTGGAGGGTTGGCAAGTCGGCAGTTCAAGACCAGAGCGCTGCATGATGGAGCGAACCACCGTCTCTGTCCCAGATTCTGCCAACCTAGCAGCTTGAAAGTAAGAAATTGCAAGTAGATAAATAGGTACCACTTTGGCAGGAAGGTAAACAGCATTCCATGCACTCCATGTCTAGTCATGCCTGCCACATGTCCATGGAAACATCTGAAGATGCAGACAGTGCTGGCTCTTTGGCTATAAATAGGGATGATCGCCAAACTCTAGAGTCAGATACGACCGGCTTTTGAGCAGGGGCAACCTTTACCTTACAGCAGAAGTGGCCAAACTAAAGCCCATAGGCCAGATCTGGCCCACAATGCCAAATCTTCCAGCCTATGCCGCCCTCGCTGCTCCCAGAAGTGGAAGTAAAACAAATATGTGCATGAGCAAAACGCTGCCATAAATGCACCTGCGGCTGTCATAAACATGTTTATGACAGCTGCAGGTGTATTTACTGCAGTGTTTTATGCATGTGCAGGCAAGTTTTACTTCCACTTCTGGTGGGAGGAACCATGTGACCAGCCTGCTGAACCACATGACCGGCCCATGGCCTGACAGGTTTGGCCACCCCTGCCATACAGAATTAGGCAATCTGGCAAAAATGGGAACACATACATCGACATGTGAACCTATATGTAACCTAGTTTGAGGCAATGTAATGCAATGTTTAGAGTTCTGGATCTGAGCTATGGAGGATTTGAATTCTTCCTCATCCATAAAGCTTATTATATTTTGGTTTATGAACTATGTCCTAGTCTAAATGTGTGCTAGCTTTTGAGGAAGAGTAGAATAAACATCTAGTAAAGAATAACTACTTCTGTTATCGCCTCATTTATTTTAATCATTACATGTACTCATTTTTTACCTTTACCTAAGCCCTGATCCACAAGCTATCTCAGCCCTCATCTGGAAGTACCATAGTCTTGAGAATGACACTTCACTTACAGATCTCAAGCCTGCCGGCTCTCCCTCCCCCAATGGGAGATATGACTTTTAGTTCTCTCTCTTGCACAAAGGTTAATATCAAGACACATGCTTTAGACACCAGATTTCACCAAAAAAAAATCCAGAGAGAAGGACAGAAGAACAAAATTGTATCAGCACATATGATCAAACTGGACTTTTCAGGAGAAAGCCCAGAACAACTTGAAAAATTTTAGGTATAGAAAATCATAAATACTTTCAATTCCTTCTTTGTCAATTCAAATTTTGCAATTCTTCTGTAATTATTTGGAATAGTAGCCATCTTAGTCTGTGTTTCAGCCATATCAGAGAATAAACAAAAACAAAAAAATGGTGTAGCACTTTAAAGACTAACTGTTATATTTCAATGTGAGTTTTCATGGATCAAGTCCACTTCATCATGTTCTGTAATTATTTTTGTCTTCTTAATGTTCAGCTAGAATCCTGTGTTTTTCACCATCCATGATCAAACTATGTTGCTGTCGGATTACAGATAACCAAATTCTATATTCCTGTGCAAAACTGTCAAACTTCTCCTGTTTTAAGTAAAATGCAACACGCACACACAAATACCAGATTGACCTGCAGGACAGAATTACATGTGTTAAACAACAGCAAGTACAGTAGAACCTCGGATAAAGTCCAAACTCCGTTCCACAAGTTTGGACTTTATGTGATTTTGGACTTTATCCAAATCAAATGGGTGATGCATTGGATAACGTACAAAAAATGGACTTTATCCGAGGTACCTATACCAAATGCCTCGGATAACATCCATTTTAGCGGTTTTGGACTTTATGCGATGCATCAAGTGTGCAAGAAAACCGCAACTTTATCCGAATCAGACTTTATTCGAATTGGACTTTATCCGAGGTACCACTGTGCATTGTTTTTCTTGTTTGATCAATTGCTTTTTCCTTTTTTTGTTGATAAATTCATGGCCTTAATATTAGCGTGAAAACATCTAAATGTAGATCAGTGTTATAATTATGGACATGTCTAAGACTGCATAATAATTGTACTGTATCACTGTCAGATTACTGAACATCTAATTCTACATATCCCCATGATATTTCTGTCAAAAAAATTGCTGTCTAAGCAGACTTTTTCTGCAATCAATTTAGCTACACCAATTTACATCAAAAGGAACTGGGATGTTATTATTGTTATAGCTTGAAAAGAAATCAATTTCACCTTTTGTCAAAACATTCCGTTCAATCAAAGTCATTCCTTCAAGAGCAGCCGTCCTAATTATCTCTTCTCTGAGCAGGATAAAAGCTTCCACTAATTTTATACCAAAGCACAACACAGATGTGACAAGCTAATGTGAGTTTGCCAGTGATGGTGGATGGTTCATTAATTCAGTTTGTGGTTCTTAAAAAAAAAGAAAGAAAAACCAGGAAGACATGGTTTTCTCAGGCTCTTAAAATTGACAAGGCCATAGATTTGATATTAGACATAATGATATCTTAATGCACTGACATGATATACTAAAGTGAAGAGATGTATTTAGCCCTCTTTTAAACTTGCTATTACTACCAGGCAAAGAGAACTATTTCCCTTATTGGAAAATCTACCTACACTATTTTCATAAACATAGAATCATAAAATAATGGAATGGGCATATAAGGCTATTGAGCCCAATCCTCTGCTCAATGCTAAAATCAAAGTACTGTATATAGTTGTCTAATTTTCTATTGAAAACTTTCAGTGTTGGAGCGCTCACCACTTCATGAAGTAATTGATTCAATTGTCTTGCTTCTGTAACAGTAACTGTTCCAGACAAAGAATTTTTAGTGCTAACCCTTCTGCCCTTCTGCTACATTTGCAGTCTACAACTCACCCTGTCCAAGTCTCTTGTTCTGTGCAAATTGACGTTGCCCGGGATATACCTGATTGTGGTTCAAAAATACCTGTAGGAATCCGATTCATGTAAACATCTATTCAGCCTCATAAGGAGCAGTTTATAGCCCCAGATAAACAAAGGGAGAGTTAAGGAGTCTAACGAAGTCCAGCTTCATTAGACAAAGTAAGGAGGAAACAGAGATAGAGACAAAGCATATACACGACTGCAGTCTTGGCTGAACAAAGGAATAATCATGGCGTCTCTTTATTCAAACAGAGTATATCAGAAACAAAACTAAGGCACATACAACCAATTAGAAATGTCCGAACCAAATAAGGAGAATGCTTCTCACTTTTCTACGCATGCCCACAATCAAGCGTTGTCTCTCATGTATACAAAGAGGCCTTTGTTTACAAAATGTGTAGGAAGACAGGCAGACAGAAGCCAGATACATTCATACATGTCCTCCTTTTTCATTTAAATTTGAGAGAGGGACGGCTAATCATACCCCTGCATGTCATCATACTCCATAACTACTCCTCCATATACATCATCACTGTCCTCCTGGACATCGTACCCCTCCTTACTCCTGGTACCTTGTTCCGGAGGATGATACCTCATTGAGTACAATTGCCGTCGTGCAAAACCCGATGTCTCCCTTCTACGCAGTGGACATGTGTTACACATAGAAATAAGATTAGTACTACAATAAATGCAAAAACACAAAGATATAAGGCAAATAATAATAAAGACCCCATAAAAGAAAACTTGTCTAAGGACAGACAAATCAGGCAACCAAGAAGTAAATTCGTGGCAACTCCATTAAAAAAGAACCACATGTTGGGATCCTTGATTTGCCATCCATTGCAAATTGAACCACTATCTATAGCAGAATAATCAGGAGTAAACATAGGAAACACATCATATATATCTTCAATAGTAGTGTTAAACAAGGTAAAATTAAGCTTATAAGAACTGTTATAACTACCCCATAACCAAAAATAATCATCACAATCCGTATAATTGCCTACATTCTGCAAAACCCTTTTTGCTTGAGTCCAGTGCTTCCATTTACTATTCCAGACTCCAGAACTATGACAGCAGAAACAAAGCCCTTTAGTGTATTTCTTGAATGTCATGCTTCACCAGCGGGTGTTGTTAAATTGTTCTGGGGGATTAGAGAAGAGTGTAGACCTATCAGTATGTTGCAAGTGTCCAATAACCAACTCAGGCGTGTTGAACAATGCCAGAAGAAAGGCCATTTGAGACACTGCCAGTGGATGCTCATAGTATAACGTTGCATTCTTACCATGAACCTCAAACATATAGTTAGCATGACGAAGCCAAAAGTTGGGGTTGACCCCATGAGTCACTGTTCTTACAGCTGGAAGCACAGTAAGAAAGAAAAGAACAAATGTCAGCAAATTTAGTCTATTGGTGAACCACCGTCCTGGAGCTGAGTAACCTTCTTCTCTCTCCATGGGCGGATCGCTCGGGCAGGAATCCTTCCACTCAGGATCCCCTTGTTGCCAATAAACGACCAATGGCTTAGGAAGACACTCCCCTAAGAAACAGGAGCATGCCCTGTTTGATGACCAGTGCCATGTTATTACTAGCACCATGTAACTAGACATGAAACATGCCTGACATTTAACACAAATGCAATATCACAAACCCATTTACATGTGTAGGGTACTGAAAACTCTTCCATGTACTTCTGGAGGTACCTTGAGATATGCAGTTTCATAAGGCAAAATATAACATAAGTAAAGACAGGTCTTTCCCCTGCAAGAGAATAAGCAAAACATTTAAGCATGAACAAAACATGAACATTTCTCTTCTTCCTTACATGAAGGAGGTCTCTGTAGCATTCTAGCAAGCATTTCTCACTCCCCAATTACATGAGTAAGGCATTACATTTCTTCTTCTCTCACTAGGTGTAAGTGAAAGAGGCATTCAATAACTTAAAACCAGCATAGCATGGTAAATCAAATACAGTACAAATATCATTAGAGCATTTCACACTCATAGCATGAGCAGGTAGACAATTTTTAAAAAGGCTTTCAGGTTTTATAATGCAAACAAGGCCAATTCTTATTTAGAGTCCACACAAACTTTTTAGTCCAATTAAAATGTCCAAATTAAAAGTCCAAATGTTGATTGAAGCTTTCTTCTTCTCAGATTACAACTTAACACTATCTTCTCTCCAGCACAGTTCTTGGCATGGCAAGGTTGAAATTAGGCCATAAATTAAGTCTCACTGAATTCACAAGACAACCAGGCAACCCCCCTTTTCAGCTTTTCAGGCAGACACACATTCCTTCATGCTCCAGCCACACCCATCTGTATTGAGGCAGGCAGATGAGGTATGAAGGCACAAAGAACTTCTCCAGAAGTTGCAAGTAACTTTCACACAGAGGAACAGTACAGGGAATTCCAAGTTGCTTTCCCTGCAATCCTGATGCTTGAAACTTGGGACAACCCACTCTGGATCTCTTTGTTTGAGGGTTGGGCAGTTCAAAATCAGCCAAAAACTGGAGTATGTTTTCTCTCTCCTTGTATTTTTGCAAAAGCCTGCTGTCCATAGAGGAAGGATCCACACCCCTTTTCCTCTGGACTTCTTTCATTTGCAGCATCTGAATCTCAACTTTATGACAAACTGAATCTGTTAGTTTGTACTTGCGAGAAGACCCCTTTTTGGGCTTGGGTTTTCTGCATTCCTCCTCTGGGCCATCCTTCCTGGCCACCCGTGAGGAATCAAGTTTACTACTCAGCTTCTCCTGCTTTTGTGATGAGGGTTGCTTCAGGGGTGAGCTGAGGTCTCCTGTGCTGCTCTTGGAATCACACTCCTTGCTTCCTGCCACTTTGCATGCATTAATAGCTTCAATCTGTGATGAGGTCCCCACCATTTGTTCCCAATCAGCTGGCACTAGTTGTTTTTTAGACTTGGCAGGCAGTATTGCAGCAGTCCCATTTGCAAGAGCCTCTCTGTTCACTGGATATACAGCAACAGTTTCCATATCCAGCACAGCTGCAGTTAAAGCAGCAGAGAACAGGTCTTTTGTAGGGCTAAAAGTGCTTGATTGCTGCAAGGCAGGATATAATGTCCCATCTCCTTTTCCACCCCCACCTCCATCAGGGGGCTCATGCTGTTGTTTCTCATATGATGGAGGGGCCGTTGCCAGAGTCCCTCCCTTGGCTGGGGGCAAAAGCTGTGGAAGGGGACCAGCAAGCCACTGGGACAACAAAATATTTCTTGGAGTAAGTCTTTGAAGACAGTTTCTGACTTCATTCCAGGTATATTGCACTGAGACAGAAACCCCCTCATGCTTCTGCAATTCATTCCCAATCTTTTCCCAATCTTTTAAGTCCAGACAATCATATTTAAACCAAGGACAGGTTTTTCCTACAACTTGGACCAGCTGTTGTACTTCCTTCTTATCAGCCCGTTTCCCATTCTTATTCAGAAGATATGAGATATCTTTACAAAGCTCCTGCTCTGGCGAAGCTAGCACGCACCCCATAATAAATTTTTCACTCACCCTGTGGGATCCAATTTGGATGAATTTCGCAAGCGCTTGACTGACCTTTCCTCTGGTCGTGAGTGAATGAGACCTTGTCCCTGGTCGCAATGAGGTGATAATGAGGTGCTAATTGCTGAGTGCTGAAGCAGATATCTTCAAAGCATTCCTTTGAATTTCATTCAAACGCCTCACAACGGGGCACCACTTGTAGGAATCCGATTCATGTAAACATCTATTCAGCCTCATAAGGAGCAGTTTATAGCCCCAGATAAACAAAGGGAGAGTTAAGGAGTCTAACGAAGTCCAGCTTCATTAGACAAAGTAAGGAGGAAACAGAGATAGAGACAAAGCATATACACGACTGCAGTCTTGGCTGAACAAAGGAATAATCATGGCATCTCTTTATTCAAACAGAGTATATCAGAAACAAAACTAAGGCACATACAACCAATTAGAAATGTCCGAACCAAATAAGGAGAATGCTTCTCACTTTTCTACGCATGCCCACAATCAAGCGTTGTCTCTCATGTATACAAAGAGGCCTTTGTTTACAAAATGTGTAGGAAGACAGGCAGACAGAAGCCAGATACATTCCTACAAATACCACAGTCTTTTAGGGGGCTTTTTCTATGTACCCCATGTAGCTAGCTTAAACATACTTCTTACAAAACTAGGGTGTATCTCCAGCTTTTCTCCACTACCATTAGAGTTTGATGGTTACTTTTTTGGAACAGCTGTTGACTGACTGACTGACTGACTGACTAACTAACCAGTCCTTTAGTGAACTGTTGTGTATTTAAGGAAACGTGTTTATCATTTTGTCTTTGTTGTGATAGAGTTTAATATGTATTTGCTTTACTATGGTCCAAAGTCTTGCGAGACTTCGGGAAGGTTCTGAACGAGAAGTGCATGAGACAGAGCTGTCGCCGGTTCCAACAGTTTTTCCCAACTGTCAGTTCTAATCGGAGATAACTAAGAAATGTGAGGGTGTATTGTTAGCTCTGGTCGCCTATTCTTATTCCTAATAAAGTTGTGTGTTTGGCCTGTATTGCTGGCTGCTGCCTATTATTTCCAGAACACTAAATGAGCAAACTACTCTGAGCAGTTTACAAATTAAAATTCAGGACCCAAACAGTCTCTTTTAACAACACGATCGATATGGCATCACACAAAACTAGATCACAATTAATATAGAAAGAAAAAAACACCTAAGATTAATAATTAATAGCAATCTGAGATACATCATTAAAGGCAGCTTTATACAGTTCTGTCCTCACTAATGTCCTAAATATCAAAGAGAAGGAACTTGGCCAATCTCAATTGGAAAACTTATTCCATAGAATGGGGGCCACTACCGAGAAGGCCTGATTCTTTGTTGATGCATTTTTGGCCTCCCATGATTTGGCCAATTTTAACAGCATAGATTGGGAAGTGCATGCAAAATAAGTTAGTTATTTGACATGATCATGTTATATGGCATGATCATTTCATAATTATTTAACCAAAAAAGAAGACAAAACAGAGCTACACGTCATCAGTATAGTATAGTTTGATTACATATTAATATAGTTTTGATACTATAGTTTTGTTACACATAAATATAGTTATGTTACTCATTATTTCAAAAGTTGGAGGAGTGTCTAAAGTTAGACTTTTATTAAATAAGCAATAGGCATATATATACAAGACCTCTTGTGGTGCAGTGGTTAAACTGCTGTACTGCAGCCAGAACGTTGTGAGTTAGATCCTAACCATGAATCAAGGTTGACTCAAACCTTCCATCCTTCCAAGGTCAGTAAAATGAGTACCCATCATGTTGGAGGCAAAATGCTAATTATCTTGTGAACCGCCCAGAGAGTGCACTAAACGCTATGGGACAGTAGATAAGTGTAATTGCTATTGCTATATTATAGGAGACTACACGATTGAAGAAAATCATTTAAATAAAGTAAACTTTAGAGGGAAATTACAGAATGTTGATAGGAAAATGCAGAATTGGCTTTATAAAGGTCATACCTATACACCTTTATTATTTTAGAGCAAGGATTCCCAGCCTAGGCCCATGGGCTGGATCTGGTCCCCAACACCAATTCATCCAGCCCTTGCCGCTCCCAGAAGCAGAAGTAAAACATGCTCACACATGCGCAAAACACTGCCGTAAATGACCCACGCACATGCATGGGTGCGTTTTACTTCCAATTCCACGTGGAAGGAACCACGTGACCAGTCCGTGGCCAGAAAAGGTTGGGAACACCTGTTTTAGAGAGATGATCTCAGCTCATAAAGATACAGAAGAAGCTTGGTTTCCATCTCTCTTAATTTGAGCAAGTTGAAGAACAAAACCTTGCACTGAAATGCTACTGTATTGTCCAAATAAAGATCAAAACCAGAAAAATCAAGCTGTTGATCTTGATGGATGTGAGAAAATCATTTGCTCTTTGGAGGGCATCCATCCCACCGCTTGGAAGTAATTACTTATAAGTAACACAAAAATAGGGTTACAAGTAACATAATGAATACTTACAAAGGTACAATAAAATGAGGTAACAACTAGCTGCAAAATTATTTTGAGGTGTGAGAAGCCATGCCTCCTAGTTACAAACAAATGTTTTTTTAAAGGACAAATAAGGCATTTAGACAGGATTTTTTTCAATCTTTATGCCATTGTTTTATCAATGCTAAGTGACCAGAGAAATTTTTGCCATGCATATTTTCATAAATATTTATTCAGTGCAATAAAATAATTGGCTACTAGAGGGAACCAGAAAGATTTTCCCTCTGGTTCTTCAGGCACTGTTAACAGTAAGTGATGAGTCCCTTGTGGCACTGAAGCAATTGATAGCAGTAAGGACAACTTGCCAGCCAAAGGAGAGAAGCAATTAGTAGTACTTGTTCCTTCCTAAAATAATGTGTCATCAAGCTGTGATGCATCCCAAGACCAATGTCAAGATAAAGAACAGCTCCCCCTTTCCTGTATAGCTGAGCAGACACAAAGACTTCATGCTCTTAGCCTCACCCAGTAGTGAGATGCATTGTAGTTCTGCCTGAATTGCAGTACTGTACTTATTTCTAAATTAACACCTATGCATACAAGTTATCATATACAAGTACAGTACTGTATTATGAAAATGGGTGTCCAGTTTTGCTCCCTTGGTGGTTCATTTTTGATGCAATGTGTCAAGTACTCTTTATCAACTACCCAATAGATGTGAGCTTGGCTTGGAAAATGCCTTTGAGGGAAACATAATAAGAAGGAACACAGTGAAAGGGGTCCAAATAAGGGCTTAGAAAGT
Organism: Bradypodion ventrale; assembly: GCA_035047345.1. Classification (NCBI taxonomy): domain Eukaryota; kingdom Metazoa; phylum Chordata; class Lepidosauria; order Squamata; family Chamaeleonidae; genus Bradypodion; species Bradypodion ventrale. The sequence goes on from JAWDJE010000005.1 coordinate 192,424,308, forward strand.
TACATTAAAATAGCATCTCCCAGAGCCCTCCTTCTTGCTTCCCCCACCCCCAGAAACACACTTTTTCTTCTTCCTTAGGATCCGTTCAGCTACCTTGAGACTGACTCATGTGAACATTTCACGCTGATAACCAGGCACAGAGGTTCGTACATATAATCCCCAACTTTATATTTGAAATGGGCACAGCTATGTTTCTATAAACAAGGCTTCCAACACAATTATCTACCCTGAAAGATAGAAAAGCAAACAGGGAAAATCATTCTGTGCCTACAAAAGTAAAGCATGGCTTCTTCTTCTTTCCTGTCTAGGTCAGTCTTTAGACTGCCAAAATAAAACCACCTTCTTGGCTTTGTCATTGGCCAAACTTGATTCTTCATTGACACATGTTTCCAGTAGTAAGCATAGTTTGAAGGAATAGTTCAGCATTCACTCAATGAGAATTTGTCCAGCTAATTTTCAAAAGGAGAATTTTCATAGAGACAGAGGACTGTGAGAAGGGAATGGAGATATAAAAAGCGCATTTACATTGAGTTTAGGATTATTGTTTAACATAATAATTCTTGTCTTGGTATTCTGCTACTGTTTGATGGGGTGGCAACCCAGTCCTAGGGAGAATTACCTTTTTATTATGTCCCAGATTGCCCCAGGTTGGTGTTTTCTGGAACCTGATAAGTAGCTCATGACTATAAAATGAAGACAATCATACTACCCAAATCAAACAAGATTATAGATGTTCAAGATGGTATACACTTCTGACACAATTGATGATAGCTGACTGCCAGTTGCAAGAAGTCCCACCACCATCCATAGCCTCAGAATTTACTCTCATTCATGGTTTCCTTGCCTACTGACCAGTTATCTCACTTCAGGTAGAGAGAAAAGAATGCCATACAAGTATGGCTTTTTCACTCATGCCCTCATAGGCAGGGATGTGGTCTAAGGTCTAAGTTGCAATGGAGAAGACGTATGTTGAAACACCCTCCCAGACCTGCACTATCATCTGCTGGTGCATTTCCACTTATTGCAAACCACATGTTCATTGCTGGTATTCAGGTTGCTTGCATCCTCCCCTGCTACTGTATATACTCGAGTATAAGCCGATCTGAATATAAGCCGGGGTACCTAATTTTCTCTGAGAAATCAGGAAAACTGATTGATTTGAGTACAAGCCTAGGGTGGAAAATGCAGCAGCTACTAGTGAGTTTCAATAATCAAAATAAATGAAAACAAAATTACGTTAATCTCTCTCCTCCCACTCGCCATCCTAAAGTTGTTTCCCACAGCCTCAAGCTCCCCAGAGGCACAGGAGAGCCCGGTAAGTGCCACAGGCGCTGGGGCAGCAGGAAGGGTGTTTCAACCACTGTAGAAGTGATCAAGGCCTGCCCTGATCACTTCTACATGAAATCCCATCACTGCTAGTGCTCATCAGCTCTATTAATCAAATGTGCAGATCTCCCATGCAGCCAGGAAAATAGAGCAGATAACTCAAGTATAAGCTAAGTCTGCTTTTTCAGCACATTTTTTGTTCCCAAAAATTGACTTATATTCAAGTAAACACTATGGTATGTGTACTGAATAAATATGTCATGCATTTACAGCTATAATGGGGTACCTGGAGCCAAGGTAGCAATTTTAATAACTGTTTAAAACAGACATGTTTCAAAGTGAAGTGAAAATATTTATTGCTACAAGAGCCTAAAGCATTTCAGCATGTCTTGCACCTTGTTCAGGGAACTATGAAATATATTATAAGGATGACACATAAATCTGTATATAAACATTAAAAAAAATACAGGCTAAGTTAGTTACTTGTACACTTCACTTTTAAAAGCAGGATTCTTCCTCTTCCTCAGCTCAATCACATCCAGATAAAAATACTCTTGAACTTCATTACCATATTCTAGCTACATTATGTCTTAATAAACACAATATAATCCATACCCACTGATTCACTTATGAACATTGCTGCTAAATTAGATTGAAGAATTTTTAAACAGACTTTTCTGCAGACTGTGCTTTTTCAGGTAAGCATATAAAGATCATATATTAGTGTACAAGTAACAATTATTCTGTATTTTAATGTTATTTACAATATTTGAGTCCTGTCTCTTGCATGGATTCTTTTTCAATGGTCTCCATTTTTATAATATTTTATAATTTGGGGAGATTATAGAATTCAGTAAATATAGAAGATGAGAGAAATGGAGTGGATTTCACCGCCACAAATTTTGAACACCATACAGCTAATCTATCAAGAAGTCTCATATGGCTTTTACAACAGTACTGAAGTGAATTTTCAGCAGCCAAGTAGATCTGTAGTTGTGTTTTTTGAACTGTTACTTTTAATGAATGCATACATGCATAAAACATTTTTTCATTTATATGTGTTTCTTATAATACATAGAATGTAAATACTGTTACCAGTTAAAACATTGCATCTTTACTGCAGAAAAACAACTACAGTATAGTTAAAACATAGACACAGTTTGTGACATGACTATAAATACGTTTCCAAACATATAAATTATGTCCCTTATGTAAAAATATAACTTTATATAAATTATCATTAAATAGTAACATTTACTACATGGTCTTAATTAAATTATATAATTGTCATCTGGTACGAAGTAAACAGAATAGTAATGAGTAAAGGAGAGCCTAAAAAAATGCTGCACTCATTTCTGTTACTAAATCACTAAGTTTCTATCGCATCATGATTTTTTTTCATCATCAGCTTTTTCCCATTCATTTTTTCAAATGTTTCCTATTACCAAATCCTATCTTTCCATTATATTGGTTCTCCTTGCCTTGCCCTGTGTACAAGTATTTGGGTGGGACAGATCCTATGGAGCTACCACATCCAAAATCTGACACTTATATTCAAGTACATTTGCTTTGCCTCAGAGGAACATACATACTTGTTCCAAAAAGCTGGTAACTTTTATCGTTTAAAAAAATACATATATGTAAATTGTAGACATTATAAGTATGGGTCTTCAACAATCCAATAATATTAGTTGTTCTCTGGACACATATGTAGAAATCCCTGGCTGAGTTCCACTTGACTTAGGCAAATACTGTTTTATTTTATTCTCAGTGTCTGATAGCAAGCCACAGTCCAAGCGATGCATTCAGTTCTTGTTGCTTTTTTGCTTTGTGGGCTTGAGCATTTTGGCACAGGCACTTTCCAGGTAATCGAACAGCAAATCCAGCTCGCCAACTGCTTTGGTCTTTCCATTTTCTCCCAACTGTAACACCAAAGGGAGGGTGGGGAAGAGAGCAAGTGCTTCAGTAGAATGAAAGATGCCAGTTACAAAAGAGAAGCCACACTAGTCTTTTGCCATAGCAACAGGAGACAGAATTATGATAACAAAAATTATGTATGAATGTGAGTGGACTGGACCTTTGGATCCGCAAGTACTTCCAATTCCAAAGTATTTAACAAGAGCACAACAAAAAATGTTTAACAAGTGTAAACCTTCTAAATTAGCCTGTTGAAAGACAAAAGCCTGAGGGGAAGGAGCTCCTTTTGTGTGAAATGGCTGTGAGTTACATTCTGATGCTGAAAATAAACTACCAGGCTGAGAGCCAAACTGGACAAGACTTTAAGTTTTTTGATGAAAGCTCATTGTAACTTTTTCCCTCCAGTGATTCTCTTTATGCTTTGGCAATCATACATACAAATAAAGCCTTTGTTTACCTCCAGAAAGTCAATTTAAAAAACAAAGGCAAGTTAATTTGCAACATGCAGAGGTGAGGAAAGCTTATTAAATAGACATTTACACCTCTGCTTCTAACGGTAATTGTATTACCTAGTTATTCTCGGAGACATGCACTCATAATCATCCTGTTTCTTAATTCTGCTAAGTGAATGTCATCCCTTTGCTACTAATCTGCAAACATCTCCTGATGATGGACACAGAGATCTGGGTAAGGAGCACAAAGTAAATCATGACCAAATATTTACCCAACCCTCTGAGATCCAATGTTTCAAAGGTATTCAAACACAGTCTCTTCCATATGTGCTAAGAATATCTAGCATGTGAAGAATATTTTCTAAATTAGGGGTGTCCAAATCTTTCGGGCTGCAGGCCGGTCATGTGGTTTAGTGGGCCGGTCATGTGGTTTCTCCCACTGGAAGGATGTTTTGCAACAGGATGAGATTGATATTTTTAGGCTGCCATTTTCTCTGCTTAAACCAGGGGTGCCCAAACTATGGCCCGTGACGCCAATTCATCCAGCCCATGACACCCTCATCGCTCCTGGAAGTGGAAGTAAATGCGCCCATATGGGCGTGTTTTACTTCCACTTTCAGGAGCAATGAGGGTGTTGCGGGCTGGATGAATTGGTTCTGGGGCTGGATCCAGCCCTTGGGCCGTAGTTTGTGCACCCTGTTCTAAATATTCAAGTTCTCTCTCAGTGTAAGGAGAGAATATCAGGCAAATGTAAGGCAAAATAACTATTGTCACAATCGTCAATATTAACAATCAACATACCTCATCTAATTTGTCCTTCATTCGTCTCAGGTTGCTTTCAATTTGTCCTTTGTCACCCAAAGGTTCCTGAAAAAGAAGGAGCGTGTGACAAGTGGTTTTCTTTTCACATCTTTCTCTTGACTTGCTTTTAATTTCAGAAAGCTTGAGAGTTTCGATCTGAGATTTCCTTCCTTTGTATCAATATCATTAATTTAGTACTGTAGTGCTTCTCTTTTACATATACATATTGACAAGTATCAATCATGTTTACCCATTGGAAACAGGCATGGGCTGGGCCACTGGGACAGGGGGATTCATCTCGGTGTGCCCTCGCCTTGGCGCCCTGGGGCGCAAATAATAATTTTATTGTTATTTTATCCACCCGGCATGCTGCACTTTAGATCAAGCCATTGTGCCAAGTTCCCTCCTTCAGTTTGGAGCAATGGTTTATTCTAAAGTGCAGTGTGCGGGCAGAGCAAGTGAGGGGTGGTGACCAAGCAGTTCCCAAGGGCAGCCTTCATCCCCAGTCCCTTGGTCGCCCCCCCTCGCCCCTGTCCAGTGCCCTCCCATGGTGCCCAGCACCCCCCTGATTAGAAATCCTTCAAGAAGAGGAAAGCAAAACAAAAAGACAAGACTTGAAGAATAAGTGTCTTTGTGAGTTGGGTGGCTATATAAATATGAATATAAATTAAATAAATAAATAAGTGGGAATTTTTAAAAATCAAGGACATAAAATGGGAAATGAGGAGTAAGGATTTCTATATATGAAACTTACACAGCCTTTCAATTGCCTATTCAAATGGATCAAAAAGTCTGCCACTTCGTGGACATTGGAATACCATTTAGGAGGAGACTTTAGCTCAGAAAGGACATTTGTCACTATAGTTTCGGTTACTCTTTTCATTAGGTAGCAGTGGTTCTTCTCCTGCAAAACAAGACATTGAAATTATATGGACTGAAGAAGAAGTGAACGAAAAATGTTATAGAATAAATGTTTTAGTTTATGAAATTAGTTATGGAAAGCTCACCGGGATCCTAGTGTACAGATACTGATCAATTAACCTGTTGTCCGTGTCTTTGTCAAAAACCCTTGCCTAGGAAGAGAGACAGGATGAGTGAACAGCAAGAACACATTCTGGTTTTTCATTTTGTTTCTTTACTACATTCTACAGACTTAGAACTTTGAGGGAGCATTGTAGAAATATAGAAAACAATACAGGAAAGATATAATTAAAATGTTGTGATGGTGAGTGCAAAACTCACTATGGAAAGAAGGTTCCCAGGACATTGTGTTTCCTAGAGCACCTAGTATGAAAAAGATAGCTAGTTTTGAACATCAAAGAAAGCACGGCATTTCAGATTCCATGTTTGCAAAGTTCTTTAGATAGAAGTGCATATTCACATGAATGAACACTATAAGGTTACCTTTACTTGACACATGCTAATCAATTGTGTTTTCTCAGAGCTCTATAAAGGTAAAGGTAAAGGTTTATTTATTTATTTATTTATTTATTTATTTATTTAGTTTTGCACATTTATATCCCACCCTCCTGGTGGGTACACCACTCAGGGCGGCTAACAATATAAATTTTTATTATAATAAAAATTATATATATTATAATAAAAATTACAATATAAAACAATTCAACAACAATAGCTAAAACAAGACCTAACAACCCCAGCTAAAACCAGCATTAAAACACAAACAAACAAACAAATCCTCATTAAAAAAAACAACCCTCCCCACCCTACCCACGTTAAAGCAGAATAACCAAGCTGGGGGGCAGCCCCTCACATAGGCTAAATCAGCCAGCGGGCTTGACTGGTGGAGTCAAGCGTGCCCCAAACCTGCTGAAAGAGCCATGTCTTCAGCATTTTTCTAAAGTGGAGTAGTTCCGTCTGGAGACGCAATTCAGGTGGTAAGAGGTTCCAAAGGGCTGGGGCAGACACGGAAAAAGCTCTCTTCCAGTTCCCAATAAGATGTACTTCTTTCACTGATGGGACCACCAGTGAGCCCCTCTTGTCTGCCCTAGTAGGACGGGCTGAATTCCTTGTGGCGAAGCGGTCTCTTAAGTAGCCTGGTCCAATGCCATGAAGGGCTTTAAAGGTCAAAACCAGCACCTTGAATTGCACCCAGAGGCACACCAGTGCAGCTCCTGGAGAAGTAGTGAGGCACGAGCATAACGCCCACACCCCATCACAACCCGGGCAGCCGGATTCTGGACCAGCTGAAGCCTCCGAATGGTCACCAAGGGCAGCCCCATGTAGAGCGCATTACAATAATCCAATCTGGAGGTGACCAGAGCGTGAGTGACCATGAGCAAGGAGTCCCGGTCCAGGAGCGGGCACAATTGGTAAATGACACGAAGCTGTGCAAAGGCCCTCCTAGCCACGGCTGCCACCTGCTCTTCGAGCAATAGCCACGAGTCCAGGAGGACCCCCAAATTGCGCACCGGATCTGACTGTGGCAAAGATGTCCCCGCCACGACCAAAGATGGTAGTTCCCGGGATAACATGTGACCCCACACCCAAAGCCACTCAGTCTTGCAAGGATTCAGCTGAAGCCCATTGTTCCCCATCCAGACCCGAACAGCCTCCAGACACCTGGTCAGGACTTCAACAGCATCACTCGGGTCCCCACGAGCTGAGATGTACAGCTGGATATCATCTGCATACTGATGATACCTCACCCCATGAGAACGAATGATCTCACCCAGCGGTTTCATGTAGATATTAAACAATAGAGGCAAGAGTACTGAGCCCTGAGGCACCCCACATGGAATCAACCTAGGGCTGGACAACCCACTTTCTAAAGACACCGGCTGAGTCCAGCCCGTCAGAAATGAGGAAAACCAGGACAACACAGTGCCCTGGGCCCCCACTCCTCGGAGCCGGTTTCCCTTGCTCGAAAGCTAGTCGTATCCAACTCTAAGGTGCAGTGCTCATCTCTGTTTCAAAGCCGAAGAGCCAGCACTGTCTGCTTCTGCAGATGTTTCTGTGGTCATGTGGCAGGCATGACTAGACACTAGAGCGCACAGAACACTGTTACCTTCCCACTTAAGTGGTCCCTATTTATCTACTTGCAATTTCTTACTTTCTGCTAGGTTGGCAGGAGCTCGGACAAAGACGGGAGCTCATTCCATCCTGCAGTGCTCAGGAATCGAACTGCTCACCCTCCACCTCCCAGTCAGCATCTTAGCCAATTTGAATTATTTTGTAAAAGTAAATATATCTACGTCTACAGTACCAAAATAGCAGTAAATCATATCTTTTCATGAAGAAAGAATAGCAGACTCAAAGTAGACTATGGAGATGCAACGTTTGACAACATTAGGAGAAAACACCAAGCAGATAAAACTTCAATGGATCACTGCTTTACCTGTTTGGCCACACGATAAGTACAGTTCTTGATATAGTTCTGAAAGTTGATTTTGTGAAGTGTGCAGGAATCGTTACTATGGGTATCCATTTCCTTTACAGGCAAAGCACTTGCAAAGCAGAGAAGAGAACAGAGGATCCAAGCAAAGAAGCCTCTTGCCCAATTCTGCAGCAGACTCATGGCTCCAAAAGAGAGGCAGCAAATTCAACCCCAGTCGTTAACCTTCAAAACAGAGAATTAAGCAATGAAGATAGATTTTAAAAAATATTACATTTTTATAATATTAATGTATTTTATATATGTATGCTTATCATTTTTATATTGAAAATTTTATCTAGAGATATATCGCATTATAGTTGATTATGAGAGAGAGAGAGTACTTACTCACTTCTGATTTGAGGGTAAGATGTAAAGGAGTTGAGGGGTCCCCTTTATATATACCAAGCTTCACCTAATTCAAAAAATAATGCCAAGTTAAAGTGACATCACCAGCTCTCTTACTTTCCAGTATAATTTCTGAGAATTTACTAACCACTCTACACACACAAAAAGCCACGCCATGCAACCGCGTAGGCTTCCCACTCTTTTACTTCTTAGGAAGTGACCTTGTTGGTATGCAAAGAGGTGGCTTTTTTCTGTAACTATTTTTTGCTTACATTAACCGTAATTTAGGGTCAGGTAAAATGGGACACCTTTTATGTAATTGACAATTGGATTGTACTGTGGGGATTTTACCTTTGAAAAACAGGTGGAAGCCACGAGGTCTGTGGCAGAACACAAAGAGCTAAAGCCTCCTTTCTGCTCCATCAAGGTCCCTAACTCTACTACATGTTAAAATTCACTTGGGCAGCTGCTGCTGGGATGAGCCCAACATTTAAATGGAATTAGGGGAAACTGGGCAAAACAAAACACTGGAATATTTATCCACCCCCATGAGAACAACACTGATTTTTTTAAAATATTTGCACGAAAATGTCTATTAATGTTGGTGTACTTTCAAACATTGCTGCAATGGCTCGAGTGGTTAAGACGCTGACTGGGAGGCGGAAGGTCTGTAGTTCAAAACCTGAGTACAGTACTGCATGATGGAATAAGCGCCCATCTCTGTCCCAGCTCCTGCCAACCTAGCAGTTTGAAACCAAGAAATTGAAAGTAGATAAATAGGTACCACTTCAGTGGCAAGGTAAACAGTGTTCCATGCACTTCGGTGTCTAGGCAAACACAGACAACGCAAACACAGACAGCACTGGCTCTTCAGCTATAGACAGAGATGAGCACTGAACCCTAGAGTCGGACGACTGGCTTTCGAGCAAGGGTGACCTTTACCTTTACCTTTACCTTACTTTCCTCCTAATTTCTATTTTTCTATGCAACTTCTGTTCCCTGAAGAAGTGTTGTGTCCTAATGGTTTGATCCTCCACATGGATAACAATGTATCTGAACCAATGTAACCTTGCCTATGGGCAACAATGTAACCTTCAGCTGTATCACATAAACCCTGTAATAGGATGCGAGCTAATGGCCACCAGCTGGCAGCAGCGAGCGTCCAAGCTCTCTTGGTCCAAACTCATCAAAGGCAACAGCGCGGGAAGTTTTCCCGCCACCACCTACACCTGGACAAGAAGGGCGTGACCAGCAATGACATCACGCAGACAGTAGCCAATGGGCTATCATGGAACCACGTTCAAATGTGTTACTACTGTATATAAAGAGCTATCGATCCGCCATTACCTCATGTTCCCTCTGACCACCATGCAATAAACCTGAGTTAACCCAGCCCGAGGCTGTGTCCTGTGTCTTGGTTTTCATACACCAAATTGGCGACGAAGGTGGGATAATGGATCCCCAAGGAGCAGCCAGGGCACAGAGCGGGTTCAACATCACCAAACCGCAAGACTGGGAGCTTTTTGAGATGGACTTCCAGGCGGCGCTGGTGGAACTCAAAGTCAAAGAAGACGATGAGGAGAGGAAGAGGGCCATCCTCACCAGAATGCTTGGGATAGAAACCAAGCGAACGCTGGTGGGCATCATTGCACCAAAGAAGGTGAGCGAATTCAAAGCAGACGACATCATGAAGCTGCTGCGTGAGCGTTTCCGTCCCTCGAGGGCAATGTTTCCCGCTCGGAGCGCGTTTTGGAGGCGAGTCCAAGCGCCGGACGAGTCGGTTGAGGCATTCGTAACAGCCATGAGGATAGCCGCCGGCCCCTGCAGATGGGACGACCTAGAGACGGCCCTCAGGGACGGAGTGCTGTGTGGCCTGAAGGACAAGGAGGTGCAGCGCAGCTTGATGAACAAGGAGCCACCACCCACGCTGGCGGAGGTTGTAGAGGCCGCGGAAGCCGCGGAGTCCACGAATGCTGGAGTGGACGAAATGCACCAGTGGCGTGAGTGGCGTCCTAGAGCCGGCAAAGCGGAGAATTCGGTGCACGGAAAGTCCGGACAGTCGGTGCACGCAACCCGAAGGGCCTCAAAGTCGTCTACGGAAGGCAGCGACGGCGAGGAGGTCCAAAGGGTCCGAAAAGGGGGGCGCCGCTGCGATGGTTGCGGAGCGGCCCATGAGCGCGCAAGGTGCCCATTCAGGAAAGCCGAGTGTTACACCTGCGGCCGTCGGGGGCACATCGCCAAGGCGTGCAGAAAACGGAAGGAGGGCCGGAGGCAGTCACAAGACCGCTCAACCAGACCGGACCGTCCAGCAAGGTCCAAAGATGGCGCCCAGACCACGAGGAAACAGGACGGCGTGGGCCGCATCTCGGACGACAGCGAGGACGACGCTCCGGTGTTCAACGTGTCCGCGGGACAGTCCCATTACTTCGTTGAGGTACTAGTACAAGGGGCCCCTATCAGGATGGAAATTGACTCGAGGTCCTCCTACTCTATAATTCCCCAGAAAGAGTTCTTGAAAATCGACCCCCACGTGCGACCCAAACTTAAGACGTTGAGGTCCACGCTACGAGATGTACAGGGGAACAGCATTCCAGTGTTGGGGGTCGGGAAATTTCGGGTCAGTTTTAAGAGACATTCTGCGGAGCTGCCCCTAGTTGTCCTTAAGGGGGGTAGTTGTAGCCTCCTAGGGACGCAGTGGTTTCAGCCCTTAGGTTTGTTCATAGGGGGAGTGCATACCGTGGGGGTGGATCCAATACAAGCGGTGTGCGACGCGCATCCCGCCGTTTTTAAAAAAGGACTTGGAAAGTTCAAGGGACCCCCTGTAGCCTTCGACCTAGACCCGGAGGTCCGCCCGATAAGACTCAAACCGCGCAGGGTGCCGTTCGCACTAAAGGACAAAATAGAGGCGGAACTGGACAAGCTGGTGGGCCAGGGGATTCTTATTCCTGTTGATTCCGCGGAGTGGGAAACTCCAATTGTAACCGCTCTGAAGGCTAACGGGGAGGTGCGCATTTGCGCTGATTATAAGTGTACAATTAACAAGGCGATCCGCCCTAATGCATACCCGGTGCCGGTGGTCAGCCACCTGCTGGCCAGGCAGAATGGGGGAAAGTGTTTCGCTAAACTCGATTTGGCTCAAGCTTATCAGCAACTCCCTGTAACTCCCGCCACGGCCGCGGCACAAACGATAGTCACACATAAAGGAGCGTTCCAGGTGTCGCGTTTACAGTTCGGCGTGAACTCGGCACCCGGCCTTTTTCAGTCGCTTGTGGAACGCCTCCTGAAGGGGCTGGAGGGGGTGTTGCCTTATTTTGATGACGTGTTGATAACAGGGGGGAGTGAGGCCGAGCTGGCAAAGAGATTGGATAAGGTTCTGACTGTCTTCGAGAAAGCGGGGCTACGACTGAGAAAAGACAAATGTGTCTTCTTCGAAACTGAGGTTGAGTTTCTAGGGTTTCGAGTCACGCCAGAGGGTATTAAGCCATCCAAATCCAAAGTAGCCGCCATCAAGAATGCCCCTCGCCCCACATCCAAAACCGAGCTACAGTCATTTCTGGGGCTCCTCAATTTTTACCATACCTTCCTTCCACGGAAGGCGTCCGTGGCCGAGCCACTCCATCGGTTGCTAAAAAAGGAGGAAACATGGGTGTGGGGTGATGAGCAAGAGAGGGCGTTCAAAGAGTTGAAGCAACTCCTAACATCCGAGGCAATCCTAACGCATTTCGATCCCAAACGGCCAGTGGTCTTAGTCTGTGACGCATCCCCGGTGGGGGTGGGGGCGGTGCTTTGCCACGTGTTGGACGACGGAAGGGAAGCCCCGATAGCGTTTTATTCAAGGTCCCTGTCCCAAGCAGAGCGTAATTACGCACAGACCGACAGGGAGGCACTAGCGATAGTAGCGGGGACCAAAAAATTTCACGATTTTCTGTATGGTCGGCCGTTCAAAATCGTGACTGACCACAAGCCCCTATTAGGAATTTTCACTGCAAGTAAGCCCACACCACAGATCCTGTCCCCAAGAATGCTGCGGTGGGCTATTTTTCTCAACGCATACCAGCATGAGCTGGAATACCGGCCCGGGAAGGAGATCAGCCATGCCGACGCACTCTCGAGGTCTCCTTTGCCCTTGTCGGGTGTCCAAAAGGAAAGGGCAGAAAGAGATCACCAGGTTTTGTTAATAGAGGTCTTAGACTCACCCCCGATAGTACCAGCCGACATTGCCAGGGCCACAGGTAAGGACAGAACGCTAGAGAAAGTTAGCTCATGGGTACAGAAGGGGTGGCCGGCGTCATCCCCAGGTACGGAATTCGACCCATTTTTTCGAAAAAAAATAGAGTTGTCCCTAGAGAGGGGCTGCCTTTTGTGGGGCCAACGGGTGGTGGTTCCTACGTCCCTGCGACCGAGGGTACTCGAACTGCTGCACGTCAGCCACCCCGGCATCGTCCGGTCCAAGGCGCTGGCCCGGAGTTACTTCTGGTGGCCACAGCTGGACGCGGACATTGAGCACATGGTCGGCACTTGTGAGGCATGCCAGGGCTCCCGACCAGAGGCGGCCCGTCTTCCGCATAGGGAATGGGACACAGCAAGGGGGCCATGGTCCAGGGTGCACGTAGACTTCGCTGGCCCATTCCGAGGAACAATGTTTCTCCTGGTGGTGGATGCATTCTCCAAGTGGTTGGAGGTTGTCCCAGTAAAGAGTACGTCCTCCGCCACTACAATTAGCCAGCTAAGGAGAGTCTTTTCCATGTTCGGTTTACCCGACACTTTAGTCAGCGATAACGCTAGTTGTTTCACCTCCGCTGATTTCAAGGCATTCATGGAGGCAAACGCCATTCGGCATGTCACATCCGCACCGTTTCACCCGGCCACGAATGGCCAAGTGGAACGGCTGGTGCGTACAACAAAGGATGCGCTGCGGCGCATGGGCCCGGGGGACCTAAATCACCAAGTTTGTCAGTTTTTGTTAGCGTATAGGGTGACCCCCTTAGCGTCAGGTTACTCGCCGGCAGAGCTGCTGATGCGGCGAAAACTGACCACGATCCTGTCCAGGCTAGACCCGACGAGAGTCGAGGACAAAGGAAAAAACATAGGGCTGGCAGTCTCGAAAGGTTTCGCCGCCGGCGATCCTGTTCACTGCAGGAACTACGCCAGCGCAGGTCCAGCCTGGGTACCAGGGACGGTTGTGGAACGGACGGGGCCAGTGTCGTACCGGGTCAAGACTAGCACGGGTCTCCTCTGGAGGAGGCACGCGGACCAACTTAGGCACCGAGTGAGTGGGGGGCCGGTCAGTGGAGCTCAGCGACAGGACTCAGCGTTAGGGTTCTCCCCCACCCGTTTAGCCCAAGGGGGGGACAGCAACGGACAACGGTCCCAAGCAAGGGGGGAAAGCAGCGGCCCCGACTCATACCCTTTTGATACGCCAGCTCTATCAGAGGCTGGGGAAGGGGGAGAGGAGTTCGCAACCGCTGCCCCCGAATTTAATTCTGATTTTGATTTTGAGAGCCGGGGGGGTTTTCGGGAGTGTTCCCCCACCCGTCCAAGCGAGAAGAGGGGTTTTTCGTTAGCCCCCAGTGCCCCCGGTTCTTCCCCAATAAAGCACACACCTCCCAACAACCCCGCGGAGCCGCGGCAAGTCACTAACGAGTCTCCCTCTCCAATTACAGGGCAGGAAACCAGGGGACAAAGAGAAGGTAGCAAACCAGGGGGAAGGCAGCCCGCACCAAGACCCCAGCGTGTTCGAAATAAGCCATCTTGGCTGAGAGACTTCGTCTCATCCTAGGGGGGGGGGGAGTGTGGTTTCGAGACTTCGTCTCATCCTAGGGGGGAGGGGTGTTGTGTCCTAATGGTTTGATCCTCCACATGGATAACAATGTATCTGAACCAATGTAACCTTGCCTATGGGCAACAATGTAACCTTCAGCTGTATCACATAAACCCTGTAATAGGACGCGAGCTAATGGCCACCAGCTGGCAGCAGCGAGCGTCCAAGCTCTCTTGGTCCAAACTCATCAAAGGCAACAGCGCGGGAAGTTTTCCCGCCACCACCTACACCTGGACAAGAAGGGCGTGACCAGCAATGACGTCACGCAGACAGTAGCCAATGGGCTATCATGGAACCACGTTCAAATGTGTTACTACTGTATATAAAGAGCTATCGATCCGCCATTACCTCATGTTCCCTCTGACCACCATGCAATAAACCTGAGTTAACCCAGCCCGAGGCTGTGTCCTGTGTCTTGGTTTTCATACACCAAAAGAAGGGAATGGTAAACCACAACTGAGTATTCTCTCCCTAGATAGTCCTGAAAAGTCAGAATTGACTTGATGGCAGTGCCGTATCAGCCATATAGCAGGAGTAGCAAATGCTACAGACCTCGCATCTCTAGAGGCTTCGGCCCCCGCACTCGGTTAGAATGAAAATCCAAATTTAAATATTCCGTGCATTCGCACGGATTTTCAAAAAATGTTCACTCAGAGAGACTCGCCGATGCCTCATTCAATGTGTGCCAAAGAGTAAAGATGCACATGCAGGCTGAGCCGTCTTTGTCTGCGCACACATCTTATGTGCTACTCCGTAGTAGCGTGAATTTGTGTTGAGTGGCAGAATCGATTGACGTGTGAGCTGTAAAGGTAAAGGTTTCCCTTGCTCGAAAGCCAGTCGTATCCGACTCTAGGGTGCAGTGCTCATCTCTGTTTCTAAGCCGAAGAGCCAGCGCTGTCTGCTTCTGCAGACGTTTCCGTGGTCATGTGGCAGGCATGACTAGACACCGGAGCGCACAGAACGCTGTTACCTTCCCACCGAAGTGGTCCCTATTTATCTACTTGCAATTTCTTGCTTTCGAACTGCTAGGTTGGCAGGAGCTGTAGTGGTGTTTTATTTTATAGGTATCCTAAGCAAGGGCCTCAACATGATTTGCTACAGGCCTCACGTGGCTTAATCCAGCACTGCTTGACGGCACACAATTATCACTATTCCATGGCATAATGGCTATATTGGATTGCAATCACATAGAAAATGGGACCATGGGAGTTGTGTGAAGCTAAGGAGAAGAAGCAATCAGATCAAATGGGAAGGCATGTCTTGTTTGCAGACCCTTAATCCACTTTTTTTCCTTTGGGAGAAAAGTAATCTCCCACTGAACAGGCTAAGCACCAATTACCTGGTAGGCAAGCTACCGCTTAGTATCATTTTGAGGGATTTTTTATTCCCATCCCAACTATACAAGAAACGACAGCAAGATACTGATTTACCACTTTCAATGGTCCGTTGCCATCTGAATGTAAATTAGCTCGACATTTCTGATTTCCCACACATTACTTAAGCATCTTCCCTATTGAGCCATTCGCTACAGAAGTACTTTTTAGAGGGTGACCAAGTTAACTATTTATGTTATAATTTGCACTGGATGAGGCACAAACAAAATCAGATTTAAGAGCAACAACTACTTGATGAAAAGCTCAATGCAGAGATGCCTGGTGGGGAATTGTCTCTTTTCACTGAGAAATCATTTTTACTTTTCTCTTTTTGGTTTGGCCAGCAGTGATGATTTAAATGTGATCTCATTGATTGACTACATGGTTCCATAGTTGAAAAAGAACAGTGTATAAACTGGTGTTTTGTCGACTTAATTGTCAGCCCTATGGAATCTCCTGCCAATGGAAATACGTCTACAGACTGAGCTGCTGCCCTTTAGGAAAGCCCTCAAAACATGGCTGGCAAGGCAGGTGTGGGGCACAGATGACACAACAACAACAACACCCCCACTCTCCTGCCTTATACAATGACAGCTGCTTTAATTTTATCTTATTTTAATCATTGGGCATTTTTAGCAATGGATTTTAAATGGTTTTAAACTTTATAATCTCTGTATCTTTTAAAGTTTTAGAGTTTATAATTTTGTGAGCCACCCGGAGTCGCTCTGGCAAGTGGGGCAGCTATCCAAGTTTGAATTATACCTGTAAATAAATAAGTAAATAATTTAAGGTCACATGGTGATTGTGTCAATGATCATGTCCATGGTGAATTCGGTTAGCTCATATATATCCTGTGCAGTACATTGATACAAGCAACCACACTGGTTTAGCCAATTATTTCTTTTCATTCTGTTTTAGAAAGCCAGGTTTTGTGTTCTGCTTGTCATTGTCATGCACAGACCTTGTCACTGCAGTTTTAAATTTATTTTTCTAGAAAACATATTCCCTACTTTTCCCAGCATTAAAGTGATGAAGGGCTAAAATGTGTGTTGGGGGGGGGGGGGGGGCAGAAATTAAAATTATTCCTTTCAGCTGCAGGGTACCCTGCAACCTGCAGTCTTTTAATTTGACAGGAGAAAGCCCAGATAAAAATATACAGTGGTACCTCATACAACGATTTTAAACCGTTCCACAGGGCTCATTGTTGTACGAAACAATTGCTACACGATACATGCATCGTATAGCGATTTTCCCTATGGATGCATCGTACAACAATTTTTTTCACTAAGTGGTTTTTCCCATTGAAAAATTATTGTACGATTTTTTCCATAGGGAAAATTGTTATGCGGGACACCATTTTTTCCCCAAAACCTAATTGCTATGCAATTTCATTGCTATACGGGGTAATTGTTGTATGAGGTTCCAATGTATACACCAATTCAAATGGACATGGATCAGATCAATTCTGATCTACTTAAAATATTTATCGCCTAAAGAAACGTGGCCCTCTTTAGGTTAGGCACCCCATGTCCCAGAAGGTTGGAGACCAGTGATCTAAAACTGTAATCACAGTTGAGATGGATATCTGGCTGTGGAGCCAGAGCTTAGGAGTTTAATTCCCCACTATGCATCCTGGGAGAGAAGAGCAAGCCTGTGTAGTCTTGAGCAAGCTGCACATTCCTAGAGCGCTCCCCAGAAGAAGGGAATGATAAACCACTTCTGACTATTCTTTATCCAGAAAATCCTGAAAACAGTCACCATTAGTTGGATTTGATTTGATGGCATGCAAATATTATATGTTTATTAATACTAAGTAGCTCTGCTAGTGGCAGCGGTTTATTTGTTGCTATTTCTTGCATATTGCATTTATGTTTGATTTGTTTTAATTTATTTGCTGTGAACATCCCAGAGAGTATTTGCACTATGGTGCACTATATACAAGTAAGTAAGTAAGTAAGCAAGTAAGTAAGTAAGTAAGTAAGTAAGTAAGTAAGTAAGTAAGTAAGTAAGTGGATGTGATATAGAATGGGTATCTGGGGACCCTCTGTTTTAGGATAGCAAACATTTTGAAAGCTTATTGATGTTAGATGATTTGCAAATTCTTATTTCTAATTTTACTAATCACGTGCATCCAGCCAGATTGAAGCAGCTTTTAACCAGCATGGTATTGGCTGGAATCCTCTTGCTTACCATAATAAGTCACAACTACAGTAGGCACACTGTATCAGTAGGGTTTCATTCATTATATTAGTTATCTGCACATGTACAGTACTTTGAAATTCTTCAAACTATCCAAGTCAGACATCCTCTTTGATTGTGATTTTTTTAAACAGTAATTTTATGATGTCGTGAGACTTGGGGGGACTACTCCAGGTGCATTGTGATTACCTGATTCAGAGATGCCATAGACCCAGTGATTTTTAAACTTTCCAGCATTAGATCCCCACTTCTGATTTCTGATCAACCCTCGTGCCTCATTAGCTTTGCCATTACTCAAACCCATTTTTTAAAAATATGTTTTTAATTTGAAATTTAGAAAATACGTCTGTATTTATCATATTGCAGAATTCTTTTTTAAGCTGATTTTTTTATTTGTGAATACCTTGTAATGTTGCACTCTTCTTTGTCGGAATCGGGGCCGCTGAGGGCCGTAGGTCCCGGAGGAGACTGATCAAAGAACGATACGAGGCAGTATGGGGGAGGATATGATCAGTAGTTTATTGAAGGAAAGCTTCAGCATATATAGAAGGAAAAGCGCAACGGTGGCAAAACCGTCATCAGGCAGAAATCACATCACTTGTTTACTCGGGTTAATTGGGAATCTCTCTGGGGAAGTTAATTATTTATTTATTTATTTATTTATTTATTCAATTTATATCCCGCCCACTCAACACAAGGCCGACTCTGGGATAACTGGGATAAACATTGACATAGGAAGCCCCATTGTCCAAGGATTAGACAGGGGCAAACATGGCATCTATTTGTGCCGGAGATTAGGCTGAGACCTGGAGATGAGTGATTTACTCTAATGGGTAACAGAGTTAGCTATTTGCTCTTTCAGCAGAACCGCTAGTCAGGTCAAGGAATTGGGTGAATCAAACCCTATCATTTATCCACCCCCCTTAATTTGGGTGCTCGCAGAGCCCACGGGCCAGGGAGCCTTTCTCACCGAGGTGGCCTCTGCCGGGCCGTTCCGTGCCCATTGGGGCACGGGGAAACCACACTTCTTGACATTTCTTCACATCCCCCAGTTTGGGAGCCTATGTTATGAATACAGAAAAGTTGATTGTTCCATAGTTCATTTAATGATTCTATCATGCAGTGATGATTGCATAGTAGACCCAACATTAACTGGCCCCATCCCTAGCATAAATGGCATTGTAATGTATATGATCCAAAGTGCTTTCATATAGATCTATATACAGAATGTGTACTCCAGTGATGACTCAGGTCTATGGTGATGGAAACATTATTTTTAAGCCCAAAGATGTCAGCAAAGGAGGGATTTTTTCTGTTTGCTCTGATTTTCTATCTGGGTATTTTTAGTTACAATTTTAAATGAATGAAATAATGTAGAGTTCATTGTTAGGGCTCACTCAGGATATTTTATGGTCTGAAGCAAAGGCTAAAATGGTGCCTACTTTTCCATAGGGAAGATGGCAAGACTCAGTTGAATCTTACTTTGGTATTACCAGTGGGACCATATTTTCCATGACACCTCACAGGAGCAGATGTGTTTAAGGAGTGAAGACAAGAAATGTGATTTAGTCCTCCACAAAAGGGAGTAACCAGGTGACCACCTGGGAAATGCCACTGCTCTTCCCCAAGTATCTACAACCTGAGGCACTTGCATCAACCCAGTGATATAGCCATCTTTATTATATGGTAAAGGATTATCATAAAACTACTTGATTACTCAGGTCCATTTGCATGTGCAGAATGCCATTGCAGAGATGTCTATCAATGTTTGGACTCCTCACTGAATAACGACTCCAAGAAATCCAAAGTAAAGGATGACCATACCACACTATACTTACTTCAAATCATTTTATTTGTTCCTTTGTTACAAAGCATAGTGTAGTTAAAAAAATAACACAGAAGACAAAATAATACCCCTAACCCCATTTGGGGTTTCTTCTTTCTTTCAGCTGTGTCTCAGAAATTAGACTTTTCCCACTCATAAGGTTTGGGGCAACATCTCAAACCACAACTTCATACTGAGTTTCCCTCTCTGATAAATCAGAGTGACTGGTAAGTCAGAATTGTTTCATAATTTCAGCAACTGACCCATATAAGATGAAGAGGATTCAAAGTGACAGAATAGCAGAGCTATCAGAAACCACAAACATTTCCTCCTTCATTTCAGCTCTCTCTCTCTCATATACAGTACATTAATCACAAAGATTATAAGCCACATTCTCCTAGAACCTGCACAGGCATGTATGTACTTGAAAGTTTGGCACTGCTTTCTGTAATTGGCATACTTGGTATACATTTCAAATTATTGAATATTTCCCAAGGGAAAATATGTGATGGTGAACCTTTTAGAGATGGAGTGCCCAAACTGCAACCCAAACACAGCAACAGGAGAGGAAGGAAATGCTCCCATTGGGCTGATGTCTTGTCAGATCGGGGTAGAACGGTATCACACAGTATTGCAAAATCACACCGTTCAGAAAAATCCTTGGGAAATCACTGCAGGATATTTCAAAAACTGAAAAACACTTGTTGCAGTTTTCAAATTGTCTTTTACTTATCTTATTCAAAACATAAGTGTGCTTAATCTTCAGTAACAAGTATCATAGTCCATACATATATCATTGTAAATGCAAAAATAACTCCAAGAAAAAACTTCAAAATAACTCCAAGAAAAAACTTCAAGAAAAACAGAACTTCCTTTTACTTCAGGTAATATTATAAAGTTGTAAAGACTTCCTTTCGAAGAGAATTTGATAAATCTCTTTTCATATTAAATATCGTCAGGAAAGGAAGGTTGACGAAGTTCTGTAGAGACATATAAGCATATAAGTATATAAGCAACTTAGTTTCATTGTAACATAATCTAATAACTGGAAACATATTAATTTAAAAACAGTAACATTTCCCAACAGTTATAATGCACATTACATATCTCATTATAAGGCTTAGACGCAAGAAATAGTGAATTTAAATTGGTAAGTTTAATGAGATATGTAATGTGCATTATAACTGTTTTTACATTAATATGTTTCCAGTTATTAATTATGTTACAATGAAACTAAGTTGCTTATATGTCTTTACAGAACTTCGTCAACCTTCCTTTCCTGACGATATTTAATATGAAAAGAGATTTATCAAATTCTCTTCGAAAGGAAGTCTTTACAACTTTATAATATTACCTGAAGTAAAAGGAAGTTCTGTTTTTCTTGAAGTTTTTTCTTGGAGTTATTTTTGCATTTACAATGATATATGTATGGACTATGATACTTGTTACTGAAGATTAAGCACACTTACGTTTTGAATAAGATAAATAAAAGACAATCTGAAAACTGCACCAAGTGTTTTTCAGTTTTTGAAATATCCTGCAGTGATTTCCGAAGGATTTTTCTGAACGGTGTGATTTTGCAATACCCATTGGGCTGATGGGCAGAGGGGCGGGGGTGAACTCTGTGCTGGGGGGAAGGGAGGAAGCGCTCCCATTGGGCTGCTAGGCAGAGGGCGGGGCAAACTCTGTGCTGGGGTGACTGCATGTGTGCCCACAGAGAGGGCTCTGAGTGCCACCTCTGGCACAAATGCCATAGGTTCACCACCACTGGCTTAATTACTCAAAAGACCATAAAATGGTACTCTGTCGGATTACCCATTGTTTTAGTGCATAACTACCACCACTAGCCTATTTACAAACTACTATAAATAATGGTGTGTATTGGGAGAAAAATATTGTAAGAAGGTGGGTTAGAACCATAAAGTCAATAGCAGATATTACATTTTGTGTTTGACTGTAGATTTGGTCCGATTGGGCAAACATTGAATTCTCAGTGGCTGATGAGATGAATCTCCTCAAATTCTAATCCTCAAAACACTGAAATTCCCAAAGCGCATTTATGAATTCAGGTTACAAATGTCTCAGACTACAAAATATCACCTTAACCTCTTTGCTGCAAGCAATTAGACAGAAAAAAACCAGACTTCCATGGGAATCAAGAGAGAAAATAAAGGGGAAATTTATCTAATTACCAATATTATCATCTTTCTTTATTCTTCTCTGAGTGTGGCACAATTTAAAATAATGGATGCATATCAAATACAGTATAGGTAATTTTTAAAAAAATGTTCAAATGATTAGGTGAAGTTTGACCAGAAATGGGTTAATTCAATAGCGTTATCTTGGCCATTTGCTAGATCAGGGTGCCCAAACGTTTTGGATCATGGGCCAGTCATGTGGTTCAGGGGGCTGATCACTATGGCCTGGGGGCTGGATCCAGCCCTGACACCAATTCATCTGGCCCACAAAGCCCTTGTCACTCCTGGAAGCGGAAGTAAAATGAACCCGTTACTTCCACTTCTTTTGTATATATGGTGGGGTAAAAACTTCATGCATATATGCTGCATTGATTGAATTACTCCACATTCACAGAAAATTTGTCCTGTACCCAAGTAACCCAGTGTTTCTCAACCTTTGCTTTTTGGACTTCAATTCCCAGGAGAACCACTGAAGTAACCCCATTTTACCATTGTTCTTTGATCTAATTTCAGCAACTGACGCCACCAAACGTCCTGGCCCCGGTTGGGGGAAAAGAGGCCACTCCACTGGTCATCCCACCTGGCCGGTGGTTTTGGGCACTGCCCTCCCCTTCACCCTCGGACTCAAAAGGCAAGGGGGTGCCGGGCGAGCTGCCATCACCGAGCGTCCTGGCCCTGGTGGGGGTGAAAAGGCCACTCCACCGGCCACCGTTTTGGGGCCTCGCACTCCTCCTCCCCCTCAAAAAGCGAGGGTGTCGGACTAGCTGCCATCGCCGCTGAGCGTCCTGGCCCCGGTGGGGGTGAAGAGGCCACTCCACTGGCCACCCCACCTGGCCAGCAATTTTTTTGGACCTGGCTCCCCTTGCCCTCGGACTCAAAAAGCGAGGGGGCACCGGGCGAGCCGCCGCCGCCAAGCGTCCAGGCACCGGTGGGGGCAAAGAGGCCACTCCAGCGGCCACCCCACTGGCCGGCGTTCTTGGGCTCTGCCCTCACCCTCACCCTGCTCAGACTCAAAAAGACTCTAAAGGGTGGGGATTTTGTGGGTAGTCTTGGATATTTTTTGTGTTTATTGTTGTTAATGGGTTCATTTTTGATGTGATATTTTGCTTTCAAATTTGATCTTTCAAATTGTACCGCACTGCTTTTTGAATTGTACTGTGTTATATTGTATTAATTTATGTTTATTATTGACTATTGATTACTGTATTGAATTTACTTTTCATGCTTCTTTATTATTGTATTGTATGATATCTACATGTTGTAATGGCCGCCTTAAGTCAGCTTCGGCTGAGAAAATGCGGGATATAAAATAATAATAATAATAATAATAATAATAATAATAATAATAATAATAATAATAATAATAATAATAATAATAATAATAATTATTATTATTATTATTATTATTATTATTATTATTATTATTATTATTATTATTATTATTATTATTATCTTCTTCTTACCATGCTTCAAAGTTTACTAAGTGATTTCCAGATGTATCCAGCCAGAATCTTATCCTGTTGGGATATACTCTTTACCAGTCATCCATTTGGCAGTATATTGATTTTGCTCTCCATATATTTGCCTACCCTATTCTGGTTTAATATTTACAGCTTGAGAAATATGCAGAAAACCTGTCCTTGATTTTAGCCATTTAGGGGGTTGGTGTCCATGAAGTGAATGGGTTTGGTGCTTTTCTGCTTTTACCACCAAGCATATTTCATGATAAAGCAATTTGCCATTTCATGACCTATTTTGTTAACCATTGAAAAAAGTTTAATTATACTGACATTTCTGTATTTCCTGTTTTATTGTGGTATCTGCTAAGCAATGGCTTATGAAACCAGTGAGAAATTCAACCCTACAGTCTCTCAACCAGGAGAAAGCTTTACTGATCTCAGCAGGATTTCCAAGCAGATATGTTCAAGTTTACAATGTTAGAGATACCGCTTAATTACTACGTAGGAAAAGCACATCAATTCTTCATCACAGTTGTTTCACTGAAATAAAATACAACCTAAAGAATTATAATTGTTAATTTTGTTTCAGTCATAAATCATAATTTTTTTCTTTCTGGAGCATGACTCACAGGAATGGACTGAGCACGTGGCATCCTGCTCCCTAAAAAATTATCTAATGCTGCATTATGATTTTCCAGAATGACTAAACTTAAAATAAAACGTAAAGTGAACAAAAGAACCATGCAAACACCTCTTCATTTTTGGTAACATAAAAACTTCTTCCATGTCTAGGCCAGAATTGAAACTGTCAAATGAAGCCACCTTTTGGTGAGTTCATTCTGCAGTTCCTTTCGCCTGACCTAGTGTGAGAAAGATTAACCAGCAACACAAGGTTGCCGTTACCAAATAATTAAAAGTTTTTTAGTAATCAAATTGTGTCTGTATTACAATCTTCAGGCTTGTAGAAGTACTGAATGTCATGTTCAGATGTAGGTTTTATTTCTTAGAATTAGGAATGCTTGGGAAATTTGTTTTTTGCAAATGTCTGCACAAACCCTCTAACTCTCACAATGCAGTTTTTAGTAATTTAAATATATCACATTACACATTTAAATTCTTACTGTAAGGCAAAACCAAATTTAAATACATATTGTAAAAGAGAACATGCATTTATATGTGGAAGATGTGGGTAAAAACTATGGAAGTGACATCCATTGCTAATTACCGGCTCCGAGGATTGGGGAACCAGGGCACGGTGTGGTCCTGGTTTTCCTCATTTCTGAGGGGCCGGACCCAGTCGGTGTGGTTGGAGAGTGAGAGGTCAAGTCCTAGGCCCCTAAAATATGGGGTGCCTCAGGGCTCGGTACTCTCTCCTCTCCTATTTAACATCTACATGAAGCCACTGGGTGAGATCATCTGTTCCCACGGGGTGCGGTACCACCAGTACGCGGATGACACACAGTTGTATATCATGGCCCGTGGGGACCCCAGTGATGCAGTCAAAGTCCTTTCCAGCTATCTGGAGGCTGTTGGGGTCTGGATGGGGGGAAATGGGCTACAGCTGAATCCTAGCAAGACCGAGTGGCTATGGATAGGGGGTCCTGCGTTATCCCGGGAGCTACCATCTTTGGTTTTGGATGGGGCTGTTTTGCCCCAGACCAACCCGGTGCGCAACTTGGGGGTCCTCCTGGATTCGTGACTGCTGCTAGAAGAACAGGTGGCGGCTGTGGCCAGGAGGGCCTTCGCCCAACTTCGGGTGATTCGCCAGTTGCGGCCGCTCCTGGACCGGGACTCTTTGCTCATGGTCACTCACGCTCTGGTGACCTCCAGACTAGACTACTGTAATGCGCTCTACATGGGGCTGCCCTTGATGACCATCCGGAGGCTGCAGCTGGTCCAGAATGCCACAGCCCGGGTGGTGATGGGGTGTGGACGTTATGCCCATGCCTCACCACTGCTTCGGGGGCTGCACTGGTTACCAGTTTGTCTCCGGGTGCAATTCAAGGTGCTGGTTTTGACCTTTAAAGCCCTACATGGTAGTGGGCCAGGGTATCTTAGAGACCGTATCGCCCTAAGGATGTCTGTCCGTCCAACCCGAGCGGACCGGAGGGGCTCTCTAATTGTGCCATCAGCCAGGGAGGCTCGCCTCTCTGGCACAAGGAGGAGGGCCTTCTCCGTGTCCGCACCGGCCCTTTGGAACCTCCTGCCTGTGGAACTGCGTCTTCAGACGGAGTTGTTGCCCTTTAGGAAGGAACTAAAGACCTGGCTGGCGGGCCAAGTTTGGGGTGCGAGTGGGGATGGGGGTACCGTTGGGTGGTTGGTATAGAGAAGTGTGCCTTCCCCCAAGGTCCCTTCGGTTCTTGCGCACCTTTTAGGGGTGGGTTTTTTAACTTTTAACTTTGTTTTATCATGTATCTTTTATGTATTTACTGTCCGCTATGTAAACCGCCCTGAGTTGGGTTGTACCTGAGTGGGAGGTATATAAGCGTGAAAAATAAATAAATAAATATATAAATAAAATAAAATTGGTCCATTTTTAATGAAGGGTTTCTTCTACACAAAAAAACACAACTAGGCTTTTATTTTAACATATACAGTATATGCAACTCAGGCTCTTTTACTATAAAAATCTAACATTTGTAAAAATATAAAAATTATATTCCTTCTTTACAAATTGTATTTATTTCATATGGCAATGGTTTGGGTGATCACCAAAAAGGAAAGGATAATCTCTTGAACATTCATCATAAACAAAAATCTATTCTTGATTTTATAAACATTTCACAATAACATCAATAGCTCAGAAATGGTACAACATGAAAAAGAATTAAAATAAAACACAGAAACAACAATGCATTGTTAGAATTCTATCTTTTCTGATTATGGGAGTCTTAAGAAGAATGGAGTATGATGATGGTCATATAATATAAACTTAAGAATAACATTAATCTTGCTATCAGTACAGATATTTCTAACAAGGCTTACACTGATGACATTCACTCAACCTGAGATCCAGGGACAACTGGATCGAACCAATCCCAAATAACATGGCTAGACTGCGATCCAGTCAACCCCAGCCCTATATTTTCCATGCTAGGATTAAACTTCAAGCGAATCCGAACGATTTTTTCCGTCAGATAATCAGCAAAAACCTCAGCAGACCCCTGCCAACCAGGGCCCAACCCCCCTCTACCGAGGAGAGACCTAGTCACCTGGAACAGGGTCGCTGGGCGATTATCCGCAGAGGCAATAAGGGTGGTGAAATATTGACCTTTCACCACCTCTATCACTACAAGATAGGCTTTAATAACAGCTCTAGCAAGTGTTCAGTCAGACTCACTCTGGGTCTTCTTCACCCAGCGGCGCCCTCGGTGTCTCTTTGCCCGTTTGAGCTCCCTCAATTCCTCATTTTCACAGAATATTCTGTGAAATGCTGAAGAATGATTAGGCATAACATTCATAGGCTACTCCTTTGTTTCACTCCACCAAAGTCTTTCAGACGGTTACATCAGGAGCACAGTGGACTGATCATTAACTTTGTCATTTTTGTAGTAAAGAATGAAGAAGACTGAAGGTATACAGTGATACCTCATACAACGTCCAAACTTGGTTCCACAAGTTTGGACTTTATACGGATTTGGACTTTGTATGAGGCATGTAAAATCCTAGCCGCGATGCCTCATACAACGTCCAAATCCTTGCCGCGATGCCTCATACAACGTTGTTTCCATTTTGTTGTTGTTGTTCAGTCGCACAGTCGGTTCCGACCCTTTGCGACCCTATGGACCATTGTTCTCCAGGCACCTCTGTCCTCCACCATCCCCCTCAGCACTCCCAGTTCTGTGCCCATTGTGTCTACAATACCATCTAGCCATCTCATCTTTGGCCTCCCCCTTCTTCTTTTGCCCTCCACCTTTCCCAACATCAGGGCCTTCTCAAGTGAATCCTCCCTTCTCATTTGATGTCCAAAATACTTTAGCTTCGTCTTTACTATTAGCCCTTCCAATGAGCAGTCAGTGTTGATTTCTTCTAAGATTGACCTATTTGTTCTCCTCGCTGTCCAGGGTACTCTCAAAACTCTCCTCCAACACCACATTTCAAAGGCATCTATTCTTCTGCGTTCAGCTTTCCTAATTGTCCAGCTCTCACATCCGTACATTACCACTGGGAATACCATTGCTTTGACTATTCTAATTTTTGTTTGCAATGTGATGTCTCTGCTTTTCACTATGTTCCCCAGGTTTCTCATGGCTTGTCTCCCAAGAATCAGTCGCCTTTTTATTTCATGGCTGCAATCCCCATCTGCCGTGATCTTTGATCCCAGGAAAGTAAAATCTGTCACTGCTTCTACTTCTTCCCCATCTATTTTCCAGGAACTGATTGGGCCTGTTGCCATTACCTTGGTTTTCTTGATATTGAGTCTCAAACCAGCTTTTGCACTCTCCTCCTTCAGCCCAATCAAGAGGTTCTTTAGGTCTTCCTCACTTTCTGCCATTAGGGTGGTATCGTCTGCATATCTCAGATTGTTTATGTTTCTCCCAGCAATTTTAATCCCAATATTTAATCCCACAATGCAACCTGGGAAAACCACAATGGCTCATACAACGTTGCATGACTTTGTATGAGGCAACTTTTTTCAAGGAATTAGGCGATGTTGTATGAATCCGATGTTGTATGAAGCGGACTTTGTATGAGGTATTACTGTACTCTGAAATGTACATTGAGGACACTACCAAAATAGTCTAGCAACTAAAAAGGCTGTTGTGTTAAGTCATGAAAGTAACACTGTGAATATATTTGATATGGCTGTAAATCCATTAAAAAATCCTGAGACAATTTAGCATTCCCAAGACACCAAATCATCATGGGAGCATATCAATGTTGGTTAAGGAGGTTTATTCTTAAAGCACTAGCCACGCGATGGCAGACCTTGGCACTCCAGGTGTTCTTGGACTGCAATTACCAGAAGCCCAAGACAGCATTCCTGCTGATAAGGGCTTTTGGGAATTGACATTCCAGAACACCTAGAGTGCCAAGGTTTGCCATCACTGCACTAGCCAACAGCTTGATATATTTGAGAGAAATGCTAAGACAGTGTTGTGGCATAAAGATTAATAGCAATGATTCCAACATAAAGAATATAAAAGATTTATGTGACTATCCTAGGTGGGATTAAGAATTTGTTGAATTTAGTGAGTGCTAAGAGAATATCCAGAATAATCCTCTGCAGCAATTAAGGAAATGATGATAGTTACCAGCAATCTATACTTAGTCAACCTCACCTTATTTTTAGACTACTCTTTACTCAACTGCTTGTTTTAACCTACTTATAGGTAGGAACAGATGAACTTGCTGGACATGCTTGCTACTATAGTGCAGTTTTAAACTGTCAATTGGTCTTTTTAAATTTCCCAACTTATACTAGAAATGGAAACATTTTATGATTTAGCTCAGTGTTTCCCAAACTTTGGTTTTTGGACTCTATTTCCCAGAAGCCTAAGTCAATTCCTCAAAGCACTGATCAGCTAATATACTGAATTAGGCTTCTGGGAATTGTTGTCCCCTGTGGGGCATAGGGCCCACTTTGGGAACCACTGCTGGAAGTATTTTTCAGATCATTTTGAAACATCATGAGGTAGAGCTCTCAATTCTAAGACAGGTTGTCTATTCCCACATCCTATCTGATGGACATCAGATGTTTTAGATAGTTTTAGTATTTGGTTTTATTTGCATGGGGATGGGTTTTAACCAATGCTGTGAGCCGCCTTGGGTCGCCGAGGCGAAAAAGGTGGCCATACAAATCTGAAAAATAAAATAAATAGCAAAGAGTAGCAGACAACATTTCTGACAATAGCATCTCTTTTATAAAGTTGGTAGGTGTGAGTGCCAAAAATATTCACAAACTTGTATAAAAACATCCAAGTACAAAGTAATTTACAAAGACAGCAGAACACAATCACATTTTGCCCCAGAAGTTCTCCTTTCTCCTATGAGCTCGTTCTAGAACTTGAGATGCAAGGGAACTGGATGCTGCAGAACGAGCAGACAGCTGGGACAACTTGTCATCCTCATCTGAAATCATAACAAGGTGGGGGAAAACACCATGAGTTGCACCGTCAAGTTCCATTGATTCAGTGGGCATATTCTAGCTGCAACTTACTGTGGCTAAAATCTAGTAGTAGCATTCCCAACAATTTATTAACATACACGTGATAATGTTGTGACACAGGAAACTTAAGCAGGATAGTATATGGATACTGAATTGGTGGAATGTAAACATTTAAAAATGGTTTTTCCAAGGAGCTTTAATCTACAAGAATCACCTATAACAGGGGGTCCCAACCTTCAGCCCACGGGCTAGACCCTGCCCACATCACAATTTCATGTAGCCTGCCACCGCCGCACCCGGAAGTGGAAGCGGACACATTTACATCGGCCGTAAAACACACCCACAAATGTGTAAATGCGCCCACGCCTGTTGTAAACATGTGGGTGTATTTACGGTTGTTGTAAACTCACCGCTGTTCCGCTTCCACTTCCAGGGAGTGTGGTCAGGCCCACTCAGCTGTCCAGGGTGTGCGGTCAGGCCCATAACATAAAAAGGTTGGGAACCTCTGACCTATCTCTTCCAAAGGTAAGGTACTTAACCCCACATTGCTTTTTGAGAGCAATTAGTATTTAACCTTATTTTTAACGAACATAACGAAGCATTTCTGTCCCCGAGAGTTAACATGAGTCACACTTTCAAGTTTCTGATGAACACATCTAGCTCACAGGCAGAACACAACTCCAAAGGAGCTAAAGAGTTCAACAGACTGCTGACACACTGACTCCAGCAAACAGGTACGAGCCCAAAAGCATGTTTTAGCATTTTCTAGACCAGCGTTTCCCAAATTATGTTCTACGGAACACTGATAAACTTCACTTCCCAGAAGCCTAAGTCAGTTCTCCAAGGCATTGACCAGCCAATGTACTGACTTAGGCTTCTGGGAAGTGAAGTCCACCAGTGTTCCATGAAATATAGTTTGGGAAATGTTGTTCTAGGCTACTACAAAGGATTATGGAGTGCAGGTTTGACTTACACTGTTTCCAGTGATCTCTTAGAGCACGCTGTCCAGCAAACTGAATGCCCCTGATTACCATAATCATTCTATGTCAACTGAAGAACAACTAATAGTTGGAACAGGGAATACGTTTATCCACACACCATATGTCTGTATGTTGTGCAATTCTAGTTTAATTCAGTTTGATCAAAGTCTAGTGTTTCCTCAGTACTGTTTTTGTCATGCATTACCTGAATTTCCTATATTTGGCAAATGAGAACCTTGCAGCAAAATCTCAAGAAAAAATAGCTGAAAAGACACCTATATGGCTTTCGAAAAACCTATTTGGCCCCTTTGTAGCATGTTTTAATATTTGTCTGATGTTCTTGAAAGATCTTCATCCCAGGAGGTTTGGAAGAATTCACGCCGCATACACAATATAAATGGTCAGCCATTAGACAGATGTGTTTTGAAACAGATGCCAAGGCTCACAACCAAAGCCTTCCATGAGACATGTGACCATTTAAAACTGGCATCATTAGATGCAAGTCCACCAACTTGTTTTTTATTGTTAATTGTTCTGCTTTAAGTAACAGAGCACGACTGATCTATCATCCCAAGTAGTGTAATGAGAGTGTAGGGCATTGCTAAAAATGTAAAATAATTTAAGCATTTATAGCTGCTTTGCTGAGCAATCTCAAAACACTTTCCAGCTTTAGCAACTGTTGGAGGGGTTAGATCTCTAGGCCAAAGAATGCAAAATTTCCACTTTCTCAATCAATGTCATGGTACGTTATGTGCCTGACTATTCATCTTTAATAGCAATGTCATGAATGGCTCATATACTTCTGCAATGATAAAAGCAACAAACACAGACATTAGTCCTTCGTTTTTCCATAAGGAGCGATGACTATTCATGAAAGCAAGCCGACCCATGGAAACAAAACAATAGTGTATTGCAAGTACTTCCTCTTATGTGGTTGACACATAAATAAATGAAATTCATACAGTCAGCATGTGCTAGTTTGATATTCTCAGAAGTGTGATTCATACCTCCCTCCTCTGTTTTTTCAGTTTTGGCTTGTCCCAAAACTGGGGGGAAATTGTAATATGCCCAAAATATATTCCCATGCCTTAGAAAACAGCAACACAGTATGTCATAATAGTATACTGTCAGATTGTTCTTAAGATGAATTTAGAAAGTTACATAGTTTGTAAAGTTTGGAGCAAAATTTGTTTTGCCCTCCCAAAACAGTTAGAAACTGAAGAGGGATGGACTTTTAGGGTTCATCCCTAAAGGAAGCCTGTAAAATACAAATGATTATTAAAACAGCGGAGAGTATTATCGGCTGTCCACTCTCCACTTTAGAACAAATTTACACCATCAGGTGCCACAGAAAAGCATTAGATATAGTAGGAGACCCATTGCATCCTGGCCACTGCTTTGTTGAGCTTCTACCATCGGGACGGAGATATAGAACAATGTAGGTAAAAACGAGCCATCTCTAGAACAGTTTCTCCTCCAGAGCAATTTTGGCCTTAAATGGAAACTCTGGACTCTGAAGTCATCTTATCTTATTCTAAATTTTTTAATTGTACTGTATGGTACTGTCTTAATTAGTCTTTCTGTAGCTGTTTTAAATTATGGGGTATGCCTTATTCAAGTTGATATATAACAACCGAAAAACTTCGTTGTTCCCGCAAGGGGACAATGACAATAAAGATTTATCTTATCTATTTTATTCATGTTAAGGCAAAGCAGTCACATTTATATACCGCCCCATAGCCCTTAGAGCACTCTCTGGATAGTTCACAAATTAATTAGCATTTTGCCCCCAACATGCTGGGTACTCATTTTACCAACTTCGAAAAGATGGAAGGCTGAGTCAACCCTGATCCTTGGTCAGACTCGAACTCACGACCTTTTGGGTGCAGTACAGCACTTTAACCACTATGCCACCAGGGCTTTTTTAGCACAAAAAAAGGTGGGGAGACAGGGGTACAACAGTTCTGTGTTTCTTTATGTTTCCCTCTTTTGTGTAACCATTCTTTTATCCTTTCTGTGTAAAACTACCAAAGAAACTTTTCATCCAATAGTGTCATGAGAGCTGCGATCAGCACGTCAGAATATCTGGAGGGTGGGAATTTTCAGTATGTAAAAGAATCCAGATAGGTTGGAATCCAGTGAAAAGTCCCTCTTTCGTTGCTTAAGTTGTTCATTGTGAGTGTTCAAGTGCCTTGTGCCTTCCTAATATTGGATTGTTTCCTGCCACCCGCCTGCCTGCCTATGTGCTCCCAACTTCAATGCTTTCCTTTTTCCTTTTTAAAAGGAGTCAAACAAACAAGCAGCAGAGGCAGGCTGCCCGGCTTGCCGGCCTACTGTTGCTTGTTTGTTTGGGGGAAGGGGGCTTTGACTGCATTTTTGCCATCATTTGCCAGCCTGGTTTTCCTGGTTTTTAGGAAAGGAGGCTGTTTGTATGCTTTTTTCAGTGGAGGATGGAAGAGTACAATAATTATAATCGTGTCAGAAATTATTCTGGGTTGAAAGGATTTTTGCAGAAGAAACTCCCAATGGCGGGCTGGCCCATCGGGCAACCGGGACTCAGCCCAGGGCACCTCCCAGGTCCCCAGTACCATGGCGCCCCCCCGCCCCCCTTGGGTGCCAATCCGAGCTGTGAAGCCTGGAATGATCGAGCAAACAAGTGGGGCTCTGTGTTCCTCTGCCTGACTTCCTCTGCCAAAGATAAGATTGCAAAAGCAGCTCAATCGTGGATTAGAGGTTGCAATTTTGCCTTGTAAACAGGAGGTTGTTGGTTTGAATCCCCAGAGGGGGAGTTGAAATTAGAAGGCGAGTCCAGCACCCTTTTAGCGTAGCCAGCACCCCCCTGGAAACTCCAATCAGGGAATGCCCAAATGAGGCTCCTTTCATGTCCCAAATAGCTGGGACAGTGATGGGTGCTCAAATTATCATGCAGTACCCGGGTCTCAAACTGCTGACTTGCCAGCCTTCCAGCTAACAAGGCAAGCTTCGTAACC